>JAQISU010000151.1:4492500-5796875 GCA_029339505.1 Unio delphinus | reverse complement strand
CAACAACCAATCATTTTATAATTAAAATAAAACCTGTTTACATGGTTGTCACTAACCTTGAATCAAGGTCAGGATCTTGATTAACATTACTCGTTTACCAATGAATAATTGAAGCCAACCAATTTTCTAAAAAAAACATCTCTAGTGAATAAATTTACATTACAATAGCATGTAATGAAAAATAATTTTAAAAATTAAAAACTGACAAACAATATTAAATTAAAACAAATATACATCAAATCAAATATACATAACACTACATAGGCTCATAGAACATGTATCTAAAGTGAGCACTCATGCAAACATTTACTTATAATGCAAGTATTCAAGTTTAGCACTTATGTTATCATATAGTTGTAAGACATGAATCTGTGGTGAGCATTTTTTATAAGACTACTTAGGCTCACAATGTATGTCTGAGGTGAGCACTTATGCTGTGTTTATAATACACATATCTGAGGTGAGTACTTGTCCTAACATAAGCTTATAATACGAGGTAAGCCCTCATACTATCATAGGCTTATAATACATGTATGTGAGGTAAGCCCTCATACTATCATAGGCTTATAACCCATGTATGTGAGGTAAGCCCTCATACTATCATAGGCTTATAACACATGTATGTGAGGCAAGTACTGGTACTAACATAGACTTCTTATACATTTATCCAAATTAAGCACTCATTCAACCAATTATTAATAATGCATATATTTGAGCTGAGCTCTTGTACTATCCAAGGTTTATAGTACATGTATCTGAAGTGAGAACCCATCCTAACATAAGCTTATAATAGATGCATCTGAATTAAGCATTAACACTATCATTAGCTTATAATATACACCTGTACTATTCTATGTTTATAAAAGATATCTGACTTAAGAACACATACAACCATATGCTTATAATACATGTATTTGGGGGAAATCACTTGTGCTGCAACAGACTGATAATACACATATCTGAGATAAGCACTTGTACTTCTGATGTGAATACTCATACTACCACATGTTAATAACTCATGCATCCGAGAAAAGAACTTGTGCTTCCATTGATTTATAATACATGTATCTGATGTGAACACTCATACTACCATGTTAATAACACATGAATCTGAGATAAGTACTTGTATTTCCAATAAATTATAACACATGTATCTGAGAGAAATGCTTGTACTTCCAATGAATTATGATACATGTATCTGAAAGAAACGCTTGTACTTCCAATGAATTATGATACATGTATCTGAAAGAAACGCTTGTACTTCCAATGAATTATAACACATGTATCTGAGAGAAATGCTTGTACTTCCAATGAATTATGATACATGTATTTGAAAAAAACGCTTGTACTTCCAATGAATTATGATACATGTATCTGAAAGAAACGCTTGTACTGCCAATGAATTATGATACATGTATCTGAAAGAAACGCTTGTACTTCCAATGAATTATAACACATGTATCTGAGAGAAATGCTTGTACTTTCAATGAATTATGATACATGTATCTGAGAGAAATGCTTGTACTTCCAATGAATTATAATAAATGTATCTGAGAGAAATGCTTGTACTTCCAATGAATTATAATACATGTATCTGAGAGAAACACTTGTACTTCCAATGAATTATGATACATGTATCTGAGAGAAATGCTTGTACTTCCAATGAATTATAATACATGTATCTGAAAGAAACGCTTGTACTTCCAATGAATTATGATACATGTATCTGAAAGAAATGCTTGTACTTCCAATGAATTATGATACATGTATCTGAGAGAAATGCTTGTACTTCCAATGAATTATAATACATGTATCTGAAAGAAACGCTTGCACTTCCAATGAATTATGATACATGTATCTGAAAGAAACGCTTGTACTTCCAATGAATCATAACAAATGTATCAGAGAGAAATGCTTGTACTTCCAATGAATTATAATACATGTATCTGAAAGAATACTACCACAGATTTTTAATCCATGTATCCAATGTATGAGAAGAAAGTCAAGTCACAGTGTGTCAGCTCTATTATGGTCTGCCATCTAGTGTTATTTAAGTCTTTGGCAATGTTACTATACTAATACAACAAGTAGCCACACTTATCTTGCATCTGCAATACTTTTTGTCAATGCAAACCGCTGGTTGAACATCAGCTCAACACCTTGGAATTCTTACAGTAGCAAAGTCGAGTGTAGTTCATGATTACAAGCTGATCACCATGGCAAGAAACAGCTAATTTTTTTATACTGGTTTGTGAAAATAAAAGTTGTTACCTTTTATTTAATAAAAGTAAGATCTGCACAAAAGTTTGAGAAGACTATTCATCAATAGATATACAATTTAAAGCAATAAAGTGATACATGCACTTTTAAAATGGCCATTTCACTTCATAGATGTCTATCAAGAGAATATTGTGACAATGGTAAAACATTTCCACCAAACCACTGGAAAGAGAAGATTTGAACATTAAAGTATCTGATAAATCTCTAGGAGTTAAACACCTATGCAGCAATGACTAAACTGATAATCTCTTCTCACTTAAAACTGTCATTTTTATCACAAATTCTGTTGAAATATAATGAGTCAATTTTTTTTTTATCTAAACACGGTTTAAAAAATTCTTATTAGAAATAGTAAGACTTGCCTTAAAATGATGTTCTGGAGCATCTTTGTCCCGGAGAATCTTAATGATCTGAGGCAACAAACTGCGATAGGAATACGGGAAGTTGCGGAAGCAGCTGAATAAAACTCCCTGTGCCCTCTTCCTCACCTGATATGAGAAAGAAAAAAAAAACCTTTTCATAATGCTTATTACTGATTTAGATTTTGTATAAAATCCACATTCCGATCTACCATACGATTGGCTGTATCAAATCCATTCAGATCTAGCATACAATTGGCTGTATCAAATCCATTCAGAACTACCATACGATTGGCTGTATCAAATCCATTCAGATCTACCATACGATTGGCTGTATCAAATCCACATTCAGATCTACTATTTAAGTGGCTGCATCAAATCCACATTCAGATCTACTATTTAAGTGGCTGCATCAAATCTGTATTCAGATCTACCATACAATTGACGGTATAAAATCCACATTCTGATCTACCAAACAATTGATGGTATCAAATACACATTCAGATCTACTATTTAAGTGGCTGCATCAAATCCATATTCAGATCTACCATACAAATAACTATCAAATCCACATTCAGATCTACCAAAAAGTGACTGTCAAATCCACATTCAGATCTACTATACAAATGACTATCAAATCCACATTCAGATCTACCATACAAATGACCATCAAATCCACATTCAGATCTACCAAAAAAGTGACTGTCAAATCCACATTCAGATCTACCATACAAATGACCATCAAATCCATATTCAGATCTACCATACAAATAACTATCAAATCCACATTCAGATCTACCAAAAAAGTGACTGTCAAATCCACATTCAGATCTACCATACAAATGACCATCAAATCCATATTCAGATCTACCATACAAATGACCATCAAATCCACATTCAGATCTACCAAAAAAGTGACTGTCAAATCCACATTCAGATCTACCATACAAATGACTATCAAATACATATTCAGATCTACCATACAAATGACTGTATCAAATATGCATTCAGATCAATTAGACTATTGGCTATATTAAATCCACATTCAGATCTATCAAACCACTGGTTATATTAAATCCATATTCAAATCTACCATTCAAATGACTACATCAAATCCAGCTCTACTATACAATTGGCTGTATCAAATATATATTCAGATCTACCATACAAATGTCTGTACCAAATCCACATTTAGATCTACCTAACAACTGGCTGCATTAAATCCACATTCATATCTATGATCATACATTTAATCTCAGTCAAATGCACAAATACAATTGTGAAAACATGAGAAATATTTACCTGATATTTATAAGATAAAAATATAGTTCAAGAGTGAAAGCTAATCTATAGGTATTATAAATTGTAGACTTCCTAAAAGAAAAGAAAGGAAAATCTGTATGGATAATAATAACACTAATCAATGCCTGCTGATTCATCATACTGATATTGCTTTAAAGAAGATATTAAAGTGACTTAAAGTAAGGACAGTAGAGAAACTTTAATCATTACAAGTCTAATTTCAAAATCATAAGATACTGTCTTTATGTCACGCTTAACTTTTTTTGTTTTATAAAAATGCACTAGGAACTACTTTGAAATTATTTTAAAACCTTGAACTGTGAGCTAAATCAGACACTGGTGCACATCGATGCCATAGTGAGTGCTAAGTGGAACTTCAGCCAAAGACCACTTTTCAAAATCATTAGCTACTTTCATGGTTCACCATGGCAAATCCCAATGCTTTTTAGCACATTTTATCACATCCCCCACCCTGTCATCCAGACTTTGACTCTGAAGCTGTAACCCCAAACCTGGTGTGACTATTCCCCTCTCCCATTCCACTTTAAACCATGATACAGTGCTCATAATCCCAAACCCATAAAATGCATGTATAACATTTGTCTCAAATGAAATGTCAGTGTAATCACATATATTTTGATATTTTGCCTTTGATGAAAGACCAAAAAGTTATACATATGGTCACAACATGAGCAATATATTTACTGAATTTTAAAACTTTCTACCCAGCAGTTTAGGACCTGATGTTAAAGGCAGATGTAATGAGGGCATTAAAATGTCCATCTGCCCATATCCTTCACATTAGTGTTAAAATTATTTGTTACTGTCCCATACCATATGAATTTGTCTGAAGGAAGGGCAAAGTCATGAGGAATAGAAGACACTGACACGTTTCATAGACCTAGCTTGAAATACTCAATGATACTACTTAACATCCACTCAATAAAGTAAGGTCATAAATTTCATTTCATTGCACTGTGGACATTTTATCTGAACTAAAAAAAATTTCCCAGTCAGTTTCTTATAGATTTCTCTAAAATGCAACAACACATTGCATATCATTGTGATTTGCATTAAGCCAAATAGAAAAGCACTCCTAGTAATCATGGGTTCTAATTTTTACAGTGTATGCTACATATGTTAAAGTAAGTTTTGATACATCTCTGTCAATGCTTGAAGGAAGATGAAACATTGCTTTGCATGTCAATTTCATTCTATACCACGGATGTATATATCTATATAGATGAATCATGAATTTGACTTGATATGAGAAGCAGTTTGTCAAAGATAATTTAAATGTATAATGAGGATGTAAATTACCACATAATGTGAACATAAAATGCACATTTGTGAGAAATTTACATGAAAAAAATATGAAATTGCAAATAAAAGTGGATTCTTCAGGATGGGTCTGATAATTCAGTTTAAATGAAGAGTGAATTCTTCAGGCTGATTTGTTTGTTGATTTTTGCACCTTGTTGACTTACTTCGCTGTACTGGCTGATGGAGAGAGTAAACACATCCGCCATGATGTCTTGATGTCTCTTGGTAAATATTTGTTCACTGCTGTTCAGCTGACGAAGCTAAAAAAAAAAAGGTAGTGTATTACATTGCTATAATAACAATGCAGGTATCGCCTTACCGAATATCAAAAGATCAATACACCATTAATCAAGAATTGGATTCGCTAAACATTTAATCACTATGATATTGATAATCAAGCTGATGCATATTTTGTTTACATCATGTATTTTTGGAAGGCATTTATGTCATGTGAATACTTCAAGAATCAATCATGTATATGCTAGAAAATCACATTAATCATTGTAGTCATTCTCTTAATTATGATGTGCAATAAAGATACTGTTCATGGATTAAAAAACAAACAATTCATACAGATGTTTTTCTTCTCTTTCATAAAATTACAACACAAGTCTTTTGAAGGAACTGATGCTGTATTGGCTGAAAAGAATTTCCAGGAAACCTGGAAGAATTTTTCATTCCTGGATGATCGATGGCTCAATCTGCTATACCCTTATAGAAGACAATTCAACTGGAATCATCTCAATGGTTTCTACAAAAACCACAGTAATTAATAACAAAAGTGTCTGCAAACAAACCTAAGAGAGAATAACTGAGATCATGAACAAAAGTACAAAAAAATGATGATCTGATACATATTAATACTTGGTAAAATAAAAATTAATGCAATGCGTACAATAAACCATAGGAATTACAAGTCATTTGTACATCTCCAGAAAGTTTTGTGTGACTGTATTGTTCCTGTGAGAGCCCTGTGATCCCTTGACCTGGCAGCATAAGTCTTAGCAGTCTAGAGCAGCCATTGTAAACATTATCATGCAGAAACTAAATTCAGACTAAAGCGATTTTAAACTATTAGTACCTGTAACAGGGCAAACAACTGAATAAAAATACAGAAAATACTTTTCTATAAATCAAAGAAGAGATACTTTAACAAGTCAATACAACAATGAGTAATCATTTTGTCTTATTTTCAAAATATTGTCCGTAAAATCTTCTTCTGAAGCAACTAGTCTGTATAATAATGCTTGAACAGTTTAATTAACAGATGGAGCTGATTGAGACATAATGACCGCTATTATACAAATACGGGTCATGCAAGAGTAATCCCTCAAATTAGCCAAGTATGGCCCTCTATAACAAGCACATGTCCTCAAATAAAATAGGAAAATTAGTTTTTAAAAAAGAAGTGATATTTCAACTTCTATACCAAAAAATCTTGATCACATCCACTCTGTCCATCATAATGTGGCAGCCCATCCTAGATCAATAGTTTGCTATCTGCATTTTTTTCTAAAGAGTCTTCATAGCAACACCTTAGATGTTGAAACAACTGTATAATCTGTTAGAACTGTCATACAAATGATGTAAAATTAATCAAATTTAAAAAACTGAAGAAAAAAAACAAAAAATATTTGAACCTACCTCATGTTGCAACTGCACTCTGTCCACAAGAAGAGCTCTCAAGTGCTTCTTTCCTCCTCTCAACTACCAAATTAGAAAATATCAATGAGTAATAATGATAATTTTTACAAGATATCTTCAAACCATCATTATGCAAATCAAAATAAAACATATCATTGAGTAAGAATGATAGTTTTTACAAGATATCTTCAAACCATCATTATGCAAATAAAAAAAAAAAACGTTTCATTAAGTAAGAATGATAATTTTTACAAGATATCTTCAAACCATCGTTATGCAAATCAAAATAAAATTGAAGAACCTACATGTATTTTTCAAAGAATATCAGAGTATCATAAATATGTATGAAGTAATCATAATATTATCTAAACATAAAGTTTCCAATGCATTAAAAATTTCTTTTAATGTTGTAAATAACTATTTTTTTGCTTCCTTACAATCATCCTGGAGTACAAAAGTACTTTTCATTAGAGTGCAAGCTTTTAAGTTTATTGAAAGGCCCAAGGAAACAACAATGGCTTCAGCATAGTTTTATGACTAAATGAAAGTTAGGCTAATTTATAACCATGAAGACTAAATGTATTTTTCTAATCTTTACACCATGGAGAGTATGAATTGTTCCATTTTACATTAAATGCATGCATCTACTGTAATGGCCTCAGATATGTGATGACTGATCTTGAATATTAAATTTTTAATTAACTGTATTTCATCAAAATAACGCTGACAAGTATACCTGATCTTGAAGAGCTGATTTGACAACGTGGAAACTCTTCCATCTTCCATCAAACTCATTTCTTGGTGTGCCCTTAGAGAAAAGAACAGCTTCATAGATCTGAAATTGCAAACAAACATGTAAACAAAACAAAAGTCCAGACAAGAGGCACATATATGTATGGAATAGTCTATATTCCTACCTTTAAGAGTGTCAAAGAAAATGAGCTCAATGCTGAAGTTTCAAACTAGGTAACTGTGACTTACATCTGCTGATAGCTGAACTCTCTTAATTGAATATCCATTGTTTCATGGCTGTACATATAACAGTCTCAAGGGAAACTGAGCTAAATGCGAGAACTTTATATAACAAATGTTGTAAAGTAGGTTATTGTGGCCATCTTATGTTCATGGTGAATAGATGACATGAATAAATCAAATCCTTCAAGGCTTATGACTGTACATAAAACAGCGTCAAAGAAACTGAGCTACATACAAACATCGGACATCATGCTGGAACATGATACCTATGTTGAGATTTTCTCATACAATCAATTGAGCTACAAGACAAGTATAACTATTACAAAATTGTGGAAGAAAAGCAAATTGTCAAGTTTCTTTGCAACCCATCAATTAGGAGATTGTATTATACACTGTTATGAGACAAAAATGGAAAAAACAAAACAGTCTGTTGGAGAAAAGTGATTTGTAGATATGTTATCGTTACATGATGATAATAATATTTACTAAGTTTACAAAGATTATCTATATAAAATATTTGCACAAACAAGATTATGTCCTAAACTGCAACAAGACAAAAAGGACAATAACAGGAGTAAGGCACTTTTTATATGCACATCAACAGGTGATAACCAAATTATTTACCCCATTTTATGATAAACAATCACAATCTACGGAACTAGTTTGCACTAACAAATGCAAATTGGAAAGATGAGTGGATAGATCGAAGATTAGAAGGAGTACTATATAACCCTGCCTAAAACTGGAATATAGAAACTGATGCCAATGACAATGCCAGGCCATCATAAAAATGATGACAATGACAATCCCAGGCCATCATAAAAATGTTTCCCAACAAATGCTTCAAGACAAGGTAAAAATTAGTCTCTTACCCACAGTAATTTGTGCAGTCCTTTGGTATCATCTTCACAGTATTTCATCATGTGTTCTGAAAGATATTACTTTTCATTTTACTCACATTTGAATTTTAGAAACGGTCAAGATTCGAACCTAAAAAGTTAAGTTTCCATTTAAAAAAAATCTCTTTATTTTTGGCTTACAGAAGTCCTTATGTTAAACAGTTTGATGAAACACAAAATTGGGACTATAGTATTACTACACTAACTTCTCTATATATTTTCATCATTTTTCTACATGTCTGATGAAAACAGGAGCATTAGTTTCTTGTTCAGATCAGATGCCCCAAGACTATCTTAGTTATGTTAACACTAACCTGGACGAAAAAAAACAACAAATATCTACCCAAATTATGCAAGATTTTCAGGAAATATATGCTCATGAATTTTATAACTGAAATTTTTTGTGCAAGTGATCTTTCTGGAACTGGCAAAATTACACTCTTTTGCCTTTTTCATCCTATGCAAAGGTCAAAAGCTTGGTATTAAATACATTTTCTTTTATGTGAGCAAGTAACATTGTTCAATAGTTAGCAAAAATCAGAGAAAAAAAATTAAAGATTTTCTAAGGGATGCATTAACAGCTGATCAGCTCAATTGGTTCAATCATAGTTTAAAAAGTTGACAGGGGCACCTATTTCATAAATCTATATCTATAACAAAATTTAAACATAGCTGTTAAATTTGGTTGCATTTTATCCTGTGTGCTTTGCTCCCAAGTAAAGTCAATTTTAAAAGACACTAGACTAAGTGGAGTGTCATGTGATACCAAAGGTGGCAAATATACAAATAACAAACTACATAGGGCTTGCAAGGATCTCCAAGTAAAATCTGCAAAAAAATATAAATGATGTTCTTTGGGACTAAAATGGGATGCAATAACAGTTTACTGGATGAGAAATAACATTTTCAATTCAATTACCAGGGCAATTTTACAAAGAATTCAATTACAGGAACATTCCTGAATATTTCTAAAAGTACATTTGTACATGTAAACAAAAAAGGAAGACACAAAACCAGTACTTTAATACCTTCCTTATCATAACATATTATGACGAGTGCATTCTCTTCATCACAAACCTAAACCTCCCAAGATTAATTAATCATTGTCATGTCTTTTGGATTATATCTGTTACAAGGTACTCAAAGGTCATCTACTTGCCCAGGTAGAAGTCAGACTAAACTGATTTCCCCTGGATATAAGGATTGGCACAAATTCCATCAATAATACTTTTTCTCAAGTCTTGTCAAAAAGTTCTTTATAAGGCCTCAAAAATAGTTATCTACTTTGTGCCTTCTCATCAGATGAACAATTTCTTGCAGTTTTCTCAAAATTTATATAACATCAGCATCATCATAGAATCATCTAATTATTGCTACCTCCACTGCTAACCCAACGGTCTATAGTAATTGCAAACCACTCAGTACTCGATCTGTTTGTAAGTTGAATCAGTAAAAGACATTTAAAATTACCCTTTATTACATGAAAATAAGATAATTTCCATATTTATCTCTGGCATTTATTTTAATTCATAGTATTTATATAACATAAAAGTCAGAGTGACACTTACTTGTTTTGCTTTCTCTACTTAAACATATCAGCAATTATGGATTGGATTCAATGCAAACATTTCATGATGGATGAGCATATTGATAAATTTTTTAAACTATATAGGGTGCAATTCAATCCATATATAAAGCACATGCTCACAATGATCCAAGGAAAAATGAGTAACCATCACAGCCAACAAATGCACCCAGACAAATTAAAGAGTAAACAACATGTGAGGGGACTTGCACCCACTGGGCTGTGCTAATGGAAAACTCTCCTGTCAAGTCCCAACTTGTATTGGAGAGATGCAATGAGCAAAAGGATCAAATCTTTTTCAAAGCCAAAACTGCAATGCCATTTCCTGCACCAATCTCCACATTTGCAACTCTAGAGAAAGCTGGCCAGAAATAACTATTGTTCTGGGTATGGTTTGTATGCATTTAAATCTAGGAGGTGGGGCCATTATGACATCACCCATCTCTCTTTTTTTAACATTTTGCGCAGCATCATGGACATTATTCCCTCTGACAACTTAGTACAAATAAATACTGTCTGTATGGTGATGCAAAAGAACACTTGCCTAGCATTACAGTCACTGATGAATAGACTAAATGGAGAAATGGAAAATGATCTCATTATATGGAATAAACAAGATATCCTTGAAGGGACATTTGTTCTACTGGCCAGAAAGAATTTTCAGGAATCCTATAAAAGTCTAATTTTTCTTAAAAACTGTTAAGTACTGAAGCAATCTCTGATATTCATAAGAAACTCAAACATAATAAATTTTGTAACAAAACTTATTTCTTATTTCGTAACATTTTCATAAGATACCTGTCTGACTGACACCTTTGTCATTGAGGACCAACTAGAAACCATATGAAGTATTTTAGCGAAAAGCCCAAGATGATATGGACATCCATTTGGAATATTATGCATTTTGCACTGTCACACAAAAAGGAGTACAAGAAGTACACATAAGTATTGAACTACTAATTATTTTACCGACAAAGAACAGCTCTACTAACAGAGGAATAAAAATATTTTGATATGCATTCACTGACCAGCAAATGGATTAATTTCCTTCCATTATACATTTTATAAAATTGATCTTTATACTACAGTTGACAACACAATATTTACTTTTATGTTAAATATCATGCATTTAATTTCTTGCTGACAAATCAGGCACAAATTAGGCACAGCACAAGGTTCAAAAACATGCTGTGCAACAAATGCTTATCTAGGCTGAAAAATATTTATACAACTAATGACCGGTAGCATCTGTTGTTTGTATACCAATCTATTGCAGAAATTTAATTTTTAATATCTAATATATTAACATTGAATTCAATGGGACATGAATTAATCATTAGATCAACATAGGTGATTTATAATGTCATGCAATCAAAGTTGTATATGATGATGGTATTTGAAGAAGGAAAAAAATAAAAATGAGAAATTAAAGCTTATTTCTGTTCATTTTGTTTCTGTTACAAGATATTATTTTCCTGATAACAGGTATTATGTACTTTATTGACATACAGCTTCCTTCACCAAATAGCTGTTAGGCAAGATTCTGAAGAGCAGACTAAATACCAATAATGTAGTGTTTCTTTAATTTTGTTATGATTTCTGAAACATTAATAATTATGCTAATGTTGATGGGTCATCAATCAATTCACCTTACAATGAATAAACAAACATGAGATGCATTCATGGAACACGAATGGCATACAATACCTAAATGCAGAACATAACCATGATGGATGGACATATAGTTGCTCAGACATGGGGTAAAACACTGCCATGGTAAGAAAAGAAACACAAGACCCTCAAAGGCCAACATATTAAATGCAAGATCAACACCATTTTCACTTGGTCTGGTGCTATAAGCTGCAGCATCAAAAGTAGGTTATTTAGTGCCGAGACAATTGGAGTAGAGTCTTATCATGGTAGCAGACCTAGAACTGACTTGATTTTAGGATTCAAAATATGCATTATTTTGTTCATGGATTTGGCATGTTAATTAGTGAGCTACCATGGATCCTTTTCATTTATGACCAACTTAACATCATTTGAAGTAATTTGGTGAAAATCTAATCTCTATATAAACTTCAATCTAGAAGGAATAGCGATAATAAGATTTTCATGCTGGTCACTGTGGTAGCAATGTTGGAGATCAGATCAGCACAATTTTTATTTGCGACCAACGAAAGATTGTAAGAAGTTTACAATTAAAAACACTATGTCAATATATGTTTCTATGCAGCAGGAGTAGCAATAACAAAATTATCATGATGGCTGTTTTGGTGGCCATGTTGGACATCAGATTGGCATAGTTTTCATTTATGACCAACCAGACATTATCAGATGACTTGAATTTAAATCCCATGTTGATATGACTTTCCATTCAAAAGGAGTTGCATTAATATTTTCAACACGGCTACAATGGTAGCCATAACAGATGGCACCGTTGTCATTTAAAATCAACCAGACTTCATGAAAATTCTAGAGAAATCCTCATGTTGATAATAATAATAATAATAATAATAATAATAATAATAATAATAATAATGATAATAATAATAATAATGAGGTCTTTGTATAGCGCCTAATCTTTCGAAGCTCTAAGTGCTTTACACCATCTATATGACTACACTACAGAAAAACAAATGAAAAAAACAATGAAATTAGAAAACATAAAAACATGCTGAAAACATATAAGATACAAAATATTAGTAGGTCTCTAAGTCTGTCATTGTAGTCGAAACAGGCAAGTTTTAAGAGCACTCTTAAAAGGGACCACGGTGTCTTTGTGTCTAATTTCAATGGGCAATTCATTCCACGTTGCTGGGCCCTGGTATGCAAAAGAACGTTGTCCATATGACTTCGTTTTCACAGTGGTAACAATGAGTATACGATTGTCAGAAGAAGTGCATAAGTATCTAGCTGGTGTATACACATGGGTGAGGCCAGATAGGTATGTTGGACAGGAGTCTGTCAGTTAAACATAGCATAGAGAACAAATTTTGTGTGATTCTGTATCGAATTGATAGCCAGTGTAGGGTACAGAGCAGTGGTGAGGTGTGCTCTGATTGAGGTACTCTAAAGATGATCCATGCAGCTGTGTTTTGAACTTTTTGAAGTTTCTGGAGTAAATATTATGACAAACCAGACAGAATCGAGTTACAATAGTCCAGTCTTGAAAGTACTAACAAACACACCAGCGTTTTTGTGGTATCAACTGAAAGATATTTATGAATGGAACTGATGCGTCACAGTTCAAGATATACAGCCTTGCATATGTTCATGACATGTTGGTGCAATGTGAGAGTACTGTCTAGAGTAACACCTAGGTTTCGTACTGACTGAGAATTTAATGTTGGTGTTGCTGATATTTATTGTCTGAGGTAAAGGATGTGAATGAGAAAGTCTTTGTGTTGTGATCAGAATAGCCTCAGTTTTATCATCATTCATCTGCAGCTTGTTACATGTCATCCATGATTTCACATCAGAAATGCACCTCTCTACTCCTTGGATGGTAGCGTCAACTTCAGTTGGGTGGCTAGACATGTATATTTGGGTGTCATCAGCATACAATTGGTATGACACTGGGTGATGATCTATGAAACTTGAGAGTGGCTGAGTGTATAAAATGAAGAGAACAGGTCCAAGAACAGATCCCTGTGGAACACCACAACCTATGTCAACTGGGCTGGAATGTAATCCATTTGCAGATATAATTTGTGTCCTGTTGACTATAAGGCTATATTCTGAATGCCGAATACATGCTCGAAACGGTGAAGTAATATATCATGGTCTGTTGTGTTAAATGCTGCAGATAAATCTAGGAGAGTGAGGACTGTAATCTTTCCACTATCCAAAGCAGAGAGAATGTTATTAGATACTTTCAGAAGAGTAGTTTCCGTACTGTGGCAAGGGTGATATGCAGACTGTACATTGCTAAAAAGACTGTTTGAATTCAAATGAGATACAAGTTGGGTTAGAACAACCTTTTCTAAGATTTTTTATATGAATGGGATATTAGAAATTGGGCTGTAGTTCTTTAAATCTTTATGGACAAGTGTTGGTTTCTTCAGCAGAGGCTTTATGATGGCAGCTTTAACAAATATGGGTATTCCCCCGATAAGAGAGAGATATTAATAATATCAGTTAGTGAAGGCAATATTGGGTCTAAGTACTCAAGCAGCAGAGACGTTGGAATTGGATCAAGTTCACAAGACTTTGGAGCACTTTTCATCACGATAATCTGTACTAAATCAATAGAAACAGGTTCAAATGCTCCTAATGGTTGTCGCTGAAATTCTGCATCATAACTGTATGGTGACGAGTCAGTTGAAATTGTGCTGTCAAGCGAATCTCTAATGGTTTGTACTTTGTCATGGAAGAAATTTGAAATTGGTCTGGAAGCTCTACTGGAGAGAAGGTATTCAGGAGTGGGTAGCAAATAACAAGATTTTCAAAACAAGTGTTGAGGCAGCCATATTCGATGTCCTAGTCACACCATTTCATGTAAGACCAACCAAACCATGGGGTAAATGTATGTGTAAAGCTTCATGGCAATCCTACAGTTTTTTTTTGGAAAAGCATTAACAAACTTGTGTTGATGGATGGACAGATGGATGACAGATTATGAACAACAGGCCATTCAATAATTTCTACTGATCTGTAACCAGTAGAGCTACAAAGAAATTCACATCTTTTTACAACATGCCCAGAGTCTGATATCACCCACCTGGAATGCAACATTTTATCTTATGAACACAAATGAACACATATACTGAAACTGTACAGAGATAAGAAAGCCTTAAGCTCATGAATGCTACACTGCTAATTAAACTTAGTGTCAATTAGCTTTTCCATTTGATCCTATATATAAGATCATTTCTTGGCAATAAAGAACAAGTCATTTATACAACCAGCATTCTTACCTCAATCTTTCCTTTGCATGGGATTTAGGCCCAGATTCAAAACTTAGAAACTATTCAAAGTCCCACCCTTAACATGTATATACCTCCTTGGTATTATATGGGGAGTAAGTCTGTGCAGTCAGAATAGAGTCTTGGATATTGCCTTACCCATCATGGGGCCCCAGCTCTTGAATCATAACATAGAAGCCACTAAGAATCCCAAACAAAGGCTCAGTTGTTAAGGTACTGGACTTGTGATCAGAGAGTTGCCACCATCCGATCATCCTGAATCCTCATTAAGATGCAGGGGCCCAGAGTGGCCGAGTAGTCTAAAGCGCTTTCCGTTACGAATCACTGCCATCTCACCTCTGTCTGCACGAGTTCAAGTCTAAGATATGGCTAATGTAGTTATGTGAGAATGCTTGCCAGTAGCTTCTTGTGGGTTGGTGGTTCTTTCCGGGGGTTTTCCAGGGTACTTCCTCCCCCAATGATACTGGCCGCCATGTATAGCCTATCATGTGCTGAAAAAATGGTGTTAAACCCTACAACAATAACAACTACAACAACATTAAGATGCATTAATCTCATTCATAATAACACTCACCCAAGATATTTATGATGCAAGCTTACATAATACCAGATCCGATCAGAAATAAGGTTTCTAGAGTGTTAACAAACTTCGATAGTCTGATGTACAATTATATATGCACGGACATTGCTCATAATCTAAGTCATCTTAAATCATGATGACATAAGCTTTGATACCAAACTCGATCAAAATCTCATTTAAAAAAATGTTGTTTTTTTTTAGTTTTCTCATGCTAGCCAATCAGATGCAGGATGACATCATTTTATGAATGGATGATCTTGGTGATTAAAGCTTACATTCCTAACAGTGTCAAAATCTTATCAGAAATATAGTCTCTAGTGTTCACAAGCTCAGCCAATTAGATGCTTGATTACCTAATTAATGAACATGACTGTTTCTCTTAAACATACTTATCTGAAGTCTTGATGATACAAGACTACATACAAAACATAAATGAACTCTAATTAATGTGTGTGAGTGTATATAATATAACTTATCTGAGGTTGTGATTGTATAACTCAATATACCAAATCTGATCTGAACCTGATAAAAAAAATTATGCCTCTTGCATTTCCACAATGAAGTGTTGATGGATAGACAATGAACAACCAATGCCATACCATAAGTTTACTTGGCCTCTGGTCAGATGAGCTATAAATACATGCTGGAGAAATTTTGCCCAAATAAAACCAGTCTAAATTTTCAAGTCATGAGTTGCAAATAAGAAACACCTTTACTTACTACATAAATGGTGTGCAACCTCTATCACAGCTACTCTAACATTCTCTCCATCAAGTGTGACCTCTGAAAAAAAGAAATCAAAATAACCTAAATATGAAATAAAACTAATGCAATAAGCAAAAACATTTTTTAAAATTTTTTAAATTTAATGACTATGTCACAGATTTAGACAAAACAATAACTTCGTTATGCCTTAGAACTATTGGACTGTTTTTCGTTGTAAATGCGTACATTATCTAGGGTGAATAAGTGTTATTCCAGATAAGTAACGGAACTAACATGTATCTCGAAGGAAATTACTTGTGAAGATGGACATTATCAGCATGATATGCACAAGTATTTTACCCTGAATATTACTCACTCTCCTATGGATTTAAGAAAGATCAATTTATAACCGACACACTGGTTGTTTTTGATCTCGTCAAGGAGTGTACGCTCTCCATTGTGTTCTTCAGCCATAGAGCTGACGAGCAGAGCTGACGAGTTGGCAAGAGCTATCTAGAGCTGTCTATATGTATGTACATATGTCTGTACATGTGGTGGCGCCACGAATGTAGATGTTGCTAATTCAAGGGTGCTGTATGCTGTCTGTATGTGCGTATACGTATGACTGTACATGTGGTGGATCCGTGAAAGGTGTAAGCGGCCGATACAAGTGTAGGCCAACCCAAGGACTCTGTGAAACTGTGCGGTTTATCAGTTTATGAATTGTACAACAGTAAAAGGGTCAAGAAGCATATGTTTGTTCAAATTGTTGTTTAAATTGGGTACATTTTCATTTACGAGATTATATTGAATCTGTTGTATTCCAGGAGATTTATGTGAATCTCACGTACAGTGCAGACATTCTTTGAAACATATTTGAATACCTTGAGATTGTACGAGTCTTAATCGTAGTCCATATGTGAGATTATGTGAATATCTTACAGTGCATAATATTATTTGAAATGTATATGAAATCCATGAGGTTTCTTGAATCTGTATTTCAGATTGATATGTATTTTCGGTTTATTTTCAGTGTGTGAATGTTATTTCCAGAGTGATTGGATCAATCATATGAGAATCATTGTATTTATACACCATATATTTTTCCTTATTAATTCATTTCATAAATTTCCATCTTTCACACAGTGTTTGTATTATTATGGTTTCTATTCTGCAACAGTCTGTTTATGCTGAAATACACAGCACTGTAAAACATAAACTGTTGGCTACAAGCCTTTTTGAAAAGGCTTCAAAATGTCATGTATTTAAGTGGAATTTGTATCAGAAGGAAAGAGGGGAAGATCTACCTCAACTACATTAAGTAAATTATAATAATTGAATAGCAGTCTCTGTGTGTGATTTAGATTTTGATTATAGCTTTAACAATCTGCAGTATATAGTGATTCAGAAGGAAAGAGGGGAAGATCTACCTCAACTACATTAAGTAAATTATAATAATTGAATAGCAGTCTCTGTGTGTGATTTGGATTTTGATTATAGCTTTAACAATCTGCAGTATATAGTGATGCCTAGCACTGGGGCATCATGTCGCAGACATGTACCATGATGTCCCACCCAGTCACATTATCCTGACACCAGACCAACCAGTCCTAACACTAACCTCTTAATGCTGAGCACCAAACGAGGCAGCTGTTAGTACCATTTTTATAAATCTTTGGTACGACTCAGCCGGGGATCAACCCACGACCTCCCTCATCTGAGGCAGATGCTCTAACTACTAGGCCACTGGTGTAGTCTGAATAAGCAGTCTGAAGAAAAGCAGTCTGAAGAAAAAAGCAGTCTGAAGAAAAAAAGTAAATTAAAAATGAAAAATGCAAACTGGTTTCTAATAAGCAGTATGAAGAAAGTAGTTTGCATTCTTCATTTATAATTAACTTTATTCAAACACACCATTTTCTCCTTATTTTTCTTTTGTCTTCACAACTAAGACTTTTCATAGGTTATGGAATTTCAATTCAACATGTAAAGCAAAGTCATGACTTTATTTACTATCTCTGAAAACATTTTATATGGCTAGGCTAAACACACAGTCCATGAAGTTATGCATGAATAAGCACCATATTTTCAAAACGTTTAGTGGACCATACCTCTTGTTCCATCGGGTGCACTTTGGCATGCAAATCTCTTTAATGGCACCTGGGATTCCAACCTATAAAGAACATAACATGATGAATTCAGTGTTTATTATGCACTGAAGAGTGTCAAAGGTCAGCAAGTAATGTTGACTATAGGCATGCTTGGTAAAAGTTATGGCTACTGTAGACTGTAATAATTGAATTCTTGCATTCCTTGTGCTTAAATAAATTTCTGCTGTATTTGAATAAACAACCATTTAAGAAAAACATTTTTACATCACAACTATTTGAACAAAACATTTTTACCCTAAGTGATCCTAAACCTACACAATGGGATGTCACTTGATCTGTTTTTGAAGAAAGCGTCCATTGGAGTAGTGTCCCTTGTAAGTGTATAATCCCAGATCAACTGTTGACTATTGTGCTGGCAGTCATATTAAACATACAGCTGCACACCAAATTTGGTTTAAAGTGGCTGGGCAAATCAAGAGCCATAACTCATGCCAATGTTTTGGAATGCTGGAAATCAAGCTCACTCTGTAGCCACATACCAAAATTTATAAAAAATGCAATAAATGCTGATGAAATGATCTTACAAAAACCAAAGTCAGAAGGTGGCAATCAGGTAACAATAACTCTTTGGAGTGAAATTAAACCAAAATTTAACACATGTAAGTCTCTATGGCAATGTTCAAAGCAAGTCTATGAGACACTGTTCATTCAAAATTAAAACAGAGTATGCTAAACAGTTCTTGAGGTATACCAGTTATAAGCATCAGCCCAAGTGAAGATACTAATTGTTGCATTTTACAACTCTTTTCACACTAGAACTAATGATACAAAACACAAATAAGGCACATCTTCAGACAAGGTACACACAAAATTGCAGCAGAATCAGAATGGTCCTGAGTTATATTGGTTGCAAGATCCAATGCTGATACAAAAGAAGTTCACTCCAATTATGACAAGCTGCATAGTTATTCTGATTACAAGCAATATACTAAGTATAATAAATTGTCAAGGCCCATAACTATGTCAACTTTTGAAACAACTAAACAAAAGACATGAAACACTAATCTTAGGTCTATGAAACAGCCTAGACACAAAACTGCATCAAGAGAATATTGAATGGATGCTGAGCTATGCTGGTTACAAGAATCTTCTAAAGTAAAGATGTAATATTGATGGAAATAGAGCAATAGCTCTAACAAAAATGGACCAAAAATGCGAAAGCCTTCGGAAGAAAAATCAATGTGTAAAGGCAATTTTTTTAACCTACCAATTGGCATCCAATTACATTTACATGTAAGAGGTACTAAGTTATTCTGTTACAAGGCGTATTCCAACTAAAGATATTAAGTTTATCATCAAAGACCACAACTCATTCAAAAATCAAAATAACAAGATAAAATGCATATAAAGCAAAGCTAGGTCTATTATAAAATGTAAACACCAAACTGTCATTCTTTGCAAAGAGTAAAACTCTGTCAACCATGAGTTCTTAAATTTATTTTTGCTGGGCTCAACTTAAAAGTTAATTCCTAAATCAGCTTCAAAAATGAAATACAATTGAGCACTATTCTGACAAATGAAATGATCATGCTTTGTATTCTATATAGGCGGGTAAATTCAGACTTCACTGAATTGCTGCTGCTGTTCATAAACTTGTCAAAAATATAATGCATATGGCATAAACATTCTCATTCAAGGCAAAGATACCACATTTTCTTAAAAAGTCCAAGATTTGTTTGGCTGATAAAAGCTCATATAATTTCAGATGTTCATGTGAAATACTCTTCTCTCTCACAATTTACACACTAACAGAAACATATTCCAATGTCAGTGGGTTATGCATTCCAGTAGGTTCACCCATCAGTCAGTTATGCGATAGGCACAATACCACCTCATCTATATTATAGATGTGATTTTATACATTTATGGCATTTTCATTCCATATATTCCACATGTCTTACTAAGTATGACAAATTTGCTGATTTATATAAAATTGGTAGTCGATATATGGCATCCTCCATTCAAAAACAGGTGAATATAAGGAATCTTTGATTCTTCTATCTGCCATTTCATTTCCATTTTACCAATGTGACTAGGCAGCCAACACTACAGAATCCTTTCCCAGATCATATGAGAACACTGTTTTTACAATATCAGTGATATTAATGGATTTAAAATTTAATAAGGTTTCAGTGTAAAAAGGAAGACTGAAAATATGGCTTTAGAGAGGCTTCAGTGTAGTTTAAACCTTTCAATATGACTTTAAATTCTGCACTACAAGGTCAAAATAAAATATAAAGTTTTATGATCCTAAGACTAAAAAGCTATAAAAGATTGCCAACAAAAGAAAACAACTTACAGCTGAACTGGATCTCCTGTTAGAGTGGAAAGAAGTGAACTAGCACCACCTAAACACTCACATACAGTGTTGAGACTTCTCAACAGCTCCTCCCTGAAAACATGCAGTTAAAATGATTCTTTTTGCAAATTTTAACTTTAAGTTTACTAACATTACATTCTGAATTGAAATCAATTCTGCTTTAAAGTACCTGTTTTATTGTTTCAACAGTAATTTCAAATTAGATAAATCTTAGTATAATGACATAAAAAGTAGTTACTATATGTCCAAATAAATCATAAACTGTAGACATAATGCAAAATATCTCTGATTTCAAGATATATAACTACAAGATGTGTATTGCCTTCACTGAACTTAGGTACAGAATATATAGAACAATCTATTATACACCGACAATGAAGCTCAGCTGTAGTTCAACTTGACGAGTGTCAGACCTTAAATCCAAGAGTCACACTCAACAAGACCATCAAGGGTTGGCTTCCCTAATGTATCGTTGGGAAAAAAACTTGGTTCCCATATCCTTGGCAATCATAGAGCCAATATTGTGCTAAAAGTGCTGTTCAAACAAACAAACAAAAATTAAATCTATACATAAATTTCACAGATTTTTATTGACTGTTTACTATGTAAATAAAACCGCCACTGGCAAGTTATTCTGTCAGTGAGAACAAAAAGGAAAGTAATTTTTATCTTTCAATAGGGTCGTAAAGAAGGTAAATCTGTCCAGCATAAGGCACTAACGGCATGAATTCTGTCTTACCTTGGCACAAGATTGTCAGGAGAAAGCTGTTTTAATGCAACCAGTTCTGGTTGCAGAACTTGCTTCAGCAGCTGTTGAGCAAACTCTACCTCCTCATGTGATGGGACATGCCAGTTTAGACCCAAGTTATATACATCACCTGGCAAAGCCCAATCCTATAGAAAGAAAAGCAGAGGAAAAAAATTAATAAATGCTATTTTCGGCATTAAAAACTGACATTTTCAGAAAATACAATTCACTCATAAAAAATGATTACATCTGGATATTCACTACTGCCCTTCATTTGTTAATAGTTTTATATATAAAAAATTAAATATTCATAATACAATGCACACATGAAAAAGTTAAACTATAATGTGTACTCTATGCAGTTAACTTTTTTATTTTAGTACAATCTGTCAACCAGTTTAGAATAAATCAGCTTTGATTTTCAGATTTTCTCAAATGCAGGAGGTTCAGGATTTTCTCATGGATAACACTGAATTTTTTGCTTGTAACTGGCATTTCCAGTTACTTCTGACAGGGGCTTTAAACTTTACCAGATCATCATGTGTGTGTGAGCAGAGATAGCAAGTGAGTACACTAAGCCTCTAAGTATATGTGCTGCATTTTCAATTGCAAATCACTGGATAAAGAGTTTTTACAAATTTACATGACAGTGTCGATCTGATTTTAATCAGACTGGACAATGAGGCAGTCTAATTTTGGCCTATATATTAATATTGATTAGTCACAGCTTTGAAAATCTGTATAATGCATGCTTAGAATTTAAAAAGAGATACAGCGACAACAAACATAATATGAACGGCATATTGTATGCCTGTAAAACCCCATATTAAACAGGTTTTTTTTGTAAGTTCAAGTCGGGCATATTGTATTTAAAAATTAATGACTAACAACTCTCAGTAACCTAGACATTTGGTTAAGGTGAATATTGTTGAATTAAAAAGTTCCAGAATTTATAGGTTTCTTTAAATGACCATTGACCCTTTGACCCCAAAATTAATAGGCCTCTTTCTTACCAAACAAGCAAGTCATTTAGAAAAAATGGGTGATAGTCTGTGATCAAAAACTATAATCATTATGCACAATTCGTTTTTCTTCTTTAAATGATGACCTTTGATCATATTGATCCCAAAAATCAACACATTTCTTCCTTACCCCAAACATAACCCATTTATGATGTATGATCCATGTCTTTGATGTAGAACTAATGCTACTGTACAGAAACCAATTTTCCCTGACATACCCTTTCAATAATATGCCTTTTATTACCTCAAATGCAAGCCATCCATAGCTAAAAACCCTCCAGGCTCACAATTAGTGAAAATCAGGATACAAATCAGTGAATTTTGACATTAATTCATGAAGTGATCCTAGAGTCTGGGAATATTTGTTGGAACAAATGTTTAGCATGGTCTCCAGCTGATAAAGGTAGATTATGTTCAACAAGAAAACTCACAAACAATGCTGCACTGTTGGTACCTTGCATTTCTTCCGTCGATGGCTTAAAATATTCCAGAGATGAAATCTGGAAGTTCTTATAATTTTTCCAACCATTATGTGCTATTTGTTACCAATGTGCTTCCTCGCATCATCTCTGCCACCTTGCCCAATGCTAACATTTTTGGCACAATACATGTAAAAAGCAAGATGTATATTCCAAACTAAACTTCACTTTTTGTGCAATATTTTTCTTTTTCCTAGTCAGAGTTTTCTCTGACCCTTGCCTCCCTTTTTTGATATTTGGACATTGATGTTGGGGTGTAGGGTCAGAGTCCATTCCCTATCGAATCATTGGAATTCGCCAACACCAGGCTAGCAGGCCCAGCGAACTTAAACCACCTTTCACAGAGATATACCTGCATGAAATCAATAGGAATGTGATTTATTTTCTCTGAAATTGCAATCATAGCATTTGTTATGTCTTTAATCCACTGACAGACGAGCCAAAAGTACATCGTTACTGAAATTTGACCTGGATCTGGCCATTTGCATTCCTAGTCACAAGCCTACACAACTCTGGCAACCTACACGTCAATGACATCAGAGGTCATATAGTCAAGTGATATCAACAATACACCATTTCTATTGTTGCTGTAGCAAAACAAGGGTCAAAGGAAAGTCTCTTTTTCCTTGGTAGTGAAGACATTTTCAAGATGTGTTGTCGAATGGTAATTTAAATCTGTGTTGGTGGCGCATGCACAGAACAAAATTCTGGTTAGGCCCCAGTTTCTATTAAAAGCACTTGTAAAACTACTACTTTTATATATCGATTAAAATATGCTAAAATGCTTGCTACCGGGCTAACTGTACCAATTAGCTTTGTTCACTAATATCACGACCAGTATTACTGGACCAATTTGGCAACAGCTGATATCACAACTAGCACTTAATCAGAAATCGGGTTAATTTATTAAATATTTAAAATAACTGAGAATTGGGGAATTGTGAATTTTTTGCATGCAGCATGAATCTGTGAATCGCCAAAAAAAAGTTGTGAAATTCATGCCAAAATCGTGTAGATTGGTAGCTATGGCCATTCACAAAGATCAATAAGCTGAGACTGTTGAGAATTCAAGTTAATGTGGGGTAACAAAATTAGTAATAGATGGTCAGACAGATGGACTTGCAACATCATTACATGCATATAAAAATCTTGATGGATAACTCCCACATGCTCATCTGGTATAATGAATGCTACAACTTGGCCAATGTGAATACAATTACAAATACTGTTGCATAAGACTGAGAAGGAAAGAAAATACACAGTATAGAATATACGTACAATCATAAGGAAAAATAACATTCATTATTGAACTGTAACTTTTCATAGGTTCATCAAAAACTTTATTGCACATTTACCTTGCCTGGTATTTTCTAGCTCTAGAGATGCATCAGATTTGCTTAAAACTGTCTATAATTCCAATGGTATCTGTAAAACTTGTCTCAAAATCCCACCCAGAATTGTGAGAAGATATTTGACCATATTATTATGAATCTAATTATGATCATTATGAAATAATGTCCTTTAATATGATATTCACAATGTCTGAAAAACTAGAGAAATTTCAATACTAATCAGCTATGCTTACCCTGATGGGGAGGTACTCTGTGAGTGGTTCATCAAAACTGCCCGCTCTACTTTTATAATCCAAGGAGTAGATGAGGGTAAGTGCCCTGAGCAGATATCTAATGAGCTGACCCACAATCTCATAACCCTCGACACACTTTAGCTTGATGGTTATACAAATCACCTCCATCAACTCCTCCTTGTATGGCAAGAGTTCTTGACCATTACATCGTATAAGCTGAGAATACAAATTGATCAATTATGTATTGAAAAAATCTCATTGGTAAATCATGCCACATATATTTGCTTATAAATCATGAAACAACATAGACCCTGATCTACTATGCACAATGTACCAGCAGATCATAGTCTATATTTTATTGTTCTACTCCTTAAAAAAAACCAGCAGACACACAGATCTCTTAGTGTATTGTGCAATGGCAGTTATAGTCTGTGCATATTGCTGCTGGACTTTACTTATCAGCAAGTATATATGGTAGCTTGGCTGTGTCATGAAAACTTTATGGTATGGTAGCTTGGCTGTGTCATGAACTTATTTTTTAATAATACTTGTGTGAAGTAGGAGCAAAATAAAGGATAAACATAAGCGATTTGTAAGTCATGAAATATTTTAAAAAATGGAAAATAATCTATTCTGAACAGCAGCATTAATGTAAACAGCTTGTCAATATTTACATACATTTTGTTTAACATTTAAATCCATGACAAGATATGTATCACTGATATGTTTGAATACCTGTGACAACATGAGAAGGTTCCACAAGAATCCATTGTCCAAATGTTCATCAGTTAGCACCTCTTCATCTGTAAATGATTTCAAGAAAGTGAAATAGAGTACATAAGGAGCATCATGTAACTTAATCAGAAAGTTTTCAATGAAAGGACTTGAATATAAATGTAAATTAAACATTTACGGTAAGGTAGTGAATGTCCAGTACACCTTTGATCTGTCTGCAATTTATCTCTATCTGATTGTGTTTATTTATTTAGGTAGGTAGGTTGGTAGATAGGTGGGAAGATACAAAGAAAACTGTCCATAAAAAGACACCCAAGAGCCCCCGTAAAATATATCTTTATCCTTGGTGTGAATATTAAAAATGGGTTGGGTTGGTAGCAATGCATGTATTTATGCATGTTTGAATGCGCCTTATAACATGTATTCATGCATGTTTGTATGTGTCTTATTACTTGTATTTATTCATATTTGTATGTGCCTTATAACATGTATTCATGCATGTTTGTATGTGTCTTATTACTTGTATTTATTCATATTTGTATGTGCCTTATAACATGTATTCATGCATGTTTGTATGTGTCTTATTACTTGTATTTATTCATATTTGTATGTGCCTTATAACATGTATTTCTGCATGTTTGAATGCGCCTTATAACATGTATTCATGCATGTTTGTATGTGTCTTATTACTTGTATTTATTCATATTTGTATGTGCCTTATAACATGTATTCATGCATGTTTGTATGTGTCTTATTACTTGTATTTATTCATATTTGTATGTGCCTTATAACATGTATTCATGCATGTTTGTATGTGTCTTATTACTTGTATTTATTCATATTTGTATGCGCCTTATAACATGTATTCATGCATGTTTGTATGTGTCTTATTACTTGTATTTATTCATGTTTGAATGCGCCTTATAACATGTATTCATGCATGTTTGTATGTGTCTTATTACTTGTATTTATTCATATTTGTATGTGCCTTATAACATGTATTTCTGCATGTTGATTGGTAGATGGTTGCGTGAACCGACAAATTGGAACATATGTGTAAATGTGTGTTTATAAATGTATGTTCAAAAAGAATATGTATTCAGAATTTATAAAATGAAGGTACTTGTTGGTGTTATTTCGTATGAATCCTATGTTGTTGTTATTGTTGTAGGGTGTAATGCCATTTTTCTGCACAATATAGACATGGCAGCCAATATTAATGGTGGAGGAAGAACCCAGGAAAAGCCTGGAAAGAACCACCAACCCAAAAGAAGCTACTGGTAAGCTTTCTCACATACTCACATGGCCGAATCAGAGACTCAAACCCATGCAGACAGGTGAGATGGCAGTGATCCGTAACAGAAAGCACTTTATATTACTCTGCCATGGGGAGGCCTTGAATTCTTTGTATGTTCCAATAAATGTAAATCAGGATAATAACTGGAAAATATTGTAGTGCATGTACTCTAATACTATAAAATCTGAATATTAAGCCTTTATTGTTTTAAATAGTGGTTGTTGCATGCATTTATCTTTGCTATCCATTTTTCACAGCTTTTTGGTAAAAGTTTCAATTTTTAAACATAAACAAGTTTTAAAGACATATAATAAGAGATCCTACTTTTGTCAATTAACCCTTTATCTTGACTCAAAAGTAACACATTTTAAAAACTGAACTTCATCTAAGAAACATTAACCTTAAATTAGAATGCCAATGTGGTCTGATACTGACTAAATGATTCGAACAAGTTTGACAAAAACTTATTATTTACAAGATGAAAGATAACAAAAATAAAAAGCCTGATTCAGAATGATGCCAACTGATAAATAGTTGTGCTAATCATGAATTAGTAATTTACTAATATGCCCACAGTGCCTAACAGAGGTGCAATGGTAATACCATTATAATGGTTTACTGTGTTATATTTTTCCAGTGATACATCCACGGAACATTCTCATTGTATCAGTACTTCAGCAGTTTCTGTCATTAAGGAATGTATGGAAATTCCCTAGAAATCTTGTTTAAAATTTAATGCTATTAAAAGCAAGGTTTTGCCATACATAACAAAAACATTCAAAATGTTATTCATTTTTTTTTTACAAAATAGATGTATTTGTCACAAACTAATTTTCATATTACAAATATAAATAAATTCATGATTCTTTAATCACATGGGTGTCACATGTCACATATGCCAAAGTGGTGGCCAAAAGGGTTTGTGACAGATTTACAGTTCAAATCCAAAGTTTTGGAAATATTTGGATTAAAAATTAAAATTAGATGTCAGTTGTTAGTTAATTTCAAGTTTCCGGTAACAGGTTAAGTATACATGTTCATTTGTAAAACTGCTAATCGAACTAAGATTTTGAGACGAATACTTGCATTCTGTTTGAATTTTGCATAATTACATCACAAATTTGCTCTAATGAGCAATTGAGAATTGTGTGGTTTCCTGGCCTTCACTAATAAATATCTTCCAAGGGCACTGGAATCCCATTTAAGATTTTCCTATCTAATATATCAATTATGTAACTACTAAATTGTATACTTCAGCATCAAGAACTCAAATGTTTACCAACAAGCTCTCTAATGTTATCATGATAAATTTTACATGGCTTCAGCTATAATGCAAGTTTAATCAACTCAATTTAGTTAGTTTAAGAATATACCTATTTAATTTTGGGAGAGATTTGCAACTTTCTGTTGAGTTGGGATAAACTATTTTCTTTTTTTTCCAGATATCTTTTCTCATTCAATAAAATAATGGATATAATATGTTTTTGTTTTTTTTATCAATTCTCTCAACTATTTCCCAGATTTCCAGGTAGCGTTGGAACCTCATATAAAGGAAATGCGCAGAGGTGAGGGGTATAAAATCAGATTGGCCACTTTGAACAGGCGACCACTAAGCAAAGGTGACTCTTTGGACATGCTTGAGTGTACTTTTATAGTCACTTATGACCTTATTATCATCAAAACATAATGCTTAACAAGAAGCTGTACTTACGGTTTTTGATGTGGTTCTTTATATTCTGGCAAAATGTTGGCAAAAATCTCTTCAAAGCAGCTTTTGGATTGACCTATATATAATACCAGATTATAACATGGTTTACATCACTATGAACACTGATCAGGAGCTCACTATACAAGTAATTTTTATCAATCTCACTGGAATGCAGAGATGTTGTCTACATTAAACACTGTAGAACAAAAATACACCGGGTATCCAAAGAACACGAGGCATAAATGGCCCAATATCACTTACCCTGCTTACATAACTAAACAACTGACCATCTCACTAAGCAAGCATGTGTACAAGTGTAAAAACACATCCTATCTAATATCCCAAACTTCAATATCATGCTAATTTATTTATTCTACTATAAGAAGATGATGACTGAATGGAAGTGGAGGAGTTTCCTCACATCTGCTGGGGTGGTCTAGGAACCCCTTTCCTTATGCAGTGTCGTTACTATTTTGACTCAAAGGGAATCGATCTGGTTGATTTATTTGTTCAACTAATCCTATTTTAAAATAACCCTGAAAAAAACTCTTAGTAACAATTAAGACACAATTAACATGCTTGGTCTCTTGCTCCTAATCGAGGTCATCCATATCATGGTAATAAAAAATCCAACAGAATAAAAACATGGCCTCAAAGAGTGGTAAGAAATCCAACCAAATGCCAAATCACCTCATTAACTCTTTACCTTATGCTGATGCATACATGCAACCCTAAAAATATCCTTGTAACCCCAGAGACGCATATAGAACCTGCTAACAAATTACAATACTTAGTCCTGGCTAGCACATTCATACGTTTCTGACCAAGGGTTGGGAATCCCCATTGGCACATAGAGGCATTTCAGACTGAAACTTTGCAATGGATGAAAATACAAACATCCATTCTTTTTTTAAATATATACCCAATGAAAACAGTCCTCACATGAAATTATGAAATTAGTAAATGAACAGCATATAAGTAGGAAATTCTATTAAAAACAAGGTCAATTATGAAAGTAAAACAAAATGGCAACATTGATTGTATTCCAACGATGATTCTGAGAGATTTGAAAGTGATGACATTGCAAATGACATTAATTTTAATCAGATCCAAGATGAATGATCGCACATTAGTATAAGTTCTATATCGACACCCGACATTTCAGATTTATCTGAGTTTGAGAAGGAAACACACGACGATCAAATCTGATCAGAACAAGTGAGGCCAGTAAACATGGACAACTTTACAGCAGTTTCAGGGCCAACATTTATTTTAGGAAATAAGTGCAAGGGAGATGGAGTTCTTTTAATTGTTTTTCCAAAGAAATATTCCAGTTACTGGTAGATGAAACAGATAAACCAAAAAAAAAAATTGCCGAGAAGCTGAATCACAAGTGGTCACCTACTACAGCAGACATGAAATCTTTACAAGATGTGAAATATGCAACGTTATATTGTGTGTAGACAGAGACTGATTCAGGCAGAATCATAGAAAATTACCAAATCTGCAGTGGACACATCAATGTGCAAAATAGTGGTGAGGTAAGTAATCAAACATATATTATAAACAAACACAGATATCTTGAGTTGTATTGTTTTATTATGAATATGTCAATATAAACATTGATTCCTGTAGATTATATGAACTTGTTGGTGGAAATGTGTTTAAAGTTTATTTTTCATTAAATTAGATAGTTTGCATGGGACAAGATTGATATAGAAAATGTAGACAGCATGTGCATAACTCGAGAGCTCTTGCTCAAACAGCCATTATAATGCTCTTGGATTCAGCCTCCTACAAACAGCTGCTATAAGGCAGGCTGCTTATCAGGCTTAGTAGGCAGGGCAGCAAGTACTTGCAAAAAGTAAAGAGTTAATATGCATCAGTCTTACTCATTATTGAAACATACTAAGATCCTTATGATAGAACCATGAGTCAAGACCTCAACACCCAATGAACAGGACAGTAAGAAAGAATGAACCCAATAATGGTTCAAATATACATCTGATATCACTGCCTGATTTACTCTAACTCATATCTGGTATCACTCAAATAAGTATTTTATATCTAGCACTATTGCCACTGACCAAATTCAAGAAACAGAAGAAACAGTATAAAACCTCTATCATCCAGTTTTTGATAATTGTTTGAACAAATATGATTTAATATTTTGGTTGGCATATATACAATTCAAAATAGTCATCTGCCGAGTTCCACACTTGTGTACACTGATATAAAATGAAACTGCTAAGATCTGCACAAAATTATAAAATTTGATGAATAATTATTTTCTTATAATTTCCCCTTATTATACTAAACACGTGCTAAACAAAATAAAAGTAGATGACATAGAAGTTGAAAATATGCAGCTGTGTAGGTCAATACATAGGAAACCTTAATCTGCATTTGATGAATCAAACTTACCCATGAAAAAGAAAAACTGATCATGCACAAGTATATATAATATTTAATAACAGAAATTCAAAATACTTTAAACTTGCTTTTCTACTCTGTTAGAAACTTTTCATTGTTATTCAAAGGTATAGATTAGGCTACATCAGACTTATTTTATGTGCAACAAAAAAAGCCTAAGTGTGTGATATATTCAATACCATATTTAAAAGAATGTTTCTGATTGGATTAAAACAATAATTACCCGAAACAATTATTGTACATTTTCGGGAAAAGCCAAAAACCATTTAAATTTATCACATCTACCACACAGGTACTGCTGGGGGTAAACAAGATCTCACTGGGCTGGATTTATATACTCGAAATGTAGGCATGAAGCATTTCATTTTCATCATTTAAAAAGTTTCTTCTTGTATAGAACATTCTTGGGATGTGTTTTGCTGATCTTACCTTGAAAGAACAGTAATTTGGCAAAATATTAAAATTACAGTCTTCTGGATATAAATCAGTTTATCCATGTCCAAAAAGGTATTTCAGACATTTCCTTACTATTTTTAGCCAAAATGAAACAATGAAATATCACTGACAATAAATACATTATGTCTGCAAATTGTAAAATATAATGAATCAAACAAATTAATCACATGTTGGAACTGTTTTGAGTCAAATTCTAGGTCAAACAGTAGAGATGTTTTGATTTCTAATTGTAGTATATCAAATTTATTTCTCATCCAGACTCATTTGGAAGCCTTTCTTGTACAAAATACACTGAAGATAATTGCATAATAAATCCAGTGAAGTTACCAAATTCTTGCACACAGCCTTTTATATTTAAAGACAGAAGAGAAATAAAAGTATACAAAAAAAACCACAAGGGTCATGAATAAAAAGCATGTTATTTTGCCAGGAGCTTAAGGTTTCATGATTATGGGTTTATATTGACTCTGGATAGTGCTAACAACCATGGGAAAAACCTGGTAAAAACAATTTTTGTATACTGTTACCTTACCTTTGCTACTGCTCGACATAAGTTGGCTGTAAAACGTCCACTAACTTTAGTTTCGTATACAGAGGTTGCGACAAAGTCGTAGAGTCGATTCAGAGCAGACTGAAAATAAAAGATTAGATTTCCAAACTGGTTTGGGAATGACCTGAAAACAAATATCTACCACAAGTGGTACACTGAAACCCCACTATAACACTTTGTTATAACATGAATTTGAATGATCATGTCATTTGTACCATTTGTACACCCCTGCATATATAGCTAAAGGAAATGTGCAAGACTTATATTTTGCCCAATACAGTACATGATATAACAGTAGTTTCTGGACCCCTACCATTGGTTTCTAGCAGTTTCAATGCATCTCTACAACATGATATGCTGACTTAACACAATGCATAGTTAAAATAAATAAATTACTAAGTTAATTTATTGTCTTATTCATGATTTTCAAATTTTGGTAAAATAAAATAAATGACAAATATGATAGTTAAAATTAAAGGCAAGGTTTTAATTTATTGTTAACGTAAACCAGCTTTTGTGGATGTATTGAATACTTCATGACTACATTTCACAAAGAAAAGATGAAAAGACATTAAACAGTAGTGCACATCAAACATCAAGTTTGAATTTTGTGGTACTCATATTAAAATATTTCTTCTGTCCAAACATAAACACTTACCTCGAAGATGGGTGCTGAACACTGTTGGAGAACAGAGTTGAAAGTGGAAGCCATACCAATTTCCAGCATGCTTTGTTCAGTGTTCAGTCTGCCATGATCACCATGTGTATGTTCCTGGGCACTGTTGTCAATTAGAATTAGCACCCTGGCAATATAACAATATATGCATGAATACAATTTGAACAAATGGTATGCATATTCAGCAACTGTATAAATCACAGACATCAACAATTATTCTTGATACAAGTAAAGAACCTCTTTTTATTACCTTAAGGACTGAAAAGAACAAAGAACAAGTTCTTGTTTTGCACCAGTAAGGCTTCTTCTTTTCTGTCTCCCTTAATAAAATATCTATAAAAATGGTTAGTGGTTTAATGTAAGATCAGTTTATCCAAAAAGTAATTTTTTCTAGTAAGATGTATATTAGCAAATACTCACGTAATCATAATATCTTGACAGTAATACTATTTCACAAATCAGCCATCCCAGATAAAATGTTTTAGCTATAAAAAAAACTTAGCTAGATGTTATCTGCCTCCCTAAGTGCGGTCAGGCTGAGTGATCTCCCCTTATATAGGTCTTGGTAGTAGTAGTACTCCCATTGTATTACGACTTGTTCATGTATTTAAAGAAATTGCAGTTATTTTACCACATTTTCTCTACTAATGAACTGTGTCGGGAGAACCCAATTAATCTTCCTACATGGAGAGAATATACAATTTACAAAAAAAAGCTACCAGTGTGATTTTAAATATTTTAGATAACTTATCTTAGATAAGTTAATATCTTTTTTAACAATCTTAGGTAGATGCCAATTAAAGATTATATTATTTCTGGAAAAGCTGTTCTTACTTCCAAAGGTTTACTTCTGTTATATTCAGTTTATTTAAAGCAGTTTATTTTTACTATTTACATGTATTTTTCTTTTTATTAATAATTGTTTTAACTGCAGGGCTATCATGTAAACTATCTGTTAGCTACTGAAATCACCATGGATAAATAAAGATTATTATTATTATTATTATTATTATTATTATTATTATTATTATTATAATTGTTGCATCTACAAGACTTCTCTCAATCATTATCTCTGCCTGCATCGGTTCACAAGAGCATGGACTAATTTCCAACAATGGAACACTAGAAGAATCAGACTATCATCCCTTCAAGAATGTGATGTGTACAATCAGTCTACTTAAAACTGAACATTCTGCGGCATGGGTATTGTTTTTTTAAATTTTATATCCAGCAGCATGTTAACATTTTAAAACAAGTTTAAACATACAAATATCATTGTATTATTCAACATCAAAACTTGATTCAGCATGTGCACTAATGATCAACAATTTTGTAAATACAAAACCAAGACTAACATGTCTGCAGTAAACTCAGGATGAGTTGCATTTTCAATACTATAAAGAACCTGAAGATTAATTGCCCATGATACAAAAAAAATTATTTTCAAGTATTAACAAGCACCACAAAGAAAGAAAAAAAACTATCAATAATAAGTATTAACATACCTATCAACAAACTGCAGCACAAAGTCTTCAAACTGGGCTGTTGCAGAACACAGTTCTCTCTCATTCTGAAATATGAGGATTTTTTTAATATACTGAAATGGTTTATTAAAAAAGAAAATTACTGAGAAAGTTATGCTACAGAACCTGCACTTAAGATTATGAAAATATTTTCTTTATCCTAGTTTTAAGAAAATGTAACCTAAGAATTTTTTACATAAATATTTCTATTACATCAGCTATGTCAGGACAACACATACAGTATCTGTACAGATCATAATCCATGGAGGCTGAACCTGTATGGCAATGCCATTGTGAGGTCCAACCCTTGCTGAGATGTTAACTTGCATTTCCTGAAACTGAAACTTTTTGATCCAGTGGGCAAAGTTTTGGTTGCCATTAAAACCCAAAACATCATCAAAGGTCTCAAAAATTGACAAGCCAGGACAATTACATATGCTGCCAACTTGAGGAGACCCCAAAGGCAACAAATCATGGGTGCGTTTTGAACTTTATATATAAAATGAGTAAAATGTTTAGATGGGGAAATACTGGATTTGTCCTTGTTCACTTGGAGCCCAAGGCAGTGCAGAAAAGAAATAAAGGGATTCTTGTCCCAACAAATATACTCCCATACTTCCTCCAGACAAATAACAACACAAATTTTCAACACAAATAGTCTAACCTAGCTCCAGAATCTCCAACATAACTTTATAATGAAAAACACCATCATACAATGGAAATGTCGAGGACTTTAAGCTAACTACAATGATATTCTTCTGCTTTAAAATGAATACAATCCTGCAGTACTATGCTGTTACGTATGATTTAAGTCATTGTTTTTTATTTTAAATGTTCGTGTGTCCGATTCAAATTTGACATTTTAAGTTTAAGATTCATTCATTGGGAGATATTTTTTTAAAAAGTGGGATGACCTGTACTTTACGAATAAACACCAGATATTGACCTCATTTCTGTCCTGGCTTCAGAGTTGTAAACAAGCTTAAAAATGATTGGTTGATTCCAAGGACATTATGGAGCTTTGCTATAAACATCTTTCTATTTTTAGTTCTTGAGAGTAAAAATAACTGATTCTCATCTGGGTCACATGGTGTGTTCGAAATTTTTTGAACGTAAATTTTTTCTAAAGATTCTAGAAGATCATGTGACCCCTTCCTTGTTTACGTAAAAACAGGTATATAAATTATGTTTTGGAGCGAACTATTTAGTAGAAGTTGGGCTGTTAGAATATTAAGTTGCATTGTTTTGAGTTATTTTAAATTACCTTGTACTGGAAATTATTTCAATTCGTTTGGATCAAGAGGATTTATTTTGTTATTTATCTGGAAAATAATTGTGTTCATTGAATTTCATAAGACCAGAACTGACTTCATTATGTGACATCGTCTTCCATCTTGGATGCTTCACTAAGATTCGAACTGGGAATTATTAGGACATTTTATTACCAGGACTCTTGCAATTACACTAGTGGATTATATTTTGATTTATTTTTGGATTAATTTTGGAATTGATTCTTAAAACCGTAAATTTTTTTTTCTTTTCTGGAAAATATTTGTGCTCAATAAATTGTTTATTAAGTTTTTACAAGCTTGCTATTTTCACTCTTTCTATGTTACTGTTTATTCGAGCCTAAGCACGTAACATATGCTTACAGGAAACATTCCTGAAAGATACCAGATACAATTACATTTAAAAACTTTTCCTTATTCAACACGTACTTTATGCTGACAGGGCCTCAGGAGGAGTCTCTGTTGTTGTGAACAACAGAGCCCCTCGCAGAGTCATCCCTTTAAATACAAATTTACAAGCCATTGCTGTAAGCATCACTCTACATCGAGTGATTACTTTTTTGCTCCATTTACTTACCACCAAACACCAACCTAGTACCAAATGAATTAGACAATCTTGTTCAACAAATGCCAGCGCCCTTCATTTTACTCGAGGATTTTAATGCCCATAACATTCTATGGGGATCGAATCACATAAAACAACAGAGGCCATAAAGTAGAAGATTTCATTTCTAAACACGATCTGTGTCTATATAACAATAACTCACCGACATATTTACACCTAGGAACAGGTACGTACACATGCATAAATTTGACAATTTGCTCTCCTTCGCTGCTTTTGGACTATGAATGGAAGGTCGCTGATGACCTTCACAGCAGTGATCACTTTCCAATCAACCTTGAAAATAACTCTTAAAATTGATGACACAATTCCACAATGGAATATAAAGAAGGCCAACTGGGCTACATTTGAAACATTACGTAAAACTAGACTAAATAATGATACAATATTCAACGCTGTTAATCCTATACAAGATTTTACTTCAATTCTAATTGCAACTGCAGAAGAATATATTCCTAAGTCCTCACCGAACTGTAAGAAACCTCAAAAACTTTGGGTAACCAAGGAATGCATAGAAGCCATTAGACAACGCCGAGAAGCATTAAAACAATTCAACAATCGCCCAATGCCCGAAAATTTAAATAAATATATTACCCAAGCTAAAACTCGACACACAATCAAAGAATGTAAATGTACATCCTGGAAGAAATATATTTCTTCTTTAAACTCCCATTCCTCAATGAAACAAGTTTGGGACACTATTCGAAAAATAAATGGAAAGAGGAAACACAATTCTATTCGACACCTGAAAACAAACAATAACAATTTTAGTTCAAAATGTGACATAGCAAATATTCCTGCAGACAGTTTCTCAAAAAATTCCTCATCAACTAATTATTCAGAAGCCTTTCGAAGATTACAAACTAAAAAAGAAAAGTCACATCTAAAATTCACATCCAACAACTCTGAAAGTTATAACCAGCTGTTTTCACTATTGGAGCTTAAGGAAGCTTTAGAAAAGGCCCATGATACATCCGCTGGGCCTGATGAAGTACATTACCAATTCTTGAAACACCTCCCAGAATCATCTCTGACATTACTTCTGAAAATCTTTAATAATTTATGGATTGCTGGTAATGTACCCAAGAGCTGGAAAGAAGCAACAGTAATACCAATTCCTAAACCAGGTAAAGATATTGAAGATCCTAACAGTTATTGGCCCATTGTACTGACAAGTTGTGTGTACAAAACAATGGAATAATCGATTAATTCTCTGCTTGTACGGTACTTGGAAAATAACAATTTAATATCTCCTTTCCAAAGTGGCTTCCATTCTGGTCATAGAACCAACGATCATCTGGAAAGACTAGAAACATTTATTCACGATGCATTTATCAAGAAGGAACATTTAGTAGTAGTCTTTTTTGATTTAGAAAAGGCCTATGACACAACATGGAAGTACGGGATACTAAATGACCTGCACGATCTGGGTCTAAAAGGCCATCTGCCCTCTTTCATATCAAATTTTCTCTCCTACAGAGAATTCAAAGTACGAATGGGCTCTACCCTCTCAGATATGCACCAGCAAGAGATGGGTGTACCCCAGGGCAGTATTTTATCTGTGATGCTATTTAATATAAAAATCAATAGCATCACCAAGTGTTTAGCTCCCGGTGTGGATTGCTCATTATATGTTGACGATTTTTTAATTTATTATAGATCAAAGCACATGCATACAATTAAAAGGCAACACCAACAAAATATCAACAAGATCCCAAATTGGGCCAGTAATAACGGTTTCAAATTTTCAAACTCTAAAACAGAATGCATGCATTTCTGTCAGTTGCGAAGACATCATGATGACCCTAAACTCGTGCTGGATGGAACGCTTATTCCAGTTGTTGAGGAAACAAAGTTTTTGGGTATTATCTTTGACAGAAAACTGACTTTTATTCCACACATCGAAAATTTAAAAGCTAAATGCTAAAAAGCTTTAAATTTACTTAAAGTAGTTGCGCACACTGACTGGGGTGCTGATAAAAAAGTCATCCTCAATTTGTATAGAAGATTTATCCGCTCCATACTAGACTATGGATGCATTGTTTATGGTTCAGCTAGGAAGTCCTATTTGAAAATGCTTGATGCAATTCATCATCAGGGAATAAGACTCGCTCTGGGAGCATTTAAGACATTTCCATGTGAAAGCCTTCTCATGGAAGCAAATGAGCCACCTTTATCACATTGCAGAGAAATGCTCTCTGAACAATACACTCTCAAATTAAGATCAAACCCTCTGAACCTTGCTTTTTTGGCTGTTTTTCAAGCAAACTACAAAACTTTATATGAAAACAAACCAAATGCCATACTTTCATTTGGCATCAGAATATCATCCAGCTTTGACAATATCAAAATTAATCTCACTACAGTTCAGAACACATCTGTCTCGGAAACACCACCTTGGCTCATTAAGGAACCCATCAGATTTTAAATTACCGTTTACTGATTTTAAACCTAATATCAAAAGTACCTACATAATAAGTGGCAGGCATCATGGGATAATGAAGTGAATAACAAACTTCATGCCATCAAACCAACCTTGGTAGAATGGACTGCTTCCTACAGAACCATCCACAGGAAGGAGGTAGTCATTGCAAGAATCAGAATTGGTCATACATACATTACCCACTCCCACATATGCTAAAAGGTGAAGATCCACCAGAGTGTGTTTCTTACAATGAACCATTCACTGTTAAGCACTTTATGACTGAGTGTTCTGACCTGCAACCTGCGCATGATATGTACTATATAATGTACATGACATGAAGGAACTTTTTGATACTATACATATCACTTGTATTTTAGATTTCCTGAAGGAAGTAAATCTTTATTTTAAACTATAATGTATATGCCATCACCCAGAACACTTTTATCTAATGCAAATACGGCCTCTTATTTTCAACCTTTTTTCATCAACACACCATTTACATCTCTCGTTGATTGAGAAGCTTCATATTTTCCCGTTACCAACATCTTACCATTTTACTTTGAACTATTTGGTTTTCTATATTGCTGGTCGATATTAAACCTTTTAGTATTTTTAAACATGTATAAATACAACTTATTGTATGGCAATTATGACAGGCCTTGATGATAAAATGCTCCCCTGTAAAAAATCATGTGTAAATTGGAAAAGTAGTTTTTAAGAAGTTGCAGCTAACAATAATGAATAGAAGATAAAGGTCAATAACATAAGCTCACTCAGTTTTATAACCAAGTAATCTAAAAATACATCTTCTGAAGTAACCTCACAAAAATATTGTCAACCCTACAGACAGCAGAGCTTGTATATTGACTTACCTCTGTCAGGTCACTGCGAAGATGTACTGCATCAGAACAATCAACAATTGGTACCATTGCAACAAAGGTTGAAATCATCTGAAAGGTTACCTGAAAGATTTAAAGAAAATGATCAGGATCTTTATCAAAATAATTTCAGAACCATATAAGTAACTGAGAATCTTACCTTACTAATATATGCAAATACTATCTCACTGACAGACTGGTGCCATTTTCATTTAGATCCATCCAGATGTTATAACAAGTAAAAACTCGTGTTCATATGACCATCCATTTATGAGTTGCAGTGATAACAAAATTGTCACAATGGTTACTGTGGATACTAGAGGGCAAGCACATCACTTTTATTTAGAACCAATTAACCAACATAAGATGTCTTTATGTGAAAGTGCCATGCTAACATGACCAATCGTTCAGAAGGACGAGATACAGCTGTGGTGGCAATACTGGACTTGAGATAGGTACCATTTTTGTTCAGGTCAAACAAGACATAAGAATTTTTGTGTGTAAGAATCTCATGCTGATATGACCATCTGATCAGTAGAGATATCAAATGCTTTCAAGGTGGCTGCAAAGTTGACCATACTGGATAGGTGAGTGGTACCATTTTCATTTAGGACCATCCAGACAAAATAATTTGTCTTCTAGTGTAAACCCCATGTCAATAAGACATTCCTTTCTGGAGATGTATCAATAAAAAAAGACTTTCAAGATGACTGCTGTATGGCCATATTGGACATCAGATCCACTCCATTTTAATTTTGTTCGAATTGGACAGTAGAAGTATTTTTAAGAAAACACCATGTGCACATGATCATCCATTTAGGAGTAAAGAAAACAACATTTTCAAGATGGCTACTATGGTGTCCATATCAGATGTGCAAACAGTACAGTGATACATTCTGATGTCATAAAAGATAAATACAGTGCGACTCAGGATAAAATAATTCTCACAAGTATCAGCATTAAATGCTAACACTCAGTGAGTGTCTCATATCTTTATATTAATGATCAATAATATGAGATGCATTTTAATACATACATGAAGATATATAGAACTTAGGCACAACAAATAATATAATCAAATATTGTAATATCACATCACATGACTTTAAACAATTAATAAACTGTAATTTAGGTGTTTGTGATTGGCACTTAACATCATAAGGTTTTTCTCCCATGGTCAAAACTGGTCTTCTGCCCGTTTCAAATACTCTTACATAATTGAATGTAGTATATTCATTTTTCATATTAAGTATTCTTGTGACCATCTTCACAACAAGTCTCAAAATAGAGTAATACAACTGGCATGTAAGTGTAAACAACAATCTGCCCGCCATCATGTTTAAGCATTACAAAGTTGTTGTCAAGTATCATTCAAACCACTCTTGTGTTTCCCTTGTGAGATTACAACCAAGGTTTTCCCCATCAATCTCGGCATATGACCCATGTGTCACAAGGGTATCAATATCAGTTGTGTGCCCTTCTGTGGTGGATAGATTCTGACTGGTAGTGTGTACACCTGAGGCAGAAGACCAAATAAAACCGCTGTATGTTTATTATGGTGATCACATCATAGTGCTACAAGAGAAAGTACTAAACACTACATAATATTTGAGAAAGATATAAAACAAATGAACAATATATTCTTCTGTCTTGGAGATTGATACTTCAAAAGAATTAACCTTGCTGTAATATTACTATTACTAGTACAGAAAAAATTGCGTGTTCTGCTTCATCTTTAATTAAGTGGTTGTATACTTTATAATGAATCAACTGAAGAAAAAATAACACATCTTATTTTATGCTATGATATGAAATACAGGTTTTTCCAAGTAAAATTATTGCAATAATTCACTGGAGTGAACTATATTTCATAATTTCACTGCTGTTTTGATAAAAAGATTAATGTGAAATTTGAAGGTATTTATAGATGCTAATGTTGCCAAGTAGTAAATATGGCTGCCTCCCAATAATGACGACTTCAGTTCAAAACCGACAAGGTGTAAAGTTTTGTTTTCTTACTGTGTTTTTTTCACTGAAATAGGAAGGAGAATTATATAACTTTTTATACATTTTGTGTAAATAATCACAAATCACAAACAGTAAACCATAGACATTGCATGATATCCAGTGACAAATCTGCAACTTCAATCTGTTGTACAGTACATATGTCTGTGCATAAAATAAGAATATATTCTTGCTACAAGTAAATAATGGATGTATTTCACCTCATTGGTGAAAAACTTCTGTATTTTCACTTGTCACTTCACCACATAGTGAAAATATTCAGCATTACATCCCCTCATTGAAATATATCTGTTATTTACTACTTTCAAGCAAATATGCTCTATATAGATATTACTGCATATTGAAATTCGACTATGAGGTATCAATACTGTTATTACAATAATAGATAAACGTGTACATTAGTAAGCATCCATTATAGTATTCCTTCATAGAGCATTCAATACATGTTTATTCCCTTCAAGTGACCTTTGGCTAACTATAAGGAAGAAAAATGTATTTCTAAAATTTATATTTCAAAGTATTTGTGCATTCTGGAATACAACAATGTGCAGTATGAATACCTGTGTGATATCATATTTTTGGTTTCATAGTTTAATTTTGGGGGGTTTCTCCTCGTTCCTGAAACATATATTGATCATATTTTCACTTATTCTTATGATATGTATGTTTGTAACTTTCAATATTGCACCAAAAATGTCATCTACATTTATTTAAGCAAAGAAAAATTATATGTGTAATTTAATAAAGAAAAGAAAATATCAAATTTAGTCATAGCAAGATAATTAAGACTAAAGCGTTAGTGATTGATCATTTTATGCACAGTGCATAGTGCTTTGTTATAATTACTATAATTTATTAAATTGTTGAAACTTAAATAGCTCTCCTGTTTTGTGGTTTAAATACCAAGCTGACATCAATGTTAAAGTTGATTTTGTACTGAAGTAAATCTCAGGATGCTACAGGTACTATTTTCATTACCAACCAAGTTGACATCATAGAAAGTCTTTTGGTGAAAATCATTCAGAAGCAATAGCAAGATTTTCAAGATAGTTGCTGGGATGGCCATATCAGACACTAGATCTGCACCATTATATTTATGACCAACTATAAGCTGTCTGTCAATGAAAACACCCTGTTCAAATGTACATCCATTGAGAAGAAGTCTCAATTGCAAGATTTTAAGATGGCCAATGTGGCAGCCATATTTTATGTCCAAGCAGCACCATTTCTGCTTAGAGAACAACTAGCCAAAGGAATAAATGAGTGTGTAAAGTTTCCAAGCAATCCTCCAAAATGTTAGGAGGAATAAAAAAATTTTTGCTAAGAGACAGACAATGAATGACAGACAACAGAACATCCCAAAAGTTATCCTTGTTTATAACCAGTAGAACTAGAAACTCAGAACTGTTGTTGCCATCATGCCATTTAGCATAGTTAAGGGCTTAACAGAATTACCTTTTTAAAAGTTTCAAGATAGAAGTATCTACAGTTTGCTAGAATGAATCTGTGTCTAAGAATTTGAGAACTTGAAATGTTTTGCTGCTGCAAATAATTTCAATCATAAATACATACATGTTATTAATGCAACTGACATTATTAATATTTAACAAGAAAGGAATTTTGTTACCAATATTATTCATCAATACCATGACAGCTGTATCTTACCAGGCACTTTTTGAAGTCATTTGGGTCTATTCCTGGTATTGAGAGGTTCAAAAGAGGCAAAACATGTGAGGGTCCCTCGGGGTACCACTTGCCTGCTCTTAGCATGGGGCGTGCTAAAGACACCACACAGTTCATACAAGCTATCAACCGGTGAGGCTCTATAAGGGTCTCCATTGCTGGATACATTCTAGGAAAAAAGAAAAGAGATTCACTTCTAGCTTTACGTGGTAGCTATCTGTTGCAACTAATGTCCATAAGGAACTGCTTGTTACAACCTTATATTCAACTACTTTAAAAACTACTATCTCTAATTTCCAAACTTCTGGATGTTCCTTAATTAATATCTTGTGGAAAAGCAAAATTTATATAAAATTTGTATCACAAACCTGTCCCCATTCACCTTAAGAAGATATTTTAAAAAGAAATACAACCAGTAAAAGTGGACTAACTTTCACTTCTGTACAAAAAGAAGTGGCCATTATCCATATGCTAAATTAGATTTCATAATCTGATATCTATCCACCAGCATATGATTCATCTAAAAAGCAATGATTCCAAACAAAACTGTTTAGAGCAGAAATAATATGAGCATAACATGAAGCTTACTATATTTCAGATTAGTGAAAATGAAATTACCATCTGTATTTGCTTAAAAGACCAAGGCCAATTGCAAACTGCACAGACCCAGATCTGCCATTGCATAATATTGCAGACTGTTCTTAGTTAATGCAGTTTGTTAGGAGCAATCAATACATCAAATAACATGTACACTGGACTGCTCAAGCATTATATGATGGCAGATCAGGTCTATGTTGTTTGCAGATAGACTAATAAGCAAGTATATATGGAAAATATTACAAGTAATGGTCATGATTGTGTGGTAGAATGCTACGATACTCATTAATCAAATTATTGAGAATACTGAAGGCTTGCAAGGTTATCGTATCTGGATCAAGAGGATGTATATAAATGCCAGATATTTATTGATGATCATGTTCCTTTTTAAGATCATATACGCAAATACAAATTCCCTCTAACAGCATGTGATCTGAATGTTGCATGTTTGAAGTCATTTTTTCTTAATCTCTTAACAGAGAATTTGTTTTCAAAATTTGTAAATATTTTGAGAGAAAATTATTTAGCAATTATTTCTAATGAATATTTTCAATGAAAATGTTTCTGTCTGTAGTATTAAGCTCAAGTTTCAAACTTCTTTGAAGGATTTAAATTTGACTTGAGTTCCTATACACAACATGATTACCTTTTTTAAACCCAAAGATCAACAGAGCCAAATACAGAAAAGTGCCTGTTATTACAAATATAAAATATTTTCATGGATGTTTGGATCATATCCTGACAGCTAAGCCAAATTTCAGAGGGTTGATTTCCAGTATGCTTATTCTATAATAATAACAAAAAAATCGGCAATATTGTTGACAAATTTAAGCACTGGAAACTACAGAAAAATTATCTATATTAATTAATAAAAGCAATTTCAAGCACAATCTTAAAATTCAACTATAGGTCCTGAAAAGAAGATACAAATACACATGTATACAATAATGAGAAAATCTACAAAATCAATTAGTTTCATTTAATTTATGCCCCATTATGACCTTTAACAGACCTTAGAATCCAAAAGAAAAAGGATTACCTCACTGCACCAATAAAGAAGACATGAAAAAGTGACTTTGGCTGGCTGTTCTTTTGTAGCTATGCAATCCAAGCAAGAAATCTGTAACAACATTTGCTTACTGGGACAGGAAAAGTTGTAATCTAGCCATTTGTGCACTTATAGATATTTATAAACTTTTGCAGCCATGGAAAGATACCAATGCCTCTGAAAGTCTATTAGAAACATACATATATATATATATATAAATATATATATATATATATATATAAGGGTTGTTAAACGAAAATTGGAAATCCGATTATCGGTTTTGAAAACGATTATCGGTTTTTGTTTTTACAAAACGATAATTGAATTCAATATTTTTTACCATTTTTGTAGTGAAAATTTTTAAAAATGCCAGAAAAAAATTCATTCAAGCATTTCTTTAGTGTTTACATTTTAATTCAATATGGCCAGCAGATAAGAAGGTGTGTTTGTTTAAAATTTGTGAGCACTCCATGCAGCGTGTTTGTAAATGAATCCATTTATTGTTGAAGGATGTCAATAGTTAGTCGACCAACCAATCACTAAGTTCTTTGATGTCCGAAATTGACAACAATAGACTGTTAATAGCTACAGTCTCTGTTGTTAAGGACTGGTCTCTGCTGGTTGTGTCTTTTCAAGTTTACAAATATGGCTGGTCGTATAAATAAATCTGATGTATGGGAAAACTTTGAAAAAATCTCATGAAGCATGCCTCGCTGTATACTATGTTCACAACAAATAAGTCGGAGCGGTGGTACTACTACTGGATTGCATGCACATTTGCGTAGCAAACATCCCGGATTTGCAGCTCCTTCAAATGTTCAGCCGCAATTAACAACATTTATTGGAACACAAAGAAACTGTCCTGATAGTCATCAAGAAAAAGTTACTGCTGCTGTAGCTAAGTTTGTTGCTGAAAACATGCTACCAATTTCGATTGTTGAATCCAATTCCTTCCGTGATTTAATGGCTTTGGTGGAGCCACAATATCGTCCTCCATGCCATCAGACAATGATGTCATCACAATGACTAAAATGAAGAAGATGCTAATGGCGAAAATGCAGACACATCTAGAAGAAAATGTCAAGGATATTGCCGTTACCACCGACATATGGACCAGTGTAACCAACGAAGCATACCTGAGCTTCACTGCCAGCTACATTGATCCAGACTGGACTATGAAGACACCCATTCTTGCAACAATTCCAATAAATGACCGCCACACACAAGCCATCATCGTTGAACATTGGGAACTGTGGCTGAAGAATGGGCTATAAAAGGTAAAGTTGTTGCATGTGTCCATGATGGTGCTTCCAGTGTTAAAGATGTCGTTAACGTGAATGGATGGTTGGATGTTCATTGTGCGGCACATAAATTGCAACTTTGCATTAATCATGCAATGGGCACCCATGCCGTCACAAATCTTCAAATTTCCAAGTGTGTATCTGCTGCATCACGTTTAGTTGGACATTTCTCACATAGCCCAATGGCGGAGGGTGAGCTTATGAAATGATAGGTGTCCATGGACAAGGACATGACACCACTCAAACTGATTCAGTACTGCAAGACCCGCTGGAACAGCGTCTTTGACATGTTTGAAAGGCTCTCACAACTCAGATGGCCTGTTGTGGCGGTTCTTAGTGACAGAAGCATGACAAAATGAACGATGCCAAAACACTGGATATGAAGGAGGAACATTGGCAACTGATTAGCGAACTACTCCCGGTCTTGAAGGCGTTGCAGATCATGACCTCCGTCTTGTCAGCTGAAAGCCAACCTTCAGCCTCTTGTATTTTTCCGATGTTATGGGGTCTCATCAAGAATCATCTAATCCTTAAAAAAGAAGTTTCTAAGACTTTGGGAGAATTCATGACTGACGTTGCTAAGAATATTTCACAACAGTTTGGCATGGAACGGGACGAAACAGCAACAAATGAATGCATTGTTGCATCAATCCTCGATCCAATGTACAAACATCTTCCCGGATTTGATGACAACTTCAAGAAACTGGCGTATGATAATGTCCGCCATCTACTTAGACAGATGCCAGCTGACCTTGAACAGCCTTCGACTAGTGGTGATGCAACCAGCTCTGAACCGCCAACAAAACGATCTCGACCAAATCATGTGTCAGTTATGTTTCTGCTGGGTGATAGTGCATTACAGCAGGCATTGAATGACTAACTTTGAACATTATATCAAATCACCATGGACGACGACTTCAATGGAAACAGCACTGGAGTGGTGGAAACATAATGAGAAACTGTTTAGGAAAACAGCCAATCTTGACAGGAAATTCTTGTGTATTCTGGCGACGTCGGTACAATCAGAGAGATTATTTTCAGCCACTGGACGTTTGATAAGCGATCAACGTAACCGGCTCCTTCCAGAACATGAAGAGTCGTTAGTTTTTTTGAATAAGAACCAGGACTTGTTCGATATGTAAACTAATTTGGATTTACTAGTTTGACTTACATTTTTTATCTATGGACAATTTTTATCTATGGCTTGTTTATTGACTTTATTCCTGTTTCCTGTTTTTTATTGCCAGCAGGATCGCAACTCGTAAATTTATGTTTTATTTGTGCTGTTTAATAGTTAATAAATTTTTTTTTATAAACATACAGTATAAATTATGTTTATTTAAATCTCTAAGTAGAAAATATATTAATCGGCGATGACACTGTGTTGCGTCAACTTGCGCGTATGTATGTTAATGCATACAGTAACTTGCATTATAAGATTATATTTTTATGAAGGGCAATAAAAACCGATATTCGGTTTAAAATCTGATTGCTACAATCGATAATCGGTTTGCCAGAAAAACCGATATTAACAACCCTAAGATATATATATATATATATATATATATATATATATATATATATATATATATATATATATATATATATATATATATATATATATATAATAACTAAAATTTGGAATTAAGAATAACAAACAAAATTTGAAAGCAAGCTTTGTAATTGAAAATATTCCAAATAAATCACTCACTTAATCTGCATTCAAAACATTGTTACCACCAACCGGACAACTGAAAAGAACAACTACAACAAAAACAAATGGACAAAAAAAACCTCTTGTTCACATCTCAAGATAAACAAAATAAAAATAATGCTAAAACACTGTACACCACTTCTTTCTGCATGCTATTTTTGTTTTCACTGAAATCACAAGGGATCACATCTATGAATACATAAGGAATTTAGAGAGAAAACGATGTTAAATCTGCAAAATTAAATTAACAATTATCTTAAATAAGATTATTGTATAATTCAGTAGACCCCTGCCCCAAAAAAACATATCTGGCTTAAAGTCAAAAGCCATTACATATTAAATTATCATATCATATCACAACCTACTTTTCAAGAAGAGTTGGCACAATGAGTTCTGGTCTCATGGTTGAGAGATGTTTGAGGGCAACTGCCGAATCCTGACTGCCATATTTACTGAACATGGAGGTAAACACAACAGGCTGGAAGCTGGCCACAAAATGTGTCACATCCTTATCTGTTAGCTTGTGAGATTCTGGTATAGGCTGCTCCCAACTCTCCTTCTTGTACCGCTCTCTGGTGACATATATCAGTTAGTATGCTTATATGTTATATGAAATTACAACATGGAATGTAAAATTCTGCGCAAAACAATTCTTTCCCATGTTTTCGTTTCAGCAATTTATTACTTTTTCTGTCCATCCCGTCAATATCATACAATATATACTCGCATCTATTATACCAGTAAATCCAGGTCCATGCAGTTTGTCTGGACTGATCAAAAGAACAAACAACACACTTATTTGCCAGCATATTATGCAACTTAAGACAATTTAAGATGACTTAAGACAATTTAAAATTATTTGTGAAACACAAATCTCAATTTAAACTCATTTTAAATAAAGTACATAAGCATCATTAAATTTCAGCATTATTACTAGCAAAAAATACATTTTGTATGTTATGTATACAGCTTTTGTCTTCTTTGAGGAAATTACGTCAAAATCATCTTCTGGTTAAACAGGTATTTCTACAAGTTTTCTGACAGCATTGCAGTTATATATCGTAAGCATCACTCAAATTTAACATGCACAGATATTTAGGTCCCTTGCTACATTCAAATGACAAATTAACTGGAAAATGTTATCAATAAACAAATATGTTTCATTAAAATGTTATGAATTACAGTAATTCAGTGATGCTTTACATCTAGATACATCTGAGAGCTGCTCCATTTAAACATATATGGTGAAATTGCCTTACCCGAGTCCTATGTATCTTTACTGGAAGAGCTCTTACAAACAAGTTGCGAAATATCATCAGTTACACAAAATGTTGTTACTTCAGCAAATCAGTAATGCTTACTTGAAGACATCTGACTGACAATTTGGGAAATACCAATAATGTCACTGACTTTATTTGTGTGAAAAAAACAATTTACAACATGTTACCAATAAATAATACAATTTCATTAAAATGATGTGAATTAAACAAAATCAGTAATATTTACTTGAGAAGATGTCTTAAAACAAATATCTGTAAAATGTCATCAAAAATATCACTCGGTTTCACCTAAATGTTGTGACTTGATGTAATTCAATAATGCTTACTTGTGAAGACGTCTGACAAACAATTTGGGAAATGTCATCAATAAACCACTCAGTTTTACCTAAAAATAAGAAAGAGAATGGATACTAAATACTGTTTCATAAAAAAGACTTGGTATTTCAGTCATCTATTGTTTAAAAATGAAGAACAAATCCATGCAGGTGATTCAGTAATTGGTTATGTAATGTATTTTCTCTGATGAACAAATGATAAAAGATACCTAAAAGTTGCAAACCTGGAAATTAAAAATATTTCAAAAGTAGGTAAATTTTTAAGTAAATTATGCCTCTACAATAATATTTTATTAGGAACAGTAGCCACCTACCTTGCAAATCTACCAATACTAAAAGACGAAAATCGTCATTAGGGCCATTTCATGCAAAGGGCAATAACTCTTGCCCATTACCTCCCCATGCCACTACAAGATGTCATGACTTTTTTTAGCTGGGCAATATACAAACGAGGATGCTCGCATGGTGGGGTAACTGGGAGGGCTTCTAATTAATGTGATTGGGAGAATTGGTAATAGGAAGAGGGAATCTGGACTTCCACCACCAGATCTACTGAATTCAAGGATTGCCTCTGTGAAGCTAAATCTTTGGGATAAAAACTTGAGAAAGTTGACTCTGCAAGCCAACCAAAAGCTACTACTATAACTCAGATCAAAACATTACTATCAAATGTGATGTTCACAAAGATTGCTCTAAGCTCATGAATGATAATTTTCATGAAGTGACTCAGCTCATTTGAGACATCCTAGTACAACAAATGTATATCCCATTACAGCCACACAGCAAAGGGTTGAAGGGTGATATCCTGTTTCCTGACCTTCACTGGAAGAAAGAGATGAATGTGCTCGTTATGGCTTGTTTCTGTGCATTTCAAAGTGCACATATCTGAGTAAAGACCAATTGATAGTGTGACCATTCTGTATGAAGGACTTGACCATTCCTGTATATAGTGTTGGTCAAGATATTGAGCGTGTGATTTGTATGTATATATTAAGATTGACACACAAACATACAAACTGACAAATCAGAACACACAGGTCAGTTAATTTGATGACCCCATGTTTGAGTAGGAAACCACCACCAGAGTTGTCAGACATAATGAGGACCATTTTGACTGAGAGTCAATCCTTCCAGAACTGAAATGCATTTATGACAACCTCCATATCTAAAAGGTTAATGCAGAGAGGCCTTACTCCAGGTTCCTATGTGCCACCGACAGTAGTGAAATCCTACAACAGGTATGAACCCCAACTGTACATACTGTCATCAGTCACAGTTATTTCAACTTGGGGTTTCTTCAACAGGATCCCCCATGGTTAGCCAACATGGGTTGCACCACTAATGCAGGAGTGCTCCTATCTCAGATGGGATCTTGACTGTTTGACTGTAGAGCATCTGCCTCAGATGCAGGAGGTTACGGGTTCCAACCCAGTCAAGACATACCAAAAAACATAAAAATGATTCTAACAGCTGCCTCACTAGGCATTCATCATTAAGAGGATTGTGTTAGGACTGGTCGACAAGGTATCAAGATAATATGACTGAGTGGGACATCATGCTACATATCTGTGGCAATATGCCCCAGTGCAAGACATCACTATAAACTGTCACAATACAGACATCATAGAGATATGATTGAAAAATTGTTAAAGCTACGTTAAAATTCCAAAACACACACTGTTCAATCAAAGAGACTTGAAAAAGGGGGCACCCTTGTGCCTAGTAATGTGTGGGTTAAGTCTGCTGCTACATTGAATAATCTGATGAGTTGCAAGAACTCTCACTGAAATCCAAATCCTGATGGATATAGACTGAATGAGTTTGATGACCCTGGTAACATGAATACAAGGAAGCTATACCAGATTCAGGCTAACAAACTCCATGCGCAGATGGACAAAGTGCTGGGATGGATGAAAGTCTGACTAGAAAGACTATATAATTTAAAAGTAATGAATCGTTTCTGCTTTAGAACAGAAAAGAACTTTTACAATGGATATTGTTTATGTTTCATGGGTTTATTTTTCTGGAGTATGCTACCATTGTTGTATATGAAGTCAATTGAAAATTAGTGAGGCTGCATTCATAATCTTGATAAAAACCAAAGGGCTGATGTTGAGGCAAGAGGGTAGAACTTTGAACTGATAAAGTGTTACAGTAAGCAAAACAGGGATGTGAAAATTTGCAAGTCAGATTCAGACTGACAGCATATTCATCCCATGAGAGAAGGGTTGATCAGATTCCATCTTGAATTTTGGTGAGTAATAAATTGGCTGAGGCAACTCAGGTCGATGATCTGCTTCAACATGCCTTTAGAATAAGAAACAGCTTTGAAAAGAAAACCCCTGTCACGGAATTGTATACGACTCTGTTCAATATGTATATGTGGTCAAAAATCTAGTCTCGATTTCGTTACTGCGTACAGCCTTACCGAGGGTAGTTTATTATTTTATGGGCTTTTTAGTTATTTCGGCATAATGAGTGAACGCTCAGCTCATGCTGCATGTGCGAAATTGCCTGCAGTTTAAAGTACCTAGCTGCGCATATCTGTCACAGCTAGGGGTATATAAGGACGAAATTATAAGACAGAAATCACATCACGATCCAGTCTTGTCGGAAAAAGCTTCCATCCTTAAACGGAGCAATCTATCAGCTAAAAGAGGTAACAATAGATTTAACTTTGTTCTCATTGCCATTTGTATTATAATATAATTCATTGTTTTACATATTAGATGTTTAGAATTTATTATAAAATCTATAGAAGAAATACATAGGTTAGGCAGCGCCATTTTATCAGAAGTACTATATTTTGTTTCATTAGTTCTTTTGTATCTGAACATAATTGAGTTCAATTATACGCTGCATGCTTAACGTTAAATGTACATGGATAATTATTTCATGTGCGCGCATGCGCTACATATATGTGTGAGAATACTTGACCGTGTCATATGTATTACACGGTTCGGTTGTTTTAATTTTAGCTGACGTGGTATGGTGCCATATTGTGCTGAAGTGTTGTGACGGTGTGTGGAGACGTGTTGTGCTGAAGTGGTGCAGTGTTGTGGTAACTGCGTGTGTGGAGACGTGTTGTGCTGAAGTGGTGCAGTGTTGTGGTAACTGCGTGTGTGGTGCCATGTTGTGGTGACTACGTGTGTGGGCTTGTCTATGCTGACCGTGTAATGCCCGTGTGTGGTGCCTGTGTATGGTGCTTACGTATGCTGCATATATCTCGTCATATGGACGACGTATTATTTATTTAAATATCTTCTTTGCAGTCTCGTTATATGAACGACACCTGCATAATTTCATTCTACACAAATCTCGTCCCATGAACGAGAACTTCAGAACTTAGGGTTTACAATTGCATATATCTCGTCATATGGACGACGTATTATTTATTTAAATATCTTCTTTGCAGTCTCGTTATATGAACGACACCTGCATAATTTCATTCTACACAAATCTCGTCCCATGAACGAGAACTTCAGAACTTAGGGTTCACAATTGCATATATCTCGTCATATGGACGACGTATTATTTATTTAATATCTTCTTTGCAGTCTCGTTATATGAACGACACCTGCATAATTCCATTCTACTCAAATCTCGTCCCATGAACGAGAACTTCAGAATTTAGGGTTCACGATTGCATATGTCTCGTCATATGGACGACGTATTAATTATTTAATATCTTCATTCTAGTCTCGTCATATTGACGACGCATTCTTTGCATATTTGCATCTATCTCGTTATACGAGCCTTTTATATATATTCATATTTGTAAATTCATTCATATACTTTTTTGTCATTACGTTACTAAAATTCATAGTTCCATGTTAGGAATATTTATTTAAATATATTTTTTCTTATATTTTGTAAAATATTGGTGTCAGAGTTGATTTTTAAAATTGCGTTTATAAAATAAACATCTTATTAACGCAGTTGCTTTCCGTGTCTTCACTAATCCAGTCCCGACTCGGTCTATCATGTGACAACCCCTATTTTGTGGTCATTGCACAATTCCCACCGTCTGTTTTTGATAAGTGACCCATTCTCCTGTTGCAGACAGGCATCCTTCTTCCAATCTGATGGTACGACAGAAGAGAGGCAAGGAGGAAAGGAGATGGAGTAGGAAAAATGAACTCCAAAGCCCCTCTGAAATGAACTGGATCACCAATTGGACTGAAGGAATAGGGAGATCTAGTGGGCATCAAACTGGAGCAGGCAGCTGCCACAAGAAGGCTCTCTGCAGCAGTGGGGAGGAGTATAGGCCAATGTCTAGGGTTAGAAGGATTGAAAGTAGAGAAATGCAATAAATTGTCACCTCTGTAAGGTTAACTCCTAGTTTTGTCAATTGCATACATAACTAGAAAGATCCTTTGTCCCTAGTCTGCTTTTCGTCTCTTTGCAGTTGTGGGGACTGTTTTGATACGCCTGTGTGGGTTGAGTGTAGAGTTGGAGGGGAATTTCCTGAGCTGCCTGCCTCTGAACTTCATAAAGTTTTCATAAAAACAGTAACAGTGACTCAACCAGGATCATTGTTAAAACCAGTAGCTGAAGCAGTCAACACAATGGCCTTTAAAATCTTTAAAATCTAATATTTAAGACGTAGTGATTAATGTTCCAGTTTGTCCAGTTTAAAAACAGTGGAGTGGACATGTGAACTTCCGCTTGATTTTTTTTTTCTTTGGTCAAGGGAGATCAGTATTGAAGGCATCTGAAAGAATGTAGTACCAGCAAACTAGAAGATTGCTGCAATTTGGCTTCCTAAAACAAAGCCTTACAATTCCCAAAGTCAGCAACTATACCCTTCTGGCAGTCAGTAACCTAAAAAATATTTGCTGATTGAGGAAGGAGCCAAAAGAACAGCATCTCTTCCTCCTGGTCAAAATCTACAAATGATTTAACTTTATACGGAAGCAGAAGGAAGTAGAGGGCATTCTGATGTTGCCAACACTATATAAATGTCCTCGACTATGTTCTAAATTCAGTCTTTTATGGTCAGATCCGAGTACAGATGATATGTAGGAGCTTCATCACACTCATTGTGTATCAAGACCAGATCTGATTTTGCTTGCAGCACTCGATAAGCCATATCAAGTGGTATCAATGATCCATTCTCATTGAAAATGCCTTTAACTTTCCTGTGTGGATAAGCCATATCAAGTGGTATCGATGACTCAATTCCATCCTCATTGAAAATGCCATTAACTCTCCTTTGTGGATAAGCAGTGAACATATGAAAGTACAGCACTGCCAGAACGGCCAGCTGGCAGCTGGTTTGCCTGGTGTATGGTCAGCCTGGATAATGACTATAGGAAAGACAGTCCAGCTATCACTAGGACTGCCCACATTAAGGGCCTGGCTGGATAGACAGGCTTCACTTTCAAAACTCCGTCAAAGTAAGGGTATGTTGCCAACAGTACAGCTAAATAGATGGATCTGTCACTAAGATCACAGTAAATCTAAGTTGACTATACCATTTTATCTACAAAAAACGATCCCCATGTTGTGATGGCTGGATGGCCAGTGACTTCCTCTGTCTACAAAGTACACACACACTGCATAGCACAGATGATATACACTTAGTATATAGGAAACAAAAATCAAGGTTGATTTCCTTTGTGTTAAACAGTTTGCATTTCATGCATTTAGTTGGGATTTCTACTTAAATGACACAGAAAGAGAAAACAAAGCATAAATTAGCAATTCAGAATGTTACAAACTCACTAATAAAATTCATTTACTAAGAGAAAATAGAGTCGCACATGTCATAAATAGCAACAAGAGTTCAATGATAGTGTGTTGTAAATGGACAAAAGTCCATACAGGTGACAAAAGTCACTCAAAATTGGAGAATAAAAAAGTAAATAATATATATAATATGTAGAAGAATGATTATCCAAAACAATTAATCAAAATTTAAAGTTGAATGGCCCAATTTTAACAAGATAGCTTGGATTGTAGGAGGTATAATGTACTTTTTAACAGTACAGCAGTGAAACTTTAAAACTAGTGATTCCTGGAGGTGGCAAGGGGAGGTAATGATAACAGATTATTTCAGTTTGTCCATATGAGCAGGACATGAAAAGAAGATTTTCGTCTTTTAGTAGGGATGGATTTGCAAGGTAGCATGCTAATAGGCCTAATTTAATTTGATTGGGAAATGTATCTGAAGGAGAAAAAAATCTGTCAGAGGGAAATTTATAAAACACAAGCATATAATCAGATGAAGCTGAAATCTAAAATTCCACAACAGATCCATGTATGGTATACCAAACATATTCTGTGAAAACTTAAGAAATTCAAGTGCCAACTATGTACATGCAAAAGCAATGCTTTTAAAAAATAAAACAGAAAAAGTATACTTACTGTCCACTTGCCAATGTTGGAAGGATGGTAAAAAGTTTGTAAGGTGTTGAACAGTTTGTCCACATAAACTTGACCACTTGATCCTCCTCCCTAAAATAAAAGTAAAAATTGTGATGATAGTTTCAGTCGGGTTTGGAAAAAAAAAGTCTGTATGGTTCCATTCACTTGAAAAAGTGGACCAATAGTGGGATCAAAAATGTACCAAAGTCGTTATAAAATGATATATCATAGTCTATTTTACATGTTACTTGCATGAAAGCCCATATAAATAACAGTCTTTCAGATTTTATTATATATGATGCCTCAGATTATACTCTCAAAACCCAAAACAAAGACCAGTCTATAACTTTCTTTTAATGCCCCTCCAACATATCAGCAGCCATTGCAAAGTTTATGCTGTCAAGGGAGTTTTTTGAAAATGTAATATTGTTGTTTATGGTTCCACCATTGTGGAATCTAAGTTGCCAGATGCTTCAATTTCAGCTTCACTTTTGTCTCAACTTTCATGGGTTCTACTGGCTTGCTCAAATCTACAATTCATTCCTTCCTTTAATGATCTGAGCATGATATTTACCAGTTGGCAATAATTTGTTGCCTTTATAAACGATAAAATTGTGCTACATGATCAAGGTCATAACATATGACTGATATCATGTGCATATGAAAATTGCAGAGACTACATATTTTTCTTGAATTGGGACAATGCATGATCTTGCTTATACCATTTCAGTTAGTACTGCAAATTTTTAGCGCAGAACATATAATACAAATAATGAAAAATAAATCTTTAGTTTTAATAACATACACATTGAAGTTTATTCAATCTTGAAAAAAAATACTATAGGAATTCCTCAAATTTATGGAAATACTCACACTTTCCTTACAGAAAAAAACAAGGCTATTCTAGTCCGATGCAGGATATTATGAACTGTATGTTAACCTTACTGCCTGCTAAATGTTCAGTGTAAATCTCAAAATTCCAAATCAAGCAATAACATATTGAAAATTTGCAAAGAAATGTTCCATGAATCCAGGGCCAGATATAACTCATACATTCTGTCTTCTCTATCGTTTTCAACAAGAAGTAGTTCACAAAGGTGAGGTTTGTTAATGTTAGGGACTACTGTATTCAAGCATATCATGTCTATCAAAATTTAAGTGAGACATTTATCACCAGAGACACACATACCAGGAGAGCTACAATCCATTGTACTGAATGGGTCATGTCATAATTGCTGCCTGACCGTCCAACCAGTGCATCCTGCTGACCCACAGGAAGATTAAAGCTTCGGAGAAATCTGTTGAAAATCTGTTAATAAAAATACAAATAAACAAATTATATATATATATATATATATATATATATATATATATATATATATATATATATATTGTTTCTGGATGGATTAATGCCAGTCAATTCCATTCAATAATACATATATATTTAATTTTTTACCCAAAACTGTTACCGTCTAATTCATACAAAAGATAAATATAAAAGTGATTTTGTAATTCAGATCGTAATACATGCACATGTGATCTTCAAATATAAATGAAAATGTCTTATGATTAATGTACATCTTAATTGATATATACAATTATTCTGGGATGAAAAGAACTATGAATAAAGAATAAAACAATTAACTCATTTGTATTTATTTCTTCTAAAGCCCTATCATATTTCCACCTCAAAAACTGGTCATCCTGTTTCGCGACACCACCTGTCCTGAAAGACTACCTTTTGCTTGCAGAATGGGTGTTTCTAATGGCAGGTTTTACTGGACTGAATTCTAAGAACAAGGGGTTCAACAAATATATTTATCACATGCTATTAACTAGCATACAAACTTTAGTAAATATATGTTTTCACCCTAAAGTTGCTAAAATATTATGATTGCTAAAACTTTTTCATTCACAGCAGCGTGCAAAGGGATACAATTTTGTGAAGAATCATACAAAGGGAGATAATTTTATGAGTTATTTTTTTTCCTTAGATTTTTTTTTACAATGTCCTCAAAGCAAGCAGATTTTATATAATCCAAAAGTTTTTTTTTAAAAAAAAACTTTAACTCATTTTTGATCTAAATATTTGTTCTGTCAATGAGGCTTAGCTGCAGTCATAATGCAATATTATACTGATTCCCTAGACATACTGAAAGAGTTAATATTTATGAATACACAACCTTTCTGCACAATTGCAAATTGCTATGACTTCAATTAAGGGTCTCAAAGAGCCTAAAATCAACTACTGGTTTGAATTAATATAGAAACCTAAAATGTTAATACTAACTGGCTATGTAAAAGTTTTCAAACCACTCACATAAGCCTGGGTCATGTGCAACTTCATATATGTACATATAACTTATATAGAATTACCTTTGATAAATATGGACTCCAGTCGATGTATCCTATGTTGTCATTTGCAAGACGTGAGAATAAATTCACAAAACTCTGCAAAGGGGAAAAGAGAATATTTATAATTTTCAACCTAAAATTTAACTTGAAGCAATTAAATTATTATTATACTTTAAAGTCATATTTAAGGTAACTTAATTACTATTGCCATACAACTACAGGGATCAATGAAATGATTTAAGTTTGACAAGATTTCAATGTTTACACACGAAAAATGCATTATTTTTTTTTTAAATCCTTTATTCTTCAAAATTACTATTTTATAATGAGCAGAAATTCAATAAATTTAAAATTTACTACAAACAGGTTTTACTGTGTAATAATATATTATCCAAACATTCCAGATGATTAACATTCAAAAAAGTTCACCTGGAAATTCCCTATTCCCATCAAAGATTTTTCAGAAAAATATGCAGTGATTATAACCATTTAACAAAAAATTAACTTTTTTGTATATTCTGTGTAACTTCATAGGCATCCCCATCATGCATATAGACTGTACCTTGAAAGTGCAGTGGTACAATGCCTGCTTTGTACATGTACAGTTCTGATTTCAACTCAAGTAGTTTATAGTTTCTTCCTACTCTTCTGGTTTCCTCATCCTCAATGACCAGACTAGCTAACATTTAACAAGGCTAGATTTACAACAGTTTGCCAAGTAGGTGCAAACAGTTCAACAATCACAATTACTTTCAGAAATTCTGAACTTATTAATTTGAAAGACTTACGGTTTCCCAAGAAGGACTATTCTGGAATGAGTCCCATAGATCAATCATTTCTTGAAACCATAATCTGTGGAAGAAAATAATCAACTGAAGCAATCCAAAAGCATCACAACAAATTCTTAAATCATTTTAACTGAGCATTCTATTAAACAAAAGGATACTATATGCAGTATCATTCCACCTAACCCTGTTGGAATAGCTCTGTGTCAGAGTATTTCAATCTTAGCAATTCTTCCTAATATGATAAGGAACTTCTCAGAACCATCTTCTTTAAATTACAAACTAAAATCTGTTTGTTAAAAACAATATATTCTTTGTGAATCAAATTCTGACAACCATATGATTTCATAATGCAGCAGACTCAATGAAGAGAGAAATTTTCATCAAGTGCATTACGAGTACAAACAGCAAAGGGGCAAGAAACTCTTGTGTAACCAAAATAGATAAGGTTGATGTAACTGAGGCAGCATAATTGTTCATTCAAATCAACATCTAAGCATTTATTCAAGTCAATTAACTAAGACTCGAAATAAAACAACTTTATATGAAATACACATGATATACACAAATATGTACTTTTTGAGGGTAAAATTAACATTAATTTCCTGCAATTATTGTGTTGCTACATCATTTCCTGGCACTGGTATCAAATCCAAGGTGATTATTGGAGGTCTAGAATGGAGGGAAAAACTAGTATAATCCTGTCTAATACATTAACTCAACTTCTGATCAGGTCAAGGAGATCAATGGACTGCATCATTGGGAAGCTATCAAGATGAGCCTTGATCTGGAGGTCCCAATTTTGTGAAGAACCGGAGGAATTATTGTGAAAGATGGGAAGGTTAAGCACACAGTCCATCCCACCTCAGACTAAAACTACTAACCAAGCATGCCCTCTAATATGGTACTGAAGACACATACAGCGAGCTTTTCAACCATATTACTGAGAAGTCTACCATTAGCTATCCCCACAAACAAAAAAGTGTCTCTGTAACTGATTGGTGCAAAAGATTGTAGACTTCCAAGAATAAAGATGGGACTTGCCCCATGGACATCGCAAGTGCATTACAACCAATGCTGAGAGAGAAGGGAGCTTAGCCAAAGAGAAATGACTGCATCCACCTTGAGGAATAGGTAGGGGTCTATAGCCTTCCTCTTTCCTCTCCTGGCCCCTCTGGCCACCTAACTGTGAGAAAGACAGACTGAACTGGTTTTAGAATATTAAACTCGGTCTGATGTTTGTGTGAAAGACAAAACAAGTTTCAAACTGGGTCTGATGGTTCTGCAGGGGGCCCTTTTTAAGTGGGGGACATTCAAAACCTTTAGCTGGTTAGCTGGCTATGGATATGGACTGGTGTTGCTGATCCCTAAAGTCTTTTGAGGGATTTGTAGGGATCTGTATTTGCACTGTAGGGATAATCCCACCAATTAACTTCTCTGTGTCATGTGGAGTGGCCCTCAAAATGCTTTAGCTGTTCTTTGGCAAAAATTTTGATTCTTCATTGCAGTGTCCCAATGGATTTGGAGAAGTTCTGCAAAGATTACAACATAAACTGCAAGAGAATCTTGGAGTCATGGCAACAGCCTCCATGATCTCAACAAAAACAAATGAAGACAACAATTCCTAATTCAACAAATTAAAGGAGGTAATCTAAAACATATCAACATGGGAAACTATACCAAAATAGGAAGCACCTAAGTCAAAAATGGTAGAGATAGGGGGTAAAGGGGTCAAGTAGGTAAATGAACCATGTAACTGGTGTAGAAACCTAGTGCAGACGTGTAGTAGAGTGGAGAAAACCCTTCTGCTGTTTGGCTGCCTCATGGCCTCAAGACAACATCTGAGTTAGCTCCCTCAATGTCAATGAGAGAGGGAACAACAGAAACTCCAATTAGGCTGTGCCTGGCAAACCTTGTCTTCCATGGCAAACAGGGCAAAGCAGGTAAATTCATCATGGCAACTTTCCAATCTGTCCCATACCTTGTCAGACCAAAGACAACCAAAACGACAAGTGTCAGTGCATACACAAGTAATGCACACACATGGTGGGGTGGGTATCATATGCAGCCATTCCACGACTATGTTTATTCACACATTGAGGCATAATGCATGCTGAAAGAAACACCAGTCTTTAAGAAAGTGATCAAAACATAGAAAAGCCACTATTTTGTTTTTATTTCAAGACCTATAATTACTAGCTGCTACAGGTAATAATCACCTTGGACTGGGACTAGTGCCAGGAAAATAATAGCAATGCAATAATAACAGGTAAAGTCTTCCAGCTATTAAAACTCTTTATGTCATAGATGAAGAAAAATCAAGTTTATTGATGACCGAATAGCCGCCTGCACAAAAGCTGAATTTTCTCAGCAAATGAATTTGTGAGGGCCTGTGTATATACTTAAAAAGAAAAATACAAGAAATTCCTGCAGACTCACTTGAATCCTTTGTCATGGTGCTCTGGGGGTAAATTAGTGGGAAGAAAATGATCCATGTATCCCAGAGCTTTGACAATTGTTGTATCATATGGACAAATAAGGGGTCGCCATTCATCTAACATTTCCTGTGTAGATTCTACTGGAAAATACCTGTAATCAAAATATCAATAGTGATCTTTCAAAGTATTATAGAATACAGTGCTACAGTCATGTCCAGCCAATTTGAAATGATTTTGCTCTTCCAGCTAACTTTGTAGTAAGTATTTCAATCTTCTTATATTCAATTTTCTCAATAAAAAACTGAGATGACAAAAATTAAAGAGAACAAATTTTCATTTTCACAAAATTATTATCATTACAAAATTGATTGCTGTATTTTAAGATTGTGAAAAAGTCATTATCAATATGAATATAATTGGATATAATAATTAAAGTCCCATAACTCAGAACTTACCAGAATTACTATTATCACTTCTGAAGATATTCCTTAAGTGTAGCATATATACTTGCTTATTAGTCAAGTCCAACTACAACATAGAGATTAAGGTCTATGTTGCTTGTTCTATTGATTACTCCCAACAAACTGCATTGACCCAGATCAGCTGACACTTTATGTGACAACAGATATTGGTCTCTGCAGTATATCTGATGTCTATAATTTAAAATGAAGTCTCTTGAAGATAATAAAGCTGTTTTAATTCACTTCATCACATTATATTGTAACGTTGTTTTTTAAAACTTGTAATCTGGTTACTGGATTAGAATAAACACATAAAATACACGATAAATATACTTACATTCGACAATTGTGAACAAGAGATTTCAGGGTTGTTTCAATATTTCTAGAAAAGAATGGAAACAAACCATAAACATCCACATCATCATTTGTTGAAAATAAATTTATAAACACTGTATGATGAAAAGCATGATTTTTACCCAAAAAAATGGGAACATTAATCACAAGATGAAATACTTGCTTATAACAATTATTCATTTTTAGTTCCTGTGATATCAACACCATGTTCATAAACATCTAAAGTAATAGTTACTGAATTATAATTAGAACGTTTTAGCTTTAACTTAAAAAATATAACCATTCAGATTATAAACTGATTAATGGATTATTGTTGGTTGTTAATGTCTTTCAAAGTTGTATTAGTCTTGAAACTGTGAAGCATCAATCAAATGAATTTTAACATGAACAAAAGGAACTTTAGCACCAAATAGCAGCCAGCTACTGGCAACCATGCCATTGGAATAACATTGTAGGGGGAAGCAATGTCAGAAGGTTTTTGAGTATACACCAAAGCAGGTGTGCCCAATCTTTTTGCAGAAGAATCAACATTGCATTGTTATCACTCACAGAACCAGTAATAGACAATTCTTTTCACTACCAATCAGCACAAGTTAGAAAGGCTGTAAGGCGAGATTCTGGAATGCTGGCCACATGTTGGACAACCATACATCGATGTAAATGTAAAACTGGGTTAATGCCCTTTGGAGTTTTTGTTTAAGGACTTCACAACAAAGTTTTCAAGGAGTATTTCATTCTTATGGAACAGAAATCTCTCCAAATGTTACTATTTTATCATTGCACAAAAGAAGAAGAAAATACAGGTTTACTAGATTTTCAATGATAATAATGTTGTAAAAATGAGGATATTCAAAGTAAACTTTGCAATTCAAGGACATTTTAAGGTTGTAGGAACCATATGAAAGTATGCATCACACCATATGGTGTTAACAACTGCAACATGTTAATGAGGTGCTTATTAATTTTCAAAATCAGTGGAATAAAATAAAGTGCCAATATTGGATGAAATTCTAAAGAATAATGTTCTCAAAAAATAACTTTCATAAATAATTTGATTGAAAGGAAGCCAGTTAATCATGAGAGTATAACAATGACAATAAAGCAAAAGTAAATTCAGAACCAAAAATAACAAATTTTCTGGTATCAATGTGTTTTATGTTGTCACTACTTTTGATATCTCCTATGCCCACCATGTACTTTACAATGGAAAATGCCTGTCAAGTGCCATTAAAATTTCAGGACATCTGCCTGGCATATAATCTTCCAATATACCCTTTCCTTGGTACCATATATGTTTATAAGGATCAGTCCTTACTATTTTGTGTCAGTCACAAATATCCTTCTATAATTCATGATTTTGTAAAGTGACTTATTGGCGTACATGATTTCATGATGTGGTAGTCCAGACCAAGCATCCAGGTAGCCATTGGGCTCAAAGTACAAAATTTGTAAGACCTGTTGATACCCCTGCTGTCTTTATCACTTATGAAGTGATACCAACTTTTTGGCAATATCCTAACACAAACTCAACAAAATGAAACAAATTTTAAACTTTGATTTTATTGGTGTACATAAACAAAATATAGGATTTCCAAAAGTCTTACGATGGAAACAGCTGAAGACCATAATGCTCAAATCTGGAATACAGCACTGACTCACACAGCTCATACAAAGGGCGCCATGGTAACACAAGATCTTCACGAGATAACAATTCCCTTTTCCTGTTGAAATTGTAAAAATACTTACTTAATAATAAAGAAACACTTAACAAAAATTAATAAATGAAATGGGATTAGGAAATGTAGTAACTAATGCTGCAGGTCTCCATCTTAATTCCAACACTAATTTCTATTTAAATGTAATGACAAAACTGTGTATTTTGCAATGGCAATTTATCTTTGCATATTACATATTTTTACCTGCTTAAAAAAGTACATGTACCCTTAAACTACAAAAATTGAAGAAAAATCAATTTGAATTTCTAAAATTAAACAACACACTTTCATGCTAGGTCTAAAGTCTTGGCAGCAAGATAAAGCATCTACATATCCAGAGATTACTGTTGTGGCTGGCATGAAACATTTCTATATAATATAAACTTATTTATCTGATTATAAACCGATGTTTATCAATACATCCACCTCCATTTTGCTAAAGTTTAGCAAATATTTAATGTGGATATCTTTGCCTGATCATAAAACTACTCCATACTCAATCTTGCTATTAAGTCCCCTATGTGTAAATACCTTTCATAAACTCTGACACAAGAAATCTTAATACTACAGTGAACAGCAATTTAGAGTGAACAAGCAATACAATCACAACATAGTATTCCCATCAATATAATATTGTTCATGACAGCATAAAAGTAGACCACCATGTACTTAGGTATTTTTATACATCACTATCATATCATGAAATAGGACCCGTGACCATACCAGCTTAATAAAAGTAAACCAGTCTGTACACAGCATTTTTATACATAACTATTACATAATGAAATGGGGCCCACACTAGCTTACTAAAAAAAAAGATATGTTATTCTGAGGTGCCGTATAATATGGGAGTATGATATTGACATGCTCCCTGTTGACAGTGATAATCACTTCCTGTAGTTCGGATAGTCTCTTGTAAACAATTTAAATAGACAACCCATCTTTAAAATGAGTCCAAATAGTTTTTGTTTTTGACCTGGACTTTTTCAATTTAGAAGGATTCAATTTTGTTTCAAGTATCATTATTTCAACATGTCTTAGTCTTCTGCAATGCATGTTGAAAGTATCCTTTGACACATATATACTTGCTTATCAAGTCGAGTCCAACTGCAAACTGCATAGACCCACAGCTGCCAGTGCACAATGTCTTGGCATGTCTGGGATTTTGTTTAATCTTTTGAACAGACAATATAGACAATAATCGGAGTATAATGCCTTCTCTACTACCCCAACTTCCCAATGTGTATACCTTTTCCATAGAGTATTTATGATTGGTCCGGTCAAAATACATTGGAGTTTTTAATGGATGTGGAGGGACCCCAAAAGCAAAGCAAGTAACAATTATTTATATTGGAGAGGAACCAAGCATCATCCGTTAATCAAACCAAGCCCCTAGAAAAAAAAGCCTTTCCAAAGCAGCCCAATGTGCCATCTACTAGTATGTTGGAAAGAGGGAGACCTGGTACAAGAGGGCGAGACTCCTATAGGACTGACTACCAACTCTCTCTTTAAGGAAGGTGGAGATTGGTCATTACCGCAACCACATTTAGAAAATGAGTTAAAAGGAGTTTTAAAGATAGTCTGGCAATTCTGCTTAGGTCCTGCTGAGAGTACTTAAGCATGACACATAGTATCTCAGGCTGTGGATATTTCTTTGCTGGTTAGCGAGGCCAGTGATCAGTGTTTTTGAATGTTGAGAGGTCACCTTAGGGATTAAATTTCCTAATAGGGATTACAAGTCCAGCAATTATACCTTTAATAAATCTTAGCTGTGATCCAGTAAGATGATTATAATAATCCAAAGGTACTGCCACAACAGGATGGTCCCATACTAGAAAGAAATTTACTAAAAATGAAATTGCATAAGAGAGTGTTGCAGGTGCACTCACAACTTAAACCTCTGTATGTGGCCCAAATGTGTATAGTACAATAAAAAGGACTGTAATTTATGTCCCAACTTTTGAGCAGAATTACAACATTATTTTTTTTAAAATAATTAAGGGTGTAATAACTTTTAATAGGGTAAAAAGTCATTCATTATAGTACATGAAGCATTGCTTGTTTTGCAGTAAATCATGATTCACAGTAACTGTAATCATTACAAGCAACACCAATGCAAAAAAAAAAGATACTAGATACTTATGTCTGTTCATGTGAGTTTTCCAGAAATTCCTGTTTCATATGTATCCAATTGATATGCATTTCACTTACTTGAGAAGATGAACTAGTTGAACTGAGAACTTCTGAACAAGTGAGAGCTCCAGATCAGGGGTCGTTATTAACTCAAACAATACCTTCACTAGGGTTACATGGTCATCTTTAGAAAATTTCATGCCATAAAGACGAATATACCTAAAAATGAAAAGAAGCAAGTATTATGAAATGTATTTCTCAACTGTATGTTAATGAGCCCACTGCAAAGATACTTGCAAAGGTCTGTTGTCCCAGACAACCAATTCTGAGTAAAATACGTTTCTGAGATAATACTTACTCAGTCACAATATGCTAGCTGTCATTTCATTAGCTTATAAATCTGACCCTCCAGTGCAGAAAAAGACAATTCCAGTGCAGAAAAAAGACATCTTCTTTGACTTGTTTTGGCAATTCAAGGAACCAAGGAACTTGATTGATGTATCACCTAAGTTCATTTGCTTGTCTACATAAGCCCTGAATATGACTTTAATAAACTTTCACCAAAAACACTTTAACATCATTATTGGTGGTTAATTGAAAGAGATGCCTAACATAACTAAAATTCCCTTCCATTAATTCTCAGCTATCATTCTTACCTTGTGATAGCAACAAGACACACAGTGGATAAGTGCATCAATAACATTGATTAGAATACAGTACAGTTATAAAGTTTATGCGAAGCTGTCATTTACTTTTAGAAGAGATTCTCTGTCATTATAATTTCTGCATATTTATGAAAAAAACATACTTTTACAATGAATTTCATAATTAAAATGTCATATATTTTCTTACTTGTATCAAAGAATGAGGAATTTTTATTCATTGTGAATAAGTAATTTATCTCTAATAGTAAATTTTCCCCCAATAAAATGGACAGTCCTTAATATGATGCATATTAATTTATGTATAAAGACAAGCATATCAGTCAAACTGCATCAGATATAGTTCTAACAATACAAACATTATGCTTTCAAGGAAAAGTCAGTTCTGATCAAGATTCACTCAGGCAATCCAATAGGTAAGTGTGAACAACAGTACCATCGAGTCTCAAGTAACTGCAGAGATGGACACTAATGACACTTGCATTACCATCAATTCAACTGTTTAGAGCAGCAAATATTGCATCTATTAAGCAAATATTTTGCCATCCAGTAGATTTTAACTCATTCAGCTCCAGCAATGTTAATAGTATCACTGCTGCTATGACACTAGCAGCACTAAGCTGTGTCTAGGTGCTTTTGCCCCATATAGTTTTACCTGTTTAGACAATTTTGTAAATATCATGCACATGCATTCACTCTTACCTTAATTTCTCTTCTTATATCATAAAAATCCATGAGGTTTTCACCAATTATTTAAAATTAATGTCTACAGTAATGTATTTATTTTCTTCTACTTCTCCAAGACTTTCAAAACTTTTTAAACACTTTTTATGAAATTAACATTATTGCTACAAATTGCTAGATCTGCAAGAACTCTATCATGATCACAAGCAGCATTCTTCTGACAAATCAGTCTCTGAAATTTCAATGTCCGAATCAAAATCTCACACAATATCCAACTGCCAAACATATTCAGTGATATGTTTTCATTATTGTCAGTGTAGTTGTGATTATGTGTTTGCACATATGTGTATGTGATATTTTACAATGATAAGTCTAAACATGATTTCTTTCTTTGTATGTGTATAAAATGTTTTTAAAAATTTGACAAGTTATTTTCTTTTTTTTCAATTTTGAATTTCCAGTCATTTTATATATGCTAATATGAAAAGATTGTTGATTCTCAATTTGATATCACAATTGGGAATCACATGCACTGACACCCCTCTCTCCGCCCTTCGGAATTGCAGAAACAATTTCTTTGTCTAAAATAATTTAAAAAAGATCGTGAATATACCAGACATGATATTAATTTTGAGAAATGTTATGTGTGTTTGTGTGAGAGACAGTGTCAATGGTGTATTGTGAGAACTGTGAAGTCTGAATGAAATTTAACTTCTAAGAAGGCTTTTTTAAAAATTCAATAACAAACATTTTTAGTGCACATGATCAAAAGCTATGTTTATAAGTAAAGATGAAGTCTGGATGTCAACTTCAGTGTAAAGGAAAGGATATGAGTATCAGTATTTTCTGGACCTGAATGTGTTTGAAATATGTGCTTTTAATTCCATACCAAAGAGTCAGTTCTAATTTTAGTAATGAGTGTTCCAAACTCGTCTGTTAAAGGACTGACATTCCATCAATAAAACAATGTCTCTATCTTTTTTTTTAATTACAACTAGAATAAACTCTCAAAATATTCTTGTACCAAAAACATAACATACATTATTAACCAATCCTGGTCAGCCAATCCCATATATATATATATATATATATATATATATATATATATATATATATATATACATACACACACACACACACACACACACACACACATATTTTATTTTCACCCATTTCCAGGCTGGTTACCATTTTTCCTTATCATTCATACCGTTTGCCTTTCAATTTTGCTGTATCATCAGCAATACAGCGGGGTCATTGAGTTATCTCCCCTATGCTGACATGACAATTTTCTTTTACAATTTTCATTATTGAGTGAAGTATAAAATAAACATGAAAACTTTCTGTGGGAAAAAGTTTAAAAACACATTAAATAGTTTTAATAAAGGTCCACAATTGTGCTAGAATACATAAAAATGAATATGGATATATATATTTCTCAGACGACTATTGACAAATGTGACTTACGATATATATAATATTTATCCTAATTAAATCTGTCGCTATAATCATGTTTTGCACCACAGTTAAGCGTTTCAGACTATTCATTTTCATTAACTGATGTGGGACCAGGTGTTCCTGAAAAATTATAAAATCGCATTTGTGGAATTACAATTTACATACGCCTAGTCATTTCAGAGTAATCGTGCCAAGTACAGTTTTGGCTTAATTTAAATCAGACATGATCAAAAAAATTTGTTTTGTTTAGTTACAAAAGCTGGTACTTTATTTGTCACGTTTTATGTCTACTCATACCTCGACAGCTGTCCAACCCAGTGTCCAACTCCAACCTTGATATCACGAAGTTGGATTGCACGACCAAGATTGCCTTTTATTTCTTTCAGTGCCTCAAGTGACTCTTCGTCTATTTTGTCAGCATATGGTAAAAGTGTGTTATACACAATCTCCTTTTGGGGCTTGAACCCCAGTTTTTCGTCCCGTTCGTCCATTGCAACAGGTTCAATTTGTTACTGTCAGCATGACTTTGAAATAAGTTTCTATTTTATAGATTGGTATGCATATATATTTCGTAAATCCTCAATCCTTGAAACCTCGTAAATTAACGTGGAACAAGTCAAATACAATATTCGGAGAAAGAACAAAAACATTCCTGTTCAATTTTCATCCGCACTATCACTCACTACGCGATTGATCGAAGCTGTTCTCTAGGCAAGCATCGTATATCTACTTTGTTCCATGTCGTAACGCAATGTGTTGTTAGTTTCCTGAGTTTACATTCGACTTTTACAGTTTAATATGTTCTCGTTTCTTTTCTACACTTAGTTTTCTCAGTTCATGTCATTATTTATTGTGCGATTTATATATGTCAATATAGAAAAATAGCAAATATAATTCAGTGTAATTAGACCACAAAAAAAAAACATTACATATACAATATATATGTGAACAATTTTCAACATACGCTAAAAGAGAGTGGCAACTGGACCGAACAACACTTTTTAATTTTATGAAAAGAAATTTTTTGTTTCAACAAGAACTATGAAAGCTTTATGTGTTTCTTACCACAGGACCCGTGATCACTCTCTGCTTCCCTGTTTATGGTATATAAATGAATTCCAGAGTAGGACACATTACATAATACTCAATAACTCACCTCAACAAAGTCAACGTCCCAAATAAAGTTAATAAGCTACGATATTTGTAAAGTGCGTTTGAGACTCAGTTTTTCGCACACAATCTATTCTGTTTTTTTTTTTTTCTAAACATCGGTTAAAACATTTACAGTAGTTCAATGAATGTATACAAATCGCAGTCGGACATCAAACGGTGACAAGCTTAAATAAAATTAGCTGTGTGCATGGTGACATCATCAGGTTGTGTGATTTATTCGTTGTATTTAAAAAAACGAAAAGAACATATCAGAGTCCTTCAATTTAGTCATTAGTCAAACTGCTATACAATTCTCATCGTTATTTGCAAATATGGAAAGTGCTCTCTGAATGTAAAATATATGGTAATCTTGTTAGAAGTGCCTGACCCCATCTGGGAACACGTGGTTACACTGATAGAGTTGACCTCAACATATTCCATTCTGGAGAAAATCGTACCTTAACTTGTTTTTAGTTATGCGCCGTTATCATGTTGAAAAATGTCTGGAACGAAAGGGAAATGTAATGTTAACATTTTTTCGAGACTATCCAACACACTAAGTATACTCACCTTGATCCGCTTCTCGATCACTATCCAAACACACACCACATATACATTCAGTACCTGCTTTTGGATTACTATCGAACATACCACCTATACAATCTAACAGCCGTTTTCTGACTACTATCTAACACCCACTTTTTATGCTACAATCCAAGCTCTCATTCACACTATCCAAATTTATTATCGAGCACCAAAACAAAACACAAATACTATAAAATCAAAAGGTATTGTGCAAAAGAAGGAAATTAAACGAAACAAAGATAACATCTAACACTAAAACTTTTTTATTGATAGTTAACACACATCTAAGTATGTAATATACACTTTTTAATACTATCCAACACCTGCGTTTGGTTACCATTCAAAGTCTATTTGTTGCTTACTACCTAACACATCATACACACTAACCAAAACGCTTTGGCTAGTGTCTAAAACTCCACACCTAATATCAAACGATAAGCACTCGGTGTAAAAGAATGGAATGAAATCACACAAACGTACTATCCAAATCACCGCCCATACCATTCAATAAACGCTGCCAAAATCAGATTTCTGGCTACTCTCTAACATCCCATGCACACTATTTTGTGTTGTACATGAAACCCCACCACCACCTACTATCAGACGAAAACAGTATAATGTGAAAGAACGGGATAAAATAATATACACATATTACCCCAAACCTATATATTTTTTTATTAATATCTAAAACACAACCTACATTTACATATTCTCACCTATAACCAAACACAAACGTTACGATGCACACAAAAAACAACAACAACGTTACCATGATCGAGAGTGAGAAATGTAAAAGAGCATGGCAATACAGTATTGCAATAAATCAAGAAAAAGCAAGACGTAATTTGTTTAAATCAACGCGTTTAATAGGAAGACGCTTGCGTCACGCAGACAATACTAATCATAAACCTATTCACGTCGTTGAAGGCCTGTTATTCAAACTTGACTTCCTATGATCTAAGGCACTATCACCTCTCTGTTAATGCAAGTTTCGTTTCGGGGGGGGGGGGGTACACGAGAAGACTATACTGTTCACCAAATCATATTTCTTTTTATCATTATTTACGGAATACGCATGATCAAAACAAGTCAATACATGTTCTAAGGGCACTCCAAGACTGCGTTGATGAAGAAAATACACACAATATTCTCCACGCACCATTATAATCTGATACATGTAATCTCGCATTACTGAATCGAATCAGTACAGCAATTCATTTTCATGAAGTCATTAATGTTGTCTTCCACATTATGCAGTCCAAAATACTCCAAAATGTGGTCGTTGACTATCGTCTGTGCTGATGGCATATGCTTGAAACGCTTTGGTGTTTGTGATGAAGATGAACGGACAGTAAGAAGGCAAAGATAAGTCACTAATTCACACCTGACTTTTATCTAGCAAAATGTATGTCAAGTAAGTCGATGAACAAGGAGTAGTCTCCGGCATCTACTGCAAGAGAGGTTCAATTACGTTGCTCTCTAGAGACGTAGGCTGAGATAAGAAATGGACATGTAAGTTTGCATACCGCTAACTAAAAAGATCCCCTTCTAAGACAAGATTCTATAAATTCTTCCAATCATCCATTTTTTAGTTTTTATTTTCTAGCCACATGCCTCATTATACATTTGTCATGTTGTGTCTGACGATGACGATTGATTTGAATAGACGTGTAATAATGTTGTCTGATTAGACCTAACAATTTTTACTTCCAAGTCACGAGCAAAACAAGATACTAAATGTTATTTTTTGTGCTATCCATGTTGCGGTGATGACTATGTTTTTTTTTTTCTTCATCATCATCATCAGCATATTTCTCAAAACGTTGATTTCCGGGACAATGTCGAATTCTGCATCTAAGATGACTTGGCCAGATGTACTGCAAACTGCGAGGTCTCAATTTCATAGGGTGGAAATGTTATTTGTTGATGCCTTGATGTCGTGTGAAATCAAACCTCCACCAAGTTAATCCTTATATATTGTCATCGTACGAAATATGGTATCTGCTGTTGGTACCTAATTGATCTGTGGCTTCAGCGTCAAGTTAGATCTCAAGTAGTTTCTCTGCAGTCAGTTAAATTCAAAGGGGTTTGTACATCTCAAGTGAGTTCTGAAAGAGACACTCTGAAGCGTTAGAACTCGAAGGTGCTAGACGGCTCCACTGATGGCTGTTAATTTATTACCCACGCTTTCAAGTAAATCAAAATATATTTTATTCCCAAGCGAACTTTGAAATTATATGTCCAGATGAGAATCAAACTAAAACAAAATAAAATGAGCAGTTCTATTGGACCAAAAATCATGGTTGAAACCATACACGTATCTTAACAGATCCTTCAGAAAAAAGAAAACAATATATTTTAACTAGACTTTTATAAATAAAAATTTGAATAATGATGTATTCGGAAAACAAACGAAAAATCGAGGAAAGCAAACAGAAATTTAAAAAAAATATGCTCCGCCGAAAAGGAATATTTTTAACTTCATAATGTAATGGTATTTGCACATAGCAGTGTAATAGATCGAGATAAATCAGTTGTTTTAACGATCAAGAAAATGAACTTAGAATATGTCAATGCATGAAGGGTTGCCCGTACTAAGGTATAAAACTTCTATTACAACAAACCAAAGAGGTGTAAAACTTCTATTACAACAAACCAAAGATACACACATGGTTATAAAACGAAACTTTCAATGAGTGCTGCAGATTTTCCGTGCATTTATTTTGAAATATTTAACCTTTATAATGATATGATAGAAGATATTCAGTTTTAGGACACAAAAAGAAAATGATTGGTGCTCCTTATATCAATAAAAAGAATACCATATTTTTGTAGAGATGAATTCAACGGTATTATGATACATGAATTTTGCAGTCTAATACAAGATCATTATGATTGGTGAACTAATAAAGCTGAAACAAACATGTAAGGACATCGGTAACTTGTCGAGACGCTAAAAGATAACCTGTTTGATCAACCTATTGATAATTAATCATTAAATGAATTTAACGAAATCCTCTAGTGATGTTATATATATATATATATATATATATATATATATATATATATATATATATATATATATATATATATATATATATATATATATATATATATATATAAATATAAATATATAATATAAAGATAAATAAGGTTGCTTTTTACAAGCGTGATTAAGGCAACCTAAGTAATATATAATTATATAATTTAAATATGTCTAGAGGTTTGATCAGTATTAGTTTCCGCAGCCTTTCTTAGAATTAAATGTGCAGGAAGAGTTAATCCATTAACATTTATTTGTTAATTTATTGAACATTTATTTAAAACAGAACATTATAAATTCTGTGAACAAGAATGGAAGGTGTGATTGTAGGATCAAATTAGTGAGGATACTTAATACTTTAACACTAACATTTTAGCGGTCTCATTTGGAATGCTTCTAGAATGTTTGAAGCATAATGAGCATGTGTTTGAGATCGACAAGGTAAGTGTGGATTTGGCATACTATTTTCAGTTGTAAATTTTTAATATGTTTAAGCGATATCATTAACGTTTATCAGATACATTGGTCGTTTACGCTATGTATTTTGGCTACATTACTTCAAATGAACACATCTGAAACTATACCTTGTAACGAAATTGTAATACATAACTTTGTACTTTGTTTATATTCATAATTCAGCCGTTTATATTATGGTAAAACTAACAGGTAAACCAAACTATTTCATGCTATAAGAGATTGCCACAGACAACGCAGATTTTGTTTCTTTGAAAAACAACGCAGATTTTGTTTCTTTGAAAAACATTTCAGATTATTTTGAAAGACAAGAAGTGTCGTGGAAGGCACACGCATACACAGGGGCTCGTTACAACGCAAATTAGGAGTATTCTATGAATCGGGTTCTAACCTGTAACAATGTGTTAATTATTGTTACAGGTTAGAACCAGATTCATGGACGAATACTCCAAATTTGCTTTGTAACGAGCCCCTGTGCATGCATACACATAACAAAGGGCATTAGGTTAAGGTTGGATCGACAAATCCTCTGAGACATCCTAGTCTAGACACATTGGGGAAAAAAAAACCAAAGAACTTAAATTATGTTTTACAGTGGAAATTCTGTTCTCAATTGAACATAAATCATTTTATTTATTTTTAAGACCCAAAATTGAAAATAAAATAAAAATTCAACAAACTGGACAGGCACCTCAATTTGAAAACAGGATGGGCCAAACTAAAATTAGAGAGGCCCCAGGTGTCAGGGTATCATTTTAGTCTAGGCCTAGCATTTGCATATCCTAGAGCTGCCATTTTTTTAGAATCTCTCCTATAACATTCTTTTGAGAAATGTAATAATTATAAGCACAGAATGCTGTATGGTGTTGCTTCAAAATTGACTTGCTTTTAATATTGTATATAATGATGAGAATCGGTCTGAAATTCATAATCGATAATCGGTTCCCCTTAACCAACTGATCATCGATTATAATCGGTTACTGAGAGCAAATTTTAAATTTTGTTAAACAGTTCTATCTTTGATCAAGAGTTCAATATGTTTATAAATGTACAGGAGTAATCTCTTTTAATTACATGTATACTTTAACCTGACAATAATATTACATTATGTGTTACTTTTGCTCTACAACTTTGTTAAATGAACGCAACTTTGTATTGCAGATCAGTCATATGTAACTGAAATACTGCTGCAATCCCCCGAAATCCTTTCGTTCACATGTGATGTGTCAATAATTTAAAGTATAGAAGGACATGTTTTTTTTGTTTGTCATTGTTTATAAATACTACAAAAGATGTTGCAATTTGACTGATACAAATCAGCAAAATGTGTTTAAATGTATTAACTCAACAATTTAACAACTTGACCATGTAATAATGACTATATGTTCCTAATTATTAATCATAAGGTTTGATATTTGTAGTTGTAAAGGAATTAATAAATTTCAGGTCAACTTTAGTGGATGAGAGTTTAACTAACCTTTGTGCTTTGCATACACCTAAAAAGTAGTCTCCCTTTACACACAATCGATTATGGAGTTCACAATCGATTATCTGCTCAACGAACTGATGATCGATTATAATCGATAATCGGAACAACACTAATTGTATACATACTTTCTTTATGCCTTTATTGTTTGGAAAAGAAAAGATGTTGTCCACAGCCTTAATGTGCATTTTACACCTGTAAGCAATGCAAAGCAGCATTGTCTTTTACTTGGTCGACTGCCAGTTGGGATGCTGTAGTAACTACTATGATGTCACATCATGAAAGTAACCAAATAAGCACATAAATTTTGCATATGAGGTCACAGAAATTTAGCTCCTAGAAGATATGCCAATATTTATATATTGTTTATTATTTATATATTGGCATTATGGTTGCAAGTGATACTTCAGAATAAGGTTTCCTTCTAGTGCTTTTATTAATATTCTCTATTTCCATTTGTTTCTTGTCTCCTTTTACCCTTAAAGTGCTGCATTGTTTTGCAGTACAAGGTCCCTCAGTGCTGAATTGTTTCAGGGGAGAAAAGAAGAAAACTGCACAGTCTTTAAATTGCATGTATTTCATTAAATATACACTATTGATAGACAAACCCTATATGAAAAATGATGGTACGTGTCTATACTTTAAGATTAGCATCAAGACACATGTGTAGGTTTAACATATTTGCAGGTACAGGTGTAAATACAGGTAAAATGACAAGTTACAATTGTATTTCATCAGTAATTTTGTTTGTTTTTGATGGAATAGTTAAAATATATCTACGAAATGTTATATTCTTTAGTAGTCCAAACATGCACGTTATGTCTGTCACAATGTTATATATAAATTGTGAAAATCACAGGTAAAGGAAGGGTGACAGTTTTGCAAAAATCCACTCCATGAATGTCAGAGGCAAGTTTAAACCCTCCAGTCAGCAATTAATGTTCATGAAAAACTTTAACCTGTTATTTATTATAATATCATCAAAACGAGGTCCATATCTGGTGATTAAATCTCAACAACGGCTTTATTTTTGTTCAGTCATTGGGCTGATTTTGTGTGAAGAGTCACTTTAATAGTTCTCATTGTCTGACAGGTGTAAATTGCTTGGAATAGCTTGAAATCTATCCCATACTTATTTTTTTGCTTAAGTATGCGGTTGATATCACATCATCAATAGCCCATTAGGAATCTAGAACAGACATATTTACCAAACCCATTGTTTTAAATGATGCGAAAACGTTTTAGATGCTCAGGTGTGACAGGCTGCCATTTCTTCATGCGACTTTTTTCCTTCAAGTCTGCCCCATGAACTCTCTGATCTGCATTACGATTTGTTTGATCTACTATCAGATGCAATAACTCGTCATCTAAGAAAAAGTCTTCAGTAGTCCGTAGGTTTATTATTCACCATCTCGACATTTAATTTTGAATTACCAGTGAATGGGGGTTGACAGGCACGCCATCTTTTCATGTCAAGTGAACATGTACATCCGACTCCAGTTCCACGTAAATTGCTGGCTCAAAATCATTCATGTGTTTTTCCATCAATACCTCGCTTGCTCCAATAATGTCATTTTTCTCAAATTATTCAAAATCACTATTTGCATCACTATCAGAAGCGAATATTTGTTGCAAGAAATCACCTTCGTATTCAGCGTCAGCCATTTTAGCTTTGCACAAGTACCGTGTGTTTAAAAGCAAGCATTTGTAAAATTACTTCGTTAATAATATAGTAAAGTACTGCAGAATGCTTGTTCCTGGCCTTTTTAAACCAATCAAATATAGTTTTACAGGCATTTATGGCAAGATGAAGTTATATAATGCGATCATTGTTGCTCACCTGGAAAGCGACTATAGTTGCGACACGCACTACGGGACCAAAAACAACAGCGCGACTATAGTCGCGACACGCACTTTAAGGGTTAACACATTAACCCCTGGAGGTTTTTACTGTTTTCGCATGAAATGCAAGTAGGACACACATTTTGGGGACTATTTCTGAATACATCCAAATACATCGATTTCCAAGCAATATTCCATTAGACAAATGGCTAATTGTAGAAAATGTTTTTCAGTGGTTTGGTGGCACATGAGCAGAAGGTGAAAAGTTAGATTTGCTTGTTTGATTGTTTGTTTGCTTAATGGACTCATAATTTTCATATGGAGAAGACTTTATTCAAAAAGTCCACAACCGCTCCAATGGCCTAGTGGTTAGAGCATCCGTCTCAAAAACGGTAGGTTGTGGTTTGATCCACGGCTGAGTCATATCAAAGACTTACAAAAGTGGTACAGTCCTACCCGTTTATCTTGACATCCTCGGACCCAAGGAAATATTGTAGACATAGGCGGATGTCGAGATAAGTGTTTGGGGGCGGGGGCTGAAAATTTTTTTTAAATTCGGCAGCAAAGGGAGACCAGTTGTCAGTGAATGGAATTTACACTTTGAGAAAAAAAAAAGGAAATTTAATTTTAAGTTCATGAAGACAGAATCAGTGTGAAATACATTTGTATATTTTGACAAATTACATTTTGGTTACCTTTGTGTAATAAAATCCAAATTAAAATATTGCATTGATAACATCCTGATACGAACAACATTAGGATATTCAACGTCGGCATTAGCACATGGTCGGGAAGTTGTCAGTTACATGCTTCATGTACATGTACTTAAATTGACCTCAATTTTGGTCAGTCTGTACCCATCATATCGAGGCTACCAAGGGGATGGGGCTATTCACAGGGAAGTGAAAAACTGTCAACAGTACATGTATTCTCCACAAATACTTTTGTATCCGATGTTATGATAAACATTAAAGCAACTGAACCAACCACTTGTTGCAGTGAAGTTCTCCACACTGTTTTTTTCGATAATGCTTCATTGAACCATTTTGATGCTTCCTCCACGTCTTCAAATGTAGCAGTCTAGCTTCTTTCTTTGGAGAGCGCAGTTACCTTCAACATGTCTTTCTTTATAGACTCAGCAGCTTTCATCCTTTCTGGAGGTGTGTTAGTTTTAAGTGAAAAAATTTCACAGACCTCTTTGCGAGATGTTCATCCCTTAACTTCCTTAACAGCCAGATATTTAGTTTCCAAAGACTGTAAATTTAATTTGCGTTTTACCCTGCTGTCGATAGCCATCATAAATGTAAATAAAGTTAAAAACGAAACTTTCACAGCAAAAAAAAATTGTTTTAATCACCGATCACTTTCAAAGGTCTCGAAAACGCGTACTCCGTATTTTCAAGCAATTTTTATATATGGGATTCAGAAAATCACGTATACAGGAGTCCACTGTACGCATCAATTTCCTGGACGGCTTGCTAGTCCTGCTTCGACCACCTGTTGATTGGGAAATTGTGTTCATCAATTAATCCTTTTAGCTGTGCTGATATTTACAATCAGAAAATTCAGTGGCTGAAATACCGACAGATGTACATGTTGTCATTGTAAGAGTACATCTGAAGAACATGACCCACAAGCTAGGCGGCAAGATCAAAGACTTAACTAGCTGCAGAGTGGTGAGAAAATGTGCTGCTATGTTTTTCTTACCCGACCGCGACATCAAAAGTCTGGCGACAAGATCAACTAATTGTTGAACAAGAGTATTGTCTTAATTGGCAGCTTGTCGACATATATGTTTTGTAAACAAAAGATTTGTTCAAGGTGGGACCAGGGGCTTCTGTCGACATAGGCATTTTTCTTTTATCTCGACGTCGATATAAGCATGACAATTTGATAATAATAGTAGACCATGGGACCGGGACTTTGCATTTTTGTTGACATAGGCGGCTTGTCGATATATGCAATATTGATATAAACAGGTAGGACTGTACTAAAAGCTGCCTCACTTGATGCTCAGCATTAAGAGGTTAGTATTAGGACTGGTCGGTCTGGTGTCAGGATAATGTGACTGGGTGGGACATCATGCTACATGTCTGCTGCATGAAGCCCCAGTGCTAGACATCATTATAAACTACCTCACTGCAGACATCGTAGCGATATTACTGAAAAATTCTTAAAGCTACGTTAAAAATCCTAATCAAACAAACAAAATGTCCACCTTATCCTACTTTTTGCATAGATTCACCTGTCTGTTTGAGCTTCAGACCAGTCTGCCGTAGATCTGAGGCCATGAAGTCTAAAATCTGGACACAAAATCTGATTCCGACCATCGGCGAAATTTGGGTGGAAAAAAACTGGTCTAAAAACTTTGTATTTTCATTCTCTATTTTGTAGTGCAACTAAAATGTCCAGATTATTTGGTATCAGTGCAGAGCTAAATCTGTCTACCTTTCTATAATACCACCCACTTTAGTGCATCATGCATGACCTTGATGCTACAGACATTGAAAGTAGGTTACTACCTCATGCCCTGTAAACTTGTTGCTAAGGGTTAATGTTTTAAGGCAGAATATCTAATGAAGTTAAGTTTCTGCTTGCTCATTTGAAGGGCAGAGTACATGTACATAGCCCCATTTTAGATATTTAAACAATTTTGTCAGGTATGGGGCCAGAACAAATGCCAATGTAAAGGCTGCAATTTTTCAGCATAAAGTAACCACTTATTAGCAAGCCTAGTAAACTTAAAAACCTTTCATCTTGCCTACCTACATGATATCCATGGGAGGATTTCATTCTATTGGTTAGAGCATCCACCTTGGATGCAGGAGGTTGTGGTTTGATCCATGGTCGAGTTATACCATAGCCTTACAGAAATGGTAACAACAGCTGCCTTGCTTGTCACTCACTATTGAGAGGTTAGTGTTAGGACTGGTCAGACTGATGTAAGGATAACATGTCTGGGTGGGACATCATGGTACATGTCTGCAGCATGATGCCCCAGTGCTAGACATCACTATAGACTATGGCACTGCAGACATCGCATGTTAAAAATCCAATTCCCACACACTCACTCTATGAAATTGTGAGTATACTATTTAATATGTTTTGAATTTGCTGACAGAAGATGTAACAAACGTGATGATGAATTTGTCCTGGTACTTTAAATTTGCATTCCTTGTTACATGACTACCAAAATCTCACAACCTAAATATCATGACATAAAAAATGCAATAGTGATGTAATATGAAAAATATTAAATGAGAGTCATTTAATATTTGTATAAGAATGAAATGACATGTTTCTCAAGATATTTGTTCAGAGAACATTGACTAGAAACCTACCACGGTCACAACATCCTGGATAAAATCAGATTCATGATAGAGCATGTTATAACAACACATGGCTACCACATTATCATGATCTCTGCTTGATGAATCTTGATCATGTCTACTTGGCCCTAAATTAAAACTGCCAATCTTATGTTGGTTAAAAAAAATATGGCCACTACATTAGCTAATATATTATGACTGGAGAATATCAAACATACTATCAACACTCAACAATTAAGAAGAATAAATGGTATTGAGATCTTGGACATTGGAGCATAAGAGTTAAGCTTATTGACTCTTTCAGTTCTTTTGGACAGTCAACATGTGCAAAATTAATTCAGCTTATTGGCTTGCATAGATTTGACATTAAGTTGACATTACTTCATTTGTTCAAGTTATTGTCACAAGGATTTTTGAGTGGATTATTAGGAGGCATTATGCAAGGATGGAAAACAAACTTCAAAGCACTTTAGAGACAAAAGTTGGCACTTGGCATCCTGAGTGGGAATTCCCATCAATTGGCTTTTAAGGAGAGTATGAAATAATAATTTCCTGACATGTATACAAAATATTACACCTAGATGAAATGGTCATCTGACTTGGTTTTCTGCTGGTAATATTTACTGTCTCTTTTCTTTAGTTAAAGGAAAGCAAGATATAGTAGTAATTTTTCCACTTTACCTGCGTCAGTTTTCACGTGCATATATTTCCTAAAGTACTTAATCTGCATATATTGCAGGAATCAATATGAAGCTATGACATTTCATTCTACAACATGCTCACTCACATATTTAACTTTGTGTTAAGGTCACAATCATAAAATTTGTGTTATAATTTTGTTACAGCTGCGGCAACATCAGATAATTGTAGAACATTGAAACATATTTGTTTTATTTGTTTAGTATATATCAGTGCTTCAAAGGTAATCAGTTTTCTTTGAAGTGTCAGCAAAACTATTTTTTTCTTCCATCTGTTTTTTTTTTTTTTTTTTGGTTGAAAATTAGCGTCATCTGGTTGACTGTACTCATTTCATGTTTCCGTCTTCAGAGGTGTTTGATTTTAACTAGTCAGTTGCATGGTTATTTTAATTATATTATGTTGATTTGATTATAATACAGTAATAGGGCCAGACATCAGCATAAGCGGATTATGATATAACAGTGCATTGTTATATCCAAGTTCGCTGCTTCCTGTCATGGTGCCTTTGATTTTCTCTACTCCAAACGCAGGACTGTATATACAGTTTTTATCAGCCAAAATTTGTGTCGCCACAGATATCGCCAGATAGTATATTTTGTCACCAAAAAGGAAAACAGAATTGCAATTTTCTACATTGATGAAGCCCCATGATCCTGTAATTGATTTAATTTCTGATTGTAGCTGTATAAATATTGCATGCGAACTCGAAACCAAGACACATCAAGACTTGGACAAAACACCATTTGTAAATTTGGACAAGTATTTTTGGGTTTAAACGAAAAAATTATGAAGATTTAAATGAGATTCAGAACTGTGCTTAAGTTACTAGAACTGATGTAGTGGACTATTCTGCACATTGCTTTGAAAAGATTTAATGTTTATGCATTATGCTATGGAAATGAAATACATTGCTTTATAATCTTTCTGTCTGCATTTCAGCCCAAAAGAAAATAATTTTTTTTTTACCAAAAAGGCACGTTATCAATTAAGAAATGACGTATTGTTATGCAGAATTACCAGACATGCCGAATAAGCTGATACAGTTGTACATGTCAGTATTTTGGGAATTAAATTCAATCTGCAAAGTTTAAAAAATTTTGGATGGGACTGCAAATTTTGCTGGTTGGACTCCTAGTTTTAAAATCCTAGCGAGACCTCTGTAACAAACTGCACCAATGCAGATCCCACGGTGCATTATGCAATGGCAGATCTTGGTCTGTACTCGTCATAGTTATACCAGTATATACATTATATATTAATCATAGGCTATAATGTTGAGCTGCTGAACTGTGTTATAGCATAAACAGTGTATATAATGAGTGTGTATAGCATAAACAGTGTATATAATGAGTGTGGTGTAGCATAAACAGTGTATATAATGAGTGTTATAGCATAAACAGTGTATATACTGAGTGTGGTATAGCATAAACAGTGTATATACTGAGTGTGGTATAGCATAAACAATGTATATAATGAGTGTGTTATAGCATAAACAATGTATATAATGAGTGTGGTATAGCATAAACAGTGTATATAATGAGTGTGGTATAGCATAAACAATGTATATAATGAGTGTGTTATAACATAAACAATGTATATAATGAGTGTGGTATAGCATAAACAAAGTGTATATAATGAGTGTGGTATAGCATAAACAATGTGTATAATGAGACAGAGTGTGGTATAGCATAAACAATGTATATACTGAGTGTGGTATAGCATAAACAGTGTATATACTGAGTGTGGTGTAGCATAGACAGTGTATATACTGAGCTGCCATATAGTGGGACAGATATAATTGTATTGAATAATAATGTTATAAAAATGAAATAAAGATATAATATGAAGCTTCACCCTGTTTACTTTCAACTCCCATTGTCTAGTTGATAAGTCAATTCAAAGCCAGTTTAGTTTTGCTTGTAGATCCATTGTGGGACAACATTATATTCAGAATGTTATTCTTATGTGTGCATTATAATGTGGGAGAACTGTACTTGGCAGTAATTTGAAGCTAAAATGTTTTGTTGTGGCATGCTCACTTGCCTCTCTGACCTTGTGGGCAAGGTCACAGTTTTGGGAAGTTTATGTTATAGTTTTCTTGTTTGTTTATATTTCATAAATGCCTTGATCATTTTGTTATTCATTTGGTCAGCTTTTTGTCCTTTGGGTCAAGGTCATACTTTACATGATTCTAAAAATTCAACATGTAACTCGGATGAAACATGCTTATGCTATGATGTAATAAACATTTTCCCAATAAATTGTTTTCCACAGAATTTTTAGTATTTATAGAATTGTAATTTTAATTTTTATCTCTTTGCAGTGTTCAAAGATTCCCATCTGTAATTGTTCGTGAAACATGAAGAAAGTCTCTGCCTTTTCTGTTTTCAAAATGAAGAAGGTGGGTATAATCACAGTGAGACTTTTATTATAGCTCTTCATTGGAAATTAATGTTATGCCCAATTTAGACAATGTGTTTAAAAAGTTATACACAGGAAGAAAAAAAAGCAACATTACACACAGATAATCTATTAATTATATACGAGTCCTTCTGATTTGTTATATTACTTGATTAGTTGTTTGAAAGATATAGAACTTAGAGGTCCCTAATAAAGTCAATTTATTGACGTTTCAAATGAAATAGAAGCTTTGGATGTAAACAAACAGACAGACTGCTCGCTATCCCTTTCTAATTTTTAGAACAGTTCATTTCAGTAAAAAGATGTCTGTGTTCAGGGCTTGAATTTAACAGAAATTTCACAAATTAACAACAATTTTCTTTCATAAATAGCATTATCATATGACATGCAGAGGTACAGAAGTATAAATCCTACTTCAAATCATCAATCAGTCAATTAACATTTCTTGTTTCTCAAGATATTCTGGATCCAATTCCAGAAAGGGATCCAAATGTCATTTTTTGTCCTCCACCTGCAGTCTGGATCCATATGGAGTTTATTCTGGTCTTCTTACCTGTCCTTTTGAAACATTACACAAACGTAGAAGGCAGAAATTGACTTCATCTTCTCATGCTAATATTTTATGACTGTGTTTACAACGTTCACTGTGCTGATTCTACTGAATATATGCTGAAGTCACGTCTTTATTGCAGTATTCTGTAAACAAACACTGACTGTTGATAAACAAAATTTACTGGCCCATCGGACTAATAACATTATGATAGTTACTAGCCCGAGAGGAAATATACTAGCCTCAGGCTAGCGGACTACCTCTAATTTTGAGCCCTGGTTCAGTATTTGCACTGTCTAGTTTTAATATTTAAAACAATAGAACAAATAAAAATGAGGAACATTCTATATATGCTGTCAAAACAGATGTAACACCAAAATTTACAAACTGATGAGATTATCAAAAGTAATGTAATATGAAAACTTAGACTCGCCTATGCAAAATAGTTATAGTGTTACTAAAGAAACTCCCACTTATTCACAAATCAGCAGATTGTAACGTAAGCCCTAAGTTAAATAGCAGAAGTCTTTCTCCTCCTAATACATCACTGTCATTTACCTATATATCGGCAGATGTTCAGTGTGCCATAGCTGTTGGATGTAATTTTTTATGCTTGGATAATAATGAATAAGCCTTTTTTTTGGGAGTCAGACGGTCAAACATCATGGTCATTTACTGAAAGATAAGGAATGGGTTCTGCATAATACATTAGTCCTATATTACAGACATGAATGAAACTTTGGTTTTAAGGTATTTACATAGCAGACTATTAAATACAGGGCAGGCAATATAATCTTTCACTTTCTTTGTTAATGTTTCTATTTGAAAACTGTTACAGTAAGTCCTGCAGTTTATATCTGTGCCCATTTTTAAAATACTTTTTTTTTTATGACTTAGCTGTAATGTAATCAGGTATTTTTTTGTCTAAACAACAAATGACAAATAAAGACTCATTTGCAGGAAAAGGAAGATTCACCATCCATAGAAGCACCTGAACCATTACGGAAAGCTACTAGCACACCAGTAATTCCAAAGGAGGAGAAGAAAAGCAAGAAAAATATAGTGAGTAGTGGTCTATCCAGAGAAGTGAATGGGGTTAAATGGGGTTTGCAGCATGTTTGAGGGGCATTTTGTTGTAAAAGAGGTGGAGTGTTTTTTTTTAAAGAATCAATGTTACTTTTTTTGTGCAAATAATAAAAAAGTGACATGTTTAAATTCATTGTCTTTATGTAAAACAGACCGAACCCGTTCAATTTCTTATCAAAAATAAATTAAACATAGAAATATAAGACAAAACTAAAAAGTAACACTGTTTAATAAGGACAAAAGAACATGGGTCAGGACATTGTGGGTAGAGAACAGTTTGGAATGCAGTGCATGAATGGGGTATTTACTCTAAAATTATTTTCTTTTATTGGGATTGATAACCGGAGTTGTCATTCTCCAAATAAATGTATATGCCTCTGCAACATTCCTGCTTCAAACACGGAAAAAATTATAAGTTCGTTATTATTGGGTTTTCACCATGTTTTTAAATGAGGCTCGTCTTTCAGCTGAAAGGAGGTAGCTTTAGAGGCAGTCTTCGTGGAACAAAGAAGATACGACCAACCATACTGACAGATGGTTTTGGTAATAGCCCATATGTTGCAGGAGATACAGGCACAGTGAAATTAACTGCAGTCAAGCCCAGTCCTGACCACCATAAAGAAATGCAATCTCTTAAAACCAGTATGGAAAAAATGGTAAATGGATCAGAGAAGCACAACAGTATGCTTGAAAAAGGTATTCACTTTCATCAGACAATATTTCATGTAAATGTTTGTACTTTGAACTTTTTTTTACACCAACTATGCATACAAATTGTAATTAATTAAATGTATATTTGTGTGTACATAAAACTTAGTAGTTATCCTATTCTTTTACACAAGTGATTTGAATCATAATATTTTACTAAGGCATAAACAATGTACATTAAGGCTTTGCTTTGTCGCTTTTATAGATCTGTTATCAGGTGGGCATACATACAGTAACCCAACTTTGTGTTTTTTATTGCCTTACTGTTGGATGAAATTACATTGCATTCATGTGAGTAAAATACATCTGCATCCATAAGCTAGAATCATTTTATAACTCCTTGTTGGAGACTTAAGTTAGATTTTACTATCATTATTACATTCTTGATGCATCATTTTTTTAATTCACATAACATATTTATCCTAGATTTTTTTCCCCATCATCAAAATCAATTTTTTTTTTACATCTTTGCAAATGTGGCACATGTATATATAATGTAGTTGTACACATATCCAGGTGGTCAAGTTTTTTATTTATTTAGCGCATTACAATACGATTGTAATTTTTTATTCAACTAACATTATACATAATCAAACATGTATGGTCAATAGTCCTTAATGGGATACATTTATTGAATAATGATTCGGATCAACACATGTATGGTCAGTAGTTTACTTTATCAGTTGTATTTAAAGATAGAAATTTGCGTCATATTATCACAGTTAAGCTTTGTAGACCTGTTGTTTATTCAGATGTGCAATGCAAGAATTTGAAAATAACAAAAATTTAGATTTGCCTAGATGTATTCAGAAATAGGTCATGGACATCATAGAATTAAAATAAATTATACAAATGAAAGTTACATGTAAACTTAAGAGTTTCCAACACATCCAGTTTAAGTTCTTAATGATAAATTTTAAACCTAAGTGCATTAACATATTATAGATAAGAATTTTTTAAGCTTTAAAAATTCATGTTATGGGATCTATTTCTATTTTTGAACCATGGTGGCACCAATCAAATATAGTTTTACAGGTATTTATGGCAAGATGAAGTTATAGAATGCGATCATTGTTGCTTACCTCGAAAACGACTATAGGCGCGACAAGCACTATGGGACATTGAACAACAGCGCGACTAGCACTTTAAGGGATAAAATATCAAACTAAATCAAATCATTCCTTTTTTTTTTTTCCTTCTGTTAACCTTCCAGGAAAATCTGCAAAGGTAAAAAAAAGTCCTAAACTGATCTCTCCCAAGTCCAAGAAATCATCAGATTCTTCGATCAGCAACATCAGCTTACCTCCAAAACCAGTAAGGGCAATCGAGGATACACCAAAAAAGAGGCATCAGGATGATGAATCTTTAGTAGCACCAGCCCCAAAGAGGAAAAAAGCTGAGAAGTTATCCGGTGTTAATTCATCTAACAACCGTAATATGGTATGAATTGCTTTATGAAATTTCTTATTCATTTTCACTTTAACAGATTTATAGTTTGTAAGCAATTTGTATAAAACTTTTTTTTTTGCATTACATCTTTCCTTACCTGCCTATCTATGTTTTTTTACTACCTACCAAACCAAACAACCAATTAACCAACCCTATACTAGTTTTGCAATATTTTTAGTTGTGGTATTAATAACTCGCGATACTGTAAACGTTCATCTCATAAAACAACTTTAAACAGTAGAACAGACTTTTAAAAAGTACATTTTAAAATATTGTGTGATATTGTCCTATTGTGCCCAGATTGCTAATACTATTCAATCCATAGCTGACATGTTTGCTTGCATTGAAATCGAATACATTAGAAAGAAGAATTTTCATTTTCTATTGAATTAGTATTCCAAAATCTGACATCATGTTGCCCAGAACAAATTTAAAGGTCGGCATGCACCATTACGATAAATTTAATAAATTGGAACCATTGTAAAACAAAACATTATAGAATGAAAATAAATGTAATGCAAGAGGATTGGTTTTATATTTTTTAAAAGTACTGTTATAATTGAGCAGGCAAATTCCTATAGCGCTTTTTAAAGTCACACCGTATGATGTAAATAAGTGGCATGTTATTAGGTTTCACATGTTTGTCTTAAAACAACACAGCATGGATTGCAAGGCGTTGTACCCCTAATCTCAGATATATGCATAATTATATTTTTATTACATGCAGACATTGATAGCAGTATATTATTACATGTAGATATATGTATCAATATATTTTTTATTACATGTACATGTAGACATTTGTATTATTGCATGCAGAAATTTGTATAAATATATTATTTTGTTTCAGACTTCAGAGAGAGATAGTTCAAAAACCTCAAAGAATAGTACAGTCTGTATGTACGACAGCAGCAAAGAGGCTGAGACAGTGTTTCAATGCCTTATACATCCAGTTAAAATGGACAAATTCTTCAAGTAATTATACTTTTCCTTTCTGATGGTCAATTTAAATGTTCCTGATTTTTGGCTTTATCATCCATAGTTTTTTATTATCACTTCTGTTCGACTGCTCTGGTGGCCTAGTGGTTAGAGTGTCTGCATCAGGTGCGGAGGTCATAGGTTCGAACCCTGGCTGAGTCATACCAAAGACTTGTAAAAATGATACTAACAGCTGCCTCACTGTGCATTCAGAATTAAGACGTTAGTGTTAGGACTGGTCAACCTGATGTCAGGATAGTGTGACTGGGTGGGATGTCATGCTACATGTCTGCGGCATGATGCCCCAGTGCTAGACACCACTATAAACTACCACACAGAGTATACAAGAAATGGTTTTGAATCTTGTCTAAAAAAACAAAGAATAATTTTATATCATGGCAGGTAAGCACTAATATATTGAATACCACTATTATTAATACCGCTGCTACTACTACTGGTACTACAATTCTTCCATCTTATGTCTACTGGTCTTAGATCGGAAAGCCTAATTTATTGTCTTTTGTATGTCATCTGTGTTATTGTTACTCCATATAAACCACTTGTTTGCCATGAAACTTTTCACGCAAATTTGTCCCATTGTCTGGTTGGTTTGAAATGAAAATGGTGTCACTCAGGTAACCTGTCTCAGATAGCCCTATAGTGGTCATCCTCAAATCTTATTGCCCGTGTTCTTCTGAGTAATTTGTTATAGAAATGGGTATTGAGAAACTGTCCACACATTTTTTATTCAGCAGTGCACATTATCTTTTGAATTAAAAAATATGGATAATAAAATTATGATGTCAACATATTTATTTACTTTAACAAATTTAACACAATTCACTTAATGGATAGAAAACTGTTATATCATGAAATTAATAATACTTTGCTTTTCCAAAAAAAGATGAATTAAAAAAACAAAAAAGTAACTGTTCACAAATCATATATGAGAATGCACCATTCACTGAAAGACATGGAGTTTATGAGCTACAGTATAAAGTTCTTTTTTTGTCTGATTTTTAAATTTCTCAAACTCTTTAATACCATTCTTTTTATGCATCCTTCTAAGATAGAGCTTTTTATGATTGGATGTTTTCTATCTTTTCCATCTGTTACCAATTTCATTTTAGGATAATAACACTACCTGTACACCATTTACAGTTACTAGACATTGTGGATAGCTTGTTCCTAGGGTTAAGGAAGAACTTTATTTGAAAGTCAAATTTTAAGATCACTGACTGAAAGAAGAAAAAAATGGTATCCACACGATGACTTTAGTTCTCCACTATCTACAATTACCAAAGTTTTGTGAATAGCTTGCACATTCGGTAAGAAAGAAGTCCATTTATTTTGGAGTTTAAAGGTCAAAGTCACAGCATTGTGAATATAAAAATGTTTTTTTGCATGTTAACATTAGCTTATATCACAGAACTGTACCAGTCTTAGTGGGTGGCATATAATGTGCCATTCATAGTACACTTATTTATTTCTATATCATTAGTATGACTTTTTTCTTGCTACAGAGAATTATGGGAGAAAAAACCTTTGCTTGTGAAGAGACATATGAGTCAGTATAATGCTGGTTGGTTTAGTACTGCAGAATTGCAGAAAATCCTACAGGAGGTAAGTTGACATCTATTAAATAATATTGTTGTACAAAGTAACTAATATGAATTCTGAAAATTTACCCTATATATTGCCCCACATTGAGGTGCAGGAACCCTGCTATCATTATCATGTTTGTTTATCCATTTGTCCTTCTTTTTATCTATCTATCCAGTAAAATGTCTTGTGACAACCATAACCATTCAACCCTTGCGTGACTTTTGATAGATGAATTTTGATGGAAACATAGCCTTTGTTTGGTCATTTCTAAAATAACACTGCAGTAGACCCTTGTAACCAGAAAAGCTCAGGATCCATTCAAAATATTCAGATACAATTTAGTGTTAGATTGTCTCATAAAACTAGATTTACCTTATATTGGTTTTGTCTCATCAACTCCATATTAAACGGAGTTATGGCACTTAACTATGAACTTTGTAGGTATATAATGGATGCTGCTTGTAGCTGGTGTAGCTCAAGAACCATTCCATATATTCTGAGGCAAGTTGATGTGAACATTTTCTCATATTGGTTTAGTCTTGTCTGCTTAATTTTGGATAGACTTCATGTTCTTGTTGGGCAGATTGATGTTGTGTGTAAGCTTGGAATTTTTCTTAGTCATTTTAGCTCTAGACTATTCCACATATTCTGATGGATTTTGGTGAGAACTTTGTCTCATGGACCTAATGTGGGTTAGTCTCATTTATACCATTTTGGACAGGTTTTGTCTCATGTTTAGCAATTTCAGTCTTTACATTCGATGCTGCTTGTAATTAGCTTAGTATAAGAACCAAATAAAACATTCTGATGCAATTTGATACCAATATTGATTCCTAGACCTGGATAGTCTTTTATGAGATTTGTCTCAGTTGGTTTCTAATTACAAGTTCTTCAGTTTAAGGTCCTGTCATTCCAGTGGTAGTAAGCTAAGGATCCTTTGTGATGCAGCTATTGCTAATAAGTGTAGTTTTTATTACTTGGTTATGCTTTCTAAACAGCATCACAGGAAGGCCTGCTTTGAATTATCATAAGACCTTGTGGCTAATATTTTTAGATCTAAAGTGAATCTGGTGAAATCTTTAGGTTGAAGACAGATGTCTGAAATATAACCATTAAGAAAAGCCATTGGTTGAACAATCGACAATATGTATGCATAAAACGTAGTAAGTCTAATGTAAATATTTCTACTTGCATTTGACATTCAGTTTTAGTTGGTTTTATGTGTGGGGGGTTTAAATGATGGCTTGTTTTCTTCATTGGGGGGGGGGGGTAAATGTTCCAGTAGATATTTTACATTTATTTTTTTCCTGGATATAATTTAACTGAGAGAGAAAATAACAAGAAAAAAAAGGCACTGTACATCAGCAAACTTCACAAGTTCTGGTGTTAAAAAAAAAATGATCACTTCTATGCATGCATTATGGGATTGCAGACTACAGTCAAGATATACTTATTGCCAGAATTTAAGAGCTTTACCATGTGCACAACGGCGCATCTCCTAAAATGAAAATTTTGACAGCAGAAGTATTCCAGTAAGCATCAGCAATTTTAAGCTTTGCAAAAACACATTTTAAAAAAACAGAAGAATTGCACTTAGTTTAAAATTACTTCCAGGAGATGTAATTTAGATTGAGTTCAGAAAGTCATAAAAATTAATGAAGTAATTCGACCACAAGTTTGGAACTAATTTGTTGCTCTTAATACCAAATCAGATAGTAAATCTCCTGATAACAAAATCATTTATTTAGCAGCTATAGCACAGATTGCATAAATCAGAAGTTAACTATGCACTTGGAAATTTCATTGCAATTTTGAGTTATGTCTTGCACATTCCAGATCTATGAAATAATTTTATGGCTTCTACAGAATTGAAATTCATTTAAAAAAGTGAGCTGGTTATAGTAAAAGTCACAAGGTCATGCAGGTTTCAGTGATGGGTATACTTTTTCATAATTTGATTCTACATACCTCTAAGTGGCATTTATCCACTTTCTATGGATCATCTAGCATCTGTATTTCTTTGCTAGATCATTAATAACATACAGTGGAACCCTGCTATAACGCGCCCCGCCATAACGCGAATTCGGATATAACGCGGTCGTAGCATGGCTCCCGAAATTTCGTATATTCATTCACACATGTAAAAAAAAAAATTTGGAGAATAGTAAAAAAAAAAAACAACAAGAAATAAACTTCATTTTGGGCATGAGATTAGTTGTGACTTTTAAAATAATATGATCATGGCATGGTTCCTGAAATTTGAAATTCATTTACGTGTATTTTTATCGGACCGTGAAAATATTTGTTTAACGTACGAGAAATAGTGTGTAAAACGTTTATTATAATTTGGTGGAAGAATTCGCATATGACTTTTAATAATAAACGATTGGAATTTAACAATTTATTCAGGTTCTTTAAGTGATTTTGGAGAAGTGATCGTGTATGAATTCTAAAATTATACGATATATATAACGTACGAAAAATTATGTGTGGCTTCTGAAATTTATCAATTTGAACAGGTTGTGGTGAAGCTCCGTATTCTACTCTAGAAGAGGAAACTGGTTTCATTAGGTTTTTGAATTGTTATGCCGAAGTAAACATTATCAGAAGTGTTACTTATTACGGACCCATGAGTAAAGCCAGTAAATCGTCTTTGTGATTGTCTTCCATGAATTCTGTATACAGTCGTTGCTCAAACAATAGCCGACATGGGCTTCTTATTTAACTGCAATCACAGCCAAGCAGCAGACAAAGCTGTGGTTGATACAAGAGTCGCAGGACGAAAGCCGCCAACATGTATGCTGTGCTTGGCGGTGTGATCAAACAACAAACAGTTGAAAGTAAATAATATCCACTTTATTATCTGTAAATTAAAAGGGTATGAAATTGTACATCCGTTCAGCTTAATTTTGTTTTACATAAAAAGTGATTCGTAACCATTGCAGGCCTTCATTACTTAGTTATCGAGCTTTATCTGTGTACGTTGTTTGCTTATATAAAAAAATATTTTACTATTATGGAAAAGCAAGTTCAAAAACGCAAGTCATTTTCTGCTAAAGAGAAACTGTATGCCCTAGAGCAAAGAAGCAAACGTCATTGGATATATTTTTCAAGAAATGATGAAATTTAAATTTGGAACCACACTGACTTTGCACTTTGCGCAACGATTAATTTAGCAGTTTTCACATGTTTCTTTTGATGTTCACAAAATCTGAAATAAAAGTTATTTGCACGCTGAAATCATGCGTTGATTGTTAATTATTCTTGCAGTTGTCGCATATGATAAAATTTTAGTGGTATGAAATTTGTACAGACACTGTATGTAGACCCGGGAATAGCTGCATGCAATCACCGTACGATATCAGACGGCAAGTAAATGGTTTCAATATTTTGTTCATCCTATATTTTACACGAGGAATTCAGACTATTACAAAATTATTGAATATTTTAAATCTGTACGATTTTCAATGAAATTACATCCATTATGGATGAACTGCGTGCCACAACGGCACGGTAGCATACGATGTTGATACACTTTTCATGATATAGCGATAGTCTGGTATTATCGGTCAATCTGTATTATCGTTCAAACAAATAAAAATTAGTAAATGTTTTTAATGCACAGTAATAGCCTATAAATATATTAGCCATCGATTATTTTGAATATATCTTAATTAATGCATTCCAGTTAATATTCATCTGATGATAAGCCGACTTTTGATCATTGTACATGTATACACGTATATGTTCTCGGAAAAAGTTAAATATTGTAAAACCCCGCATTAACGCGACCCTGCTTTTAACGCGATCCGATTTTATGGACCCCGATCATCGCGTTATAGCGGGGTTCCACTGTACCTAAGAAAAACTGGTGGAAAAATTCTGTGCTAAAGTATGTGGATATATTTGGATTTCAACATAATTCAATCAAGATTGAATGTCATGCACTATGATAACATAATGAAAGCTATGTGTGTCAATAAACAAATTTCATACTGCTCTACATCATGGTGATTTGACAGGACATGCTCTTTCTTTGACTCAGTACCTGTGGACAGAAGTTTTTTCTTGAGGGGTGCATAGCATTCAATAATCATGGTTCAATATACTTTGGTTATATTTAATTTAAGTTGTCAGTAAATGTGGATATATAACAGGTATGAGTTAGAAAGGTGACAAGAAGTTTGTTGCACAACCTATTCATAAATTGGATTTACCTGGTGCAAACACACAGAAACTTCTAGTGGTTTTTAGTAAATGGCATTGATCACCTCACTGCAGGCACCCCAGGTGTGTATGGGATGTCTCCTACTCTGAACAGTGTCAAAGACAACTAATATTCCATCACAAAAGAAAGTGAGCAAAATTATTGTCCATGTTCATCATATTCTCATCATAGTTATACAGTTTTTGTTTATTTTCTTGTATAACTTTCAGATACATTTATATATTTATAATTTAGTTTATTTCATTTAATCCATTATTGTCATAACATATAATAAAGATTAAAGGAAAATGATGTCATAATTACAATTTAATTTCAGGAAAATGTCAAGTTTGGTGCCAATCTTGATATCACATCCTATGTGAATGGAAAGAGGGAAACACACAATCCACCAGGCAGAGCATATGCCCCTGTCGTGTGGGACTTTTATCAAGTATGTTCACTTCTTGCTACTTTTTTGTGTATCTAGTGGAACAAAATACCTGTTCATGCATACTATTCAGTTTTAAATTTTAGTGTATGTTGTATAGTGTGACCCTGCTATAGTGCAGTGTTTGGGGTCCATATAACCTAACCATTTACAGACTGAACCATCTTATTAAAAAAAACAAGTCAGTTAGCTGAATAAAATAATGCATGTATCAAACAATAGCCTGGGTGTTTGCTTGTAATAAAAGATATGTACTTTTGATATAATGTTGACAAACAAGCCAGAAATACTCTTGTATATTGACAAGTTAAATTGTGTGTTTTACAATCCATAATCCGTTAAATACTGTACACATATATAAAAAGTCCATAAATTCATGTCTTTTCTCCTCTCCGTATTGGCAACATGTTATAAAATTCATGTATCAGTCAGATTCTGTTATATAAAAAATAACATATCCAAAAATTGTAGTCCGTGCTTGCTCTATATCCAGCTAACACTAAACAGTTTGTTACAATATTGTCACCAGTAACATGTGGCTAAATTTGTTTACATGGTACATGTACTTAAATTGACCAAGATTTTTGGTCAGCTGGAGATGGCTATCATCTTGTTGAGGCTATCCAGAGGAGGAGACTGTTTATAGGGAAATGAAAATATGTCAACAAATTAAAATGAATAACAAACATCTTTGCGAGATACCCAATCTTCAGTTAACTTTATGCCATTGTTTGTAGTGATCACAAGCATAAACTTTTTACCTGCAAAGAGGAAACTTTTATGGCGCAATGAACATGTTCTAGTCAGTTTGGAAAATGCAACAGTCTATCATATTACGTTATTTTATTTAAGTTTGTAATCAAGATTTTTCTTTGATTTAAAATTCAGAGGTTGGTAGATTGTAGTTAGTATCATGACTATTGGAGTTTATTGAAGCATACACTTCTCAGGCTAGATGTCAGTATATGTTGCTTCTGATATAAGAATGCACTGTTAATATGGTTTGTTAATACAAGCAAGAATTTGCATGCAACAATAGTACATTTTATATCAAGTCTATGGCTTCTTTTCAATGTGTCTTTGCTGCATTTCTCCACTCCAAACTCTAAGTTTAAACAGCCGACAATGTTGCCAAGTAGAAATTGTCAGATAATATATTTTGTTGCCAATACGGAAAAAAGAATTGCAATTTGTGACATTGGCAAAACTGCATGATTCCTGAATACTTTTTTCTTATTATTTTCATGTACTGTAACTATACAATTGTCAAATTTTGCTTCTTAGAAATTAAAGAATAGAGCTCGAGACATGTGCTAAGGGGGAATAACCACAGATTAATGTATTACATTTTCATGTTTTGGAGGGCAAAATAAATGTACACATTTTAGAATAAATTTTGACAAGTTATGAATAGCAGCTGCATGTATTCCATGTTGACTTTTGAGTTCTGCTTATATGGGAAAATTTGGGCAGCCATTGATGCAGTTTGTGATGTCATTTCTAGATCACTAAAGCATCTTGAAATATTTATCACTTAGAAGATATTAGGTATAAAACTGTAAAAGAAGTGCATTTAACGAAATCAGACAAATAAATATAATATTACAACTATGTAAAGGCCCATTACAAGTGCTGGTTCAAAATGGAAGGACCTCTGCTATATTTAGAAATGTCTTAATGGTAAGCTATTTATGAAATTAATTTTAATATTTAAATATTGAAAATATACTATGAGCTAATCGTTAAAAGTGAAATAATATTTCTAGTATTGATGAGAACTGGCCAAGTATATTGGATTTACATGGTAACGGTAAATTTCTTATCTTTCTGTATGTAAATGCTTGTAGCAGAAGATTATACTGTAAATATTATTGGGTCAATGTGCTCAGAAAAACAAAGTTTATGATTTTAAAAAATATTCTTTCTCTAGAATGGTTGTTCTGTACGAATGCTGAATCCCCAGACATATTCTAAGAATGTTTGGAAGTTGTTGTCACGTCTACAGGAGTTTTTTGGATGCTGTATTGGAGCAAATGTGTAAGTTGTGTTTAATGCAATACTTTCTAATCAGCCTAGATTCAGAATGTGTTCTTCTTCTAATTGTAATTTGAATAAAACAGCATAGACACTAATATCTTTTCAGATTTTTTTGACTCTGAAAATCATGCAACAAAATCTTTAAACTTAAATGCATTAATTGCAGTGTTTATACTTCATTGTAATTTTTTATCATTGAACTTGAATAATTTATTACTTTTGTATGTCAAAGATCTTAGATGCTTCAAAAACAAAGTACACACAATTTAAAATCCAGTGGGCTAACATGGAAAGAACTTGGTTGCCTTGTTTAAGTTTAGTAATCCAAAGAAAGATAGTTTCATGTCAAAATGTTAACTATTATAACTTTTTCTTATGAGTCATTCTCTTTTGGTAAAATATATTTACAATTCAGTTTAGAAAATTTGTCATCTCCAAAAGTGGTGAAAAAATAAAATTATCTGCTCTTGCAGTTTTGCAAACGTACCTTCAACATCTGCCTTGCAGTACCAATTTTCCATGAACATTTAGATTATTCTAATAGTTATATCCAGCACTCAAGTTATTAGTAATGACTTGTTTGAATATGTTGTTTATCCGAAATGATGAGTTCTCGATCTTGCTGTTGTCAAACCTTTTTCTTCATTTTTTTTATGACTGAATTATATATTAAGTCTTCTTATATTTTCTTACAAACTAATCATTGCAAGATTGCAAAAATTCAGATTTTTGAAACTTTTTCCTTCTGAAATTGAATTTCCATTGCATTTACTGTAATCTTAAAAGTATTTTACTCTGTTAGCCATCAGTGACTTTGCATTGTTACTTGACTTGAATATTTCTTTAGACAAATTTGTGTATTTTTACTTGAATTATTTCCAGAAAAATGAGATTGTCTTTGGCGATTTCAGCAATTGCTTGTACCAACAAAGACAAATTTAAAACATGGACATTCGCCAATTAACCAGGCAATTTTTTATGTTTCCATAAAATTTATAAACACACATAATGATGAAAAAGAATGCATAGAGGGTGTGCAGTATTGAAGATTTGGAACATAGGATGAAAAAATAATTGTGTGGAAGCCAACACTCTGTTGCTTGAACAGTGTAGACGTCTTCTTATAGAACATCAGAATAACAGCAATAATGAAGATCTGAGTATACATTTTGTATGGGGTAATGAGTAGAACAAACAATATAGACCCTAATCTGAGTATACATTTTGTATGGGGTAATGAGTAGAACAAACAATATAGACCCTAATCTGAGTATACATTTTGTATGGGGTAATGAGTAGAACAAACAATATAAACCCTAGTTTGAGTATACATTTTGTATGGGGTAATGAGTAGAACAAACAATATAGACCCTAATCTGAGTATACATTTTGTATGGGGTAATGAGTAGAACAAACAATATAAACCCTAGTTTGAGTATACATTTTGTATGGGGTAATGAGTAGAACAAACAATATAGACCCTAATCTGAGTATACATTTTGTATGGGGTAATGAGTAGAACAAACAATATAGACCCTGATTGTCTGACACATTGTCTGATGGCAGATCAGACTTTATGTTGTTTACAGTTAGACTCGGGTAAGAAGTGAGAATTTATGGTAAAAGTATGATTCCTGAGAGATTACACAGAGAAACTAATGAATGCCAGGAGCTATTCACATGATTGATAATGTGTTACTAGTTGTCATGACTTGTCTGACATTAAAAAAACACGGGGCCCCCGAGTGGTCTAAAGCGCTGCCTGTTACGGATCACTGCCATCTCACCTCTGTCTGCATTGGTTCAAGTCTCAGATTCAGCCAATGTGGGTATGTGAGAAAGCTTGTCAGTAGCTTCTTGTGGGTTGTTGGTTCTTTCCGGGGTTTTCTGGGTTCTTCCTCCACCATTAATACTCGCTGCCATGTATAGCCAATCGTGTACTGAAAGATGGCGTTAAGCCCTACAAAAGTCACATGTACTTTCAGTTGTGGTTTGTGTATTCATATATCCTTCTTTTGTGTTCTTCCACTATATTATAATCTTAGCCATGGATTTTCCCAGAGATTTGCTGTTACTTTCATAATTACATTTATTTGTAATAATAAGAATTAAATGTCATATTTTACATGATAATTTAGGATTGCAACTACATGGAATTTAATGACGTTTGAGTAATTGCTACTGGTAGCTAATTGGGTCACAATAAGAAACTGTTTCTTTGGTGATATCATGCTGTTAATTTCTGTATGTACTATGTCATAAAGTCACTTTTGTTCATATCTTACTAAGTCACATTGTTACCTTTAGCTACCTTACACCAGCGGGATCTCAAGGATTTGCACCTCACTATGATGACATTGAGGCATTTATTCTGCAGTTGGAAGGCAAGAAACACTGGAAGTTATATGCCCCAAGGTTAGTAAATGTTCAGTACTGATAATTCAAATAAGATTTTGGGGTGTTTCAGTACATTTTGTTTTTTGCTTATGCTTACCTTCTTTAATTCCATGTTTACTGGTTTAATGTAAATGTATGATATTGCAGTTAATGTTATTGTGCCTTTAGGAATATAATGGTCTCCAGTTTTATACTCCAAGAAAATCACAGATGTTCACATTTAAAAAATAAAGAAACAGACAATTTTTACATCAGCTCAACAGAACAATTTTATACTAGTAATACCAAAACACATTTTGAAATTTAATGATTCTTTATGTTTAGTGTTTTTTTTTTTATAACAAATCTGACCCACCATCATGACACGTTGTGCAATAATTTTATTCTCTTATAACTTCTTTTTTTAAATCCTCATGTTTATGATAGTAATTTATGTAAATTTTAATTTCACTGTTGCACATGTGTTTCACAAATGTATTGTATCTTAAAGATATCATTTTGCTTCAGTTTTCATTTTTGACTAATTCTAATTAATTTTGAATTTCTCAATCTTACTCTGTGACCTATATATAATGTAATTTGTTGTCTCAGTTCTTTCTCTTAATATATTATTCCACAACCATGTAAAATCTATATGATGCTTTACAGAAATGTTCAGGAGACGTTGCCCCGATTCTCCAGTGGTATGTTTTCTTGACATTTATTTGGTTAACTTTGTTTAATTTTATTTACAATATCTGCAGTTGAAGGCATTTTTTTTTTAACATTCGTTCAGAAAAACTCAAAAGTGTTTATTGCTTCAATCTTCACAACCACTAAGATTAAATGATCACATATATCATTTATAGTCCATATCATTTTAAACATGGTATGAATTTTGAGGCTTTACTGCAACAAATAACCCAAATAAATAATTCAAAAACTAAGACAAATACCATTATGTACGCTGTGTGAGACAGTGTGAGACAACAGTCAGCTCTGCTTGTGCATTATGTAATAGTAGATCCAGTTTATGTTGTTTTGCAGTTGGACTTATAAGCGAGTACACAGTATTTAATTTGTGTTCGAGTTATAGGCTATAATTACGTTAAATACATTCCATTTCAAACAGGATGATAAGATTCGGCTAATGTAGTTATGTGAGAAAGCTTGCCAGTAGCTTCTAGTGGGTTAGTGGTTCTTTCCCGGGATTTTCCCAGGTTCTTCCTCCACCAATAATACTGGCTGCCATGTATAGCCTATCGTGTGCTGAAAAATGACGTTAAACCCTACAACAATCAAAACAGGATGTAGTTTATTGAACTGTGATCTTCATCTTGTAATATTTGAGCTTTGCAAATACTTCTAGAAAAATATTACAGGACATTTATTCCATTCTCTGTTTAAATAACATCTGAACAGGCAAAAATAAAGGCAAAATTTGATTGTCAGGGAGAAGATTTTTCTCTAACAGTTGTGGGTATGAAAGCTTCAGATTTGTTCTGCAAAATAAAATCGCATTTTTTAAAAAAAATTGTGATTTAATATTTGGCTGACTTGTTGGCAAATAAGACTCAGAGATGAGATGGGACATTGTGTATTTGTTAGTTTTGTGTGTGTTTTTTAGGGAAATAAATGTGTGCTGTTCAGCTGGACACTTACTAATTGCAGGTAATTTTGATCAAGGAGAGATAGGGGAACCCATACTAGATGTTGTATTGGAAGCAGGTGATCTACTGTATTTTCCAAGAGGCACAATCCATCAGGTTTGTCTCAATTTCTCATAACTTGCTAAGAACATTTATTCATAAATGAGTATTTTTTTCTGTATTTTCTGCTCTTCATAAGTTCATATTTTAAATTTGAGTATAAATATGGAACATTCCAGGAACAAAATCATATTTGCCTGGATATCCTATAGTTATGATTTAGGCAAGACATAAAGAGGGCTAAAATATTTTGAGCTTGTGGCCTATTACATGATAATAAAAACATTTGCAGTTATTAGAAACTGATTAAAAATCGAAAAAAATATTGTATTGGATAATAATCTTTTGAAGCCATTTTGTTTTTCTGGGTATACAATTTTTTTGGCCATCTGACCATTGCCACATGTCCTTCCTAACCTTTTGGTAGAATTTCATGAAACTTGAAAGTAATGTTTGTCCTTTGGTAGCCATCTGCAACAGGGATTTTATCTCAGGCTTTTTCCTGTGCTGTCCCTGTGATTGTTAAAGGTCGGACATATATAAAGACTGTAAGGTCAATGGAGCAAAATTACGACATTTTCAATTTTAAATTTTTTTTGGGGTCAGAATGTGTGTCTACTTGTAGTAGAAAGGCACGTCATATATATGACCTGTCCTGTGGGTATTTGCATATGCAGTATAAACTGTGATGCATTTTGAAACGATAACCACAGGATCACTGGTGGGTGGGGGTGAATGAAGACTTTGTATATACAGTATAAAATGTGGAGTTTGCAGTGATTATTAATTGCAGTGGCTCTTTTTCTAAAGAACTTAGCTGGTCATATACCAGATGAACTTATGGGATACTCTGTTGTCCATTGTCCGTCTGTCATGACAAGTTTATTATTACTAATTCTTATAAAATACTTCATTGATTGAGATGAAACTGTATAGACATATTTGTCCTGAGGTCGTGCTGATTTTGAATGAAAATGTTGACTCTTGAACATCTAGTATGTCCACAACAATGGATATCTTGAAAAATTTTCTTGTTGCTTTTCCTCTGCAGTGGAATCTGTATCAACATGAGGTTTCGCTGAAAGACTTTGTTGGTCTTAAATGAAATTATAGCCAATCTGACATTCAGTATGGCCATTATGGCAGCCATCTTGAAAATTGATATTGCTGCTACTCCTAATTAGGAAGTCATGGGGTTTTCACCAAAAGAATTCTTATGATGTCTAGTTGGTCCTAAATAAAAGTGGCATCTGATAGTTGCCATCTGGAAAATCATGACAACTATTCCTCCTGTATGGATGGCCATATTGACATGAGGTTTTTACCCAAGGTCTTTTTAAGATGTCTTTTGGTCCAAGATAAAATGATGCTAGTATTACATCCAAAACCATCTTGAAACTCTTGTTTATGCTATACTTTCTAATTGTTGGTTGTATTGGAAATGGTTTTAACCCAAAGACTTGTAATGTTGTCTAGTCCTAAATGAAAATGGTATTAATTTTACATTTAGTATTTAGTATCACCACTAAATATTATAATCATGTTATTCAGATGGTTTCACGACTCTGCAGTTGGAAAAAAAGAAACAGAATTATCTTGGATTATGGAAATTCTTTTCAGCCATGAAAGTATCAGACCCCATTTGAAGCAAAAGCATTGGATTGTATTGAATTCTATGGTGTCACTATTGCAGAGGAATAAAATAAATATGGAAATTATTTTTCTTCATGAGAGCACCAGTCCCCATGATGTTATTGTATTGCAGAGGGGAAAAAAATCACCTCAACAGGCTTATTGTTGCAGATTCATACTTAGCTAAACATATAAAAATCAATCCATGTATTTATTCAAGCACAATTACCTCAGCAAAGCAGGTTCTTTAATGGTGCATCCTTGTTTGAAATAAGTACATAGCTGCCAACTGTCCCATATTTACCGTATTTGTCCCGTAGTTTGGATCAGAATGTGGGTGTACTGTTTGTGTGCAAAGAATATATTTTAATTTAAAACAAATAATAAAAACTTTCCTTGGAATTTTTAGTTTAGAAGGGGTTTTCGCTTCCATTGTGATAGAAATGTATCACATGCATATAAGAATAAAGCTCTACGATATGAATGGTTCATTCATAATCGATGCTAAAATGCCTATTTTTATCTGTCATATTGGATTTTGCAAACAGTTACTGCTGTCTTAGTAATGATCAACTTAATCCTGTTTAATAGGAAAGCAGAATATTCAGAATTTTCTCCAGGAAAAAGAGAAGAAAACAACTGGAAGGACAATTGTGCCATCTTGTGTAGATTTCTGAAAACATCCAGTAAAGGAGAAAACATTATGTTTTGTAAATTGTTTAATGTGATTTTGCTATAGGGCATGGATGGCGCTCATGAAATACAAGAGTGTGAAAAAGCTATTAAAAAAAAGAGCATGAAAAAGCAAGCTGCTTCATCACACACAACTCAGCTTGAACATAAATAAATACCAGAGAGAACCATAATGTAATTCGATCAAAATTTTGTTTATTAAATTTTTTTTAGAAATGAACCTTCCTCTTATAGTTACTAGTGTTGCTGGCGATTTATTTTGCACCCATTTTTCAGACAGTAAATTCATAAAGGAATTCTTGTATGCTTGAATGAAAACAGTTCAGTAAGAAAATCACAGAATTGAGATCATCAATGAGAGTTGGCACACTGGAATTGATAATGATTGAAAAAAAGCCAAGGTATGGAAAAGGCTCCTTTAAACAGCCTTTGCCTCATATTGTTACACTCTTGCACCTTCTGAATGGGCATCAAAATGGATTATGGTACCCATCCAGAACGCATGCATCTTTGACATTAAATAATTATGTAAGGCACTGTCCTACTTTACTGATGGTTGTAAATGTTGTAAATAGCTACATATGCATTAAAATTTTAAAAATCAGTATTTATTCCTGAAAACCATTTTTTAATTTTTTTATTTATATTTTTTATTCTTGAGTTTACAAAAATGGAGCCTTTGCTGTAGGACTGAAAACTATTTGCTGATAGCCACCAAGTTGAATAAAACTTACACTCCAGGCAAATTTGTCACAATGTGTAATGCTAAATATTTGTGCCTAATTTAAAATTGAAGGGCGCTGTTTCATGAACTTCTGTCTTATACAAAAATCTTGAGGGAAAAAGTCAATTAATTTGAGTTTTCTACTTGTAAATGCAGGCTAAAACCATGGAAGATGCACATTCTCTGCACATCACGGTGTCGTGTTATCAGAAAAACACATGGGGAGACTTTTTGGAGCAGGTATGTTTTTGTATTTGTACATTTTATGTAAGTATTGTGTGTATTGGATAAAGCATCTCTAGATGTGTGAACTCTGTCCCCCTTTTCTTTTTGTTGTATATCTTTCTTTACACAGGTTAATCCTTAACCTGTCACTAAAATGTTCAATATTTATTTTCCTATATAATAAAGTTAATCACAATGTCTTGTTAAGGTTTTCCAATCCTGTTCTTTATTTTATAAAAAAAATTGCCAATTTGTTCCCAATTTGAATTGTTTTATATACAGTTGCCCATATTTTGCATAACATATAATTTTTATGCTGATCGATTGGAAGATATTGAATTTAAACATAATCAGTGCATGTATTTGGTATACTGTGATGATGTATGATACATACATTTCAGAGTTTCCTATCATTATTGAAATACTGTTAAGTTTTATAAGTTTTTGAAAAAGATTTCTCAAGGTCTTGAAAATTGTGTGGGGAAAAAAAAGAAAATAATTGAAAAATGGCTTGGGTACTTTTTTATATATATATATATATTTACAATAAATTAGAGTGTGTGATGTTGTCCATCTGTTTCCCATTTTATTTCTTCACAATATCCTGATGTTTTCCCGGCATTATGATTACATGAGAATTTGATCATTTTCGGCGTTTAAATAGTCAAAGTAAACAAAATATGGTTTCATGCATTGGCATTTGTTCTACATCACAAGCCTGGACCAAACTTTGGAGTCACATGGTAAATGATCAGGGCTACTGTGATTGAAAGATGAAAGCAAATTTTGTAGTAAATTATGTTTCTCCGAGAATACTTACCCAATCACATTACTTTAGGGATATTAGCCTGCTACCTCGCGAATCCAGCCCTACCAAAAGACGAAAATTCGTCTTTCCTGTCTATGTAATATAGACAAAGGGCAATAACTCTTTCCCCTTACCTCCCCTTGCTACCCGCTAGGTGTCGCTGCTTCTTTAGTTTTTAAGCTGAGCGGTATATAAAACATGAGGATGCTCGCATGGCGGGGTGGTTGGGAGGGTTTCTTAGTAATGTGATTGGGTAAGTATTCTCGGAGAAACATAATTTACTACAAAATTTGCTTTCTCCTTTGAATACGTTCCCCAATCACATTACTTTAGGAGAATAAGTAATAGGAGGAGGGAATGCGGAGCATCCGACCTCCACCCCGGGTATCCTCTAGGGAATGATGGTTGGATTCCCCATGTGAATGATAACCCGGTCTCCTAATTTTCAATCAGCAACACAGCCCAGGGTCATGTGATATGTGACCTCTTTATACGGTTAAGAAGATAGTTATTGAAATCTTCTTACCTACGAAAATTTATCTGGCGAATCCAGCGAAGCTAATAGGCTGTGCTGATTGTTGCACTTGGGTCAGGTGGGCGTCTGGGCTGCCCAACACCGGACCTACTAGAATCAATGTTTGCCTCTGCGAGTACAAACTTGAAGAGAAAACTGTAGAAGGTTGACTCTGCATGTCAGCCAACAGCTTCTATAAGGTGACTGATTTGCAAATCCTCAGAGTACGCCGAGCGTATAACCCACTTCAGCCATGAAGCAAGGGCTTGAATGGTGATATCTCATGTCCCAGCTATCACCAGAAGAAAGAGGTGCTTGTATGTGACCTGACTCACCTCTATGCATTGAAATGGTGCTAGAGTGCACAAACAGGATCTTACATGGCTGTTGATCCTGACTTATCTATAAAGAAAGCGAGCTAATGACGACTCGTTGATCGCCAATGTATGGTAATCTATTTTGGACTACGAAGCCTGGCTGCGTCAAGAGGACCATCAGACCCTCTGATCGGAACGGAAGAGAGTTCGGGTCACTAGAAAGGACATGTAACTCGCTCACCCTGCATGCTGAATCTAAGACTATCAAGAAACCCAATTTGTATGATAGTAGCTTTAACTAATCGTGGGTTAAAGACTCAATACTGTCTGAATTGAGTCATGTTAAAACCCAGGACAGATTCCATTTGGAAACAGGGTGAGGGATATAAGTCGATTGAATTTTTTAAAGTGTCTAAAAGATCTGACAAATCTTTGTCATGGCTGATAGCACATGTACCAGAATGGCAGAATGTGTCTGATATCATGGAGCGGTAGCATTTGATAATAACTGGAGCCAGCTGTTTCTCCTCGAAAAGCCAGAGAAAAGTTGGCCAGTTGAGGGATTGTGACACTCAGAGGAACAATGTGAATGATATGGTACCAGTCCCTGAAAACATGCCACTTGCCCTCGTAAACCTTCAGAGTAGAGGGCCCTCTTGCTCTCGATTTTCTCTCCGCAATCAAAGATTTAAATTGTTTGTCTTGCAAGGCTGTCTGGACAAGAGCCAAGCTTGAACATAAAGACGGTACGGACAGTGGTGGAACACCCCTGGCCGCGGTTGCTTGCGAATACTTGTGCTGACTGTAATCTTCCTGGGTAGATCTATCGCCTAGATTGAGAAGATCGGAGACCCAGGAGTTGTTCCATCTGAGAGGGGCAATCAGAACCATCTGACCCCTTAACTTCTGGATTAATTCCAGTACCAAGACCGTGGGAGGGTAGGAGAATGCCCACAACCCTTCCCAGGTGATTGATCGAGCATCCACGACCCAAGCTTCTGGGTCTGGAACCTGTGAGATGAAAGGTGTACAACTTGCGATTCCACCTTGTTGCAAAAGATCAATCATCGGACGTCCCCCAAAGTGTGTCAATTGGAAGAAAGTCCGATTGTTGGAGTGACCATTATGTGTGAATGACTAGATAGAGTGTCAGCCAAGACACTGAGTCTGCCAAGAATGTGTCTGAATTGTACATTGAGGTGGAGATTGTCGAACCAATGTAGAAATTGCCAACTCAGATTGCACAGGTCTGGTGATTGGTGTCCCCTTGTTTTGAGGCAAGGCACCACCACAATGTTGTCTGACATAATGAGGGCAGTTTGTAATAAGAGTTGATCCTGCCCGAAATGAAAGGCATTGATGACAGCCGTTATTTCTGAAAGGTTGATGTGGAAAGGGGCTCGCCCCTGGCACCCACGTGCCGCTGACAGTATCGAAGTCCGGCAACAGGTGGGCACCCCAACCGTAGGTACTAGTGGCGGAACATACCGTTATCCCCGCTTGGGGTATCTCCAGAGTAATCCCTGTGGACAGCCCACAGGGGTTGTGCCATTGACTCAAGAATGATCGTATCTCTGGCGTGAGCATGACTGTTTTCTGGGATCGAAGGGATTTGAAAAGGGCGCAATTACGCTAGCAACGTCCTTTGTAAAGGGCGCATAAAAGGACGGCTGAGCGGGATCAAGTCTGCTGCCGCATTGAATAATCCGAGGATCTGCAACTCTCTCGCTAAAATGCGCATCCTGTCGGAAACGGACTCTACGAGTGCAAATATCTGGATGATCGCAAACTCGAGGAAGCCTTACCAGATTCAGATCGGGAGAAACTCCACACCCAGATGGACCAAAATCCGGATTGGACAGAGATCAGACTTTATCCAGTTCACGAGAAAGCCTATATGATGTAAGGTGATATAAGATCGTTTCTGCCTTTGAGCAGAGTAGAACTTGACAGATGTTTCCGGAGGATGTCGTCCAAATATACTGCCGACGCAATAGATGAAGTCGAGCGGAACAGGGTGACGACGTAATCCATAACCTTGGTACTAACCCAAGGGCTTAAATTGAGGCCAAAAGGTATGACATGGAACTGAAAAACCGAGTCCCGACAAGCACAACGGAGAAATGTCCGCTACTCGTGGGATAGGGACGTGAAATGTGCGTCAGTCATATCTAGCCAGCTTATGATGGGGTTTAAGCGACGTGCCCTTCAGACATGCGTCACGACGTATCAGGTCTAGGTTGGCAGAAGCAGTCAGCGCATTGGCCATGGAATGGTGAGCTGCCCTGTTAAGAACCCTAGCTAACCGGGCCGTCGATTCCCAAGCATGTTCATTGCCAGATTTTTCAGCGATCCTGAAATGGCTAGGGAGGCTAGGTCTAACAGTGAAGACGTAGCGACTACATTTCGAACCAGCTTGGACTTGGCATTGAACACAGTTTTGTCCACTTTATAAGACAATGGAACAGACATATGGACTGCTGCCATGTTTTTATCCAGAGCCGGGACCTCAGTACTGAACGCATTGGAGTGAGTTTTGTACCATCGACCTGAAAACGACGCTGGTACTTGGCTTTCAGAAAAGAACGCCTTAGCATTTCCTGGATCCCCTATACGTGTCGACAGACGGTCATAATTTCCTTAATTTTTGTCGACTGGGGAAGGAGGCGGAAGGATAGTCTCTTCCCCCTCATCCAGATCGACCGACGCTCTAACCTTATAGTCGGTAATGGCAGCAGGAGGTGGAGGGCATTCTGAAGGGGCCAACACCCTATAAATTTCCTCCACTGCGGCTTTGAAGCTGAACTCAGTCCGTTCCATAGTTGGATCTGCATACAGCTGATTTGCCTGCGATTCATCGCACTCACTATGCGCATAATCTTGCTCTGGTAAAGCATCCATATCGGGGTAATGCATACCAGGTGGCATAGATGACTCGATTCCGACATCTCTGATAAAGGCATTCACTCTCCCTTGTGGATGAGCTGTTAGCCTATGGACAGCCGGCAATGCCGAATGAATTGATTGGCATATGTTTGGCTTGAATGACTGCGACGGGCCGGCTATGACCGGCACCGACCGCTCGAATGGTCGGGTTGGATCGAGAGATTCATCGCCAACATCTGTGTCATGGTAGTGATATGTAACCGGTAGTACGGATTGACAGATGGAAACATCACTAGAATCTTCGTCAATCCGATTTGTGCGGATTGCGGTATGATAAAAGTCCCCGTGCTGGTACAGCGGTACAGTCGGACGGACTGGTATATGACTAAAATCTCCATGCGGTTGGACGACCGGTGCCTGTTGGGCTGGACGGCCGGAGCCAGATGGACGGTCAGTGCCGGCAAGTGTCGGCTGGAAGCTTGGCTGGACGACCGGTGCCATTTGGGCTGAACGGTCATTGCCGGATCGACGCCCGGTGCCGGTTTGTGCTGGCTGGAAGGTCGGCTGGATGACCGGTGCCATATGGGCTGAACGGTCATTGCCGGATGGATGCCCGGTGCCGGTTGGTGCCGGCTGTAAGGTAATAATAATTACATAATGCTTATGTAGTACAGCCAGCACTGTGCGCTCATCTACCATTCGCTCAGAGGGAATGTTGGTTCTGGTACAGCTTGCATATCTGTACAGCATACCAGGTGACCTAGATGACGCAATTCTGTCATAATTGACACTTTCACTAAATCTCCCTTGTGGAGAAGCCGTGAACATATGGACGGCCGGCACTGCCGGCTGATTGAACTGGCGAATGGTCGGCCTTAAAGTCCTGTTCTGGTAAAGCTGCCATATCTGGGTAGCGCATACCAAGTGGCATAGATAACTCAATTCCGTCACCTCTGATAATGTCACTAATTCTCCCTTGTTTTAAAATCACACCGTCACGTATTTGACGTGACGGGAGGTGTACACTGGCAATACCGACTGATTTGTCTGGTATATGGTCGGCCGGAATGTCGGCGAAGGTCCGGCTATGACCGGCACCTACCTTTCGAATGGTCTGATTGGACGGAGATTCATCTATAACATTTCTCTCATGGTAGTGATATGTAACCAGTAGTGTAGATTGACTGACGGGTACATCACTATAATCTCCGTAAATCCGATGTACAGCCGGTGCAGGTTGATGCCGGCTGGAAGACCGGTGCCATTTGGGCTTAACGGTCGTTGCCGGATGGTCGGCCGGTGCTGGTTGATGCCGGCTGGAAGGTCGGCTGGACGACCGGTGCCATTTGGGCTGAACGGTCGTTGCCGGATGGACGGCCGGTGCAGGTTGATGCCGGCTGGAAGGTTGGCTGGACGACCGGTGCCATTTGGGCTGAACGGTCGTTGCCGGGTGGACGGCCGGTACCGGTTGATGCCGGCTGGAAGGTTGGCTGGACGACCTGTGCCATTTGGGCTGAATGGTCGTTGCCGGATGGACGGCCGGTGCCGGTTGATGCCGGCTGGAAGGTCGGCTGGACGACCGGTGCCATTTGGGCTGAACGGTCGTTGCCGGGTGGACGGCCGGTGCCTGTTGACGCAGGTTGGAAGGTCGGCTGGCCAGCCGGTGCCATTTGGGCTGAACGGCCGGTGCCTGTTGATGCAAGCTGGAAGGTCGGCTGGCCGTCCGGTGCCATTTGGGCTGAACGGACAGTGCCGGATGGACGGCTAATGCCGGTTGGTGCCTGGTGAAGTGCCGGCTGAACTGACGGTGTCGGCTGGATGGACGGCTGGACAGACGGCGAAAGTGCATATTAAAATGGATCCAATTGATCCAGCATAGACTCCATGCGTCCGGACTTACAGGCCCGAAAGCCATGCACGGACCTGCGGTGAAATTTACACCCACTGGGCAGCCTAAACCATGTCAACATAATTTCCTCCATTTCCACATTGCCAACACCCATTTTGCCTTTCATGCCTTCGTTGTCGACTTTGCTACTGAAACGACAAAAGAAGAGAACAAAGCACAAATTAAAAAATTCAGCATATTATTAATTCGATAATACTATAACCGTTACTAACGGAGTAGTCAAATTATTCCGTGCCATGTTAACTCTTAATGACAACACTAGTTATCGCCGTGAGCGTGTTGCAATGGTTCGTTCAAGACGAAGTCTATTGAAACGAAAAAGATGATAAACAAAGCACAATTAGCAATTCATACGCTATTAAGTCGCTATTACCATAACCGTAACTAACGGAGGAAGCGAAATGATTTAGTGTCGCGTGAACTCGTGACTACAACACGAATTCCGCCATTAAATAGTCGCAACTGGTCGTTCAGAGACTAAGTCTACTGAAACGAAAAAAAAAAAAGATAAACAAAGCACAAATTTAACAATTCAGCACGCTATTAAGTCACTATTCCATAACCGTAACTAACGGAGGAAGCGAAATGATTAAGTGTCACGTGAACTCGTGACTACAACACGAAGTCCGCCATTATATAGTCGCAACTTGGTCGTTCAGACTTTTTTGAAGTCTACTGAAACGACAAAGCAGGTAAATAAAGCACAAATTATCAATGCAGCACGTTATTAAATCGCTAATATCGTAAACGTTACATACGGAATAAGCGAAATTATTGAGTGCTACATGTATTACATGCTAGTACCGCCATAAGCGTGCTTGACCACGTTGCAACCTGGTCCGAAGTCTAGAAAAGGTGACAAAGTCACTCAAATTGGAAAATATTGTAAAATAATGTATACGACCTGTAGAGGAATGATTATCCAACACAGCAATTCCAAATTTAACTTCGGATGGTCAGAATTTACACTAAGATGGCTTGGATTCATTGGAGGTCTAATTGTACGTGTTTTCGCGTAAAGCGAAGCTAAAAAACTAAAGAAGCAGCGACACCTAGCGGGTAGCAAGGGAAGGTAAGGGGCAAGAGTTATTGCCCTTTGTCTATATTACATAGACAGGAAAGACGAATTTTCGTCTTTTGGTAGGGCTGGATTCGCGAGGTAGCAGGCTAATATCCCTAAAGTAATGTGATTGGGGAACGTATTCAAAGGAGAAACATATTTTCTGCACAATAACCTTTATTTTACATCTCAGACTGGGACTGAACTTTATAGATGAATATGGTTTAAAACTTAGTTTGAGACCCAAGGACAGTTTCATTGTGACTAGGAGGTAAATGTTTTTTTGCGCAATGAATTTTGTTAGAGTAAGTTCTTGAACAAAATTTGTGATTTTCATGTACTTAAGAGTGAGAAGGAATACCATACTTGTGGGGTCCACAAGCCTATGGTAGTGGTTATAAAGAGTAAATTATGGTTTCAGCATAGTAAGTTTAGTTAAAGACCAATTTGTTTGATAATCTTCATAGTTAACCATGACCTACCAAAGTTCTGCAGCATTTGCACATAACTGAATGCCATTTGAATTGCCAGTTAAATGTAGATGTACCTTTGAAAGATTTTGTCTTTCACATCCATATTTTAGCAGTTATTATTTCAAATACTACTACAGCAGTTCCTTGTAATCATAGCTTAGAAACCATTCAACAATACATTTTTTACATTGGGTATATATTCTTTTATAAACTTTTGGAAGGCCCTAAGTGGTCTAAAGCACTCACCGTTTTGAATCACTGCCATCTCACCTCTGCGTAGGTTATGTTCTCATTTTTTTTTTAATTTTTTTTTATTGAACACAAGGTATCAGGATTTTACATATTCCCCTACATCACCACCTGACCTGGCGTATGGGGCATGATCTTAAATTCTTTTGTGTCCTGATCTCTACATGTGTTCCCTACACAACACACATACACACACAGACACTTACTTACAATCACAATTATTGTACACAAAGTCATACTCGCATACAAACCCCAAGATGCATGAAATTGCATTTAAAAATAATAATAATAATAATAATAATAATAATAATAATAAATATGTAAATTTTAAAAGTAAAAATAGTAATAATAATAATAATAATTCATATACCAAAAGTTGATAATAGGGTCCACTTTCTTTTAAACTCGTCACTGCTGTTATTCACTTTGGCGACATATTTTTCCAGCGTTTTATATGATAAAACACAATTTTTATAATAGGCAAGATTTGGGCTTTTTGATGCATAACGTGATCTGTATATAACATATTTTGCAAGCAAAATTAGGAAGTTAATAAGATCGTCAAAGTTGTTATTTCCTATAAAGACATCTTTTCGTGTAATTCGAAAATTTGGGTCATAAGTTTGTATCCATTCTACCAACAGTTTCCAAAAGTTTTCAGTAACTAAACAGTCATAAAATAAGTGCTCAATTTCTTCTATTCCCTCATTACAAAAGGTACATTTATCATTATCACTTAAATTAATCTTTTTTAGAAACTGGTTTGTGGTAATATTTCTGTGGAGAAATCTAAAGTTAAAGCTAATCAGTTTTGTGTCTTTTGTACAAAATCTAGCCGAAACAAAAGAGTTGGTCCATTCATTTGTACCAATCGCACACTCTAGCTGTCTGGACCAAGTTTCCTGTTTACCATTTGGCTTTATTATTTTGGTTCTTATCAGGTCTTTATAGATAAATTTATTCTTTGCTCTTACCCTAAGGAGAGATGTTTTGTCCAAAGCTACAAGAAAACTATTTCCACTTTCATAGAAAGTTTTAATTTTCTTTTTCCAAATCACAGAGATCTTTGAAATAAGAGCAAAGTACTGTATGAAATTATTTGTTTTTGTTTTTTGTTTTATTTCATCAAAACTTAATAGAGACCCTTGTGCATCAAAAAGATGTTTAATAATTATAATACCATTTGTTCTCCACCTTGTGTATGATTTAAAATTATCTACAGTCACTAAATTAAGAATATCTTGAGACAAGTATTCATTGACAGTAGATGGTTCATTTTTCCATTGAGATAACGCATAAATAACATCACGCCAAAAAATATTTTTAATTAATTTAGAGATTACTTTTAGTTTAGTTTTTCCTAATGAAAGTAACAGCATACCTCCAAATTTTCCAAATATTTGTTCAGAAACCAGTTTTTGCCGTAAGCCATTTTCGTTTATTAAGAGGCGCCTAATCCAGGTAAGTTTTATATAACACACAAATGAGTGCAAGTGAATCATATTTAACCCCCCTTCCTCAAAAGAAGCAATAAGTGTGTCTCGTTTAACTCTCTCAGTTTTACTGCCCCAAATAAACTGGAAAAATAATGTATTCAGTTCCTTTTCTATATGGGGTGGAGGATTTGGCAAAGCTGCAAAAAGATGAATGAATTTAGGCAAAAGCAAGGACTTTATCAAAGTAATTTTTCCAATAATAGATAAATTTCTTCTACTCCACCAGTCAAGCAGTTTCTTAACTTCCTTTAACTTCATCGAATAATTAAGCTCTACCATATCCTCCAAGTTCAAAGAGAAATATACTCCCAGCAATCTAAAATTAGACATTGACCAGTTAATATCAATTTCTGGACATATTTTTTCATTAGAATATTTTTTGTTTCCAATCCAAATTGCTTTCGATTTCAAAACATTGCAGTGCAGACCTGACACCAAAGCAAAATCATTTAAAATCTGCATGGTTGTCCTCAAGGACAACTGAGAACCATCTAATAATAGAAAAGCATCATCAGCGTACTGCCCTATTTTAAACTCCATTTCATTATAAAAAATGCCTGTAACATCTGTGTTTTTCTTTAGTTCTGTTGCAAGAAGTTCAATTCCTATTATGAGAAAATAGGGTGATAAGGGGTCTCCCTGGCGACAACCTCTCTCCAAATTAAAGAATGGGGATAAATGTCCATTATTAATAACACAACTTTTTGATTTATTGCAAAATAGCCTGAACCAGTGACAAATTGATTCTCCAAAGTTAAAAGACTTCAGAGCAGCTTCTAGAAAGTCCCATTCAACTGAGTCAAACGCTTTTTCAAAGTCTATCAATAGGAGAAGACCAAATTCATTTTTTTCCTCAAAGTATTGAATCAGGTCATACAACAATCTTGTATTTTCACCAATGAATCTCCCTTTCATAAAACCCTTTTGGGTGTCACTGATGATAAACGGGAGTACTTTTTTGACCCTATTAGCAATTGACGCTGAAGCAATCTTGTAATCCACATTAAGTAGAGAGATTGGTCTCCAATTTTTTATAAATTTCCTGTCTTTATCTCCTTTTGGAATGCACGTTATGATCCCCTGAGACTGAAATTCTGAAAAATGATTCATATCATATCCAGTATTTAGAGACCTAAAGAGAAAACCGCCTAGGTCTTTCCAAAAGAATTTGTAAAATTCTACCGTAAATCCATCAGAACCAGGGCTAGTTTCATTTTTCATATTTTTTAGTGCTAAACCACATTCCTCAAACGTTAACTTACCTTCACATGAACTTCTTTCAAAATCTGAGAGTTTTTTATCATGGTTAAAAAAGTGGTTAAGCGTTTGAAAGTTACATTTGTTTTTACTTTGGTATAATTTTTCATAAAAGTCTTTCTGTTGATTTAATATTTCTTTTGAATCTGTTACCCTTGTTCCATCTTCCTTAGTTAACTCTTTTATTGTTTTGTTTGTGTAATTTCTCTTTTCGAGATTAAGAGAATATTTAGAATTTTTTTCACCAGATTCATACCATCGTGCCTTAGATCTTAACATTATACCTTCCACCTCTTTTTTCCTCATTTCTTCTAACTCCGCTTGTTTTTTGTTCAATTCTTTCATCGTAGTGGGGTTATTATTTTGATTCACTAAAGCATGTAAGGTATTTATTTCAGCTTCCATTTTCCTGAGATTTTGTTTTTCCTGTTTTGCTTTAGCTTGTGAATACATAATAGATTCTGATCTTATTATCATTTTAAGGATTTCAAAAAACAATTGATCATTACATGTTAGTTTCACCTGAAGTGGGTTTTTCTTATCACCTTCACAATAATATTCTTCTACTGTGCTAGTTATACATTTTTTTACCAATTTAATATATTCATTTTGCTTTAATAGCTTTGAATTGAATTTCCAGTATCTAGGACCTCTCGGTGCTGCACATATAGACAATTTGAGTGTTATTGCTGAATGATCTGTTTTATAGCCAGGAATAATAGAGGCGTCTATACAATTTGAAAACATGTCCTCAGAGATTAAAAAATAGTCCAGTCTACTCTGTTTCACAGGGCTTGCCTGATGCCAAGTAAATACTCTACTGTCAGGATTGATTGTTCTCCAAGGATCCAGTAAATCTAGTTGATTCTTGATGTCCTGGACTGCTGCTCGGGCCATGGAGTGTTTATCATGCAAGATATTATAAGAGTCAAGCTCAAGTTATGTTCTCATTGGTTGGTAGTTCTTCCTAGGGTTTTCCAGGGTTCTTCCTCCACCACTTGTACTGTCTGCCATGTATAGCATGTCTTGTGCTGAAAAATGGCATTAAACTCGACACCAAAATACTTTTTATACCTTCTGAGGATGTTTTGGTCATCTCATTTTGGGTAGATTTTGGCCCTTGACAATTGACTTACTATCTTCACATGAGATGTTACTTGTGACCAGTACAACTCAAGAATCATTCAACACATTCTGAGGCAATTTGGTATGAATACTGACTCACACACATTTGCCATTTTAGGTTTCTTTTTGTCTATTCCATTTGGACAAAGTTATACCCCTTGTCAAGCAAATTCATGTCTTCATACAAAAATTCGAAATGTTTGTTGCAGTCATTTTAGCTCAAGAACCATTCACCATATTGTGATGGAATTAGGTACAACCTAAATGTAATTTTGGTTTTGCTTCATCTGCACTATTTTGGACAGTTTTGGCCCTTGCCAGTGAATCATATTGTTACATGAGATGTTGTTTGTAATAAGCATAGTTCAAAATTTCTTTAACACACACTATTTAAATTACACATGTACAATGTGTCAAAGACCTGTATGTGTCATTTATGGGTTTTGTCTTGTCTACATCAATTTGAATTACAGCTTATGTTGAATCCTCCAACATCTTTATATGCGGTTTTAATTGCATTGATGAGTTATATTACAACCATTTCATGTCATCGTTTAGAGGATGATGAGGCCCCTGAATACTTAACACTTTTGTTTCTCACCACAAGTTATTATGTTTAAGTCCATAAAGAGCAAATAATAGCTCTGGTGTATTTTGATTTGTTCTGACTCATGATGATGTCATACAGTATCATTTTTGTAGGAAGTAAGTGGTGGGATTCATTATTTTTTAAATATTTGTGATGGTAAGCCACCTTTAACTTCCTTTAATCCAAAAGGCATTATCTCAACCTTCCACAACTTAAAAAGCTTTGTCAAAGATAATTCTCCCTAGCACTTCATGGCAGTGATATGCAAGACATTACAATGGTAGCAAAGTTTCAACAGCTCTTTGTGTATTTCAGATTTCAGTTGTAGATTTGTAAGTTGATCAACTTGAAAGCACATATTAGGATAAAATTTATCTTCAAGGCATGGCAGTGTCAATTACATCCAGAAAAGTTTCTCTTGCACAAGTATTTTTTATGTGCATGATGCATATTTTTAGTTGTATGCCATGATATGCACAGTTTTTCAAGTACTTTTGTTTTCCCCATTTGATCTTTGTTAGTAGTGTAAAATTCTTAAGTACTGAGGTATATCAGAAGGAATGGATGAATACTGTTACTTTATTTAAATTGAAATGAAAGGAGAAACATAGGAGCACACTTGTTCACATATTTGCAACATTTTTTGTATACAATTTTTGCAAAATGCACATGCATATGTTAATTAATATTCATTTATTTGTAGTGCCTCACAAATTGATTATTGGTATGTAAATTATTGGCAGTTTGTACTGTTAATTTATGATACAGGCCAGAACACATAATCTGTGTCATTTATTATACAGCTGGTCCCCAGAGCACTGCATATAGCTGTTGAAGAGGATATAGAATTCAGGGAAGGAATGCCATTGGATTACCTTAATTACATGGGACTTGCTTTTATGGATATAGTAAGTTCTTTTTGTTTTGTTAAGCATTTGTATGGTTTAACATTATAATTTCTGAAGATGTTTAATGTTTGGTGTAAAATGCACCATATATTTAAGAGCAGCTCTTTGCATCTGAAATATACAGTTTAGAATGTTCTTGTTGATAATTTGAAAATAATGCTGTTTTGATGTACTACAGTTATTTAAAGATCTGATAGGTACTGATTAAAAACCCTGGATGTGGAATTCTGAAACATATATCAATATCAGAGGTCAAGAAGACAAAAAATTATTTTGAGCTGATGACTATTTTAAAGACAGAAACAAATTTTGAAGCATCTGTCTGAGATCTTGTAGCAAATAAAGTAGAATGCACAGATTTGTCCATTTAAAATAAAAAATCTAATCTAAAGGTCATCTCTAGTTAATAATAGAGTATTTTTTACAATTTTGTTTTATACGTCCTTGTTCATAGCTAGGCAATGTAAGATCTGAATTAAAGTTATATATGTCGGTGTGAACTTTGTCACTAAGGCACAATTGTATAGAACTTTGTCACTAAGACACAATTGTATAGAACTTTGTCACTAAGACACAATTGTATAGAACTTTGTCACTAAGACACAATTGTATAGAACTTTGTCACTAAGACACAATTGTATAGAACTTTGTCACTAAGACACAATTGTATAGATGAAACAGAAGCCTCAACAGTCGCTGTACAGCAAGTTTTCAATCATTGAAGAAATCTAAATGCAGACTTTTTGTTGATTTCCTCTTTTTCTTTTACATAGTTGTTGCTGTCATTAACATTATTTTAGAATTTGTCATTTTTCACTTTAAAAAATTGACACTTTGCCAACATGTAATTTTTATGAATGATGTAACAATGTAATGATTACACCATTTTGAACTGCTCAGTAAGTGTTGATGTTACAGAGGCAAACTACCTTACCTTAGTAAAAAGTGTTTGTTGGAATGTTCTTCTTTAGGTCAGTATGACTGTGTGACCTATGTATTTGCTTAGATGTTTAATGAAGTCAAAAGTGACTGCTTGTCTGACATGAGACACTGTTCCATTGCATTTCTGTAATCATCTTAAACTGCTACTATATGTGCTCACCTATAGGTGAATCCAATGGCAAAAAACAAATCCTGATCTGTCATTGTCATGGCAACTCTGGGTCAATGTTGTTCTGCTGATTACTCCTGATGAACAGCATAGACCAGGATTTGCAGGAGTATCATGCAGAGGCAGATCTTGGTATGAGAAGTGTGCAATTGACTTATGAGTGTATTTGGTAATAGTTTATCCAGTTAAAACCAGAAAACTAACCTGATTATTGTTTAAAAATTATGGGGTGGGGAGGTGTTTACTTAGAGATAGATATCATTTGTAAAGTATTTGCCAAAATAAATTTTAAAAAAAGAGGTTTTATCAGGAATCATATCAGCAGATAAATATGGGTAAATACACATACAGTTCTGAAATGTTTTAAATCATTTGACTTATATGGAAACTAACATTAAACTTCAATAAACTAAGAAGTGAGAGTCTGACTGCCAGAATGAATGTATTGCAGGATAATCCAAGAAGGAAAGACTTTCTGCAGAAAGTGACCAGTCTGGTAGAGAAGATGATGTCTAAATATGCACCAGTTGATGCTGCTTGTGATCAGATGGGCAAACACTTTGTACATGACAGCTTACCACCAGTATTGTCTGATTGTAAGTATAGGTGTTTAATTTTCAAAGACCATTACTTAGCATTGCAGTGAAATTTCATCAATTCAGTTTAAACCTACTGCCATTATTTTCTTGTCTGAATTGTGAGAAATAAGTATTACAACAACAGCTGTGATTGTAGAGTGAACAATGCTTAAGTACTTTATAAAAATATTTCTTTCGTAAGTTAATGTACTCAACTGAAGCCTGTGTAAAATATTATTATGTCTAAATTTTATACCAAGATATGCTAGGAGCTCCAATATTGCCCGCATACGCACAAAGGCCTCTCTTGTGACTTCACACGGCTCATCAAGTCATGGATTGCTGAAGGGGTCTTTTTTTTTTCAGCATAAGAATCATCGTTCAATGTGTCTTTAAACTGATGGATTTTAGTAACCCTGAAATGCACAAAAATTGGGACATCACCTAACATAGAGAATTCACAGTATTGCCAGATGTATTTAAAAAAAATTATATACATTATAAAATAGCCATCGTCTCAGCTTTCTTGCAGAATAAACAGATTTAAATCCATGGAATTTTTTATTTGAAAAACCTATATCTATCCAGCTTTAGTGTCTCCAGGCTCAGACAAAGATTGTGAAAGATAAAGGTTTGGACTGGAAACTTCAATCTATTGTTAGTAAGCTAAAAAGGCCAACTGGATCTGGTTCTTCAGAGCATATATTGAGTACAAAGCATACTGAATCTTCGCATTCTTCGAAGAGCAAAACTGGCAAAGTGAATACATAAAGAAACAGAATCTGTTCACTGTTTGGAAGATTGAATGTGTGAGATGGTTTAAAAAAACTTAATTAATCGAGTTACAAAACTATATTGCCTGTTTATGAAGAGCGCCATTCCATTGTTTGATGCAGCAAATGTTGTCTTACAGAAATAAGAACCATGCTTTTATAGTATACACAAGATTTTGTCAAACCAGTTGTCAGATTTGTTAATAAGGTTTATTAAGCCAGAAATCATTGCATCAGCCAAGCTTTTAACTGATATAGACTTTCATGACCATGCAAACCAGAAAGATAATGAAGATCTTGCTATTGGTGCAGAAGTATGAGAATTCATAGAACACAATTGTACTGTTGCTGTGAAGGTGTTCTAGGATAATGCTAGAGATTATTGTGCTACACTCTGTGATTACCTGCTCCAGAAATTCTGTTATGGACATGAAGTGCTTTTAAATGCTTCAGTTGCTGATGTAAACACCTGGGAAGAGTTTAAAAAAAAAAGCTTTAAAATGTTAGATTCTTTATCCAGAGATATCCCTATATATTGCCACCATTGTCTACCTTGGATTGTCTAGAAGGAGAATTCCTAAAGTATCAAGTTGGCATTCTACCTGACAATATACTTAATTCAGATAGAGTTGATATGCAATGGCATCTTATTTCCCAGCTAAAAGACACAATTACTGGAAGATATAAATTTCCTCTTTGTCAGGTTATGAAAGGAATATTGGTGATTTACCATTCTAATGCTGACTGAGATATTGTTCAGTATTTTTTTAACAAAAATAAACCTGAATTCAGATCCAAGCTCAGTAACCCAGTACTTAGTGCTCTACTGGTATGCAAAACATTCATGGTCACAGCTGGTAGAAAGTGTTTTGAAATGCAACATGCTAATCTGTTGCTCTCTAAAGCTAAAAGTGATATATATGAAAACTTGAAGCAGTAAAGAATGTTAATAGATCATAGGAGCAAATAAATCATTGTTCGTTGAATTTTTGGCATTTTATATGTGGATTACTATTTTTCTCTTGGATTACTCTTCTTTTTTTTTTTTTGTACACTTAGATTACACTATTTCCTCGTCAGGGGTTGGCATGTACGTGTATATGACAGAAGAATGGCACAACATGTAATTTCAAATCATCTTAACTAGTGTGTATGAAAAACCAATCCTCAAGGCTAAAATTAGTAACCCACAAATTCTGGTCCAATTGGTACACTTTCCCTTTTCCTGGGCATGTAAATTAATAGTTCTATTATTCTTTTTCTCCAGTTGAGAAGGACAATAGCATCCATGGTACAGGAGAACACTGGGAGGATTCCAAGAAACAGGTTGTGGGGACAGTGGAAATAGAACCTGACACACGCATAAAAATTATCAGGAAGGGCATCCTTAGGTAAATCAAAAAAGAATGGTAGATGGCACACAGGGTATTGTATTAATTTGGCAAGATGTAAGTTGCTCTGGTAATGCTTAGAAATTAAGCTGTCAAATATGGAGTCACATGGTATCAGCATATATGCCTTTGTCAGCAGCTTCAGATTTACAACTGACTCAGTTTGCAGGATATAGTTGAAATCCTTTTCTTTGATAATGATAATTTTAGGCATAAATATGTGTGAAAACTTAAACAAATTGTGAAATTTGGAGTATTTGTAGTCTTGGGTATAGTTGAGAGATTGTAGAAATAACATAATCTCTACCTAACCAACACAGGATTTGGAGTTGTCACTTGAATACAATACAGCAATCGAAACAGGTTCCTGTGTTGACAGTCAGGTTTTCCAATTTTTAAAGAGGTACTGGAATTTGAATTAAATGGAAATATCCAGGTAACCTCCTTGAAAATTACTTTCTGTTATAAAATTTCCTTAAAATTTGATATTAAAAAGCTAAACTAACAAATACATTTTTCCACTGCAACTTTGCAGTGAATGATTTTGCAGTGATACTTATATTCATTGGTAGTCATGGTTAAGTCTGGTAACTAAGATATTTTTGAACACGTGCCATTGACTTCAGTATTGTATGTAATCAAAGTACCAGGCTCGAAAAAAGTCTCCTGAAATTTGACGTTTTCTCCTTTAAATCACATGGGAAACTCCAGGAAAATAAAAATCATTTTGGTACAGGAACCCTTGATGATGTATATTAATTTATATTATAAAGTATTTTTTTTACATAATTTAGTGTTAGAAGTATTAAATTATCTGTGGTAAATGGTTTAAATTCATTATGCACTTTGACCGACTTAATAAAAGTAGTCTCTACTCTCTTTGAATATGGCCATATATGTGGATCTTTTTTGATCAAGACTACAATGCTGTCAGTCTGACACAGTTGTCCATAACAGGTGACTAATCCCATTATAGCAACATGGTCACATTCCATAGGGAGCCATTGTGTATGTAACGCATAATGCAATATTAAGGTTATGCAGGTCTCAGGAGTTCACTTCAGCTTCTTTCTTGTGAATTTGTTTGTAAGATTTGAAGATTATAATTTGTTGCACATGCAGAAATTATACCTTGTATGTATACACATGGTACAGAACACGCATTACTTGCCAGTTTATGAGAATGCTGGGGTAGTAGCCCATAAGGGCTTATTTAGAATCACAGGTTTAGGTTTATGCAGAGTTCCACATACCATAAAAATTTAAAATGTAAGACAATTTTTGAACACAAGATGATTTTCAATCAAACAACATGCAGCAACAAAATAAACATCTTAAAGCTCATAATGAATGACTTAAAATATTAAATAGCAGAAATAGAACAAGTTGCCAATAGATAATGATTGTTTTTCATGGTTTTAACAGCACTTTTAAGACCTTATTGGCTATTTTATAGGAATTGGGAGTATGCCTTTCCCAAGGATGCATTCAGGCAATCAACCCAGGCTGGCATGCATTTGTAACAAAGCACAATCTTGTATTTCAAATCCAGTGCTTTACCAGCTGACCTATATCTACTCCCTGAAAAATATATTTATAAAACAGTCTTGTTGATGAAGATGTTTCTACTAAGGAACACAGTTGTGTGAAATTTATGTTTAAGGCATTGTGTTTGGCTATAATGCATTGGATCTGATATATATCAATAAAGCTGCAAGTTTTCGGTCATGACTCCATTGTCTTAACCAAAAAGTCCCTGCATCAGTCTTTGGGTTGTGATCCCAATGGTTTCCAAATGATCACACTAATTTTGATGTCCCAGTGGTGCGAGGATAGACAAAGGAATTGTCTTGTAACACCTAACAGACGTTTACACTTTAAGGATGAGCTATAAATCTAGTGCCAAGGAGGCTGAAAGAGATCTCAGGGACAGTTCTTGTTATAAGGATACATTCTTTTTATGCAGAAAAGTTATATTTAATCTAGGAAAGAAGATAAATGATAACAGCTTTTGTTTATTCTCCATAGGTTTAGTGTGTGGGAGTTTGTATTCGTATGTCAACTACCCAGGTGACAAAAATCAGGTGTAGTTGGTCCTCTTGCTTTTCACAAGTTTTTAATGGTCTTTTTAGTATGATCATGCAGAAACACCTTAATCATGATTAATTAGGTTTGCTATGCTTATTTTGTACATATATAGATGACCCGATTCCATTTGTATTCCATTTAAATTGTTTTTGTGTTTTATTATTTTCAGACTTTCTTGACAGACACTTTTTTGACTTTAGTGACAACACAGGATTTAGTCGTAAGGCAGAATGTATTATGTTATAGTATCCATCCTTATTCTGAATCTGTTTGTCAGTCACCAGCTTGTTTCATCATCTGCAATCACCAGATTCTGGGGGTTGCACTTAGTGTAAGAAAGGAAGTAACCTATTGATTTTAAAACTAAAAGGTAAAAGGTTATAGTTGATCTGACTGAAATAAAAATGGTAATACCCTTTGTTCTCCATTATTTACAGTTACACAACTGTATGACTGGCTTTCATGGTCAAAATTTCAAAGGTCACAGTAACTGAAGACAAAAATGGTTTCCACACAATGACTTGAATTATCCACCATCTGCAGTTACCAAACTTTGCAGATGATTTGCACTTGTGGTGAAGAAAAGCCATGATTTTGGGGTCAAAATGTAAAGGTCATTGATCCAGGGAAAAAAAATAACATCATTGCCACACTATAACATTGATTCTGCATCACAGACCTGGACCAAACATTGTGAGTGGTTTGTACCTGCATTAAAGAAGAAACATGTCAAATGATTAGAGGTCGAGGTCACTAGCTGAGAAATGAAAATGGTTTCCACAAAATCATTTCCTGAATCTACATTGATTACTATTGAACATAGGGGCAGTTGTATAAAAAGCCATTCAGTGTACTCTTGTTTTATTGGCAATTGTGGCATACATCTTTTACATGCAAAAATCTATTTTTCTTTGTTGTATCAGATTCAGTTCATCTTTTTTTTTTTCTCCCTTGTTTTGTCCAGATTGGTCACAGAAGATGAAAATGTTAGAATCTACCACTCCCTAGACAACACCAGAATTTATCATGGAATTGATCCTCAGTACATAGAAATAACTGCAGAGGTATGTTCTTTTTTACTTCTCAAATTTAGCTTTAAAATGGATCTTGTTAAAACAAATATTGCTTTTGTTCTTTTAAAACAGATTCTTAGCATTTCTTTCTTGATGAGCAGCTTCTGAGCAATATTCCCATTAATATGTATACACACTAAATTAGATAAATAACTATTCAGTTATATACATTCTCCAGTCACATTAACATTAGGAAATAAATTTTGTTACCTCTCAATTCCAGACCGCCATATGTCTAGTTTAGTGGTTCATAAAACAATGGTACCTGCTACTAGTAAGATTATTCAAGCCATGTCATCAGTGATGATCACATCAAACAAGCTGGAGTTGTAGAACAAGATAGTATACACCTGTCCCAAACATTATTTGGATCACAGATGAGGAGATCACATCAGGAGATGAATCCATAGTTGTTAGCTTGTGGGGATGGGCGTGGGTGGAGGAATTTATCTCCCTTCATCTGTAAGATTTTTTGCAATGCATGCTTGCATATTGACATATTTAATGCCAGTCTTTTGGCTGCTCACTGGGTGTCAGTTCCCTACACCCTTAAGCATTACCATAGGTGTTTATGAATCTGTTTGCCTAGGGTATGATTCTGACCTCACCAGCACATTGTACCAGCCATGGTCACTGCCCAATGCTGTTCCATTTGCCATCCTCCCATTTCAGTCATCAATAGTTATGCTATATAGCCAGCCATTCACACTGAAAAGCACCCATAACTCAGTTAAATTGACAGGCCACTGTGCATAATGGTCATCTTTCTCGCAGTTGGATCCATATTTGGTCAGTTTATTTGGTTTGTGTTTCACACATCATCCATCTGTAAAACCATAATTCTGTCCATCTAGCCTGGCTAGACATGCCTGACCACCTATCCAACCAGCAATCTCAGTGTTGTTAGCATATTCAGTGCCGTGCCAGGAAAATGGCACTACTTTTTCTGTGTCACTGGGTGTGTTTCAGGCAGACATGTTATGCTGGATTAGAACAAATCCAACACTGAATGTGCAGGAAACCTCAGTCAATTGCATCACTCTAATCCAATGATGGAGCAAATGAATTTAACTTTTAAAGCTGTGTTTGAGGAAATTGAATTATTTTTCATCACCATCTTTGTCCATAAGCCGTGCCTTTTAGTGTCAAGTTCACTGTGCATTCTGAGGACAAGGACAGACATCTTTCCATCTCTCTGTGATTGTGAAGTGATTTCCACGCTGGCACAGAGTATGGTGGTGATGCTTGACTTGACATCATTGTGAGTTTTTCATCTGGCTGATATATCAGGCAGTTAGTCTGCATGGTGTCATTAGAATGAATGGCCAAGGTATATAATAGGAAACCTTCATGGGTGTATAGCCAAGGTGAATAATAGGACATATGCATGGGTGTATAGCCAAGATGAATAATAGGACATATGCATGGGTGTATAGCCAAGATGAATAATAGGACATATGCATGGGTGTATAGCCAAGATGAATAATAGGACATATGCATGGGTGTATAGCCAAGATGAATAACAGGACATATGCATGGGTGTATAGCCAAGATGAATATTAGGACACATGCTTTTGTGTTTAGCCAAGGTGAATAATTGGTCACATGCACTAAATTCTTCCCAATTCTTCCCAATAATCAACATGAATATATCAACCCAGCTGCCTGCCAAAAATAAAACTGTAGGTGCCAGACTTCTACATTTTCAATAATCTTGCATTGACTTTGTTCACAAAATTAATTATAGGTCCAAGTTGTTTCAGAGGGTCTGAAAATTTGTTGTTTATCTAGCCCTTGCCTCTTTTATGTTCCACGTCTGTGATAGAGTTTCTGGCTGATCCCAGAAAGGCAGAAATTTTACTGAAGGAGGTCATATCTGTATACTCCAGGTTGATTGATGCCGGAGTGATTTGGGGGTTTTATTAGTGTTGTGTTTGAACTCCATATTTTCTCATCCAAAACATTAGCTGGCATGAAGTCATGCTTCTTGAGTTTCTGTCTCCTAGATCTAGCATTGCAGAGATAAGAATTTAATATGGTGGGGCTAGTCACAGCAGCCCAGACAACCACAAAATGCAGTTAACATCAGCTCAGCTCCCTTAGAGGCATGGATTTATAACTTTCAACAATTTGCCCAATTTCTTTGAAGGAAAATGTCAGAAGAAAGCATAGGGAAGCAGCTTCTATAAGTTTACTCTTCCTTTCAACCTGCTTGATGGTTACAGTTATACTTATATGTATCAGTTTCACTTTTGCTGTGATGCTGTGAAGACATCCCCGAAATCCAAGTAATCTTGCATTTTAATTTCATCACTATCTAATACCAGAGTATAAAACGCATGGGAATACAATAGAATCATTGCTTAGTCTTAAGAGAGATTCAAGATGCCCTCACCACCACCTGTGCAGATGCCAGAACATACTGAATCAGAGGGTCTCTGGAATTTGTTACTTGAACCCATCCGCATTCACTGTCCTTCATGAAGTAGCTCCCAAGAGTTTTCTGCTTGTAAATGCAATTGTAGAACATTTCTTGTTATGAAGTCCAACAGTAATTGAGATCTACAAGAGAGACACAATGAGCAAGGAAGTTTCTTACGGTTCTTGAACCTACTCATTGTTACAGTACTAATTCTTGGTGAGTACACTTATTATTAGACTTGTGATGGTCAGGGTCATTTGGAGGTTACAAGGGAAGGCTCTTCATATCAACCCCTTTTGAAATAAAAGCTTATCTCAATGCCTTCCCAATATGAGTGGAACATAGCCATGGAAACACAGACAGTGATCAGGATGCATACATGAAAGCACAACCTTTGACCCAGGCATGAGTTTGCCACTTTTGCTGGATTTTCCTGAGAAACTTTGATGGTGAGACAACAATTAAGAATGGAATCAGTGGAGATCTCCAATGCATATGCATACAAAATTGTCTCTTGTGCTGAACTAACTTTAGGACAAGTTCATCCTTTCAGTACATGTTCATGCTCGTACCCAAATGACAAAGGTAGAGGTAGGATGCTCAGTATTTTCTCCTCATCTTATCTATTCTCTTTCTAATATAATCAGATAATGTTTTTGATGGAGAAAGCAATTTGTTAAAGAAATTGTTTCTCCAATAATACCTGATAACATGACATAATCCCAACCACCTCTGCCTTTCCCACAGCGTAAGCATCCTCATTGATATATGTCTCCAGCTTAAACCTGTAAACATTCGGTATATGGGTAACCAATGTAATATTGGAAATGGGGATTACTTTGGAAGAGTTTCTTCCTTCTGTCAAAGTGTTTTAAAGATGTATTGATGAAATTTTTATCTTCCGGGAGAGTTGGAATTAACAGGTAGCAGAGTATATTTCCTAAATTAAGTATGATGAAGTAATTAGTCTTTGGAAAAATAATAATGTAGATTATTTTTGTTTTTTTCTTCTTATTGAAAATGTCAGCATAGTTTATTTGGACTTATAAATAATTGCAGTATGCAAAGTTTAGTTTAGTGTGGTATAGGGAAGTGTAGAGTACAATAATTAATAAGAACTCCTTTAATGTAAGATTCAGTTGGTGATATGTAGTGTGTAAATGAGGAATGTTTGAAACTAAGGACAAGAATTGATAGTTGTATTTGATAACTTAAATTGTAATACTCAAAAGCTAATACACATATCAAAGTTTTCTTTCATACAAGTGATGAATTAGATTAATGAGGAACCATTTTCAACTTGAAAGATTTTGAATAAAATTCTTGGAGAGCATGTTGTTGCATAATATTAGCAAATCTCTGATAATAGGTTTGTTGATATGAAGATGTAGGAGCATGGCACATACATAGGTATACAGTTAAAGATTATTATTGCAAATTTTTGCATATATCAGGCTGCCCCAGCAGTGGAATATCTCATTTTGGCTTACCCAGACTATGTACCAGTGGATTCCCTGCCTTTGGTCACAATCGAGGATAGAGTAAGTACTGTTTTTATATATATATATATATATATATATATATATATATATATATATATATATATATATATATATATATATATATATATATATATATATATATATATATATATTCTTTGCTTAAGATTTAACCTTTGAGATTTTAGATTGTAATTTACAATGGGGGTTGTTTGTAAACATGTTAACATTGCTTTTTGAGCTAACATATTCTACAGACAATTTGATGGAGTTTTCCAATTACAAATGACTCACTTCTAGGGAATTCCAGAATAGTCTGTTATGTTATAGGTCAGAAAATAGTTGGTAAAAAGTGGAGATTTTGTAAAGTCTTTATTCCTGTTTCATGTAAGTTTTTAGGAATCTTTGATAGAGTTTGCTGTTATGTTCAGATATAATTCACGCAGAATTATTTAAATTATTCATTGGAATTGCTAAAGTGATCATTGACTGGATTAACACATTATTTTGGGATTGAGAAGTCAGTTCAAAGACATCTTGGATGACAACGTTGTGATTCATCAGGGCATTCAAGACTTCTGTAATTCGGAACATTCTGTACTTTAGGACTTGTTATTTGGGATACTTTGTTTCTTAAATTTGCACTTTGTAGCATAAAAAATTAGTTTGCTGAATTTACTGCAATTGTTGTTTTCACTTTGTTAGTAGGGTCATAACAGTTAACAAGTGTAATACAGTAGTTTCATCTACGACAATGATTGAACAAACTATCTTAGAAATAGTGGTTTCCACTCTTACAAAATTTTGTCTAACTTGTGTGCAAAATAATATTCTTAAGTCGATGATATTTTGTTAGGTATTGTCAGTCCATCTCTGCTTTTATTCATATATTAACATTTTCTTTTCTGGTCCATGAGTTTGTAATGGTTGGAGAGATTTTCATTAAACTTTACCCGAGTATATGTCATAATTTTTGTGTATCCTAATCAGGTCCCCTGCAATTTAAGGTAATAGCAATTAGAAATATAGTTATGTTACTTGTAGATTTTTCGAGAGTATAACCTTTAAGTAACTGAAGATATTTTCCTGAATCTTTAGCAACTTGTATTTTATTAATAAACAGTGCTTCATGCCCGCTTTCTCAGTGTCAGGAAACAGCAAGTTTAAAAGTATTTGACTTATATCCTTTTGAACCATTGAAGATACTTTACTGAAATTTTATTCAATTGTATCATGCAGAGATGTGTGTCACAATGTGTATCACAGCCATACCCCCTGGCTCAAGAATAAGGTCACAGAAAATGTATCTCTGACTTGTTTGCTGTCCAAAAGACATTTGAATTGACCTTGAACAAGTTATATGTTGTTTGTTATGTATGATAAATAGATAGTTTCTCATGTACCATATAAATATATAACCGCTCCGTTGACCTAATGGTTAGAGCATTCGCCATGGAAGCAGGAGGTCGTGGGTTCAATCCCCGGCCAAGTCGTACCAAATACTTACAAAAATTATACTAACAGCTGCCTTGCTTGGCGATAATTGAAAGCTTATTCCTGATTCAATTTTAGGATTTATCATTTAGAACCATTGAACATGAATGTTTATATTTTATTGTGAATTGCTTTAAATTTATTGTTTTCAGATCATACTGATGATGGGGGGGGGGGATAGGGGATGAACATAATGTTTATCAGTTAGCTACAGTATAAATGCAAGCCAGATTTTATAAGTGATTAATAAAATGTTGTAATCTTACAATTCCATTTAGTGGCAGCAGCATGTTATTGTTAAGATTTAGATCACTCCAGTGATTACAGCAACCACTTTGGATGCAGGAGGATGCATGTTAAAACCCCAGCCGAGTCATACCCAAGATTTATAAAATGGTACCAGCAGTTGCCTTGCTTGGCACTCAACATTAGGAGGTTAATGTTAGAACTGGTTGTCCTGGTGTCAGAATAATCGGTGGGATATGATGTTACATGTCTGCAGCATAATAGTGATATGACTCGAATTGTTAAAGCTACATTAAAAATATAAAAAAACACAACTCAAGCACACACACCCACACCCTCTTTTAAATTTATATAATAAACACGAGAGTGTATATTGTTGGGTATCAACTCTTTAATCATGATATACGTCCTTGCAACTTTGATGTATTATTTTCCGTAATAGATCATGGTCTATTTATCAAATGTTTCTCAAAGTTTGAAACCTAACAATAGCTCTTTTTACAGTGATAATACCTTAATAAAAATACTTGATCATTTCCAGATTGAAATAGCTTCTACACTGTATGACTATGGTCTAATAATGACAGAGAAACCCTTGGAACCTATTGATAATGATGATGAAAGTAACGACAAAGGAAGAGACAACAGCTGATAGGCACAGTAGAAGGAGTGAAATGGAACAGACATATGGCCTTTTACATCATAAAATCACTTGGAGAGCTTAAGTGAAAATCTTTTCTAAGAATTCCAAATGAAAAATGAGATTGTGTATATGAAGTAGAAAAGCAGATATGTGAATATTGAAGGACGAATCAACTTAATCTAAAATTGTAGCTAATTGTATTGGGTACCTAAGAATGTGAGATTAAATGAGAAGCTGTGGTGGCATGATTAGACAACTGTGACCTTGTTGCAAGGTATAGTTATCTGCCCCACAAGTGTGTGAACTGTTAAATACCATGTACCTTTCTGTGTTCAGAGGAATGTAACAACAGTAGTTGTAATAAAGTGATATGGTGAACTTCACTTACAAAGGCGACCCTTACAATAATATATTTGTAATTATTCTCTTCATGTTCATTTAGATAGTTAATGTCATATGACTAAATAATGTTTGGATAAGGTTATTTAAGTTTCATATCCTTTATATAGCATGATATCTGGAGTTTACCTTTCAGGTAAAACAATCTGCTTTCTTCATGTATCCTTTTGTCTTCTTTTAGTGAGCCGTGCTAGAAGAAGAGCAATTATTGTCATTTTTATACCATGCTGTTCTAGGGGTTATGCTTGTTGTTTGGGATATAACTTTTTCACTGGATTATCTCATTGTCATTTGGGTTCAGTTTTATAAAAAATTTTGGAAATAAACTAATACACTATCCCAGTCCTGTAATCATTAAACTTTTTTGAGCCAGGAACTCAAACTCATGCTCAGAGATTGAAACCAGTTGGAGCTGGGAACCCAAGCACATGCATTCTATAACTTAATTAGAATTTAATTGAAATCAAAGAACTTTCATGATTTTCTTGGCTCTTTTCTCTTCTGCTTTGCCAGACATTTTTATCACGTAAATCTACTATAAAATTTTTTAAAAAGCTCGGGGATTTTATTTTATAACCTTGAAGCCAGTGGCTCCATTACAGTCAGTTCTATGTAGTGTAAGTTTCAGTGAAAGAAACTAATTTTTTCTTTCTTTTCTGGATTAAAAAAAATATATATTCATGCTCATTGTTATGTCTGAATTTCTGTCAGTACAGTGAAAAATACCCAGGGTGTTTATCATGGTCTATATATTTGTTAATGTAGTTTTTTTATGCATCTTTTTTTAAAATTCAAAACAAAGAATTAACATTATTTTATACAAGAAAGAGGGGAGGGATTTGGTGTACTGGTTTTATACCTTATTTACTTGCAACTAAGTCAACTCAAACTGTAAACAACAATGATCATGATCTGCCATAGCATACAGTGCTTGTAGAGCATGTCCTATGCTGTTTGTTCTTCTTCCTATCATACTGCACACACTGAGATTTGCCAGCACATGTTACACCAGCAAATCTGGGTCTGTGCAGTTTGCAGTTGGACTCAACATATAAGTGAGTATATATGGTACCAGAAGAGCATATGGGATTGCCTATTGTCTGTTGTCCTTCCATTAGCATAATTGTCTCTGCTCCTTATAATGGAGCATTGTCATGAAATTTGACACATTCGTATCAAAGTCTAGTAGTTCATAAAGACATTAGTGCTTCTTAGATGTCCAGCATGACCACCTGTGGTGTATGGATTTATTTACTAAAGGAATTTATGATGTTTGATTGGTAATAAATAAATATGGTGCCAGTCTGATATTTAATTTGACCACCATGACAGCTATGTTGAAATTCATTATTCAGAGCAGAAGGTCATATCAGTATGGGGTTTTCAGCAGAGTTCTTGTGATGAAAATGATGCCAATCTGACATCCAGTTTGGCAGCTAAGAAGGTTACTATTATAGTTATTTATGTCTAGCTTGGAGTCTTAAATGGTATTCATCTAATTTGCAACATGGCACCATAGTTGCTCTTGAAAATCTTTTTAATTACTACTCCACTTGCTAAATGATAGCATTGTTATGGAGTTTCACTAAAACACTTTTGGCAATTTTAAAAAAAAAAAAATCAAACCAGTGAACTGTGTTAGATATTCTGCACAATACATTGTAGACTACCATATCTAATAAAAATTAATTTTTGTTATTTTTACATTTATCTTAATCTTTTGGCATGGTAGATGAATTAATTTATTGAGGCTTGTTAGCTATTGTATTTCAGATTAGTTTTTTTCCAATGATACCCTGGATATGTTTGCTTTTAGGAGCCAATGTAAATATTTGAATGTACAATCTTTAAAAAAATATATTTTGACTGATTTTTGTCTGTCAGGCTGGTTTTATGTTTTTTAATGATTTGTCCTATATGTTTGTTTTAGATGATATAGGTAAATTGTTCTTTCAAATGGTCACTTTTCAGTTTTCTATCATTTTGCCATAGTCAAGTCCATAAATGCAGAGTAGTACCCACTTATGATGTACATTAGTGGGTCATTAATTTTGACCAGCCGCTTCTCATTTTATAAAACAGTTTAGCAATATACATCCTCTTGAATGCTAGCTTACATTAATTGAGAGTACAGAGCAGCATAAATAAATTAACTTCAAAAAAGAGATCTGCATCATTTCATAGTATGTGACATGTTTTTTTATTTTGTGGTCCTGCTGTTGCTACTCTTTGCTACACAATGAATATTAGATAGGGCTAGAGGACTGTATTGCTTGCAGCAGGTCAGAGACTTAATTGAAAAATGAAATGCAAAAAGTCAACATTTTGAATCATGTGAATAAAAGAACCTGCTGCAAAATTTTAGTTATGCAAAAAAGCGGTAAAAAGTTTTAGTGAATGGATTGTGGTAATATTTTTTTTTTGGCGTACATGGTAATAAAGCCAGGTGTACATATGGTATGGTGCTTATCTTGATTAGACATTGAATATAGGTCTATATGATAACGATCTTACATTAAATGCAATAATGTGATAGATCCATGCATGTTAACAAGGTGATCTTATATTTGATTGGCTGAGCTTAAACTCTTTAATTTAATATGATGGATTCATAATGAGGTTATCTTGCATGCTTGTCAACACTCAGAGATTATTCTGATCCTAATTTGCTTAGTTTTGGTAAATAAGCTTAAATTACCAAGATGCAAAGATCTTAAACGAGTACAATTATGAACAAGATCCATGCATAGTAATGAGGTGAATTTGCATCAGATTGGCAGACAATGCTTTAGCATCTGTTTCTGATTAAATTTATATCAGATTTGAGAAATAGGTTTATATCATTAAGATGTATATGTGCATGCATGTGATTGCCAGAACTCTGTCACTATGGGAGACTTTCTGACCCAATTTTATATAAGACCTGGTAATTAGGCTAATATCGTTGAAATGTTCAGTGATTTGTATTATGCATATTTAAGAGGTGACCTTGCTTCTGATTGGCTGAGGATTTTATACCTCTCCAGAGACTGTTTTGTAGAATCTTTAAAAAATATGGTCTTTAGGCCAGTATCGTAAAGCTTTCGTTTTGAGCACGATTATGAATGAAATTCATGCATCAGAGCTTGTTAGCAATTAAGCTACTATATTTCAGATCAGATTTTGATTTTTAAAAAGTAATGCATTCTGAAGATGAGTTTGACTACAACCAAAATCTTTAAATAATAATGCTGACCATAACGGGCCATGTGGTCAAAGGCTTAAGGCATTCACTGTTACAAATTGCTCATGTCTCACCTCTGCATTGGTTCAAGCCGGTCAATGTGGTTATATGGCAAAGCCTGTGTCTTCCTGTGGGATGGTGGTTCATCTGGGCTTGAAGCCAGAACAACGACAGCAACAACAAATATTCTTGAGGTAATCTTGTATCAGGTTGGCTAAGTTAGCTACCACCCTGGAGACCAAATTCTAATAAGATATGGCTCCATCTACGTGAAAGAGCTTATGAGATTTTTTTTTGTGGACAGGTCCTGTAAAATATACAATGTGACAATATAATGAGATGCTTTGCATCTGATTGGCTAAAGTTGTTACCTCATTATTTTGCATCAAATTTCAATAAAGCTGGTAAATGGATTTATATTGTCAAGATCTTGGATTATGAGCAAGCACCTCTGCTATAATAATTCCATTATCATTTTTGAATGAATTTTCATCAGGATATAGCTGAATCAACATTGTAAAAGTTTTGCAAATTTTTTACATAGGTTGTGTTATTACATAAAACTGCTTAGTGATATGGTCAGCAATTTAATTATGTAAGTCAGGTGAGTTTTAACCAACCCATTTTGACCTCTTGTTTTGTTTATAGTATGTGGATGTAAAAACAAAAAGTAAAAAAATTGACAAATTATAAATCAGTCTAGATTGCAGCTTTTTATGTAATGTGTTTCATCTACTAACAAATGATTGGTGTTGCTGAATTTGTAAATGTGGTTGTTGATTGTATGTACTGTAATTGTAATTTTATGTCATATAAATGTCGGTTGGCTACAGAACATCAATGTGATTGTATGTACTGTAATTGCTTTTATGTCACATAAGTTTCTCATGGCTACAGAACATTTCCAAAAGATTAAAGCTTTACAATTAAGTTATCTTTGGCTTTAGTTTTTCAACTTTAATTAACTCTATACATGTATTTAAGAGAAAGATGTTTGAAGTTTCTGATCGTTTTTGGGCGGTCTTTGTTGTTATTTTAGTTACATTGTTAAAAGGGAGCCGTATTACTCTGCTTTTTCTTCTGCCTATTCTTGGCTTTTATCTCGACATTTAGCCCTCCCTGTCTTTTCTCTAAATAACTAAAATACTTGTACTTTGCTAAAATTGTTATTGTTGTTTTATTAATTATAAGTATTTGGAGAATTTGCTTTAGAACATTAATACAGATTACATGTTTTTATGTTCCCATCTTGAATACCCTTCATGCCCTCAGCAAGTTTATTTTGGAAGTAACTGAATATCCCTTGTTTGTAGAACACCTGGTCTTAAAAAAAGCTAAAGACCAGAACACATTATCAGTCATTTACACACAAGTTTACTTTCACACTCTTTTGAGGGAGTATGGATCAAGTTTCATTTGGTCTAGCAATTATCCAATAACAAAAGTATGATCCTAAGTTTTAACCTTAGTGGTGTAACTGAATATCTTAATCCTTTTGTGAATGTTGTTGTAGGGTTTAATGCCATTTTTCAGCACAGGATAGGCTATACATGGCGGCCAGTATTATTGGTGGAGGAATAACCCGGAAAGAATCACCGATCCACGAGAAGCTACGGGCAAGCTTTCTCACATAACAACATTAGTCGAATGTTAGACACGAACCCACACAGACAGCGGTGAGATGGCAGTGATCCATAACGGAAAGCACTTTAGATCACTCTGCCACTCGGGGCCACTTTTTTGTGAATGAAATTTTGTTATGATTGCATACCAGGTCCAAGCATTGTGCCCTTGGGGGAAAGGCACTTTGCTTCCATTTCTTTACAATGATACCTCCAATTAAAGTTCCATTAACAACCAACCAACCAACCATGTATCATGTCTAAGGTCTTCATAACTACCGTATTTTCTGGCCTATTAGTCTATTCGGAGTATAAGTCGAATTCACCAATTTTGTAAATTTTCCATCCTTCGTCCATATATAAGATGATTCGGAGTATAAGATGAGGCCAGGTCAATATCTTGGCTTCGTATTTTACACTAGTAATGGTATCATTGTATGATATTCCATATTACCGGCAGTTGTGAAATTGCATTACTGATGCTAACATGTTTGTGATTTTACTTCTGAACAAATCACTGCTATATTCTGTTATCAATTGACACAGCTGAATAAACAGTCCATGTTTGTTTTATTATAAATGAAAGCACATCCATGTTGTAGTTCATTTTATTACCTGTAGTTATGAACGTAACTTATATAAACTTTCAATGACACAATCCATATCAATTCGGAATACAAGACGAAGACCTGACTTTCAAGTAAAAAAGTATTGACTTATAGGCCGGAAAACACGGTACATCTTTTGTATTTAGTTTAATCGAAACTTTTCATTGTGTCAGTTAATTACACCCATGGTCATAAAACCTCGAGCTCAGCAATGACATTACCATCAATGTAGGATGTTCCTCTTAACATAAATTTCTCCAAACTAGTTTGAAATTGGCATACCCTGTTGATTAAACTTAATGATTGGAAAACACAATTTTGCATCCTCCAATGTGACAGATTTAAAGCCTGTGAAATTAACATTGTAACATTTTGACTAGCCCATTGATTTTTAGCTTCAGGATATGTATCCTTTTCATTAATAAATCAGGACATTATGGTACCAGTCATCTAGCATGTTATTTCAGTAAATAAACAAAACAAAGTTTGTCCTTTCTGTTTGTCCTTAAAGTTTGAAGATGACATTGACATTAACAACTGGTTTAGTTTCTGTGAGTCCATGAGTGGCTGATTGGGTCAATTTCTGCTCTTAACTTTCTGTAGTTTACTGGAGTGGAGATGTCGCTTGGTTTTGCTATACCAGTAGAAAATCAACATCTGAATTGCATTAGTATACGCATCTAAATCACATAAAGAATGGAGGAAACAAGAAGTAACTTTAACATTTTAAGCTCATTCAAAGAATAACACTTGTTAGTGGCTAAATGTGCATTGTATAAATGCAAAGTAAATGAAAGTGCAGTCTTATATCAGTTTTAAGATTAAAATTCACATACATATAATATGAGTTATTAATAGTAATTAAAGGACAAGCTGCAGTGGCTTAGTGGTTAGTTTGCCAGACTTGCAGTCAATATGGTGCAGGATTGAATCCTTCAACCAGGGCAAGCTACGTTGCATTGTTCTTACTCAGATTGCCTATTTGTGATGCTGTGCTGTAAACCATCAAGCTGAAACAAACGTATTAAAGTGAAATTTAACCTGAAGCCAGTTTTAAGCAAGAGCCCAAGTGGGCATGGGATTGTTCATCTAACATCTGCCTTGTTGCCAAATGCACGAGAAATTGGCAGAAAAAGATTAGTTGGATATTTTGTGTAGAAATTTCTTCTAATATTGTTTTGCTTACATTTGTTTTGAAAATAAATGTTCTAAAATTTCTGGGTTTTATTTATATACCTACCTTTATGTCTGATGGCGCATCAACATCAATTGTCAAATAGGTCTTTATACCAGTAAATTTCATCTTATAATCAGTTAGAATTTTTTTTTATACATGAATTTGTATAACTGTTTTGTGTTTTTATAAACCCTATTTAACGGCTTCAGCATCATTTCTATAAATATTAATGGCCTTCACTTGTACAAACCTTTACATTTTCTTGCCAATTGTGGTGATTGAGTGATGTATATTTCATTCCAAAAGGATTTTCTATTTTAATTAAGAGCAACCATGTTAAATCTCAAACAGGTATCATTTATATAATGTTTTATTTAATAAAATGTAGTCGAATTCTGATGACCAGTTTCAGAGAAATAATTTAGAGGTTTTTTTATTTTAGTTTTAGTAATGACCATATTTGACGACAGATCAGTCTCATGTGCATAATTTGAAAAGACACTTTTGAAGATGCTTTCTTTAAAATTAAGTCAAATTCTGATGAACAGGTATTTTCAGAAAGTGTTATTTTCATTTCATTTTTTTAATGGTGGCCATATTTGATGCCAAATCGTCAATTTCTGAGTAAATTTTAAATGGCATTTTGCCAGTTTGTTTTCTGTAAACAGTCTAATTCTCTTAAGTTTTCTTTAGAAATCATGTAACATTTTTTCTATTGTAAGTAACAGTGGTCATATTTGATCATAGATCAGCATCTTCTGAACAAATTTTAAAATGCATAATGCTGGGATGCTTTCTTTCAAATTTGTTTAAGTTCTGTTCAGCTGATTTTGAGAACTGAATATAAATAGCATTTGGGAAATTGATGACATTTGAAGCTTCGTACCATAAGCTATATTAGGCTTTAGGGTCAGGTGAGCTAAAAATTAAATTAATATAAAATAATTTTAAAAATAAACTTTTAATGTTATTATTATTATATAAAAATTTTGTTCATACTTTGTACATATTTGTAGCATTCCTCACTATTAATCTGACAGGTACCTAGCTTGAAGATAAATTTTATTTTAATTGCATTAATAGCTAGATCTCTGTCACCTTTGAAATTTATAGTTATTTAGCTTATATAACTATTTATGTCTAACTTGACTATTGTTTTATTTTTAAATTAATTTTGTAAGTATGTATATTTACATTTAGTGCAGTAGTCATACAATACCTGATTTATAACTAAAAATGATAAAATTATGTAAAACAAGGTCAAACGAGCACGGTGTGTACCTAGGCCAAGAAAACTCAACTGGCTGCATCAGTACTATATCTTGCTGTGGACAACTTAACTGGAAACATGTGAGCAAGAAGTTGCAATGTTTGTTTCACCAACTATGAAAAAGCGCTTTTTTATGGTTGGTAGAACAGTGATGCATCAATCAGGGTATGCCAGTTTGAAACCTGGGTATTTATTAATGTACAAAGCATTTCCTTACATTGATGATAAAGATATTGCAGTGTTCAAGCCTTTATAACTGTCAATATAATGAACAAATTATAATCCAAACTGTCAGCAGCCTAAGATGTTTACTATAGCAAACAATATGTTCATACACTGACCTGAACGGAAGAGTCATGGTTTATGATGTGCTTAGATTTTCAAGTTTTTCTGAGATTTAATTTCAGAAAGACTAATCAGAACTGATAATCCCAAATAGATGACCAAAAAATTCCTGATGCATTCTGAATGAATATGAGTTATTTAGAAAGAGGACTCAAATGAGGCTAGTTCTGATAGGGTAATCCAAACGAAAATGGTTTAAAAAAAGGTCATGTACAGCATATATGCCAATTTGAAAGATTGTTCACAGACATTCGAAAGAGTGAGACAGTATATGTTACTAAATTTTTATTTAAATAAAATTTTTAAATATAAAGCATGGATGTATATGTCTCAATTCAAACAGAAATAAAATTCTTCAAATGATCATAACAACAAATAATTCAATGAAATATAAACATTGAAACATCAGCTTCACAATATAAATACCATTTATGATGGCTGAGCATCAAGCATCAAATGTTCCCATCCTGCCATGGAAAATGAACAGAGGCAATATGGGCAACTGAAAACTTCTCCACACTATCAAAAGACATCTGGTTCACACAGGTCTGAAATCAATGCCCATTTTATTGTCAAAGTGGACATACAGTTGCCAAGTAGGTGCTGAGATACAGTGCGAGTACTTTCTATATGGCCTTATTGAACAACAGACCTGAAAAGCTTAGTTGCCAGGATGCTTTAGGATATTTTATTAAGTAAGATCAATGGTCAAATTCTGTAAAACATATTTCAGATGAATGTTTCTAAAGGTTTGTCTGTATTCAGTAACCTTAGCCATATTTGATTATATATGATATTATATATAGAATTTTAAAATATTAAAATGCCAGTAGCTCTGTTTAACAAGAATCACTAAAACGCTTCTAATTTTAGTTACAGCAACCATTTTTAATGACACATCAACATTATCGGTACAAACTTGAATAATATTTATGCCAGAATGCTAAATGAGGTATAATTTATTTTTTAATCAGAAATATAAAGTGATAATTGGACAATGAATGATGCACATTTGACATAGGGCAGTACCATAAGCTCACATAGTTAGGTCAGGTGGGCTATGGCAAGCTTTCTACAAAATGACCTATGCAACACTTGTAAAAAAGAATAAAAGGTCCCTTGCAAATAAAGTATTACCCACTACTTAAGGAACGGAACACTTTTGGCATAAACTGACAGGTGGCTGTTTACAGAAGATACAACACCAAAACTGTCAGTAAGCATACTTCAGAAGCAATCATCGGACAGAGCTCATTCTTACAAACTCTGGTCAAGACACAAATGCATGCCAAGTTTCATGCAGATGTCTTAAATATTTTGAAGATAAACATTTAACATCCCTGTCATCCATGAACATATATTTCTGTATTTGATGGATATTTCATCATATGTATGGATATGCATATGGATGTTCCCAGGGAATTATTTCTTTTTATATAGATGCTAATTTATAAATGTTTGCATTAGACTGAAAAGTTGTATAAACATATAAATTTGGCCAGTAAAAGAATCAAATTTGTGAGAAATGTTGATTACTAAGGTTAATCCAACAGAAAATTCTAGCTTTTCTCATTTGTATACATCTGCATGCTTAAATTGACCTTAGTAGTAAAAGTACACATTTTCTTCCAATATGGAGATAAAAATGTTATTTTTGCTATATATATATGAATTGCTTGGTCAGCATTAGAAGAAATAAATGTAAGTAAAAATTAAAGGACAAACTTGGAACAATTAAATATTGTTATAGGCATCTTTATGAAAAAGCTGCAGATATGATGGTGACCTTAACACATTTATCTTCTAAAGTAAATGCAAAGTGGAAAGAGGTCATAGCAGACATTATGTCCAAGAGATGGTAAAGATGTGATTGAGGATATAGATCTTGGGATATGGTGTTCAACAAGAGGTTGTGTAAAAGTATATATCTAAATCAATGACTATGATAACATCCTGATCTAATACTTGGAATCTAAAGAGTTCTGTCAAACCATCAATTTCTTTTTGCTTAAATCGCCGACCTCACAAAAGATAAACATAAATGCACATGCCTTGATGGGTATGCATTTATAATGCTGGTGAAAATATCAGAACAAATACTGGAATCAAGTGATACAGTTTCAATAAATACACACACATCAAAACCTCTTGAGACAGAAAAAGCCTCTCTAAAACCAATTCCTCTTTAACCCTACATTTCTTTCTGGTCCAGAATTGATCATTCCTGAATTTGTGAATAAAATTCATGAAAATGAAACCCCACTTCTCTGAAAACCAATACAAACTTTAAATCCCAGATTTCATTTAACTGAAATGAATCCCATAAGATTGAAATTTATTCAAAAATTGGCCAGTTAGGTGCTTGCTCATTTTTTGAGGTTGGCCAATAGTCCAGAAATAGCCTAGGGTCATGCAGGAAGTAAAACAAAAAGCCTGGCACATGCACTGACAGATTACACCAGTGTCAACAATACAGTTAAATGGCTATCTTTACACCCAGTTATAATGACAGTTTTCAAAATTATGTGTTGTAATACAGTGCTAGTGGTTGTGCAAATAAAAGGAAATTACATTTATATGTAAATCATCTGACTATATTCAATATTATACAGTGATTCATCTTTTGAACACACCCTCCTGACCAGCAGCCACTTGCTTTATACAGCTAGAATCCATTGGCACTTACAAGTTTGCGTTCAAACATACTCCCATGGGGTAGACCCCTCCCCTCATCTTTAAAAGGTTAATGCAAACCTATTAAATTTATTCCTCCTGAGTGGACACATAATGGGATTTACAACTGGAAATCTTGTGAATATTTGGTCATTTCTAAATTCAACACGTTACATGCAGATAAATTAGCAAACTTTAATCCATACAATGAGGTAAGCAATCTGATTATCCATACTTCTGTATCTTACTTATATGTTAGCTTTTGTCACTTTGATAATTAATGGATATTGTTACCACAGATAATTATTAAGATGACAAAAGCAAAGAAGCTGAGAAGCACAGTACATTTCAGCTAAAGTTAGTGTGACATCAAGTCAAAACAAAGATAAAATGGTATCATATTCATCCTGGCTTCTCTCATAAAATATAGAATGATTTAAGAAGGTAGCACATCCAAGTGATCCTCTTCTAGAAAGGCTACTCCTCTTATATGGCCACTTTCCTGCTTCAAAAGGGTGGCCTTATATGAGGGGGGCCACTGTACACCTGACTGATCCTCAATCAACTATCTTAAACAGTAACATTTGTGCTGATACAAATCAGAACAAACTTGCATCAATGTTCTGTTCTCATTTACTGGCTAAGAATATTGTATCAAATCCTGTAAAGCTACATAAAAGTACAAATGCAAATGTTGAAACAAATTAGTTCTAATTCAATAACTTTAGTAAACCAAAATTCCCTCAAAATCAAAACTTTTATTTGATACTATTGGTTTTTGGCCTTGAGAAGTTTTGCTGTATCTCGTATATGTCATCTGACTTAAATACAAACTACTGAAACAACAATTACTAAAAGGTACCTTTAACAGTTGTAAGTATGTCAACTTAATTTTGTAAAAGACATGTCAATGCCATACTTATTTCAATAAAACTGAATAGTGCCAACCTTTAGCAATATCTTGTATTTATTTTGTACACCTTAGCTAGACAATCACTAAGAATACTGAATCCTCTCAGCTGTACAGTAACTAAGATACTGAGAATACTGAATCCTCTCAGCTGTACAATTGCTAAGATATTGAGAATACTGAATCCTCTCAGCTGTACAATCATAAAGATATTGAAAATACTGAATCCTCTCAGCTGTACAATCACTAAGATACTGAGAACACTGAATACTCTCAGCTGTACAAGCAGTAAGATATTGAGAATACTGAATCACTAAGATACTGAGAATACTGAATACTCTCAGCTGTACAATCACTAAGATACTGAGAATACTGAATACTCTCCAGGTGAATTATATCAATATCTTAGTTTTCTGTTTTCCATAATAAAGATTTTAAAGAATTATTTTATTTACAAATTAAAACAAACTTTTTTATGCTCAGACTGTGCCATATTTTTAATCTCTTAACATGGATTCCTTTAGCAGAGATTCTCCATAAAGATCATTCATTGCAGAGCCAAGATGCACAAAAACAAAATAATATAAAGCTGTTCATTAAAAGCACAATTAAGACCAAGTCCATATCACCACACTTTTCACTGTCACTGGTAGATTGCTTTCAAGTCCCGGATTTGTTCACAGGAGTTACTGTTCTTGACCTGGAACTTGAAGCAGAAGACTGTCTTTTATCAGAACTTGGGGGTCTTGGTGTACAAGACCTACTATCTCCATCTATAGACAGTATCTCCAAACTTTCATGAACATAACCCTGATTTATAATCTTAGAGTCTGTAAGAGAGTTTTGTATCATTTCGATCTGAGGCTTCACTGAAGTTGTGCTGCTTGGACGACTCCCAGATTTTTGGTTATTCAGTCCCTGTGTTACAAGAGTACCAGTAGGGTCAATTTCAGGCAATGATGGTATCTGAGACTCAAAACTTTCTCGTAGTCTATCATTTGTAGCACCATTATGTAAACCAGAATGTGTTGGTTCTTTCAGTATGTTGTCGATTTCATGTTGTATTGTGGACATGTCAAGATTCATGTCAGACTTCTCCAGGGAAATCAGCTTCCATGTCTCTGCAGCGATGGACTGCATATTGTCATTGGCTGAAAATTAAAGTTTAAAATAATTACTTAACCAAAGTTTAATTCATTAAAGAAGAAAATGAGCACAACACATGCAAAAATATTTATAATGAGCAAAATAATCACTTTTCCATAATATGTGCATAACAGTGTTTATTGTGGCCAAAAATTAAAAACTATAGGTCTATGTGGATTAAAAAAGTATTACTGGGACCACCCCACCCCACCAAGATGATCTGCAAGATTTCCAGGTTCTATAGGTGGAGTCTATCCCATTCTATGGTAAATATGTCATCCTCTCCCTGTGCATTGGTTTCCCTTGGTCTTGGAAACTGGGTCTTAGCAGAAAAGTAGGGTATGAAGGGGTTTCCATGTATGGAATGTTTCAGAGTGGTCCTTCCTATTTCTCTGGACCCTCTTGATAATGAAGCCAAGTTCTAAGATGCTGGGCTGCAACAGCATGAGGTTTGTCTCTCTGTTGACTTTTTCCCTGATTTCCATGATGTGACCATGGACAAGGAGTTGTCACTGACAGAAAAAGTATCTAATGATGCTGGGGGCTTGAAGTTACCTTTTGAAGCAGTGCAAGATGACACTTATTTGTGCAGCATGTCACAGATGTTTGAATGAAGACTGGTCTTTCTTGGCTAAAACAGCAACAGATGTGGGAATTCTACTTCCAGAGCATCAAGAGATCAAAATTCAAGAGTCAGAAAACTAGAAGTCTTATCAATGGATGCATGGATGGCTGAGTCTTCTCAATCTTCCCCAGACATTATTGAATCAAATAGGGAAGATGGAATTTGCGTATTATATCTTCAAAGTAAAAAGTAGGAGGTGAGAAAGAAGCCAACAGCAGTAGTAAATTTTGGACAGGAGGAACAAGTAGTTTGGGATGGTAAACAAATCCTTTGAGCCTGTACCCTTTGGAAAATTATTGACTTTGAGTATCATCTAAAGTTTGAGACAGGTACCATCATTTCAAGTATGGGGAATCAATGCAGAGGGTACTGGGTCACTATAGAAACAGGACCAGTGATTGAACAGTCTCTACTGCCTTCAATAAGGTGCCTATTACAGTACTGTATATACTCATATATATGTTCAACTGCAAACTGCATAGAGCCAGATCTGTTTGAACATTATGTGCCAGCAGATCTGTGTCTGTGCAGTTTGTCAGGATTAATCCATAGAGCATGCAACATAGACCCTAATCTGTAGGTATATTATGCTAAGGCAGATCTAGATCTTTGTTGTCTGCAGTTTGACTTAACTTATAAGTGAGTAAATATGGTAATTTTTCACTGTAACACTTTTCAGGGGAGCCACAAAAGTGTAATGCATTATTTGCAAGGTTTCCTTATACTAAGGTATAGTCAATATGAAAATTACATGCATCCCAAAATTGGGATCATTGACCTTACATGTGTTATGCAACTGGCCATGCTACACAAAGGTGCTTTAATGTAGTATATGTTTGCATTTTGTGTGGAAATATAACGGTATCTAACCTTCTAATTCTTTTTCCATGGTATCTTCCTCCTCTTCATTAAGTGTCGACAGTTGTTTGCTAATTGGACAGTATGCCTCAGCCAACAACTTTTGAAGTACATCTTGAGAAAGCTTGGGTGGGTTTTCCATCAACCATTGTCTTGCAGACCTTGGAGACCTATAAAGTTGGTTGATAATGATATGAATGAATATTCAAAGTGTGGTAATTGTACTGGGATATTATTATAACAATCAAGTCACTGGAACTGTTGAATCACCTGCTTGATCTGGTTTGGAAGAAGTGAGCAAAATTATGTTCTAATACAGTGTAATTTGTAAGGATGTTATATTATTACAAATTAAGACAACTCCATTACACAGCAGATGAATAGAATGTTCACAGTATAAATTTCATGCTCTTTTATATAGAAAATGTCAGGAATTTTGTCCAATGGTATGTGCTTTTAACAAGGTGCTCCTTTATAGACTGGCCACCTTTAAAATAACCAAACATGTACTCAGATTAATGCAAATGGGACTAAGACTAGGCCCTGGCCCCTTAGTAAGAAATCAGCTTAAGCACAACAACTGAACTGAGGCATACAATTTATGTTGGCATACAGAACAATATAACTGAGTGATTCCTGCCTCATCCAGAAGTTACTGCAGATAAAAGTTTTTAAATTTGAGCATTAGTGCAAATTTGTTACCCAGAGTTTCAAAACTACGGGTCCTGGACTGGCCCAGAGAGTTTCAAGACTACAGGTCCTGGACATGGCCCAGAGAGTTCAGACACAACAGATACTGAACTGACCAAAAGAGTTTCAAAGCCAAGAGACTACAGGTCATGGACTAGCCCAGTTAACTGAGAACAAAAAATTGAACTCCTGCAGACATTTCAAATGATATTGATCTTCTGTAACACTGCTCCAATGAAGGTCTGAATCACACATTCATTACTATCTATTTGTATCTCTACGCACATGCCACATTTCAATGATACTCATAGACTCAAAATATGATTTTTCAATTCATAGTAAGAAGTGAATTAATTTTTGGTATTCAAAACAGTCTTGTGACTATATGGCATGGCTGCGAATAATATAAATGTATTCCACAAAACCTTATCTACATTTCCATTGGTGTTTGTCACAATACTACAGAGCACTTAAATAGATGTTTTGTACATGAAATTTTGGTATGGTTAAGGACAATATTTCTGCAGCCATATTTGTAATCCATGGTTTATTTTGATCTTCTTGGTATATAGCGACTATACAAAACCCCTATTGTATGGAGTGCTGTTTGTTACAATCTCAAAATGATACCAGTATTTGTAAACACAGTAAAACTCAGTTTCCAATACCAGACTAAGCTATTATCATCAAGATGTTTATCATATCTAAGAAGGATATGTCAAACACTGGTGTGACCAAGACTCAAAGTGTACTTGATTATACAGCTCTATTCTAAAGGGTATATTCGCTGTGATCCAATGCTATTAATTTGAAATTGCTCAGAACATCTGCAACTTATTCATATCACCTATTATTATTGATATGTAATACCAAAACATCATATGCCTTACTAAAACAGCAGTCATTGTACCAGTAGGCAAAACACACTGATAACGTGGTACTAAAAATGATTAAAATTTGCTTACTTTGAACATATTGAAAAAGTCTAAGTGCATTTTTGTGAATTTATTTGCATCAAAAATATGCAGGTATGCTGTTCATCAAGAGTTTAGTGTAGGACTCTGGTTTGAGTTTAAATCCCAGGTTTTTTATGGTCAGGCAAACATTTACCCACTGCTGGCAGGAGATGATAAGACCAGAGTGGGCAACTCTGTATCATTCTGTCCCTGTAGTGGGCATGATCCCTAATACAATATTAGTTTCTGTTGCTGAGATGATTTTCATTACAGAATGCCTCTTTCTTACCTTGGTGTACTTTCTACAGAAATGATGCTCCTATTGTCAGTAGAGGTACCACTCCTGGACTCAGAGTCTGCAAAAGACATAGAGCTTCCCATCGTGGAGCTTCCCATCATACTTCGGGACAAACTACGAGCACACTGGTCTAACAAGTCCTGTAGCTCATCTTCCCCTAATGTAGGTGTCTCCAACTGTGAAGATAAACATCAAAATTAAAGTTCTTCATTGACATGTTACTGATATTTATATACAGTTTCTCAACTGCATTTATCATTGTAGTGAGAGGAAAATTTTACTACCGATTAAACACACGCATTTATTTAAATGTTGGATTCATTCAATGATTTTAATAGAAATAAGACAGGACTGTCAAGAACAACAAAACTGGTACCATTATACAGTTATTTTCACAGCTATGCCAGGAATAGACCAAACTATTTGCCCCTCCTTGCTACGAACAACCATTCTTTCGGCTGTAGGCCAAGGGCAATAAAATACCTGGTTGTCAACATCAATGTGGGCAAATAATTTGTTCCACTTCCTACTTAGCCATAAAATAAATTCTTCTTTACTTAATTTTATTTGTGAGCATATCTTGGAGCACAGTTACTGACTGTTTTCTGTTTACAAACACACTAGTGCCAATTTAAATTGTGCACTTCTGACCATTACAAATAGTTCATATTTGCAATACTACACTGGGCAACAGTTCCTATAATAAAAGACATACAGATCCTATATGAATTTAGTAGTAATTATGTCAATAATGGGTGACCTTTATTTTAGAATTTGATTACACCTACCTTTAAATTCAGATTGTTCACTTTGTTTGGATCTTCCTACAGCCACATTCCTTTGGAAGGTCAATTTTTACATTCCCCCCTCAATAAACACATATGGCAAAGTAAATGTTAAAGTATGTGGACATTTATGGATTAGGTAAACCTAAATGTGTAATCCAGTACAAACCAGACTGAAAGTTGCATGTTGTGATCTCACAACACAGCAAAAGCTATGCATGTTCAAAATAAAATCAGTACTGTCCTATATTGTAACACTTAGTACCTGGTCATCATTGTAAAAGTCCATAGCAATCAAACACTTTTGTCTGCAAGTTTCTTAATGACAGTTATGGTTTAAAACATAAAAAAATCAGGATTGAATAGACTTTGTTTAAACTATATTAGTATTAAATTACACAATATTTAAGATGAATAAAAGAGCCTGCATGACAACATCTACATATAAGGTAACTTTCCCTTGCATGTGACTAATATTGATAACTATGTTTACAGAAAACTTGAAAAAAATACTAGGAATATTAAATGATTGGAAAGAAAACTCCAAGTAGGAAAATATTCAATACAATATTATCACCTTTACATGCGTATAAAACATATCCAACTGCAACAAAAGCATATCCATGTCCTGTGTTGCACAATGTCGGATAAGAATCTACACTGTATACTTGTAATAATCATATGTAGAATGACCAGTAATGACCCTGATTGGTCAGCATATTAGGCAACAGTACACAAGGTCTATGCAGTTTGCATTAGGGTGCATTTTATCTTCAAACAACTATAGTACCAACTGTGATGGATGAAAATTTAACTGGCAAGTATTATTTCCCAATGCAAAGATTCAGATTAAAACATCTCAGGGTTTTAAAACTTGTGTACACCCAAATTCTGTCTGCAAACAGGTACAAGTGTGCAACACAAATATTGTATGTTTTATACCTTAAGACAGGTGTTGCTTACAAGATTTACAAGATTTAAATTTAGCCAATAATTTCATAATATAAATTAGTAATCTCCACAATTTTAAACAAAGAATGCATTGCATTTGTACATTGATAATTAGGAGTTGTACCTATGATAATATGCTTTACACTAAACGGGTTTGATTTTCTCCAATTGGTTTTACAGCCTTACAGCCTTGAATATTGAGTAATGGTTCTGATGGATAGAAATGTAATACACAAGGCCATTATTACACAAACATTACTGCTGCAATATCACAATTTTGCGAGCTTGTCATATTAATACAGAATATTGACATATTCATGCATTCAGTAAAATGATGTATAGATAGAAACAAAAGTACACATATAACATCAAGACTTTTTTTTAATTATCACTCAGTGAAGATAATATAGTCAACATGGTAAAGAATTCACAGAGATTGAAGTGGTGCTCTAATTACCTCAAACTCTTCTGGATTATGGAACTTTTTTAACTCCTCCTCAATCTGTTTTAGTCTGGAATTGAAATCCCGCTGCTCTTTATTTTCTAACAATGCCTTCTCACCAAATTGCTCAAAATCCATAGAAGATGTGACAGCAACTCTTGTGAACAATTTGTGCTGTGGCTTGTAAAACAATGGCAACAGTACAAAAATATTAAAGCAAAATGTGGGTTCAAGCAAGCAAATTATGTGTTATAATAAAACATGCGAAAGTATACACATTACAAAACTGAATACACCCCTTTATGCTAAATAATGAAAGGGTCCTAGTATGGGATTATAAAGTTTGATATGATTGTATTTTTATTGTAAAAAGAAAGATCTTACTGGGCTTTTAACTAGAAGCAATAAAGTAACCTATATTGATTAACATAATAATATTAAATGCTGTAGAAAATGTAAACCCAAATAATTTTATTTCATCACTAAACATTTTTAGCTTTTCTACATGATGGTTTTTTAAATTGTCTGTGTTTCTGATTTTGAGCCACAAGACATATCTAACATCATCACCCTAAATTATCTTATGATGAAATTATACATCAACAGATGCCAAAAGTCAGAAAAGTTGGTACTTCAGTAAACAATTCTGGGAATCTTTTCTCTATCCTGTGAGTCTGTTCTTTACTGCCCTTAAAATAGGGCATTTTGTTTCTTATATAAATATTTATTTTGAAATGTGTCAATGTTAGACTCATTTGCCTTGTCATTGAGCAATAAATATAGCTGAGTTTGTCTCTCAGTAATTGTGAATATTTGTTTTACTTATGCTGTAATAGACTTGAGTATTAAATGTATGTTGCCAGAAATTAATGACTTTTTGGTGAGATGCTAAAGATGTATACATTTAATAAAAGCAGACTAAAAATTAAATCTCAGGTACTGTATAAATTTCAAGATTATCACTTCTAGTGGTAAATGAGTCAATTTTTTATGAAATACCAAATCACAGATTTCACAACTCTAAGGCACTGTGTGTGTGTATATATAGAATTTATTCTCTGTTTAAAAGACAAAGGTTATAGTTCAAATTATGTGATCACTGTCACATGAAGATTTCATCTAAACGAAATGAAAATATCAACATGTTTATGGAGAAATTTATACATATGTATTTAATGAATCATTGTATAAAGATTAATAATAATGACAAATATTGACTGAGTTGAAGTAAATTTTGCAGACATGAGGGAAGGGGGGAATTTGTTAGCAAAACAATTATAAGAACGGTGCATTTGAAAACACATGCTAAGGAGAATATATCTACAATAATTGTCAGCCATATTATGATTCAATCAACAGAATTATCACTGGTGCAACAAAAAAATATTGCTGACATTTCTAAAACAAATAGTTAACTCTTAGTTGCCTCCATTCACTGCATAACTTATAAATAATTATGTTATCTTATAACTAAAACCAATAAGGTCTCCTATTATGTAAAGTTTCGGAAATAATGGATTTTGTTTAGCATGCTATCAAAATGTTATAAAAGTATCTTTGGTAGAAATTATTATAACTTTTGAATATTTTGCATAAAAGGCAAAATTTTCAGCAATAATTTACTTTACCGAATATATTACTAGATTGAGCATCTCATCAACAATTAAGAGGTATGTATTTTTTACACATTATTTCAATGCAGGAATTCTTCTGAATAACAGTAATTTAGTCAAGTATGTAAGCATTCTCTTTAGAAACTGTTTTACCTTTCTTGTTGTTATAGGCAGAAAATGACTATTGTAAGCAAATACGTCTCACTCAGGACTTCGTCATTTTGAGTTTCCCTAAATAAACTTAGTCTGGTGACATATTATATTTTAATAATTATTTCAGATATAAATAAAGTTTTATTTTGTGGAAATATTTTTTAAGAAGTCTCTTTGGTACATTGAGCTCTATAATCCATCTATAACTGTGTAATGCAAACCACCTGAGGACACCATTGACCCTAATCTGTCCTAATATGCTGCATTGGTATATCAGGGTTTATAAATTATTTCTACAAAATTATTTAAAGTGAAACCCAGATTTGGTGTAACAGGCTGCTTGTTGTTGTTGTTGTTGTTGAAGGGTTTAATATCATTTTTTCAGCACACGATAGGCTACACATGGCGGCCAGTATTATTGGTGGAGGAAGAACCCGGGAGAACCCCCAGAAAGAATTACCGACCCATGAGAAGCTACTGGCAAGCTTATTCACATAACTACATTAGCCGAATCTTAGACTTGAACCCACACAGACTTTGGTGAGATGGCAGTGATCCGTAACAGAAAGTACCTTAGACCACTCGGCCACCTAGGGCTCTGTAACAGGCTGCATTGGCGGATCAGGATTTATGATATTCATTTTACAAATGTTTTCATGTTAAAAAAATAGACCCTAATCTTTTGGCACATTATGCAGCATTTGGGTCAGCTCTATTCACATTTGGTTGAATGTCTGCTATACTTGAGTGCACATGGGTAAACTTTAAAACCAGCACAAGAATTATTCCTCAAGAGAGAAACATGTCTATGCATGTTAAGTATGGCATCTGTCCCAAGTGATAGATGTAACATTATTTTACCTGTTTCTTTGTGATCACTTAACTAAATTACTTTTACTGACCTGATTGAACCATTTTTATGTGAGTTCCTTTTATTAACACTATTGCATGATTGTTATGGGCAACAGATTTGTAATTAGGTGTAATGCTGCAAAATGCATTGACGATGTAGAAGTAGGTTAGAGAAATAGTGTGTTGACTGCAAAAGTTTTCTTTCTAAATTTCTAAGTCTGCATTTAAGTTCAACAGCTACATAGAATTTATATTGTCTGTACATATCCATTTGGTTATGAAATTATGTTGGCAGTTTTCTTAAAGTAAATGGAACAAAATAAGGAAAATATTTTGAATTGTGGTATTACTGGCATGACAGTTGTTGTCTCTATTTAAATTTAAGGAAAGCATTACAAGAGTTTAATATTGGTTCATGATATAAAAATGTATATCCCCAAGATTTATTTTATTTTATGCAATAAAACTCAGAAAATTCATCAGTAAAAGAATAAGATATTAATTTCTGAGTAAGGACTGATGGCTTGGTTCAATGTACATATTTCCCATCCATTGATCTTAATTTATCACCATTTAAAAATAATAAATTGCATTGGCAAGCTGATGATGAAATGTATACATTTAGATTTAAGGCATAATTTTACATAAAACATTACACATCCTCATTGATAATCATGATACCTAAGATCTGATCAATTAAAATAAGTACAGACTAACTTCTGCTATGTTTATTAATGGAGGGAGGTGGACGAACACTGATGTGTAGAAAAGTACAAACCAAGGAATAAATCTGCAAAAACATGATAATAGTCAAACCATAATATAATTTGATTATTATTTTATAAAAGTAGCAAAAATAAAATGATTAAAATATCCAATACTTGCATATAATGATCTTTTCTGATTTACCATTGTTAACCAAATAATTACAGCAAATTCCATATTATCTATACATTAATAATAATGAGGGTTCTTTATTATGTTAATTTTCATAAAAATGTATACTGATTAAATGTAACAGAAATATGTTTTAAAATTCTCTTTGAATAAAATCTTTTATATTTTAATTATTTGTCATCATGGCTTAAACTTTAAAATGTTCAGCAATTATTTACCTCACGCAGTACACTGTTTATCTTGACAACAAATATTAAGATTGTTTCTTTCATACATTATTCACACAAAGGAACTTGATTGTATTAATAAAATACTAAAATATTCTCTTTGGAAATGATTGTTTTATTTGATCTTTTTTCTCACAATATGTCAGAATATTCACTTTAACATTAATATGTATCCTTTGGCCATATTTTGGAAAGTTCCCTGATGAACATTATTTCAGTGATACCCAATTTGTTTTTATTATTTCAACCAAACACAACAATCTCTTCTCGGTAAATATCTTTGGTAAATCTAACTATACTCTCTGTCCAGAATACCTTACAATGTAACTGAAATTTACTTCAATAAAAAGTTTCATGACTTTAAAAGAGATTTTGAAGATATCTCTTGAGGTAGAACAGGTCCATGTGATGTACAGAAATAAAACAAACAACATATTTTTGTGAGAAGAATATTTATGTCCACAAATAAATATAAAATTAATTTTAAATGACAATTAAAATAATGTAAAAAATAAAGTATCTCACACCAAATGTTTCACACCAGATATAGTTATCCAAAAACATTTAAATGTGCAAAGAAATATTTAAGATTTAAAAACTTAAAACAATGACCTTAATTTTCACATGACTATCCATCACAATCTTTTCATCAGAAAAATTTGTGCTGTGCAAAGTGATATTTACCTAGCTGAAACAATAATAGAATCTAAAATTATTTAAAATGTCAATTAATCTATTACCACACTAGTTTTGATAGCAATAAGTGTGAAACTACATGCAACATAATATTCAGTGCCAAAAATGGTTTAGTGCATAGACATTTCTTGCTATAATAGAAGAACTTTTTTCCTGAGTTCTCTATGTTGTTGATCTTTCTGTACCTGTGTTCTATCTGGCCTTGGGGAACTGGCTATTGACTCATAATCCTCTGGAAGCATTAGTTCCTTTAGGCGATTGTCAATACCAGCAAGTGACATCATGTCATCAGTATCAGGCTGAAACCCCTCTCCAGAGTGAATTGCAACTTGGGATGGATTGTAACTGTTTTCCTATAAAAGAAATTTGTAACTGTAAATGTATATAGCCTAATCAAGCAAGTTTACAGTGACCAGGTATACCTTAGGAATCTTCATAGGTAAATTATTAGCTCTCAGTTCCAATGAAAAACATTTAACAAAAAACACAAATGGGCCTGATATCACTAACATTGGTACCATATATACTCACCACATGACTGTAATAAATTAATGGTATTTTTACAACAAGGGTACAAGGTCATCATGTTTATTAGTCATCTATATAGGTACTAATATGGCATAATTGACTCTGGAGATTATTTATCAAAATGTCTCCGTGTTTTGAACCTTTGGTAAAGAAAGTCTTGAACTAAACTTACTGTGCAAAAAAATCTTTTTCTTGTCAGAATGACCAAGATTGTGACCTCTGACCTTTCAACCCCAGAATCTATAGGTTTTGTCATTACCCAAAGTGCAAGTCATCCACAAAGTTTAGTCTAGGGAAGCACTCAAAACAAAATTTACTCAGCAAAAAAACATTTTACATTTAACTTCAATGACTTTGTCTTCCTTTTATATCCCCAAATCTACAGACCTCTTTCACAAACTTTTGTAAAGGTATGTGGTTTAGAACTAAAGTTATTAGGCAAAAAAAAACATTTTTCTTCTTTTGTTCAGTGACCTTAAGTTTGACCTTTTCACCCCAAAATCAGTATGCTCCAATCTCCCAAAATATAAATCACCCACATACTCTGGTTAAGGTACATGTTCAGGAACTAAACTAATCTTGACCTTTGACTTTATGAAGTCAATATACTTATTCTTTATCCAAAGTCAATATAGTTACTTATTCCTTATCCAAAGTGAAAGTCATCCACAGTCAAGATGTAAAACTAATGTTATCTTAAGAATCCATTTTTCTCTTTTCTTTCACAGTGACTGTAACCACTTTCCTTTTTGTCCCAAATTAAATAGGCTTTTTCAACTGCAAGCTATCTTTACAATTTGGTCCAGGAATGTGATGCAGATATAATCATATTGTGTGGAAACAATATTTGTTCTTTCAACAGTGACATTGATTTTTGACCTTTTGATTCCCAAAATTGATTGGTTTCTTTCTTTATGTTTGGTCCAGGTACTTGATATGTTACTAACATTTTTGTGCACAAACTATTTTTCTTTTCTGTCACATGGACCATGACCTAGGACCTTTATACTACATAATTTAATCAACTTTTTCATTGCCCCAAATGCAAACTATTCACAATGTCTAGTCCAGGCAGACGATTTCACACTAATGTCTTGTTCAGTAACCATTTTTCTTCCTTTTATTCATACAGACCTTGGACCTTATGACCCCAAAATCAATTGCTTTCATCCTTACCACAAGTACAAGACATCACAAAGTCTGGTAACTGTCAATGGTGGAGAACTCTAGTCATTGTGTGGAAACTAAATACATAAAGGATTAACAAATTCATAACAATTTGCTCTTACTTATGTTGCGAGTATAAAACTGGACTTAAATACAATAATATTTTCAAATTAATTGCAGTCTTATATTGCTAATTTATATTTTCAAATTAATTGCAGTCTTATATTGCTAATTTATATTTTCAAACTAATTGCAGTCTTATATTGCTAATTTATATTTTCAAACTAATTGCAGTCTTATATTGCTAATTTATATTTTTAAATTAATTGCAGTCTTATATTGCTAATTTATATTTTCAAATTAATTGCAGTCTTATATTGCTAATTTATATTTTCAAATTAATTGCAGTCTTATATTGCTAATTTATATTTTCAAATTAATTGCAGTCTTATATTGCTAATTTATATTTTCAGTGCTGTAAACATTGCATCACCAGGATCAGGACTAGACCAATTTCCTTGAAGCTAAACTTTAGTCCAGGATAAGTGCATTTGAAAGTTGAAAGATGGGCATGCACTATTATAAAACTAATAAATCCACTCATCATTCAAAAAGAAAATTTGTTCACTAATTCTGAGAAATTCAAAAGGGCAACTTACACAAATGATTATGTACAGCATCGTACTTCATATGCAATTGACAAGTGCTGTTAAAAACCTTAAATGTGATTTACGGTAGCAATAATAACACAGACTGGTTATCCACTATGCACTTATGAACACTAAACAAGCATGTTTTGAAAACCAGTCAAAACATAGAATATTATGCATGAAATTTGACCGCTCAAAGATGTCAAGTTTTTTAACATTATATTTGTCAATTACTGTAGCTTCAAGGCTTCTTTGACAAATGATCAAATAAAACTTCACCATCTGACCTGACTTTACCAGAAATGCCTATCAATCAGGTGTTACATATTTCTACGGTAGTAATTCTACCCACTGTAACAAAAACTTTACTTTTGTGGTTAAATCAGTTAGTTACTATTCTCCACTGATGTCCTCAGAATGAACAAGCCACTGTAAATACAATGATCAAATAAAGATAATAATAAGGCACATTTGTTCATCAGACCTTGATGAAGGTTTTTATGAAAACAATGTATTTGATTCCTCACAGAAAATTTGTATTTATTTTCTTTATTCAAAGATGAATTTCCAACCATTTTCTATAGCCTCCTATGACTAGATTTTTTATTCTCAAATGTACAATGTCACCTACTTGAATGAAGCATATGGCCAACTCACATTTTAAGTCTCAAACCCCTCCACCACTGTCTGGAATGATGGCATGTATGTTTACTGTACTTACAGATTTAATTTCACTCTCCTCAGCATCATCTGGTAAATTGTCCACATCTTTCAATAAGTCTTCCAGCCTTTTCTTCTCTTCTTCTGTCATGGCTATGACATCATCTGCATTAGCGGCCAGCTGGATCATGGTAAATGCAAAATAAGTCTTGTAAACCATTTAGAATCATGAATCATTATACTGATGCAATAGTAGTGGTAGAAGTTAGTAGTAGTAGTAGTAGTAGTAGTAGTGGTAGTGCAGTAAAAGCTGCTATGAGCAACCACTGCTATAACCACTTGTTTTTCCGACCATAATCATAATGCACAGATAGATTTTGTTATATAAACACTCTACTATGAGCGGCCAATGACCATGATATCTTGACAAAATATGCATTTTGACACTGCTATGAATGACTGCATAACAAAAAATGAGGATTAACTCCACCGACCTTTATTTAATCCCTGTATAAAAATGATTGCTCATACTGTTCTAAATTTAAAATCCTTTTTAACAAAAATAGGCTGGCTACCGATGTCTGACTTTTTTGTTAGTATGCTTATAGTGTATTATAGTTTTTGTCATAAACCAGACTAAAGTATATTTAGATTATTTCCTAGTCTTGTTCCCTGCTTCATATGCTCCCTGCATTGTTCTCCACTATTCGTATAGGGGTGAGCAACACAGGGAGCATAAAAAGCTGGGGACCAGACTAATTACTCCTGTACTTAGCCTGCTTCCTGGCCTTATCATAGAACCAAGCATCCCTATCAACAAACAAATCACAATAACAAACAGACACCACTGACCTATATGTAATCAAGTGTTACAATGACCACTTGATTAACAATGACTGTTCTGATAAAAAAAACAAACAGAAGAGGAATTTAAAAAAAATAGTATTGTTGCTACCGGTGATAGATGCTACAGTATGTAAACCAGGCTAATGTACATGTCACAAATTGACATGGTACTGCCTAAGTTGATATAGTGGTTGCATATATTGTTTGTCTTTCGAGTTAATCCATATTCCTGGGTTATAATAATGTCATTATCTATTAAACCAGGAAGAGAGAATTGCTAGCTGGATTTGATTGATGTTGTTCAAGACTTGTGATGTTTGTTGTTTCTCTATCCGCCTGATATTAGGAGATTACATCCAATCACAAAGCTGTCGTCTATTCCAGTTGGTATGACTGGATTACACTTTGCTTACAGAGTTAATCCCTGTATGTCATCTTTAAATGAAGCTGTTGACTATCGTCTCTGAGTAAATGGTTATGTTTCTGGATGAGATAATTGTTTCTTTTTTTCTCCATTAATTGTTAGATATGCAATGTAGTCTAGTCAAAACCATCTGGCTATATCATGCCTGACAACAGTTATCTATAATTCATGATATCATCAAATTATTATGAAATCAATATCATGTCTGACAATAGTTATCTATAATTCATGATATCATCAAATTATTATAAAATCAATATGTCTGACAATAGTTATCTATAATTCATGATATCATCAAATTATTATTAAATGAATATCATGTCTGACAATAGTTATCTACAATTCAAGACAAAATCAATTAATTCAGCACATAACACCATTTTAAGGTTTAACTCCTGCCCTATATCAAACATCCAAGCATGTGTTATATTTTGTTGTTGCTAAGGTGAGGTACAACATAATTTTACTAAGTGTAAATGTTACTGTAGTATTACAAATGAAAGTATCCATATATAGTATTAAACATTGTGTAAAACAAGGAGATTAAAATGACACCAAATAAGGGCAGAATCAGTTTCTGATCTACCTAAATGAAAATTTATCTATATGAGTACAGAAAGTCATATGACAATGATAATTCAAATTTTTATCAAAAATTACTTGTACACCTGAAAGAATAGTTAATATAAGGTATGATGGTACATAAATATTTCGTATTTACCTCCTTATTTCTCTTTATAAAGTCCTTGCCATGTCGCCTTCTGTGTTTCTTTTCTCCATCAACAGATCTAGTACCCTGGCTAGATTCCCCATCTCTAGTTGACTTGCTGTCTGGGTCCTGCTGCTGAGAGGCTGGAAAGTATTTAAACATGCCATGGTAAAATCTGTCATAAAGTCCCTCTATCAAAGAAAATTTGTCTATCGGAGACATTTGGATAAGGTCTTCAATACAAATATTTCTGTAATGGACACCCACCTATCATTGACAGAAAACACTCATTTTTGTCATGAATGCCAATGCTTACTGCATTTCTCTCTCGCTCTCTACATATATATATATATATATATATATATATATATATATATATATATATATATATATATATATATATATATATATATATATATATTAGACACAGAGAGAGAGAGAGAGAGAGAGCTTCTACCCTCATGTTTTGATGCTTGGAATTTAAATCTGACTAATTTCAAATGCATCCAAATTCCAATCTATGTCTTTTTGTGATGCATGTTAATTTGGGCCAGTCCTAATAACCTTTATTTTGCCTCTGGCTCAATTTACTACTATGCATGTGCTGTCCAAAACAAATTTACTGCATGCACCAGTGACTAACATTTAAAAACAATTGCTTACTTATCAGCTAATATCACATCCATGTGTTATTAATATTAACTGGGCAGAACTAACAGGCCACTGATGTAATTCTTAGGTGGGCATAACTGAATCAAGGTTTGATTATTTTGAAATTATCCTAGATCTTTCTGATGGAGAAAGAAGGAATAAATTGTGACTTGACTGGACTAACTCTTCATAAAATATTAGTGTTTGCTTTATTACTCATCAAACTATAATTAAATAGACAAAGTGAGAAAATATGGTGACTTGAAAGCCAGCTCACAAAGGTAAGAAGACAACCCTTAATTGTGTTTCACTGGCAATTAATTTGTTTCAGTTGACAAAATGTTTAAAAATTTGGAATCAATTAGGACTTGACTGAATTAACTTCTGATCAAATATCAGTGCTAGTTTAAAATTATAATCAATTAGACAAAACTGTGGAAAAATGGCAGCCTGTTAAGCTAGTTATCAAAAGTAGACAAACTTTGTGTCTCATTGGTAATTAAGTTGCTTCAATAATCAAAATGTTAAAGAATTCAAATGTTTAATTAATGTATCATTCAGTAAGAATTACTGTACAATTGTTTATTTTTATTCAACATGAAACTAGAAATCGTAAACATCAGTTTGCTCCATGAACAATCCCAGCTATGAGTTCATGATTGAAAACATGTACCTTTAGTTTTGAAATCTATCATTTTATATTAAGCGCAGTACAAAATTTGTTGTGATGACTTTTAATCTTGAATGTGAGACCAATCGGAAGTAAATCATTTACTGTCAAGATAATATACTGACCTGCTAAGTTAGGTTGAATCTATAATTATTATATTTAAAAAAAACTCAGTGTAAGTCACTGAACTGGTATTCTCTGATATATCCACAAACTGGGTTTCATAAAAATCCATTTTTGTACGTGTTATTATGCTCAAAAGCCATTAAAAGTAAAATCCAAAAATGTCAAGACCATTGACCTTCAAATCAATGTCAGAGTGCTGACAATCAACTTGTTTACTGAAATGCAACCATATGCAAAATCTGGTCAAAACTCACTGATATCTGTACAAATCACTGTGTTCATAAATTCAGTGAAGTGCAAAAATGCAAGCAATGAAGAGTTTTCAAACTCCTTCACAAAACTGTGTCTATGTAGTGGTCAGATAAGTATCAGTTATTTCCAGACCCAGTTTCATATTGCCATAGTGTTTTAATGAAAGCCTTAGCTCAACATGACCATCCATTAAAGTCAAGTAGCCAAATAAAAACTTTCAAGACAGCCATTTTGGAGGTTGTATCAGCAATAATTTAACACAGGAACAACTAGTTATTACAAGGAAGAGATTTTATTTTAAAAAAAGCAAAAACAAAAGATATCATAATATAGCCATCTCTTTAGCAAAAGTACCTGCAACAAGATTTGTCAAATTTTGGCAGATCATATCTGCATCATCTTTATCTAGAACCGACTACATACAGTGAGAATCATTTTGTGAAAATCTTATGCTGATAGTCAATTTGACCTTTAAGAGCCTGATAGTCAATATGACCTTTAAGAGCCTGATAGTCAATTTGACCTTTAAGAGCCTGATAGTCAATATGACCTTTAAAAGCCTGACAGTCAATATGACCTTTAAGAGCCTGATAGTCAATATGACCTTTAAGAGCCTGATAGTCAATTTGACCTTTAAGAACCTGATAGTCAATATGACCTTTAAGAGCCTGATAGTCAATTTGACCTTTAAGAGCAATAGTGACAACAATTTTCAAGACAGCTACCATGGCCATCATGCTGGAGATCTGATCAGCTATATTTTCATTTAGGACCAACTTGATATCATAACAAGCTTTTCTGTGAAAACACTGTGACAATATGTTATGGGCATCATGTTCATGCTTTATGACCAACTAGACATTTTTTTCATGGCAATTTTTGCATTAGTTTTGATGTAGTGATAATAAATTTGTGCTAATTAATGATGGAATACAGGCCACTGCATAAGCTCATCTGGTCTAGGACTAGCAGAGATAATTATGTAGGATATAATTACTTCAATACATGACCTGAAGGAAAGAACAGATAATTACATTACAAAGAAGATCGAGGAGAGTTTTTATTTTATTCTAAACATGATGCATGATACTCATCAACAACATTTAAATCCCATTTCCGAAATTTCATTATAATTTTCAACATGTATATAAAAACACCTTTACATAAAGGACCCAATTTTGAGGTCTCTGAGAGTCTGCATATTGGTGAAATTTAATATATAAACTTTCAAGGGAAGCTTCATATTTTCCTGTCACCAACATCTTACCATTTTATATTTAACTACTATGGGTTTTTTATATCGCTGGTCGATGTTAAACCTTTCTTATTTTCAAAGATCTAACCTATTGTATGGAGCTAAATAGCCTAAAAGTGCTGATGCACCATTAAAATTCAATTAATCAATCAATCAATCAATTCAAGGGAGATATAACAATTTGATGCAAAAAAAGAAAGACTGACATAGGTAATTATTAAATACACTGGAAATTGAGTAACTGTCAGGTAAAATTGAATGGCTTCCTCTCAAATTTATTATTTTTAGAAATGTTTTTTTCTTCTTTCAAAACATTATACTTCAGAATTTCACCTAACAACATTTTTAATTTTTTTTATTCCACTCTAATGTTTTTTTTTAAAAATTAATGACTAAATAATAACAAGTACTACTACCTTGAAAGTACCTAACAACTAAATGACAGGCATTTTCACTAATTAAGTTGGTGAAGTTTTGTTTCATCACCTTCCCAAATAAACCTTGGAAGATGATAATAAAAGTTGGCTGTAGTTGCTAGTATTTTTTAAAAAAAAATACAAATTTGGCCAAGGTTTGACACATTTTATTCTAAAGATGTAGAAACACATCACATGACAACATATAATGGTGTGAAGGTTTCATGCAATATCTATAGTACAAACCCTGGGTTAAGCATGAGGTTTTTGCTGTTTTTGCATGAAATGTGAGTGTGAAAAACATTTTGGGTGATATTTCTGAATACATCCTAATACATCAACTTCCAAGCAATTTTCCATTAGCCTAATACCTAGTTGTGTTAGAAACATTGTTTTCCATTGGTTATTTTGCTTGCACATAAACAGAGGGGAAAAGTTGGAGTTCATTGCTTAACAGACCCATTATTTATTTTTATTGAGAGCACTCTTTATTCCAAATGCCGACCTTATCCTACTTTTGCATAGACTCATCTGTCTTTTTGCAGTTAAGACCAGTCTGCCTTAGATCTTAGGCCAAAAAGTCTAAAATCTGGACACAAAATTAGATTCTTACCACTGGGAAATTTTGGGGTTTAAAAAAAAAATGGGTCCAAAAAATTAGTTTTTTTCACTGTATTTTGTAGTGCATTTGAAATGTCCAGATTATTTGATATCAATGTAGAGCTAAATCTGTCTACCTTTCTATAATACCTCCCACTTTTGTGTATCATACATGATCTTGACACTACAGAGCCTGACAGTAGGCTACTACCTCATGCCATGTAAATGTGGCGCCAGGGGTTAATGATTTAAATTATTTGGTGTTTGTTAAGTTCAAGAGATAGCTTTCATACCTCATTTGTCTTGTGCTTTGCGGATATAGAGAGTTTAAACAATTGGGAAAATATGATGACCAATCAAAATAGGTGGCCATTATATTTGGTGGATGAAGAACATAGGAAGATCCTCGGAAAAACCACAAGCCTATGGGAATTTACTGGCAAACTTTCTTACATACTCCTGTTGATCAAGGCAATACTTGAACTCATGCAAATATAAGTGAGATTTTAAGAGTGATCTGTAAAAGTGAGTGCCTTATACCACTTGGCTAGTCACCTTCAAATTAAGCTATGCCCGCAAAACTTGTATCAATTGTCTGATCAAGAAACAATTTGTAAACCTGACCTGTTGTTTCGAAATGCCCGATATGGCCCAGTTAGACCACCATACGTTTTAGTATTACCAAGGTGTTGTGTTTCACATGCTATAATAATTTTTTTTTAAATATGCTTTTTCTTTGCATTGTGTGACACCCTTATTACTTGTGCGGCACGTGTGCGTTATGTATCAATGCGCACAACAATATATATATATAATGTAGAAATCTTGAAGGGGACAGCCACTAGAGAGAAGCTCTAAATGTACTTAGCTATTGGAGCGAGATTGCCATTTAATTTTGTTTGAGCCAAAGAGTTGGGTGAGTTGTATGTTTTTTAATCAACTCTCTTTTTTGTTTACAACTAATATTTAGTTTAATTTGTAAAACAAGTTCAATGTTGTATTATGTGGTGCGTTATTTTATCATACTTGTATTTCAATTTATTAAGAGGGTATGACCTATGCAATTTGGTAGTGAGATGATACAACTCGGATTATTAACAGGGATATGGACACACGTGCATACCCCTATTGATAATTTTATCTGGTCACTGCTATGACAAGTGTTGAAAAACTACATTGTATGTATTAATGTTTTAGTAAATCATATTTGTGTTTAAATAGAATACTATTCTTACATCATATTTCAGGCAGGTTATATTAACCCATTCGTAACCATCATATATTTTTAAAGTAGTTACAACTAAAGCAGACTATTCGGAAAGTTGTTTCTTTTCCATATTCAGCTTACTGGGTATGAATAGCTGGATAAGAGTGTGAATATGAGGATGCCTGGTTCACCATTATGATGTTACACCAACAGTTCAGTGCCCACATGTAGGTACAAGTCTGGAGGGTGGGAGTGACTGTGCCTGGTAGCGAGCAAAGTCAACACTAGATACACATGTGGTGATGTTGACGTAGTGCTTAAAAGTAGTATTTGACTACATGAATTTTGTAATTACAGTAGTGTTTGACTTCATGAATGTAATGACAGTAGTGTTTTGACTACATGAATTTTGTAACAGTAGTGTCTGACTACATGAAGTTTGTAACAACAGTGTTTGACTACATGAATTCCATATAGTAGTATTTGACTACATGAGTTTGATAAAGTAGTCAAATCCAATTACTTATTTGTTTTATATTCATATTATGTACCTTTGTGTTTGTTATTCTCATGTTTCCTACTCATTCGTGTGAGTGTTTAATACATTTTGATTGTCACTCATATACGTGTTTGTTATTTCTTGAAAACCCTGCCCAGTCTCAAAGGGTGTCAGCTCAATTACATTACACCTGTTTCCTTTGAATATTATTTCATTAAGGTATTTATTTTACATTTTAATGTCAAATAATATCAGTTACAAATTTATATAGTGATATTTAAGACATCATATGACCAATGTTAGGTCACTCAGAGTATGTTCCAGTCAAAAACCTTTGATCAGCAGGAAAAGCACAGCAAATACACATATACCATATAATTTAAACTTGCTTATGCATTTCAACCATGATACAAAATAAAACTGCTTGAGCCAAATATGCAAAAAAACAAGCTGATACCTGTGTCTTTAGTTTTGTTCCCATCCCTTGCTCTAAGATATGGATATTCATTTTCATTTAGCTGAGTTGCAAACACTGGTTCCTCAGTCCCATCATCAGTTAAGACAATACCTACAAAAAGAAAATCAAATGATAAAATATGCAACATAAAGCATGCAATCCTGTCATAGTGTACAGACTTTCTTGAGACAAGGATAGTAAAATCTGTCTTGAGCGACCACCCTTTCTACCAACAAAAAAGCGGTCTTTCAGGAAAGGTGGCTTCTCATAAAAGGTTAATGCAAGATGATCAGTTTTGATTGTCAGAATTATAGAATATAACAAGGTTTAAGAACTAAAAATACAATTATTGTACATGCATTTTAATAATTATTCATAATTCTTGTTAAAATATTGCATATTTTTAATATCAGAATAATTTTGTAAAGCAATGAAGATTTACATCTATCATAAAATATTTACATTTGTGTTGGAAGACTAAGTTTGCATGTATTAGCATATAAAGATTAACTAAGGGAATATTATTTAGCCTGTCTATAAGTTGACTTAACACATCCATAAAATGGAATTCAAATGCAGCATAAACCTTACACAGTTAACTATGGTGATTTCTGATATGTACTTTAGCCTGGTTTATGGGCTGTAGCAAATGATGCGACATGTATGATTATGATTAAATAAAAAAAAGTAATTGTGTTTTTGTGATGCAGTTATTCATAGCAGTTTGGTTATAACAATCTGTACTATGCATGCAGCAACTCCTAGGAGGTCTTGACACAAAGGATTCAACTAAAGGCAGTGGTGTTTATTTCTATTTTTGTAACGGATATATTCATAGTATTTTCATCTTATTTTGACTAAAAGTTATGATTGCTGGTATTGTTTTGCAGTTGCCAGCTTATGACAGTGCATTTTATATGATAAAATAGATCCATACATGATGATTGTGATTGTAATTAGCAAGTAGTCACTAACAGCAGTGGTCACTCAGGATAGCTTTCAATGTATAAATTTTACTAAATCTTGTAACACATTCATGCTGTTACTTATAGTTTACTTTCAACAAGATACAGAGTCAATATGATCACATCAATAACACAATAACTGTAGCCCAGCCATTCCATAGAATAAATAGACCATGTACATGAACATGGCTTCACACATTCTCAATATGGAGTGAACCCTTTATGATTGTCAGTTTTCATGCTTTTAATTGAAATTAAAATTAATGGCTGTGCTTTTAGTAAGAAAGGAGCTCTTATTGTTTTCACAGATTATTCAGTGAATATTTGTTTGGGTTGTTTGCTATCCATAATAATGACTACTCCATAGATAAAAAAGGCTATGAAGAGGGCAAATAAAATTCACTGAAATAATGCCTTTGAAAATAAATAATGGATACTATGTAATGATGTAACAAGCATGCAGGATAACATAAAAACAAGGATACATGTAGTAGATTTATTTCATTTTTTTGGTAGAAATAAAGTCTGTAAGACAAAACATTTGTTGTTGATTTGTTCAAGTTATAATAACCTGTTTACTCTCATTTCTGACCAAAGCAAAACTACACACATCAGATACATTCAATTCTATGCCAATTCCAACTTCAAACTGCACAGACCCATATCTGCTATCACATAATCTGCTTGCAGATCTGGGTTGTTCAGTTTTTTTTAGGAGTAATCAGGAGAATAAACAAAATATATCCTGATCTGCAGGCACATAATGCTATGGCAAATCAGAATGTTTGTTGTTTGCAGTTTGAATTGACTTATAAATTAGTATATACAGTACACTGTGCTAGTAATTCATAGGCAGTTGTTGTTGTTGTAGGGTTTAATGCCATTTTTCAGCACAAGATAGGCCATATATGGCAGCCAGTATTAATGGTGGAGGAAGAACGCTGGAAAACCCCGGATAGAACCACCAACCCACAAGAAGTTACTGGCAATCTTTCTCACATACCCACTTCACAGGCAGAAGAGACAAAATAATCCGACAATGCCATAAGACAAAAAACCTTTATGCAGTAATGATTTGTGATGATACTTTTTTATATCACACTTTTAACAGGTATGAGAACAATATATAAAAAAGTAAATGCATTACAATGTTTACTTATTTTTATGATCAAACCTAATGGGAAAATCAAAAAGAACAAAACAGCGTGAAACAATTTCCCATCAGTATGAAGATGTAAAGTTACCTGCATTATGGTGTGGGGGGAGTTCTAAGGCCAGGAACTTCTGAGCATTATTTGCCACATCCTTGTGTTCTCGTCCTTCTGATTTCATAGCTTCTATTTCTGATCTTAATCTGCAATAAAACAGTGGAGAATTAAAAAGTATAAATTGTGTGTTAAAATATCTTCTTAAAAGAGATGCTATAATGGAGGACTGGAGTGTGTCTCACGATAGTAGTCATTGGTTGAGCGCTGCTAAAAAAAAAAATCTATATTTTTTAAAACTCCGGCTACATGGCTGTTGTCTGATTTTTGTAATTTTTATTGATGAATATATATTGTAGTGATTACTATTACTTTGATTTTGTACTTGCAAGGGTCTATTTTAAGAAAGTAAAGAGCATAAAATTGCATAGGATCTATAAATAGATGTTTATGTGTTGAGTAGTAAATATGTTTACAAGATACAGCTTTATTCCATTGTACAACTTGATCAGGTAATATCTTAGAAGAATTAAGTTATTTCTTATTAGATGAGTTTGGTCACATGAATAGGTATTTTGAAATATTAGACTGAGTAGTATGAGTTGTCATGTAGGGTATAATGCAACATAGTCATACTAGATTCTTGAATGTGAATGTATGGAAAGAAAAATCACATTTCTTCCTATTTTCAAAGTCATTCTTTTCTCTTGTGTTGCTGTTGTAACATCAAGTCTCCACACTTATTATATGTTGTATTTAGATCCTAATTGAAAGGAAAGACATTTGCTTGGAATGTTCATTGGAAATAGAAAGAACTCAGTTGGACTATAATGGTATCTTGAAACTATATTTTATTTATTCAAAGGTGTTCTGGACTATGCCATTTTGGCAACATCATGATTCATGGCAGACCAATATATTTCCAGTTCAGGGGAACTTTTCATTCTTTTGGACTTTAGAACCTTTTCAGGATTATTTTGGATTCACTTCATAATAATGTCAGTTTCTCTCACCTCTATGTTTAATACATTGATAATTAAATTATTTGTTATATAAATGAGTTCTGGACAATGCCATTTGGACATCATTATTCTTGGCAGACCAGTATATTTCCAGTTCTGAAATTTACACAGAACTTTTCATTCTTTTGGACTTTAATATAACTTTTTTGAGATTATTTTGGATTCACTTCTCTTTAGTTTCTCTCACATTTTCATTTTAACACTGATAATTAAACTCTTTAAGTTTAACAAAACTTATTTGTTTTGTTTCTTTCTATTAATGAGTTACTGACCAGAGTCATAACAGCACACAGACCCAGTCATTCAGAATCAGTCAAATGTTGTGGTGTGAGATGTGTCTCAAGACAGTAGTCATCTGTTGACGAATCAAACATTTACAGTTAGTCATATATGCTGTGGTGTGAGATGTGTCTCAAGACAGTAGTCATCTGTTGACGAATCAGACATTTACAGTTAGTCATATATGCTGTGGTGTGAGATGTGTCTCAAGACAGTAGTCATCTGGTGAAAAATTAGTTAGACTTTTACAGTCAGTCATATGCTGTGGTGTGCAATTAGAAAATTCTCTAAAGGGTCAGAATTTACAGGCAAGAACCTGTCTTTGCAAAGTTAAAGGGTCAAAATACTGAATCTAGCAAAACAATTAGTAAACAGTGATCCATGCTACATGAAAGAGAAAGAGGATCCAAGTCCCCTAATTACTACAAGTATACCAATATTTTATATAAACAAGGCACGGGAAAATTTGATATGCACTACTAGCTAGCAGTTGATTGCATCATACATACTAATCACACTTAAAAGTACAGTGAATGGCAGTTTACTGCAAACATTTAATGTATTAATATTCAAAGAATCATGATGCTGGCTGTTGACAAATCTCTTTGCTCAGTGTAAGCCCCAATATACAGCTGTCCATTTCAAACAATACATGTAACCAATTGCATGTCTTTCAGAGGAATGACTTTAATTTTATTTATTTTTAATTGAGAAAGATGATACTCTTTTTTCACATTAATAATTTCACTTTCTTTGGATTTGTACATAATGGGAGTTAGTTGTGAATACATTTTCAAAAAGACATTACGATCTGTACATTTGGGGAAGGATAACTCCATTTACCTGCCACCTTGAGACAATATGAAGATTTGAAAAAGTTTGAGTCAAAATAAATTAATCATGTTTCCTAGATTATTTTTTGTTTTGTTCTTAAATGATGACTATACAGGATAACTTCTGTAGTATTACCTTCTTTCTAATAATATCCTATCTTTTTTAACTTGTTTCTCCTTTTTAATCCATTTAGCTAGAACTCGGTCCAACTTTCTCATTTTATCAAGAGCTTCCTTCATTTTAGGATCTATCAAGTCTGCCTCTGCTTCAGCTTCATCACCAGCATCTCCATCCCCAGCAGGTCTCCCCCTTGCCTCTCGCTCAAGAGCCTCCATCTTGGCCTGATAGATCTCAAGTTCCGATTTCATCTCCTCACGTACTTGCTTCTGAATCTCACTCTTGATCTCTTTCATTATCTCCTTCTCCTCTTCACTATCAATGTCTTCATCATCTGTAAGCAGATTAAATGAAAGATAAAAAAAACAGTACTTACATGACAATAACCAGTTGATAACAGAAATTTTAATAAAGTGTTAGAAATCTTAGCTGACAAAAGATTCAAATTCAATGAGTTTCACAAAAATTAACAACTGACAAACACACATATTTCATTTAATAAAAGGTAAATCGGTCAAGTGGAATTTATTCAAATTACATGCATATTTTGAAACAATTATTTTCTTCAATTTTAAGTCCATGTTTCCTGATTAGTTCCTCAACTACTTTTGCTGACAATTATAAGCTTTCACCTACCACTTATAAATGTGATTTACATGGTCAGTATCCTGGGCTAATCATGGGAGAGTACAGTAGTGCATATATAGTGTATATATTCACCTATAAGTCCAGTTGAACTGCAAATAGTAAAGACCATGATCTGTCATTCCATAATGCACCTGCAATCAGGGTCTATGTTGTTTGTTCTATTTGTTACTCCTCAAAAACAGCAGAGACCTAGATTTGCCTGCACATTAAATGATGGCAAATCTGGATCCATGCAGTCTGTAGCTGAACTTGATTTAATTAATAAGTGTAAACAGTAAAAAAGGGATTTGCAAATCCACTCTCTGAATTGCTGAGAAAAGCTCAAAATTGGCATGGGCAACCTCAAATTTTGAAGGTTCTTGCCTGAGATCTTTCCCAGTATTGTACCGTATTCTTCTATTATATATCTGGCCAATATTTTCACCTATTATATATCATTTCTGGTCTACAGCTAATATCAAGGTCAGTCTATCATTTTCTTTTAAAGACAAGATAATGTGAATAGTTACTTTTTAAAGTAAGTTTTCACACATAGGGAATAAATATTTATATTTTATCTTATCAGTTAAATTTTTAATTTTAATATTTCTTCATATCCAGAATCTGCTGCCTTCCTAACATAGATCCAGGCAGTTTCCGAGCATGCTGACTCTAAACAATCAGTTTGTACAAGACTGTTTTGATGCAAGTAGCCAATTTTAAGCTAAGTACAAGTTAATTATTAATAATACATCGTGACCCTTTTTTTGCTGCCATTGGTAACAATTGTAAGCATAAACATATTTCTTGCAAAAAGGAACTTTCACAGCACAATAATTGTCTTTCAGTTACTTTGGTAAATGCAACAGTCCATCAGATAGCATTGAAAGTATTTTTAAAAAATGCTTTAAAGGTTTACTGTTATTTTGGAGACAAGATTGTTGGAATTCTAATATAAGTCAATCATATCATGGCTCCTGAAATGTCGTATACATATATTTCCTCGTACACAAAAAATATTTGTTTTTTCTTCTTAATTACATGAAAAATAATGTGCAAAAACTTTATTCTGGGATTGAGCTCAGCTTCACCAATGTTGCAAATTGTGATATATTTTTTCATTACTGGAAAAAAAATATACTATCTGGCCTGGCTACTATATATTGTAAATACAATTAAACATACCACTTATGGGTCTTGATAGAAGGGGCATGTCAGTGAAATTATAATTGAGTTGATTTATAAGCAACTACATAAGGTAACATACTTGGTTGATGTGCCTCTTTTTGGGTTATCATTAACAAATCTAAAGAAAAAGGATAATAGTGTAAAATTATCTATATTACAAAGAGACTCAATTAGTAATTTTTTCATGATGTATTCATTCAAAACATAATCAATGCCTAAATTACAATAAATTTATCCCTATCTACCTCCAGGTATCAGTGCTCCATTCATTTCAATTTCTTTGGCCCTGGCTGCATCAGATTCCTGGATTCTCCTACGATCACCTTGTGATTCTTCAACCAGTCTTTGAAGCTCTTCATCCTGACTGTCCCCCTCCTCCTCCTCAAAACTGTACTCATCTGACAGGTGCTCTGAGTCGGACAGTTTCATTTCCTCCATGTCAAACCTTAACCTAAAGTCATTGTACTAGAACAAAGAGAAGAAGGAAATATTGGAGAAAACAAACTTTGATAAAATGTAACAAAAGAATAATAAGAGATTTTTTAAAAACTTTCTTAATTGTTTTGAGTAGCTTTGTGAAATTTGAGTATGTTAGTATGCAAAAAATACTGAAAAAGTTTTAATGTGCAGAAAATGATAATACTAAAGAAATGCACACAATAATTATCTGTATCAATGTACAAAATATCAACTTCTTTTGTGCAGTTTACATTTCAAGTGAAATCCCTATCAGAAATGTTTAATATACAATTAATTTGCTTTTTTTTCTATCTGCAAACCCTACAATGACCTTCCCAGTAAGACAGTTAATATTCTTTTATAAATCTGACCAATGTTTAATGAAAAATGTATTGGTATTATCAATTTGGAAAAAAATGCATTTTAAAAAATTACAAGTGTGGCCACATGCAGCAATGATTACAGTAAATTCAGTTAAAAAGTTAGTAAAATACAGCTTGGCTTTAATGACCTCCAGTTCAATTCAAAAACCACATTTCCAAAGGCCATGGAGGTTAATGTCGTCTTGTTGTATATCTTACAGTAATCTATATGGTTTATTTATTCACTTGGTGTGGAAATCTTCTCTCTACAAAATGAGCAATACTTAGATAAATATTACATTATGTCCAATAAATGTTATAATTGCCTTTCCTAATCTTTTCCATGCTAGGTATGCCAAATATTTAAACTATCTGTTTAGAAAGTTTTAATTTTATTAGGTTGATTTTCAGTGTGCTTCATTTGATGAGTGACATGTTTAGATGATATTTCAACTGTAAATGCAATATTTTTGTTAATTAGATTTTTGTCTGTAAAACCTACCTACCTATTATATGTATGTATGTATGTATGTATGTATGTATGTATGTATGTATGTATGTATGTATGTATGTATGTATGTATGTATGTATGTATGTATGTATGTATGTATATATATATATACATGACTGATGAAACTTGAAAAATTTGTTTAAATGATAAACAAATTATAATTATGTCATTTTCCAATGCTTGTAAATATGTCTATTAAATTTTAAAAGCTTATGTCCAGCATATTCTAAGAAACAGTACTAAATTTCCACTAAAATACAGAATCCTGAGTCTAAAGAATTCTAATAAATAAGAAACCAGAACAACTTTGAAAGGCCTAATGTTTTGTATTACTAACCCCACAAACCCTATCTGCTGTGCCTGCATGAAGCTTTGCAGTAAATATAACAATTTAAAACATGGCAATGTAATTTAAATTAAAAAATAAATTTCTTTAACCCCTCTCAATGAATTTAGGAATGACAGCTAAAAGCTGTATCTCCTCAAGAACACGGTTACTTTGTCTCCACAGAACAATGTCATTTTTACTGCAATCAATAAAAAGGGAACAGATTTACAGACAGAGAGACAGACAGATAGATGGAAGGACAGGCCAACAGAAAGATGATATCATAATATCCACTAAAAGGTGGAAATATAAAGCACTTAAATGGTGTGAAACTTTAAGCTGGTCATCTACATTGCATAAAATCATGCCTTAAAAATTTGGTGTGCTTTGATGAAATACTTTATACACAATCATGTTATAAGGCTTTAACTGAACAAGTCGAGGTTCAAAAAAGTGCAATTAATGATAAATAAAATGTAAAACAAAATAAATGACATGAAAATCTAATCTAATCAACGATATATCCAGTGAAATATCAGATTTATTGACCTTAAATGGTGCCTGTTTACTTAGAATAATATGCTAGCTTAAGAAGAATGAACACAAAAAATGACAAGGATTGATGGACACAAACATATCATAATGCTTCAAATGGAGAAAGGCAAATTGTATTTGCAACAAGGAATTTTATTTGTATGTATTCACCTTCATCAGTGTATCTTTTGTCATAACTGGTGGAAATTTCTTGGCTATTTCTTTATCCACAGAATTTGATGCTGAACTTGAGGCTGATCTGAGACTTCTGTCAGAGCTTTCCATGCTGCTGGATGCTGAAGTCTGACGACTCTTGCCAGTTAAACTGCCAGCACTGGAAAGTCCTTTAGAACTTCTGCTTTTACTTGGCAAAGCAGATTTGCTGTTATTTTTCTCCATTCTACTGTTATTATTCTCCATTCTACAACAGTTTAATTAAAATAAATTTATATTAATTTTAAACAGATCAAGAAATTGAGGAAAACAACTTAAACATTGTTTGCCTTTAAAACTGTTTGTATAAAATTTATGTCTCTGTTTCTTAGTCATCATGAAAGATTTATTAATTTTAACAAAAGCAATAGTATCTTGAAGACAACAATCAAAAACACATAGCAGAATAAATGACACATTATTATAAGCCTCTCTAGTTGCCTTCATTCTCCTCACATGACATTATTAAAAGTATTTTTGTTCAGAAATACTGTATTCTATAATTCCTTACAAAACATAATTCCATGCAATTTAATTTTTTTAAAGATGTTGTGTCTCTCTGTATATTTTTGTTTGGTGGGAGACATTGACAATTTCCACTGACACAAAAAATCCAAGTACTGTGAATAGCATCCAGGTATTAATACATTGATACAAGAGTCAGTAGTGATCAAGACGAAAATGGAAAATGCCTCACAGAAGCAAATGACATTGCAGAAGGATGGACTGAGTATTGTAAAAAAAACTCTACAACCATTGGTCCACAGGAGACCCAGAGGTGCTTCAAGTTCCAAACTTCAGAAATGATTACGATTTCCCCATTCTCAAAGAAGAGGTGGAGTCAGCAATAAGAGCACTGAAGAATGGGAAGGCAGCTGGAGTAGACAACATCCCAACTGAACTTATCAACAATGGGAGGATCAGTGATAGAGCTACTAACAAAAATCTGCAACAAGATCTGACAGAGAGGTGAATGGTCAACACAGTGGACCCAGTTGCTGATTATAACACTCCCAAAAAAGGCAATCTGAAGCTGTACCAAAATTACAGAACTATCAGTTTGATCAGACATGCTAGTAAGGTAAGGCTGAAGATAATCTTGAACAGAATGAACCCACAAGCAGAAGAAATAATTGCTGAAGAACAAGCAGGGTTCCAGAGTGAAAGAAGCACAATAGAAGAGATATTCAATCTCAGGGCTCTGTGTGAAAATTACTTGCAACATCAACAAGACATCTATCATTTGTTCATAGATTTCAAAAAGGCTTTTGACAGTGTGGCATGAGGCATTGTGGGCCACAATAAAGAAGTACAACATGGGTAAAATGTTGACCAATACCATCAAGCAGCTGTACACCAAGGCTACCAGAACAGTAATTGCTCAAGATTCTGTGGGGACTGGTTCAAGACAACAGATGGAGTACATCAAGGCTGTCTCCTGTCACCCATGCTTTTCAACATCTACTTAGAGTGCATCATTAAAGCAAAGCCCTGGAAAACCACTGTGGGGCAGTCAGCATTGGAAAGCATAACATCAATAACCCACGCTTTGCAGATGACACTGATGGGCTGGCAGGCAGTGAAGACAAGCTTGCCACCTTAGTGAAGAACCTGGATGAAACATCTTCCAGATTTTACATGGAGATTAGCACTGAGATGACAAATAGTGGCAAACAATCTCAGCCAAGTTTAAAGTCAGCGGACAGGAACTGGAAACGTGGGCCAGTTCAAATAACTTGGTACCATAATCACTGAAGAGGTATCGAGAGCAGAAATTTTGTCATGAACAGCACAAACAATGGCCACTATGTCAAAGCTAAGACCCATCTGGAGAAACACGAATATCTGTCTGAAAACTACAATCTGACTATTGAGAGCACTAGTCATCTAAATCTTTTTGTATTCATGTGAGGCCTGGACCCTGGCAGAAGAATTACAATGAGATGCTACAGAAACATCCATGGCATCTCTTACATGGACCACACCATTAGGCATAAAGTAGGCCATAATGAAGATTTCACCACTGTCAAAAAGAGAAAGCTGAAATGGTATGACCATGTCATTAGAGCCAACAGTCTATCCACAACAGTACTGCAGGGCAGTGTCCAGGGTGGCAGAAGGAGAGGTAGAGAAAAAAGTGGACTGACAACATCACAGAATGAACCAGGAAAAGTTTTGCAGAGACACAGGCATTGGCACATGATTGAAACAAGTGGAGGGAACTGGTCAGTTGTTCAGCAGTACAGTGCCTCAATGAACATACTTGGTCAAGAGACTGATGATGATGATGATGATGATGATGATGATGATGATGATGATGATGATGATGATGATGATGATGATGATGAGTAGGAACAGAGATTGTTCCCTTTATTATGTTAAATTATTGGAACATATATGGCACCAAATAAATGAACTTTTAAAACAAAATTTACTGAAGCAAAAATATATGTCACAGACACCTATTTAAATGATAAGGGTATAGAACATCTACTCTCCAAGTTTCATAATTCTATGAAGCAAAATATGACCAAAATTCATGTGACCATGATCTCAATGCAAAAAATAACCAAAATCCAGTAAAAGATGAAATATCACTTACAATGAGTTTCTTTTGTTGTAAGGGCATATTTGTAACATAGTTTAATTATCATCATCTTCATAATCCTACCATGAACGTCCCTGTGAAATGAAAGCAATAAGGGTCACAAGTGTTTACATCATCTGTTCTTTTTTCTCTGATGTTTAATGTTGGTATAAAGCATACTGTATGTACATTGTTTGTAAGAAAATGATGAAACATATTGAAATTAAGTCTCAACAGGAGAGGGTCAATATATCCTTTTTTTTCCTTGTCTGCTAAAACATTTCTTGCAATGAAATACTGTACCACACAAAATATTGTAAAATAACTCAAATTTTGATATGCAACATAGTTCATCTGTTTTAAATATTCAGTTCATTTAGAAATTCAACTGTGTACTGAAGAGAATGTATTTACTGATTCATAACTAACGCAATTAAGTACTGATTCACTAGTTTTGTATTATTTATGTATCATTTTATTTGATATTTTCACAAAAACTTGTGAGAGTTAGCCATTGATAGAATACATGACGGCAAGATAAGTTAAGAAACTATGACCTATTGTTGCTGACATAATTTTTAAAAGAATGATCACGTAAACAATTTGATTAAATTAGTAAAATAATTCAAAAGCTGTAACTATGGTATAGATAAATGACAAAGAGAAAAATGATCAATAAATAAATGACTTTGGATAAACACCAATGTTATATAGTGAAAAGGTCCAAACAAAATTGAAAATCCAAACCATGAAATTTAAGAGCACTATCAATTCTACATGCTTTAAATGAAATTTACAGTAAATATGTATGAAGACAATTTCTATAGTACCAAGTTATGCATGATATCAGAATTGTATAAGTGGAAAATGACATAATATGAGTATGACTGTGCCTTTTAAAATGTAATAGAAAGTTATATACTAAAAAAAGAACAAATCTGAGAAAAAGGTCCCTAATTTTAAGTGTTAGAATGATGAAATCAACTGAATTCAAAAGCAACATTATAATTTCATGGCAAAACAGGGGTCATGCTACCAGGAAAACTGGACATTCGAGCTGCTTTAAAAAAATTTAAACCTTGCCTTCTTTTGTTTGGAAAGCAAAAATGACTTCACCCGGTGATATTTTAGAAATAGACTGACCATAGATTTTGAGATGTGCCCTCGCCATGGCCAGGTTAGTTCTAGTATTGTGTTGTAGTGAAATGTATTTATGAAGCTATCAAGTAACTAGTGTTGATATCAATTCCACTGACAAACAAACTCTTGTGCATTCACAAGCATGTGTTTTGATAACTGATTGACCATTAACCCTTTCCCATGTAAGTTAGCAATTATTGCTGCTCGATTTCCTCATCTTATCCTTTAATGATTAAAACATACAAACTTGTGTTTCAAAACTTTAACAATAGTATGTAAACAGCAATTTGTGTTTTAAGAACAGAATCGGTGATCTAGATATTTTAACTGCCTCTTGTACACTATTTTGTCATAAAAGTAGTCTTTAACTGAAAGTGAACCAGTAACGGAGAAATAATGATGGACATCACTATGTCTCCTAAGTACCAGTTTATTAGATTGACTATTTTTGTGAACCATTTAACAAATATATTTAGAAAAATATACAATTCATGACAAGCAAAGTCTAGGTATTGTGTTATTGAGGATTTCGCTTTAAAATGCAATTGTGTAGGTAAGAAAAGTATGGGACAATGGTATCTTGTGGAATTTGCAACAAGCAATATAAGGTCAAGGTTGTTTTCTGACTTAACTTGTATTTGTGAAAAAAGGGAAAAAAGCAGCAAAGCAAATACTATTAAACTAATGCATAAAATTGCTAAAAGTACATAGACATATAATAAAAACATAAATTTGTAATCCAATCAGTGGACTATTGTAATGAAGCTATATAAAGTCAGCGGTTGCACTACAAAAACTCATCCTAAAATTATATGCACTCTGTGGTGATTCAGTTGGAAAGAAGGATTTAATTCCTATACTGACTATATAGCCATGTCTGCAATTTTATGCATTTAAGTGTTATCTATGAATCATTATGGCAATGTTTTATCTGCAACAAAGAAATTTGTACCAACAGTATGATCTGAAGACACATGTTCATTTGCCCTCATGTACATGGTACATCGGTTGTTTCATAAGAATTCAGAAATCTTTCAAGTGCCTTTATAGTGAACATTTAGAAAGTATTAAAACAAATATTGATTTAGGGTAGTTGATTAAGCATTTTTACACTAATGTAATCTGGTTACTCAGTTCAAATTTGTTACAATATAGTTCGTATCATTCCCTTTTTTAAAGGAATATGGCCAAACAAAACTCAGAAAAGTTTTTACTTGAAAATTTAGTATTGCTTAAGTTCAATCTTTAACGCATAGATGGATACTGGGAAATAGAGGGCATTATTCAAAAATGAGAACACACATTATATATATTTTTGCTTTGCTTCCACTTTTCCCTGTTGAGCTATCATTTCTCCCTGTTCCGCCCAAAAGGAGAAGTCACTTAATATTTATTGGCATTTTGAATTAAAGAAATTTATGATGTTAACAATGAAATTAGCATTAATCAAATAATTTTTCATCATTTCATTCCAAATTTTCTAAATTACAAACTTCCTGGAAAGCATCAAAGTACAACAGTCATAAAATCGCAATGCAAAACTAAATGCAAGGTTTGCTAAGTTGATTTACAGTGGATGATAATGATGTGTCAGCTTTATATTGCAGTTTTAATGTAAGAGTTTTGAAAATTCTAAGAATCTTGTTTAGTACAATAACTGAAGTAATTATCAGATTCAGTTCAATTTCAACCGATTAACATAGACATATTTGAAAAACAGGAGCAAAACACTCACGATAAGTTGGTCCACGATAAAGTTGCAACATCAGGAAAAGGAGCTGGTCACGTACTAAAAAGAAGAAAAGAAGAACTCTAAGGGTTTAGCGAAATTCACATTGAATAAGAAATAAAGTTACTCGTGTACATATATAATGAATCTACGTATGGATTTCACACAAATTAAACTTACTTTAGAGCTGCATTAAACATGGTAAATACGTTTAAACTTTCAACGTTGACATAATTTCCATGGTGATTTGTGATGCAGTTGGCTTCAATCTGTTTACAAATTTTTAATTACACCAAAGAATATTTGGCAATACACCTGGACTTTTAAAACTTATGATATAACTTGAAATATAGTTATTTTATGTATCTCTTCAACAGAATAACTACTAAAAACGGAGAGTTATGTTGTTCATCCGACGCCAATTCCCCAATCCACCATCTTGGAATTCTGAAAGACTGGTTTTGCAAGGTTTTACGATTGGGACAAGATACCGGCTCAGTGCTGAAGCAAAATACATATTCCAGTAATAAAACGGGTGATACGGTATAAATATGTACTACTATCCATTCATTCTGTAGAGCTATTTTATGTTTGATCTAGAGAAAAATATTTTTTTTGCTATCTGCTTTATGCTTAATAGTTTTATTTTATTTTACCTGGTTAATCTCCAGAGTCCAGAACCTCCATTTATTTGTAGTGTTTATACTGGTTGCTATGGTTATGGCATGTTGTTGATAATCTTGATGTTTTTTTTAACTGTTCTTGCTGTTTGGATGCAGCAGCAGAGAGGGTGAACAGACCTTTTTGCTGAAACGTTATTTGTTTAAAAAATAAGCTTCCTATGAAAATGAAAAAAATTAAGGTCAATAACGCCAAACGGAAGCCTCCAACTGGCCGGGTTACTCTAAATGGGTTAATTAATTTGTTACTTTATCCTGGCATTTTCATTATATTAGTTTCTTAACCAAAATTTTTATCAAGACTTATAATATGTCATGTAAATTTATTCTTAAAACTCCTTGTGTGGTAGCTTGACCACGTAAAAAGAAGTTTTAAACTTAGTTATATCCATATCTCCTGAACAGCAAGTCTGATGAATATTTCGAAGTGTATGTGATTAAACTCCATTAAATACAGCTAAATATTACAGTTATATCTAATCATTTTAGGTATCTACGTGGACCGCTAAGCTATATAAATTAAATTAGTATTGTTATGCCTGTCTCGAGAAAATATTCTTGCCCGATTTGAATGTTTATCCATCATCAAGTACTAAATTTTTAATAAATCCATCAAGTTCATTAACACTCTGCGCTTTATCAACATAGACGATAAAATAAATAATATAAATAACCAATCAGATGACCGAGTTGGAGCACGTGATTAAACGATATGTCCGTTGTTCGAGTCAGTCATACAAAATATGGGATGCCTGTAGAGATGCCGCATTTAACTTACAATTATCTGCAGAAAGAACCAACATCCTCCCCTCCATCCACCATGTCATGAATTTAGGGCATCTTCTTGCATGGCATACTGTTCCAGTTCTGTTCTCGGGTGCATTGCTCAGGTTCCTGCATTCGCAGGTTCGCTTTTGAACCCAACTTTGTACTTTAATCTGCTCAACTAATAGGTCATATTGTTACGGCTATTGGATTTAAATTATTATTTTTTTTTAATTGTTAAATCCAAATTTGTCATGGTTGCTTTAAAATTCATTTATTGGGAGATTTTTTCTAGAAAGTACAGGTTGACCATCCTTTAATTGTAAACAAGTTTTGAACTTGGCTTGTTGATCTAATTCCTGACCTTGCTTCGGACATTGTCAACAAGTCTCTAACACTATTGGTTAATTTCAAGGACAACATTTTATTTTTAGTTCTTAGGGTTAGTAAATATCTAGAGTACGTGATTTTTAGTGAAGGCAGTCTCTTTCTGTGACCTTCCATGAACTTCTATCAATTTCTAGAAAATCACGTGATCACTTGTTTACTAAGAAAAACAAGTATAAGAACTGTTGTTTGGGATAGAACAAATTAGTAGAATCTTTGGGCTGTAAGTTATTAGTTGTGTATTTCATGTTTGAGCGTTAATTTTAATTATTTTGTTCTGGACTTTGTGTCAATTTGTTGGAAAAGAAGAATTATTCTATTTATTCGGAAAAAGGACATGTGTTTCATAATTTCATCTGGATGATATTAAAACAAGAACTGCATCACGTGACATTGTCAGCCATTTTGGATTACATCGTCAAGATTCGAACCTGGAACTATTAGAACATTTATTTATCAGGACTTGCAATTCCATTAGTGGATTATTTTGTGAATTTTATATTTGTTGGATTTGATTCTCTAAAACCGTAAGTTTATTTATTTTATGAAAATAATTGTACTTAAATAAATCATTGTTAAAGTTTTACAAGCTTGTTAGTTTTCACTCTTTCTGTGTTGCTGCTTATTCGAGCCTAAGCACGTAACAATATATACTTCATGCATGCTTCCCATGGTCCATGCATGGAGTATCGTCTGATGATTATCATGACAATCCTCGGGATCAGATTCATCTAGTTTCGGTTATCAGTGTCCCCATAACCTCGTATCAGCCCTTGAAGCTCCATATACCGGAGTCAAACATCTTCACAACACTACAAACTCCCCAGAGCCTCTTTTCCTGCGAATTCCTTTGGAACAAAGGGCCATTGCCAAGTTTCTGGGCCATTGCCAAGTTTCATGCATTCACAACTTGGTTTTGAAACAATAATTTGTTTCAGTACTTAAAGGTACTCAACTATTATGCCCATATCTACTTCATACCCGCTTTCTACGGTGTATGTATAAGGTATCAGCTGATGTTTGTTGCCAATTCATCCTCAGGATCAGACTCAAGTTTCGGTTATCAGGGTTCCTATATACCTCGTATCAACCCTTTGTGGCTTTACATACAGGTGCTGGACACACTTCACAACCCTAGAAACTCCCATGAGTCTTTCTTTATGTGGCATTCCTATGCAACACAAAAATCCAGAGCTGGACTGCTGCAGTGTCACGTGACAACACGTGCCACCATTATGCAAAGGTGCATGTATGAAGTATCATCTGATGTTTGTTGCCATGGCACTATCAGGATCAAATGGTATTGCCCATTTAAATTAGTCACAAAGACACAGTGATCCCTTTTAAGAGTGCTCTAAAGACTCTCCTGTTTCGACTGCAGGGACAAACTTAGCGACCTAATCATGTTTTGTATGTTATATGTTTTCAGCATGTTTTTATGTTTTCGTGTTGCATTGTTTTTGTCATTTGTTGTTCTGTAGTGTAGTCATATCATTATTGATGGTGTAAAGCGCTTAGAGCTTCGAAAGATTAGGCGCTATAAAAAGTCCTCATTATTATTATTATCATTATTATTATTATTATTATTATTATTATTATTATTATTATTATTATTATTATAATACTCGTCGAGTTTCAGTGTGTGTTCTAAGATCTACTGGTAGACCTGCAATATACAGATATGATTTAAATGCTCCTTAACGAGGATTTGTACGTGAACAATTACAAATAATTCCTGGAGATACAGAATTACCATCATCTTCACTTAACTAGCTCTTCGACGTCGATTATATTCAAGACAGGTCAGTATCACTTAACTAGCCCTCCGACGTCGATGACACTCAAGACAAGTCACCATTACATTTTCGCGCGTGACCAAGACTACATTCAATTCTATCTACGGTAAATTGTCTTGGATCATTTTTTGAATCTTGCCACAACATTAATGTGGTACAACTTGCACAATGACTATTAAGTTGTTCTTTTAGTGCAATGATAAATTCAGAGTCAAGTTCAAAGTCGTTTTTATTTTCTTTGTCACAGTGTTTATACCTAATTTTTTCTTACTATATCATTGCTAAAAGCATTGTTAATGGTACCAGCAGTTTCTGTAAAATTTACATTAACCCTCCGCAGCTGTGATATTCTTCTAACTCGAGACACTGCGATATAAACTAAATTTGACCATTCGATACGATCATCGACGATCCAAACAACTGTATCAGAGATGGTTAATCCTTGAGATGAATGGATTGTCATTGCGCATCATAGCGTCCATGGAGCTTGTACATAGCCATGGCGCTCTCAACAACACTGACAGGAACTCAAACAATATCATTTAACAAAAGATTTCGTTTATCTGACGATCCCGGTATATCAACTTCAATATTTTGATTGCGTGTATCTGCTGGGCGATAATATAATGGTATGGACATATTTATTTTTTAAAAATTGTTAGGTATCACGAACTATCTTTCAACTTGCAACTATCAAATCATCTGGTCTCCACAAATTCCCAAAATCGTTTATATGTGTTTCTTTAACTATATCACGCATTATTTCACACTGAACTTTATTTGGTTGATTAATCCTTCAGCTCTCTTAATTCTGGATCAAGCATTCTATAATCACCAGTTATTTTCCTTTAATAATCAATAAAACCTTTCAGTCATTCACGCGGATACAATCCAAATAAGCCACATATTATCACATCAGCATTTTCTGTAAATAACCAATCAAGAAATATTTTTTATTTATCTTTAGATACTGTGCATATTTCATCCCAAATCTTTTTCACCAGCTTGTTCAGCAGTTCATTTATCTCATTTCCATCGAAACAATGTATGATATGTGCATGATTTAACTCCTCGTTCGCTCGTTTCTCTTGCGAGTCTGTATGTAGGGGGTTAAAACGATCATATCAACAGAGTTTGACGAACTCTGTCGAAAGAATTCGATCATACGAGTTGTTTCACTAGAACCTCCCGTTTAACTGAGATAAACTGTCTTATGTCTAGTCACAGGATCATTCACTGTCGGAGCAGATGACAATTTTAATATTTGATTATTTTTTATAATAAATATCCTTGATTTCAGAATAAGTATGTAACTGTTCTTGTTTTATTCTCCATTCATTGCATGATACATCGTAAGCAGTGCTTATGTAAAAAAATTAAAGCAGCAATTCTGAGTAATTTATTTCGATATAGCCTGAAGCTGAAGCAACTCTAATCGTGGTTTTAAGAAATCTGTTTGTTTGCGGACGATATGATATATTTGCTAGAAATATCAGTATTTTGATATCGATCATATATTGTAACAATACTATCGGTACCCACTTCTTTTTCTGTAAAGTGTCAATCAAACCAGACATAACAAATCGGATGAAGATCTTTAGCAAATTCAAATGACTCGATACCGGCGAATCCTGTCTAATCAAAATCCGGCAAAGGTCCTTTTATCGCAACTCTGGTCATCTCGTGTGTTGGATGTCCAGATGTTTTAAAATATCCATGACATTCACTCATTCCTTGAAAACTTTCTTGATAACACGCTGCCATATCAACCGAGATAGCATCTTTATAATTATATTTAGTGTTCCGCAATCCACTTTGTACATATTCTCAGCAGCTTAGCTGCACGACTTTAAGAATTTAAAATCGTTTTGGATTCCATGAATTTTTTTTTCCTTATTCAATAATTGTTCAATACTGTTTCTTCTTGGAGAGATTCGGAACGATACATATCTCCGTTAGGTAGTACAAATTTCATGTTAAACTTTAGTTTGATGAATTTCCCTGAAAAATTATTATTTTGGTAACAAAAATCCATTGTGTATAAAATATGTACACTGTTATTTCATAATTTACTTACCTAGTTAAATATCTTTTGAAATGTATATTGCCATTTACATTTTCTAATCGTGACTGCAGGCGACTTTGCAATCGAAAATGTGACAGTTCTCTAAAGAAAAAGTACAGCACAGGTGTTAAGTGTTCCACCTGAAATTTTTAATTAATGAAACAATGCACCTCTGGAGAAAAAAAAAACAAGGGTGTAAATTACAATTATTGAGGTACATTCCTTGTAATTGTAGATTGTCGTTTTAGTAAGTGTACAGTATTTAGCTTTAAATTGCTTTATAGACGTTAAATCCCTACACCGTAATGCAGTGAAAGTAACATTGAGTGTTTGCAAATGAATATATGAGGAATTAAGCTTAACAAATGTATACCAAATAAATGCAGCAACTGTACTCCAATTTTACCATTAGAAATATCGAGATATGTCTTTTTGTCAAAGCCACCATACTATTGCTTCCCTGGACACTCTATGAAAGGTCTTTAACCAGCCTACAAGTGCAATCCCTTTGAATTGATTGCTAACATTGAAGAATATGTGTCTCATTTAGCCCGAGAGATAGGTTTTTCGTTCATGAAAATCATTCAAGTGGTTTATGAGAAAATTGAATTATTGTGATTTTCCATGTGTTTATATAGGTAATGGTTAGGGTTACGGTTTTTGGTATTAACGTATAAATGGACCCATCGATTATGATGGCCATTTTGCTGCAGTACGTTTATCATAGAGCCTGATAGATATGTATTTCGTTCATAAAAATTGGTCAAGTGGATTGGAAGATAATTGGATTCTTGTGATTTTCTATATATTTATCATAGGTTACAATTAGAGTTGCAGTTTTATGATAATAATGTAAGAATGTACGCAGCGATTGTTATGCTCTTTTCACTGAAATACGTGTCTCATACAGCACGATAGATAGGTACTTGATTCATGAAAATTGGTCAAGAGGTTTCTGAGTAAAAATGAATTTTCGTCATGTTGTGTTAAGATTTAGGGTTACCAATGAAGTAAGTATTTTCTTGAGATCTTTGAACTTTTTCGTGTGGTGTGGCAAAAAGTTTTGCCAAAATTCTGCAAGTAGCACGAAAATGAAACCATCTTAATTTATGTTTCTTGTTATTTAAAAACTGTAGTATATTTGTTCGGCTACACATCCATTTAACCTGAAAATTTCATTCCATTTCTTTTCACTAGTTGGGTTAACATGTTTTGAAAAGTCATTACAAAATTTACAAATGGAAATGGATAAATGGTCTGAATCGTGCCATTTCATTTTATTGTACAAGTAATCAATTAAGTAATCATTTACTTAAAATATTAACAGTAATCAATTCCTGCATGGGGTCCCGAGTGGCCGAGTGGTTAAAAGCGCTCACCGTTACGGATCACTGCCATCTCACCTCTGTCTGCATGGGTTTGAGTCTCGGATTCGGTCAATGTGGGTATGTTAGAAAGCTTGCCAGTAGCTACTTGTGGGTCGGTGGTTCTTTTTCTGGGATTTCTCGGGTTCTTCCTCCACCATTAATACTGACCGCCATGTATAGCCTATCTTGTGCTGAAAATGGTGTTAAACATTAATTCAACAACAACAACATTTCCTGCAAAAAAAGTAACCCATAACTGCCATTGATAAAACAAATTCTGGAAAAGTATTTCAAAGCTCTGATTACTTTTAAAATTGCAATTTGTCATAGTGTACAGAAAGAAGCAAAACAAACAAGTTTTGTAAAACTTAACAAACAATTTAATTAACAATGTTAAAAATGAAAATGTGAGAGGCTCTTTGAGTATTATGAAGAGAATCCAAAATAATCAAAACAAAGTTCTCATAAAGTCCAAATGAATAAAAAGTTCTGTATACATTTTTAGAACAAAAATTTACTGGCCTGCAAAAAATCATAACCTTATCAAAATGTCATCATTCAGAAATCCTATGATGCAAGTAAGACTACTTACATTGAAATACATCTAAGCTCCAACAAAGCTATGTCACCATAGCGTATGAGAACACAAAATAATATTTAATGAAGAATTATGAATTGGACTGTGGTATAGAGCTAGGCTTTATAGTAAGGCCTACCTTATTATTATTATTATTATTATTATTATTAGTAGTAGTAGTAGTAGTAGTAGTAGTAGTAGTAACAGTAGTATTACTTATATTATTATTATTATTATTATTATTATTATTATTATTATTATTATTATTTATTTATTTATTTATTTATTTATTTATTTATTTATCATCAATGAGTGATGACTGGAATACTGTTAGCTGACTGATCATTCGTTATTCCCATTAATTAATTACAAAATACACAATCAACAATAAATAAGTTTCAATAATAGTTAAAGTATCAGTAAATTTACCTTACATAACAAAATTTATGAAGATACGAGCTGTTTCTCGACGTCTATTTTAATTTCGTAAAAATGTACATGTATCTGTTCTGGTCTGTTCTGATACATTTTTTTAAATACTTACGACTATTATTTTCCTTGCACAGTCTGGATACTTAAAAATATTAACTAATCGGATTCTAATATGCCACTTTGCTCGGAACTGAATTTCCGGTGTGAAATGTTTTCATCGGCAACAGAATGTCAATCATATATTTTTAATTATTCGTTGTCTTTTCAGAAGTTTTTATAATATTGATTGAACTCATATTTGGTATTAAGGTAAACAGAAATGTCTGCGACAGAGACAAGAAGTGGTTCCACAGAAGAAAAAAGGTTAGATTAGTGGATGGCTTGATAATACCAGGCAATACACTGTTGTGTATGACTTCGCACATAGGCTTAATAATATAGTAGATTGTTTCTGGTTGGTATCATGTATATCATTTAAAAAAATAAATAATAAAAACATGACGGATAGTCGCCGCGCTGTTATATCGCCAGACAGATGATTCTCTCGCATAGAGCGTAGTTTCGCTTGCCTGTTTTTGTTGTGTGTGTGGGTCTTCCTTTTTTTTTTTTTATATAAAAAAGTTGAATGTTTACTATTGTGCAAGTCACACGGGTCATGTAGTCTTTCAAAATCAACTATATCAGTAATGGGTGTTATTTTTCATAATTTTACTCTGCACACCTTTAAGAGGCAAGTATTCACTTCATTTGGATTCACGGCTCCGAGTAGTCTAAGCACTCTCTGTTACAGATCACTGCCATCTCACCTCTGTCTGCATGGGTTAAAGTCTCAGATTTGGCCAACGTGGGTATGTGAGAAAGCTTGCCATTAGCATCTCGTGGGTCGGTGGTTCTTTCTGTGGGGTTTCCTGGGTTCATCCTTCACCATTAATACTGGCTGCCATGTATAGCCTATCATGTGCTGAAAAATGGCGTTAAACCCTAGAACAACAACATCAATGATTTGCATTTGCATACATCCATATTCCTGTGGATGGCATTTTTTTAGATAGGTGCATACAGCAAAATTAATATTAAAGTACAAAGACATTTTTGGAAGAAATAAACCTAAAGGTGTGATCCAGTACAATCCAATTTGAATGTTGTGCACTATGATGTCACAATGAAAGCTACATATATTGATAAAAAATTCAAACTACTATCGATTGTGACAAAAAATTCCACTTGACATGCTCATATTTTGGCCACCATTGTAAAAGTACATTGCAATAGATAATTTTTGAAGTTTTTTGGGCGACAGGATGCAGAGCATTCAATGATCAGGATTGAATAGACTTTGGTTAAAGAAATTTAGTTCAAAATTTTAAGAGAACAATTTATATTTAATTTAAATGAGTAAATGTACATACATGACCCATGTGACTTGTACTGTAATTGTTTATCAAGTACCGTACTATAGAAAGACTGACATACAATCAAGAATCAGAACACATAATTTTTACTGAAATATGAACATGAATGGATTATGATTTGCCATTTAGCATACCTGTTCAGTCGAGTAAGAATGACCTCGTTGACATGAAATGTGCTATAAATAAGTAAAAAAGTAAATCATAATAAAAGTTTTTTTTGCAATTTATCATGAAACAAATATGAATCATAATGCATTGGTCATAATAATTATTTTGTTTTAAATTTTGTGTTTCTGTAGTATTCTTACACCATCTCATTTGTTTGTACCCCACTACTGAATTAAGAAAAGAAGGCATCAAGAATATCAAAATGCAAAAAACTTTATAGTCATTTCATCTATTGCTCTATAAATTCTAACCTGATTCTTGCCAGGGGGTCCCAAATATTGTCAACGTTTTGTCATTTCAAATCAATGGGAGTTTCTTTAGCAACACTGTTACCATATTTGTTTAGGCCAGTTTATATTTTCAAGCAACAAACAGATGTGCTCTACTTCACCTTCTTTAAAAATCTCAGTTATTCCATAAATGTGGATTTACATTTCTTGGAATACATGTTCCTCATATTTTTGTGTTCAATTAGTTTATAAATATTAAAACTTGACATTGCAAATACATGTATTGGATGCGGTTGACAGTTTTTATTGAAATAGACTATTCAAGAAAACAGAAATGGACAGATGGCAGTCCATTTGAATTTAAATGACTATAATTTGTCAGTGTTAAGGACACCTTGGCATGAAACAGGTTAGAAATTATAAATCAATAAATGAAATGACTAAGATGCCTAAGTTTTATGCATTTCTATATTCTTGATGCTTCTCATTTTTAAAAATGTTGGATTGGTACAAACAAAGGGGAGGGTTTGCTTATACCATAGTAGCTCTTTGCTTACCTTCCCATTTATACCCCACTATTGATTTTAAAAACAAAAGTCATCAGAGATATAAAAATAAACACATCTTAGCAATTTCATTCATAAATTTATAATTTCTAACATGATCTTTGAATGGGGAATTTATATCTCATTGACATTTTGAAACCAAATGGGCATTTTTTCACTAACTTATTCACCATATTTGTGTGGGTGATTCTGTTGTTTTTTTTGTCAGACAAAAGATTTGATGTAGTTTGCCATCTTCAATAAATTCTGAATGATTCTGTTAATTTCTATAACTTTGGATACATGTATTGCATCTGTGAACAGATGCATATAAGCTTTACACAGTTTTATTTGTTGCATGTAAGCATTACACATTTTAATTTGTTTCCTTTTTTATATGTAATCATTATAGCTGGACATTATAAATATTAGATGCAGATGATAGTTTTTATTAAAAATCTACTGTTTTAGAAAAGAAAAGTGAGTAGTATATCTGTTTGTTTACATTGACAGCTTCAGAATTTTGGAAATGCAAACAAGATGATTATTAGGGTGCATCAAACGCCCCATATTTTTTTTAACTTCAATGGATCATTTTGTCCCTTGTCTAGTTTTTTTTTATTTAAAAAAAGAAAATTTATGGCAGAGTTTGGTGAAGTTTGAAGTACATTTAGGTGGTCCACCATTCAAATGAATTTTTTGTCAAAATATCGAAAACTCGCCATTTGGCGCATATGTCCAGTTTTTCCACTCATTTTAAACATGTCATTATGTTATATAATATTGCATGCAGAGTTGTATATAGATATTAAAATAGTACATGCTCAGTTTTTATCTGATTATATTCAACAGTATGATGCTAAATTTATACAACGGGTGTTAGAAGTATTTATTATATAACAAATTAACCATTCACTACATCTTTTAACATTTTTCAACACATCGGAGACAATGGTTTCATCGCAATGAATTCAGACAGTATATGTTGTTTTCAACATTTTTCTAAATGATTTGTTCAATGTTCAAAATGTTAAATATAGTTAAATATATTCTACATTCAGCAATGTTTTAAAGTCAATGGTAGTTATTTGGTAGATTCTTCAGTTAGTCGCTATGTCCTTTGCGTTTTCGCAAGTTGGGCTGTTCTTTACGGTCCTTCTCAACAACTTGCAGCACGTTCTGGTAATGTTCTTCATCCCTTGCTGATGCCAAGAAATCTAAGCATAGCTTAACACCTCTCTCAGCACAGTCATTGACAACGTTCAGCGATTGAAGGTTGCCGAGAGAAGCTTGGTACGCAGCAGAATTTGGCCAGTTCGCAACTTCTTTAGTCATGAACTCAGCGTTCAGCTGAAGAATAGTGAATGTGTACCAGGAATCAATACTAGCAAAATCAGCAAGAGTTGTGGTCAGAGTAACAGTTGCTGGAAACTTTGGCTTGCCAAAGCCTGTTCCAAACCGGTTCTGTGGTGCCAAGAGGGCAGTTTCTGGTTTAACAGCCAGCAGACTGTCTGCAAGAGCTCGCCATTCAGCGTCAGGCACCTTACTGCTCCACAGAGCAAGAGGAATCATCTCTGCAGTCAGGTACCAGAGATGCAGTTTGAAGGCATGCAGTGCACTCTGAGAGACATCTGGATTCACGACCTTGTACTGCAATAAAGACTTGTACAACTGCAGGTCGTTCCACGGCGCATCTACCGCTGAATTGCACGTCATCCACCAGCTGCTGTAGACCAGTGTTGCGAAGTTCACAAACGCCCTCACCTTTGGAACTTGATGCAGTGTAGTAATAGTGTTACGTGGTAGTTGTTGAATTTGCAGCTCAAACAGGCATATCTTAATCGAATAGATGAGTTTAGCCATCCATCTGGCTTTGTGTAAGGCTCCTGGTCGCTTGAAGGTGACAGGATGATCTTCAGTTTCTCCATCAAGGAACACTGTGCACAGCTCAGCAAATTCTTGATAATCATCTCGGCGTAGCGAAAGCTCTGATTTGGCAAGCTGGAAAACATGTATCTACAATCTGAAGTGCCTCGTGGTTGAATGATGTCAAGTTCAATCGAGATAGCTGTTCATCATTGCTTTTAGATGACACCGTCAACATTTGGAAGTTCTTAAGAAATCGTGTAAACAAGGTGACGTCTGGAGACTTGGATGACTCAATCTTCAGATCATCGAAAACATGAGACAGGATAATCTCACCAGCATGGTGACGACAGGCTGACCAAAGGAGAGCTCGTCCAAGCTGCTTTTGGACTGTCACACAGGCTGCAGTTACGTGACCTGTATTCGATGCTGTGGTATCGAATGTCATATTCACAACAGACTCTGTACGTTGCCATGATGAGAGCAAACCCATTGTCAGATCAGCAATTATATCTCCGGACTTTCTGTTCCAGGTTGGTATGATGGGACTCCAAGAAGCTTCAATTCTGTGGCATTTCCGACGACGACAGTGAGACGTTCTTTTGTGATATTCTGTAATGACTAGTAACAGTTTGCATATAACATTTGTAAAACAGGCTATAGAATTGCGACAACATGAAAGTATAAAATAATAAGTTCAATAAAAATAAAAAAGTTTAATACAAAATTAGATAAAATTGAAATATTTTGTAAAAACTCACTTTAAAAGATTGTAGACTTCACAAACAACTTGAATAAACAAGCAAAGGATAGTTATTTAATCAAATTCAATACCATTGTAAAATATTAAATACGTAAAGAGGTCAACAGCAAATAACATTCAGCTAAATGAATATCGCAATATAATGCTTCATAATGCAAATCTTGGTTATTGAGGTGGACCCCCTAAACAATGTTGGAATTAGACAAAAATTGGCAGAAATTCTTTTTATGACCAAAGGAATGTTCTAAAACTAGGGGCATCATAATTGGTTGACATTGGGGCGTTTGATGCACCCTAATGATTATGTTAGGGAGCCACAAGGCAACAACCATGTTAAACATAGATTGATTAATGAAATGACTACTGGTATGTTTTGTGCATTTTTTATATTCTTAATGCTTTATGCTTTTAAAATCAGAAGTGGAGATGTTTACAAATAAATTTGATAGTAAGTAAATACACACAAAAATGAAAAATTTGCTTTAATTTGCGAAATATTAGCAACATAACCCCATGGTGACAACTGCTATGCAGCTGTGTACTGCAGCTGGAGAGGCATAGGCCAAAAATGGAAAGTGTCATCACAGCAATATGTATGTTGTGTCATTTCTTTTCTATATGGACATTGTTTCACTGACAAATATTTATTTAAGCTGAGGGCTGCAGCAGAAAACTTAAAAGCAACAACTATAACAATTATTTGCAATTGTTTACTAGGTTAAAAAGATATACTTTGAAAGTAGGCCTTAGACTTCTTTTACATAAATGCAAAAATAATTGCTTGAGCTATGGCAGACCATTTTAAAGCATGTGGGCTGCAGGTTGGACAGCACTGATGTATCAGATGACTGTTATATATTGACATTATTCTGTGTATCAGATGACTGTACTATATGGATTTTGTCCTGTGTATCAGATGACTGTTATATATGGACTTTGTCCTGTGTATCAGATGACTGTAATATATGGACTTTATTCCATGTATGTGTATCTGTTTGTAATATATGGAATTTATTCCATGTACCATGTATGTGTATCTGTTTGTAATATATGGACTTTATTCCATGTACCATGTATGTGTATCTGTTTGTACTATATGGAATTTTTTCATGTATCAGATGACTGTTCTGTTTTCTGATCTTGAAGGGTGGTGTGGGGCATAAAGTAGACTGTCTAGTGAGACCACTTTATCTTGAAGTTCACTCAGCATGTGTAATTTTACTCACATGATGAAATCGGTTCCATGACCATTATAACAGGAATAGTCTTGTGATGAAAGGCTTTATAGTGAGTATGTAATGTACTCTCTCAATTTGCAGGAAGATTTTATGACAGCTATTTTTATATGCCAAAGCAATTCATAATTTTATTTTTCAGTGATAAGTGGCTGGATGCATACCGAGATCCTGTGGCATCTCTGTACACTTTCACCCAGTGCATTACCCTTGCAGACATTCAGGCTGATGGTGACTGGAAACTGATCATAGCAGATTTAGGAACTGGCATGTTCAACATGAAACTCAAAGTGTATAAAGGTCATTACATCACATTATACCGGTTGGGTGGGGGGGGGGTTGTTGTTTTTTGTTGTTTAGAGTAATATATTGTAGAGGAACTACATGTACACAGGCTAGTATGTGCAATAAGTTCATTTGAACCTGAGTATGTTAGGCATTTTTTATTGCCACTTTGAGATGGGACAAATCTTGGATCAGTGGTCTACTGGATCTAGCAGTATTTCCAGGAAAATACTCATGGGTCATAGATTTTTCATCCCCATCTTGACAGCTCCTTATGCATGCCTGGCTCTTGTCAGGACAGTCATACACAAAATGGAGTTTAGCATTTAAGTCATGGTGAAGATTACAGGAGTTAGAAGGCCCACCGTTTTGAAAGTATACAATAGAAGGTGTGTGTGTGTGTGCAGGGGGTGGGGTCTTTTCTGATTGGTGTAGGGACAACTACTACATTCTCTTGCAAGATAAAATTTTGCTATGGCTTTTTGAGAGAATAAAATCTCTATCCTCCCATATCATGATCAGAGATCACCACTCCATGACTTTGGAAACAATCAGTGCTCATCAGAGAGAAGATGACAAGGACCTTTCAGACTTATTGCCCCATTTTCATCTGAGCTTGCACAGGTCACGCCGTTGTCTCTCAGATGTAAACTCTCTTGACTTTTTACATGTTGCCATTCTTTTACATTATAGTCTTTATCCAAAACATCAGTGTTGCTTCTATCATATAAGACATTTTAGCCATGAACTGGATGCCATAATTTGCAGCCAGTAAGAGAGTGAGCATAAACTTTTTCTCCTTGATAAATACTTCAAGCAGTAGATCCCTCTGGTGATAGTGTATCATGACTGTAGTATGATGAAATATAAACCAAATGGTAGAAACTGTAAAAAAAAACCATTGCTGGCTGTCTTTTTGCCCCTTTGAATGAAATAAACAACAAGGCCACTTACAACATGTACAAAAACTATCTTCTTGTACCCTCTGAATAGACTTTACCTAATTAACCACTACATACACTTTTTAAATTCAGAGATTTTTGGTCTAGATAGCAAATCTTGTTCTTGGATAATACGTTTTTCACATAATATATATATATATATATATATATATATATATATATATATATATATATATATATATATATATATTACATTGTTTTGGCAAAAAAATATTATCTAAACAGTTTTATTTGTATTTCTGTACAAATTCAAGACAAAATCAAACATGTTCTTGTAGGGGCCATAATAAATTGACCATTTACAATTCAACTTAAGATTCAAGTGTATTTTGGTGGGAAACGGAGATCAGCACATGCTATGTTTAGTTTCCAGTACTTGAATGTTGTTTCTATTTTTGTCTTGAGTGGACTACAAATCAACAATTGAATCAAAAAATACATTCACCTAAACATTCACTCCAAAAGAACAAGATATAGTGTTTTTTGTTTGTTTTAGAGACACCCTCCTTACTTATTTTCATTCATGATATACATCTATATAGCAGATTGCAATAAGAAGACATGTAAAGTGAACATTGTAAAGGGAAAAAAAGAAAGAGATTGAGGAGATATTTAGTATATCCAGCTTAGGATTTATGCTTTGATACAAGTGAATTTATTTTTGAAAAACTGGACTCATGTGTATAATATGTTAGTTTATTTACATTTAGGAGATTATCATGTTAATTCTTAAAAACAATTACTATGATACATATCATGATGCAGTATTGCTTTAAAGACACAATTCATTTCTATTTCAAAAGAAATCTACTTAATCTAAAGACTTTTAAAATATACAAAAGTAGATGATTTCATCCATCAAATCTTTCTTTAGGAAGTGTAGTAGGTTGTAAATTCACCTCAAATTCAGTAGTTCTATGACTGGTCATTCTTGTCAATCAACCACTCTTACAAGCAGAATGCCTATATTGTATTTAGAAATAAAGATTTGTATGGATTTAAGATAAAAAGTGGAAACTTTATTCAATGCTTGATAGTGCAAAAAAGTGCTAAGTTGAATTAAATTTTGTTTTAAACATAAATGCTGCTCAGTATCCATGTTGATTTTGTGAATGTCAACAAATGAAATCATAACTGTGCATTCAGCATTTCTTCCTTCAGTGATTTCCAGCTTGAGGCTGGCATACATATTTTTATACAAATACATGGCTTCGTTTGTCCAGTAAAATAAAAGTTTTGTTTCAGGGACCAATTTGATGAGTGAGAATACCATTATTGATCTTCCAACTGGAGTTGTTACCTTTTATATGGATCTGAATGAGCCACGCACACCAGGTATTACTTCTGAACCCTTCAAATTTCTTTTTGACTTCTTATCTTTTTATCTCTGCTGGTTATAGACCAATATAACTTTGTAAACATTTGTGATGAGTTTTGCAAACCAGACCTAACTGAAATTTGAGTCAAGTCAGAGGTCATTGTTTGCATTTTGTTTCTTTACAGAGCTTATGAATATTTTTATTTATCACACTTGCATTTAGATGTATTCCAGTGTGCAATCTGAATTTAATTGATTGGAGATACAAGTTTTTTTTAAAAATAGGAACAAACAGTAATATTGTCAACACCTCCTCACTTATCTCCAGCAAATATTGTCATTTATTATGCACAGAGTAAGTTTCAACTACACATTAGTATTGAGGACATGTCAGGATCATATTTTGTTTTTCAGGAAAAAAATCATAATCATTAGGAATAACTCATGCAATCAAATAATGTCTGGTAACCAGGTGCCACTCGTAACTGACATGCCAGCCTAGTAATTGACATGCAAGTCTGGTAACTGACATGCCAATCTAGTAATTGACATGCCAGTCTGGTAACTGACATGCCAGTCTAGTAATTGACATGCCAGTCTGGTAACTGACATGCCAATCTAGTAATTGACATGCCAGTCTGGTAACTGACATGCCAATCTAGTAATTGACATGCCAGTCTGGTAACTGACTTGCCAGTCTATTAAATTAAATTAATAATATGACTATACAAAGGTGTCACATGAATCTGAGCCATTGGCTTGGTTAAGAAGCAAGACTACTTCGTACACTACCATTTGTGAGATTGATTTAAAATGGTAGATTCACAGTTCCAGTTGAGGTATGGTATGACTCGGCTGGGGTTCAAAAACCTTTCATTAAACAAGATAGTGTAAACTTACACTTATATATGGTTTCAGACTAAACATGATAGTGAGATTAAAGAAGATAGTGTAAACTTATATTAAGACATGATTTCAGATTTTTAATAATACTGTAGTTGTTGTAGGTTTAGTGCCATTTTTAGCATCCTGTAAAACTTAATTTAGATATGATTTCAGATTAAAAAAAAGATTCTAACTAAAGCAAGAAAATATTAAAGATTTGTCCAAGCCTTATGCTGGTGTCCTTTATACTTAGGTTTGTTTTATAGTGAGGTTGGAAATCCAATGCATTCTTACCAAAATATACATGCTGTTAAATTTAATCCAAGTGCAAACTGCATTAACCCTGATCTGCCAGTGCCTAATGCATTGGTAGAGCTGGGTCTGTGTTCTTTGTAAGGATTGATCAGTTGAGCAAACCACATAGACCTTGTTCTACCTGTGCGTTCTTCAGATCAGGGCCTGTTTTATTTGCTGTTTTATTTAAGCTTATACAGTACATACTGATCATGGAATTTAACCTCATCTTTGCAGCCATAGCTGTTGCATCAGGACCTTATATCTACATCTACAAGAATTTACGTCCCTATTTCAAGTTTACACTGCCCCAGATAGAAGTAAATGCTGTAGAGGAGGATTTGTGGAATCAGATGAAGGAGGTAAATGTCATTGTTCTAATATCACAATATTTATTTTCTTGCTTAAAAGCGAGCAAGACATAGGGATCACTTCACTAGCAACAAAGGTGGTCTAAGGTCAGGTACAGTTTTTTGTTAACCTTTAATGACAAAGTCATGCTTTTGACTTTTACAGGCATTGCAAAGTACTGCACAAAACACTTGTCAAATAAGAAAAACATATACAGAGGATTCTCATTAATATGGACACCTTCATTCCTAGTGAATATGTCCGGATTAAAAAGTATTCTGTACAGTTGAATAATGCACATTTTTATTTTACGATGTCATCTTATCATATACATATACTTGTATATGCTAGCTGTAAATGTACTAAATATTCAATAGTGGTTGAAATAAATTAATGAATACATCTATTTACTTGTGTTTATTTCACACTATTATAACATGCATTATGATAAACTAATAAAATGAAGTCATTTTTATAAGTTGTATTTTACAGCTGTTATAGCTGTTAATAAGCTGATAATTGACGTCCCCATTTTATTCTGAAATGATGCATTTTACTGTCCACAGCTTAAATCAATCAACTGTATTTGTACAGCCATCAATAAACTGATTGTTTCATACAATTGGTAAACAACAAAGAGGCTGAATGTTATGTCAAAAAGCGTGCACAATTTGATCCTATTGTGTTTATTTAATTATTAACACTCACTTCACTGACTAGCTAAAATGGACATTGTTTATACAATCACTGGTTGCAATATGGTCATGCTACTTAGCTTTTCACTTGATAACTTTAACATACCACGGAATTTGACCAATCAGAGATTGATACATTTACACTAGCTTTTCACTTGATCAATTGATAACTTTAACATACCACGGAATTTGACCAATCAGAGATTGATACATTTACACATGTCCAAATTTGTGTAGGTGAATCTGTTTTATCCAACTGACTGTATTTTCACATATACGATTTTTCAGATTTTCTTATTTTTTTGACTGATTATTTCCATATTATACAGGCAAGTTTTATAGTAATTTTACACTTTGGTCACTGATTTAGATTTCCAGATCCAGATTGCGAATATCTTGATTAACGGAGCAAAATAACATTTATGAATTATGTTCCCATTGAATTATGTCCGGATAGCAAGGTTTCTGGATAAACAGAGTCTGGATTAATGAGGCTCCTCTGTATTTGAATGGGTCTTGAGTGGCAAAGTGGTCTAAAGCACTCACCATTACAGATCACTGCCATCATGCCTCTGCATTGCTTTGAGTCTCATGGGTCAGTGAATCTTTTTGGGGTTTTCCCATTCATACTAGCTGCCATGTATAGCCTATCTTGTGCTGAAAGTGGTGTTATACTCTATAATAATAACAACAACACATATTTTAAAGTGTTAATTTTAGATCTTGTGAACAGCAAATGCTAATCTTATAAGTTGTTATTATTCCTTGATGATATGTGGATGAAATTATTAGTGGTTGTTTTATGTTTTAATAATGGTAAAATTCACCTCCTTGTCCATCTATCAATCCATCTGTCAAGGTTTTTAATGAGATATTGATGACATAAGTTAATTTTGATGAAAGTTTTTTTTAAATTTATGTTGTTATTTTTACAGAGGAACTGGAACCATAACATGACATAAACTCCACATCACAGTCCTGAAAAACTGTATGAGACTTGCTCTTTGGTCAAGAAGTGATTTATTTGTATTAGATGTTAAAAGGTCAAAGTTCACATTCAGATGTTCTCATATCATATATCAAACTCATTTTACCTATAACTTCACTTAAATTTTCTCTATTTATTATTGAAGCCATTATGTTTTGAAATAGCACATCTGTAAGAAGCAATAACTATCATTTGAGACATTCTCATTATAACTTCATCCATATTGACACAATTGTTTCTTTATTTCAGAGCAGTATAAATGTCTATGTACTCAGAGAAATGTTGGAAGGAATGAGGTTAGTACTTAGAAGAGTCACTGACTTTACAGCATTGTAGTGTGGGAAAGTTGTTCATGATGTTTTGTTTCATAGACATCATACGTCTATGATATCTAAGTATCTAGGTGTCTTATAATTATAGGTTTTTGCAGTTTTTATTGTTTGCTATTTGATTACATTAGTAAAACTGGAAATTTGTAATGCCAGGCATTTGTTTCTAATCAAAATTTGAAGACAGTTATGACGGCATTTTATTGTTAATAAAACTGAGCTGTTCACTTCCTCACCTGCACGGCATAGTTATTGCTTTTCTTGGACTAGATAAGTCTTTCTTACCTTGGGAGTAGATAAATTTGTGATTGTGTTTGTCTTGTGTTTTTTTTTTCACTTTATGATGCACATTGATTTGTACATGACATTTATATTCCACAGTGGTTTTGCCAGATAAACAAAAATAGAGTATGTGGTGGGCAAGATAAATAATCGTCCAACCAATGTGGATTGGCGTGTGACATATGATTTGTACCAGGGACTCTGCGAGCTTTGTCCCCATAGAAAGTATTATGATCCCCTCAGGTTAGATTTCATCTATGCTGCTCACATACATTGGAAAGATTCTTTTAATCCATATTTCTGTCTCATCATTTCAGAGCGGATGGCAAACAACTTACTGTACGTTCTCTTCGGTTTCTACAGTTACAAGATGGTGCTGATATGGTGGCCTTCGCTGATATGTACAAACACACTCCACTAAAAAAACAGGTACTTATCTGTTATGTGTTTCAAATTTTACTATATATGTGAATTCTACGTCAAGGCATTTTGGTGATAAAAACATTCCAGTCAAACAAGCTTATCTGTAAATTAATTCATGATATTTTCCTGAGGGCATCAGTCATTTATTTATGCCATTTTTTCAATCTATTTTTATGTGCCAGCACAACAATGACAGGTATTAGGTGTTTCAATTATCTATCTCTTAGTCCATCAAACCTTGCTTGAGTTTTCTGTTTAGATCAGCTTTTATCCATGTTTCAATAACATTTCTTGTTCTCATAAAAATCTTTGATGCTTTTTTATAAGGCTGTTTTTTTAAGCTTTTTCTTTTACAATTATGTCTTGCCCATTTGGATCTTTCACTGTGATACAAATATTTATAAATTGAAAAAAATTCAGAACAGGCACAATTTTTTATCCATTTTTTAAACATTGTTGTTTTTATTTTTTATTTTGAATTTCAACCTATGGACTTAGGGTTAGCAAGAAGTTGTACAAAGACACTTCACAGAAAAACATATGAGCATACTCACAAGAGAGCTATGTTGTGCTCTCAGCTTTTAACTCTCTATGTACACTAGTGATATCCCATATATACTAGCTTATGAAATGCACATCAGTCTTAATATACCTCCCCATTTGCTTGGACCCCCTACCAAGTTCAAATATGGAAATCTTTAATGTGAAGAAAAGTATACAGAACTTACTCAATTCATTCATTTATTTATAACTTATAACCTGAAGAAAAGTACACAGAACTTACTCAATTCATTCATTTATTTATAACTTATAACCTGAATGTGACCAGAGGGACCCTAACACTAGCATTCTCTATGCCTTTCGTTCTTAATGTACATTCCATACTAACCTGGTGCCATGTGGTGTATACTATGGGTAAGTTGATTTCCTCAGACAAAATTGTGGCAAGGTTCATCAGTAACAGCTGAATAATTCCATAAATTAATACGATGTTGAGAGCTTAGAGTTATATCTCTTTGCACATATGTAATAGAATTTACACTGTTTGTTAAATCCACCTGAAATAGCACATTTGTAGTGGTCATTATTTTCCTTTGCCTGATTAAACATTGTAAATATTGGAAACTGCGATGAGTCCAACTGCAAAATGCACAGACACAGATCTACCATCACATAATGTGCTGACATATCTAGGGTTGTGCGATTGGTTAGGAGTAATCAGTAGAACAAACTAGACCCTAATCTGTAGGTGCATCATGCTTCAACAGATCTGCATATTTGTTGTTTGCAGTTTGATTAAGTCAGTGATATCTTATTTCATACATTGTTTCTCATTTTTGTGTTTGTGAAACTTACCCGTCATTAATGTGACTCATTTTTTTCCCCCTTGTTCTGCAGACTGTGATCACATGTTTAGGCACAATGAAGAAATCCATGGCAGAGGAAGATGCTATTAGTTGCCTTGTTATTGGTACAGAGAGCAAATACATCTATGTTCTTGACCCAGAAGCCTTCACAGTTCTAGCAACAGTAAGCTACTTTCTTTCAAACATGATGTAATGGAGAACTTTTTATCTTTTTGTATAACCTAGCATATTTGTCAAATTTCAAATTTTAAACAAAAGAATTGGTTATTAATATTTTTGAGACCCAAACCTGTTGTGTGATATTTTTCACTAGACAGATGTCAGGGGACATATGATAATCAGACATTTTGATGAAATTCAGATTTTCAAATCAGTATGTTTCAGTGGAATTGTGAGACATTTTTAAAACTGTAATGTGCAAAGTCTTGAATCAGCCATGATAATACTGGAATACATTCCTACATTACTATCACACATTCTTATTATTTGTGATATTTCTATTTCAGAGGCCCCTTCCAAGTGTGCCTGTATTCCTCAGTGTGACAGGGATGTTTGATGTGGAGTACAGAATTGTAGTATCCTGTAGAAATGGCTGTGTATACACACTTAAAAGGTTTAGTTTGTTTTACACGAGAAAAGATTAGAAAAATGAAGATATAAGTCAGGATGTCATATGCTATTAAGTATCATTTATCATTCCCTAAAAATTAGAAAAGATTGGATATTATAATAATAATAATAACAATAACAATAACAACAACAACAGCAGCAGCAGCAACAACAACAACAACAACAACAATAATAATAATAATAATAATAATATCTTCTCTTTCTGAAACAATTTTTCTGTGAATTTCCCAAATAAACATGGTTTATAATGTTCCAAATAACATGGTTTATAATGTTCCAAATATCATGATTTATAATGTTCCAAATAACATGGTTTATAATGTTCAAATAAATATGGTTTATAATGTTCCAAATAACATGGTATGTAATGTTCCAAATAATTATGGTTTATAATGTTCCAAATAACATGGTTACCTTCCATTGGCATTTCCCTGTCTTTTACATATGAGCCCTTTATAACAGCAAAACCTTTTATTAAACAGTGTGAATTTTTTACTTCATGAAGGTATTATGATCCAGCTCAAAATTTAATGCACAAGAAATCCTCAAGAAATAGTTTGATCTCTAGTGTACACATTTATTAATAATCCTCTTGGAAGTTTTATTACAAATTATTATTGTGACACCATATAAAAGATAATATTGATATGATATACATATCCTTGTGTGCAAAATCCAATTATCTTCACTTTAAAGTACCTTTACAAAATCTTATGCTACTACATGTTTTATTCTGAAACTGCTACTGGAATCTGACATATACTTGCATCTTTTGTTTTAAATCATTTTATTTTGGTATTTTGTTCCATAGAGGTACAACAGATACAGATAAAAGTTGTATAGAACTGAACTCACAACCAGTTGGTCTAGAAAGAATTGGCAAAACAATTTATGTTGCTTGTATGGATGAAACATTACAGTGCTACACCTCCAAGGTAAATATTCAACATGCAGTTCTTTTTTCTTCTTATTACACTGTTTTCTTCATTTACATTACATGATCCTAATACCTTTGAATTCATCCACTGCCTCACAAACCTATCCCTTCCAGACTAAAAGATGTTTGCTCTGTCTTTTGGCTTCTTTTAGCAAAAGAAGTGATAATAGGTTGTCTGTATGACATCGTGAAAGTTAGACTAGAGTAGTCTTTCCTTGGATAAGAGTAATGGTGACAAATCTCATCAGTTGTCGGTTACTTCTTCCACTTGTTCATGGAAGCACAGTTTTTCTTGAGGCCTTGCAAAGTAAATTTTCACTTGTGTCTTTTCGTTAGTTCAGCAATTTTTTGATGTTTTCTCACCTAAGTGAGGACCGCTCCAGTGGCCTAGTGTTGGAGCATCCTCCTTGGATGCATAAGGTTGTGGGTTAATTCCCCAGCTGAGTCATACATCCAAATCATTGATGGAGGTCTGAGATTTCATCATCATTGTTTTCCTCAGAACGCTAAAGGGCTCAGTTTGACCTGTACCAGCAGCACAATAGTCAAGATACTTGGATTGATCAGCAGCTTTATGACTATATAGGTTACTCTTCCAGTGGATTTGCTATCCATAGCCCAACTCAATGCTGTTTCATGTACATTAAAGACCAAAGACAAGGCCATTTCCAAGGTAAGGGGGATACGGCTCACTCCTCCTTTTGCCTATTCTCCAAAGTCATTATAATTGGGTAACATTTGATGAAGAAACTTATTTTAGAGAAAATACATGTTTTGTTTCTTTAGTTATAATCACCTATTCTTAATACAGGCACACCCTTCATGAGCCAACTTTGGAGAATAGGCAAAATGAGGAGTGAGTTGTATCCCCCTTACCTTGGAAAAGGCCTTGTCTTTGGTCTTTAATGTACATGAAACAGCATTGAGTTGGGCTATGGATAGCACTGTTACCAACCTAAAATATTGTGCACTTTTTTTACAGTTGTAAAACAGTTTCAGGATTTGACAATTGTCCTGTTATTCAGGGGGAGACATCTCAAGTCTGACTTCCTGAGTAACATACAATATTTGAGTACTTCTGTTGCAGAAAAAGGTTTAGGATGTTGTTTTCTTAGGAGTTTAGCACCATTTCTCAGTTGAAGATAGATTATACATGGTGATCAGTATAACTGTTGGAGGAGTAACCCAGGTAAACATTGGTAAGAACCACCAACCCACAGGAAGTTACTGGCAGCTTTCTCACATGCTAACATTGGCTAAACCTTAGACAAACCCATGCATACAGGTGATATGGCAGTGATCAGTAAAGGTGAGAGCCACCCTGGGCATCAGCTAAGGAGGTGTTAGGAAGCTCTTTTTTAGATTGGGAGGGCTGTAGATGCTAAATATTAAATGTACTCCTACTCAATGCATGACCACAGATCTCACAACCTGCCAAATATCTATCACCCACACACATCTGCATGTTTTCTCTTCATTTTGTTTCCATACCACCAGCAGTTCATGCCTTAGAAACTATGCAACTATCCCCTAACACAGGGAACTATTTTAACTACACCACCTTAGACCAGTTAATCCATGATTTCTGGCACATTTTGCCAGTACAACTGTATCACATTTGGCACCATGGCAGTATAAATGGTATCTACCAAGCCTTTTTATTTATTCATTTGTATAATTTCCTACCATAAATACTGCCACTGCAGTCACATCACCAATGTACACCACTAGATTTTATAAGGGACTATGGAATTCCAGGGTCACTCATTCAGTTTTGACCTGAATTCACTACTTGTGAACCATGGCATCCTGGAAACTCACTAAAAACTTCACTCCATGACATTTGCTCATAGTAATTGGCTAATTATTTTGGGCCAAGAAATATTTCCATTGCACATAATTCCAATAATCAAACAAGTAATCACAAAAATCTAAGAACTGCTTAAAATGGGGGCACTATAACCAAATACACATACTCCAAATTTATTACAATCTGATCCTTTCATCAAACCACAGGCTTACACATTTTCCTGTCCTTATTTTATTATAAAATCTACACCAGTCAAGTTTAGTAATCCAGTCTATATGTATTGTCTTGTAATGAATATTTTGTATCACAGTGAAAACTTGATCTTTAAATGGCTATCATATAAAAGAAAGAAACAATTTAATTATTGGCATTGAGTTTACTTTGTATCCAATGCAAACACTGTGGAATATATTTTTTATAAAATTGTGTTTAATATTATTGATATTTATTAATGTCAACTGAATTCCCTAGGGCAAAAAATTGTGGACTGTGCATGTCCCTGCTAGCATCACAACTATAGAGGTTCTGGACTACAAAAACAAGGGATTAAAGGCAGTTCTGGTGGCCCTTAGTAACTGTGAAGTTCACATATACAAGGAAAAATACCTTGTGGACATCATTAAAACTGATAGCATTGTCACAGGAATGAGGTTTGGTAGATTTGGAAGAGAAGAAGGAGCACTCATCATGACTACTAGAGGTATTTATTGGATGACTAATTATTTACAATCAATGATTTATAGCATTTAATTACAATTTTGCTTTCCTAACAGAAGAAGGCAGAGTTTTTATTTTTTAGGCGACTTAGTTGCCCACTTCACCTGGTAGTGTGACCCTTGTATACATTACTGCCTTATGTTGCATAATTTTTAATATTGTATACGTACATCACACTTGGAGTATTTTATCAGGAATAATAGTGTAACTGTTCAGAGTAATCACTGCATATATTTGTACCCAGGAATAATAGTGTAACTGTTCAGAGTAATCACTGCATATATTTGTATCCAGGAATAATGGTGTAACTGTTCAGAGTAATCACTGCATATATTTGTACCCAGGAATAATAGTGTAACTGTTCACAGTAATCACTGCATATATTTGTACCCAGGTGGAGGGTTAATTATCAAGATCCTGAAGAGAAATATAGTATTTGAGGAGAGGGACATGACTGGAGGACCTCCAGCTGCACAGAATGTCAAACTCAATATCCCGAAGAAAACCAAGTTGTTTGTTGATCAGACAATGAGAGAAAGAGAAAATGCTGTTGGTGAGTACAAAATTGATAAACTTGACCATAGGATAATTTTAAATATAGTCAAATAGTATCAAATTATCCTAAGATTATGTCTGGACTCAAGACATTTTTTTATTGTAAAACTGAAGTCAGATGAAAGGCTTATCTAATCAGATTACTTACAGAATTTAAGTCTTGTGTAGAATCCATAAATTTAAGTGTATAAACTTCAAGTCTGACTTGACCAGCCAGATGCCTTAAATCTAACATAATAGTAATATTGGATTCTGAATTTTCCAGAATCTGCCAGTAGCTCATATCTGTCAACTCTCATGGCAGGAGGGAAAAGAAGCTTCTGATTTTTGGGGTCATTCATGGCTACCTCCTGATCTCATAATATCTCACAATTTGCAGAGAACCCCTAATTATTTCATTATTGTGCTGAATAAAAACTATATAAACAGGTGTATCATACTCAGTCCACAGAAGCCGTGTTCAAATCAGCCGTTTACATGGTTGTGATGTTGTTATGTGCCACTAATGAAAATACATGTACATATTTTAACTTCATTTGTTCTTGGTCAAAATGACATATAATATTTTGAATTCAAGTAGTCTCACCTGTTAGTCAGTTATGGTAATAGTGACACATCAGCTGCCTAAAAAGGCCTGTCACTCTGATGCAGAGGATTATTTAGCAAAATGAAAGATTGAGAAGGTGATAAGTTAGGATCATGTGCTGTGATACTTGGTTATAAATTTTGAATGTCTAATGCATGTTTTGTACCCTACTCATAATTTTACTAATAAACAACTATTTCAAGTTAAATGTAATTTTTGTCATTTGTTGAAAATGCTGCTTAAAAATGCAGCAAAAAAAGACTCCCTATATTCGGTTCTAATTGCCCTATTTATTCAGTCTCCTTACTTGGCTTTTTGAAACATTCATCACTTGTAAGGACGTTAGAGTGCTTGAATCCTTCAAATTTCTGGTATCCATGGGAGATGTGTCTGGCAGTCTAGTGCCTTGTTAGATAAATAGGGACTCAGAACCCTTGATATCCTGATAATGATTCAGCAGTACCATTAATTTAGGTCACACTGCCTCTTGAACATAAATTAATTTGTGTTTCTATCAAAATATTTATATTTTTACACTCGCCTTTACCTATAATAATTATTTTTTCTTTATCTCATTGGATATTCATGGAACAATTTCATATAGCAGTCATTAGGAAAACCAGTCAGTTTTGAATGACTATTAAAGTCAAGAATAGTTCATTTACAGACAATTTACATGTTCATACTTACTTAATTATCATCTCTTCAAATGTTATGTTTGTTTGTCTTTTGAGTTGGAAGATACCATGACACTACTAAGTTGGATGCTGTGAATATGTGAATGACTGGTCAAGCCAATTTGTGCTCTGAACTGTCTGTGGGAGATTTGACAGGAGATGCCGCTTGAATTTCCTTGATGAACAGTAGATGTGCTGCAGTTCTGAGACTGCCACTGCTTGTGCTTCTGCGTTGCCTCAACAATTCTTTTCCATTCAAAGTCTGTAACTCCATTATGGATGGGACTCCACCAGGTGGTGTGATCTTGTTGTACACAATTTGTTACACAACCTGTTGTACACAAGTCTTGAGAGTGTTGAAGTGTTTGGGGCATTGAGGATGACGGTATCTTTGAAGCTATATTCTGACTACCCTGTATTGCATTCCATCGGTCAGCTCACTTTAGAAGTTCTTTGGTATCTGCTTGTCTCACATCCTGGTGATATGGACTGCTCATCTTCAATGTGATTTAATCAGCAGAGTGTGGATGTTTGGAATGCCTGCCCAAGTGAGAATCTCAGTTTCTGAAACCCTGTCTTGTCATCATTACCTCATCAGTTTCCTCAGGCAGCCTACATGAAAATGATCCATTTCCTTGGCATGGTGTCAGTACTTTTTCCAGGTTTCACAAACACACAGCAGGGTCAGCAACACAATGACTTTGTAAACCTTTTAGAAATTCGTGTTTCAAATAAAAATTCTACTTTATTACTTTCTATTTATGAATTAGTTATTAGTTATATGGTCTTGAATTCTACACTGAGACAGTCTGTAACTTTTAGAAATGATTGGATTCCATTTATTTGGCTTACAACCATTTCATTTATAACCTAAATGACCCCATTTTATCAGTTAATAGTGTTTTATGAGATGGCTCTTAAAAAATGGAACATTATGTATAGACTAATTTAATATATTCAAAATGATTCAATTTATTTCTGGTTTCATAAAACTTCTTTCTGAGTATGTACTTAAATTAAACTCTTGTCCCTCTTCCAAAGTTATTTAAAGTAGTACATGTGGGGAGAATTTGTGTTTATATAGTGTTTCATTGGTACATTCAAAACTGAATAAAAACAATGGTTGGACTTAAAAATGCAGTATTTTATTTTTCATGACAGCAGGTTATTTTTTAAGCCAACAAACCCTCCCACCCCACCGCCTTCTAATAAGACTGCAAATATTGTTGAATCCTATTTTAAAGATCAAACATACTCATTACTTGGGAAATATGGATATACATTTTATTCCTTGCAAAGCTCTTGTCTCCATCTCTTGTTATTTCCTCAGCAATGCACAGAACATTCCAGAGGGACCTGTACTTGTTACGCTTGAGAGCTGCTCGAGAGTATGCCAAGGCCCTTGACAAAAGTATGAATCCCATCTCCTCTGATCCTACAGAACCTCTCAAGCTCGCAGCACAGGTAAGATTAAGAAATATATACAGTTGTAATCGTAACTATCTTTTTCCACTTTTTTGTTTTTGCTGATAACCTTTTTTTAGCTGTACCTATATCCTAGTTATCTTTGATAGTTTTACATATCTGCCATAAAATAGAGTGTATAATGTTATGATGTTTTCCATCTGTTTATTCATCCATCTAAATGTTTTGAACTAGTTTCTACACCATTTTGTCCACCATTTCTATGATCAAACTTTGTGATTGGCTTCCACTAGGCATACAAAAAAAACATTCAGCTGAGCTTAAAAGCTCAAAGGTCAAGGTCAGTGTCACTGATAAAAGATATGATGGTTTCTGATGACTCTTGTTTTCCACAATCAAAGTTAACAGAATTTGCTAATAAATTGTCCTTGAATTCCAGGTGTAAAAGCTATGACTGCAGGAAGAAAATAATTTCAGCATAATAACACTAGTTCTCTAACCTCTTCTGTTACCAAATTTTGATTACTTACACTTGAGGTAAGAAAGAACCATTTTGATTATTGGCTGCAGAAGAAAATGAAGAAAAAAAATGGCTCTTCATATGAACTTTATTTCCCCACCATTAAAAGTTACTAAACTCTGCTGTTGAAGGCTTGCACTAGTATAGACACATAAATATCACTGATCTGTCATGGGGACTATTCAACATAGGCCATGATCTGTCATGGGGACTATTCAACATAGGCCATGATCTGTCATGGGGACTATTCAACATAGGTCATGGATATAATGTTCCATTGCAGATACTTTTGTTTTATTATTCAAGGGACTTAATATTATCATACAAAGTTTTGAAATCCAGTTATGGATGATGACACAAATGTGAAGATGTCTGCTTTAAATTCAATTTGTATTTGTGTCATAAAGACATAGATTGAAGGGTTAAATACTTCTTTAGTGGTAGACCTTTCTGTAATTAGGGAAAATACCTTTTTTACTTGTGTGTTTGCTTGGATGATATTTGAGGATGATGACAGATGATAGATATTTTCATTACTCCTTTAAATTGAGTATTTTTCCTTAGGTTAATTCCCTTGTTGTCATGATATGCAGATTTACTGTTTTAGCTTATTCATCGATTATACATAAGTGCTTTTGGACAGCTTTGACTAATATTTTAAACACTTGTATTCTGAAAATAGTAGGATATGTTTTGTAGAAAATAATATCCTTTTTTCCATCACTTGTATTTCAATAACTCCATTCAGAATATAAAATCAGTTTCCTTTACTCTGATACCACTCCTGCTTCTGAGTCAAGCCCCATAGCTAGTTCATGGCGTTGAGGTGTATGCTTGTTGACATGACATCTTGTCTTAGTTGCATCATTCTTCTTAAAAACACAGTAAACTGTTCTCATTTATTAATGTTTTTTTTAAAAAAAGGAAATGAACAACATTAATATCATTTCAAATGATTTTTTTTATCATCTGATATTGATTATATTCATGTTTACTACCTGTTATAGCAGAGGCAGGCTATTTCAATCAATGCCTATGGATGTGTTTGTGTGAACCATCTAATGGAAGAATTCTATGAATGTTTGTGAGAGCAATGAGACTGAAACGAGAAAAGCATTCTTAGATTTTTTAGCTTTTTGGTCAAGAACTTCTGGGATAAGGCCATAGTGACTAAAAGTTATAATATATATGCAGCTTGTAGAACAAAAAAGGGTCAAAGAAAATCATTATCTCGCTACTCTGTTGTCCACAGTACAACACATAACCATTCAAGGCACTTGAGGAAATATAAGCAAACATGTAGAGTTCACATATGGATGCCATTTTAGTTAGGCATTTAGTTGTCAAATTCATTTTTGTCTCAGCCAATATTGGAAACATATTTCTGCCAAGTGAATAAGACTTATAAAATTTAGCGTCAGTTACAAAGGCTTTGTTTATTAAAAGATTCTCAATATATGTTTTAGGTCCAAGGGATTGGCCCAGTATTCAAGATGACAGTCAATCTCCAGAACACCTCTCTCAGTCAAGCATCTGTCAATTTGCTTATCACTTTTGACTTTGATGATAAACTGTACAACTTCAAGAAAACATACATTCCTGTAAGTTTTAAACTTCATATATCATTACATCTGATCATTCTATTGCGAGATTTGTTTGTGTATTGGACAGAGATAGATAACTTAATGCATATAAGGACTGGCATAAATAATCAAATAATAAATATGCATGTTGAAATAATTATCAAGCCAAATCTTAGGTAATCAATAGTTTAGGAAGTCATATCTCCATTCAGATTACTTTTTACTCACCAGTTTTTTTATACCATGTTAAGGGTTCCATATTACTAGCATGGTGTCATGCCCTGTGGTACTTTTGTTATACGATGTAAAAGGATCCTGTAGTGCTAGTAATGTGTCAAGCACACTGGTTATTTTTTATACCATGTAAATGAATCCTGTATTACTAGTACATTAATAATAATAATAATAATAATAATAATAATAATAATAATGAGGACATTGTATAGTGCCTAATCTTTAGAAGCTCCAAGCGCTTTACAACATCTATAATGATTAGACTACAAAAAACAAAAACAAACACCATGAAATTGGAAAATAAAAAATAATAAAAATATTTAAGGTAAAAAACATTATTAGGTCTTTAAGTTTGTTCTTGCAGTCAAAAAGGTAAGTTTTAAGAGCACTCTTGAAAGGGATCACTGTGTCTTTGTGTCAAATTTCAATGGGCAATTCATTCCACATTGCTGGGCCCTGGTATGCAAAAGAACTTGCCAATATGAATTCATTTGCAAAGTGGGAATAATGAGTATATGATTGCCAGAAGAGGCGCGTAAGTATCTTGCTGGTGTGTACACATGGGCAAGGCAGATAGATATGCTGGATTGTAGTCTGTCACTGAAACGTAACACAGAGAACAAATTTTGTGATTGATTCTGGATCAAATGATAGCCAGTGTAGTGTACAGAGCAGCGGGGAGATGTGCTCTGATTGTGTTGCTCTTAATATAATCCGAGCAGCTGTGTTTTGAACATTTTAATGTTTCTGGACTAGATATTGAGATAAACCAGCCAGAATTGAGTTACAATAGTCCAGTCTTGAAAGTACTAATGAACACACCAGTGTTTTATTGGCATAACCTGAAAGATATTTGTGAATGGAGCTGATGCATCTCAGCTCAAGATATGCAGCCTTGCATATGTTCATGACATGTTGGTGCAGTGTGAGAGTACTGTCTAGAGTAACACCTTGGTTTCATACTGACTGTGTGAATTTAATGTTGGTGCTGCTGATATTTATTGTTTGAGGTAAAGGATGTGAAAGAGAAACTCTTTGTGCTGTGATCAGAATGGCCTCAGTTTTATCATCATTCATCAGCAGCTTGTTACATGTCATCCATGATTTTACATCAGAAATGCATCTCTCTACTCCTTGGATGGTAGCATCAACTTCAGTTGGGTTGCTAGACTTGTATATTTTGGTGTCATCATCGTACAATTGGAGAGACACTAGGTGATGATCTATGACACTGCATGCAGAGTGTATATAATGAAGAGAATAGGTCCAAGAACAGACCTCTGTGGAACACCACAACATAGATCAACTGGGCTGGAGTGTATTCCATCTGCAGATATAATTTGTGTCCTGCTGATTAAATAGAACTTGAACCACTGTAAAGCTGTATTCTGAATGCCGAATACATGCTGGAGACTATTGTGTCAGATGCTGCAGATAAATCAAGGAGGGTGAGGACTGTAATCTTTTCACTAACCAAAGCAGAGAGAATGGCATTAAATACTTTCATAAGAGTAGTTTCAGTACTGTGGCAAGGGCGATATGCAGGCTGTACATTGCTAAGAAAGACTGTTTGAATTCAAATGAGATACAAGTTGGGCTAGAACAACTTTTTCTAGGATTTTTTATATGAATGGGAGATTAGAATCTGGCGGTAGTTTTTTAAATCTTTAAATCATTATGGTCAAGTGTTGGTTTCTTTAGCAGAGGCTTTATGATGGCAGTTTTGAAAAATAATGGGAATTCTCCCGATGAGTGAGAGATATTGATAACATCAGTTAGTGAAGGCAATATTGTGTCTAAGCACTCAAGCAGCAATGATGATGGAATTGGATCAAGTTCACATGACTTTGGTATACTCTTCATCACGATTTTCCATACTAAATCCAGAGACAGGTTCAAATGCTCCTAATGGTTGTTGCTGAAATTCTGTATCGTAACTGTATGGTGACAACGAGTCAATTGAAATTGTGTTTGTAGTAGCTAAGTTGATAGTATTTAGCGACTTAATCTAAATGGATAGAATTTATACTCTTAATCTAAATTGACAGTGTCTACACTCTTAATTTAAATTGATAGTATTTACACTCTTAATCTAAATTGATAGAATTTACACTCTTAATCTAAATTGATAGTATTTACACTCTTAATCTAAATTGAGAGTATTTACACTCTTAATCTAAATTGAGAGTATTTACACTCTTAATCTAAATTGATAGAATTTACACTCTTAATCTAAATTGATGGAATTTAAACTCTTAATCTAAATTGATAGTATTTACACTCTTAATCTAAATTGATAGAATTTAGTATCTAAATTGATAGATTTACACTCTTAATCTAAATTGATAGTATTTAGTATCTAAATTGATAGATTTACACTCTTAATCTAAATTGAGAGCATTTACACTCATAATCTAAATTTATAGTATTTAGCATCTTAATCTAAATTGATAGGATAGGATTTACACTCTTAATCTAAATTGATAGAATTTACACTCTTAATCTAAATTGATAGAATTTACACTCTTAATCTAAATTGATAGTATTTACACTCTTAATCTAAATTGATAGAACTTAGTATCTAAATTGATAGATTTACACTCTTAATCTAAATTGATAGTATTTAGTATCTAAATTGATAGATTTACACTCTTAATCTAAATTGAGAGCATTTACACTCTTAATCTAAATTGATAGTATTTAGCATCTTAATCTAAATTGATAGAATTTACACTCTTAATCTAAATTGATAGAATTTACACTCTTAATCTAAATTGATAGAATTTACACTCTTAATCTAAATTGATAGAATTTACACTCTTAATCTAAATTGATAGATTTACACTCTTAATCTAAATTGAGAGCATTTACACTCTTAATCTAAATTGATAGAATTTACACTCTTAATCTAAATTGATAGATTTACACTCTTAATCTAAATTGAGAGCATTTACACTCATAATCTAAATTTATAGTATTTAGAATCTTAATCTAAATTGATAGGATTTACACTCTTAATCTAAATTGATAGAATTTACACTCTTAATCTAAATTGATAGAATTTACACTCTTAATCTAAATTGATAGAATTTACACTCTTAATCTAAATTGATAGAATTTACACTCTTAATCTAAATTGATAGAATTTACACTCTTAATCTAAATTGATAGAATTTATACTCTTAATCTAAATTGATAGTATTTAGTATGTAAATTGATAGATTTACACTCTTAATCTAAATTGAGAGCATTTACACTCATAATCTAAATTTATAGTATTTAGAATCTTAATCTAAATTGATAGGATTTACACTCTTAATCTAAATTGATAGAATTTACACTCTTAATCTAAATTGATAGAATTTACACTCTTAATCTAAATTGATAGAATTTACACTCTTAATCTAAATTGATAGAATTTACACTCTTAATCTAAATTGATAGAATTTATACTCTTAATCTAAATTGACAGTGTCTACACTCTTAATTTAAATTGATAGTATTTACACTCTTAATCTAAATTGATAGTATTTACACTCTTAATCTAAATTGATAGGATTTACACTCTTAATTTAAATTGATAGTATTTACACTCTTAATCTAAATTGATAGTATTTACACTCTTAATCTAAATTGATAGTATTTAGTATCTAAATTGATAGAATTTACACTCTTAATCTAAATTGATAGAATTTATACTCTTAATCTAAATTGACAGTGTCTACACTCTTAATTTAAATTGATAGTATTTACACTCTTAATCTAAATTGATAGAATTTACACTCTTAATCTAAATTGATGGAATTTATACTCTTAATCTAAATTGATAGATTTACACTCTTAATCTAAATTGATAGTATTTAGTATCTAAATTGATAGATTTACACTCTTAATCTAAATTGATAGAATTTACACTCTTAATCTAAATTGATAGAATTTACACTCTTAATCTAAATTGATAGAATTTATACTCTTAATCTAAATTGATAGTATTTAGTATCTAAATTGATAGATTTACACTCTTAATCTAAATTGAGAGTATTTACACTCTTAATCTAAATTTATAGTATTTAGTATCTAAATTGATAGATTTACACTCTTAATCTAAATTGATAGTATTTACCTTCTTAATCTAAATTGAGAGTATTTACACTCTTAATCTAAATTGAGAGTATTTACACTCTTAATCTAAATTGATAGAATTTACACTCTTAATCTAAATTGATAGTATTTACACTCCTAATCTAAATTGAGAGTATTTACACTCTTAATCTAAATTGAGAGTATTTACACTCTTAATCTAAATTGATAGTATTTACACTCTTAATCCAAATTGATAGTATTTACACTCTTAATCTAAATTGATAGAATTTACACTCGTAATCTAAATTGAGAGTATTTAGCATCTTAATCTAAATTGATAGTATTTACACTCTTAATCCAAATTGAGAGTATTTACACTCTTAATCTAAATTGATAGTATTTACACTCTTAATCTAAATTGATAGTATTTAGCATCTTAATCTAAATTGAGAGTATTTACACTCTTAATTTAGATTTATAGTATTTAGCATCTTAATCTAAATTGATAGTATTTAGCATCTTAATCTAAATTGATAGTATTTACACTCTTATTCCAAATTGAGAGTATTTACACTTTTAATCTAAATTGATAGTAATTACACTCTTAATCTAAATTGAGAGTATTTAGCATCCTAATCTAAATTGATAGTATTTAGCATCTTAATCTAAATTGAGAGTATTTAGCATCTTAATCTAAATTGATAGAATTTACACTCTTAATCCAAATTGAGAGTATTTACACTTTTAATCTAAATTGATAGTAATTACACTCTTAATCTAAATTGAGAGTATTTAGCATCTTAATCTAAATTGAGAGTATTTAGCATCTTAATCTAAATTGAGAGTATTTAGCATCTTAATCTAAATTGATAGTATTTAGCATCTTAATCAAAATTGATAGTATTTAGCATCTTAATCTAAATTGAGAGTATTTAGCATCTTAATCTAAATTGATAGAATTTACACTCTTAATCCAAATTGAGAGTATTTACACTTTTAATCTAAATTTATAGTAATTACACTCTTAATCTAAATTGAGAGTATTTAGCATCTTAATCTAAATTGAGAGTATTTAGCATCTTAATCTAAATTGAGAGTATTTAGCATCTTAATCTAAATTGATAGTATTTAGCATCTTAATTTAAATTGATAGTATTTACACTCTTAATCCAAATTGAGAGCATTTACACTTTTAATCTAAATTGATAGTAATTACACTCTTAATCTAAATTGAGAGTATTTATCATCTTAATCTAAATTGATAGTATTTAGCATCTTAATCTAAATTGATAGTATTTAGCATCTTAATCTAAATTGATAGAATTTACACTCTTAATGTAAATTGAGAGTATTTAGCATCTTAATCTAAATTGAGAGTATTTAACATCTTAATCTAAATTGAGAGTATTTAGCATCTTAATCTAAATTGATAGGATTTACACTCTTAATCTAAATTGATAGAATTTACACTGTTAATCTAAATTGATAGAATTTACACTCTTAATCTAAATTGATAGAATTTACACTCTTAATCTAAATTGATAGAATTTACACTCTTAATCTAAATTGATAGAATTTATACTCTTAATCTAAATTGACAGTGTCTACACTCTTAATTTAAATTGATAGTATTTACACTCTTAATCTAAATTGATAGTATTTAGTATCTAAATTGATAGAATTTACACTCTTAATCTAAATTGATAGAATTTATACTCTTAATCTAAATTGATAGATTTACACTCTTAATCTAAATTGATAGTATTTAGTATCTAAATTGATAGATTTACACTCTTAATCTAAATTGAGAGTATTTACACTCTTAATCTAAATTTATAGTATTTAGTATCTAAATTGATAGATTTACACTCTTAATCTAAATTGATAGTATTTACCTTCTTAATCTAAATTGAGAGTATTTACACTCTTAATCTAAATTGATAGTATTTACACTCCTAATCTAAATTGAGAGTATTTACACTCTTAATCTAAATTGAGAGTATTTACACTCTTAATCTAAATTGATAGTATTTACACTCCTAATCTAAATTGAGAGTATTTACACTCTTAATCTAAATTGAGAGTATTTACACTCTTAATCTAAATTGATAGTATTTACACTCTTAATCCAAATTGATAGTATTTACACTCTTAATCTAAATTGATAGAATTTACACTCGTAATCTAAATTGAGAGTATTTAGCATCTTAATCTAAATTGATAGTATTTACACTCTTAATCCAAATTGAGAGTATTTACACTCTTAATCTAAATTGATAGTATTTACACTCTTAATCTAAATTGATAGTATTTAGCATCTTAATCTAAATTGAGAGTATTTACACTCTTAATTTAGATTTATAGTATTTAGCATCTTAATCTAAATTGATAGTATTTAGCATCTTAATCTAAATTGATAGTATTTACACTCTTAATCCAAATTGAGAGTATTTACACTTTTAATCTAAATTGATAGTAATTACACTCTTAATCTAAATTGAGAGTATTTAGCATCCTAATCTAAATTGATAGTATTTAGCATCTTAATCTAAATTGAGAGTATTTAGCATCTTAATCTAAATTGATAGAATTTACACTCTTAATCCAAATTGAGAGTATTTACACTTTTAATCTAAATTGATAGTAATTACACTTTTAATCTAAATTGAGAGTATTTAGCATCTTAATCTAAATTGAGAGTATTTAGCATCTTAATCTAAATTGAGAGTATTTAGCATCTTAATCTAAATTGATAGTATTTAGCATCTTAATCAAAATTGATAGTATTTAGCATCTTAATCCAAATTGAGAGTATTTACACTCTTAATCTAAATTGATAGAATTTACACTCTTAATCCAAATTGAGAGTATTTACACTTTTAATCTAAATTTATAGTAATTACACTCTTAATCTAAATTGATAGTATTTAGCATCTTAATCTAAATTGAGAGTATTTAGCATCTTAATCTAAATTGAGAGTATTTAGCATCTTAATCTAAATTGATAGTATTTAGCATCTTAATTTAAATTGATAGTATTTACACTCTTAATCCAAATTGAGAGCATTTACACTTTTAATCTAAATTGATAGTAATTACACTCTTAATCTAAATTGAGAGTATTTATCATCTTAATCTAAATTGATAGTATTTAGCATCTTAATCTAAATTGATAGTATTTAGCATCTTAATCTAAATTGATAGAATTTACACTCTTAATGTAAATTGAGAGTATTTAACATCTTAATCTAAATTGAGAGTATTTAGCATCTTAATCTAAATTGAGAGTATTTAGCATCTTAATCTAAATTGAGAGTATTTAGCATCTTAATCTAAATTGATAGAATTTACACTCCTAATCTAAATTGAGAGTATTTACACTCTTAATCTAAATTGACAGTATTTACACTCCTAATCTAAATTGAGAGTATTTACACTCTTAATCTAAATTGATAGTATTTACACTCCTAATCTAAATTGATAGAATTTACACTCCTAATCTAAATTGATAGCATTTACACTCTTAATCTAAATTGATAGTATTTACACTCCTAATCTAAATTGATAGTATTTGCACTCCTAATCTAAATTGATAGTATTTACACTCCTAATCTAAATTGATAGTATTTACACTCTTAATCTAAATTGATAGTATTTACACTCCTAATCTAAATTGATAGTATTTACACTCCTAATCTAAATTGATAGTATTTACACTCTTAATCCAAATTGAGAGTATTTACACTCTTAATCTAAATTGATAGAATTTACACTCTTAATCTAAATTGATAGTATTTACACTCCTAATCTAAATTGATAGTATTTACACTCTTAATCTAAATTGATAGAATTTACACTCTTAATCTAAATTGATAGTATTTACACTCCTAATCTAAATTGATAGTATTTACACTCTTAATCTAAATTGATAGTATTTACACTCCTAATCTAAATTGATAGAATTTACACTCCTAATCTAAATTGATAGTATTTACACTCCTAATCTAAATTGATAGAATTTACACTCTTAATCTAAATTGATAGTATTTACACTCCTAATCTAAATTGATAGTATTTGCACTCCTAATCTAAATTGATAGTATTTACACTCCTAATCTAAATTGATAGTATTTACACTTTTAATCTAAATTGATAGTATTTACACTCCTAATCTAAATTGATAGTATTTACACTCCTAATCTAAATTGATAGAATTTACACTCTTAATCTAAATTGATAGTATTTACACTCCTAATCTAAATTGATAGTATTTACACTTTTAATCTAAATTGATAGTATTTACACTCCTAATCTAAATTGATAGTATTTACACTTTTAATCTAAATTGATAGTATTTACACTCCTAATCTAAATTGATAGTATTTACACTCTTAATCTAAATTGATAGTATTTACACTCCTAATCTAAATTGATAGTATTTACACTCCTAATCTAAATTGATAGAATTTACACTCTTAATCTAAATTGATAGTAATTAGCATCTTAATCTAAATTGATAGCATTTACACTCCTAATCTAAATTGATAGAATTTACACTCTTAATCTAAATTGAGAGTATTTACACTCTTAATCTAAATTGATAGTATTTACACTCCTAATCTAAATTGATAGTATTTACACTCTTAATCCAAATTGAGAGTATTTACACTCTTAATCTAAATTGATAGTATTTACACTCTTAATCTAAATTGATAGTAATTAGCATCTTAATCTAAATTGATAGTATTTAGCATCTTAATCTAAATTGATAGTATTTACACTCTTAATCCAAATTGAGAGTATTTAGCATCTTAATCTAAATTGATAGAATTTACACTCTTAATCTAAATTGAGAGTATTTAGCATCTTAATCTAAATTGAGAGTATTTAGCATCATAATCTAAATTGATAGTATTTAGCATCTTAATCTAAATTGATAGTATTTACACTCTTAATCCGAATTGAGAGTATTTACACTTTTAATCTAAATTGATAGTAATTACACTCTTAATCTAAATTGAGAGTATTTAGCATCTTAATCTAAATTGAGAGTATTTAGCATCTTAATCTAAATTGAGAGTATTTAGCATCTTAATCTAAATTGATAGAATTTACACTCTTAATCTAAATTGAGAGTATTTACACTCCTAATCTAAATTAATAGTATTTACACTCCTAATCTAAATTGAGAGTATTTACACTCTTAATCTAAATTGAGAGTATTTACACTCTTAATCTAAATTGATAGTATTTAGTATCTTAATCTAATTGAGAGTATTTAGTATCTTAATCTAAATTGAGAGTTTGTATTTAGTATCTTAATCTAAATTGAGAGTATTTAGTATCTTAATCTAAATTTATAGTAATTACACATTTAATCTAAATTCATAGTATTTGCACTGCCATTGCAATCCATGGTGGCCATTAAAGCATTCATTTCATTATAATACTCAACAACAATTGTTTGATTTAAAATTATATCATAGTGTATAATAGGTTTGAGTTTTGATCTCAACAAGCCAAAGCAAAATCATGTTTGCCTAATTAATGTGGAACATAATGATGTAAATTTACACCTATTTTTATCAAACTAAAACCACTGTTAATCAGACATTTCATTAAAGTTTATATTTCTAAAACTTGAGATTTAATTTTTTTAACAATGATCAAGGAAATTCTTGGGATAATTACTGGTGCATAACATGTACATGCATATTCTGCATAATATATTGTATTGTGTAGTAACATACACACAAATTGTATATTTTATTAAATTTGGAGATATACTGTATTTGCAGGTACCAATGCTGGTTCCAGGGCTGAATTATAATTTTGAGACTTTTATTGAATGTTTGAGTGACAAGGGAGTATCAGACAATGTGAAGGTATGTTCTCCATCATTCTTACAACCTTGATAAAGCCTTGAGTTGTTTAGAAAATTTCTGGAAGTCTGGAGATAAATGTGTTCCAAAACTTCAGTTTATCTGAAGAAATATAAATCACAAAGCTAAATAAAACAATATATTTTCAAATAAACAACTTTTTTTTAAAAATTTATTTTCAAAACATAATAAATAAATAACTTAAATACAATAAAATTGGGTGTATCAAATAACTGATGACAGTTAGTTACCAGATAGAATAGCATACCGGTTGCTACTGTTGTGTGGTTTTTATTCTACATTTGTAGTTTATGCATTGATAAGCAAACTAGCATATTCAGAAAGTTCAGTCATGGTTAACAAAAAATACTCCTTAAAAAGTTTTCGAAATCCATGATAATTCCATTAAAGTCATAGAAAAACAGCTCCCTGGTGTTGTAATCTCTTCTAAACCATATTTTCTTGTGTATAAAGCATGCCAACTGTTGATACTGCCCTGACAAATTGGGATCTTTGCTATTTGTTATAAGATTGTGCTTTCATGTTGTTCATAAATTGCATTGAAGTATACATTCATAATTCTTAAACTGTTGATGATACTGCATTTAAGGCAGTCAGGGATTTTAGAAATCATTGTTATTCTTAATTTTGAAATTCACACATTTAATATTTTAATTGCAGGTATATGTGTTGAAAGAAGGAAAGAGCATTCCAATAATAACTGGAGTGATTAGCATGCCTGTTAGTGAGACACTGGTTGTTGTATAATAGTATGACAGGCACATGGTACCATTATGGGACTTTCTTCATTTTTGTTCGTCGTTTTGAGACAGGAATTGTCCATAATCAGCCAGATACTAATCAACCTATGAGAAAAAGTCCAAGTTAGTGTGTGTGGACATCAGTGTTTACTCTTTTCTACTTACTGTATGTGATTTGCTGAAAAAATGTGTAAATGATTTACCAAAAAATCATGTAAATAAATAATGGAAAGTCATTTCTGCAGAAACATGATGAGGAAACAAGTTTGTCCATATGAATGACTATATTTTATAGTCGACTTAAGTAATTCATGAAGAATTTAAAGTATAATTCAGTAATATTTGAGAGTAGCAGGTTGATATATTTGCTAATTTGGTAATAAAATACCAAGTTCTAATGTAGTATCAGAGATGGGATTTTCCAGGGGGACCAATTTTTGTGGTTTTCGTATTGCCCCAAACAATGAATTTAAAGATCTGACAATAGGCCATGATGTGTGATGACGACCGCATCTCTCATTTCCTTACTGTGTTTCATTTTTAGAGATTAACAGAGCTAATGGTATTTGATAAATATATGATCTCAAACGGGTAACAATTTAATATTGAATTTATTAAACGAGTTGAATAATGTCAAGCTTTTGCAAGCCTTCACTTGCAAAAGCTGGACATTATTTAATGAATTTCATGAATTTAATATTAAATCATTATCCATTTGAGATTCTTTTTATCACATAGTTTTATTTCAGTAGAAAATATTTTTATAGAAAGAAGAACAAATGATTTAGTTCATTCTGTTACGTGCTTAGGCTCGAATAAGCAGCAACACAGAAAGAGTGAAAACTAACAAGCTTGTATAACTTTAACAATGAATTTATTAAGTACAATTATTTAAATAAAATAATTGAACTTACAGTTTTAGAGAATCAAATCCAACAAATATAGAATTCACAAAATAATCCACTAATAGAATTTCAAGTCCTGATAAATAAATGTTCTAATAGTTCCAGGTTCGAATCTTGACGATGTAATCCAAAATGGCTGACAATGTCACGTGATGCAGTTCTTGTTTTTAAATCATCCAGATGAAATTATGAAACATATGTCCTTTTCCAGATAAATAGAATAACTCATCTTTTCCAACGAATTGACACAGTCCAGAACAAGAAAATGCACAACTTCTTTAAAATAAGCCCAATTTATATTCTACTAAAGTTAGCTTCTAAAAAACACAGCTATATATATTGTAATTCCCTCGTAAACAAGAGGAATCATGTGAGTCTGGAAGGTCATGGAAAAAGTACCTTCTTCAAGTCACGTAGAGATAGAATGAACCAGAAGGAAAAATCAGCCACTAATAAAATGCTGTCCCCGAAACCAACCAATAGAATTGAAGACTTGTTGACAATGTCTAAAGCAAGGTCAGATATTGAGGTAACCAAGCCAAGGTCAGCCTGTTTACCAGAAAAGTCCAGGTCAAGTGAATTTTCTAGAAAAATTTCCCATTTAAATAATAATAAACCCTAAATGACAAATTTGGATTTAATAATTAAAAATAAATAAAATTAAATCCAATAGCCGTAACAATTCTAACAGATGCTGTGCCTTTAATTTGTTGTGGTAAAAAAATAGTCCCAAACAAAGTTGAAATAGTAAAAGTATATTATACATTTTTTATAAGTATAAATCAAAGAATAAGTTACCATCCAAATAAATAGAAGATTTTCAAAAGACAAAACATTTTTCAGCACAAAATATCAAATACATGTGATGTCACATTGTTTGATGCACAGTATCGGTTTGAGTTGGCCTACACAAAAGTGACAGTGTTTTCTTTGAAATTCCACATCACAACTAAACATTTCCTAGTTATGAAGCTTTTGTGAAAAGAAGATTACTGGATGCAGAAAGACACATATTTACTGTCATGTATTTGTGACTGGATATTTGCAGTATTTGACATTAGATTGTACAGAATATGTAAACAAATCTCCTTTTGAGTTGGACTTAATCACATATTTACCGCATAAATATGCTGTGGTTGGATAAAGTTCTGGTAGTTGGGGAGACTGGTATATGTCTATATTCTTCTTTCAACAAAGGTGAGTTTATTTACTTCAGTAAGTACACATACAAATCATGCTTGCATATGAGGTGGATCCCATACTTCATATATACCGCCCATGCATCCTCACCCTCATTATCATCTAAGCAATACCAGTAGTTTTACTTGTTGTTCTTGTTCTTGTCTTGGGGTTTTTGCCATTATTCATGGTATAAAATGTTATGCATGACATAACAAAACCCCTGTGTGATAAATTGGTAATATTTAAATAGTCAAGACCATCTTTTCCCAATTCTCTTTTCGCGAGTCAAATAAAAAAAATATTCATTGAAAACAAAATATTCCAGAGACCAGAGTTTACAAAGATTTCTCACAATCATAGCCAATTAGTAAAGAATACTGCACAATAATTTCATGGGCTTATTTTGGACCAATCAAAATCACATAAAGTGATATGTTCACATGTATAATTTAAAAAATATGAAACTGCACACACTGTAGGCAAAGTGTACCAACTATGTGATAAATATATATCAATACTGTTATCTGGTAATAAACTATTAGCTTTTACATGTGTTATTTTATTTTAACCCTTTGGAAAAGAATTGAAAAGCATTTTATATTGTTTCAATGCACATATATCGATCTATTCATTCACGGTCTAAATCTCCGAAATGTCACTTTAAAGCATTGCTGATATTGAGACATAATTATTCATCCATCATAATGCAACAGACTATAAGCATATGAATACTGTGGTATGTGTATATATGGCTGCCAATTATTGTATGTATGAAATTAGATGTAAAGCATTGCCTACAAATGAGTATGTTTTTGCCTGTATATTACCCTTTGTAGAAGAATTGAATATTCTAAAAGTAAATTTTTTTTAAAAAAACAACATTTCAAGTTCCTCAGTTGATTGACAAATATTATTAAATCACACAACAATATCAGAAATAAAAATGCAAATAAAACTATATGCATCTATTCAAATAATTAAAACCATCACGTTGATTATGTGTACTAGCACATCAGTGAAAGAAATAAAGTAAAATCTGGTGCATAACTAGAACAAGAACTACAACAAGTGAAGTCATCAGTGAATAAAATTGAAATCAAAATATCAGATCATTAAACTTATGTGCAGATAAACTTTAATTGCTACATAAAATTAAAATTGTTTATAATGATAAGAAAATAATTTATATTTTATAATTTGACTTGGTCAGTTTACCCTCATTTATTTGAAATAGACAATCATCCAATCAGTTTTAGAAATTGTAATACTAAAACATTTAATTTATTTACTTTAATTTTGATATTTAGCAAAAAATTTGAATAGTTTCTTATGGAAAACTCGATCACCATCCCAATTTCACTGATCCCTAGGTTTATATACCCTGATAATCCTGTCAAATGTATAGGATTACCACAAAATTCTGTAGAACGTCTGATTCAATTGCATTGCAATGGCTGAAATGTTTTGTTCAAGTTATTTGTTACTGAATTTAAATATTACTTTAAGTTTAATTAAACATTTTACAAAATTACAACTCTGTAATTTTCAACATGAGCAAGAATAATGAATGCAGTACTTTAAAGAATAGAAATCAATTTTAGTATAAAATCCAATCTGACACTTTAATTCCCTTCAATGGTCCCTGCATAAAATGATGCCCTTTCCACCTTTCCACAGCATGAAAGTTGCCTCTTAAGACAGGTGACCTTTCATGACGGGTCACAAAAATATGAGTAAAGGTTTAACGTATTTTGAAATGTTTAATATTTCCATTCCATCAGCATGTTATGCAAATAATATATATATATTGAGAGTTTTGACTAAATGAGAAGTTAAAAGGCAGTCAAGTTTCTGGGTAAGAGCTAGTAGTCAATGTCATGTGTGTTGGTCAGTCAAATCTAGATATACTTAACAATTATATACATTTTGTTCTAAATTTAATATTAAATCTAATTGATTTTGCTGTTGGCTGTTGAAATCTCTGTTGAACACTGCTATAAATATTATGTAAGAAAATATAATTAAACTGCCTTAAACTACTCATTCACAAATGTTATCAGAGATAGCCTGGCAATCAAACGAAATGAGTACTTGGTGAATGCTTTATTTCACAGATATGGATTGTGGAAAAGCAGTTCCAATTTTCTGTGGCAAACCTGACTGAAAATCATGAATTGGCACTCAGAGATTTCCTCAAGGTTTCGCTATTACTAGCAATGAAATAATGGCATAAATATTTTACTGATGGAACAAATCTACAAAACCACGAGTCAATGTTGAGGATTGTTTTATGAAATACATGCACCATGGTTGTTTTATTTTTAAAAAAAGGGTATTGTTTTGTAGAGAATCAACAACAGCAAATACCTGGGATGTAATACACAATGTTTCCACTGTCATCTGTTGAAATCTCTTGTAGTAATGTTGTTAACAACCTTTCTGAGATTGGGTAACTTGAAAATAAAGGTAATTTATACAAAAAAGGTAGGTTCACAAATTATCTGGGTGCACTAAAACAATGGAGAATATATTATCTTGCATGAGAATATATTATCTTAGAAAATCACCTAGGAATATTTTATATAAAGGTGAAAATTTAAATGCATGAATAAAGGATTGTAACATCACAAAAGATTAAGCCAATTTTGGCATTAAAGCATTATACTGATTTGATGAAGATGCCCAAAATATGTTGAAGACCGCACAAGTTATTGAATAAATCTGATGTGGGTTTTGTTTCATTGTTGTTAGATGTGATGGAGTGACTGAGCCACCAATATTGTATCATACCCAGAGTACTATTGCCATCCTTTTGACAGATGCTATTCTGCGGGTTCCAGGTGCGACTAAAAGTAACTTAGTGGTGTTTGCTAAAAACAGTAAAATTAAGAACTCTGAAATAAATTAAAACACTCATGGGAGAGATTACTGGATGAATCAGAAGACGTATCAGCACACATTTACCTTTCAATGCAGATATATATATATATATATATATATATATATATATATATATATATATATATATATATATATATATATATATATATATATAAAGCAAGCGATTATCTGAGAGATTTAATTTTGTACAGACTTTATAGAGTGTGAATTGACTTCACATCTGCAATATGTTGTTGTTGTAGATCTGGATTTTAATTTGCGACATCATAAACGTGACACACTTTTATTAATCACATCTGTTGGATACTCTCCAGGTCTTAGTTGATCTTTCTCGTCCAGTTGGGTTCCAGGAACAAACTAATTATATCCAGGAAGATTCTTTTGTCATGATACTTAGCCCATGGAGCCCCTGGTAATTTTCCCAGTGAAGCAGCAATATCTCCGCCTGTTGAACGCGATATAAATTTACAACTTCTGAACCACATTCACACACTTATCTGTATGTGCACGCGCATTATTCCTCATTGTCTTGTGCATCGGACACAATATAAATCCATATACTTATTATATTTCTACAACATGGATGTCATCGATTTCTCAGCGACACGAAAGCAAGAGTCAGTCAAGTATCATCCAGCGCTACCAAATTATATCAGAGCAATTATCATAGGCCCATCTGGGTCTGATAAGATGCAATTGTTACTTAACCTGATGGCTCAAGTGGGATAAGTTGTATTTTGAGACCCCATCTATAGATGCTACAAGATGCAAGATTTTAATTAAAATGCAAAGTTGATTGATGAGAAACGTAATGATATTATTGAATTTATCACCGACATCAACGATGCATTGTTGGTATATGATCTTGATGGTAGTATCAACAATCTAGTAGTATACGATAATGTTCTGCCAACAAACAAATCCAGCTCGGATATTTTCCTGAGGCAGACACAAAAATACTGATATATATGTTACACAGCGGTAAGTGCAAATACCTATAGTGATCAGAGATAACTGCAATCTTGTGCTTTTCTTTAATAGTGATGATACCCACACACTAAGAAACATCCACCTGACATGGTGTTCAGGGGACATGGATATAATCAAATTAAAAACATTCTTCTCAGAAGTACAAGCGATTCCTCATGGATTTTTTATGATGAGTTTACATGATCCTCGGTCACAATATAGCATAGGTCTTGATAAAATATTTGGTTGCAAGACCAGCCACATTTTTTTAAAGCTAAAATGTTTTAATCTGAAAGGGCTGAATTTACAAGGAAGTGGTAATTCTTCTAAGATAGTATAATCAGGTAACATATCTGATGAAGAAATAAAGCTGTTTTAATGCCAAGAGTACAACAGCAGCTATTAAGAAGGCAACTTCTACAAAACTAACAAAATTATATAACAAATGTTGGTTTACACCATCCAGAAACCCAGATAATTTTTTTAAAAAGTCTGTTATAAAGGGATACCTGAAAACAAATTGCACTAGAAAAGAAGTACGAGTGATGAGAGACAGGAGGTTAGAAATCCTAAGACTATGTGTCAAACATTCCCCCAAAATAATTGTTTTACGAAGAAGAAATTGCTGGTTCTAGGCATGGGGTTTCCAGAATTTTATTGTAGAAATCTTACCTGGAGCATTTAGCAATGTCCACGGGTTAAATTCACTCCAAAGATAAGTTGGGAGAGACGACGATAATATTAAAATCCATGTGAGAACTACAAAGCGGAACTCGGAAAGAAAAGCTTTCATATTTTTCATCTACTTTCACCATGATCAAACACTGCATCAGTGCTGACACAATATGTTAGGTTGTTTGTCATACTTCTACAAAAATTTTAAAAAGATACCAATATGGTCTGGTATCACAGAATTGCATAATGTGGTCATGAAAGCAAATTGTAAATTATGTTTCTCCAAGAATACTTACCCGATCACATTAACGTTAGGATATAAGCCTGCTACCTCTCGAATCCAGCCCTACTAAAAGACGAAAATCATCTTTTCTGTTTTATCTCATATAGACAATGGGCAATAATGCTTGCCCCTTACCTGCCCTTGCCACCATTTTTTAAACTGAGCAATATATACTATATGAGGATGCTCGCATGGCTGGGTGGTTGGGAGGGTTTTTAAATAATGTGATCAGGTAAGTATTCTTGGAGAAACATAATTTACTGAAAGATTTGCTTTCTCCTTCAAATACGTTCCCCGATCACATTAACTTTAGGAGAATAGGTAATAGGAGGAGGGAACGCTGAGCATCCTACCTCCACCCCGGGTATCCTCTAGGGAATGATGGTTGGATTCCCCATGTGAACGATGACCCGTTCTCCTAATTTCATCAGCAACACAGCCTAGGGTCACGTGATATGTGACCACTATATACAGTTAAGAAGATAGTTATTGAAATCTTCTTACCTACAAAATTTCACTGGCGAATCCAGCGAAGCTGATAGGCTGTGCTGATTGTTTTAAATGGGTCTGGTGGTTATATGGGCTGACAAAACCGGACCTACCAGATTCAAGGTTTGCCTCTGCGGAGCCAAATCTCTGAGATAAAACTGGAGAAGGTCGACTTTGCATGCCAGCCAACAGCTTCTATTATATCTTGGATTGAAACATTGCATTTGAATGCATGGCTCGCCGAGATTGCTCTAATCTCATAAGCTGTAATCTGCATGAGACGACTCTGACCTTGCGAGACCTTAGAGTACGCTGAGCGTATAACCCACTTTAGCCATGAAGCAAGGGCTGGAGGGGTGATATCCCTTTTCCCAGCTTTCACTGGAAGAAAGAGGCACTTGTGTGTGTCCCGACTCGCCTCTGGGCGTTTTAAATAGTGCTTGAGTGTATGCACGAACAGGATCTTGCATGGCTGCTGCTCTCGACTTATCAATGGAAGAGAGCGAGCGAATGACGACTCTTTGACTGCCAATGGATGGTAACCTTTTTTTGGCTATGAAGCCTGGTTGCGTCAAGAGGACCACGAAACCATCTGATCTGAACTGAAGATAGTTCGGGTCACTGGAAAGGGCATGTAACTTGCTCACCCTGCATGATGAAGCTAAGGCTATCAAGAAACATGTTTTGTATGATGGTAGCTTTAATGAAGTGTGGGCTAAAGGCTCAAATTTGTCTGAATTGAGCCATGTTAAAACCCAGGACAGATACCATTTTGGAGACAGGGTGAGGGAATTTGGTTGATTGAACTTGGCTAAAAGATCTGACAGATCTTTGTCATGCCCGATATCACATCTACCATGATGGCAGAATGTGTCTGATATTATGGAATAGTAGCCCTTGATAGTAATTGAGGCCAACTGTTTTTCCTTGAAAAGCCAGAGAAAAAATTCAGCCAGTTGAGGGATTGAGACACTCAAAGGGACGATGTTATTGATATGGCACCAGTCCCTGAAAACACCCCACTTTCCCTCGTAAGCCTTCAGAGTGGAGGGCCTTCTTGCTCTCAAAATTCTCTCCACAATTGAAGGTTTAAAACTGTTTTAAACTGTTTGTCTTGCAAAGCTGTCCGGATAAGAGCCAAGCGTGAAGAATTAGATGTTCCGGGCAGGGGTGGAACACCCGTGACCGCGGTTGCTTAAGATTTGGGCTGGCTGGAATCTTCCTGGGTAGATCTATCGCTAGATTGAGTAGATCGGTGACCCAGGACTTGTTCCATCTGAGAGGGGCAATCAGAATCCTCTGACAGTTCTGATCCCTTAACCTCTGGATTATTTTCGGTACCAGGACCATGGGAGGGTAGGCGAAATGCTCACAACCCCTCCCAGCTGATTGACAGAGCGTCCACGACCTAAGCCTCTGGATCTGGAGCCGGAGAGACGGTGGGAAACTTGCGATTCCACCTTGTCGCAAAAAGATCGATCATCAGACGCAACCAAAGTGTGCAGATCCGAAGAAAGACAGATTAATGGAGTGACCATTCCGTGTGAATGACTTTACCTTTCCTGGATAGAGTGTCGGCCAAGACATTGAGTCTGTCTGGAATGTGTCTGATTTGTACGTTGATATGGAGGTTGTCGCAACAACGTAGAAACTGTCATATCAGAATGCACAGGTCTGGTGATTTGGTGCCCCCTTGTTTGAGGAGGCAAGTCACCACCACAGAGTTGTCTGACATAATGATGACAGTTTTGCGTGATAGTTGATCCTTCCAGAAATGAAAGGCATTGATGACAGCCTTCATTTCTAAAAGGTTGATGTGAAGAGGCCTCACCGCTGGCTCCCACGTGCTGGTCTGTAGCGAAGTCCAGCAACAGGTGGGCACCCCAACCGTAGGTACTGGCGTCGGTTAGACAGTTATCTCGGCTTGGGGCATCTCCAGAGGAATCCCCGTGGACAGCCAACCGGGATTGTGCCAATGACTCAGGAATGATCGTATCTCGGGCCTGATCTTTATTGTTTGATTGGGGGACTTGAAAAAGGGCGCCATTGTGCTAGTAACATCATTTGTAATGGGCGCATAAAAAGATGGCCAAGCGGGATCAAGTCCGCCGCTGCATTGAATAATCTGAGGAGTTGCAAGAACTCTCTCTCTCTCTGAAATTCACGTCCTGTTGGAAACGGACATGCCCACGCGAACACGAGAAATTCAGATCGGTGAGAAACTCCATACCCAGATGGACAAAATGCTGGAATGGATGGAGATCGGACTTTTTCCAGTTCACGAGAAACCCTAGATTATCTAAAAGTGATAGAAGATCGTTTCTGCCTTTGAGCAGAATAGAACTTACCAAATGTTTCTGGAGGATGTCGTCCAAGTACACTGCCATCCCTGTAGATGAAGTCTAGCGGAACAGGGTGATGACGCAAACCATAACCTTGGTAAAAACCCAAGGGCTGATGTTGATGCCAAAGGGTAGGACCTGGAACTGATAAACTGCGTCGCGGTAAGCAAATCGGAGAAATTTCCGTGACGTGGAGTGGATAGGAACGTTAAAATATTCGTCTGCATAGACTGACAACATACTCGTCCCGTCGGATGGAAAGACGGATTGATATCACTGCTTCCGTCTTGAATTTCGTTGAAAAAATGTATTGGTTGAGGCAACTCAAGTCGATGATCGGCCTCAACATGCCGTTCGATGTTTGGATAAGAAACAGCCTGGAATAAAATCCCAGCACTATTTTAATTATTTTTTAAAATATTTGTTTTGTATACAATCACCACCGCCCGTTTTTCTATGAGCGACCGTATCTCCTGTTATAGAAAGGCATCCTTCTCCCGATCGGATGGTACGTCTGTGAAGATGGGAGAGGAGGTCAGGGGAGGTAGGATAAATGAAACCCGAAGCCCCTCCGAAATGACCTGGATCACCCAATCGTTCTGAGTAAATAAAGTGGTCCAGTGGTCCTGAAATTGCAGTAGGCGGCCGCCCACAGGTAGGCTTTTTGCAGGCGGTGGGGAGGGTAGGTCATCGTTTAGAGTTAGTAGGCTCGAAGGCGGAGAAACTTGGTTTCTTGCCGCCTCTATATGGTTGCCTCCTAGCCTGATTAGACGTGTCTCCTGGCGTTGGGTTGGGATCTATACTGCACATTTGATTGTAAGGATCCCTTTTCCCTGGACCGCCTATCATCCCTCCGCTGTGTGAGATGTTGATTGTTTCGTAACGCCTGCGAGGGGAGTGCGGCGAGTTGGAGGGGCAGTTCCTGAGCTGCCTGCCTCCGAACTTCATCAAGTTTTCCTCCAAAGAGTAAAGGTGACCCAAACGGAGTCATCCGTAAAGCCAGAGTATGATGGGGCTTGAGTGACGTGGACCTCAGACATGCGTCACGTCGTATCAGGTCTAAGTTGGCAGAAGCAGTCAACGCATTGGCCATGGAATGGTGAACTGCCCTGTTAATAACTCTAGCAATCCAGGCCGTCGGTTACCAAGCGTGGTCACTGTCAGATTTTTCTGCGATGTGGAAAATAGCTAATGAAGCCAAATCTTAACATTGAAGACGTAGCAACTACTTTCCGGACAAGCTTTGACATGGCATGGAACACATTTTCGTCCACTTTTTAGAACAGTGGAGCGGACATGTGAACTGCTGCCATATTTTTGTCCTGGGTCGGGAGATCAGTACTGAAGGTGTCTGAGTGAGTTTTGTACCAGCGACAAGAGAACGTCGCTGGTACTTGGCTTTCCAAAAAGAACGCCTTAGCATTCCCCGGATCACCTATTCATCCTGACAGACGATCACTGATCTCCTTATTTTCTAATTTATTTTTTTAAAACTTTTTTCCGACTGGGGAAGGAGTTGGAAGGACGGCGTCTCTTCCTCCTCGTCATGATGTACAAACGCCTTAACTTTGTAGTGTTGAATGTAGGTAGGAGGTGGAGGGCTAGCTGCAGTTGCCAACACCCTATAAATTTCTTCCACTGCGGCCTTGAAGCTAAACTCAGTCCATTCCATGTTTGGATCTGTATACGGCTGATTTGCAGGAGTTTCGTCACACTCACTGTGTGCCGAGTTGTGTTCTGGTACAGCTTGCATCTCTGGATAGAGCATACCAGGTGGCATAGATGACGAAATTCCGTCACCCTTGATAATTTCACTAACTCTCCCTTGTGGAGAAGCCGTGAACATATGGACGGACGGCACTGCCGGCTAGTTTGTTTGGCATGAGGTTGGCCGGAATGTTGGCGACGCAGCTATCACAGGTACCGGCCGCTCTAATGGCCTGGCTGGATGGACAGATTTCTCACTAAAATCTCCGTCATAGTATTGATATGTTGCCGGCGGTACAGCTTGATGGACAGATTTGTCACTAAAATCTCCGTAAATCATAGTTGGTCAGACCGTTTTAGCAATAAGGTCTCCATGCTGGGACCTGAACGGCCAATGACGTCGAGGCTGTATAATGAAATAGATCCGATGGATCCTGTAAAAGAAAAAACGCGTCCGGACTTACAGGCCCGAAGGTCATGCTCGGACATGCAGGGGGACTTGCGCCCACTGAGCAGCCTAAAATTGGGGGAACACTCCCCCCAAAGAGGTAATATCTGGCCTGATGTCAAGAGCTGCATCGTTGTTTCCTGGACCAAACGACGCATCTGTTCAAAGGCGGATTGTTGTACCATGTCAACATTATTTTCCTCCATTGCCGCTGGTGTTACTGTAGCTGACGTTTGCAGACAACAAACTTTAGGTGGGGGGGGGACCCCAACATCCCCCACAAGACTCGCAATGGAGGCTGACTTTGGATGTATACTGAGGACAGCGATGCTATTTGTCTTTGAATTATTCCGTCTATCTCTCCTTTTGCTGCTTTCTGGACTACATCAGCCAACATTGGCTCTGTCCACGTATTACACATGCTGCATGGTATAGATGATGTACACTTGGTACATACAATACAAGAGTCTTCTTTTGCTTTGAACTTTTTGCATTTCATGCATTTGGTTGACATTTCTACTGAAATGACAAAAGAAGATCAAACAAAGCACAAATTAGTAATTCAGCATGTTATTAATTCGCTAATACCACAACCGTTACTAACGGAGTAAGCGAAATTATTCAGTGTCATGTTAACTCGTAAATGACAACACGAGTACAGCGTTAGCATGCTGTAACGTGGTCGTCAATAGACGAAGTCCGTAAAAGGTGACAGTCACTCAAATTTTGAAAATATTGTAAAAATAATGCATACAACCTGTGGAAGAATGATTGTCCAACACAATAATTCCAAATTTAACTTCGGATGGTCCGATTTAACACTAAGATGGCTTGGATTGTTTGGAGGTGTAATGTACGTTGTTAACAGTAAGGGGAGATACGGGGCAAGAGTTATGACCCTTTGTCTATATGATATAGAAAAGACGATTTTCGTCTGTTAGTAGGGCTGGATTCGAGAGGTAGCAGGCTAATATTCTAACATTAATGTGATCGGGGAACATATTTGAAGGAGAAACTATAAATTTCTAACTGTATGGGTTATAAAGTGAAAACTTCTACTGCTGGACAACATATTTTTCACATCAGTCCAATCACTGCCATTCTAGATGCTTGTACATAATGATTCTCTTAGCACTTGTGATTGGAATAATCATGGATTTATGCTATGTGATAATTTATTCATACTTAATACATGGAAAATACAGACATCTGACTCTAACCTTCGATGAATATATGTATTATTGTCAAAATATACTCAAACATGCAGCTGAATTCTAATCACAAAATTTCTCTCACTTGAAATTATATTCAACTCTATGAAATGGTCCTTATCTTGTAAGAAACATTTAACTAGGCACAGCAGCCTATGGCTGTTATTTTGATTGTGTGAGAGTGTGTTAAGTTTATGTAAATAGTCACAACTAGATGCATCTTAAACGGATATAATGGATTTGGTGGAACTTGATGTTTAACCTGCAAACAATATCTTGATTTGTTCCAATCTGTATATGACTTTCAAAAACAAAATCTTAATTGTGACAGGACAGGAACTCTTACTGCCAGAAAAGTGATACCATCTGCAAAATGTGTAAAATAAAGTAAGTACAAATTTTCAGACTATATTTTGTATCTTTATTCTAAATAATTACAATGACACAATACAATGCACTGATATATTTGGGTATCTCAGTTTCAGCAAATGATACTGTCACTGTATTATGTACAAAGGCGTGCACCAATACATACCGTATAGTATTCTTTACATATTTAATGCGACCATTGTAAGATGTACAAATTCCATGATGTGGTGGTAAGCTGTACAAATGAACTCCAAAGACCATGGTCTTTTATGAACATTGAAGTACAGATAACCAAGAATTATTAAAATTTTTACACAATTGACAATTTCTTTCTTTTTTGTTAAACCTAGAACATTTTAAGACCTCTAATGGAAGATAAGCATCATGCAATATTTACATTGATGGTAAATGCCTTCATAGATCATAACATATGTTCCCATGTAATGTAAGCTTTTTCACAAACTGTAGAACTGCAGATACTGTCTATACTTGCTTATAAGACGAATCCAACTGCAATCTGCAAAGACCCAGATCTACTCATTTTTTTACTGCTCCAGTGGCCTAGTTCTTATAGTGTCTGCCTCAGATGCGGGAGGCCATGGGTTCAAACCTCAATCAAAGACTTATAAAAATGGTACTAACAAATGCCTTGCTAGGCACTCAGCATTAAGAAGTTAGTGTTAGGACTGGTTGGCCTGGTATCAGGATAATGTGACTGGGTGGGACATCAAGCTACATATTTGTGGCATGACGCCCCACAATAAACTGCCCCACTGCAGACATCATAGCAATATGACCGCTACATTGTTAAAACTACTTTAAAAATCCAAAACACACACACACACTCTATGCAGTTTGTTAGGAGTAATCAGTATAACCAACAACAAAGACCCTGATATGCAGGCACATTATGCTACAGCAGATCATTGCTGCTTGTAGTTTGACTCGATTAATAAACGAGTATAGATGGTACATTGAATTCCAAAGTTTTAAGATAAGAAAATATAGCTCAAGATTCAAGCCCAGCATATGTCTTGAAACTATCAGAAACCAGGATCTGATGACTGATATATACCTTATCACTACAGTGAAATGTGTACATGTTTAAATCTGGATGTAAAGATACGTTGGCGGATTGGTGTTTAAAGTAATCTAAGCACATTAGTTAATGCTCAAGCAATGGTGGTAATGTGCACTACCCAAAGACACCATGACAGCTTAGACAAGTTGTGGTAGAATTCAAACCTGCAACCCACCATTCCTGAGCCTGCTTTATTTATGTGTATAAGCTCATTCGCATATAAGCTAACCCCCAAAACTGAATAGGTATAAACATTAAAAAGTTCATGACCCACGCATAAGCCAACCCACAAGTCTTGAGGCAACATCACACGATGCATGCATTAAAAATGCATTTATTTTGGCAAACTTGAATAGCAAAAATGGCACATATACATTTCTTGGGGTTGGCATGTATGATGATTACAAGGATGTTACAAGTTAATATAATTTGTTTTAAAAGTAAAAAAATTTATTTAATTTTCTAATTTCTTATTGTTTCTGCCCAATTCAGATTTGTGAATAATTTTATCAGATGATGACAAAATTTGACCATTTGTTGGTTGCTATATCTTTCCCATTTAACTCTAGTTTATTTTCATTTTCTTTATGCATTATTGCTAGAATTTTGTATCAGTACACCAGTAATTACATTTTTATTTTGCCTTGAAATTTTAAATACCTGACTCATTAAAATGTGATTCCAGCATGACAGCAATGAACAACAATAGTGTTTGGTTCAATGCATGCATTTAGGCTTGTTAACATATTTACATAATGGTGCCAATGCACTGACATGGAAGATTGCAACTTGCGCTAAATAAAGTACATGTCTAGGATTTGAATCATAGGTACCTCTACACTAAAATTAAATCGTATGTCCAAAATACAATAATAAAGTTTCATAAAAATTGCTTTAAAAATTATTTAATACTGTAAAATCTGAATTGTAGTTGGCTTTGATGTAAGCAGCCTTTCACTTCATTTCATGTACCTACGTTATTTTTGCTAATATTATAGAATGAAAGGCAATTACAAAGCAATGGTATAACCACTGGTCTAAATTCTCTCTTAACCCAAACCAGTTTCAGGCTTTTCATGATTAACTGACCTGGACTGCTCTAACAAAGGACAAATCCACCAATTATAAACAAAGGAGACATCAAAATAACCAGCTTTCCCGCGTGTGGAAAATTATGATTTTGTTCAGAAAAAATGAAACTAAACAAGTTGCTAATTGATCTATATTAAGAATTTTAGCCTTTTTATTGCTATTATTTCATGAACATTAGAGTGATGTGAATATATGCTGGTTATGTGCCTTGCACAATAAAATGAGTATGCCTTTTCATAATGATTACCCCAAATTTTAGGATCTCTTATATCACTGCAAATTTTTAATTTGTGAACACATGGAATCGACATAAATGAAACAGCAATTTATGTCTAGCTGAAATGTCATCTGGAAGAATGTGATTTGGTAGAAACAATGAAAAAACCAAAATCGGCCTCTAATATTTTTCAGAATAAACAAGGATTTAAGTGACACTAAGCATGATTTGTACTGTGTAAGTACTATACATTATATCTCAAGGTAAAAATCTGGCTCATGTGTGATTTGGATTTTTAACGCAGCTTTGACATTTTTTCAGTCATACTGCTACAATGTCTGCGGTGCGATAGTTTATAGTGATGTCTAGCACTGGGGCATCATGCCGCAGACAGGAAGCATTATGTCTCCCACCTAGTCACATTATCCTGACACCAGACTGACCAGTCCTAACACTAACCTCTTAATGCTGAGTGCTAAGCATGGTACCTGTTAGTACCATTTTTTTAAAGTCTTTGGTATGACTTGGCTAGGGATCGAACCCACAACCTCCCACACCTGCTCTAACCACTAGGCCACATGAGCAGTATCTGGCCCATGAATTATGAAGTCTTCATTTACCTTTATTTAATGTCATGTTGGAGAAATCAGAAAAAATGTACAAGTGTAAGGACACAGAAAATGTATTTTTTTTTACATGCATATAAAAATTATTTTCTTGTGCCCCAAGATTTACAGCTATTATAATAGTCAACAAATAAATATAAATTCGTTTAAGCTCAGACCATGGCCCACAATTAAGCTGCCCGCCCCCACCCTCATTCAAGATTTTTATTTTTTTTCCTAAATTATTTAGCGTATATGTGAGTATATACGGTAGATAAAAACATTCAAGCAAAAAACTTGAACCAAAACCATATCAGTGATGATGATATTTTCATTATAAAAGTGATATCTTTGTCTCACATTTCTACTATTATGTGCTACACATTAATCTAACAAAAGCTGAGCTAAAAAAAACTGTTAAAAATCAACAGAAAAGAAAATAGGAAGGGAAAGCTCGCATACAAAGCTGTGATAGACTATAAACATTAATACAAATATTACATGGTATCAAAATCGAAACCTTTAAATGCAGAGGATATGAGATTAATACAATTTGAATTTATATCATGAATCTCAAATCTGAGACAAAATGCATTATCCTGTTTGTGGCATGACGTGGACTTAATCTTAAATATGGTTCTATGTAATAGAATGTGTGATAGCTACAGTGTATTGTTGAGTTAGTTCTAAACGGGGAGAACTAAAATGAGATAAGTAATGAGCCATGAAGACATCTAACTAGAAAAATTTCAATTAAACCTTGTCCCAAACATTTTGGTCAAATTTACTGCATTTTCTGCATGTATCTGGATGACAAAAACTAATTACATATTTGTCTGTTTGAAAACATTAAAATATTACATCAATTTACCAAAACATACAAATAACAAGTAACATTTACAACTTAAATTTTGTCAAAAATAGGGAGAACCATATTTATCTATCCATTGTGGATAAGGCTAAAACTTGCACCAGGTCATATGGTGATAATAGTAACAGCAAATTAAATTCTATTTGATTACTAAGATATTCATAATATATAAAACACATAAAGAAAAAATGCTTAGTTTATTTGCTATTTAAAAACAAAATTATTATTCTGTGAAACGAGTGCAGGTTTTAGTATTATCCATGGAGATACTTATTTTAAAAAATTCTTCAAGATAAAGACATTCACTTTATCACTTTATCTCTTTTAGAAAAGGGTGACATATAGTTATAATGTCTTTATATGAGATGTCATATCCACAGGCAAGTAATTTAACATGTTAATCGAGATATCAGTGTCAAATGAATAGTGAAATGCGGCTCTCCCAATTTTCATCAATTTGGATGCTACATGGAACTTATCAGAGATATATCCTGTCACAAGTAAGCTATTTCCCAAACTTTCTAAAAGCAGTATTTGCCTATCTTGTATTTGTCTTAAAACATTTGTACATAAAAAGTTTTTTTTTAAAATGATGTCCAAACATTACAAGGCAAGATATTACGATTTTGGCCCAATATAGTTGGTGTCCTCAACAAAGAGGGTCCAAACATGGTACTCTCCCAAAGTTTTGTCAAATCTAGAAACAGACTGAAGAATCTGTCATAATTAAACAATTCTGATGAAGAAAAAAGTTTCATTTGAAACTTACACCGCAACATATCTTGCTCAAACTGCATGGAATAATCACCTGGTTTACTCCCAGCACTACATCTTTAACATCAAACAATGAAAAAGTATGTGTTAGTTATAGACAAGCTTAGACATTTTTTCTCCAGTCTTATATCCTCAACACATCTAGCTGCCTAATCCAGGTTTTGAATCTGATGCTATGATTTCATTTCACTTTCTGTGCCATCTTTTCGTTTTTCCCGAACTGCTTGGCTTCTTTTCTCAAATTACTAATATCTTCTTCCTCCTCATCAGAATACTGACTTCCTGATTCACTGCCACCTTTACCAGCATCATCATCAATGAAACTGTCTTCATAATCATATGTATTTATAGCTGAATCATCGTCTCCGGCCATAATAGATTTTTTACCTGGAGAAAATGACAGAAAATTTAGACATTAGTTCAATGTACCTATGTCCAAGGCTGCAATGTTTAAATAATTCCTAAACTTCTACACAGTATACCATAGTCAAAGCAATGCCATCTGAAAAAATCAATATAAAGCAACCTTGTTCCCAATTTGCACGTTAGACTTGCAGCTGGCATTTATTTACATGCAAGCAAACGAGACAACATACATTCTGTATATTGCCCAACTGGTAATTGTTTTATATACATATTTTTTCTCTTATTATGACAGGTTTAAATTTATATGATATGTCTTTATTGGACATATCTGACAAGTAAAACATCTTTATCATCAGCATCACTATATTTTGTATTGCTAAATATTTGTATACAATGATTTTAAAACAAAATGCAATCAGATGTGCACGTGTATCAGCTAACAAGTGACACACTGCATTGAAAGAGTTCATATGAAAGTAGTACATTGTACCACTATACCCAAATTCCTGATTGCATCTACTGGTGACTATTTCCCATTGAAAGTGCCCTCCCTTGGTCCCAAGTATGTTTTACTGGAAAAGCAAAATAATAGACATTTACTTTCCACATAAATATTTCTACTGTAGTTCATTTCTGGTTTTCAGTTGTTTTCCTTAGATGGAAAAAAGCATTTTCTTTAGAATGGTGTATGTCTAAGCATTTTTTGTAGATATAACATTCATCAGACCCCTACCTCGATTTTTTTTGCTTTCCTTGTCATCTTTGTCATCCTCAGTGTCAACCTTTTTCTTGTAGGGTTGTGGATGTCTAAATTCTTGCAGGTGCTTGGGATTTGTTCTACAATGAAACAGGTTTCAAAGCTATGATCACAGGTCAAGGTGTCAATACAGTTCAAAATATGGAACTAAAGAGAATTACTTATGAATAGGGTTTACAAACAAAAGAATAACAATCACCCAAGTCATTCCAAATACTATAAATACAACTGTATACATCACATCACTAACAACATTTTGATTGTCATCATTTCTGTAGATAGCAAATATAAACTTTTCTTTATTCACAGATGTGTGTATTTATATTGCCGGCATAACAGATATAGTAGATAAATTTCATTTAAACAATTAATATAAGGATAAAGAGGAAGAAATTCACCTGATTAAAGAGAATTTCGTTGAAGATGGATCAGCTAACACAAAGTGAAAATAATGTAAGAGACACTTGCAACATTGACAATTAAGTTCCAAATAATCCTAAATGCCTTATCACAAGTCCAAAGAATACAAAATGTTCCAAATCAATTACAATAATCTTGAATGCCATGATACATCAACAGTTTTTTTTCCCCTAATGTACCAAGTCTTGAATGTCCCAATATTCCACAATGCTATAAACCTGAATTTTGATGAATGAGTTCTCAGTAATCTCAAAGCTATGTCAGAGTCCAAAGGCAATGAGCACTTTGTAATTTCAAATTCATAACTGAAAATAATTCTTCAAGAATTATATCTGAACAAAACTAGAAATTGATCTTAGATTCCATAAAACTGATATGAAAAAGGATTGAACATTTGTTTAATAAGTCCCCTTCATATAAAAAAAAATACACTTGACCTAAAACACAATAGATTGTTTGGGAAAACCAAATTTCATATTGAAAAATTCCACTAACTCTTGAACGCAAGATCCTGTTGTTTACTTAAAACCTGATATTTATCAGTTTCTGCTTGAGAACAGAATCACAGATGCTCATATCTGCATGGAAGCGTCGAAGTCTTCATCAAAATGCGATCATGTAATTTCTTAGATAAACCATTTACAACAATTTTCTGCTCCGTTTAATATACTATCCAGTCAAATTACTGTCAGGAATACTGGCAAGTGGAGACAGAAATGCTTGAGCATCTAACCTCTATTATCCTTTGGAAGATATTATCACATGGGTCATCATAAAAAGGAAAATCAACTCTCTAAATGAGGCAACACAATCAAGGACTTGCAAGCAACATGTGAAACCACAAAGCATTACACAAGTAAAAATGGAACAAGTGGCATTTCCTAACCAAATAATTTTTCCAGATGAATCTAACAAAAGCTATAAACCCAATGCCTATGAAGAGGTTGTGATATAAATGAAATCTGGTATTTATTTAAACAGTCAACAGCCTCCTTAAGATTTATTCTCTACAACAGTTAACAGTTAACTGCACATGCCTGTCAACAACCTCAATAATTTCTGGAATCAAAACATTGCATTGCAAATTAAGGCTTTAAGCAATGACTACAATCTCATGAGCTAAAATTTTCAATGGGCATATTTGCTACTTTGAGATGGATGTGTATGTCAAGCTGATTGCCCATTTGATGCCAAGATGCCAAGACTTTGTGAGTTATGCGTTGCTTCCTTGCCTGTACCAAGAGGAGGAATTGTTCTTGGGGGCCGCAAATGTTTTAAAGTTTCAAGCTGCGCCTAAGAATACAAACTAGGTCTTGCTGAGCCAGCTCCTGAAGGATTCAATGAGAAGTGAGAGCAAACAACCACTTTCTGGTTACCCATACGCAGCAATATGACAATGTGATGGGTCATCCAGTTTGTCTAATCATCTGCACAACTGAAGTGCTGAATACCATCCAAGCAAGGTTTCCCCATCATGAAGAAGGAACTTTTCAAACCAGAAATGGAAAACCTACTAATTTCAATGCTGGGATGTCTACCACTAAATTGAGTCGATCATTGATCTAGGTTTTGTTCCACCTGAATGATGCAATCAGAACCTCTTTTTGCAGATATGATCCCATATCTTTTGACTGACTGTTCATTCCTTATACAATGAGCAAGCCATCCCCAATGTTTGGTACAGGCCTGTGATGCAAAAAGCATTTTCCATCTTAAAGTCAGTGATCCCAACAGTTAACCAGCTGATATCGTCCCAAATGCAAATCATACATAAGATATGTGTGATGTAGACCTGGAGTTATTTTGCAGAACCATAAACTTCTTTCAGCTATAGTGACCTTGACCACTGACCTTTTGACCCTGAAATCAATAGATGTCATCCTCACTGTACATGCAAGCCATCCCCCAGAGTTTGAACTGTTGTTTTGTTGTGGCTGTTCTTTCTTCAGTATACAACTGTGACTTATGATATTTTTATAGTTTTCTTCCTTACTCCAAATGCAGGCCATCTACAAAGTTTGGTACAAGTTTGTGATGAACAGGGTTATGACACTCTTTAAAACAATAAATTCCAGGTATTTTTGAAGCTTTTATTGTGGATGAACTTGATCTTTTCAATGTTTACTTACTGGCCTGACAAAAGAATCAACATTTTTGGCACTTCTTAAAAAAAAAACTACTTTCATTTAATGGACTATCTAAAAACAATCCAAGTTTCAACCTACATTCAATGGATGCATTAATAGAAACAAGCATAGCCAAAATTAAACAGACATAATATATCATTGTAATTGAACTAGGTAAATATTTTTATTTTGAAACATTGCTAAAAAACTGTTTCATTTATACATACATGATTCACAAGGAAAGCAGTTTTTAAAAACATATATGCTACGGTATATTAAGTTTGTATGAAAATGTTACGAAATTCTAAACTACATCAATGGATGACTACTCCACAATTAAAAGTGCCTTCCCTGGGTCCCCAGCATGGATGTCCAAAACAGCCAACTGCATTCTATCTGGTATTTAGAAACAATAAGAAATGACCAACTGATGTCAATTATTGTTTATTTTCTTTTTAATTTAGAAATTAGCATGATCGGTCATAAATCAAGTCATTAATATGAGCAACTGGACAGAATTTGAATTGGATAGCAACAATATCTCACTCCCATTAATTAAGCAAATGTCATTCTGAACACTTGTACATGACAAGATAAAAAACCAAATTTTTCTTCATTTTTCAGTCTTCAATTAGGTCAATTCAAGCAGCATTAAGTTTTAGCTCTGCAGAAATAGACACGTCTGACATTTGTCGGATTTTGGACATGTAGGAAAATTGCTAGAATTGCATAAAAATCAAACCATCAGCATAAAACTACAAAGATACATGATTCATTTTGTCTCTTTCAACTGTTTGTTGCTAAATTGTAGTCAAAGATTCAAAAATGTACAAAAAATGGAATAAATGCTGTAATAACTTAAAATGTAATCATAGTCACATAAAAATAGAAATAATTCTATTCAGTTTCATTTGTCTAGCAATTTTTGTTTAATCAAGTATGAAAGGTTTTTGTCCCAAAGGTTTAAAAATCAAAACAAAATAGGGGTCTCTCAAAGGGATGGACACAACTTGTGAATAACTAAATATTGAAAATATCTCTGATTTTCTTGAGAAACTTCAACATTCCAAAACTGATTTTTAAAAAAAGCAAATTTTTTAGTAAATTATGTTTCTCCGAGAATACTTACCTGATCACATTACTTTAGGGATATTAGCCTGCTACCTCGCGAATCCAGCCATACCAAAAGACGAAAATTCGTCTTTCCTGTCTATGTCATATAGACAAAGGGCAATAACTCTTGCCCCTTACCTCCCCTTGCTACCCGCTAGGTGTCGCTTCTTTAGTTTTTAAGCTGAGCGGTATATAAAACACGAGGATGCTCGCATGGCGGGGTGGTTGGGAGGGTTTCTTAGTAATGTGATCGGGTAAGTATTCTCGGAGAAACATAATTTACTAAAAAATTTGCTTTCTCCTTTGAATACGTTCCCCGATCACATTACTTTAGGAGAATAAGTAATAGGAGGAGGGAATGCGGAGCATCCGACCTCCACCCCGGGTATCCTCTAGGGAATGATGGCTGGATTCCCCATGTTAATGATAACCCGGTCTCCTAATTTTCAATCAGCAACACAGCCCAGGGTCATGTGATATGTGACCCCTTTATACGGTTAAGAAGATAGTTATTGAAATCTTCTTACCTACGAAAATTTATCTGGCGAATCCAGCGAAGCTAATAGGCTGTGCTGATTGTTGCACATGGGTCTGGTGGGCGTCTGGGCTGCCCAACACCGGACCTACTAGAATCAATGTTTGCCTCTGCGAGTACAAACTTGAAGATAAAACTGTAGAAGGTTGACTCTACATGTCAGCCAACAGCTTCTATAAGGTGACTGATTTGCGAATTCTCAGAGTACGCCGAGCGTATAACCCACTACAGCCATGAAGCAAGGGCTTGAATGGTGATATCTCATATCCCAGCTATCACCAGAAGAAAGAGGTGCTTGTATGTGACCTGACTCACCTCTATGCATTGAAATGGTGCTAGAGTGCACAAACAGGATCTTACATGGCTGTTGATCCTGACTTATCTATAAAGAAAGCGAGCTAATGACGACTCGTTGATCGCCAATGTATGGTAATCTATTTTGGACTACGAAGCCTGGCTGCGTCAAGAGGACCATCAAACCCTCTGATCGGAACGGAAGAGAGTTCGGGTCACTAGAAAGGACATGTAACTCGCTCACCCTGCATGCTGAAGCTAAGACTATCAAGAAACCCAATTTGTATGATAGTAGCTTTAACTAATCGTGGGTTAAAGACTCAATACTGTCTGAATTGAGTCATGTTAAAACCCAGGACAGATTCCATTTGGAAACAGGGTGAGGGATATAAGTCGATTGAATTTTTAAAATGTCTAAAAGATCTGACAAATCTTTGTCATGGCTGATAGCACATGTACCAGAATGGCGGAATGTGTCTGATATCATGGAGCGGTAGCATTTGAGAATAACTGGAGCCAGCTGTTTCTCCTCGAAAAGCCAGAGAAAAGTTGGCCAGTTGAGGGATTGTGACACTCAGTGGAACAATGTGAATGATATGGTACCAGTCTCTGAAAACATGCCACTTGCCCTCGTAAACCTTCAGAGTAGAGGGCCTTCTTGCTCTCGAGATTCTCTCCTCAATCAAAGATTTAAATTGTTTGTCTTGCAAGGCTGTCTGGACAAGAGCCAAGCTTGAACATAAAGACGGTCCGGACAGGGGTGGAACACCCCTGGCCGCGGTTGCTTGTGAATACTTGTGCTGACTGTAATCTTCCTGGGTAGATCTATCGCCTAGATTGAGTAGATCGGAGACCCAGGAGTTGTTCCATCTGAGAGAGGCAATCAGAACCATCTGACAGTTCTGACCCCTTAACTTCTGGATTAATTTCAGTACCAAGACCGTGGGAGGGTAGGAGAATGACCACAACCCTTCCCAGGTGATTGATCGAGCATCCACGACCCAAGCTTCTGGGTCTGGAACCTGTGAGATGAAAGGTGGAGAACTTGCGATTCCACCTTGTTGCAAAAGATTAATCATCGGACGTCCCCAAAGTGTGTCAATTGGAAGAAAGTCCGATTGATGGAGTAACCATTGTGTGAATGACTAGATAGAGTGTCAGCCAAGACATTGAGTCTGCCAAGAATGTGTCTGAATTGTACATTGAGGTGGAGATTGTCGAACCAATGTAGGAACTGCCAGTTCAGATTGCACAGGTTTGGTGATTGGTGTCCCCTTGTTTTGAGGCAAGGCACCACCACAATGTTGTCTGACATAATGAGGGCAGTTTGTAATAAGAGTTGATCCTGCCCGAAATGAAAGGCATTGATGACAGCCGTTATTTCTGAAAGGTTGATGTGGAAAGGGGCTCGCCCCTGGCACCCACGTGCCGCTGACAGTATCGAAGTCCGGCAACAGGTGGGCACCCCAACCGTAGATATTAGTGGCGGAACATACCGTTATCCCCGCTTGGGGTATCTCCAGAGTAATCCCTGTGGACAGCCTACAGGGGTTGTGCCATTGACTCAAGAATAATCGTATCTCTGGCGTGAGCATGACTATTTTCTGGGATCGAAGGGACTTGAGAAGGGCGCAATTACGCTAGCAACGTCCTTTGTAAAGGGCGCATAAAAGGACGGCTGAGCGGGATCAAGTCTGGTGCCGCATTGAATAATCCGAGGATCTGCAACTCTCTCGCTAAAATGCGCATCCTGTCGGAAACAGACTCTATGAGTGCAATTATCTGGATGATCGCAAACTCGAGGAAGCCTTACCAGATTCAGATCGGGAGAAACTCCACACCCAGATGGACCAAAATCCGGATTGGACAGAGATCAGACTTTATCCAGTTCACGAGAAAGCCTATATGATGTAAAGTGATATAAGATTGTTTCTGCCTTTGAGCAGAGTAGAACTTGACAGATGTTTCTGGAGGATGTCGTCCAAATATACTGCCGACGCAATAGATGAAGTCGAGCGGAACAGGGTGACGACGTAATCCATAACCTTGGTACTAGCCCAAGGGCTTAAATTTAGGCCAAAAGGTATGACATGGAACTGATAAGCCTAGTCCCGACAAGCACAACGGAGAATGTCCGCTACTCGTGGGATAGGGACGTGAAATGTGTGTCGGTCATATCTAGCCAGCTTATGATGGGGTTTAAGCGACGTGCCCTTCAGACATGCGTCACTACGTATCAGGTCTAGGTTGGCAGAAGCAGTCAGCGCATTGGCCATGGAATGGTGAGCTGCCCTGTTAAGAACCCTAGCTAACCGGGCCGTCGATTCCCAAGCATGTTCATTGCCAGATTTTTCAGCAATCCTGAAAATGGCTAGGGAGGTTAGGTCTAACAGTGAAGACGTAGCGACTACATTTCGAACCAGCTTGGACGTGGCATTGAACACAGTTTTGTCCACTTTATAAGACAATGCCGCAGACATATGGACTGCTGCCATATTTTATCCCGAGCCAGGACCTCAGTACTGAACGCATCAGAGTGAGTTTTGTACCATCGACCTGAAAACGACGCTGGTACTTGGCTTTCACAAAAGAACGCCTTAGCATTTCCTGGATCCCCTATACGTGTCGACAGACGGTCATTAATTTCCTTAATTTTTGTCGACTGGGGAAGGAGGCGGAAGGATAGTCTCTCTTCCCCCTCATCCAGATCGACCGACGCTCTAACCCTATAGTCGGTAATGGCAGCAGGAGGTGGAGGGCATTCTGAAGGGGCCTTAACACCCTATAAATTTCCTCCACTGCGGCTTTGAAGCTGAACTCAGTCCGTTCCATAGTTGGATCTGCATACAGCTGATTTGCCTGCGATTCATCGCACTCACTATGTGCATAATCTTGCTCTGGTAAAGCATCCATATCGGGGTAATGCATACCAGGTGGCATAGATGACTTGATTCCGTCATCTCTGATAAAGGCATTCACTCTCCCTTGTGGATGAGCTGTTAGCCTATGGACGGCCGGCAATGCAGAATGAAGTGATTGGCATATGTTTGGCCTGAATGTCTGCGACGGGCCGGCTATGACCGGCACCGACCGCTCGAATGGTCGGGTTGGATCGAGAGATTCATCGCCAACATCTGTGTCATGGTAGTGATATGTAACCGGTAGTACGGATTGACAGACGGAAGCATCACTAGAATCATCGTCAATCCAATTTGTGCGGATTGCGGTATCATAAAAGTCCCCGTGCTGGTACAGCGGTACAGTCGGACGGACTGGTATATGACTAAAATCTCCATACGGTTGGACGACCGGTGCCTGTTGGTCTGGACGGCCGGAGCCGGATGGACTGTCAGTGCCGGCAAGTGTCGGCTGGAAGCTTGGCTGGACGACCGGTGCCATTTGGGTTGAACGGTCATTACCGGATCGACGCCCGGTGCCGGTTAGTGCCGGCTGGAAGGTCGGCTGGATGACCGGTGCCATATGGGCTGAACGGTCATTGCCGGATGGACGCCCGGTGCCGGTTGGTGCCGGCTGGAAGGTAATAATAATTACATAATGCTTATGTAGTGCGGCCAGCACTGTGCACCCATCTACCATTCGCTCAGAGGGAATGTTGGTTCTGGTACAGCTTGCATATCTGTACAGCATACCAGGTGACCTAGATGACGCAATTCTGTCATAATTGACACTTTCACTAAATCTCCCTTGTGGAGAAGCCGTGAACATATGGACGGCCGGCACTAACGGCTGATTGAACTGGCGAATGGTCGGCCTGAAAGTCCTGTTCTGGTAAAGCTGCCATATCTGGGTAGCGCATACCAAGTGGCATAGATAACTCAATTCCGTCATCTCTGATAATGTCACTAATTCTCCCTTGTTTTAAAATCACACCGTCACGTATTTGACATGACGGGAGGTGTACACCAGCAATACCGACTGATTTGTCTGGTATATGGTCGGCCGGAATGTCGGCGAAGGTCCGGCTATGACCGGCACCTGCCTCTCGAATGGTCTGATTGGACGGAGATACATCTATAACATCTCTCTCATGGTAGTGATATGTAACCAGTAGTACAGATTGACTGACGGGTACATCACTATAATCTCCGTAAATCCGATGTACAGCCGGTGCAGGTTGATGCCAGCTGGAAGACCGCTGCCATTTGGGCTGAACGGTCGTTGCCGGATGGATGGCCGGTGCAGGTTGATGCCGGCTGGAAGGTCGGCTGCACGACCGGTGCCATTTGGGCTGAACGGTCGTTGCCGGATGGACGGCCGGTGCAGGTTGATGCCGGCTGGAAGGTCGGCTGGACGACCGGTGCCATTTGGGCTGAACGGTCGTTGCCGGTTGGACGGCCGGTGTAGGTTGATGCTGGCTGGAAGGTCGGCTGGACGACCGGTGCCATTTGGGCTGAACGGTCGTTGCCGGATGGACGGCCAGTGCCGGTTGATGCCGGCTGGACGACTGGTGCCATTTGGGCTGAACGGTCGTTGCCGGATGGACGGCCGGTGCCGGTTGATGCCGGCTGGAAGGTCGGCTGGATGACCGGTGCCATTTGGGCTGAACGGTCGTTGCCGGGTGGACAGCCGGTGCCTGTTGATGCAGGCTGGAAGGTCGGCTGGCCGGCCGGTACCATTTGGGCTGAACGGCCGGTGCCTGTTGATGCAAGCTGGAAGGTCGGCTGGCCGTCCGGTGCCATTTGGGCTGAACGGACGGTGCCGGATGGACGGCTAGTGCCGGTTGGTGCCTGCTGAAGTGCCTGCTGAACTGTCGGTGTTGGCTGGATGGATGGCTGGACGGCCGGCGAAAGTGCATAATAAAATGGATCCAATTGATCCAGCATAGACTCCATGCGTCCGGACTTACAGGCCCGAAAGCCATGCACGGACCTGCGGTGAAATTTACATCCACTGGGCAGCCTAAACCATGTCAACATAATTTCCTCCATTTCCACATTGCCAACACCCATTTTGCCATTCATGCCTTCGTTGTCGACTTTGCTACTGAAACGACAAAAGAAGAGAACAAAGCACAAATTAAAAAATTCAGCATATTATTAATTCGATAATACTATAACCGTTATTAACGGAGTAGTCAAATTATTCCGTGCCATTTTAACACTTAATGACCACACTAGTTATCGCCGTGAGCGTGTTGCAATAGGTCGTTCAAGACGAAGTCTACTGAAACGAAAAAGATGATAAACAAAGCACATTTAGCAATTCAACACGCTATTAAGTCGCTATTACCATAACCGTAACTAACGGAGGAAGCGAAATGATTTAGTGTCGCGTGAACTCATGACTACGACACGAAATTCCGCCATTAATAGTCGCAACTGGTCGTTCAGAGACGAAGTCTACTGAAACGGAAAGAAGATAAACAAAGCACAAATTAACAATTCAGTACGCTATTAAGTCGCTATTCCATAACCGTAACTAACGGAGGAAGCGAAATGATTAAGTGTCGCGTGAATTCGTGACTACAACACGAAGTCCGCCATTAAATAGTCGCAACTTGGTCGTTCAAAGACTTTTTTGAAGTCTACTGAAACGTCAAAGAAGATAAATAAAGCACAAATTATCAATGCAGCACGTTATTAGTCGCTAATATCGTAAACATTACATACGGAATAAGCGAAATTATTGAGTGCTACATGTATTACATGCTAGTACCGCCATAAGCGTGCTTTTTGACCACGTTGCAACCTGGTCCGAAGTCTAGAAAAGGTGACAAAGTCACTCAAATTGGAAAATATTGTAAAATAATGTATACAACCTGTAGAGGAATGATTATCCAACACAGTAATTCCAAATTTAACTTCGGATGGTCAGAATTTACACTAAGATGGCTTGGATTCATTGGAGGTCTAATTGTACGTGTTTTCGTGTACAGCGAAGCTAAAAAACTAAAGAAGCGACACCTAGCGGGTAGCAAGGGGAGGTAAGGGGCAAGAGTTATTGCCCTTTGTCTATATGACATAGACAGGAAAGACGAATTTTCGTCTTTTGGTAGGGCTGGATTCGCGAGGTAGCAGGCTAATATCCCTAAAGTAATGTGATCGGGGAACGTATTCAAAGGAGAAATGTATATTCTTATGTTTCAATTTAACATGTTTACAAGATACCTTTCTGAAAGGCACCTTTTTCATTTATGAATAACTATACAATTTCAAGACAAGATATAATTTTCATCAGTACATGAATAATCCAGACAGAAAGAAAAGTAGTAGTTTATAATTTTTTAATATTGTAGTCAAAAACATTAGCTCACTGTAATTTGTGCTGATCAAAAATGCTGTGCATAGCTTTACCCATCAACTAATAAAGTGTACAGCAACTTCCAAATATTCTGGTAATCTAAATTTGCAATCAGCTAAATTTATGATTTTTAACATAATTTTGGGCAAATGATCTATCCAGAGTGGCTCATAAATATCTCTGCCTTTATTCTGGACAAGTTTTGCAAATGATAGGGAACATAACTGATTTTATTCCAAACTACTCCTCTAATGTACTAGTTGCAGGTGAACCCTGGATGCAGAACTGATATTATTGTGCAGAAACAATTCTCTTCTTCTGTAAGTCACAGTGACTTTGGCCTTTCACCATTTGACTCTGAAAAAGAGTTCTTCCTTACCCCAAGTGCAGGCCATCCAGAGAGTTTGGCAACTGTAGATGGTTGAGAACATGTGTTATTGTACAGAGATGGAGGGACAACATCACATTATAGCAGACTTCACCTTAAGGCAAGCATGAAACAATGGCTGTGACCTATAACCAGAAAGAAAGATCCTGAAATATTTTTGAGCTTGCCCTGGATATGAACAGAGGGAAGTAAAGGAGAAAAAGATAAATGTCAACACCTGCTGATTCTACAGTTAAAATATTATTACAAAGGGTTTGATCATACAGGAGAATTTTAGTTGAAATTCTGATATTTGTCATAAATGACCTTGAGCCTGCCTTACAACAATCCATCCATAATATCTGAACAAAAAATTTCAAATGACGACCTTTTCTCAGTAACAGTTGGTTGAGGTGCCGTAAGATAAAAGAACAATGCTTACTGATTGAACAGTTCATGTATTGCAGTGATCAATTTACAAGGATTGATCTGTATAATCGTACAGAAACTCTGATAAAAACCTAACCATGCCTCTGCTGCTACTAGACCATATGTTGCCTATGGCTGCAAGAACAGGCAATACAAAAAGCAGCTGTCTTATTACATGCTACACCATCTTGTTCAAGTATTTGATATAAGATGCAAAATAATGCAAAGGAATGAAGAGGAGGTGTTTCACCTTATTATACTGACCATTTTCAGAGAAAATGAAGATGATGTCACTGTATGTCAGTGCATATATTGATGTCATCAATGCCAACTTACTCATCAATTACTGAAGTATTTCAACAGTTAATGAAATGAAAAAGCAGGTTGTAACAAATTTTGACATTACAAGGTGTTCACTATATGAAGCTCCATTGGTTTCAATCCATAAGATCCTACAAACATTATCTGGAGGAAACAAAATTTATGAAGCAAGCATATATATCACACAACTTGTTAAAGTTTTGATGAAAAATGAACTGGATCTAAATCTTCTCGATATTTACTTCTGTATCTATCATCATATCATTATATGCAGGGTTTCAAAACTTATCTAGCGAAAATGGAATTTGGGATGTATGTACAGACAGACATGGGAACAACTAGTCTTCCCTCCAAAAAATAAAAAACAAAAGCAAAAAGCAAAGTTTAAAAGATTTTGCTTTATACCTGTAACAAGTTTCTCCAAATGGGCAGTCAGGTAAGCCTTCATCTTCAGAATTCTCTTCAAAACTTTCATCCCCAGGGTGGCAAAATTCTTCTCTATGGGTTGGATTTTTCCTTTAATTTAGAAAAACATCCAAATCAACATGCACAGGCATGAATTTATCTGTACTTTAAAAAGATTCAGGAAGCCAACACTCAGAAAAAGCAAGAAATGTTAACATTCCAAATATAAAATTCAGCAGGCAAATATAGAAGTTATAGTAGTGCCAAACAGTGATGTAAAATAATGATATCCAGCATCTCTCCCTATCACCCCTGGGTCAGCTATCATGGTGTGTCCTTGGGCAAGGTACATCACTATGATTACCTTTGCATGAAATAACCTACTTGTGTTGCTGTGCCAGAAAGCAACAGACCAAATCAAATCCCCTTACCCAAACCACATACACTGTACTTCTAATTACTCAAATGCAAAGACTATGCAAACCACTGTGGCTATATATATATATGAATCTGTATAGGCTTTACATATATGCAGACAAGAAAAGAGTTCAATACTTATATGTCATGAGTAACTGTCTTAATTGAAAAAAGCATATCTCAGAAAGAAGACATCATGACTGAGCAATCATCATAGTCACAGAAAAAGTATTGATTGCCTGTAAGGGCTCTAAGTATAGTTAAGAACATTATACTCGTTATTTTGATTAAAACATAATGAAAACTTGATACAGCTAGTGTGAAGATATTGCTGAAGTTGAATGCATTGGAGAATGGAATGGAAACTCATATTATGGCCAGATAAAGATACAAAATGCTCAATTTAACTTTGTCATTTCTCAATTTTCTTTGCTTTTGTCACAAAAAAACTAATTTTGAAGTATTTTTCAAACCATTCTTCTTTTTCTGAAATTACAGATTACCTGGTAATACTCAATGCTTATGACTGAACATGTGCAGTGTGGATCTACAAGTAAAGGTTTTCATACAGTTTACTATATGCAAAGAAATGTGCATTCTTTGTCAAATACTAAGGAAATTCAACTAATATACCTGATCACAATAAAGTAAAATTGAAAAAGCTTGATTAATACATTTAATACATTGTCAATACTTTCTCTTTTAATACACTGTACAGTGGGACCCCGCTATAACCCGCCCCGTTATAACACAAATTCGGATATAACACAGTCATGGCATGGTTCCCGAAATTTCGGGTATTACAGGTATTTTTCTCAAAAAAAAAAAAAAAAATCTTTTAAGTATAAAAAAAAAAAATACGTCAAGAGTTTAATTATCATTCTCATATTCGTCTAAAAAGTGTGAAAAAGAACCATGTAGAAAATGTGTTATCATTTTCGGGAGGAAATCACACACAAAATCGAATATAAAATAATCGTTGCATGGCTCCTAAATTTTCAAAAAGTAACAAATTTCTTCTAGTTTTGTGCCAGAATAAGCATCGGAAATACGAACCAATTGCTGAGCCTACTGAGAACTTTGATGTTTGTTTATTGTTGAAAAATGACAGCTCATAAGTGTCAATGCTATTATTATTACTGATCCCTGAGCAATGAAGCCATCGTGTCTACTTTGTGTTTGTCTCTAATAATTTCCGATATATGTTCTCTTAATTTCATACACAACTAAGCAACAGCCAATGTGGGGGTTGATAAAAGATTCTCACCAGAATGTACAAATCAATTAATTTAAGTACATTGTTTATCATCAAAGTGAACTGCCGAGCTAAACTTGTTCAAATCAAGGGGAAAAGATTTACACAGCATCAAAGTAACAAAAAGCCGCCAACGTGTGCGTGGTTTGGCAGTGTTGTTTTATGCAATCTGTTGACTAGTAAATTCGAATTCTGCAACTGAGAACTATAATTGACTTTGCCAAGAGCAAATGTGACATTAGCAGAAAGCAGCTAAAAATCAGAGTTTTTCAAAAAATAATAACTATTGACTGATAAGAAATGTAACAGTATAAAATGTATACGACACAGAGGTCTCAAAAATGCTTAATTACGCATATTTGAATGCAAATATTTGATCTGGGACACATAAATCATTCCATGCCGGAGTCCTCTGTACGCATGCTGTATTTATTAGAGTACATCAAAAGAACATGACGCAATAGCTGGGCGGCAAGTTCAAAGGACTTTGACTAGCAGTTTGGGTGGGAAAATGTGCGGGTGGGAAAATGTGCTGAAATTTACAATGACTGAATTCAGAGACAGAAAGATCCTGAGATGTACATGTAGTTATTATAAGAATACACTTTAGCTTCCATTATTTAATCTACGGACATGTACTATTTCATCATTCATTACGTACACCAGTTACGTAATTTTTGTTATTTTCTTTTCATTAAATTCAGTCACATAATGATCTGTGACAAAATTATTGAATATTTTACATCTGTGTGTGGATATTTTCGATGGAAATATTTGTATTATGGATTCAATGTATGTTACAAGATTTGCTGGTGAGTACACGGCGTTGATACTCTTTTCATGCAATAGATTATACATGTATATATAAATTAGACACGTGTATGTACCAATGCATGGTTCTCTGAATAAATAATATTTTATATCTGCAATTTCTGTTACCACAGCAAGTGTTTTTCTCATTTGATATATATTGATCAAAACTGGTAATTGTGCCATTCATTTTCGCACCCGTCTTTATATAACCTTACCCCCACCCCCTAATTAAATCTTAAAATGTGTTGGTATTGTACATGGTTGCTTATAACACGGTTCAGTTCATAACACGGTCGGATTCTATGGCTCCCAACTACCGTGTTATAGCGGGGTCCCACTGTATATATAGTATTATACAGTGCAGTAATGTGTATTTAGGAACACTTTGCCTATTTCTTTGGTGCACCATTATCAATTAGCACTCTCACAAAAATTAAAAATCTGTTTTTATAGCAAACATAATACATTAAAAGTACATCTACTACAGCCAAATCCCATCTCTCAACCTAAGACAAAGATATTCACCAATGTCAATTGTATTGTTTAAGTGCTGACAAGTGTCATCTGCTACCAAAGTGGAAGTCAGACAAGAATGATCTCCTCTTAAATGGAGAGACTGATGCAAATTCCTATCAACTCTCAGTCAGTACCAGATCGTGTATATATATATACACATATATATATAACTCCGGTACTGGGTATCTGTCTGGTTCATCACAATTTATACTCCAGAACTTCAAAAAGGTCAAAACACAGCTGCTTGGATCATCCTTTGAGTACCACAATCAGAGCACACCTCCCTGCTGCTCTGTACTATACACTGGCTATCCATTCGATCCAGAATCAAACACAATTTGTTCCTTATGCTACATTTCACTGACAAACTACAGTCCAACGTACCTATCTGCCCTCACCCATGTGTACACACCAGCAAGATACATACGCTCCTCTTCTGACAATCGTATGCTCATTATTTCCACAAGGAAAACAAAGTCATATAGACAATGTTCTTTTGCATACTAGGACCCAACAACATGGAATGAATTGCCCATTGAAATTAGACACAAAGACAAAGTGCTCCCTTTCAAGAGTGCTCTTAAAACTCACCTGTATCTACTGCAAGAACAAACTTAACTCATTCAGCCCCAAGACAATTACCAGTAACACTGTTGCTGTGCCCCAGCAACACCAAGCTCTGTCTAGCTGCTTGTGCCCCAGAGTGTTTTACCTGTTTGGAAAATTTTTTAAACATCATGCACATACATTCATACTTACCTTATTTTCTTTACTTACATCCAATAGTAATCCATGAAATTTTCACCAATTAATCCAAATGAATTTGTCAATACAGTGATGTATTTTTTTCTCCATTTGTCGAAGTCTTTCACAATTTTTTATACACTATTTACAAAACTATGTGCAACATTGTTAGGAATTTCACATCAGCCCTTTTTACAAAAGTATGTGCAACATTGTTAGGAATATAACATCAGCCCTTAATTCCATTAAAAAAACCAGGAAATTTTAAAATATGATATGGTTTGAAACATGTTATACATAAATTAACCTGACATTGTTCACATCCATGTACTTGTTCAGATCGGACTTTGTTCAATGAACACATTTTGCAGGTTTATCTCTTTGGCATGACTACTGGCAATTTGCAATATCCGTACACAGTTCTTCTGGAAATAATAAATGAAAAAAATCTATTTCTCTTTTTTCCTTGTTGATGCTAGTTGTAGGTCCGGGATTTGGTCCACTAAAATGATTTATTTTAACAGGCTGAAGATGATTTCTCCAATATGCTAGATTGGCAGAGACACTATCATTATCTCTATCCACATCCTCGTCTTCGGATGATTCCATCTCGGAAATTTCAATGTCTGATTCTAATTCTCGCAAATTATCCAATTGGCAAACATATCTTTCCTCTGCTTCCTCAATATTAACTTGATCAAACTCTATAAACTCCTCATTTTTGCTCTCATCGCCATCAAAAATCACTCGTGCTTCCGCCATCATTGCCATGTTTTCAAGAAGTGAACACGTGATGCGAAACTGCTCTCAATTTCAAACGTTTGAATCCTAAACAATTCAAACTTTAAATTCAAATTTGTATAAATTCATTTTTGATTGGTTACAAATGGGTCTGATTCTTGGGAAAATCTCCGTTTGTAACCAATCAGAATATTTCTCATGACCATCTTTCAGAACGTATATTTGCAGGAACGGCCATTGAATGCAGCTTTGAAACTTCGTGAAATAGCGGTATCGGCCACTGAATGCAGAAACTGAATTACGCGTAAAGATGGCATCGGCGCCGAATGAGTTAAAGACCTCATAATGTTTCCTAGCTTAATTATTTTCAGCATTGTATTTTGTTTTCTAATTTCATGGATGTTGTTTTTAGTTTTTTTGTATTCATATCATTATAGATGTTGCAAAGTGCTTAGAGCATCTAAAGATTAGGCGCTATACAAAGTCCTCATCATTATTATTATTATTATTATTATTATATTGACCCCCTAGAAAAATAGGGTTCTTAAACTCACCTTTTTTTTACTGCAAGAACTTAAAGACCTAACAATGAGTTTACCTTAAATGTTTTCAGCAAGTTTGTATGTTTTCTAATTTTGTAGGTCTTCTGTATGACTCAGCCTGGGATCGAACACACGACCTCCTGCTTCCGCGATGGGTGCTCTAAGAACTAGGCCGCTGGAGTGGTCCCAACTGCAAAGATCAAAGATCCTGATCTGCAGTGCATAATTCACCTGCAGATCTGGGTCTATGCTGTTTGTTCTACTGATTACTAGCAAACTGCAGAGACCCAGAACCACAGGCACATTATGTGACAGCAGATCTGAGTCTATACAGTTTGCAGTTGGACTTGTCTATAAGTGAGTATATATGGTACTAGTGTGCATCTCAGGGATTTGAGATGCTACTTACCTTTTCAACCAATGATAAACAATCTTAATTGAGACTGCATTGACAAGCAGTGAAATTATTTTTCAGTCTATTATTTTCCAGTTGAAAAAATAAAACCTTTGCCCAAATCAGGGAACAGCTTGTGGTTTATGTGCAGTAGTTGGGGTATGAAAGGACAGCAGCAAATGGGCTTTAATGTCAACGATTAGTGCACTTGCCACACCATATTGATTTGCCACACTATATTGAATTGCCTCACAACAAAGTCTTGCCAAACCACACTGACTTGCCATATTATAATACCTTGCCACACTATATGGACTTGCCAAACCACACTGACTTGCCATATTATAATACCTTGCCACACCATATGGACTTGCCAAACCATATTGACTTGCCACACTACACTACCTTGCCACACTATATTGGCATGATGAAAACTGCAAAGTATCAAACAAAATGACTTGAGTGTGGTTATGGCTAATGCTATAAATGGCATGGGCGCAGTAACTTTTAAATGAGAAATCTTGAGATTAATTTACCTATAACATTTGTCTCCAAATCTACAGCGTTGTCTGTGTTTCTTCTCTGCATTTGGTTTTGGCCTACTTGGTGGGCTGTCATTTTTCTTCTTTGCCTTTTTCACAGGTGTCACTGGTTCATCCGACTGGTCAGATTCACTTTCCTCGTCTGAGGAAACCTCCTTAAATCTCCCCTTCTTTGCTGCTACTGCTGCTGCACGCCTCTTGCTTGGCCGTGGCACATACTCCTCCTCCTCTTCCTCTTCATCATCATCATCATCCCAGCCCCTCTTTCGTTTCCCTTTCTTGGTGGGTACCTTTTTGCTGCTGGCAATTCTACCTTTACCCTTAAAAAGACCACAGCTGAAAGTCATGTTCATCCTTGTGTCATATAAACATTAACTATTTTCTTATTCTGGCTATGTAACAACAATCCATTGTAGTTTAAAACAGTCAGCCAATCAGACAGACAGACAGACACACACACACACCCTTTATTAGATCTAAATGAAACCACAACTGTGTTCCCTAAGATGGTCTATTGTTGTTCTCAGCTACTCATCTGTACAGAACAATATTCAGAAATCCAACTAAAGACATGTGTTCCAGTTGTTATTTGTATAATAATAACTGGTCTATTGTGCAATTCCTTACATGGAATGATTTGGAAAGCAACACTCACAGGTAAACATGCATCAGCTGGTACCTATTTACAAATGCATCATCTGAAGCACGTAAACTTTCTTGCTCAAGGACACAATATCAATGACCAATTTGGGACCTGATCGGCAGTCTACAGAGCTGCTTCTCTATTTGAAAATAAATTACCTTACGTTTTTGTGAGCCCTGATTGGCCTCCCAATCACTGGCTGATTCCTCATCCTGATCTACAATATAATCACTGTCTCCTCCACTGTCATCTTTCTGTGCCTTTAAATCATCATCTGAGAAATCACTCCCTCCCATAAAGTCATCCACTGAAACAGTAATATGTATGTCTTTAATCATGACTTTCAGTTTATTTTAACACTAGTTTTCACATTTACATTCATTTATGTAATATAATATACCAAGATTCATGCATTCAACCAAACAGTTTTTTCCTTAAGCCACAATATCAGATATCAAGCAAATAAGATAAAGATAATTTCAATGTTGAGCTACTATTTAAGTTTCATATGCATGACATTTAACACAAGAACTGAATAAGAAAGGCTCAACATACAAAGAAATGCTTTTCTGTTTTCTCTTCCAACATCACAAACCAATACTAAATCTGAAGCTGGATTTACCTCCGGGTTAAAATGATGACATTAACGTTTGATTATAGCAATGCCCAATGTGTATTTCTACTGCTATAATTTTTAGAAAACTGCAAGAGAAAAATAAAACTAGTAAACACAAGAACTATTTGCAATAGGTGCATTACAAAGTGCAACATTCATTACAATCGACTATGTACATTCTTAATTGGGACTTGTTTCGAAATGAAATCAGAAGTCAGACATTCAGGGTATGCGACAACTCTAAATGATGAAATTGAAACCGGAAAATCCAATTCCTTCAAGGTTTAATCAATACTAGCAACATCTGATGTAAAGAAAAAGATTTCAAGATGATTGACAGGGGCAATAACTCTGTCCAAATTGAAGCAGACCAAACATGTAGGTCTATGTAACAAGATTCACACCAAACTACAACAGAATGGGCTTAGTAGTTCTTGAGCTACGCTGACAGAAAGCAACATCCCATGAAAAGATGTGAAGTTGCCATAAATCTCCCACTATGCTTTTAGATGAGAAAAACCCATAAAACACACGTCAAGTTCTAACAGACAATATACATAATAAATTCTATCACAATATGTTGGACAGTTCTTGAGATATACTGATTACAAGCAACATTCTAAGTTTCTACACAAAGGACAAGAATAGACCAACAAAGAACTCTGTCCAAAAATGTATTAGACAAAGCTAACGCCATAAAGACACATGTAGTCTTAGAACATGTGCCAGTTACAAGCAACATCCCACATGAGGATGTTATTTCCATAACTCGATGTATAATTTAGTTGATAGGACAAATTCCACAAAATGTACATCTAGGTCCAAGAGACAATGTCATAAGAAACTGCATCAACACATGTTCATTTGTATTTTCTCCAGGATGTGCAAAAGTGTGAAACCTAAATTTAAAGAATCACTTCTCAAATATGAGCAAGTATGTTAAAATCACACATAGCTGTTTTGCTAAGAGCAACACAAAACCTGTAATGTCACTAACAGTAATAAAGTTCACAATGAAGTGACTAACTTTCAGATCAAATGCCATAACCAAGGGCCAATTAAGTAGCTTGATGTAATTCAGCAATAAAATACTTTCCATGATTATCTAGTTATTAAAATCATTTTACCAACTGCACTCGAGGAAGCAGTGCAATGGAAGGTATATAGTTTACAGTATTCAGTGGTAATGTATCTAATGTTACAATCAAAATGCATATGATGCAGTGCCATTTTCATAACATATGACAGCTGCATCAATGATGAAGATAAACAACTGTAATGTCTCTGCTGTTACATAGTCTAAATGCATATAACATGCGACTGTAATAACAAGCTATTACTACGAAACAACTGTAATTGTTCTACTGTGTAGGACACATTGTCATTGGCATAGGACATAACCACTGCACCAATAATAAAGATATATAACTGGAGTTTTATCTTCATTCGTTTGAAATTATTTATCACACCATTTTGCTTAAACTTATGAATATGGGGTCTATTCATACTATTCTCATATAAAAACTGCTCTCTCCAATGGAAAAATCATTTTACACAAGGGAATTCTTAATTTGTGAGAAACTACTGTAATAATTACTGGTTCCAAAGTTGTGCCAGTTAAAGCAACATCCCATGTGAAAGTGTAAAATTAATTGCCAAGGATAAAATAACTCTATCCAAAATGACACTGACAAGATAAATCCCATACAAGGTACATCGAACTCAGACAAAATTCATACCAAATTGCATCAGAGTATAGTTAATAGTTCTTGGGCTGTGCTGGCTACATGAAACATCCCGTGCAAAGATGTGATGTTCAATGTCAAGGGCCATAACTATCCAAGCTAGTGTTGATATAACAGAAACCCATAAAAGGCACATCTAGGTCCAGCAGACAATGTACACACTAAAATGCATCATAACATGTGGAATGATTCATGAACTATCCTTGTTACATGGGTTTGCCAAAGGGTAGATGTAAAATTGATCAAAAATGGGCAACAACTCAGTGAAAACTGGACATGAAGAGGTAAAACATTTAAAAGGGACATATACAAATCATGGGTAATCCACAAAGTAAGAATACTTTAAAAAATCAATTTAGTTTGTTTTTCATGCTTGGCTTCAGTTTTGACATCAAGGACAATACTATACTACAATGCACAATATCATCCCATAATTATGTCAATATTTACTCAATAGATGAGATTGAAATTTATATGTTGAAGTAAAATAATCCACAATGGGGTTCAGTTAAACCATATTTTCCACAGACTGGTATCTGCAAATTCTATATATAGATACAATCTGGGCAGGACAAGACCAGTGAGATACAAGTCATTCCAGTTCCACTGTGTATCTATATTAAAAGATGTCTACATCTGGTGATTAGTCATACAAACCTATTTAATCTCAATGAGTTCTGTACCATCTTTACTTTCAGCAAGTGATAGGATTTATTTAGAAACTATGCTACGAGGCTGAAGGTTAGAAAACTTTTTAGATCAAGAATTGAGAGGAAAAACTGGGCATGAAGATAAAATATAAAGACACTTAAATGCAGATTGGACTCCTAAGAAGTCCAATGATCTCTAAGGGTATAATTTGACTGATCTAATATTAAGCCAAGTCCAATGATCTCTAAGGGTATAATTTGACTGATCTAATATTAAGCAGCTCAGCTGGTTTACCATGTTTATACAGGCTGATATTAATATAGTAATTTTGAAGTTGCTATTAATTTTTGTCAGTACAAAGTCACCCAATTCAGCAATGGCAGAGTACAACATATGTGAGTGTTTGCATGTATACTATAAGAGTCTTGGGAAAGAATAGACTTGGACAAGTTGATTATTGATTTATACATGTCCACACACACTGGAAAACTGGATTGGATTTATTTTCCTCTAACACATACTGCAAAACCCTACCATAACTAGCTCTCTTCTGCCTTGCAGCTCTTGTGGGACGTGAAGTACTTGGTTTTTCATCATCATCACTCTCATCCCGCCTTGCTCTGCGGCTACCTGTGCCTCGCCCACCCCGTTTTGGTTTAATGTCTTCCTCACTCCAATCATCTTCACTTTCTGGCTTTTTCTGTCTTCCTTTCTTAGCTGCAACTGTCTTTCTAGGCTTGCAGTTCTCTTCTTCTTCCTCCCAGTCATCATCACTTTTAAGTTTTGCTTTATTCCTCCCCAAAGCTTTCCGAGGCCTTTCTTCCTCCTCAGGCTCATCATCCCACTCTTCACTGCTTGATTTCTTCTTTGGTTTCAACTGTCTAGCCATCTTTTTTGGCTTAGATTCCTCTGCTGAAAACTCAGACTCCTCATCACTGTCAGATCTTCTCTGGACTGTACCTTTGGCTTTACTTGCTTCTGCCCTTTTTAGTTTAATAGGTGGCTCTTCTTCCTCTTCTTCACTTTCAGACAGTTTTAACTTTTTAGGTTTTGATGCAACTTGGGGAACTACAAACAAAGAAAAATATTAATAATGTTGTGGGTTCAAGGAACACATGTACAATCAACAAGAATACCTTAGAGGGACTGGTCCTCAAATGGCCAAAACACAATTTCCAGGAATCCAAGATAAGACATTTCTGTTTTTAATTACTGCAGACATGATTTTGGTCTGCCATTTAAAAAAAGCTGAAACAATTTTAAAGGTGGATTGGGGGTTCTCCCCCAACAGTGTCTTAAGAAGCAGTGCCACTGAACCAGGGGTCCAAGAGGCCATAGGCCCATGAGCAAAAATGGATTTTATACTCATAAACACTGCTTCTGGTGCAACTTATGATCATAAAATAAACCAAAATAGTAATTTGAAAAACTAATAAATTTACCAAAAATGTTCAACTTGACTTCAGTAATTTCACAATATTTATTGTCACATATTCATTTGCATATCAGTGTTTACATCATAATTAAGTCACAATAATTTGTCAATTTCTGCAGCAAATACATTATCTGTCTCTCTTTTCATAACAAATCTGTAAAATAAACACCCATGTACATCAACTACATGTATATACAAATAATCCCGTACATTCACTTGTCTTTATCTCCAATGGACACTACATGTTAATATGACAGTTGAGCTCTTTTTGCCGCTTTGGCAAAGATTTCTTTAGCCTTCCTTTTTGTTAATACTGACTGTTTTGGTTCAATGTGTGATCATTTCTTTTCGTTCTCAATGAGAGCTTTTTTCTTATCAAGCTGGTGCTTTTACTGGCAATATGCAGTGCACATATTTGGACAGAAGGCTACATCTGTTCTCTCAGCTAGAAATATTTCTTCTTATAGTAATTAAATGCACTTTTTGCAGATGCCATCTGAGTTTCAATTTTTCTTTATGCAGCTTCTTTTGTAGGTGGTTGTTCCAAACACTTCCAAGCTATTATACCATAATCTTTCAGGTCTTTCTTGCAAAGGTCACAAAATGCCAGTCTTCTAGCGTTCACTTTTCCAATAAACTAACCAACTAAATTTCCATCAAATTTTCGATCCAGCCATTCCCATTTCCATATGTTTTTAAGCCTTTATCTAACCTTTATGTGTCATGCTCTCTCTCAACAACTCAGGACTCCATGTTTTGCAACCATGCTTCTTTTTTCCATTACACGATGATACATTGGACGAATTTAAACCTTTGACCAAATTAGATTACTTGTTATAAGAGTCATGTGCTAACTAATATTTGGATGGAATAATTTACATGGGTCGCTGCGGAATGGGACTGAACAGAACATTTTTTAAAACCAAATTGGAGTTAATATTAAAAAAAAACTGACTATATTAAGAACAATCGTATTCAAGTCAGAAGAAAAGTGGAATTCTGCTTTAAAATAAAGAAAAATCATGTAAGTTACTGAGTGCAGAAACCAAATCTTGATACATGTTTGCATTCTAACTCTGTTCAAAACTGGAACACAAATATAACCTCTAGCAAGGTAACATGTGACTGTTGATGGACAGACAGACAATACATGACAAGAATCAAATATTACTCCATTTTAACTGTTGAGTATTAAAGTCGAGATAATTCAAATAGCTGAGATTGCTATTCTTGAAACTGCAATAAGCCAAAATTTGCATATGAAACTACTTTTTATGTTTTGAGTTCATCTGTTCACAAGACACCTGTAAATGCTGAATTCTAAAGCTAATGTTATGATTGAGGATGAGTGAATGTGTTCTAGCAATGTCAGGATATAATCCAGCAGCAGAGAGGGTGAACAGACCAACTTTTACAAGCGTCAATTTAGCAAACTGAGACTTCCCCCGAATTGTTGATATAAGCTTCAATTTAGCAAACTGAGGCTTCCTTGAAAATACTTAATTAAATTTTTCAGTAAATTTTTTAATAATTTAAGCAAAAAAATTTTAAAATTTTTTTTAAAAAAAGACGCCATATAGTTGGCGTTCACCCTCTCTGCTGCTACGAGCTAACTAAATATTTGATCAAGTCCGACACGATATCTTGTCCGAGGGTCTGATAAATTTATCGTCACAAATCCGTGTGGGATTGTCTGAGCGCGGCTAAAGAAATTTTTAAATTGATTATGATCCATATCGCCACCGCACCAAGTTTGCCAAATATTTCTGAGTGTATGAGTATCAACTCCGTTAAATATACACAGTAAATTGCAGTTATCTCTGATCACTTTTGGTATTTGTGTATAACGTTGAGTTACATATATCACATCAGTGTTTTTATGACGCCCTCGAGAAAATATCCTAGCAGGATTTTTTTGATTATCTAACATGATATCATCATATACGACTAAATTGTTAATACTTCCATCGATGGAGTCAATGCTAGGTGCCTCTTCGATATCGGTTATAAACTCAATAATAACATCGCCGTTAATTTCTAGCGCGGCATCATTAAAATCTTTTAACACTTCATAACATCGCTGATCATCTACACTCGGAGCAATCATATACAACTTATCCCACGCCATCCATCTCGTTATCAAATTAAGTAGCAATTGTGTTTTACCACTTCCAGATGGTCCGATGATAATCGCGCGAATAAAATTTGGTAGCATTGCATGGTGTTTAATAGGTTCCCGTCGTCTTGTAGCTGAATAATCAATTACATTCATGCCGTTATATATAAATTATGAATCAGAACCGCTAAGGACAAAATCATCTACTGAAGTAGCTTCTGCATTTGAAAAAATTTATCGACGAGGTCCTCTGCGCTGGCCAAATCTGTTACAAGTTGATCCTGGCAAGGAATTTCAAGGCGCTGTTTTAACAACGATGAAACATCATAATGTCGCCATCAGACGAGGGCATACTGCGTTACATCGCGATCAGGCAATTGTTGAACGGTTTAATCGGACACTTGCTGAGCGGTTATTTGGATATCAATATGCGAAAGAATTCATCCACGATAAACGATCATGTGAATGGGTCAAGAGATTACCAGGTGTAGTTACCGCAATCAATAATGAGATTACTAGAACAATCAACATGAAACCTGTCAACGCTATTAAAAAGAAGTATATACCCGTACAACCACAAAAAGATTTCCCTAGAAACGCTAGCGTTTCCCAACCAATTCTTGGTAGTAATGTCATTGTAAGGTACTTATACGAACCAGGAGAGCTTGAGGGTGGTAAAAAAAGAGCTACTGATCCTATTTGGAGTGTCACCACGCATAAGATATCCGGTATAACACGATCCACTGGTAGACCTCCAATCTATAGACTGGATTCAACTGCTCCTCAGCGAGGATTTACTCGACAACAGTTACAAGTGATTCCTGAGGATACTCAATTACCACCGCGTGGTCTTAACTAGCACCGTTGCGTCTGTTGCACTCAAGACAAGTCAACCTCACATTGTTTCTGACATGACCAAGATTGTTATTTTTTCTGTCTACGGTAAATTGGCGAGGATCTTTATCCGAATACTGCCAACGCATTATACAATTGCAACTCGCGCAGTGATTATTCTGTTGTTGCTACAGCGTAATTATTAATTCAGCATCAATGTCAAATTCTCGTTTATTTTTTTTATCCTGTTGTTTATAACCAGAGAGTTTTTTTCTGATTATATCATCGGCGCTGACAATATCGTCACTGGCATCATCGCCACCAATGATTTCATCATCGAAGACAATTCTTCGAAGTTGGTTTATTCGCCGTACTCTGGACACTGCGAGATAAACTAAATTTGACCACTCAATGTGATTATCTACTATCCAAACAATTGTGTCTGTGATAGTTAATCCCTGTGAAGAGTGTATTGTTGCTGCATAACCTAACGTCCATGGGGATTTATCAGCGGAACTCTTTGAGTTCCCCAATGCATCTTCGACGACGCTGATATCAACCATCACAATATCATTTAACACTAAATTCTGTTTTTGTTGTTGTCCAGGAATGTCAACGTCAATATTTTGTCGTCGGGTATCTTTTGGTCTATAACAAAGAGGCACTGGAAGTGTTGCAAATTTACGTTTATGTAATTCAAATAACTTCATCTGAAGTGCGTCTCTATTTTTCTACTCGTGATTATTAAATCATTTGGTCTCCATGTTTCCCAAAAATCATTCATGGGAGTTTCTGAAATTATTTCACGCGCTATTTCACATTGGATTTTATCCGGTTGTAATCTAATTAGCGCTTTGAATTTTCGTAATTGTTCATCAAGTGATCTATGGTCGGTATTAATCTCTTCATAATAGTCTACATGATTCTTCAACCACTCATGTGGAGATCCACCAACAAAAGGCTGTGGTTGGCCGTGATCGCCGCACATGACGACTTTTGTGTTTTTATTTAACAACCATTCAAGAAATGTCTGTAATACTGTCAACGATACCGTGCATATTTCATCCCAGATTATGTTTTCAGGAATGAATTTATCGCCCATTCGATCAGGAGTCCATGTATCGCCTTTCCATCGAAAGAAGCTGTGATAAGTACAGGCTTTTACTCCCCGCGCTATCATCTCTCTGGCGAGTCTGTGAGTTGGTGTTAGCACAATCATGGTTGACCGACGAAATAATTCAATTGCACGAGTTGTCTTTCCTGACCCACCACAGCCGTTTAAATAGACTGTCTTGTATCTACATACGGGATCAGATACCGGTGGTGCATTAGAAAATTCTGAGAGATTATGGCTGCTTTTCAAGTATTTATCGTCGTTGGCAACGTCTGCGGATTCACAATACTCATGTAGTTTTTCCTTTTTAAATCGCCAACGTCCCCACGCTTCCTCGGGATCTGTGAATGCCGCTACAACTGATCTGTATTTGTTGTGGATATACATCGAATCAGTAGCTACTCTAACCGCGGTATCTGGAAATCTATTTATCATCGAAAATAGATTAATAATAGAATAACCGAGCATAGAACTTCTCAAATGTGTATACTGACAACTATATCCATCACAGTAGGTAACAACCGTACCCAATTTCTCGCCGCTGGATAGAAAAGCATCCCTACGGGTTACAAGTTTTCCCTGTTTCGTTAAATCCGCTACAATAAAATCGTATTCAGCGACGTCTATGATCAACCTCGAAGAGTATTTCATATTGTCAAATCTTCCACCTTGAGTGAATTTACCAATTATTTTTCGTCCGAAATCTTTGGCTGTTTTGTTTCTAATTTCAAATACCTGCCTAGACAATTTCATAATTTGATCTTCCGATTTTCCATTCGAAGAATTTCCATCTTGGAATTGTTTTCGTATTTCATCAATTATACGATCTAGATCGGGTTGTGGTAACCAAACATCCTTCTGCGCGTGATAGCATATAATCGCTTCACTGACAATTAACGATATTAGCATACCACAATCGATCATATATCGTAGTAGCACTATTGGCATCCAGTGTTTTTCAGACATATGTCTACCAAGCCAAACATAACTACACGGATGTAACCCTGTAGCGAATTCGAATGATATCACACGAGCGAACCCGGTTAAATCAAAATCAGGCATACGACCATTAATTGCAACACGAGTCATTTCATGCGTGGGGTGTCCAAATTGTTTAAAGTAGTTACTACATTCTCCATACCCGAGAAAACTTCCAGGATAACACGCGGATATATCAATTGAAATCATACCATCACGTGAGTATTTCGTATTCCATAATCCTCCATGACTCAATTCGACGCAACTCAATTTAACGTCCTCGAGAAAATCACTTCGTGTTGGACGCCACGAGTTTTTCTCTCTTGCGAAGTGAGCTACCACTGATGGAATTCTAAAACTATCCGTGAGTAGTTTTTCATGGAAACTCTCCGGTGAAAATTCATTAGCGATTTTTCTCATTCTGTTATCTAATTCTTCAACGCGATATAATTCACCATTTGGTCTTACAAATTGATCAAATCCTGAATCTTCAGCGCTGCTAAGTAGCCACACTGACACTGGATCATCTTTACACAACGCAACAATTGCATCAAATAATTTCTCTTCGTGGAACACACCCGGAAAATTTCCGGGGGATATATCTCACGATTCGTTCTCGTGGAAATACATTTACCGCAGGTGTCCACGCGTGTTTGTTATGATCAATAATTTCAATTGGAGCTCCTCGCGATTGATATTTCGGTTCGTATAATACTTCTCCGGTTATCGTCGCTACCGATATTGGAAATTTTAATGATGCTTCTAATTTGGTTATATCTTGAATTGTTGCCCCGCGCTGTTTCACTGTCAGTTCCCATTCGGTTATTTTCTTACGTCGCAGATCAGTTAGTTTATTTCCCCGGGATGCATTTGTGAAGTGTTCCATTACCCGTGTTGCTACACAATTGAGCCTTGACGAAGTCAACGGCGACGATGTTTTTATCGGAGCTAGTTTTGCGATACTTGGCTTATCATTTAACGGGTATATTCCGTAAACAACTGCTGTTGCAGGGTAAGATTTCTTGTAGTATGATTTGTCAATTCCAGTTAGAATTCCTGGTTTGGAATCTCTACTCACAATTACACATTTTTTATCCTTGAGGATTGGATCAAATTTATCTCTGATAACCCATTCGCCGCCGTCTTCGATAATGAATTTTATTCTAAAAAAATACCTCCTTGGAAATCCCTTGGATTTCCCGCCAAGGTGTGAAAGTATCTCAGCTGCTCTTGTATCGTTCATAGTAGCATCGATTACGGGTACATTGATAATTCGAAATGTCGACCACGCATGAGATGCTCCATCATGCTTAAATTCATTAAAACAGTCGCTGATTTTACTCAGCAGGGTTCTGTCATCTATTAGACTTTTTGGTATATCAGAGATTCTATCGAGATTAAAACTAGCATTTTTCCAAGGCGTAATTTTCGATAATCTATTGAATTCTTTCATATCAGAGATGTTATCGAGATCGAATTTAGTATCCCGATTAAATTCTGGTTTAATTTTCAATAATCTCTTAAATTCCTTCATGCTATCGTCCTTTAGACGTTTCGGTTTAACAGCGACGTTATGGAGATTAAATCGGGGGTTAATTTTCAATAATCTCTTAAATTCCTTCATGCTATCGTCCTTTAGACGTTTCGGTTTAACAGCGACGTTATCGAGATTAAATCGGGGGTTAATTTTCAATAATCTCTTGAACTCCTTCATGCTATCGTCCTTTAGACGTTTCGGTTTAACAGCGACGTTATCTCTGTTAATTTTCGATAATCTCTTGGACTCTTTCATATTATAATTAAAACAAGTATTTAAATAAAAAGTTTTTTATATAATGAATCATTGCAAATGGCTTATGATTGGATCAAAGACTCCGTGTAACAAATCATGCAGAAATGAATTCTGTGGGTATCATATGCAAAGTTTTCGTCGGGAAAGCAATGGCCCTCTTCCGTGCCTGTATTGTGGGGTAGGTGTAAGAGGCAAGTCGCAGTTATGCATTAGTTGCGGGGGTAAGCGTTATAGAGAGTTGAAGCGTTATTATGACAAGCAAAGAATAAAAAATCCTGACGCTGTCAACGACAACGTCAACGATGTTGCCAACGGCAAAATAATAAAAACTGCTCAAGACTACATAAAAAGATTTGCCAATGTTATAATTCAGCCAATTAACGAATTAGACAAATAGAAGTATTATGTATACAAATGAGCCAAGAATTTCAACGACATCCCGTTATTGAAAATTACGAAGCTTCTCGTGATGGTATTGTCAGAAACTGTAGACTTAAGAAGGTTTCGATTTCAGGTTTGTTTTTGTACTTGAATGTAGAATAGCCCGCGTCATCCATTGTCATTGAAATCAATTCATTCATTGTCATTGTAAATACCATAATCGGCTATAATCGTTTGTTGTACCGTTCATTGCATTGTAAATACCATAATCGCCTATAATCGTTTGTTGTACCGTCCTATGTGTATACAACCGCCTACCACACTAGATCAGGGGTTGTAAGTACCGTCGTCATTCATTGCATTGTAAATACCATAATCGTTTGTTATGTGTTTGTCCGTGTCCATGCACCAAACGTATCCTCTTGTAGGTCAAACCTGTTATTTGACAAGTTAGACTCTACTCGTAGGGGAATACGCTTTGTGATTATATGTAACCGTTGAGCGCCGCTTGATGTATAATACACCAAGGGGGTTCAAAACGGTGATGTGTAATTGTGCCGTCGTATGTGTATAATACAACCGCCTACCACACTAGATCACGGGGTTGTAAGTGCCGTCCTATGTGTATAATACAACCGCCTACCACACTAGATCACGGGGTTGTAAGTGCCGTCCTATGTGTATACAACCGCCTACCACACTAGATCACGGGGTTGTAAGTGCCGTCGTCATCCATAATCACCTCGTTAAGCTTCTGGATATGCTAAGATGCACAACACCTTAGCGTGTCCAGAATTCATTTTGTGAAACTCTTTGAGTTTTCATCGTAAATTGCTTTTGCAATTTCATAGATTTTCACTCAAGCAATTCAACAAACGTATTTTTATATAATATGAATTCTGAAAATCTCAAATGTATTGTTATTGAAATCAACAAGCTTAAAGATCAAAATGTAAAATTATGTTCAGGGTTAGATTGTGATCAAATCATGACCGATTTCGAGGACATACAATTTGCAGAGCAGAATGGAAAATATGTTCTCGCTAAGAAATATTTTTTAACTAAGCAGTTACAAAAACTTATACGTGAAAGTTTAGTTAATACCGAAGACGTTAATGTATTCGTACCATTATGTAGCATCGTAGAACGTGTACGTAAGCAATTAAGCTTAGAATATGAACAAAGGAAGCTTATCAATTGTAAGGTGAGACAATTGAAAACGTTAATGGAGCAAGCTGAGTCCCACGCGTAGAGAGCCTCCTTTGTTGGGTAATTGTATGACATGTATATCACTACCTGTGCCAACGAGGAAGTAAAATTATGTGTGTTACCCCGTACAACAACAGGGAAGTATAATGGGTTGGTGTATAATCTAATGATTTCTTTTTTTTTTTACTTGTGAAATCCTTTGGATTTTCAATTGCTTGCAATTCCACTCAACGAGTTTCACAATTGCTTGCAATTTAACAATAGTGATACTATTTCAATAATGGTAGGACAATCACTGACCACAAGGAACACAAAAGAACGACTTAGCGCTCTTAATAAACTATTACCGATTCGTGATCGTATACGTGAAAAACTTCAACAGCGGCAATTACTTCAGACTGATTTTACAGAGGATACACAACAACTCTTTAAGCCGATTGTTACTGCAACTACAGATGTGAAAACAGCTACTGAACGAGCTATATACGGAGATGTCCCTGAAGAAGGAAAACGAACAGAGAGGCCTCTTCTCCCTGTGTTAGAAAAAATAGCAAAACGAACTAAACAAACAAAAAAATCATTAAAAACACTTCCTGGTGATATAATAACTACTGCAAGACAACAAGAACAACAACAACGAGAACTTCAGGAAGAAGCTGAACGATTAGATGATATTGATATTCCCTCACCACCACTTGAAGAATTTCAAGAAGAAACGGGAGCTGTTTCAAAAGAGGACTATACTCCTGAAAATATATTTACAGTTGAGGCGTTAAATACAATTAGAGGTACCAAAACAGACTATGAATTAGCTAAATTTACAAAAGATAACTTCAAAAAGGCGAAAAGAGATAAGTATTTTGAAGACGAAACATCTAAAGGTTTTGTAAAAACTCTAGACGTTTGGGCAAATAAGGTGTTTTTAGCAAAACGGGAAAAAACTAAAATCACCAAAAAAATAAAATCTGATTATGACCAATTTCTAGCTATGGTAAGGGGGGTCACATCAGCACCGCCAGTATACACAGCAGATCCAATCCCTGATGAAATACAAATAATGGCAGAGGCTGATTCTGAGAAGGGTGCAACTGGTATCACTGAAAAAACAGGCAGTGGTTTAGTTGGAAACTCTAGTGTAACATGTCCTGGTAATATTCTCGGTGATATAGCACGATTAGAAATACTCGTAGGAGGAAAACGAGCCGGGAATAACTCACCAGAAATAATCAATGAAGCAGCTGATATCTGTAGGCGGTTATTTCAAGGTGGTATCATGGATATTGCAACATATCGAGATTTCATTGAAGAGTTAGTGGAGGGTTATCATAGCGATTAGATAAATATCAATTGAATAGAGAATGATCATACACTACAACCATGATAAACCAACTAACGTCTACGTGGTAAACTCACGATTGCCTAAATACCGAGCATACTATGGAGATGGTCTCGGTAACACTATAATGGGATTATTTTCAAGAATGGCTCCAAAAGTAGCGCCGCTAGTAAAACAATTATCGATGAAAGCAATTGATGTTATCAGGGATAAGGGTATTAACGCTGTTGGTGATCTTGCCACGAAGGTGTTTTCAGCAGCGAAGGATAAAATAACAGCGTTAGTTCGACGGGGAAAATCAAAGAAACCATTGCCGTTACCATCTACTGTGGTTATGCCTGCGCGGGTTAGTAAAATAATAAATAACGCAGTAGATGAAAAACTACAGTCGTTAATGACTCCGTCATACACTAACGCCCAGGATAACTTAACAGCAAATATGATAGCGGGAAGTGGCCTTGGAAATTCAAAGAATTTCTACAAACGTCAAAGACGTCGATGAAAATCCAAGCAATTTTCACGCCTCCAATTTAAACCATCGGATATATAATAAAAAATGTTCAAACAAAACCCTGATATTGCATTTGACATGGACGCCCCAGTGCTCAGGGATAATTCTGTACGCGATTATCAATTTTTTGCCTATCACGCAGTACAACCTGATCTTCGGGGGAGAATCGAACTTCAAGTTCATGATACCAGTAAATACTTTTTACCCGCTGAAGCCTTTATTGAAGTCGAAGGTGAACTCGTAACAGATGTCGCAGCTAATACACCATATGCAAATGACCCAACTATCCGAGTTGGTTTTGTTAACAATGGCATCATGGCGTTATTTGAAAGTGCTAGATATCTCATTGATGGAAGAGAAATCGAATCTATTGAACGCGAGGTTGATATTGCTACCGGAATAATCGGGTTAGCGAGATACTCTGATGACTATACTAGATCGGCAGGTCCGTCTATGATGTTCGCGAAGGATATTACTGATAACGCTGAACACGTCCAGTATTCTAGAGTAAAAGCAACACGAGCTACATCAGTTGATCCAGCACCAGCCGGATATACAAGACCAGCTGCTGATTTTGATGTCATAAATAATATTACTAACTACAACCTAGGGTTTGCAACACGAGTAGCAACGTTGCAGGGACAGCATCAACGGTTTTCATGTGCGATTCCGCTCCACCACATATTTGGATTTTGCAGAAACGTCAGAAAAGTTATCTATGGAGTAAAGCATACTATAGCGCTAACGAGAAGGGGTACTGATGATAATGCAATCTGGCGTGGTGCTGGTGCTCCCGCCGGTAAGGTCGTTTTATCAAAACTAACACTGTGGATGCCAGTGTTGACTCCGTCGTTGTCAACAGAACCGCGGTTACTATCATTTATGGATCAGGGGGGAAAGAGATTATTAAGCTGGTTGACAACGTCCACAGATACCATGGATTCTAATACTGATGGTACACTTACATGGCACTTGGCAGCACGACAGGGTATTTCAGCTCCACGGCATATTTTTGTTGCGCTACAGAATAGAGCGCGATTAAATAATCAAGAACGTTCCCATATGATATTTGATCAGATAGGTGTTAATGAAGTCTCGTTGAAAATAAACGGACAGCAAGAACCATCAGAGGATATACAACTTAACTATGAAAACAATCATATTGCACGAGTTTATCATCGGTTGCTGTCGTATATGGGACGCGATCAAAATGTCGATACTGGTCTACAAATATCACAGTTGGATTTTAAAAGTCTGTATCCGATTTATTACTTTTCGTTGGAACATCTTGACTTGATGAGACAGTCCGTCGTTGATATACACTTCCGAGCTCGTGTAACCCGTCCTGGTGGTATTGTTGATTATAGAGCGGTTGCTGTCATTCTCAGTGATAAATCAATGATACTCGAAGGTGTGGGTGGACGAATGAGACTGGTAGATGCACCAGTGGAAAATCTTTGATTGAAAATTGCTGTGCAATTTTACCATTGAATCGCTTGCGATTTAGAATTAATCTGTTTTGTATAATGTCGTATAGTAATATCAATGTCACGTTGACACCTGGTCAGTTAAAAAAACTACAATCCAAATCAGCTAAGCAATGTGGAACCACAATAACACTGAAACCTAATCAAATGAATGGCGGGGCGAATAAACTATTGCTGACGAAAACTCAGGTTAATCATTTTAATAGCGCGCTTAAGGAAAAAAAAGGAGTTCAGATTACTCTTTCTCCAAGCGCGATTAAAAACATGGAAAAGACTGGTGGTATATTCCCGTTGTTAGGGTTGATTCCAGGGTTGATTGCCGCAGCGGCCCCAGCGGTAGCTAAAGCGGCAGCGTTAGGAGCCGTTGGTACCGCGGCAGGAATGGCACTACAGAAAGCAACTGGCGGATCCGTCCGCGGACGATCCGTTCACGGATTAGGTAAAAAAAAAGGAAAGGGTCTAAGACTACCAGGAACCCCGTATTCATGGTACAGCGGAAGCGGCCTGAGACTAGGACCGGTTTACTAACTCAGAAATCTTCGATTTCCAAACCTATTGTTCCCATGTCCAATTTTGATTTAATTGATGCCGCTAAAAAACTCAGAGGTGTTTTTATGAAAGATCAGTTACCGGCACAACCAAATGATGTTGAAACCGGTATTATTAATCTAGATAACAGCGATGGACCTGGAACACACTGGGTTGCATACGCGATTGATCCACGTGGGATTATTTATTTTGACTCATATGGACTAGCGCCTCCGAAGGAATTTAACCGCTATGTAAGTAAATTAAAAATACCCCGTTGGTATTCCACATTACCAACACAAACAATGCTTGACCCACCCATATGTGGCAATGAAGTATTAAACGTACTTGATGCTATTTCACGGGAATGTTTGATGAAACCACCCCATGTAGTAGTAAATGAGTATACTAGCGGTCATTGGATTGAAAATCTTTTAGATTGAAAATCCATCGGATTTTAAACAGAGAAAAGGTTTTTATGATAACAATGATTGATATTTGGGGACGACCTTTATCGCTGAAGAAACCCGGTACTGGTGGAGTTGAAATCCTTGATAAAATCAAGGATATTAAAAAACTAATCGAAGATGAAATAGCCGAAACATTGAACCTAGCAAGTGTTGATCCTGGTGAAATAGTCGTATTTCAAGATCGTCAAGGTAAATTGAAAACTAGTAATGTCTCCCTCGATGATATTTTAGTTAAACGACGAGACGCAGCAGAGGATGCTATCGCGTTATTTTCCGATCAGGGTAAACTCAAACCAGGTGTACTTATCCCAACGATCACAGATAAATTAGCAGCATTCGATAACACGGCGAATTCATTGAAAACACTCAATGATAAGTATGACGATCATATAGTTGTATTTAACCAGTTTACTGAATTACAAAATTCCCTCGTGGACAACATTGATAAACCCATGTTAGAATTTTTGGGAAATCCACCAGTGACCACACCAAAACTCACCTCGATAAAAGATTCTATGTTGGAACTAGCAACTCTTCAATCCGAATATGAAAAACACGTGAAACAGTTTTCAACGTTTCGTAAAAACATCATTGATAAGTTTATTGGAACCCCATTTGATAAAATTGAAATAACCCTTCCTGATATTAAAAAAGCCATCGATGAACTAAAAACATTCAACAACGCAATGAAGGATGATGCAACGAGGATGATAAGCGTCATTGAAAAAATAAAAATTCCTCATGATAAATCTATCGTCAACGTCGTATACACGATTCAACACGGATCATATACGTGGACACCTACAAATAACATATTAAATATCACTGCAACCGTAAAGAATATTTATCGATTAACAATAGTATCACCGACTCAATTCAATATATCATCGTCGAGTTCATCTCGAGTCAATAATACGGTATCAACGATCATCGACAAGGATACAACTGAACAATTCACGATAACGACCGCAGATAGAAATCTAGTCAGGGTTTCAGTAACGTGGTACGTAGAATTCGTAGTGGATTTAAGTAAACAATTAAACTGAAAACGCTAGTGTTTTTAAAATAAGATGACGATCCCTTCAGTGTATCAGTATCGCTATGATCAGGTCAGAGAATTTCAAACTAAACTCAGCTCGTACTGTGAGGAGTATCAAATAAAAATCAAAAAATACCAACGAAGAATAACCGCAGTTGATATCACCGTGTATTCGGTGTCGGGTGTAATCACTGCTGCTGGGATAATACTATCTTCAGTTACAATGATTGCTCCGGTCGTAGTTCCAATCGCTATTTCTGCGGTGGCTACAATTGCGGGTATATTAACCGGGATCACAAAAAAACTATCATTGTGTAGCCAGAGTAAACTACATGATTATGTAATTAAATTTCACGTTGCATCTGCCACATACTCGCAATTATCCTCGTTGATATCATCGTCACTCGAAGACACAACAATATCAGATAGCGAATTCTCAACGATGGCTCAATTGTATAAAACAACAATGCTGAAATTAGAGCGGGATAATAATAATAACAATGTCGTCGCAAGAACTACTTCAACAAATAGTAATAAATACAACACCGGTGAAAACAAGCATGATATCAGTAACCTCAACGCGTCCTGAATTCAGTGTGAATTTTCCAATTCCCGTTCCCGTGAGCGAGATCGCGCTAGCAAAACTACGAGTGTATCATAGCTGGCCCAATATCAGATCGGTAGCATTTGGTGGTCAACAACCAAATAATTCCTTGGTGTTCGCGTGGAAAAATCGTGAAGATGGAACTCCAGACTGGAACGTTGTCTCGTTGCCAACTGGGTCATATCAAATCGAACAAATCAATAATGAATTACAACGAAGAATTAAATCTATCACTGGAAAAGAATCAAAAATCGCTATAACGGTTCACGAGCCGACATTATCATCTGCGATCGAGATTAATTCCCCTGGGCATGTTGTAGATATTTATCAGAGTTCTATAAGATCAGTGTTAGGATGGCCTGAACTACCACCTCGACAGAAAGAAACCGTTGATATACCAGAACCTGTAAAATCTGATTATGTTACAGATAAGATGAAACCTTATAATGATATAAGAAGCTATAAAAACTTACATGAGATGGTGTATTCTGGGGAGATAATATTTGGAGTTGGGGGGGAGAATGTCAATGCCCCGATAGAATTATTTGGAGATAATGCAAATAATGCAGCTATTAGAAATTTTAAAAATATGAACAACGATCTATCACTGCTATTAATTTCCCTTAAATCCGGTACTCTCACCAGAGATGAATTTATCAGCGTTGTGGAAACGTGTAATAAAATCATTGATGATATGGATATATTTAATTTACAAATAATTCAGGATAATATACTAAATTTTTACTTTCAAGATATGAGGAGTCAATTTGCAACTCGTTTTAATATCCGCGTCGAAGATATTCCGACATTCAAACTACCCGGATATAACGTACCAGAACTAAAAAAACTTCTCAATGAAGCCATCGATATCGGGTTTAAGAAAATTCACGATACGTGGAAAAAAACAAAATCACCGGAAATAACAATCCTCAAACATAATAATGATCCAGAAGGCGGTGGTAGACATATCGCTCTGAACAACGTAAATATATCCTCGGTGATTGCATTAAATTTAGTGTGTGATGTCATCGAAGGCAGCTATCAAATAAATCTTGAGCAATCAAATCAAGCTCAGCAGGGGTATATTCTATATTCATTTGCACCAACGGCTCCTCCTGGATTTCTAATTATTGAAGACCCAACTAATCCAGTCTTTATGAGATGTCATAACAATTCTTTAACGAGAATTAATTTCAAACTCACTGACCAATCTAATAATTTGATTGATTTACAAGGTGAAGTTTTGCAAATTAGTCTGTTTGTGAAATCGTGAAAATTCTTCGAACAAAGGATTTTCATCTTAAAGACTTTCATCGTGAAAATTCTTTGAATTTCAACAAATTGTTAACCCGTAGCAGCAGAGAGGGTGAACGCCAACTATATGGCGTCTTTTTTTTAAATTTTTTTAAAAATTTTTTTGCTTAAATTATTAAAAAATTTACTGAAAAATTTAATTAAGTATTTTCAAGGAAGCCTCAGTTTGCTAAATTGAAGCTTATATCAACAATTCGGGGGAAGTCTCAGTTTGCTAAATTGATGCTTGTAAAAGTTGGTCTGTTCACCCTCTCTGCTGCTAATCCACACAATAAGTCTAGTTAAATCATTAAAAATGTTGGGTTTTTTTAAAATTAAAAGCAAAGATGCTGAATTGATATCATTCAAAATATTCTTCAGATATATAAATAAGCTAGTTTCAATGATAAAAATCCATTACATAACAACAAGATTGAATGTCATGTTGAAGGTCAGAATGGCTTTACTTAAATTCATTTTTTGTGTGAAAACCCCATGTTAATAAATCAATCCATTAAGGAATAGTGATTACAAGATTGCCAAGATGGTGGCCATATTGAATGTCTGAGGGGCACCATTGTAATATTGGATCAAACACATCATAAGAGGTCTTTTAATGAAAACCGATATAAATATTACCATTAATTCAATTGAAATATAAATAATTAGTTTTAAGATGGTTGTCATAGTGAAAATCCCATGCTAATTCAACCATCTGAGTAGTAATAAGAATTTCATCTGGTTATTGTGACAGCCATAATGGATGTCCGAGGACATTTTCACTGGACACAATGTACATACCGGACTTACTAGAAAACACAGGAAGACTTTTAAGTGAAAAATCAATGCCAATATGACCATCCATTCAGGAGTATCAATAACAAAATTTTTAAGACGGATTCTATGGTCACTATATTTGATGTCAAGTTGGCATCACTTTCATTCAGACATTGTAAGAAGTCTCAGAGTGAAAACCCTCATTGATAATCCATTATGGTAGAGTAGTAATGGTCAATCACACACATTTTTATTTATGTCCACAGGACCCATATAAGGCCTTTCACTGAAGGCCTTTTATGTCAATACAACCATCCGTTTAGAAGGCATAGCCATAAAAAATTTCCACGATGTCCACAATGATGACTGACTTGCATTTCCATTATGGACCAACTAGACATTATGAGAAGCCTTTCAGTGAAAATGCCATGTCAGTATGAATTAGTAACTATAACAACATTTTCAAAATGTCTACCTTGGAACCATTTGTATCCCAATGGGGCAACATACAAAGCACTCCAGTATGACATGAACAAAATTTGAGAGTGGTCAAGGATATGGCAGCTGGAGCTCAATGCATCCAAGTTCTAGGTAATGCAATTAAGATCCAACAATCTAAAAATACCCTCTAATTTCATGAAATCCATAGATGGAGCAGTTACAGAGCATGAAAAAAATGTTTCAAACTGAAGTTTTGCAAACAGGTGGCTGCAGTGGCTAAGAAAAGCCAACTGATTGTTTTCAGGTGATCAAGGAAGCTTTCATTCCTCTTAATGAGGTTACACTATCAAAGCTTGATTCAGAAATGATCAGATCAATCTCAGAGTATGGTAACCAAATCCACACAAGGTTCAAGATAACTCAGAGTACAGAGCAGAGCAGCAAGATTAGGTCAAAAATCTAAATGGAACAGAATATCAGGATAGGCTGAAAATCCTCAACATCTATCCCATGCACTACACACAAAGGCATGGTGACATGGTGACATGATTAAAGTATACCAATTGTTGAATGGGCTGGTCCGAGTTTCATTATTGAAGTTCTTCTCTCTCTCAGAATCAGCAAACATGGGGTAATCTGTTGGTAAAACACAAATGCCAGATAAAGGCAAGTACTTCCTTTCACTTTGAGTTATCAATGACTGGCATTTACTCCATGAGGCTGTAATTAAGACCTCAAAATTGGCCAGCATTAAGGACTGCCTAAACCAAAATGGTGGGATATGAGATGTGACCTTCCATAGCACATCAAATATGCATTAAATTAACTTATGTTTGGAGCAAATTATTATTATGACCCAAAACAAATGTATGCAAGTAATACTTAAATTGATTTTGTAAGAAGAGCAGACATACAGGCTCAGTCTTCAACCTGTCAATACAATATGAAGTACTACACTCTAAACCTGTACAAAACTAACTCATCATAATTAACTAGTTAAATGTAGGTCACATGCACTATTATGTCCAACTTAGTACTAATGAGTATATACACACAGATAACAATTTATGCATACAGAAGATTTGAACACCAACAAAAGCATTGAATAAAGCCAAAAGGGACATTATTTACTAATTGTAACTGTATAATTTACTAAACTTAATTAACTACTTCTGTATTGGATGTTGGATAATCTTTGGCATCCATTGAAATTACTTCAGTTTAACTATAATAGGTACTTATAAGTTGAGTCAAACTGCAAACAACAAAGATCCTGATCTGCCATAGCATAACGTGCCTGCATATTAGGGTCTGTGTTGTTTGTTCTACTGATTACTCCTAAACACTGTAAGGACACCAGATCTGCTGGCACATTATGCAATGGTAGATCTGGGTCTGTGCAGTCTGCAGTTGGACTCAACCAATAAGTAGTACTTTAAAGATATGATGGCGCTTAAGTCATTAATGGTTCTGTAAGTCTACATAGTATACATTTACCAAAACAGTATAAAAAAACTGAGTAGCTTTTGTCTTTTGATTCCTCTTATGTGCTTCAAAACCATATTTCAAACCATGTTAGGAATGTTTTAATTATGAGGTTGGTGGTAACTACAAGTGCAACATAACCATTGACCAAATCAATGTGACTAGAAGTTCAGAACAGTCTATGAAGCAAAGATTAATGATGGATAATTCAATATTTACTAGAGTCATTTAGATAGAAGTTTATAAAGCAGGGTGATTACATTTTTTTTTTACATTTCAAGCACATCTGACTGGGTGCCAAAAGCTCTATTTGCCTTATGGCCAGAACAAAAAAAAAGTTATGATAAGCTTGCTTACCCTGCCTCTCAACAGGTTTTGGAGGGGACTTCCCAGGAGGTGGGGGTGATTTAGCTAACTGGACCAACCAGTTGGGTAGCTTCCTGGATTTGTCTATTGGAAGAGCCATCTCCTTCTTACCAGGAGGCTGAACTGATGTACTTTGACTCTTGGTCTTCTGTAACAGGTCAAAAAGACTACTAGCTTACTCCACAAACGTTTACCTTATTTACCTGTGTAACAACATATATTGAACTGAGATTAGTCTGGATTAAGATCTTTTGTTGTATAATGCATCGACAGATTAGGGTCTATGCTATTTGCTTATGTCACTGATATGACATCACTTTCTACCAAGGTGCATCATTGCACTATGAATTTTGGAGAGATTGGCCAAGATAGGTCTTTTATTATAACAATAAAAACATTATTGAACAAACTGCAAATAAACCAAAATGATAAAATCAGTATAAAGGATAAAAGGCCTTAGGAAATCATTTACAACCTTCCATAATTGATAGCACATGCTTTCCGGTACAGAAAACTGATACTCTCACTAATTTTGTTACTCTGGAAACATTCATCCACTAACATACACTTTTCCTTGTGTGTTTGATAAGAGTAATAAGTAATATATGATTTTCAATCCATGCATATAATAATTTTAAATTCAGATTCAGCAACTGGTTCATACTATTTTTTCTTGATAATAGGGATTGATATTTGACTAAGAGTGGCCCAAGAAAATTTAAAACAGTCTATAAGTTTCAAAGTGACTTTGTTTCATTTGGTAAAATTATTCAAGATCAAGACAGAAGGTTTTAGATTCAGATATTACCAATGAGCTAATTAAAATATGAAGAGAAATTCATAGAAAAAAATGTATACCTGAAGGACAGAAATAAACTTGCCAATAATTTGGTTTTATTTCAGAATATGTAATTACCCAATCATTATCATATCAAAGAAAAAAAAATAATTTGTGGAAACTCAACATTTCATTACCTAAATGTATATATAAAAAGTAATAAGTGACTTGTTGAATGGTTTATAAGACTCTTTCAAGTAGTTCTTGCAAAAGAGAGGAAATGTCATCTTCCTGAGTCAAACTTCTGACTTAGGCTGACAAAGACAGCTACTGAACCTGCAAGCCGTGGATTGTGGTTGATCCTCTACCATCGGAGCTAACACCACTCCCACAAAATTAATAAAAGATTTAATGAGAAAATAGTTGTTTAGTATACATATAGACATTACATGTAAATAGCTACCAATTAATGTCCTTATTTCAGCACATTTTCTATACAGATTTATTTATTTAGAGACACTTAAATTTTTCATTTAGTTATATTGTATCTCCCAAATCTCTATCACCTTAATGAATATTGTTTTGCTGTTGTGATAAGAGAATCAAGCAAGTAAAAAATAACATTTCTGAATGCTCACAAAGTTTAAAAATTTGTTTCAACATTTGAAATAAGAAAAAAAAATCACACAGATTAATATCACACACACACACACACACACTTAGTGAAGCAAAAAGGCAACTAAGTGATGCTAGGTTCCACCAAAAAACTAGACCATGATCCAACACTGGAATATGCAAAAACCATCACAAATATTATTGCCATGGTGCACCAAATCAGGCACATAGACCAACAAACAAAAAAATACTTAAACCGAGAAAACCCAAGAACAGGTAGATTTTTATCTTCTACCTAAAATTTACAAACAAGAAAACACAGGCAGACATATAATCTCTGGTAACAGACATCCCACAGAAAGGATATCAGAATATTTGGATCATTTCACGAGACCACATGTCCACAAAAAAGATAAGATAAGATAAGAATTCTTTATTTCAGACTACAAAGTCCATACCTCTGAATTAAAATATAAAGTTTTATGAAGAAAAAAAAACAAAAAAATTAAACATAAAAGTACATATATATATATATATACATACACACACACAGCAACATCTACAACTATTAACTGCATCATGCATTATTAATAATAAAAATTAAATGACACATTTAAAGAGTAATTTGTTCCATCTACTAATAATATGAGAATTTACATGAATGTCAAAGTTCCAAAAAGATTTCAAAATACAGTTCTTACTATTCTTACTAGTAGGTATTCTTGTCATCATTGAGAATACATACTTTCTCATTATTTCATCAAAACTGAATACATTATAGTTAACAAACATGTTGGAGGCACTGTTCCACCTTGGAAGACCTAATAGAAAACGAAGACTATTATTATGACCAATAACTAGTTTTCTTTTCAAACATTCACTAAAGTTTGTCCACAGAGGAGCGCAATACATGGTGCAGCAATAAGATTTGAATAATCTAATTTTGATATGCAATGAACAATTCTTGAATTTACGCAGAAGCATGTTTGTTCGAGTACAGAGATTGGTAATGTCTCATCATATCTTCATTATCCAACCGATTGGATTTCAAAATATGACCCAAATACGAACAAGTGTTGACACAGATAAGAGCATTGCTGTTAAGATATACAGGGGGAGGAGATGGTAATTTGACAGAAGCTGTCTGAAAGACCATGCATATTGATTTTTTTTTGTATTATACATTATATCATTCTCAAATGTGTATTGTTCACATATCTTTAATAATTTCCTTAAACCTGTTATAGAAGGACTTATCAATGACATATCATCAGCAAAACCGAAATTGTTAAGAAATAACACATTTGGTGGCAGACGTAACCCTACGTTACACTGACGTAACCCTACGTAACACTGACTGAGCTTACAATTTAACTCTTCTATACATATACAGTCGAACCCACTTATCTCGACCTCGGTTAACTCGCCAACCCTATTAAGTCGACGTTTTTGAACTAGAACCACCAAATTCTCTCTTTGTCTTAGCATTTTCTCATCGGTTATGTCGATTCTTTTATGTTGCCGTACCCTAATATCTCGAGCACAAAAGTGGGCCAAATTTGCCACTTAACGTCAGTTATCTCGATCCCCATGACCAATTGCCGGCTTTTGAAAATGTTAGTTATCGATGCCACAATTGATCCTTTGTTTGATGGTATTGACAACCCCATCTTAGCAGTGCATTGTTACATCATAATCTGCTTATGCTAACATCTGGGCAGAGTGACAGTCAATCATGCTACCGAACTATACCTACAACTTAAGCACTTCTGAAGACGTGAATAGTACAGACAAAATTAATGGAATGGCTAATCCTTCTGTTTGTTGGCTGAGATATGATAAAAAAGTTAAAACAGATGTTCTATGATGTATGCATAAAAAAAGCAAAGTTCGTCAATTAATTTACAACTGGCTGTGATATTTTGAAGAAGGGTATGTCACCAAACATAAATCCAGGCGGTGTAAATAATATTTGTGCATTTTACTCATTGATCTTTTCCGTTTGCCATCAATCCCGTGTTACGGTTACAGAGACTTAAACTCCGCAAGAAGAAATAGCAAACAACAAATAAACAATAATTATGTATTTCTCAAAATACAGGAATGAAAGAATCCCTATATTGGGTGTTAACTTGTGATAATATATACGGTCCAATATTGTCCGGTGTTGACACGTGTAAGTTTCAATTGTGGGAATGGAGATCCTATTTTGCTTGTTGAGAAAATTTATACAGCATTCAGTGATCATTCTTTTGGGATTTAGGAAGCAATAGAGCATTTAATGGAGATTTTGGCGAACTTCGTAATTTGCTCCGAAAGGCAAAAAGCAACAAAGCATTTTAGACTTAGTAAAGAAACCATAGTAACCGCGTGTACGATATTTGTCAGTGCTGTGTCAGAGTGAATTGACTCGCGAATTTAATTTTTTGTAAAAACGATCTACACACCCCTCCCCGCACGTTTTTGTGATTTTGTGAGCGATCTTTGTGTTTGCAATGTTGGAGAATATAATAAAGGTTTGTATCGAGAATCAATGGTGGTTTGTATTGTATACTGGTAAATCTCTGCCGTTAGTTGGTGCACATATGCCTTTTGTTGTTAGCAAACATGTATGTACATTTTTATAACATGCCGATCGCTTCATCAAACAAATCGCGGCAACGCAGTTGTGCAAAAAACCCTCCAAAAACATGTGCATTACATTCTCATTTATTAACGCACATCATGTACATAAAGAAATTTCAAGCACATGTTAATATATTGCCGCCATATTGGTTTTCGTTTATCTCGATCATCGGTTATCTCGACACTTTTTGGCAAACCCCTTGGCCGGCGACATAACCGGGTTCAACTGTATATTGAATAGCAAAGGTGACAGAATGCCCCCCTGTCTCACCCCATTGGTTACATTGACAGCAAGCGCTGGATATTACACTTCCCCATCGCACACAATACAACTGTTTCCCATACCAGTTAACTAAAGTATGAACTATGTAGACAGGTATTTTAATATCAATCAACTTTTTAAAGAGTGTCCAGTGATTGACCCTATCAAATGCCTTGCTAGCGTCTAAAAAACATGCAAACACTGGGCTGCCATGTTCTACATAATAGCTGACAGCTTCCTTAAAAGCATATATGCATAAATTGGTTGAATGCTGCTTTTTAAAGCCAAGCTGATTATCAGAGATTGTAACTTCACATCTATGCAGTATGATGCATTCAAATATTTTGAAATAATAGTCGTAAGAGCTATAGGTCTATAGTTATTTTTGTCCGCTATGTTACCAATTTTGCTTTTTAGTAGCAGTATAATGGTAATTTTTGTGAAATCATCTGGTACAAAGTTATGCACAAACATACAGTTTAATAAAATCATCAATAACACATGAAGTCTAGTATCAGAAAAGCAAATTTTGTAGTAAATTATGTTTCTCCGAGAATACTTACCCGATCACATTACTTTAGGGATACTAGCCTGCTACCTCACGAATCCAGCCATACCAAAAGACGAAAATTCGTCTTTCCTGTCTATGTCATAGACAAAGGGCAATAACTCTTGCCCCTTACCTCCCCTTGCCGCCCGCTAGGTGTCGCTTCTTTAATTTTTAAGCTGAGCGGTATATAAAACACGAGGATGCTCGCATGGCGGGGTGGTTGGGAGGGTTTCTTAGTAATGTGATCGGGTAAGTATTCTCGGAGAAACATAATTTACTACAAAATTTGCTTTCTCCTTTGAATACGTTCCCCGATCACATTACTTTAGGAGAATAAGTAATAGGAGGAGGGAATGCGGAGCATCCGACCTCCACCCCGGGTATCCTCTAGGGAATGATGGTTGGATTCCCCATGTTAATGATAACCCGGTCTCCTAATTTTCAATCAGCAACACAGCCCAGGGTCACGTGATATGTGACACCTTTATTCGGTTAAGAAGATAGTTATTGAAATCTTCTTACCTACGAAAATTTATCTGGCGAATCCAGCGAAGCTAATAGGCTGTGCTGATTGTTGCACATGGGTCTGGTGGGCGTCTGGGCTGCCCAACACCGGACCTACTAGAATCAATGTTTGCCTCTGCGAGTACAAACTTGAAGATAAAACTGTAGAAGGTTGACTCTGCATGTCAGCCAAAAGCTTCTATAAGGTGACTGATTTGCGAATTCTCAGAGTACACCGAGCGCATAACCCACTACAGCCATGAAGCAAGGGCTTGAATGGTGATATCTCATATCCCAGCTATCACCAGAAGAAAGAGGTGCTTGTATGTGACCTGACTCACCTCTATGCATTGAAATGGTGCTAGAGTGCACAAACAGGATCTTACATGGCTGTTGATCCTGACTTATCTATAAAGAAAGCGAGCTAATGACGACTCGTTGATCGCCAATGTATGGTAATCTATTTTGGACTACGAAGCCTGGCTGCGTCAAGAGGACCATCAAACCCTCTGATTGGAACGGAAGAGAGTTCGGGTCACTAGAAAGGACATGTAACTCGCTCACCCTGCATGCTGAAGCTAAGACTATCAAGAAACCCAATTTGTATGATAGTAGCTTTAACTAATCGTGGGTTAAAGACTCAATACTGTCTGAATTGAGTCATGTTAAAACCCAGGACAGATTCCATTTGGAAACAGGGTGAGGGATATAAGTCGATTGAATTTTAAAACGTCTAAAAGATCTGACAAATCTTTGTCATGGCTGATAGCACATGTACCAGAATGGCGGAATGTGTCTGATATCATGGAGCGGTAGCATTTGAGAATAACTGGAGCCAGCTGTTTCTCCTCGAAAAGCCAGAGAAAAGTTGGCCAGTTGAGGGATTGTGACACTCAGAGGAACAATGTGAATGATATGGTACCAGTCTCTGAAAACATGCCACTTGCCCTCGTAAACCTTCAGAGTAGAGGGCCTTCTTGCTCTCGAGATTCTCTCCGCAATCAAAGATTTAAATTGTTTGTCTTGCAAGGCTGTCTGGACAAGAGCCAAGCTTGAACATAAAGATGGTCCGGACAGGGGTGGAACACCCCTGGCCACGGTTGCTTGTGAATACTTGAGCTGACTGTAATCTTCCTGGGTAGATCTATCGCCTAGATTGAGTAGATCGGAGACCCAGTTGTTCCATCTGAGAGGGGCAATCAGAACCATCTGACAGTTCTGACCCCTTAACTTCTGGATTAATTTCAGTACCAAGACCGTGGGAGGGTAGGAGAATGACCACAACCCTTCCCAGGTGATTGATCGAGCATCCACGACCCAAGCTTCTGGGTCTGGAACCTGTGAGATGAAAGGTGGAGAACTTGCGATTCCACCTTGTTGCAAAAGATCAATCATCGGACGTCCCCAAAGTGTGTCAATTGGAAGAAAGTCCGATTGATGGAGTGACCATTCTGTGTGAATGACTAGATAGAGTGTCAGCCAAGACATTGAGTCTGCCAAGAATGTGTCTGAATTGTACATTGAGGTGGAGATTGTCGAACCAATGTAGAAACTGCCAGTTCAGATTGCACAGGTCTGGTGATTGGTGTCCCCTTGTTTTGAGGCAAGGCACCACCAAAATGTTGTCTGACATAATGAGGGCAGTTTGTAATAAGAGTTGATCCTGCCCGAAATGAAAGGCATTGATGACAGCCGTTATTTCTGAAAGGTTGATGTGGAAAGGGGCTCGCCCCTGGCACCTACGTGCCGCTGACAGTATCGAAGTCCAGCAACAGGTGGGCACTCCAACCGTAGGTATTAGTGGCGGAACATACCGTTATCCCCGCTTGGGGTATCCCCAGAGTAATCCCTGTGGACAGCCTACAGGGGTTGTGCCATTGACTCAAGAATGATCGTATCTCTGGCGTGAGCATGACTGTTTTCTGGGATCGAAGGGACTTGAAAAGGGCGCAATTACGCTAGCAACGTCCTTTGTAAAGGGCGCATAAAAGGACGGCTGAGCGGGATCAAGTCTTTGCCGCATTGAATAATCCGAGGATCTGCAACTCTCTCGCTAAAATGCGCATCCTGTCGGAAACGGACTCTACGAGTGCAATTATCTGGATGATCGCAAACTTGAGGAAGCCTTACAAGATTCAGATCGGGAGAAACTCCACACCCAGATGGACCAAAATCCGGATTGGACAGAGATCAGACTTTATCCAGTTCACGAGAAAGCCTATATGATGTAAAGTTATATAAGATCGTTTCTGCCTTTGAGCAGAGTAGAACTTGACAGATGTTTCTGGAGGATGTCGTCCAAATATACTGCCGACGCAATAGATGAAGTCGAGCGGAACAGGGTGACGACGTAATCCATAACCTTGGTACTAGCCCAAGGGCTTAAATTTAGGCCAAAAGGTATGACATGGAACTGATAAACCAAGTCCCGACAAGCACAACGGAGAAATGTCCGCTACTCGTTTTTCTTTTAACGTAGCTTTAACCATCTTTCAGTTATATCGCTACGATGTCTGCAGTGAGGCAGTTTATAGTGATGTCTAGCACTGGGGCATCATGCCCCAGACATGTAGAATGATGTGCCACCCAGTCACATTATCTAAGCGTCAAGCGAGGCAGCTGTTAGTATCATTGTGTAAGTTTTTGGTATGACTCGGTCAGGGATCGAACACACGACCTGCCGCTTCCGCTGCGGACGCTCTAACCACTAGGGACGTGAAATATGCGTCGGTCATATCTAGCCAGCTTATGATGGGGTTTAAGCGACGTGCCCTTCAGACATGTGTCACGACGTATCAGGTCTAGGTTGGCAGAAGCAGTCAGCGCATTGGCCATGGAATGGTGAGCTGCCCTGTTAAGAACCCTAGCTAACCGGGCCGTCGATTCCCAAGCATGTTCATTGCCAGATTTTTCAGCGATCCTGAAAATGGCTAGGGAGGCTAGGTCTAACAGTGAAGACGTAGCGACTACATTTCGAACCAGCTTGGACGTGGCATTGAACACAGTTTTTTGTCCACTTTATAAGACAATGCCGCAGACATATGGACTGCTGCCATATTTTATCCCGAGCCAGGACCTCAGTACTGAACGCATCGGAGTGAGTTTTGTACCATCGACCTGAAAACGGCGCTGGTACTTGGCTTTCACAAAAGAACGCCTTAGCATTTCCTGGATCCCCTATACGTGTCGACAGACGGTCATTAATTTCCTTAATTTTTTGTCGACTGGGGAATGAGGCGGAAGGATAGAGTCTCTTCCCCCTCATCCAGATCGACCGACGCTCTAACCTTATAGTCGGTAATGGCAGCAGGAGGTGGAGGGCATTCTGAAGGGGCCAACACCCTATAAATTTCCTCCACTGCGGCTTTGAAGCTGAACTCAGTCCGTTCCATAGTTGGATCTGCATACAGCTGATTTGCCTGCGATTCATCGCACTCACTATGTGCATAATCTTGCTCTGGTAAAGCATCCATATCGGGGTAATGCATACCAGGTGGCATAGATGACTCGATTCCGTCATCTCTGATAACGGCATTCACTCTCCCTTGTGGATGAGCTGTTAGCCTATGGACAGCCGGCAATGCCGAATGAAGTGATTGGCATATGTTTGGCCTGAATGTCTGCGACGGGCCGGCTATGACCGGCACCGACCGCTCGAATGGTCGGGTTGGATCGAGAGATTCATCGCCAACATCTGTGTCATGGTAGTGATATGTAACCGGTAGTACGGATTGACAGACGGAAACATCACTAGAATCATCGTCAATCCGATTTGTGCGGATTGCGGTATCATAAAAGTCCAAGTGCTGGTACAGTGGTACAGTCGGACTGACTGGTATATGACTAAGATCTCCATACGGTTGGACGACCGGTGCCTGTTGGGCTGGACGGCCGGAGTCGGATGGAATGTCAGTGCCGGCAAGTGTCGGCTGGAAGCTTGGCTGGACGACCGGTGCCATTTGGGTTGAACGGTCATTGCCGGATCGACACCGGTGCCGGTTAGTGCCGGCTGGAAGGTCGGCTGGATGACCGGTGCCATATGGGCTGAACGGTCATTGCCGGATGGACGCCCGGTGCCGGTTGCTGCCGGCTGGAAGGTAATAATAATTACATAATGCTTATGTAGTGCGGCCAGCACTGTGCGCCCATCTACCATTCGCTCAGAGGGAATGTTGGTTCTGGTACAGCTTGCACATCTGTACAGCATACCAGGTGACCTAGATGACGCAATTCTGTCATAATTGACACTTTCACTAAATCTCCCTTGTGGAGAAGCCGTGAACATATGGACGGCCGGCACTAACGGCTGATTGAACTGGCGAATGGTCGGCCTGAAAGTCCTGTTCTGGTAAAGCTACCATATCTGGGTAGCACATACCAAGTGGCATAGATAACTCAATTCCGTCATCTCTGATAATGTCACTAATTCTCCCTTGTTTTAAAATCACACCGTCACGTATTTGACGTGACGGGAGGTGTACACCGGCAATACCGACTGATTTGTCTAGTATATGGTCGGCCAGAATGTCGGCGAAGGTCCGGCTATGACCTGCACCGGCCTCTCGAATGGTCTGATTGGACGGAGATACATTTATAACATCTCTCTCATGGTAGTGGTATGTAACCAGTAGTACAGATTGACTGACGGGTACCTCCATATAATCTACGTAAATCTGATGTACAGCCGGTGCAGGTTGATGCCGGCTGGAAGACCGGTGCCATTTGGGCTGAACGGTCGTTGCCGGATGGACGGCCGGTGTAAGTTGATGCCGGCTGGAAGGTCGGCTGCACGACCGGTGCCATTTGGGCTGAACGGTCGTTGCCGGATGGACGGCCGGTGCAGGTTGATGCCGGCTGGAAGGTCGGCTGGACTACCGGTGCCATTTGGGCTGAACGGTCGTTGTCGGATGGACGGCCGGTGTAGGTTGATGCCGGCTGGAAGGTCGGCTGGACGACCGGTGCCATTTGGGCTGAACGGTCGTTGCCGGATGGATGGCTGGTGCCGGTTGATGCCGGCTGGAAGGTCGGCTGGACGACCGATGCCATTTGGGCTGAACGGTCGTTGCCGGGTGGATGGCCGGTGCCTGTTGATGCCGGCTGGAAGGTCGGCTGGCCGGCCGGTGCCATTTGGGCTGAACGGCCGGTGCCTGTTGATGCAAGCTGGAAGGTCGGCTGGCCGTCCGGTGCCATTTGGGCTGAACGGACGGTGCCGGATGGACGGCTAGTGCCGGTTGTTGCCTGCTGAAGTGCCGGCTGAACTGACGGTGTCGGCTGGACGGACGGCTGGACGGCCGGCGAAAGTGCATAATAAAATGGATCCAATTGATCAAGCCTAGACTCCATGCGTCCGGGACTTACAGGCCCGAAAGCCATGCATGGACCTGCGGTGAAATTTACATCCACTGGGCAGCCTAAACCATGTCAACATAATTCCTCCATTTCCACGTTGCCAACACCCATTTTGCCATTCATGCCTTCGTTGTCGACTTTGCTACTGAAACGACAAAAGAAGAGAACAAAGCACAAATTAAAAAATTCAGCATATTATTAATTCGATAATACTATAACCGTTATTAACGGAGTAGTCAAATTATTCCGTGCCATGTTAACTCTTAATGACCACACTAGTTATCGCCGTGAGCGTGTTGCAATGGGTCGTTCAAGACGAAGTCTACTGAAACGAAAAAGATGATAAACAAAGCACATTTAGCAATTCAACACGCTATTAAGTCGCTATTACGATAACCGTAACTAACGGAGGAAGCGAAATGATTTAGTGTCGCGTGAACTCGTGACTACAACACGAAATTCCGCCATTAATAGTCGCAACTGGTCGTTCAGAGACGAAGTCTACTGAAACGGAAAAGAAGATAAACAAAGCACAAATTAACAATTCAGTACGCTATTAAGTCGCTATTCCATAAAAGTAATTAACGGAGGAAGCGAAATGATTAAGTGTTGCGTGAACTCGTGACTACAACACGAAGTCCGCCATTAAAGTCGCAAATTGGTCGTTCAAAGACTTTTTTGAAGTCTACTGAAACGTCAAAGAAGATAAATAAAGCACACATTATCAATGCAGCACGTTATTAGTCGCTAATATCGTAAACGTTACATACGGAATAAGCGAAATTATTGAGTGCTACATGTATTACATGCTAGTACCGCCATAAGCGTGCTTTGACCACGTTGCAACCTGGTCCGAAGTCTAGAAAAGGTGACAAAGTCACTCAACTTGGAAAATATTGTAAAATAATGTATACAACCTGTAGAGGAATGATTATCCAACACAGTAATTCCAAATTTAACTTCGGATGGTCAGAATTTACACTAAGATGGCTTGGATTCATTGGAGGTCTAATTGTACGTGTTTACACACAACAAGTGAAGCTAAAAAACTAAAGAAGCGACACCTAGCGGGTGGCAAGGGCAAGTAAGGGGCAAGAGTTATTGCCCTTTGTCTATATGACATAGACAGGAAAGACGAATTTTCGTCTTTTGGTAGGGCTGGATTCGCGAGGTAGCAGGCTAATATCCCTAAAGTAATGTGATCGGGGAACGTATTCAAAGGAGAAATTTTAAATGTTCCGCATATAAAAAATCTGAACCTGGACATTTACCACCCTTTTGTCTTGCTATAACACGTTGGATCTCAGATAATGTGATTACTTCAATATGAGCAGAAGGTGCATTCAACGCTGAAAGTACAAACTTATTCGATTCATTTTTTACACTATTGAGTAAGTCTTCAAAATTATTTCTCCACATGTTGCATATATTATTCTGACCATGGTTCCCATCAATGCAAATTGGTAATTTATTGGAAGTTGTCGTGGTATGTTAACATGCTTCCAGAATCCATGTTGGTCGACATTTTCAAATTTTTGTGCTAGCGAGTCTGCTTTGTGTGTTACTTCCTCCTTCTTACATAATCTAAGAGCATACTTAAATTGTGCTCTTGTTTGACGCATTTGATTACTAAGATGGCCGTGATGAGGTTTACCGTTATCACGCCACATAAGGTAAGCATTTCATGTGAAATGTCATTCTTTTACGCAGTCATTCCAACCTGGTATAATCATAGTCAAGCTATTACCAGAGTTCGACAAAGCTTTTACTATATCAGTGTATAATTCATTTATCTGTTTCATATGCACCTGGTTAGTGCAGCCGTGGTCATTACAGATCGCAACACAATGTGGGATCTGAATCTTGTTTAATAAGAATGCAGAAGTCAGAGTATAATTCAGTTTTTCGTCAGCAGTAAGGTCTGACCAATTGATGTTGTATTTCAAGTTTAAGAGTTCATAGGTGCATAAATCAAATTTGGGAAGCAATTCAGTCTTGATAGTCATTAAAGTAGGACGATGGTCGGACCCTACTAGGGTGTGAAGTATTCTCATATCACTTATAGCGGAATGAGCAGACTGTGTAGAGACACAATGATCCAACCAAGACACTGTATTGTGTGAATCACTGACGTAAGTAAAATTAGTTGTGTGGTCTACAATTAGTCCGATATGATATAACCATATTCGTCACAAAATAGGCGAAGCTCATCTCCAAAGGAAGTGGATTTGAGCATATTAGCATTCCAATCTCCTACTACACAAGCATTTAGCGTATTAGCATTTTCTACAATAGAATTAATTTTGCCCAAATAATCTACAAATTCTCCAAAATTTTCCACAAGATTTCAAGGTAAATATGTATTTATAAAAAGCAAGGAGGAATCCCCTGTATGGATAGTAATACCTATTAATCTGAGATCATCGAGATGTTGTACTTCGATAATACTTGTGAGAGATCTACGATCAAGTACCCCGACACCTCCATAAGGTCTACCGGTATGAATATCGCTAGAAGATTTAATCGACGATTCCTCTGATCCAAAGAACTCGTCATATACGGATGAGAGACAGTCTAACTCACTGTCGAGAAGCCACAATTCTTGTAGGAAACAAATATCGGAAATATCACATAAAGCCCTTACATTTTGTATATTTGAGTCTAACAATGGTTCAATTCTGACTTTGATAGTAGTCTCTAACTAAAGCGTTTCTTGGCCAGGCATCCACATTCATCATCACTTTGTGCATAGGGTTATTGCAAGTGATTTTGAAGCTGGCATATGTATTAAATTTCGTTTTTTGTTTATCCACCTGAGTGGGCTTAACTCCAGAGTGATGCTCAAAATGTGAAGAAATGTCCGATTCCTGGGTTTCGGGGGCAAGTCTTGTCACGAATATGCATTGCTGTTGCATTGGATGCGCTGTACGCAAATTTGAAGAAGCTGCCTTTCCTATTATTACTTACACTTCCACGCCTTCTTGGAAACTGGTGTGTGGATTGGACATTCGTAAACTTATTAAGCCGTCGTTGATGCAGATTTATGACCAATGTTTTATGTGTAAATGCAGCCACAGAGGGGTCAATGTTCCGCAGAGATCTTGCAACTTTAGCAAAAGTTTTGTCGTTTTCCAAATCCTCGTTTTGAGCGTTGGTGTCTTCTGAACATGCGACCATTTTTAATGCGGTTGTGCTATGGTTTAATTCACCATCATCAGATACATTATTCTCATAACTTTCTGCAGTTGTATTCCATAAAGCAGAGCAGATCTTATTTGCACTAACTTGAATCTCTTGGTAGATTGAATCCGCATATTGCACATGTTCGCGTGCTACTAGTAATGGTTTTTTCTTTTGAACAACTGGGATCAGGACTATTCCTCGTTGACCTACATGGTTGGCCTTTCAACTTGTGATTTGTTATACTGTAGCCTCCGAATGCAGATGAATTCTCAGTGAGCACAATGTCAGACTGAACTGTGTTCGAATTGTCAACATGGGGAGGTAATGTACTTTTGACTGTCGAACATGGCTGGGTTTGATCGCATAATTGTTGCATTGCACATAACGTCTCTGCCTGTACTGACTTAAGTATGTCCACCGAATGTTTCACATTTTCCATGTCCTTCAATAAAATTGACATGTCCACATAATTGTAAGATACCAGTGGCAACTTTGAAAGATCCAAAGCACAAAAACTAGGTATGTCATTTGGATCTGTGGCCAGAAATAGATTCAAAATATCTTTCATATTATTTGTAGATTTATCCATACCTTTTCTCTTTATCATTCTCTCGACTGTTTGTACCACTGAGAACAGGGTCCGTTTTGCAGTCTCAATGTCACTGTCACAATATGTATCCACACACAGCTTCACAATATAATCGTACGGCAATGTGTTCGTTTTGTTTTGTACAAAAAAAAAGATCATTCACCATTATTGACGAGCTATCAGCTAACCGCTATGTTGGTAATCTGCCGCCATACTTACAGGGTTTCTCGTCGCTCTAGGAAATATTTTCAGTTCACATTTCGTACAAAGGAATAAATCTCCCAGACACAAATGACCAGAAGAGGTTCCACAATCTTCACATTGCATGCCTAAGTTAAAATTTCAATGAATAGGTTAAATAACAACTAAGAATATTTAAAACATTATCACAGCTATTCGACAACAGTGTTATGGTGCCGCCATCTTGAAAGCGAATCTCATCATATCATCAATTACCATCATATCTTCAGGACACTACAGATTACCTCAAAAAAAGCAGAGCAAGCTTAGTATTACTGCCAGATACATTGCTTGTTTCCTTAGAAATCACATCTTTTTATACTAACATACCACACAACCAAGGGATACAGTCATGTAGAGAAGCATGGGAAACAAGAAATGTAGACAATCCACCCACTCACTTCTGATCAAACTCCTGGAGCTTGTCCTAAAACTCAAAAACTTTGAAATTAACGAAGAAAGCTACCTCCAAATAAATGGACCTGCAATTGGTACAAAAATGGCCACTATATGTGCACATTTTTTTATGGGAAAACTGGAGGGTCAACATTTAGCATTGGTGGAACTTACACTATACCAGTGAGTATGCTTCATTGATGATATAGAATGAAGTGGCAACATGGAAGAGAAAATATGGATGATTTCATATCCAAGGCAAAGAACTTTCATGCTTCAATACAATTCATGGCAGAAGTCACCAACTCGAACCACGTTTTCATGGACACAACAACTATACTTGTAGAAAACAATATCCAAGGCAAACAACTTTCATCCCTCAATAAAAATCATGGCAGAAGTCTCCAACTCATACCACATTTTCCTGGACACATCAACCAGACTGGCAGAAAAATAACTTCATATAGAAATCTACTTGAAACCAACCGACAAACACCAGTATCTCCTCCCATCCAGCAGTCATCAAAACACTGCATTAGGAACATCCCATATAGCCAGGCACTGAGGATACACTGAAGAGTTTTCTAAATATTTATTTACCAAGGACATGACAAAGACCTGATTACTGTGGCAGCAAAACAAGGGCTAAGCAAACAAACAGCAATGACCAACTAAAATATGGAGAGAATACCTACCATCCTGACAACCCCAAAGTAGGTAAAATCATCAGGAAACATTGGCCCATCATGAAATCATGTGACACTTTAAAGTTAATCCTCCCGAACAAGATTATAGTAGCATACTAGAGACCAAAAAACCTCAAGTACAACCAAGTCAGGATAAAGCCATTGCCAATCCCTAACCAAGATCACCCTAGTCAATCTGGCCCCTGTGGCGATAAAATGTGCAAAACCTGTCAACATATGACAGACCAGGATATTTTCTAGCACAGCGACTAAAGAAACACTGATCATACATGGTTTTAAAAAAAAAAGTGCAAAACAGAATGTAATTTATTTCATCACATTTAAGATCTGTAGCATTCAGTTGGAGAAACTGAAAAGATACACAAAAAGATCAGCCTTCATAGGTCTAATTGGATGACAAAGCTGTACAAATGCCCAGTCACAAAACACTTCTCTTCCCATGGCCACACTTTCAGTGATATAACACTTACTGCAATTACTCACAACGTGGAGTTCTGGAGCCAGGAAAGAAAAGGAATCTTACTGAATTTGCCACCTCAGAACATTGAAGCCAAGCAGTCTGAACCAAGAAGACTAGAAAAAGACAGCAATGCATGAATAAAATTATCTTTTGCAGATGACACATTTAATTTTAAATAATTTTCTAAATTTGCTTATTAGTTACAAGATAACCTATAAATACTACTATAACAATTTCCTAAAAACATGACCTTTGCTGTAAAGATGTGACTAAATAACAGTAATGTATGCCCAACTTCATATAAACAATTAAAAATTTCTGACTTGTTGGCTGCCAAGAATAAAATAATAAAACCTACTTTCCATAAATTGTTATACCTTGTGCTTGTAACAGTGTTTAGACAAACACAGTGTGATTACTTGACCGATACACTATACCATGCTCCATTTTACAGCTTTGAGTTACACTGCTACAGAAGCTGGGGAACAAGGAGACCACAAAATAAAGTAATACAGTAAACCCTGTCTTAAACTACCTCTGCTAAGAGTAATCACCTGTCATTTATGACAACTGTAATGTAGAAATCAATTTTAATATATAAATGCACCATCGTGACTGACCACCTGCTGAATGCAACCATCGACCATGATGTCTTGGCAAAATATGTATTTTGACACTACAACTAATGGATACATAAAAAACCGAGGAATAATCACCACAGACCTTTATTTAATCCTTCATAATAATGATCATCTATACTGTTTTAAAAAATATGCAACAAACAAGTTCTGAAACTGTCAGGATTGTAGTCATATACATTGTTTGCGTTTGAAGTTAATCCATATTTCCTGGGGGTGAATGAGGTTTTTGTCTATTAAACCAGCAAGTGGGAATCATTTACAAGATTTGATTGATTATGTTAAAGGCTTATTTTGTTTGTTGCTTTTTTCCCAATGTTACACTGTACATCCCACACATCAAACCAATGCCTATTCAAGATGGTGTGACTGGTTGCACCCTTTGTTTAGATTTAACATATTTTTGTCATCTCCGAATCTTCACTGACTTTGTTCTCTGAATAAATGTTTATGTTTCTGGATGAGATAACTGGTTTGCTTTTTTATCATTTATTAAAATGAAATAAATAAATAGATTTTTTTAAAAATATTTTCCCAAAACCTGGTTGATGTCTTCATTACAGTTCCTATTATAAATGTGCACTGATCTAACACCTAGCACCTTAATAACAATAGCAGAACCTCCAACTAAAAAGTCACATTTTAACACATGACAAAATAGTTATTACAATGGAGAAAAAGTGAAAAAAGGAGACCATTCACAATATAGCAGTTTAAATGTCAGTAAAACAAATTTAGGGTGTTATAAAAGACAAATATAAATGTGATTCATGTTTAATAACGACAGAAGTATATCTTTACTGCTATATAATTTTGTTTTCAGGTGAATGAATACAATATTTTAGCAAGAACGATTAATAATAAATTGAACATATTTACAGTGGTTCTGATTTTTTTTCATTAAATAGAACAAAAATATGAAACTGAAAACTGGTCTTTTTGTATGAACCTGTTATGAGAGACCACCTCCCTTGAGAGACCATTTTTCGTTGGCAGAAGGTGTGGTCTCACAAGACAGTTTTACTGTACTTTACAAGCTGTTTTGTAATGATCTCATTTAGTTCTTAAATAATGTATGCACAACTGCTGCATGGATAATGTAGCCATGATGACTCTCTGTGCTCTGTCCCAGATTTGATCCCAGTTCCACCATAAGAGAGGGTAAGCACATCAAAGGTAAATATATGAAAAATCAGAAGAAAATAGTACTGCCAAAAATATTTACTTACATGGTTCTTACACCCCTTCCCCTCTTGTATGTTTCAAACTACCAAAATGTAGAATCAAACGTGTCTTAATCGGTCACCATTACTCGACAGTCATCTGTTCATAATGGCCAATCTAATTTGCCCCATGGCAAATTTCCTATGTAAATGTTACATAAGTAAAGGTCAACTGCCTTGAGCAGACAGTAGCCAGGCATTTCCTAACCAAAGAATGGTTTCACACTGCCTAAAATTGTTGCTGGCACACTGCTACAGTGACTGCTCAGTCTATGCAAATCAAATATTTGTCTCAGGAGTAAGGCATTGTTCAAATAAAGGAATATCATGTGAATCTGTCTTGTAATCCATAATCAACTCAATGGGTCAAATGAATTTGTTTACTGGATGGTGGGAAAAGTAGTGGTGTCCCAATCATCATGTCCTATGTTTTGTGACATTAGATTTGCAGGTTGCTTTATCACACAACATGGAATACCCATGTGATTGGTTAACAAGGAAATCAATATTCAATTTACTTATGCATTCATTTACCTGTTTTGGGATTGGATTAATCTTACCTGTGCTTTTTTCTCCACGGAATCATACGTGTCTTCATCATCTGAAAATATAGAAAAAAAGAAATCATTCAAACTGCAACTGAATATATATATATATATATATATATATATATATATATATATATATATATATATACACGCACACACGCACTCACATACTGAATTGAACCTTCCTCTGCCAACAAGGAGAAAATCTTTTAATTTCATTATTTACTTTACTCCCTAACCCTCCAACTTCAAACTCATTTCAGCATAAAAAGGTTATGAAAAAAGTTTGGATGATTACAGGAAAATCAGGCCTCTGAACAAAATCATCTTATTTGAAGTTCATGCAATTATATCTAAAAAATATCTTTAGAACATAAGTGATATCTCGTACTATATCTCTGAAAAGAACAACAAATATCAATTTTTTAAAATAAGAAATCACATTTACGTCTTAAATGTTAAACAAAATCACACATTGTCTCATTCTTATTGAATGTATTGTCCTTCAGGACTAATTGTGTGTACTTTGAAACTGAAAGTACATGACCATTCAGTTAATTATATATTAACATTTGCTATTTCTCACAAAAAAGAATGAAACACAAAAATGATATTCTTGATAAGAAAAGTTTCAAATCAACTGCTGTGGTGGGTGTACCATTTTCATTTCGGAAAAAGGCATTATAAAAACATTTCCTGGTGGAAAACCCTTGTTGAAGTAACCTTCTGATTTTGAAATCTTAATAAAAATAAGATTTTCAAGAAGGTTACTATAGTGACTTTATAGGATATCAGACTGGTACTATATACATTTACGACCATATAGACATCATATGTAGTCTTTTGATGTCAATCTGACAAGTCATCTAGGAGAAGTAGCAATTCATGTACCAAGTTTGTGGATTTGTAGGGTATAACACCATTCCACAGCACATGATAGGCCATACATTGCTGCCAGTATATCTGGTGAAAGAAGAACATGGGAAGAACCAATGAACAAAATTTGCATGGGCAGAGGTGAGATGTATGAGTGATCTGTTAAAATAAGCAACTTAAATCATTCAGTCATCCTGAACTTAATTTGTAATGCAATAGCATTTTATACATGGTAATAAAATTAAACATACATCATGCATAGAAGCACCACAACTATTTCTAAAGTCACAAATATTAACGACTCTTTTGAAATGAATTTTATATTGGCCAAAATGTTCAATTCATCATTTTGTAGCCAATAATGAATCCCCTCTGACATTTCAATCTTTCTATAGCTGGTCTTCATGCATTGGCTATATCAATGTCAAACATTAATGTCTTCCAAGCCCCTAATCAGTGAAGGTGGACAATACATATACAGGTACAGTGGTGAATTCATCCACTACAGAGCTTCAATGCAGACAAAGTGTGATGCAAAGTAACTGCCCCACTATGATGGAAAAAGAATTGAAAAATCAAGTATTTTACCATACTTTTTTCCACGACAAGTACTGTTCTAAAGATAATAGCAGCCACCAAATTTTGTTATTGTACTATTTTACATGCATCAAGTCTGATATCCTTTAAGAATCAAGACGCTAAAATCAAATGTCTTAAAGTATTGACCTAAATGTAAGATCTTAATGTTAAACCTTGAATAAAGCATTTACAACAACATTGTTGGAAAATTTTCTGTAATTATTTAGATGAAATAGAAATGATAGACTTGAAACCAACCTGATTCTTTAGAACCCTCCTTTACTGGACTAGAGGATTCTGCCCTTTCATCACTGAAAGTATGATAGAAAAATTATAAAACATACAAGTATTCACAATGAGAGAGACTGGATCTAAAAGAACTTTTTTCATTCATAAAAAAACAATAAGAAATGTTTTTGCCTTGGATATTGTTTTTTTTTTTTTACAAAGATGCCCATTGCAGTGCCTGAAACTACCTAAATACAAAACTATACCAAAGTATGATGGAGGCATGAAGAGACAGTGGTAACACTATATGCCTCTACCCTGTTATGGGTGGGGCATATAATTCCAAAAGTTCTTTTGTTTTGTGAAAAACAAAATGAATGCCATCTTTATCCACTCAATATTATAAATAAAATCATAAAAACATGAATTATTTTGTCAACTTTCTTTCCTTACTGTTTGCAAATAAAAATCATTGTTGAAAGAAAAAGAAATGTCCATAAAATATCTATTTTTTAAAAATATGATTACAAGACACTTTTTCCATTTCTGGAATGAACATACGCGTTAAAACTCCCAGCATGAAAAAAGTCACAAAATAAACTCAAATAAAATCAGTGATAGCACTCACATGAGTCCTGTAAAGAGAGTCTGTAATAAATCAAACAATTCTGAGCAAAACTGGAGCACTAATCTTTATTAGATGTGTCTACACTTCTAAAAAAGTATATCAAATCAGCTTTAGTGTAGAAGTGTTTTGATTCAGATAGAAATCAACTTTACCTCTGTGCAGTGAGAATAGTGTTCTCGCTCTCTCTCTCTCTAAATATTGTTGCATTAATAAAAATTATTTGCACTCCCTAGGTCATATGACAAACATTTATTTTGATTTATGAAAATATGGCAGAAATCTGAGAAAATAATAATAAGTTTTTTTATATACAAAAATGATGTACCCTTTAGGTGCACCATTCTGTGCACCAGGGAGGATAACTTTGTAGTACAGACTGTCTGGAAGGAGTCCAAAAACGTCTCCATTCTCCAGCTGGAAACTCTCGCCTTTGGTTAGAATTTCCCTTTCTCCCTCCCCATCTTTTTTGAAAAAGCAAGGGTTGGTGTGGGTCTGAAATGAATATACTATAATTGTTATCTCTGTCATTATTATTTTTAAAATCCAGTGTAATGTGCCTAAAACCTATTTATTCAATCAATTTCTAAGTATGTTTTGCAATAATAAGTGTTGAACTTTTAAAAACAAGAATCATTTGGCAATGACTAATTAGTTTATTAATTTGGAATTTATCTAATTTCATTAAAATCCATCCTTCTGCAAGTTTCAAGTAAAATATATTAAGAAAATATTTCGATCTTTTTTATAGCCCTTCTCTAGAACTCTTTAGTGAGATTACGAATATGATTTTGTCCAGCAACAAATATGCATCTACTGACAAGTCAATCTGCAAACAACAAAGATCCTGATCTGCTGTAGCATAATGCACCTGCAGATCAGGGTCTATGCTTTTTGTTCTACTGATAACTTCTATTTTTGTCTGTGCAGTTTGCGGTTGGACTCAATCCTATGAGTATATACAGTAGTGTTAATAATTTCAAGATTATAAAATAGCTTACAGGAGTTAAATACAATTTTCCTTTCTTAATCTCCAAGAGGGCATGATTCCTTGAAACTCGTTTGTCTGTGACCTGCAGGAGTGGGCCTCTCCCTATAACAGTTTTGGCTTCTTCAATATCCACTGGTGAATCTCCATCCCCATCCAACGGCTTAAGCTTTACTTCCAGCATTGTGTTAACTAGGCTGTCACCCTGTGGGGGAAAATACCAACAGTTTGAGAAAACTATAAACCTGTACTAATTTTGGCAGCTCATTTTCTTTCTTATTGGACACAATATTTAAAAATAATGTTTATACAGCAGTTTTATTGGCCAAGTATAAAACTGTTAAAGCAATAGAAAATAAATGCTGCATTACCTTTCAGTCTTTTGTCAAACCATACTGAAATGAAGGCCTTGGAGCAATCTGTAATGCAGTATTTAGAACAGTCTGACTAAACTCGATGTTAAAACAAATGAAAAGCTCATGGATACTTGGTATATAGTGGCATATGGCCTGCATAAATTTTCTAAGATAACCTATATTGGCTGAGGATGCATACAATTCTACTAAACAAAATCTTAACAAGGAAATAACAAGGTGCATGCTGATTCAATTGCAAATTTGTCCTGGGGGATGGAAGCAAACTAAAATACTGTCCATTTTACATATATATTGTCTATTATACTCTTCCATGTATGAGCTTCCATACAGTTTATCAATGAATACAGTACCTAAAGAGTATCTAATTGAAAACCATCCATACAGCTATGAAACGTCTGGATGGGAGATCAACAGTGCAATTAGAAGTGGCAAAAAAGTAATACACCAGTTTTTGTTTACTCTGGGTAAGGGTAAATCGAGTATACTCATAATGCAAAAATCATGTTTTAGAAAGATGTGGTTGGTGTTAAAGACATGAACTCAGGGGAAAAGGGAATGTCAACTACACATTCACAGTGATTCTAGGCAAAATGACAGGTAACAGGGCAAACATTTGGCCAGAGTTGCCCTATAACATGGACATTGCTTTTATGAAAGTCAAAATATCAACTGCAATTTTGTATATGACACAAAGAATATGTATTGTAATGAGATGAGACACTAAGCCTTATTAACCATCACCATTGGGAATCAAACCCAGTGTATCTCAGTCGCATGTTCCACATGACAAAAATGTCTGCAGAAGACATTCCTTGACATTATTTTTACCTCTATCAAATTTAAATCCAGATTTACTTCTATTAGCACCAATAAAACATCACATCAATGTCTCCAGAGAGAAGGATGAGCTCCTGAAATTTAATGGAAGGAAACCTGGTTTATCTGCCTCTCAGAGGAGCACATACCAACCAGACTAAAACATGTGGACCAGAAAAAGTGGTTACCAAATAGTCTTGTATATTGAACTGCTCCAGTCTTATTTTTGGTCTGGAACCCATGATATCCAATATAAAAAAAAAGAGACCCAAATAAGCCTAAGATTGCCCACCTGATTGCAATCTGCCACACTGCAAAGAGCAAGAGCAGTTGGTCAAGAAATCTGGTGACCAGTAGTTTGCTGTTGATTGCATACGTTATGAAAACAATTCTTTCAAGGTTTCTCTATTTCAACACCAGCAACCTATGCATGACAACTGGGATTGTACACATAAATTTTCACCTGCTTCAATGCAAGGTTTGTTGGTTTTTTTTCCCCCACTGACCTACATTTACTTCCAGGGAATATGTGGGTATATAAATCATTATTACAGATGCCCTAGTTCGCACAAATATTTGCTGGTAGATAGTGTAAGAGCAAAGTTACGAACTGTTACCAATGTTTGTGAAAACATCTATAATGCTTTAAATACAAAGTCCTTGTTGCATGTTGGGTACTTTGGCAGTCTAAGCGAGCAACAATGTATATAAGGACCTCAAGGTAGATTAGTTCTTAGCTAATTGTGTTACCTTCTTTAAATAAAGTCATTATTATTATTATTATCATTATTGTATATATGTGATATCCTGTTTTTGTGCCATACACTGCTGGCCCTGAATTTGTATGTGTGTGTGTGTGTGATTTCAATTCTTAATGTAGCTTTACCAATTTTTCAATCATATATATTGCTATGATGTATGCAGTGTGGTAGTTTATGGTGAGCACTGGGGCATCATGCTGCAGACATGTAGCATGATATCCCACCCAGTCACATTATCCTGACAACAGGCTGACCAGTCCTAACACTAACGTCTTAATGCTGAATGCCTAGCAAGGCAGCTATTAGTACCATTTATTAAAGTCTTTGGTATGACTCAGCTGGGGTTCAAACCCACAACTTCCCATGTCCAGAAAGAACTAATGACCCATGAGAAGCTACTAGCATGCTTTCTCACATAACTACATTAGCCAAATCTTAGACTCGAACCCACGCAGAGGTGATATGGCAGTGATCCATAATGGAGAGTGCTTTAGACCACTCGGCCTCTCTGGGCCCCTTAATTTTCGAAGGTAAAAACTTGTGTATTTTTAAAAATATATTTTATTGCTATAGATGAGGTCTGATGGCATACTGACATCATATGTACATATTTAGAAGCCATTCAAGATACTTTCTGTAAAATTGGGTCAAATTCTGTTTTTCAGTTTTCAAATTTTTTTTCTATTTTCTGTAACATCGGCCATAATTTATGGTGAATCTGCATCATTTACATAACTCTGAAGCACTAAACGTAAAGATGTTGCATTATTTGTATAAACTTGAATGGTTTTCAAGCTAAGATGCTGTTAAATTTTACTTTTTCATACTTTACTATAAAAGAGAGAAGAAATGTTTTTTTTATACTTAATATTGGGATCAGCTTGGTTGTTTAACTTAATTATTATTGATCAGAGATCTGAAATACTCAATCACTTGCAACACAACCAGTACAATACAATACAGATCATCAGACACATTGAATCAAATGAAAATAACAGATTTTTCTTTTGTTCCACTGATGGTAAACAGAGGTCTCGCCTAATTACGCATACTTGGAATATTTTTTATATCTGGGATGCAGAAAATCACCTATTCAAGAGTCTTCCGTATGCATGCAAATAGCTGGGCAGCAAATTCAAAGCCTTTCCGTTTCTATTTCAACAACCTACTGATTTGGAGATTATTTTGATCATTTTAGCTGTGCTCATATTTACATAGGCAGAATTCAATGGTTAAAATACCCCTTGATGCACATGTGGTCATTATCAGAGTACATCAGAACTTTAGCTTGCATATTTTGTTCATTTCTGATTGTAGCCAAATAAATAGTATGTGCAGCCTTGAAATCAAGACATATCAAGACTTGGACAAAACATCATTGGCAAATTCGTATACGTAATTTGGAATTAAATGGCAAACTGACAATGATTTTAATGAGTTGCTAGAACTGAAAGTTTGGATGGGATAGTAGCCAAGTGTAAGAAAGTGTGTGATGTCTGACTTAATGTTAGGAATAAGACCATTCCTTGGATTGACCAAATTCAGGCTCACCCCGAAGGACTAACAAGAGTTACAACGCTGTCAGGATATTCTGCACATGTAAGGTTACCAATATTGCCACAATAACCACACCAAATTAAATTTTCTGCATTCTGCAATGCTTACCAATTGAAAAGCGGCAGTTGTCGCAAGAATATACTATTCAAAATAATATTCATTTTGGGATACCACCCCTATGTTTTCAAGACTCCATATATGGCAGACTATTATGCACATGGCTTTGACTGACAAGGTGTAATGTTTATGCATCAGGCTATGGGAATGATATACATTACAGGTAGGACTCTATTTTTACCAAAAATGGGAGTCCTGGACTCCTAGTTAGACCTCTAGCAAATCAGTACCCTATATTTAATACACAACACAAGCATAATTAACTTTATGTAGTTAATTAATGTAGTTAATTAATTAATTTATGTAGTTAATTAATGCTGACATTGTTCAAAGCTACTGTTATAACATCGTGTAAACTAGATGCAAATTTCTGAAGTTTCTCTTGAACAGAACTCTTATATGACTTCTCAACAAGTATCATGGAAAGAAAGAAAGATGAATTTCATTACTCCTTACCAGCTGAACAAAGCAAATAGCTAGGTACAAGTTTGTGATTACTATCTGATATTGTGATTGATAGATGAAGTTTGCAACCCAACTGATCACTGACAAGGGTCAATTCTATGGCTGATCACTGACAAGGGTCAATTTTATAAAGTCAAGATAATGTCTACCATAACCCCTAACTGGTACCACAAGACCAGCTAACTTGTATTATGTTTATCACTGCTAATTAAACTATGGCTAATCTCCTCCACCAATCAAATACCATCAAATTACTAACATTTGCTACTGTTAGTAAAAATGACTTATAATCTTTTAAGGTGTAACCAAACAATATATAATAATAAAATCTCTTAACTGATATCAAACTTCAGCAAAAGTTTAATAACAAAATTAAAATGAAATGATTAATTTTTCTAGAGGCTCTTATATTAAGGAATTGTCTGTCAAAACATTCAAGATGCAAAATCTACCCGATTGCTTTCATACATTTTGTCAATACTTCCTATGTTTGTAATGATCTACTGTCATATATTTTGTCAATACTTCTTATGTTTGTAATGATCTACCGTCAACTTGGGAATTTTTTGCTCATTTATCCTTAAATGCCAGAGCACAATTTCTTGAAAAAACAAATTTCTTTTTCTATTGCAATTGTTGCTTTTTTTTTTCCATCGACACTGGTTTTTAAAACACTTGGATTCAAACATCACTGAAAAAAGTAAAGATTATTTTCTTTTCAAAAACCATTATAGGGCAGTTGCGTTTCTCTTTTACTAAAATTTTACACCAGAGGTTTGAATATACTTTCCAATCATGGGCACTATAGTCAATTTACTCTAAGATTGCACGAGGTTTTGTACTCCAGGTCTGGTTTTACTAAACTAAATCGATTTTATTTTGATAGAAATATTATCTTGATTCATTTAACTACTCGAATTGTGAGATGGAGAAAAGTCGCATTTGAAGGACTTTACGTCAACACGACCGCAACCTTATATATTGTGAGAGCCAATTTGCCCCTTCTCGGGGCCCCCCAAGTCCTGTGAGAGTGCGTATATTACGAAAAACCTAAACCTGGAGATGAATAGTGCGTGTAAAACAGACATATGCACTTTCCTGATTCAAATGCAGCTATTGGAAATATCATTTTAAAACTACGTGCGGTGATAATAACCTTCAAATTAGCTGCATTACAGGTGCGACATATTAATATGTGCTCCTTATAGTTTTTGCAATACCTTATAGGAAAACAGAAAAGGCTTTCCAAATTATGTAGCGTGGTTCAAATAAAACTAGGCCACTCGATAAAACTGGAAAAATCCGGAATGGTAGCTGTTTCGCTGAGCCGGAAATCGTGTAAACATATAGTACAACACGAAATACACGTAAAACTGACGGCATATTATACTATACTGAGTTAAAAATTAGTAACAATGGGGATGATAATAATATAATAAAAATAATAATAGTCATCATAATCATCATTGTCATCGCCGCCACCGTCGTTGTCGTCATCATTGTAGAACTTGATTTGTCTTTGTACTAGTCATATGCATGTTTGTATCCCACAACTTTGCAGGTCAATAGTATTACCCAAATGATAAATCCAGACTCCAATGTGTATGAATGTTTGTCATATCTTCCAAGAAATTTGGAAATAATAATAATAATAATAATAATAATAATAATAATAATAATAATGAAAATAATAATGATGACAATAATAATAATTATAATTTTTTTTATTGTTTTCAACATTATTATTTTATTATTATTATTATTATTATTATTATTATTATTATTATTATTATTATTAAAATGGTGTTTCATCCTACTAAATATATTTGTAATCATTATAGAATGTGTAATTTTTTTATGTCACCCCAGATGAACATTACTGTGGATTATCAATCATTTGTGGTGTTTAGAGTTTAACAACATTTGGAGATCTGCTGTTTATATTATTTTTTTAAAAAAAATAAGTATATTTATATTGTAATTTTTATGTTTTAGTTTAAAGACGTCAAATTTTCCAAAAATTTGACTGTGCTATTTTGTTGATGTTGCCTAATTAATTGTTTTAGCCAGTTGAATCAGATAAAATGTCATAAATAAGTTGTGATATCTCTTGCACTTTGGGCTAATGGCCACATTTAAGCAACAAGAATGAAAACAGTTTGTTAGATACTAATGCTGACTGACTTCCAGTTAAATTTAGTAAAAACATTGTACATGTATAACAAATATGTTCTGTCCATGCTTTAGTTACCATATCATTTTACACCTTGTTTTACCCAAATTGTAATCAGTCTTATGCATATTGTATGCATCTTAATGACAAGCAGAAATGTATCATATAGGACACTTCATGCATTTGTGAATAAAAACAGAAAAGGTAGTTTTCTCCACCATAATTTATATGGATTGTTATTGTGTGAATATCTTCAACAGCCAAGGTTCTGATATGCTAAACTATCTACATTTTGGTGGATTGAGCAGATATTTCTTAGCCTGGGTCGGGGAATTTTATTGGATGCATCAGCATGCCACTGCATCCAATCAATATTAATTATTTAAATTTGAACACTCTTCCTACATGATCAAGACAAATGGAGCACACAACTTGAATGGATTCATAAAATAGCAATTTTCCACTGCTGGTCCATGTTTTATACAAATACCTTTTACTCAAATACACCTGTAATGGCTACTCTCTGATACATGGTCATACTTTCAATGTCAAACTTACAGAGAATGCTTTTTAAGTCAGTTACTTCCACCATTTTTGGTGGATGTACAATGCTCTGCTGTTACATGCTGTTGGTTAGTTGGCATTGCATACAACCCGAAGCAACTAATGAAATCCAATAGATGTCACTATGGCAAAGCACTAAAATATCTGCTCATGCGTCTGCTTAATGCACCAAGGTTTAGATAGGGTTAACATATTGGAACCTTGGCTTGTGAAGATGGTGCATGTGCAAATACCTTTAATTTACTCTACTGAGATGATTAATTATTTTTTTTAAATAAAAATATAAAATGTATAAATACTGATTGACAGGTGAACTTACCATTATTAAAGTTCAAAACACAGCTGCTTGGATTATCCTTAGAGTACCATGATCAGAACACACCTTCCCACTGCTCTATACCCTAAACTGGCTATCCATTCGATCTAGAATCAAACACAAAATTTGTTTTCTGTGCAACGTTTCACTGATGGACTCCAGTCCAACATATTTATCTGGCCTCTCCCATGTGTACACATTAGCAAGATACTTACACTCCTCTTCTAACACACACACATACACACACACACACACACACACACACACATTAAGCAAAACAAAAAGAGAAATGGGAAATAAAATACACTAAAATAGAAGAATGGTACCAAACAGTCTACCTACACATTACACAGGCAAGCAACAATATAAAATCTATGCAAATGAGTTAATGCCAGTCATGTGGATTGTCATTAGAAAGCAGATGGTGACATGTGAGCAAATGAAAATTACAACAATGGATATAAATACAATTTGAGAATGATAGCTCTGTTTTCAAATGCTTTTGGGCTCAGAATGTGAAAAGAACAGAAAGAAAGATGCTCATAAAAATGTACTGAAAAGTGAAACCTGAAAAAGATACTCTTTAACGAGGGAAAGAGATTTTATAACAAGAAAGTTAAGGATTTGTCAGTCTGCTTACTTAGATACATGACATCTGTAGCAAACATGTTTGACAGACTATTAAAGAGAATAATTTGGACCACTCAAAATAAAACCAGAAAATGGGTTGACATTTTACCAGAACTAATGTAGGGATACAAAAACACTTATCACAGATAAATATACATGAATTCTATTGAAGCTAACATGAAATTGAACAGATCAAAAGTATGAAACAATTTATGTTGCTATCTGACAACAAATACATTTAAAATGCCAGCTTTCAAAATGAATGAAACAGTTGCAGTCTCAAAATGCTAAATAATTTTATAAAGGTAATACCTTTCTAACTTCCTCAAGGAATTATTTAACATTAGTAATTTTACTTGTTTCGATTATTTTATGAAAAGGAACATTTGAAGGGAGCATATAAAAGGGCATGTTTTGCAAACAAAAGTTATCTCAAAAAGTTAAACAATATGACATCTACAAAGTTTAAAAGATTCTGAAGACCAAAAGTTTGTGGATTTTAGGTTTAACACCATTTTCAGCACATGACAGGATATATTTATATGTTAGTCAGATATTTGGTAGAGAAAGATCCACATGGGAAAATAGTGGCTAGCTTTCTCATATACCTACAATAGCCATGCCAAAACTTGAAACCACACTGACAAAGGTGAAATGTCAGTGATTATTAAAAGCGAATACTTTTGACCACTCTGTCATCTGGGGCCCCAAGACCAAAAGAACAAGCATGTACAGTACTCATAAAATGGAACAAAATTAGATACCAGATGGAAACCAGATGAAAATTTTATACTAATAAAATAAATCATCTACCAGAAAGTTCATATCTCCATGACAACAAAGGAGGCATAGTAAATAGAGCTATTAAAGAAAACACTGAATTTATTTGTAAACCTATTAAGCTTCTATTTTGTGATAAAAGCAGAAAACAGTGCATTGGAGAATGTATTTGTTTAAATTTAAAAAACTATGTAGATGATGAAACTTAAGGGGAAAAGAGGAAACTTAATGCTGAGAAAAATATCATAAGTAAATAAGGCTACTAAAATGTATACAATATTCCAGAAAGGCAACCCTACTCCCTAAAAAACCAGAAGCAATGAAAGAAAAAATGAGCAATGAACATAAAGTTGACTTAAGTAATATCTAAAAACACTTGAAACAAATACAATTTAAAAGACTGCAAGCTTCTATGTGAGATATAGAGTACAAAACAAGTACATGTAATGAAAATCATGTAAATGTTGATCCAATCATGTGGACAGTTAAACTTACTTTAAATTTGTCCAGGAATAAAGCTCAGTTTGTTGTGTAAATGTCATGACTGATAGAACATTCTGTTCGTGGAGTTAAAAATACTTTATCGTCGTTCAACATTGATCTATGTGAGGCAAATCATAAGTGGAAATTTTCATTATTCAATGCAACTTCAGTTCCACCTGCATTCATTGTCACATTATTATTTTTGGGTTGATTAGTGGTAGCTTTTGCACACATTATGACGGACCAGCTAATCTTGTGTAATCATCAGAATATCTTGCCAAGCTGATTACTGTTGTAGCGATATCAACATTTTCAAGACACAATTCAATATTTGTCTGCCAATCATCAAATGCTGGAAAAGATGCATGTTTAAACTTTTTAATTTTATTATAACTGTTATCGTCTAACACGAAGACCACTTTCTGTTATCGGACTAGCAGTTATATTTGTTTCTTTTTCTGATAGTTGTACACTAGCCAACTCTGCTCATATTTTTTATTTGCAGCTGGATTTATTACTTTGCTAACATTTGCAGGCATCACTTCAGTACTGGCCAGTTTCACTGATGGTTGAGGTTTTCGTCGTATTAATCAAGATAGTCTATCCTTGAATGCTGAAAATGCTTTACCAACAATGTTACCAATAGCATGAGGAGCTTCATCACGAATATCAATAGCTTTCATTCCTAATTCTTTTGCAATCGATATTGCTTTTGGAGCTATCCTTCCAAACCTTGAACAACATCACAGACTCCATCACCATAGATTGCTTTATTAGCAGGTAATCGTCAATTTATCATTCTGACCAAAATCTCTCCACAATGAGCATTGTGTATGATCATCTTATTTGTTATTCATTTATTTAATCACTGTGATAGTCATCAGCAATTTCATTAAAATGAGATGTCCATGATGCCTTCTGTAAATATTTGTTGTCAGATATCAGCAGCTTCATTAATAATTTCCAGAGAATTATTTCCAGCTCCTCTTCCACCATTGAAAGAATATTGTTTGGACAAGAAATAAGACCACTTTCTCCTGACGTAGTCAGGGTGGTAATACCACTTCCGGTTGTTTCTTATGTTTTTTTCTTATTTGGTGAAAATAATTCCCTCCTTCAATTCAAAATCTTACCTTTCATCTTCACTTATTGTTTGAAACGGTTGCTGTGATTGTAATTTTTCAAGATAATTTATCCCATCAATAAATTCAAAATATTCTGGATCATCACTTTGACCCTATTAGTTCTTTTATATATTTTATAAATCAACTTGTACCAGGTTTCACAAATTAAATAATTATTAGCATATTCAGGTTTCAGAAATTTCTTTTTATTATAATATATACACACGGTAAGCTCAGGTAATTTTCCATCTTCTGTATTTCCTATGTGGGAAATACTCATATCAATAAATTTATCGTTTGATCTAATTCCAATTCTTGCTTGTTCTGATTCTGATTCTGTTATACGGCTTTTTATATCACCTGTTTCAGCACAAGTTTGGACAATAACTTCAAATATTTCTCACATTGGTTGAGCAGCAGCTATTTCATCTGGAAGATCTTGTAAATGTTTTTTAATTTTCTGAGATCTTTCTGCTATTTTTACAGTTGCTCTAGTGGTTTGTTCTAACTTAGGAATAAGACCTTCAGTAGCATCTGTAACTCTCTCAGTAACCTTTGTTACTGGTTTAAATAATTATTCTGATCATTCCGCAAATTCTACTTGTAGTTTTTGTATGATAGAATCATGAACAGGAAGACATTTTTGGATTGCTTCTAATTTGGAATACAAAAAAACAAAAATATAGTAAAGAAATGATGTATCCATGCATCTATAAAGATGATGAAAAGCACTCGAAGGAATGAAGCATGGATATTTTTCTGATCTTTTGTTACATTAGCTAATTTTTTTCTATCTATTATCCGGCACATGGTTGGAATACATACAACAAAACTTTACAAAGAAGTAAGAGTGTATAGTTTATACTAAATCAGATACAAGCTCATATCATTATCATACATGAATCATGTTCATCTTTTAACTTGTCTGAGATCTTAAAAGATAAGAATATTTTCAAAGTCTAAAAACATTTGGATAAGAAATATGGCTTCCAGAATGGCAACATCAGCCAATCAGATCACTTCTTTAGATGTTGTTCATATTCAAACTCACTCAAGATCATGATGATATAACTCTATTTACAAAGTTTGATCTGAACAGATAAAAAAACACAACAATTACCATACTTAATCCAACCAGATCAAAACACAATTTGACAAGTTTGACCCAGATAATATAAAAACACATAACATCCTGACTGTTAATGGACAGACAATATGCAGTATGTGTGTATTAACATTTAATGGCACTTCAGCAATATATAATGGCTACATGGTGCAGTTAAGTTCTATTGACAGAAAATGGCTGCAGGGCTTACTTGGCCTGTTGTCCAGGTCATTTAAAAATAAATGTCTTCTGCAGGAAGTGACAAATCGGATGCTGCACCCTTAAAAGATGAAAATATTTGTGGAAAATGATAAAAACTGCAAGTCTGGCTTTTGGACACTATTGATATCAGTTTTAATTAGTTTCTTCCCTTGCTCATTAACAATGTATTATGTGGCTTCCAATGGTTGGTCAAGAACAATGAATTGTCAGGTACATGTAATAAAAAACCTGTCAATGAGTCAATGTCCTTGGGACTTTTAGTCACTTGCTGATAGTTGACTGACTGCTCATTTGACAAAGAATCAGAGATGCACCTGATAAGCCAGTTGATGGACACTATTACACCTGTGCTGTGTATTAAGATGATTCAAGATGCACCTACAATGATACATTATCAATATATAAAGCAGTATATAAATCAACTTGAAGGCCTTGTCCATCTTTCAAAGGTCTGTCATTCATGCAGTAGTGCCATTTTATGTGTTGACATTCTGGTGGTGTTTCCAGTGTGCAGATTACAGACAGACATAGATTTAATATTTAATCATATGCCATTCTCATTCTTGACAAGATAAAAAAATAAATAAGTAGAAAAACTTTAGTTGTCAGCAATTTTAATTAAATCTTTTAGGCCATTTCAGGGAAGTATGACTCTTTTTGGTCAACACACCCTTTCTTTTGGACTGCATGAATTCTTTAAAACCATCTTAATGTATTCACTTAAGTTGGGAAGGCACAATGGTGTTATCTTCAAAACAGTAAATGACTGCATTTTCCTCATGCAAGAAAAATCTTTTCTAGAAACATATCTGGGAATGGGAGTGATGATGATCAAAAACCAAATTTATCACATTGTATACACTGCAGATCCAAAACAACTGCTGCAGTAACTGGCACTCTGTCAGTAATTAAAAAGAAATTATTGAAAACACCCATTCCCCTTCATCAAATTAGCAAGTTGATCATAACTCTTTCAGTCTGTATTTGTCACCTTGCCAACTCTGTGCTGATTGTTTTTTTCTATCCCATCCGCATGATCACATAACACATGTTTCAATGTAAAATTAGACATTCCCAACGTACTTGATAGATCCTTTGATACTTTGTATTTATTTGTACTGAGTTTTGATGCAATGACTTCAATGTATAATGCAGTGAATAAACTACAGCGGCAATTACCACCAATCAGAACTGAATGTAACATATTTTACTGATAACACAGTGGAAGTATAGCATTCAACCCAAGCATAAAGAAACAGAGGAGTTTCAAGTCAAAATGGTTATTGAATAATCAGTAGATTATTTAAATCATACAAGTCTGGAATGTCTCCCTGTTGATGTTTGTTATCAGTAGCTTAGCATGCTGTCAGGATAAATTAACATGAAATTGGGGGCGGGAGCAGATTTCAAACCACTTGAGTTAGTCAGCTTATGTTAATTTGTAAAAGGTGAGTGGGTACATGTATTATCAAATTTTTATTTGTCTCATCTGACAGAAATAGGTGCCACAGCTATCTCATTTGAATTCTCACCATAGAGAATAAAAAGGCAAACAATTAAAAATTACTGATGACTGCTAAAGATTCAAGTAACTTGTATAGGGTAAGTATCATTTTGAATTCATTCTTGTACAGATATTGAAAAAGTATTGATGCATTGATATACTGATTGCTTCATCCATTATAAATACTGATGTATAAAAGCAGTCTTACTAATTTAGACAAGGTAATGCACTACAGACTCTTAATTTATTTACAGATGTACCTAAACTAAATAAATAAAAAAAACAGCATATATAAATCTTGTAGAAAATATATCAGACAGATTTTAATACAATATACGCTTTAACTCAAACACTAATAATATTCATTACTATTTCAAGTTTACTGAAAATGCATCTCTGTGACTAGCATTTTCAGATGCTAGTACTGTAGTACAGAGAAAACCCAATGTTACCTGTGTAGAAATAACTAACAAAACTGAAAAAGAGATATAGGAATAAAAGTTTATTTGATAATGAACTTCATATTAAATAGACAAATATCATGACAAATTTAAAATTAACAGATTTAAATAAATGAATACAATATCAAATACATACTTGAAAAATGTCATTTATTATTTCTTATTTCTACATCTTGGGAATGGCAATTTCCGTTGCTGCTATTCCCATGGCATGCTATAGCCAATAATGGCTTAAAAGTAGTTAAAACCAGCAAAAAAAACAAATCTATATGGCAACCATGAAAGAAAAAAGAAATGTAACAATCAATGGTAACAAAGCTCACCTCTCATTTCACTCGACTCCCAAAAAATGCAGACTAAAGTAATTTTGGCACATTTCTGTGATCATTTATATTTACATTTGAACTTTTTAATCTTTTAAACAGTTGATATTTTAACTTCTAATTAGCACTATAAAACCAGAAGTGTGCTGACAAATTGGGAAACCACAGACCCACCCATCTATCTATCTACATACCTAACAACCTAATGTGATGGGGCAAAAGAGATATAAATGAGTAAAATAGAATTTCTTTTCTATCTTAAAAAAATAGAAATAATTTTGTAAGAAACAGATTAATCAATTTTGTTAAGACATGGTCTAAAAATATGCTCAAAAAGTTATTATCATTGTCTACAGCTGGAAAACCAAATATTACTGGGTGAAAGTGACATGTTTTAAGTAACCTTGGAGTGACAATGCACATTAAAGTTTATGCATAACAAATTATCTGATTAGAAAACTATTCCTTATAAGACCTCATATCAAAAGCATACAGCAATCTTTCCAATTGTCTAATATCTATGTCCATTCACATGTACAATGCACAGTGATCCTGCTCAGGGCAACATATCTTAATATACAAAAAATAGACAATAATATGGAAATTGTAATATTGTATAGCCATGTATTGCCTATCTTGTACTGAAATATGGCGCTAAACCCTACATTAACAACATGTAGAAGTAAAAAAGATGCACCCGAAAATCAAGTTTCAAGAATGGAGCATAAACAGCACCAAAGATTGTAACTTTTAACGCAAAGTTTGAAGAAAGTTACTGAGCAAGAAATATAAACCACAGAGGCCTATTTTGACAAAAAGGATATAGAACCTATCAAGACACATCCAATCACTAAGTTTTATGATCCTAGGTAAGATAGTATGCATATAACATGCCAAAAAATTCTGTGTACATGAAGTACCGGTAAATGTAAAACCTTAAGCCAGGAAATGATAAAATACAGTTCACAATGAGATTTTTTGCTGTTGAAGTATGTTAGTAAAATAGATGCATATCAAATCGTCATCAATAACAATTTTTGCATGAACAATGACCAACAACTGAATAAACAAGCACAAAAATAACCCAAGTCAGTGAAGCATAAAGTACAGTCAATAATGACCTACTACTAAAATGATGGAATAGTGCTCATAAAAATGCATCACCAAGTTTTATGATTCTATATACTAGGACAATGTACAAAGAGAATGTCCAAAACATTTGTGGTTGTCAATAAATATAACAATTTAACCTATGCCTGGAAATGTCAAATATAGGTGACACTGACCTGTTTTGGTATGCGTATGGTACTAAAAGAGATGTATGCAATCAACTAGTATAAAGATTAAGCATAAACAGTAAAAACACCCAAGTCAACTAAATTCAGTGAAAGCAAATTTTCTAACTAAAATATCTTTTTCTAAAACTACTTACCTAATCATGTTAAAATTAGGATATATGCTACCTAACTCTAAAATCCAGGCCTGTAAAAAGATAAATAACATTGTTTTCCATCCGTATTACACAAAGGGCAATAACCCTTGCCCATTACCTTCCCATGAATTAATCATATGTGATTGTAACTGGTTATAATTTACATACTGAAGTGGACAGAAGCTGGATATTATCCAGTTCACTAGAAAACTGAGATGATTAAAAAGTGATGGAAAATCATCCTGCCCTTAATGAAAATGGAATTCACCAATGTTTCTGGAAGCCACAAGTCCAGATAAACTACCAAGGAACTGGGTAAAGATGACCCGAACAGGCTGAAGACACGGCTGAAAATCTTGGTGAATGGGACAACTTGAAAATGATAATAGTTCTGCAGTAAGCAAGCAGAAGGAATTTCAACAATGCCTGAAGTATAGTGACATGGAAGTATGCAGTGGTCAGGTTGCGACTGAAGCCAAATGCTGGTTTCTTGTACAAGGAATAGCTTTGAACAGAACCCTAGAGACTGCAGTTTGAGAATAATTTCCTGTGCCTGAAACTAGATCTCCTGCTGTATGATTCTGGTCAGACAGGACTGCCATAACTACCATAGAGGAGAAAAGTAGTTGGATAAATAAAATCCAAAATCCCTTCAAAACATCTTTGATCACCCACTCATTTTCAGAAATAGAACTTAAGTGCCGAAGTCTAGTGCCTACTGGTATCTGCAAACAGCTATATTGGTAAGTCAAAAGTGGAAGTTACGAGGCTTGTGGTGTGAGAAGCCTTGTTTTCTTGCACACCTACCAGTAAGGCTGCCTTTTAAACTGAGTGCAATGATGCCACCTAACACTGGATTGGGGTTATGACTGGGTTTATATTTGTCCAAAGAACAATTCCTTGTTGCTTTGATGCTGATAATTTCTCCTTTGGGGTTGAGACTGATTGGGTCTATATGGCTGCAGAGATTAAGCGGCAAGTCAGAGTGGCTGGTGTCATCCTTAATGTCAGGGTGTGATGAGACTGAATTCCTGTATGCAAGCATCACACTTGGTCAAGGTTAGCAAAAGCAGGAAATGGTGAGCAGCTCTGTTACTGGTTTGTGGACTCCAATTTAAGGTCATTATTTGATTTCTCAGTGTGCTCGAAAATTGCTAATGATGTAAGATCTAGCATCAAAGACATGGCAACAATGTTTCAAAAAAGCCTGATGCTGAGTGGAAAACATTTTTTTCCACTTTAATAAAAGAAGGGGGAGTTAAATTGATGGTCACAAAAAATTGGGCTGCAAGCTCCATTGAAAAAGCGGCTGAGTGTTTTGCGTACCAGCAGAAAGAAAAGGCTGCTGGCAGCTGGCTTTGTGCAAAGAAAGCCTTAGCTCGATTGCTAATTTGGCTGGAGAGCCATGCAGTTGATTTTTATGGAATGAGGCAGAAGATGAAAGGAAGGACAATCCTCTTGCAGCACACTAAGCTTTAAAACCTTGAAATTTAAGGATGCTCTTGCCAAGAATGGCAGACACAGGCCAAAATAAGCCTTTCAGGACACTATTGCAACAAAAAATTGTCAATAACATTCAGGAAATACTGGACCTAAGGGATGTTAATAAAGACAAAAAGAGAAATAATGTTTAATTATTTCTTAATAATTTATTTTCATTTACATTAGATTGCTTTGTCTTGAATTTTCAATGTGTGTAATATTTTATAGCAAGGAACAAGTTTGAAACAACATTAAAAACCTCCCGTGAATGAACTTAAATCTATGTAAAAGTACAAGAGGCAAATTAAGTTATGGCATTGGTTCCAAATGTGCTGTTTATAGGAGTAACATATCTGTGAGGTAGGATTTATAAAATTAACATACACTGAGTAAGCATTTTTTAGACTCACCTACATTACACTGTAAGGCAGCATTTATAAGACTGACATACACTAAGGTAGCATTTATAAGACTGACATACACCAAGGTAGCATTTATAAGACTGACATACACTGAGGTAGCATTTATAAGACTGACATACACTGAGGTAGCATTTATACAACTGACATACACTAAGGTTGCATTTATAAGACTGACATACACTGAGGTAACATTTATATGACTGACATACACTGAGGTTGCATTTATACAACTGACATACATAAGGTTGCATTTATAAGACTGAAATACAAGTGCATTTATATTAAATTGTTCTGTTCAAGGTTAACATGAACTCCTATTCTTTTCAATTTAATGTGACTTTGTGGCTTTGACTCTCTACCAATGAAAAATGGTGAAATGTATTTTGCTATAACATACATTAAAGCCAAAACAACAAAACTGGATGAATAGTTAGGAAAAATGAAGACAAAACCAGTGTAAAAAAAAGTATATTATGGAGTGGAATATTTTGTCAATCTTTGTGTCATAAAATCCATAGAAATTCATAATTATTAACATTTAAAATCCATTATATGAGAAATTTGTGAATTCTATTAACAGTCACATACTGGTATAAAAATAGCAGCCCTGAATGACCCAATTTACAATATCCCATTGACGGTATGCATTATGTTCATCTTAAATGTTTGTAAAGTACACATGCATCTTCAGTTCCTATGCAGTTGATAGGCTTGTTGCTCTCAACTTATGGTAGTTCTTGGAATAGTTTTTTTTTTTATTTCACATGACAGCAATTGTGACATACTCATATCAACACATTATGTCCAATAAATGTAATTATGTCCTTTCTTGCTTTTTATTCAGAACAAACTTTTTTAAGAGGCCTGGCCTAATTGTTTTTTTTAAACCTGTATTGGTAGTTGACACCATTTTAAAAGTTTTTTATGATTAATAAATTGATCGTGATGATGCTTCACAAAGAAACATATGTGCAGTTTAAAGTGTTGGAGGTACTACTATAAAGTTGGTCTGGTTCTCTGACTAATACCACTAAAGCTAATGTGAAACCTGGATCCAAATCAAACACAGACAAGCCAATTATTCTGATTTTACTACAACCATCATATTTCTGAAGCTTTTCCTTTTATTCTAAAGTTCTTATTTTAAGGGTCATTTTTGACTTACAGCAGCAAAATAGTAAGGGTTGGAAGGTCTGCAAAGCCATCTGAGTGACCAGATAAAGTTCTGAACTCCTTCACTGTTGTCTAGTCGCCACAAATTTCATCAAACTCCCATTTCTTATCTTTACTCTCATGTGAGTGTTTATGTGGGGACTGAACTTGGGATCTGTAAGTGACACTTTGATCATACCATCTGATAAATCAATTAAGTGATGCAACTGAATAGGTGGTGTTAATTGTGCATCAAGATCACAGGGAATTAAAATAACCACCCTCTATTATTTTGAACAGAACAAATATCAAATTTGTGGCTCAATCAAAGGAAACATGCAAAAGCAAAGAAGACACTAAGAGATTAAGGACAAGCATGTACATGGAGTTGTGGGACTATACTTGACACTGAACATGGATTAAATTCACTGCTTGAAAAAAAGATTTGTCAACTTGAAAACAAAGTCAGTGCTCTCTTACAAGCCAAAGGCTTATTGGTCCACAGATAACTAACTTGGGAAATATCACTTGGGAATTAGATCTGGCTTATGGAAAAAGAAAATATAAATAAAAACTTTTACTACATCAAACACAGTGTTCATACAAAAAAATATAATATAATACAATTACAAGCTGTTTGACGTCCACAAAAATGGAAGCAATATGCTTACCTGTAGACACCCACAGTAATTATCATGATGGGCACTTAACACTGGGTAATATTTAACTGACCAAAAATTATTACAATACAAATAACTGCAGATACAAGGACTGTATAATTATTAGTGTCATGAAACTGAAAAACACAGTGCGTACCACACATTCATGACTAGGAATAGTGGCATGAAAATGTGAAACTATTTGAATTGACAGTATGGATTGGTAAAATAATGTGTACACTATATATGCTATCACTGTCCAAGTGTCACTACCTAATGATTAATGCTTCTGAAACATGTTTTACCTCAGGAATGTACAAAAAACTGACTAAAACGGCAAAATAATTATGTGAACAGTCTAAGGATGTAAAGTCTTGTTTTCAATGAGTATAATAAATGCAATGCTAATTTTAATCCATTTCAAATTAACACAAATAAAACTGGAAAATCTGAGTCATGAAGGGAAGGCTGTATTGTAATACAGATTTGTAAATAATTGAATGTCATAAAAGATGAATGACTTCAAGATTATAACTAACCAAGCCATGGATAAAAACCTTCTCTGATACAAAATTTTCATCTAAAGGTACAGGTATTTACATTTCATCTGACTTTATTGACCAAATTTTATCACCAGTGAAAAAATAAATCTTTCCAGTCATTTTCTCTTGTTCTGATCTTGTTCCTTTCTTTCTAATGCAGTTTTCTATCACAAGTTGCTATGTAAATGTTCCTTATAAAATGAGGAAGAAAGCTGTGTCCTAAAATGAACAAGAATACTCTTCCAGGCATCTTCTTGTGCATCTGCATGGGGTTTAGGTTTGCCTCCCCAAAGAAAATATTGACCTGAAAAAAAATAAAGAAAAAAAAATATATAATAATAATAATAATAATAAAAATAACAATAATAATAAAAATAAAAATAATTATTATTATTATTATCATTATCATCATTATAATTATTATTATTATTATTATTATTATTATTATTATTATTATTATTACAGTAAAACGTCCTGAATCTGATCACCATTGGGACCAAAGTTGTGGCCACATTATAGAAGTTACCAGTATAAGGAGGTACTGTATATACTTGCTTTCAATTTAAGTCCAACTGCAAGCTGCATAAACCCAGATCTGAAATCACATAATATCTGGCAGATTTGGGTCAATGTAGTCTGTTAGGAGTAGTAAGTGGAATGAACAACACAGACCCTAATCTGTCAGTATATATGCCACCAATAGAACAGTCTCAATATGATAAATATATGACCAGTCTTTACAGAAAGACAGGTTAAATAGGTCAGTTAAGACATGTTTCACTGTAATACTAACTATAACTTCTTCTACAACCACTATTAGTGACCCCCCCCTCCACAATGTCATGATGATCAGGGTGCTACCATGCTATATAACATGTCATCCAACTGTGTGACAATTCTGCTACCTAAAGAAAATTATAAATGCATATTTCTCACCCAAGCGACAGAGAAATCTAGCGGTTTTACTAACCTTACTTTTCTTATCTCAGTCTAGTCATCTCAGACCAATCGTCTCAGTCATGGTGTCCACGCGCTGAGAACTACTTTTTACAAAAGAAACCCTTCTTGTCTTCTGCTGTGCCATAGTTGTTCTCAAATAAAACAACAACAACAGCAACAACAACAACAAATAATATATAACCAAGACATAGTTATTTAAGGTCAATCTATCTTAGAAAACAAACCAAAACAAAAACATTTTGATAGAGACAAATACACACATACATACTATTTCGAGGTTTTGATATTATGTTAGTTCGTTCTAACTAGCATGGTCAAGTTTATCATATATGCAGGACTAGCTCAGTACATTTTCAGATCATTAAATGTAGCTAAAGCAACTGAACTACAGTAGTTGTAAACACATCACGTGAAACATTGTATATACTGTTAGCTACATTTAATGAAGCTGACCTGAAAATTTACTGTGCTACAGATAGGATAAAATTCTCAATGATGTTTGAAATACACTATATCAGAAAACACTGATCCATGCACATAAGACTATATACCTATACACTTCATAACATCCCAACTCTCTAAACAACAACGGAAAACTTAGCAACAGCCAGAAGTGTGTTATGTCAAACATGCTGAAATTATTATTTGGTTAAGCATCTCCGTTACGCTCCAGCTGAATATACCTGCAATATATATTGACAAATAATACACTTACCAGCCAGAAGGAATCATTTATAATAGCCAGTAGGAATCATTTACTCCTCAACACATTAATCCACAAGAAAATTTCACTGCATCACTTGCCATATTTCCAAGACAGAAATATAAATTTTCAAAGAATCTGTGAACTTGAAAGTTTAGCACATGGTTATCCTTCAGGGTCTGCATATTTAGACGGTGACGAGGGTCTTTTATACAGGAGAGTGGGGTACTCAAAATTGGAAATGATGAAAGGAAACAGTTTCTTTCGAATAAATATTAAATATTTATTGTCAATTTCATATAACATCCATATATTAAATGTGATAATACCTCATTACTATGCAACGTTTTATGTTGTTATTTTTCTTTGCTCACGCGTATGAACTGTGTACTTTGGATACAACGGTCACTCCACAGCCCTCATTAGTATATTTGTATTCATGCGCCGCAATGTAAACATTGGGTCGTGAACACTAGTAATGAGTTCTTTATACTTTAAAGGATAATATTGGGTGAGAAAAATAATCTACGTTGGGGTTTAGACCAAGACAATAAAATCCCAGCAGTGGGGTTACATTATATTGTTACGTGCTTAGGCTCGAATAAGCAGCAACACAGAAAGAGTGAAAACTAACAAGCTTGTAAAACTTGAACAAAGAATTTATTAAGTACAATTATTTTTATAAAGTAAATAAACTTACGGTTTTAGAGAATCAAATCCAACATTAATCCAATATAGAATTCACAAAAATAATCCACTAATGGAATTGCAAGAGTCCTGATAAATAAATGTTCTAATAGTTCCAGGTTCGAATCTTGACGATGTAATCCAAAATGGCTGACAATGTCACGTGATACAGTTCTTGTTTTATTATCATCCAAATGAATTATGAGCACATGTTTTCAACTCCAAATAGATAAATAAATCCTCTTTTTCAATAAATTTACACAATGTCCAGAACAAGATAATTAAAATTAAACTCAAACAGAAAACACAACTTAATAATAATAAAGCCCAACATCTACTGAACTGTTCTATCCCAAACAACAGTTCTTATACTTGTTTTCTTAAGTAAACAAGTGACCGCGTGATTTTCTAGAAATTGATAGAAGTTCATGGAAGGTCACAGAAAAAGACTGCCTTCACTAAATCACGTACTCTAGATATTTCCTACCCCCAAGAACTAAAAATAAAAAGTTGTCCTTGAAATTATCCAATAGTTTTAAAGGCCTGTTTATCAATCTGAAGCAAGGTCAGATAATGAGGTAACCCAGCCAAGGTCAAACTGTGTTTACAGCTAGAGTCTAGGTCAGCCTGAATTTTCTAGAAAAAATCTCCCAATTAGTGAATATTAAAGTCAAAATGACAAATTTGGATTTAACAATTAAAAAAAAAAAAAAATTAAATCCAATAGCCGTAACAATATGTCTTCCCACTCGGACAAGCCTCATGGGGAGACAAATAATGTAACCCCTAGGCTGGGATTTCATTGTCTCGGTCCAAACCCCAACATAGATTCTATATATCTCAGACTCTACCTACCTACAGGTAGGTGCAATTACCATCTTAAATCAATACATATTAAACATTGTGAGCATACAGTGACTTTATAAGTGGAGCCATTAGGTGTGTGTGTGTGTGTGTAATGACAATTTGATTAACTGGTCAAATGATGGCATGTTGTCTGGCAAAGCAGCTAAGTCACGTGCAAATAAAGGTGGCTTCATTCTTATTGCTTTTATAAAGCAGTGCCCAATAATTTCAACAGTCTTAAGCTATGAGACTTACAGATTAGCAGTTACTCAAATATGCAGGTAAATTAAATGATTTAAACATTTGGGCAAGAAACCCTTTTTCTGATTACTTTTATTGTTTTGTGCTCAATTGTGTGTGTGTGACTAGGATTTTTAGCATAGCTTTACCAATTTTTCAGTCATATCACTATGATGTCTGCAGTGTGGCATTTTATAGTGATGTCTAGCACTGGGGCATCATGCCACAGACAATATAGCATGATTTCCCACCCAGTCATGATCTTGACACCAGGCTGACCAGTCCTAACACTAACCTGTTAATGCTGAGCGACTAGTGAGGCAGCTGTTAGTACCATTTTTGAAATTCTTTGGTATGACTCTGCCAGGGTTCGAACACATGATCTCCCGCTTTCAAGGCGGACACTCTAACCACTGAGCAAAAATCTGCTGGCTATTGTTTACCATGGCCTAAGCAAGACTGGATGCATTAAAAATGAACACAAAGATATAATAGTTTTTATGCTTAAAGCAGAGTAATACAAAGATTATTAACTAGCAGGCTTTAAGAGCTGTCTTTCTAAAAAATCTAAGATGAAAATGCAGTGATTGACTACTGAGACAAATTAAAGCAACAGTTCACAAATATAAAATTAAAAATCTTTATTTATATGAAGTAAGATGCTGTGATAAGATGCTAAATAATGTACATCTTGCCAACATAACGGATCAAACTCTTGTTTATTTTGGCACTCAGGACCAGGCCATAATTGTGTTATGTCAAAATTTTTGTTTTAATAAATTATGCTATAACAGGATTTCACTGTATCATTGCAATTACCAAACTTTACTCCATTTCTACTAGTACTACCACCATACTACAATTACTACTTGGTAACCATCAATCTAATATCACCATGCCGATACTGTCAGTATTACCTTTAACATAAACATTAGGAAGAACTAATCTTCCTTGATGCAATTAATCTTGTACTGAGCAACAACAAAAATATGAGCTATATATAAATTAATCAAGAAATAATCACAGCTAAAGAATGGCTAAAAATCACTTAAAGTCTGCCTAGTAAAGTGACAGATGTCCAAAAAGGTTATATGAAAAACATCTGGAAGAATTATAATGCAAGAAATTACAAATACTGCAAGATAAATCAGAGACAGGGTGAAACTTACTGTAACTCTTGTGATAGGTGACCCTAAAGTGAGGAGCGTAGGGGATCTCAATAAGGTGGCCTGCCCCTGGGTAGATCTTCAGCTGGATATTGAAGCATTTATGGGGTGGATAACAGTCCCGCAGTAGCTGTAATGACTCTGGTGGACATGATTGGTCATCATCTCCTATTATATTTAAAACCTTTGCATCTGACTCCCACACCTGAAATGGTTAGTATTAGAATGGTCAAAATACAAAACAGTAGATACCATCAACAGATGGATGACTGGTCCAATACAAAACAGTGCATACCATTACAAACAAAATGACTGATCCAATACAAAAGAGGACATACCGCTTTAAAGTAAATGTCTGGTAAAACACAAATGAGGACAAACCATTATAAACTAAATCACTGCTCAAATGCAAAACAGTATACACCATCATCAAATGAATGAATGGTCAAATGCAAAACAACAGGTATCATCATTAGTTGAATGCCATTTTCTGTTACTCTCTAGGTCAAACACAACAAAAACTAATTGTATTTAATTCATCTTTAGTTTGTACTAGACCAAACATAGAGTAAACAATGTATGCAAAACAAAGACATTTGTTTTCCACACTAACCCTTTGAACCCTAATCTCCCTCATATTTCGGCACCCTAAACCGAGCCTCTCCGGCAAATTTTGACACTTTCATAGGGAATCTAGCGAATAACATAACACTGTCGGGTTATGATGGTAGATAGCGAGGCCGGTATACAGGCCTTTCGGGTATATACACCGTTACAACAGGCCAGTAAACTGGCCTGTCGGGTACAAAGGGTTAAATATCAAAGTCCAAACTGACCATAATTACTGCTGGACAATCAAACTTAATTAATTTGACAAAAACAGTAAGTAAGTTAAAAAAAAGAAAATGTTTTTGTCAAATAATAAACTTGAAAGAAAATGTGCTCTTGATACATAAAGTTATAAGTTATTGTGTGGAAATGTTTTTTGAATGGATGTTTTTTTTTTATTGATTCTTTTCTTTCCTTTTTTAAGTACAAAGGCAATTCTTTGCAAACAAAATACTTACAGCATATACATATACAGTCCTACCCATTTATGTCGACATCCTCGGGCCCGAGGAAATATTGTCGAGATAGGCGGATGTCGAGATAAGTGTGGGGGGGGGGGGGGTTTGAAAAAAGATAAAAAGTTAAAATTTGTCAGCAAAGGGTGACCTGTCGTCAGTGAATAGCATTTACACTCTGAGAAAACAATGGAAATTTTGAGTACATGAAGACAGAATCAGTGTGAAATGCATTTGCATAATGACAAATTACATTTTGGTTACCTTTGTATAGTAAAATCCAAATTAAAATATTGCATTGATCACATCCTGATATGAAAAACATTACGATATTCAATGTCGGCATTAGCACATGGTTGGATAGTTGTCACTGGCATGCTTAATGTACATGTACTTAAATTGGCCTCAATTTTGGTTAGTCCGTTCCCATCTTATTGAGGCTACCAAAGGAGATAGGTCTATTCACAAGGAAGTGAAAAACTGTCAACAGTACATGTATTCTCCACAAATACTTTTATATCTGATGTTATGATGAACATTAAAGTGACTGAACCAAAACACTTGTTGCAGTGAAGTTCTCCACACAAAGTTTTTTTGCAAATGCTTCACTGAACCATTTTGTGGCTTCCTCCACGTCTTCAAATGTAGCAGTCTTGCTTCTTCCTTTGGGGAGCGCAGTTACCTTCAACGTAGTCTTTATTTAAAGACTCAGCAGCTTTCATCCTTCCTAAACGGGTGTTATTTTTAAGTGAAAATATTTCACAGACCTCTTTGCGAGATGTTCATCCCTTAACTTCCTTAACATCCAGATATTTAGTTTCCAGAGACTGTAAATTTAATTTGCGTTTTATCCTGCTGTTCTTAGCCATCGTAAATATAAATAAAGTTAAAAATATAACTTTCACAGCTAAAAAACCAAACATGTTTTAATCACCAATCACTTTCAAAGGTCTCAGAAATGTGTAATCCATATTTTCACACACTTTTTACATATGGGATTCAGAAAATCACATAATGTGTTAATACTTTTTATTTTCTAGTCAGACAGCAACTTCAGATATTTCCCATGTACATAAGCACTTGTCAGTGTAATGCAAACCTTGAAATGAGTAAAACCATTTACATTGTAGGTTCCTGCATTTGTTAGTGTAATGCTTAACACTGCCTGGAACAGAACCATTTAAATTGTTGGGGAGCCGAGACTTGCTACTATAATCAAACATACTACACCCTGTTCTAGCTTTGCTGCAGCACAAAGTCATATCTATAAACAAATACTTAAATGAACACCAGGTTCATTTTATCAATGTTTTTCTCAATCATTTATATAATGACTACTGTATTTTTCTAAACTATCTTTAACCATACAGAAAAATATAAAAATGTTGAACCCTCACCCAAAGCACATTATGAAATTAATACCCTTATACTCCTCTTTGATTTTCAGTTCAATATTTTTCAACCCAACACTCAAATTTCTTTTTTTTTTGAAACTCGTTATATCTTATTTATGCATTTTACTGGTGGTCAGAAATCAAACGAGTCGAGCAATACTCAATGTTTTGGAAATTAAAGTGTTTCATAAGTCAATCCGAGTGCATTAACAAGAAATTAAGTATTTCATTTGAAATGGAATGTTGTAGCTAAAAATCCTAAACAATATGCTAACTTTTTCACTTTTTCAATGTAGTTACTATTAGGGCATAACCGACTTTTGATCCGGAAATCGGATTCCACTGGATAGTATGAACTTCCGATTAATCGGAGTCGGACAAGGCAGGAACGACCGATTCGGATAATAAAAATAATAAAGTTGAATTTCTATAGCACCATGTCTAGCACTGCGTGTCATTCGATAGTGCGTTAATAAAGTTAAATAAGAAGTCAGAAAAGTCCAATATGGTCAACACAACCACGCTGTGAGACAATCTATTTGAACTAGCGGGTGAAAACCGGAAATGAAGCCGGATATGGTAAAGTACTAAGTAACATGATAGACATGGCAAAACCAGATACCAGAAACCCTGAAATGGAAGATAATTTTTAAAAAAAAAAAAAAATACGGATTTAGCATTTCCGATTAAACGAATCGTATCTGGAATCGGAAAAATTTCATGCCCAAAATCCGGAATCGGAAATCAGTAGAAAAATGCTAATCGGTTATGCCCTAGTTACTATTATGGATACAGTGAGTACTCATATTCTCTTTGCCACGTTTCTTAAATATTTATATCGCAAAGAATGGATTGCCAAAAATAAACATTTTATATGTAATAACTGTATATCTTTTCTGATATACATGAAGCTGATAATTACATCAATGAAGTCCATTGTTTTGTGCCCACCGCCTTGTAATAGGTAATTGGATAAACATCAAACATTTTATTTTGTTAACTGGATTTTGCCTAATATGGTACATAGGATGAAGGCACTATGTGGACAGAACCATCAAGTTACAGCTTGAGTTTAGCTATACTGATACATGACAGTTGATGTTACACTCCTTGCCATACAAAATTAGGATGTACACTTGGATGAATCGATAGGAAGATGGAAGGATGAACAGACAGACAATAGACAATATATAAGTTGCATCCTAACAATTGTGACTAACATACATTTGGGAGAGTTGTTACTTGTCGACAGCATACACAAGAGTACATACCTTTATAAAGTCTTCCTTTTTGTATGGAAAACAGTTTCTAAAAGATATGGACCCATCAGCATGTAAGTCAAGCTTGGAAATATCTAACCTGCAAAGAGCAAATTAAATTAAACCATGGTCACACTGAATCACCTTTCAACAAAGATTTACTGTGAATAACTTTAAATGAATCAACTCTCACAAAATTCTACTCTAAAACACTTTAAATTCTTGGGATACCAATAATTTTGATGTTTTTTGCAAGATAAAATATAATAAATAAAAGGATGATGTTCAAAGTGCACCTCTTTGCTGTATGCCATAGTAAAGTATCATTAGTTTCTTTCTTTGTTGTAATACCAATCTTTTGTGTAGTGTTTGTCTATCTGTGTGTGTGTAGCAAATTTTTAAGTAAATTATGTTTGTCTAATACTTACCTGTTCTCATTAATGCTGGGGATATAAAACGCTACATCCTGAATCAACCCTACTAAAAAAGACAAACCCAAGACTTCAAAAAATGGTATTAGCAGATCCTTGCTAGGAACGCAGCACTAAGAGACTAGTGTTAAGATTGGTTGGCCTGGTGTCACAATAATGTGACTGGGTGGGACATCATGCTACAAGTCTGTGGCATGAAGATGATGCCCTGTGCTCGACATCACTATAAACTGCCACACTGCAGACATCATAGCAACATGACTGAAAATGTTTTAAAACTATGATAAAAATCCAAATCACACACACACATACATAATTACTGACACCTTCTGACCAACAAAATTTTACTTGGGAATCAATGAAGCTACTAGGCTTTGTTGACTTTAGTTCTGTCTGGTGGTTAATATTCTTTCTGAAGTAAACAGATTAGAAATTCTGTTGGCAGAAATGAGCCAGTAATAATTCTACAGAAATCATTAATGAAGCAGCTGATATTTGTCAACTATTATTTACAGGCAGAATTATAGACTTTTAATGTTTTCAGTCTCTTATTGATGAAATTGCTTATGACTGTCAGTGATTAAATAAATAAATAACAAATAAGATGATTATACACAATGCTCCATGTAGATCGATCATGGTCTGTGATAAATTCGCGATTACCTAATTATAAAGCAATCTGCGGTGATGGACTCGGTGATGTTGTTCAAGGTTTATTTACAAGGATAGCTCCAAAAGCAATACCGATCGCAAAGCAATTAGTGGTAATGTTTCTGGTAAAGCATTTTCAGCAATCAAGGATAGATTAGTACAAATAATACATACACCATATGCAGCCCAACCTCAACCAGTAAAATTACCCATCATTGAAGTCATGCCTGCAAATGTTAGTAAAGTAATAAATAAAAAACTAACAGTTAGCTGGTGAAGTAGAAAAATATATAGCAGCTAGTCTGATAGCAGGAAGTGGTCTTTGCATTACACGATAATAATTATAATAAAATGTTTAAACATATATCCAATCCAGCATTCGATATGGACACACCAGTTCTCAAAGATGAATTGAAATGTGCTTATCAATTTTATTCTTACGATGAGCAAATACCAAATTAACGTTGAAAAATTTAACTACAAGTTCAGGAAACAAGTATATATTTCTGAGCTGCTGATTCATTGAAGTAGAAAGTGAAATTATAAAAACAGATGATACAGCAAATAACACTGATATTAGGGTTGGTTTTGTTAATAATGAAATCATGGCATTGTTTGATAGCGCTACATATATGATTGATGGAAGAAACATTAAAATAATGAAAAAAAGATGTTGATGTTCCTACAACAATAATAGGATTAGCAAGATATTAAGACAATTATACAAGAACAGCTGGTCCATCAATGATGTTTACTAAAGATAATTCCAGCAATCCTGATAATAGAAATGTAATTATTGGTAATGTAAGAAATGTTACAGGAGCTGCAGAAACACCTGCAGTAATATCAATGAATGATGATTTCAACTTAGGATTCCTTACACACCAATCATGTTAAAAGGTGATAATAAAAGATTTTAAAGTACATTTCCACTATCAAACATCTTCGGATTTTGTAGAAATGTTACAAAGGTTATTTTTTGGAGCCAAACATACAGTAGTGCTTGTAAGGAAAGCTACCAATGCAATCTAGTGACATGCAGGCAATGCTGCTAAAAAACATATTAACAAAACTTTCACTGCGGATGCCAGTAATGACTCCATCGATTGCCGAAGAACAAAACTTACTTGCATTTATGGATAAAGGTGGTAAATTAATATCATGGTTAACATTAATTACAGATAGTGTTCAAAGTAATGTTGTGGGTGTATTTACATGTCATATTGCATCACAACAAGGTATTTCTATGCCATGACATATTTTCATTGATTTTCAAAATACTAATCGACTAAATTCTCAAATACAGTCATATGATATTTGACAGTTTCAATGTTTCTGAAGTTTCGTTAAGGATCAATGGCCAACAAGAACCATCCAAGGATATTCAACTTATTTTTTATTTAAATTATACAACACATGCATATCATCATTTGATGACTTTATGGGGCATGACCAAAATATAGATACTGGTTTAAAATCTGTATCCAATTTATTATTATTCATCAGAACATCTTGATTTAACATGACAAACTGTTGTTGATATTCACTTCCAAGCTCAAATAAACGCTAGTGCTGATTATAGAGCAATTGCTGTTTAACTCAGTGATAAAGCAATGTTACTTGAAGGCGTCAGTGGACGAATGAGTCAGTGATGATCCAGAAGAAAGCATGTAATTAAATCGCTCAAGATATTATAATGTCATGTAGTCACATTAATGTCATGTAGAAATATTACAATCTAATCTTGCTAGTAAATGCAGAACAAAAAAAACATTGAAGAAAGATCAAATTTCTAATGGCGGTCCAAACAAATTATCATTAACCAAAACTTAAACATTTTAACAAAGCTTTAGAGTTAACTCCATCTTTCTCTGAGTTCTATTCAATATATGACAAAAACTGGTGAAATATTTCCACTTCTTGCAGCTACACCAGTGTTAATAGCTGCTGTTGCACCAGCTGTTGCAAACGCTGCTGCATTAGGTGGTACTAAAAGAATGCAACAGGTCAAGGATTTTTTTTTAAAAAGAGGAAAAGTACTAAGATTACTAAAAACTCATCAATATGGAAAAGGACTCAGACTTCCTGGTACATCCAATTTTTGATTTACTTAATGCTACTGAAAAATTAAAAATAAAAACTTTAGGTGTTTTTTTTTTGCGTGATCAATTACCTAACCAGCACAATGAAGTTAAAACCAGTATCATTAATCTCGATAAAAGTTCTGGTTCTGTTTATCCACATGTGGATCTGTTTATTTTGATTTGTATGGATTTCCTCTGCCGAAAAAAGTTATGTTATATACAAAATCCATTCCAATCTGGTATTCAACATTACCAACACAGACAATGACTGATCCGCCAATATGTGGCCATGAAGCAATTGCTGTACATAACAGTGTATCAAAATCAACCAACCTACCTCATAAAGTCATGCATGAGTATACAAGTAACCACTATCATTTTAAACAGAACTTAAAAATATAATGGTAGTTATTTACAGAACATCTTCCTCTAAACAAAAACACACAACTGACAGAATATTGCATAAAAATGTAAATAAAATCATTTGTGATCAAATATCTGAAACATTCAATCTTGCAAATGTAGATCCAAATGAAGTGGCTGTATTTCAAGATAAGCAAGGAAAATTAAAAACTAGTAATCTTTTCACTACAAGATGTTGTAGTCAGAATTAACAGAGTAACCGAACACTTCATAGTAATGGAAAATTTAAGCTTGGTGTTGTTATGTAAACGATATTAGATAATATTCACAACTGAGTAAAGAAATCTGATGATACAATGACTGGTTCTCTCAATATGACTAATAATAAAATTACTGGTCTTGGAAAACCAGAATCAAATTATGACACTGCAACGAAAAAATAAGTTGATAATAGAGACTTCCCAATGATGAACTCATTAACGACAATCAATAATGAAGTAATCAAATTTACATCTGATTATAGTGCTCACATAAACATGTTCTTGAGTTTTCGTAGAAACATAAACAGAAACATTAAACAGTTTTTGAGAAGTCCAGCGGTTATTGGCATTAAACTCGTTGACATAAAAAAAATCGCCGACAACATAGTATATATGGTCTGGATCAGTATTGTAGTCACCGCCTAAAATATTTACTAAACATCGTGCAAAGGTTCTCAGTACTAGGTGTTACAGTATTTACAATATCTACTATGATACCATAGCGTTATTCACTAACAAAATCTTCTAGATCTCAGTTAGTATTTCTAGATCAAAATGATGAAATAATATTTTAAGTGGAACCTAAGTAAAAAGACTCAGCTTGACTTACAACTGATGTCTTGAATTAGCCGCTAAACTACCACCTACTTAAATAATGAGCTGCCCAATCAATGTACAACAATACAATCAGGTGCGTGAATGGCAAAGCAAACTGAAAAATATAATTGATGAATATACAGAAAGAAAGAAAAAAATTGCAGTAGTTGATATAATTGTATATTCAGTGTCAGCTGTTATCTCTGGAACTGGTGTATTTCTATCACCAATAACACCATCACTAGCAATGGCACCAATTTGTGGTTCAGCTGCAACAACAATTACTGGTATTCTTATTATAACTGGAAATCAAATTTCCATGTGCAGCAACAAAAAAAAAAAAAATACATGAGTAAATAATAAAGGTGCATACAGTGACTCTAGCATACACTCCAAATTATCTTCACTGATATCATCAGATCTTAGTAATGAAATAACATCAGATATTGAGTTTCCTGAAATGAAGATTTACAAGACAATGACTACATCTGATTTAGAAAATAATAATAATGTCATCGCAAGATCGTCATTATACATTTCTGTCAAAAACAATAATGATATCTGCAAGTTTGACCAATCCTAAAATTAGATTCAACTTTCCAACTGCATTTCCAGTAAAAGAAATTGTGCTTGCACAATTATGAGTACAATGTATATCATAATTGGCCAAATATTAGATCAAAATCATTCGTTAGATTATGTTCTAGATATATATCAATCATTGATTTAATCAGTTTTAGGATGCTTTGAAGTTGTGCCTGTTTATCAAATGCCACCAGAATCAAAACTCGTTGAATTTCTAACAGACAAAAAAAATATTTTTATGGCAGCCGGGTTATAAAACATTGAATGAAAATATCATTATAACAAAGATATATTTTTCAATAGATATCTCATAGTAGCTGATAAGGAACATTTTGGTTTTGATTATGTGTTAATGAAAAATATTTTAAATCGTTTTAAGATGAGTTTTTAAAACCTTTGGTAATTTAATTTTTTTATTTTCTTCCTTATTGCAACATTTTTTGAGGACGTAAAACAAGAGATAATTAATATAATACAACATTTAAATGCCATTGCTTAAGATCTTAATCTTATTAATATACAAATATTATTGATTATTTTATTAAATAATGAGTACCATGGGAACTTATGAAAATAACTGTTGAACAATTAACAACATGTGTACTACAACTGTACCAGGATTTGACAATACTGAACTAAAGAAATCATTCAATGATGTTATTAATGACAATTTTCCTAAAATCATTGGGTCATGGAGAAAAATACCCATGCCAGAAACTATTCTCAAACATAATAAAGATCAGTATGGCAGCGGTCGTCATAGAGTATTGTTAATATAACATCAACGATCATGGTTAATCTTGTATGTGATGTCATCGACAGAAGTTATCAGATTGATCTTGAAAAATCTGCTCAGGCCCAGCAAGGATATATTTTATATACATTTACTCCAAAGTACCTACTAAATATTTGATCATACAAGAACTCATTAATCCATATTATCTACAATGTCATAATTAGTTATTATCAAGAATACATTTCAAACTTACTGACTAAAGAGGATATCTTCTTGATTTAAGACATGCAGCTTTATCAATAAATCTCTATGTAAAATCTTAACGAACTTTGTTCAAATCTGCGATTTAAGAAATAATTAAAGGGATACTATAGTATCATTAATATTCATGGGGAACGAATTTTCGTGATTTTCATTGTTGCCACAAACCACAAATTTAAATCCCCAACGAAAAATGAACCACTTGGAATGATGATCCACCACCACCCCATTTTCTCAGTGTTTCATTCCTAGAGACTAACACAGCCACTTGAATTTGATAAATCAAGGTAAATACTGTAATTTGGTAATTAAATATTAGCTTTTAGATGTGTTTTTTTAAAAACCTTTTGAAGCAAGAATTATTAATCATTTTATATTGTTTCAATGCATACGTTTGGTAAAGTACTGTAATTTTATACTCAATGCCTTAAATCGATATATGAGGTAAGTAAGGATAGAGAAAATATAGAAACAGCATAAGGTATTGAAACAATAGTAATACTAAAAATGAAAGAAAACTTAATAGATAATATCAGTATATCAAAATTAAATTTGTAATTCTTATTCAAGTCTATTCTTCATTCATATGAAGCAGGGGTTTTACTGCGTCATTTGCTGCCTGGTAAGCAAGTGCCTGTGCCAGGTTCTCACTGATGGGTTTGGAAGTACAAGAACTGAGGGGATCTAAGTTTAATTTTACCACTCTTAAGCCACTGTGTTAATGCCATGATAGTCAGAAAGTACTGACTGTGCAACTTGATGGACAGTGGTTTAAGTAAGATATCATTCACATGTACTTTAATAACTAATTGGTCTGGTTTTGTTGGCAGTGCTGGCTTCCTTTTATGCTGAACACTCAAACGAAAACATGGCGAAACTGACTAATCTTGACGGGTTTTTTATTTGTGCTCATAGAGATGGAAGTAGCATGTTAGTGTTGTTGGCTGCGTCGGCATCAATTGATTTGTACTCATACAGGTGGTAGTATTGTTTTAAACATTAATGTGACTGCCATTTGCATCGGAATAGTTTTATTCTTTTGTATTCTTTATTTTGGGTGTTTGTTGAGTTTAAACCATGAAATTATACTTACTATTATGCAAACATTGACAGGCAATTCACAAATTTAAGTACCCACAAAAATGCCTTTTCTTACATTTACAAAACCATAAAAAATGAGCTCAATGAAAATAAATGATACTAGAGTATATTATATAATGTATCAGCATGAAGGATTTTATACACAACAAAGAGGTACATGTAAATACCATCAGAACAATATTTACACTGCCCTAAGTCAGGGCAGAACAATTTAGTGTTGACATAAGTATTGATGAATATGGAAATGAAGATTTTCTTAGGACACAGGTACAGTTAAATGAACTGCAACAAGAATATATTACCCGTATATATTGACATCACTTATGTCAACAAGCCGCCTATTTTGACAAAAAAGCAAAGTCCCAGTCCCTTGGTCTACTATTATCACCAAACTGTCATGCTGATGTCAACGTTGAGATAAAAAGATAAACGTACATGTCGACAGTAGCCCTTGGTCCCATTTTGAACAAATCCTTTGTTTTCTAATCATTTATGTAAACAAGCTGCCAGTTCCAACCAATACTTTGTTTTCTAATCATTTATGTAAACAAGCTGCCAGTTCCAACCAATACTTTGTTCAACAATTAGTTGATCTTGCTGCCTGACTATAAATTTCCTGCCTAATCATTCATGTCAACCATGCAAGTTCCCCATAATTTGTTAAACAATTTTTTTATCTTGCCGCCAGACTTAAATTTTCCCACCTAATCATTCATGTCGACCAGCTGCCAGTTCTGACCCATACTTTGTTCAACAATTAGTTTATTTAGCTGCCAAATTTAATTTTCCAGGCTAATCATTTATATTGGCAAGAGGCCAGTTCCAACCTGGACTTTATTCAACAACTAGTTGATCTTGCCACCAGGCTTTAATGTCACGGTCAGATTAAAAAAACAATAGGCTTTTGTTTGGTCCTATTAAGTTGGCCTCTCGTGGCGACTTAAATAAAAGCAATGAAATCTGATCGATTCTGACATTTTCCAAAGTGATTGGTGATTAAAACAAGTTTATTGTGCTGTGAAAGTTTCCTTTCTAAGTTTATATTTATGATGGCTACCTACAGAATGTAAAACGCAGATTAAATTTACATTCTCTGGAAACTAAACATCTGGCTGTTATGGAAGGTGAGGGTAGAGCATCTCGCAAAGATGTCTGTGAATTTTTTTTGCTTAAACAAAACACTTTGTCAGGATGGATGAAAGCTGCTGAGTGTATAAAGAAAGACTATGTTGAAGGTAACTGTGCTCCCCAAAGCATTAAGTAGAAGACTGCTAAATTTGAAGATGTGGAGGAAGCCACAGTAAAATGGTTCAATGAAACCCACATTCCACCATATCCACAGATCGTGATATGATCATCAAAAAAGCAAAAGAATTTGCTAAAAACTTTGTGTGGAGAACTTTGCTGCAACAACTGGTTAGTTCAATCACTCAAAATTTCGTCATAACATTGGATACAAAAGGATTTGTGGAGAAGCCAACTCAGCAGACACATCACAGCTTGATGGATGGAAAGCCCAGCTTAAAGATATATTGCAGAATTATAAGTCTGAGGATATACACAATGTGGACGAAACAGCTTTATTCTTTACGTGTACTCCAGACAAGACATACTGCATCAAAGGTCAACCATGTGTTAGTGGGAAACAGCCTAAAGATGGCATCTCTGTTTTAGCCAAATTGAACATGATTGGCAATGATAAAATGCCACTTCTAGTTATCAGCAAGTCTAAGAAGCCTCGCTGTTTTAAAAATGTGCACCATCTTCCTATGGATTATTATGCAAACAAAAGCTTTTATAAGGAAACTAGACTGAAAAATGAAAGTGCAAGGAAGAAAAATTGCCTTGATTGTGGATATTTGTTATGAACAATCACGTTCAACTGATTTTTCTTCCGCCCAATACCATGTCATTCATACAGCCAATGGATCAAGGAATAATCCAGAATCCAAAACTTCATTATCAAAAACTTCTCACCACAAAAAAGCCATCTGCAATTGATCAGCAAGAAGAAATTAAGGAAGATCAGCTTGGGGCTCTGTATAACTTGGGGATTAGAAAAGCCAGAGACCATAGAGAACTGCTTTATGCATGCTTTCTTTCCCGAAAACGAGGAATTCCATAGATTCTCCCCATCAGGTATCCCACATCTTGTAGAAGATGATGGCTTATATGAAGGCATTGAAATTCCGATGGATGAGCTTGTTCGGAAGGCTATTGATACTGATGACAAGGAACAATGCAGAGCAGCTTTAGCAGATTATGACATTATTGCTGCTGTAAAAATGGATTACGTTTCAGAAGATGGCACAGAATACAACATAACTGATGCCAAAGATAAGGATGAATTGGAAACACCACCTCTGCCATGTGTTTTATGCAGATACACAAAACCTACTAAATAGAGCTTTGCTTTTTCCGGAGTGATCTGTAACCAAATGGATTCTATTTCCAGTATTTCTAGGTCTTCCCGTCTTTTACAAATAGTACCGATTTTAACATACACAAGGAGCCCACCACCGCCTGCTTTCCTATCCTTACGATATGGTTTTTCATAGACATTAATATATAAGAAATTTTCACCCTGATTTTCAGTTAACATTGTTTCCGAGAGTCCAAATAAATGGATATTATTATTTGGAGAGGTTAACAGTAACTTCATTTGATCAATCTTTCCTCGAAAACCCTGAATATTTAAATGAATTATGTGTAAACCTTTGCTAGAAACTCCTAAATGCATGAGACTAATATCAATGCTATTGAAGGCACTCAAGGAGACATTGAAAGTATTAAAACTATGTTCACAGTGATCATCATTACAACTATCATTACTGTATAAAAAATTAGTTTTTCTACAACTGCATTTTCTACATTTATAATCATTGTATAAATCTGAACTATTGTTCCTGTTGAAATATGTATAAGATAGCAAATTTTGTAGTAAATTATGTTTCTCCGAGAATACTTACCCGATCACATTACTTTAGGGATATTAGCCTGCTACCTCGCGAATCCAGCCCTACCAAAAGACGAAAATTCGTCTTTCCTGTCTATGTCATATAGAAAAATGGCAATAACTCTTGCCCCTTACCTCCCCTTGCTACCCGCTAGGTGTCGCTTCTTTAGTTTTTAAGCTGAGCGGTATATAAAACACGAGGATGCTCGCATGGCGGGGTGGTTGGGAGGGTTTCTTAGTAATGTGATCGGGTAAGTATTCTCGGAGAAACATAATTTACTACAAAATTTGCTTTCTCCTTTGAATACGTTCCCCGATCACATTACTTTAGGAGAATAAGTAATAGGAGGAGGGAATGCGGAGCATCCGACCTCCACCCCGGGTATCCTCTAGGGAATGATGGTTGGATTCCCCATGTGAATGATAACCCGGTCTCCTAATTTTCAATCAGCAACACAGCCCAGGGTCACGTGATATGTGACCCCTTTATACGGTTAAGAAAATAGTTATTGAAATCTTCTTACCTACGAAAATTTATCTGGCGAATCCAGCGAAGCTAATAGGCTGTGCTGATTGTTGCACATGGGTCTGGTGGGCATCTGGGCTGCCCAACACCGGACCTACTAGAATCAATGTTTGCCTCTGCGAGTACAAACTTGAAGATAAAACTGTAGAAGGTTGACTCTGCATGTCAGCCAACAGCTTCTATAAGGTGACTGATTTGCAAATCCTCAGAGTACGCCGAGCGTATAACCCACTTCAGCCATGAAGCAAGGGCTTGAATGGAGATATCTCATGTCCCAGCTATCACCAGAAGAAAGAGGTGCTTGTATGTGACCTGACTCACCTCTATGCATTAAAATGGTGCTAGAGTGCACAAACAGGATCTTACATGGTTGTTGATCCTGACTTATCTATAAAGAAGCGAGCTAATGACGACTCGTTGATCGCCAATGTATGGTAATCTATTTTGGACTACGAAGCCTGGCTGCGTCAAGAGGACCATCAAACCCTCTGATCGGAACGGAAGAGAGTTCGGGTCACTAGAAAGGACATGTAACTCGCTCACCCTGCATGCTGAAGCTAAGACTATCAAGAAACCCAATTTGTATGATAGTAGCTTTAACTAATCGTGGGTTAAAGACTCAATACTGTCTGAATTGAGTCATGTTAAAACCCAGGACAGATTCTATTTGGAAACAGGGTGAGGGATATAAGTCGATTGAATTTTTTAAAGTGTCTAAAAGATCTGACAAATCTTTGTCATGGCTGATAGCACATGTACCAGAATGGCGGAATGTGTCTGATATCATGGAGCGGTAGCATTTGATAATAACTGGAGCCAGCTGTTTCTCCTCGAAAAGCCAGAGAAAAGTTGGCCAGTTGAGGGATTGTGACACTCAGAGGAACAATGTGAATGATATGGTACCAGTCCCTGAAAACATGCCACTTGCCCTCGTAAACCTTCAGAGTAGAGGGCCTTCTTGCTCTCGAGATTCTCTCCTCAATCAAAGATTTAAATTGTTTCTCTTGCAAGGCTGTCTGGACAAGAGCCAGGCTTGAACATAAAGACGGTCCGGACAGGGGTGGAACACCCCTGGCCGCGGTTGCTTGCGAATACTTGTGCTGACTGTAATCTTCCTGGGTAGATCTATCGCCTAGATTGAGTAGATCGGAGACCCAGGAGTTGTTCCATCTGAGAGGGGCAATCAGAACCATCTGACAGTTCTGACCCCATAACTTCTGGATTAATTTCAGTACCAAGACCGTGGGAGGGTAGGAGAATGACCACAACCCTTCCCAGCTGATTGATCGAGCATCCACGACCCAAGCTTCTGGGTCTGGAACCTGTGAGATGAAAGGTGGACAACTTGCGATTTCACCTTGTTGCAAAAGATCAATCATCGGACGTCCCCAAAGTGTGTCAATTGGAAGAAAGTCCGATTGATGGAGTGACCATTCTGTGTGAATGACTAGATAGAGTGTCAGCCAAGACATTGAGTCTGCCAAGAATATGCCGGAATTGTACACTGAGGTGGAGATTGTCGAACCAATGTAGAAACTGCCAGCTCAGATTGCACAGGTCTGGTGATTGGTGTCCCCATGTTTTTAAGGCAAGGCACCACCACAAAGTTGTCTGACATAATGAGGGCAGTTTGTAATAAGAGTTGATCCTGCCCGAAATGAAAGGCGTTGATGACAGCCGTTATTTCTGAAAGGTTGATGTGGAAAGGGCTTGCCCCTGGCACCCACGTGCCGCTGACAGTATCGAAGCCCGGCAACAGGTGGGCACCCCAACCGTAGGTACTAGTGGCGGAACATACCGTTATCCCCGCTTGGGGTATCTCCAGAGTAATCCCTGTGGACAGCCCGCAGGGGTTGTGCCACTGACTCAAGAATGATCGTATCTCTGGCGTGAGCCTGACTGTGGGATCGAAGAGACTTGAAAAGGGCGAAATTACGCTAGCAACGTCCTTTGTAAAGGGCGCATAAAAGGACGGCTGAGCGGAATCAAGTCTGCTGCCGCATTGAATAATCCGAGGATCTGCAACTCTCTTGCTAAATGCGCATCCTGTTGGAAACGGACTCTACGAGTGCAATTATCTGGATGATCACAAACTCGAGGAAGCCTTACCAGATTCAGATCGGATAAAAACTCCACACCCAGATGGACCAAAAATCCGGATTGGACAGAGATCAGACTTTATCCAGATCATGAGAAAGCCTATATGATGTAAAGTGATTAAAATCCTTTCTGCCTTTGAGCAGAGTAAAACTTGACAGATGTTTCTGGAGGATGTCGTCCAAATATACTGCCGACGCCATAGATGAAGTCGAGCGGAACAGGGTGACGACGTAATCCATAACCTTGGTACTAGCCCAAGGGCTTAAGTTGAGGCCAAAAGGTATGACCTGGACTGATAAACCGAGTCCCGTCAAGCACAACGGAGAAATGTCCGCTACTCGTGGGATAGGGACGTGAAATGTGCGTCGGTCATATCTAGACTGACAGCATACCCGTCGGATGGTTTGATCACGCCATCGCCACATTGACTTTCAGGGTGGTTGAGGCGGCTCAGGTCGATGAACGGCCTCTGGATAAGAAACAGCCATGAATAAAACCCCAGCTATTGCAGGTTTATTAAGATATAAATATATATATATATATATATATATATATATATATATAAAGGCATCCATCTCCCGGTCTGACGATACATCCATGAAGAGGGGAGAGGAGGACAGAGGAGGGGATGGATAAATGAAGTCCCAAGTCCCTCCGAAATGACCTGAATCACCCAAATGTTTTAAGGTAATAAAGTGGTCCAGTGGTCCTGAAATTGCAGGTGGCGGCTGCCCACAGGTAGGCAGTCCACTGGCGGTGGGCAGGGTATGTCAACGTCTAGAGTTAGGAGGCGTGAAGGCGGAGAAACTTTGGTTCTTGCCGCCTCTGTATGGTTGCCGTCTAGCTTGATTAGACTGTTGACTCCCAGCATTGGGTTAGGATCTATATTACACATTTGATTATAAGGATCCCTTTTCCCCAGTCCGCCCATCATCCCTCCGCTGTGTCAGGGGATGATTGTTTCGAAACGCCTGCGAAAGTTGGGCGACGAGTTGGAGGGGCAGTTCCTGAGCTGCCTGCCTCCAAACTTTTTCAATTTTCCCTCAAAGTGTAAAGGTGTCCCAAACTGAGACATCCGTAAAATCCGAGTACGATGGGGCCTGCGCGACGTGGACCACCTACAGACGTCACGTCGTATCAGGTCGAAGTTGGCAGAAGCAGTCAACGCATTGGTCATAGAATGGTGAGCTGCTCTGTTAACAACTCTAGCAATCCAGGCCTTTACTTCACAAGCGTGGTCATGGCTGGATTTGCCTAGGGAGTTGGAATAAAAAATGGCTAGTGAAGTCAAGTCTAACAATGAAGACGTATCGACTACGTTTCGGACTAGCTTTGACGTGGCATTTGAGATCAGTACTGAAGGCGTCTGATGGAGTTTTCGTACCAGCTACACTAGAACGTCGCTGGAAAATAGCTTCCTGAATTTTATTATATTTTTTTTTTTTTTTCCGACTGGCAAAGAAGCAGGAAGGACATCGTCTCTTACTCCTCATTCAAGATCTACAGGTGCCTGAATTGTGTAGTCTTGAGTGGCAGTAGGAGGTTTTGGGCATTCTGAAGTTCCCAACAACCTATAAATCTTTTATTCTGCGGCCGTGGCGCTAAGCTCAGTCCAGTCCATGACCTGATCTATGGACGGCTGAAAGTGTTTCATCACACTCACTGTGTGCTGAGTTGTGTTCTGGTCAACTCCAGCATCCATTCGCAGCGGAATTGTCATCATTTTTAATATAAATCTACCATTCGCTCAGAGGGAATGTTGGTTCTGGTACATCTTGCATATCTGTACAGCATACCAGGTGACCTAGATGACGCAATTCTGTCATAATTGACACTTTCACTAAATCTCCCTTGTGGAGAAGCCGTGAACATATGGACGGCCGGCACTAACGGCTGATTGAACTGGCGAATGGTCGGCCTGAAAGTCCTGTTCTGGTAAAGCTGCCATATCTGGGTAGCGCATACCAAGTGGCATAGATAACTCAATTCCGTCATCTCTGATGTCACTAATTCTCCCTTGTTTTAAAATCACACCGTCACGTATTTGACGTGACGGGAGGTGTACACCGGCAATACCGACTGATTTGTCTGGTATATGGTCGGCCGGAATGTCGGCAAAGGTCCGGCTATGACCGGCACCTGCCTCTCGAATGGTCTGATTGGACGGAGATTCATCTATAACATCTCTCTCATGGTAGTGATATGTAACCAGTAGTACAGATTGACTGACGGGTACATCACTATAATCTCTGTAAATCTGATGTACAGCCAGTGCAGGTTGATGCCGGCTGGAAGACCGGTGCCATTTGGGCTGAACGGTCGTTGCCGGATGGACGGCCGGTGCAGGTTGATGCCGGCTGGAAGGTTGGCTGGACGACCGGTGCCATTTGGGCTGAACGGTCGTTGCCGGATGGATGGCCGGTGCCGGTTGATGCCGGCTGGAAGGTCGGCTGGACGACCGGTGCCATTTGGGCTGAACGGTCGTTGCCGGATGGACGGCCGGTGCCGGTTGATGCCGGCTGGAAGGTCGGCTGGATGACCGGTGCCATTTGGGCTGAACGGTCGTTGCCGGATGGACGGACGGTGCCGGTTGATGCCGGCTGCAAGGTCGGCTGGACGACCGGTGCCATTTGGGCTGAACGGTCGTTGCCGGATGGATGGCCGGTGCCGGTTGATGCCGGCTGGAAGGTCGGCTGGACGACCGGTGCCATTTGGGCTGAACGGTCGTTGCCGGATGGACGGCCGGTGCCGGTTGATGCCGGCTGGAAGGTCGGCTGGACGACCAGTGCCATTTGGGCTGAACGGTCGTTGCCGGGTGGACGGCCGGTGCCTGTTGATGCAGGCTGGAAGGTCGGCTGGGCAGCCAGTGCCATTTGGGCTGAACGGCCGGTGCCTGTTGATGCAAGCTGGAAGGTCTGCTGGCCGTCCGGTGCCATTTGGGCTGGAAGGTCTGCTGGCCGTCCGGTGCCATTTGGGCTTAACGGACGGTGCCGGATGGACGGCTAGTGCCGGTTGGTGCCTGCTGAAGTGCCGGCTGAACTGTCGGTTTCGACTGGACGGCCGGCGAAAGTGCATACTAAAATGGATCCAATCGATCCAGCAGAGACTCCATGCGTCCGGACTTACAGGCCCGAAAGCCATGCACAGACCTGCGGTGAAATTTACATCCACTGGGCAGCCTAAACCATGTCAACATAATTTCTTCCATTTCCACATTGCCAACACCCATTTTGCCATTCATGCCTTCGTTGTCGACTTTGCTACTGAAACGACAAAAGAAGAGAACAAAGCACAAATTAAAAAAATTCAGCATATTATTAATTCGATAATACTATAACCGTTACTAACGGAGTAGTCAAATTAACGGAGTAGTCAAATTAATGACAACACTAGTTATCGCCGTGAGCGTGTTGCAATGGTTCGTTCAAGACGAAGTCTACTGAAACGAAAAAGATGATAAACAAAGCACAATTAGCAATTCAGCACGCTATTAAGTCGCTATTACCATAACCGTAACTAATGGAGGAAGCGAAATGATTAAGTGTCGCATGAACTCGTGACTACAACACAAAGTCCGCCATTAAATAGTCGCAACTTGGTCGTTCAAAGACTTTTTTGAAGTCTACTGAAACTACAAAGAAGGTAAATAAAGCACAAATTATCAATGTAGCACGTTATTAAGTCGCTAATATCGTAAACGTTACATACAGAATAAGCGAAATTATTGAATGCTACATGTATTACATGCTAGTACCGCCATAAGCGTGCTTGACCACGTTGCAACCTGGTCCGAAGTCTAGAAAAGGTGACAAAGTCACTCAAATTGGAAAATATTGTAAAATAATGTATACAACCTGTAGAGAAAAGATTATCCAACACAGTAATTCCAAATTTAACTTTGGATGGTCAGAATTTACACTAAGATGGCTTGGCTTCATTGGATGTCTAATTGTACGTGTTTTCGCGTACAGCGAAGCTAAAAAACTAAAGAAGCGACACCTAGCGGGTAGCAAGGGGAGGTAAGGGGCAAGAGTTATTGCCCTTTGTCTATATGACATAGACAGGAAAGACGAATTTTCGTCTTTTGGTAGAGCTGGATTCGCGAGGTAGCAGGCTAATATCCCTAAAGTAATGTGATCGGGGAACGTATTCAAAGGAGAAAGAGAGCTTCAGACAACTCTGGAACTTGGGGTTCCTTCAAACAAGGAATGTTGACTGGTATTGGCAAATCATATTATGAATAAGCGTATCATATAACCATGGTTATTTATGGGATATGTCCACTGAATGACAATCCCAGTGTTCATGATCTAAAAATTAATTGTGTAGTCAAACAAGTAATGGGACATTTCACAAGCGTTTACATAATACTGGTTGTTTTGAAAATCATGTTGTATTGGTATATGTTGTTTTGTAACTGCATTGGTAGTTTTATAGAAATAGCACAAGTAACCTCATTGTTTAAAGTAGCTATCACACTTGGTAGTCTTGTAACCCATTCACGAGATCTCGTACCTTTCACGAGATCTCGTACCTTTTCAAACCATTTCCTTTGCATACTGCTATCAAATAACTGTTCAGCAAGTGTTTGCTTAAATTGCTCAACAATTGCCTGATCACAATAAATTGCAGTATGTCCTCGTCTGATTTTGACATCATGTTTTTTCATCAGAGATGATACTGCACCAAGAAATTCCTTGCCAGGATAAATTTGCAGTGGCCACTGCAAGGGTCCTCGTTGATAAATTCATACAAAAGCTAATACAACTTCAGCAGATAACAGCTCTGCTTATTTATATCTACTTGCAATATTAATGACAATTAACATGTATTTGTATGTATATTGACATTTTCCAATTTTAATAGTATCACGTGATAAAAACAAAATATTTGCTGATGAACTTCATTAGGAACACTGAGATCAAAATGTGCGTACTGAATTTGTTAAGGCGGTGATAGATAAATCTGCCATATTGCCTGTCGTGCTAAACAATCTGCAGCAATAGAACGTGTAACATTTGCAGCATTGGCAAGTTTACTAACCGCTGCTACCCTCCAATATCCTTATAGGCTATGATAAATCAATTCCATTATTTTATTATAATCGGTTGTTTAACTACCAGCCCCTAATTCTAGTTTACCTTTCATCACAGATCTTACTAACAAAAAAGTTAATGATTCTCTAAAAGGTTTACTTTTTATGGAATCTAATGAGTGTATTAATTTCACATCTGCAATATGTCATTGTTGTAAATATATGTTACATCTTGAATATAACATAGCTATTTACTGAATAATCTCCAGGTTTTGGTTGATTTTGTTCATCAAGTTGAATATCAAGTTGGGTTGGGTTCTAGGACCACAATAGATATATACAGGAAGAACTATTTTTTTTTGTCAGGGAGACAAATTTATATATTTTTGTACCACATTTCACATGCTTGCCTGTAAGTGCATGCCAATCATTTTGCGAGCCACATAATACGATTTGTGGGTCACATGTGGCATATGGGCAGTGTGTTTTAGACCCTTGGTCTAAACCATAGAAGTAACATTTGTTCCTTACACCACATGCTTTGTTTTATGGTTTGCCAACACCTGAGATCTTTAGAACAAAATATGTGAAGCCAGGTCAAAATTAAGAAAAAAAAGATACCAGCAACAACAACTACCTTATATTTTACTCCTCCAAGACTTATTTGGCGACCTGATCAAATAAAACTTCACCTTCTGACTTTACCAGAAATCCTTGTTAATTAGGTGTGACATATTATCAACTTTCTTGACAATTAATACTTACTTTCTAAAAACATCCAAGTAGAATGAAATGCTATTGTTGGGTGAAATTCTTTAGTTTTTTAATTTTTAATTTTTTTTTTATGGTTTAATGCCATTTTTCAGCACAATATAGTCTATACATGGCAGCCAGTATTAGTGGTGGAGGATGAACCCGGAAAACACCAGAAAGAACCACCGACCCACGAGAAGCTACTGGCAAGCTTTCTCACTTAACTACATTAGCCGAATCTTAGACTCGAACCCACGCAGACATAGGTGAGATGGCAGTGATCCGTAACAGACAGCGCTTTAGACCACTTGGCCACTCGGGGCCCCAAAATTCTTTAGTATAGTTTTCTGAAGGAAAAAATGAGTGGTATAAAATAATATATTTGAGAGGAAACCCCTTAGTCATAGTACTAAAGCAGCAGCAAATCATGAACGAAAAATCATATATATTAGGTATATCAATGTTTTTTCACTACTGGTTTTATCACCTTTCAATGTTTTTTATATAAATTTTCACAAACAAATAACCAAAGTTTAATTTTTACCAAAAATTATTCAGAACATCAGCTATCATTTTAAATATTATCTAATATCATCAAAATCTAAAATAATGTTGCATTTGTACTTATAAAGTTATTAAATTATAACTTACTCTACTGGTGTCATATTCTGTCCTTTAAAGTACATTCCATACGCAGACAAAAAGGGTGGTCCTCCAATATTAACAACTGCTTTCACCTGTAACATGTTTTAGCCTGAATCAGCATATTTTAGGAACATAATATACACTTTTTAGCAGACATCTCCATATATTTCAAACCCATCCTCAAAGAAAATTGATCTAGAATTCTTTCAATATACCTTTATGAAAATATAACAGTACATAAGGAATAAAAAAAATCTAATCTACTAGGTGTCTCTTATATACAGATTAAGTACTGTTTTTTGTGATTCTTTGGGTGTCCATTGTAAAGAGGTTTCTCTGTATGATAAAGTACTGTTCTGGTTCTATGATTTTTTTGGGCGTACACTATAAAGAGGATTCTATGCATAATCAAGCACTGTTCTGACTTTGATCCCCTGAGTGTCTAGTATAGACAGGCTTCTCTGTATAGTCAAGTACCATTCTTTGTGATTCCTGGGTGTCTATTATAAACTGGTCTCTGTATAGTTAAATACTGTTTCGTTTCAGTGTAATTTACAATAAATTCTGCAGGATTGTATTTGAATGAATCTTTAATTTTAACATTGTAGTGATATATTATTTAACTGAATTATCAAAAATATAATATTATGGTGACAGTTTCATCTTCTCAAAATAAATTATGCATGGAAACACTGATGAAAATGACTCATGGTGACTTTATTCAATACAATGGATTTTTAAGCTACATCTAACATGAATAAGTCTTCAGCATACTGGTATTATATCCTAAAGTAATGGCTACTAAGACCTACCCTGGATACTAATTTCTCTAACGGTACATCCAGATAGTCATTGGCATTTATATTACATACACCTCTCTCATGAGCACACCTGTACAAAGTACACAGACCACACTATAAGCAGGGTTTGAGTTACCAAGGGATCTAAAAAAAAAGTAAGATGGGGATGCCATCTAAAATGAAATCGAGAAAAAACCAGGGTGGGTGATGGGTGAAGTGTAGAAGGGGTGTAATGTGACTGTTTAATTAATGAATACTCAATTTATAATAATTTTTGGAAATTACTGTCAATAAAATGTTTTTATAAAGTAGTTTAAATATCTGAAAAGATTGCTTTTATTTTAAAGATACCTAACCTCTAAAATAGTTACCAACATTACTCCAAGAGGTTTCAACAACCATCATGTGTATATAAAAACATTGTGCATTACATCTCTATGTTTTGCAATTGTTAATTAACAACAAAACATGATTTTTTTTACTCCAATATCTTGTGAAACAACTATCAATGTCAAAACATATTTTTGTTGCTTAATTCAGGAATTTTAAGTTCACTAAAATTTCTTCATAATGAAGCTTACCTGTGAGAAAGAGATTTATATTCAACAAGTAATCTTTTTCTTCATTGTCTTGCAATATTTGATCACATCTATTAATGAGTAGGCTAATTTAAGGTAGTTTAGTTCATACCTGCCATAATCTACCATGACACATGAAAAACAAAATTTTTGACACGCACACACCCGAAAAAAAATCATACATGTTTTACAAACATTTTTTTAATCTAAGCCCCGAACAATAAAAAGTAAATTCTTGACCACTGTGATAGGTGCATGTAATCTGTAGTAACACTCCTGCTCAAAAGTCTGATAAACATATCCATGGGGCTTGCAGGCAATTAAAAGTCAAGGTGGTCTGATATAAATAACCAAAGATTACTTAATCGGCTGATAACTGCTTGGATGATGTATCATGTCAAATTATGCTGTGAGCGAGTCCAGTTAGCTAATTTGCACAAGTTAAGCAAACAAAGTATAACAACAAATTCATCTGAAGTACACAAAGAAGATGTGCCTAAGAACATATATTATTACACATCACTGCATTGAATGAGAATGTTGAAGCCAACTTTAATAAAGTTGTGATCATCAACAATGTTTCTTTGAAGTCAGATTTTAACTCCATATATAAATTATAAAACAAGATTTTTTCAGTTGTCAGAATAATGTTTTAATGTGATTCATTTTGAAGAGTGTGATTCTGGAAGCTCTGCACTATCAGCAAAAATAAATAGAAAAATTCTGGTTGATGAAGTTTAACTTTGTCAAGCACAAAAGCAAAGTGGTGCATTTAATTCTCTATACATACTGCAAATATTTATTTTAGTCATGAAATAGATTAAATGAAAGACAATAATAAGCACAAACTCATGTTTGCACAGTTAAAGTGTGTCAATAAAACATTAATATTCAAACTGAACAGAAGCGCTGTATTACTTGTAAGGCCCTCATGATATATATATATTTCTTTCTTGTTTAATAGAGACAACAAAATCTCATGGTCAAACTGCATCAGATACAGTTCTAGCAATGCTAAAGTTTAGCCATTATGAAGATCCCTTTTCTGACAAGATTCTCATGAATCCAGCAGGGAATTTTGGACAACAGTCCTATCCAGTCTCAAGTGAGAGAGCAGAGATGAACACTAATGACACTGGTATTACTTTCAAACCCCTAATAACGACTGATATTGGCAAGGACTGCATTAAAATGAAGCATATATTTTTTGCCATCCAATGAATTTTAAAGACAGAAACTGATGTTTTTTATGAATACAAGTGTGGTTGTGGTTATGTGAGTGTTTGCAGATGTGTATTTGTACTGTGCTGATATCTGACAATGCCAATTCTACAAACTATATCTTTCTCTCATGAAAATATTTCTTGCTAAGAATATTAAATGCTTTGAGAAAAAAAAAGACAGTTAAGTGTTCAGATTTGAATTTCCAAATTTCTCAATAGGATGACATCGCATATCATAACCATGACTATTTGCTCATACAAAGTTAAGATTTGCATGTCATTTAACTTTTCTCTGATTCTGCTCTCTTTATTTGATTTGTTACAAAAGATATAATTAATAAGATAATACAAAGCAGGTATGGTTTGAACTGAGAGTAACAACACAGCAAATGTTTGTGCAAGTTGGAACTAATCAGGTTTGCAAAGAAACATTTGTGGACATAGTTGTGATATTGATATTTTTCATGACTGAATACAAGAGGGCATGCTGCATTTATGATGAGTACATGAGTTTCTCTTGCACAACTTTTTTAACTAGTATTTATTTATAAAAGTTTTGCCACCAGTAAGCATTGACAATTTTTCTCATTAATCAAAATTTCATTGTTATTTACAGGAGTACTGAAAATGTTGTCTTGAAAGAAAATTTAACAAAACATAAGACTTCTTATTAAATGCTGAGAATTTCATAATGTTGATTTAAATTTCTGGGTACTAACCAATGTTTCTGATGATAACATGAGCAGTATATCAAAGTTTCCTTAACCAATTCTCATTATGATTCTCCTCACATTCAATAAATGTTTGGGCTATTTGTACAAATTATCAAGAGAGTGACATACATACTTCAACATAAAACTGAGTCAGATTACAATGACAAGTCACAATGGCCACTTGGTCCAACAAATATCATGGAAGTTACAATTTAGAAGTAGAGCCTTAATTGCTTAATTTACATATCAAAATATGTGTCCTATCAAACAGTCAATAGCCAGAACAATTCTTTACTTAAATATGAAAAAGAACTTGCTTTTGGTGAATATGCTCCCATCATCAATGCCAGTTCTCCTCCTTTTGATACTCCTACGACTCCAATACCTCCATCTGTAACAAAGCTCTGAGAGCTCAACCAATCTGCAGCCTCCTGCACAAAAAACATACATGTAATTTTGACTATAACATCTCTATCTGTGTAACCATAGAGACAACAATCAAATCATATATAACATTTGAGTAATATCTGGGTAACAATAAGTCATATATAACTTCTGACTCCAATATCTGGGTAATAATCTCTTAAAAGTTTATCACAGCCAAGTCATATTTCACTTCATGGAGGTATGCATTTGATGGTATAATTCATTTTCCTCTGCAATAAAATATCAGAGCCAAGTACAGCACAGGTCCATCTTTTTGCCAAGGGAAATAAACTATTCATCTAACCAATATGGATCACATTTCACTAACTCCTTCCAATGCTTTGCTTACTATAACTGACTCCCCTGATCAAATCTAAATATTTGTATATATCCACTTCAATGTCTGCAAGTTTTAAACTGCAATGGTAAATAGCTTAAATACCACCTTGCTGAATTTTTTTCAATAGTCCTTCCAACATGCCAATGACATCTACATATCTAGATTGAACACATTCTTAAAAATCACAATTATTTACAATCCAGAATTACAAATCTTGCTTTAGAAAACCACAAAAGTTACTTGAAAAATATTCACAAAAACCAACCAATAAAAAGTGAACTAGATGAAGACCTTATTCACCCTTGATATCATATATCGTAATTCATCCTTGATATCATATATCATAATTCACCCTTGATATCATATATCATAATTCACCCTTGATATAACATATCGTAATTCATGCACCCTGGATATCAAATATCGTAATTCATCCTGTATATCATATATTGTAATTCACCCTGGATATCATATATCGTAATTCACCTTGGATATCATATATCTTAATTAACCCTGGATATCATGCAAAGTAAGTCTACAGACAAGTAATTTAAGTCAATATCTGCTGTGTTACAATGATGGCTGGGTGACATCCTCTCTCATTAGAGCAGTATTAGCATTTAAAGCCAGAATGTAATCATGACAGAGACATCAATCACCAGGGCACTACAATGTTAGTTTGACATATAAATAAGCCTAGTTTACAGTTTAAAACATACAAACTTATCTATCAATTTAACAAAACCGATAAAGATTTATAGAGTTCTTGACTTGTAATATGATAAGTCAAATCCTACTTGTTCTAACCCTCTAAAGAGCAAATGAATCTTGGGGATTTTACCTATATTCTTGCTTACAAGTTGAGTCTAACTGCAAACTAAATGGACCCAGATCCGCTTTCACATAATGTGTAAACAGATCTGGGTCTGTGGAGTTTGATAGGAATAATCAACCAAACAATCAACATAGACCCTGATCTGCAGATGAAACATATGGAAAATCAGAATCTTTGTTGTTGACAGTTTCACTCAACTTATAAACCAATATATATGGTAGGCAATTTGCTCTTAGGGAACTTAGAATTATTACAATCATTCTGATTTTCAAAACTGACTTACAATAGTGTAAAAATGATGACTGGCAACAACAGGAACTTTACTAATCAGCTATCAGATAATTAAAATTAAGAAAACTATGAGTGCATTAGAAACTTTACTTGCCAGAGGCTATCATAATATATTCAATCATTTTAAGCTCAACTGTAATTGTAGTAGGTAAATAATTTGGGAGACTGAAGATTAGGTACAATAAAAAATGTGCACTGCAAGTATCTAAATAACCTTACTAAGAAATATTCAAGTTCAATATCTTCCAAATTGTGCGGCAAATCATCATAACGAAAATATGGCAGGGCAAGGGCAGCAAATCCCCTGGATGCTAACATGGCTGACCGGTACTCTGTCAACCCTCCCACTGTGCCAAACATGTCAATAATTCCTGCAAAGGGCCCAGGGCCTGAAAATAAAGAACTTCCTATATCAAGATATGCTATCTCAGTATAGTAATACCTATCCACACAAAAAACCTGGCTATTCAAATTTCAGACACAGCCATACAAATTGATACAGTTCATTTAAATTAAATAACACTTCTGTGGGACAATGAAATCAGTTTGGCTTCTTTTCGAAGAAAAAGTCATTTAGCACGTCACCCACCCACCCCCAGCTTAAGGGTATTATCCTCAACTTCCCCTGAACAACAAAAGTACATTTAAAATCCTGTACTGTTGCCCACAAGATGGTGCTGTCAGCTAAACAAGTTATTATTTATCTATTATTGTTACATGTATTAACATTTTTGACATCCATTTTGGCAGTATTTCCAACTAGTTTTTACTCCTAAGATGTGTTCTTACTGGGCATGTACCCTTGGATTTTACTGTATAAAATTTAAATGTGACCCATTACTGATGCATACAAATGCCAAATTATGAGTTTTTATGATAATGCGACTTGGAGTAGAGTATGACTCTTAATCACTCTTGATTTGCTCTCAGCATAATTTCTTATTAAGTGCACACTGTCCCTAACAAATTTACTTTATATGCCAGTGATAAACATTTGCTAGACTACTATTTACACATTATTGGCCCATAATACTGCACCTATGTGAAATCAGTATCCGAGTCAAAACATGACTAGCAAGGGCTAGTTTAATGTGTTCATATCCGTAAAACTGCAATTTGCTAGTTTAATGTTCATTTTGAATACCTGCAATGGGCTAGTTTGATGTTCATATTTGTATACCTACAAATGGGTTAGTTTAATGTTCATATCTGAATACCTGCAATGGGCTAGTTTAATGTTCATATCCGTATAACTGCAATTTGCTAGTTTAATGTTCATTTTGATTACCTGCAATGGGCTAGTTTAATGTTCATATTTGTATACCTGCAATGGGCTAGTTTAATGTTCATATTTGTATACCTACAAATGGGTTAGTTTAATGTTCATATCTGAATACCTGCAATGGGCTAGTTTACTGTTCATATCCGTATAACTGCAATTTGCTAGTTTAATGTTCATTTTGAATACCTGCAATGGGCTAGTTTAATGTTCATATCCATAAAACTACAATGGGCTAATTTAATGTTCATATTTGTATACTTGTAATGGGCTAGTCTGCTGCACTGACTGATCTGATAAATGACTGCCTCATCCCAACTAGTGCATTTTCTGCAGAATGGAGAGACATCTTGATGCTGTACAGTTGCTTAAACATATCTAACCATTAATGTTTGGTTTTGTACTGTCATTACTATTTATTCACTTTCATTCTTTATTAAGTTCTTCCAGTTGCAGACATCTTTATGTGCCCACAAAGGTTTTGACCTGTATCCCATACAAAATGTCCATGCCTTGCCATTTTCCTCTAGTAAAATTATCTCCCTACGCATATCCTGTGCTGGTAAATCCTCCTTTATATGTAATGGTTTTCTTCACACATTCAGCTGATATTTTAATGTAGTATTTTCTAAATTAGCATTAGTCCTGCAATAGTACCTACTAGAATAGACTCTAACGCAGGTCTTCTTAATCTTTTTTTGGGACAGGGTGGGTGTGACTGTGATGATGAACACATCATTTTTATTTGTAATATTATAATTCTTTCTATACCTGCAGGAAGAAAGAGGGCTCCTCTCAATCGTCCTTCTTTTATTAGTCTCTTCTGAACCCCTCTTGCCACATATGACCGCTTGACCACTAGAGTTGACAAAGGGTCAATTGAGAATCCTTCTGAAAATAAGTCCTGGAAACTGTGATGGTCATGAAATACAGAAACCTGAACCTCATAAGGAGTCATGGGGTCATTTTTCATTAACCGCAAACCCTTTCTTTGCCCTGGAGCAGGCTCCATGCTCCAAAACAGTCCCATATCTGACACACCTTGGGAAGAAAGGAGACCTAATGTTATATTTCTGAGATTATGAAGATAAAAAAAAAAAAAAAAAGAGTTACAGAATTCAATTAAAAATGTTGGAATTAAAATATACAACACTGAGAACTTTAATTCTTAGCATTATCCATAAGTTACAAAAATATATATCTGATACATTGCAAGAAATATGGTGTCTAATATAAGCAAATCTGAGCCAACTATAAATGACTGACTGGGAACCAATTTTTCAGTGTGAATGCCTGGTAAGACAATTACAATAGCAATGAATTTTATATTTATATACTTCATAGCATTCAATATTTTATCACTGAACTGAGGTACAATTATTAAAAGCAAAATAATGCTATATCATGTTAATTATGTGATGTGTATTCCATAATGCTTTAAATGAGAAAACAGAAAATCAAGAGTAACTTTTTTCCATACACTGCCTCACAGTTTTAATAATCTGCTACCCAAAGCAGTTAATGTACAAATTTTAAATGGACTGGAAGAAATTGTAAAATTTTTGCATTTCACATGGTTTCTCATGCTTTTCTAATTATAAATTTCCAGGTCTTTTCCAGGTTATTTTTTTCAGGATGAAATCACTTTTTTTCAAGGTTAATCACTGAATGGAATTAAAGAATATTCTGGATTATAAAACATCCATTTTCCAAATCTAAAGATGTTTCTTTTTCAAGACTCTCCAAAACAAATATGTCAGAAAACATGATCATGTACAAAAGCACAAAATTATTCACACAAAACAAATCTGACTATATTCCTATAAATTGGCATTTAAAGCCATTTCAATGTACAAATTTTAACTTTGCTGACCTGCTTTGTGGAAACAACATAATAAGCATTCATTATTTTGTTTCATTTCAAACCTTTAATACTAAAGAATTCTAGAGCAAAATATGTTCATGTTATACAAAGTAAACATTTTCTATCACAGTATGAAAAAAAACAACAATAAATGACAATTATTAAAATCTTATCTTGAAACAAAAAATAAGTTTAACCCTATATTTATGTGTGCCACTAAAATCTCAAACAAGAAATCTTCAACCAAACTAAACTCCTTATGATGATTTGGTTAAAAATTCCATCATTTAAAAACATTTCGCAAAAGGGTTGATATAAATCAATATCAACTTTTCTTGTAGTTCAATAAACCAGTCAACAAACCTGTATTGATAAATGGGCTCTTAATTGTTTATTAATATATATAATAAAAGGATGACAATATTACATTTCTTCTGCCTTCTTTTTAAGATCTGAAACCAATGATCAAGCTACATGTCACTGTATAATAGTTTCGCACCAAAGTTCAGCACAGAGATTTAAAATTTTTCTAATATGGGTTTCATTCAAATATTCCAACCCCATTTTTCACATGAGGACATTTAGGATGGAGCGTGTTTTCAGAGCAATTACACATAGAATATTTGGAATCTGCTGCCACCGTAAGATAGCTTACCAGCAGGCCTAGCAAATTAAATTTATGTTATACTGAGTTATACCCATGTGAAATCTATAGGAAAATTATTTATTTTCTCAAACTTGGCAATTATTATAATCGTTATGTCTTTAATCTGATTACAGACTAGAGGAAGCTCGACATAGATGAAACATGACCCAGTACTTGCCATTTCATTTATAGTCACATGACTTCACAAATCTCAAAAAATGACATCAGAAGTCCAATAGTCAAGTGATATTAACAAAAAACTCCTTTTTAATGTTGTTGTTTAAACTTTCAATTAAATGAAACTTTTATACCGTTTGTAGAAACCAGAAAGAACATTTAATTTGCAACATATTTATTTCGAGAACAACTACAAGAAACTTGCTTTGTATGCTCCCTGCGTGAGAGAGCACATGTCAACATGGTAGTCATGTGATACAACAAAACTCCTAAAGTTGGTCTCAGAAGAAATATAGATAATTTTGTACTCTTTTGTTTTTTTTTTGTATTTTTATTACAACCAGTCAAAGACTTTCATTTATTTTTTTCTACAATATTTGAAAATGACGGTTGTGAGATTCTGTGTGCTGATGTAACTTGCAATCAAAATCACTAGTACCAGCTCAAATTTCATCACCACACTAGTTTTATTGTAATTTCTGAGAAAATAAATAATTTTCATATCAATTTCATACAGGTATAACTTGATTTAACAACATATAAGTTTGCTAACCCATGGACTAAGCAGCTATGCTTTAATGCAACCATGTTGGCCTCCAATGATGCTAGACTGGTTAACATACCTTCCATATAAATATAGAAATGTATATTAAGCTGTCTGTGAAACAAAAAGTCTACTACCGGTAGATGAATCTAATCCACTGAGTGTTTGGATTGTCTAAACAAATATATTTATGGTAAGCACCCAAATGATCCATACTGCAACCTCCTAATATTTTGGCTTAAACTCGATACATTTAACTCATAATCAGTTAAGTTATGACTCAATTATGTTAACTGTTTCAGGCATCAAGTTGTGGAGGAAAATTTCTTTGGTTTTCCCGACTTTCATCAATATTTGCAAAATTCAAAGACTTTTTTAGGGTGGGAGGGAAATAAATTATCACTACTTTTTCCTGATTTCAGAAGAAGGATAATTCCATCAAAAAACAACTCCATCACACTTTTAGAACATCCACAGATAACTACCATCTTCCATCTTTGAAAAAACTTTTTGAAATTTCATACTTTTAATGCAATATGCATCATGCTGATGTACAGCTACTAATCAATCATTTCACCTCAGGTAGGAGTTTCCAAAACAAGCTTTGCTGAGAATGACATCACAGTTGCATGAATGACATCAATAAGAAAGTAACAGAGAAGGAGAGAAACTTAACTAGTAACTGCCTAATGATATTACCAATTAACGCTATTACCAGTTAATCAAGCAAGCAAGTAAATGTAACCTGTGTTATAATTAAATAAAAATGTGAAGCAACCTGCGATGACAAGCATATACCATAATGACAGAGTCTTGGAACATGAAAAAACATTTTTTTTTGTGTTCCAAGGTAAAATAAAGGTAAATAAAAACTTAATAATACACAGGGTGCTTAGAGTATACAATATATAGTACAGTGCACAGAACAGTACTTAGTGCGAATTGTATATCCTTGTTTACTGGTATTCCCAAAACTACTAGATGTTGATTTTGCTGTATTCATACTTTTTATAAAATCTCATTCTTCCAAAACACATTTAAAAACGACATCCACTGCTTTTTTATTTACCCATGCTCTCAAGAGTTACCATTGTTCAGAAATATAAACAATCCAACAATGTGATGTAAATCTAATGAAATGACATACATTAATTATACAAGTAGCATTACCAGCATACAGAATATTTACACAGCTGATCATCATTGATATATATAGTTCTATTTTGCAGCTTATCATGACACAAATTTGTAACTTTCAATACAATATTCATTTCACATTTGATTTTGGCCATCTGGTTGTTTCAGCATTTCTTTTTGTTTATAATTGGCAGATTTGTTGTGTGTTATTTTCTGACAAAAGGCAAGGTAATGTCCCATGAAACTGTCTTGGCAGGGATTTTTCTCCTGGGATTTCTCTTGCAGCAGTGCTGATATCTGCTTATTCTACAAAATTAATCCACACAAACTAATTGTTGCAAAAGCAAGAACTGGCTGAGTGCTGCAGAACTTTGAGGACTTAAAAAGTAATGAACGTGAACTCATTTGAAAGAATAAATTATATTTAAACTGTGATAGTATTCTCTGAATTATCTATTGTGCAAGCAGTACCAATATTAAATACTAGTTTGATATTCATGCTTTTGGTGGGGTTTTAAAAACAATGGTCTCTCTCCATATTTTTTAGCACAACTGATGGTTACTTAAAAACAAAGCAAATGAATGATAGTGCTCTCTCTCTCTCTCTCTCTCTCTCTCTCTCTCTCTCTCTCTCTCTCTCTCTCTCTCTCTCTCTCTCTCTCTCTCTCTCATTCAGCTTCTATATAGTTTTTGGGAGTTATTATTTAAGTTTAGCACAACTGTACCTGTAACTCAAATGGAAAAGATTTACTTCATTCAGTGCAAGTTAAAATCTTCAATATACATGCATGGACTGCATGATGTAAACATGCTAACTATATGCGAACCAAACACTATTGTTAATTCCTGCCATACTGGAGGCACATTTTTAATGAGTTAGCTTTATAACTGTAACCTGTCTCTTTTTTCTGCAGTTTATTATTGTTTGTTTAAGCATTATTGCATTTAGAATATTGTACCAATGTACCAGTAATTATCTTTTTTTTTTGCTTTCGAAATCAAATAATACATATTTGAATTGGGAAGGAATAATAAGGAAGCTGAGGAAAATTAAATATATTTGCTGACTTTTCCAACAAATTATATAAATTTATAACATTCCCATGTAATATTTCATGATGATAAGCCCTAAACAACCAGTCAATTTTTTAAACTGTCATTACATTAGAGAAAATACACTGATTGATTAGAAAGAAGAAACAAATGCTGAATGTGTCCCAAAACTTATAGTACATGAAAAAATTGCTTAATTTTGTGTCCAAACATTTCTAGGTCATAATAAAATTACTTTTGAAAATAATTTAGTGTGTCCCAATACTTAGTGTCCAAAGTTTTACAGTCATTACAGTAATGTATGTTGTTTTGTTGATGACTACACTTTCATAAATATTTGCAAGTTCTTAGGTAACTTTTAAAGTACCTGTATAAGTTCCCTGTAAGGATGGGTCTGTGCTAAGACTGACCTCACCATTCTCACTGGCAAGAAAGCAGGCACATGATGCATATTTATGTCCACCTTCTGTCAGACTTGCTTGCACTGTAATTGGTTGGTTCTTTGCCAGTCCTTTCACCTGTAACACAATCTTCTCATCTATCAAAGCTTCAACAGGACTTGCAGATATTTCTGGGTGTGCTCTTCCTTTGGATGACATTCTCATTGTTGATATGTAGAAAAGTCTGAATGATGTACAGGATGATCGACATGAATTTAGCAGTGTCAGCATCCTTTACACTGTAAAATGTGGAAAAAAATTATGACAGAAAATATGTTTTCCATAAAAAATTATAAATGCCAGGCATTGCATTTTTGTCTTAGAAATGCAACCACAGCCCATTTTCAGATTTAAATATATACCATGAAACAAATATACTTCTTACTTTGCTGTGAACTTATTTTTCTCAAGGCTATTGATTACTGTATTTATGCAAAAAGAGGACTCATCATTACTTAAATCATTTATTGAACATTGGGTCCTATCATTTCCATAGTGAAATCCCTGTTCATGAAGGCAAGGAGCCCTGTTGTTTCCACAGTGGAATCCTTATTCACCAAGGCAAGGAATCCTATTATTTCCATAGTGGAATCTGTTCATCATTACAAGAGGTCCTATTGTTTTCATAGTGGAATCTGTTCATCATTACAAGAGGTCCTATTGTTTTCATAGTGGAATCTGTTCATCATTACAAGAGATCCTATTGTTTTCATAGTGGAATCTGTTCATCATTACAAGACGTCCTATTGTTTTCATAGTGGAATCTGTTCATCATTACAAGAGGTCCTATTGTTTTCATAGTAGGAATCTGTTCATCATTACAAGAGATCCTATTGTTTTCATAGTGGAATCTGTTCATCATTACAAGAGGTCCTATTGTTTTCATAGTGGAATCTGTTCATCATTACAAGAGGTCCTATTGTTTCAATATTGAAATCCTTGTTCATCAGCACAAGATATTCTATTACTTCCATAGTGAAATCATTACTCACCAGAGCCATCAAGTCTTTAAAAATTGACAGTTTGAAATGGCCATGAAAACCATGGGAAAATGTACTTGATATGGGTGCCACATACAATTTTATACTGCATATACCAAAATTAAATTAGAACCTAACAGTTTTATTTTCTTGAGCAGGGGCCTAGGAATTTTTGTTGTTTTTGAAAATGTCAGCTCTCACACCTCTGGAAAAAATCATTCTTTAATTTATGGCAAAAAAACACCATATTATATCCAATATATTACCTGCCAAAATTATTTATCTGGAGACAAAATAATATTTCAACATGAAAGAAAATTACAATTTCTGCACACCCCATAGCTCTGAAAATTAAATTATTAGTATCTTATAAAAAATGTTTTTGTCATGTGTATGTTAATTTTTGTCATCTAAAAAGTGTAACTAAAGTGTGATGATTAATCTTACACTGTATTAACACCTGTAAAAGTCACTGTGCTGCCAATAAAAAGTGTGCTTATAATAATAGGCAGGGCTGACACTGAAGCCTACAATTTACAGTGCTACCTACACTACTGATCAAATAGGCAGGAATCTTGAAGAGGATGCTAATGCCTGGGCAAGATATTTACAAGAGAGGGCCAGTAAATATTAAATAACTTGACTCAACAAGGAAGAAAAAGCTAATAAACTAGATAAATTATGAAAACTGTTAGCATTTTACAGTTTATAAATATAATTACTGTTGTAATATTAAAAATTAATTCTGTAACAAATACATTTTTTGTACAAAAATAATAATAACTTGTAGAATTATTTTGCCACAAAAATTAACACATGCTTTTAAAATTATCAACTTCATTAAAACAAATTACTATCACTTATACCATTCAATAATGAAATACATAAGTATTCTATTCCATGCAACAGACAGACAAACAAAACTGAAATGTAATCTAACCTCCACTACTAAAGCATACATCCCAAAATGGCTATATCAGACAGACTAGAAAGATAATGAGCTCAAACAACCTTCAGCAAACTTTACATCTTAAAGAGATAAGATGCCCATAATTATCCCATGTTCTTTATATGAACACTCTATAGCCACAAAGCCTAAGACAAACGATGTGTAAAAGCTTGTCTCCTGAAGGCATCCAAACCCTATCAATGTGTTTGACTTGGGACCTGTAACGAGATAGATCACGCAAGGATTTGGCAGTTTAAAAAGAACATTATTTAAAATTAGCCCAGCCTTTTATCCCCTCCTAATGAGATGGTCAATCTCTTACATATGTCACATTTTTTATCGAATTGCTGTTTAACCAGCACATTTCTGACCTTCAGAACAAAATATATGTAGTGTAGGCCCTAATTCAAAAGAAAAAAAGATACTATCGCCATCAACTACCCTCAAATGTTGGTTGAGGGTTTATCTCAAAAGCAAGATGAATAGAACTGGGAAAATATGATAGTATTATAAAAAAAATTTGTTTACTTGCAATTAAAATTTAGTATTACATTTATCATATGATTTGTGAATATACAGAATTTCAATCTTTGAATGTAGTTTTTTTAACAACCAAACTGTTAATACATTCTCCAACTCATTTCCTGGAGTTGCAAATAATCTGAGACAGAAGACAAAGTTATGCTAGAATTTTTTCTTCAATTATCATCCTTACCATTATTTTTTTTTAAAAATTGGTCAAAGTTAATTATCAAAATTCTTTACAGATTGATTGAAAATTAACTTGAAGATTAAAATCGTTTATTTATCTGATAGAAAGTAATAATATTTTGATTTTAAAAAGGTGTTGATTTATTTGTGAAGTATATCATAAAAATGTTTCTTATAAATTTGCACAACTTATATCAACAAACAACTACTTGTGAACATCAATGACATGAAACTTGACAACATTGATTTGTCCCATCTGATTAGTTAACAAGGATTTATTTGAGAACTTACTGATTTGTAAAAAGAGAATAGTGAAGTGGAATTTGTTCATTGTACATGTCTTTTATTTCACAACTGAGAATGATAGATTTTCGAAGAAGAAAAATATCTCTGTGGCACTTTGTTGATCAATGTAAACAAGAACTGGGAGTTTATGAAACTATCCAGATAGCGTAGCATTAATATGGGGTTTGAGTAGTCCTACCTGTAAAACATAGCACAGGAGTCTGACGTTTTATCAATTAAGTACGGCGACATGTCTGACAACATGAATTACAATTATCAATAATATAAATAAAAATTATTTTTATATGTGGATATAGCACATGTCGATTTTGTTTAAGTGCTAAACATAAATATCAGCGTCAGGTCTTATATGTAGGACTAGGGGATTGAGATGATACACAGTTACGATATACATTTATGTTATTATTAGAGTACATGTGTATATGTAAATTGTCAGCAACTACTCGAACACTTACTTATACAAGTAGACCAACAAATTGTTATAAGCCTTTTTTAATTTTGACATAGCGGCATAGACAAAATAAAAAAAAATGCTTAGAACAATTTGTTGGTCTATTATACAAGTTCCTGTGTTATTTTAAAAATGATTTATTAATTGAGAGTAAGCAGATACTATAATTGGACAATTAATTTATCGACCCTTAATTGAATTGTAATATTGATATTATAATATTCTGTGAGACTATTAAAATAGATATTTAAAATGTTCAACTACATGTGTTTAGTTTATTCACAGTAAAGAAAAAAAAGGTTATAAACTCGCCAAATTCTTTACCAGCAACCGTGTTCCCAACGTGTGAAACTTCCCCTATTTCCGGAAGTACATCCATGGTTCCTGCCCCTCATGCAAATGTCACGTGACATCAGGGCCAAGGTGTAGAAATCAATATATGTAGTTGATAATGTCAAGTATTATCATTTGCCTCTGTAATATACTTAATTTATTTCAAGCAATTATTAGCCGGTGTAAAGACTTATAAATAATAGTGACAATACAGTAAACAGCCCTTTCTTTCAAACTTTCCATAAGATTATGACAAAAAAGGATCAATTCCACACTTTGGCGGCATCGAGGCATATTTTTGGTCACCCTCTTTTTTGCCTCATGGGTGACAAGTTTGAATAATACTCTTCCTTAGAAAATGCACATAACAAGTTGGAATTCCAAATTACCACAATAGTTCTTTAGAAATTGTTTGGTGAGGTTTCCGCTTGTTTTTATGATAAACTTATCAAAAAGCTACAAAGTAGATATACATCAGTGTACATTAAAAAAAAAATGTATGCATCGCGCAATATAAATTTACAGCATTAAACGCATGAAAATGCTGATATTTTTCCTAATTGTTTTTTTTTTTTTTTTACGAAGCGAGACAACAGAGATTGTCTTCATTGTTTGACACGTTCAGCTACACGAGAGTAGTTAAGGGGGGGGGGTGTTTACGGACAGTTGGAGAATACATTACAGACACCCTTTGAGGCTATTTGCGGACAAGGTTTTTCAGGTCACCATGGTGTTGAATAAAATTAATGTAGCATAATTTGAAATAGCATAGTAGATTCATTCAGTTTCTCAATGTAGTCAGATGACCGGTGTCTGTTACTAGCCTATGATGGAATGTGTAGTATTGTACATGAGGATCTAATAAAAGTTGCATTGCTCTGAGAACAACGTCTGTTTTATATGCATGTTAAGCACCCTACTAGTGGTCAATATATCAACATGGTGGCAGCGGTGGCCCATTAAGGACGCATCGATGCTCCTGCATTTTTATAGATAAACTGATTTTAGAAGTTACGCATTTTGCATCCTTTATCACAGTCTCACGAACTACAGATCCAGTGGCGGGAAAACTAGCATGGCGGACAGTCTCCTAAGCACATTCCGCTTACCGCCAATACTAAATGTAACCGATGGGAACGTTTCGAAAAACTTTAAGTATTGGAAAAGACAAGAGCAACTGATAAAGATGATGAGATACAAACAGCCATACTTTTGGATTGTGCATGACCTCACATTTTAAATATTTATGATCAATTTGTATGGGACGCAGATGGCGACGAAAACAGACCCGGCAAGGGTACTTGAAAAACTTGAGGCATTTTGTAACCCCAGAAAAAATTAGGTCTTGGAATCACATAGACTCTGGAATGTACCGTACCAAGAACCTTTCGACAGTTTCCTAACTGAACTTAGGACGAGAGCTTTGTCGTGTAATTTCAGCTAGAATGATAGAATGATCAGAGATAAAATAGTTTTCACAGTTACGGGAAAACTTCAAAAACTCTTACTCAGAGAAGAAAAGTAAAAGTTAAACCTGGACAAAACCATACAAATGTGTCGTGCATTTGAGCAGTCAAATAAACATAAAAGAACTGAGGGAGCCAGCTCTAGCAGTCAGACTGTGCATAAAATAACTCAAGGAAGTAAAGCACAAGCGCGAAGCCAAAAGAAAAGAGATACTAACAATCAACCTGGGATTGGCAAACTAAGAAATAAACTGTCCTCACCAGTTCAGGGTAAAGATAGCTTTTCACTTAAGGAATGTAAATTCTGCGGACGAAAACACGATTTCAAGAAGGAAAAGTGTCCGGCATGGGGCAAGACATGAGACGTGTGCAAAGGAAGGAATCATTTCAAGGTAAAATGCAAGAAAATACATTTGGTTAGTGCTAGCCCAACACACGAAGAACAAACTGATGACGATGATGAAAATTGGCTTAATACCATAGAAAACAGTCAGAAAAGTAGAATTTCAGCATTAATGAATGTCAACAATTGTGAAAGCGCGTTTCCAGTTAAGTAGCGGTGCTGACATTAACAATATATGCAAGAAATATGTTCGTAAAGAACAAGTCGGGCCATCAACACTAACTTTAAAAATGTGGAATAAGTCACATATGAAACCACTTGGAGAAGCTGATCTGAAAATTATGAACCCGAGCAATGGGGAAGAAACTACTGCTACACTAGTAGTTGTACCAAATGGTTACATGAATCTCCTAGGATCAAAAACTATTCAGCAAATGGGATTGAATACAGTTAACAGTGACAGATTTATTGCTGTGGTCGACACTACGAAATTCTGCGATCAAGGGGAAGAAACTTTTACAATTGACAAAATTGCAGCAAAAACATTGCCGTGCAGAAAGTTGCCACTGTCACTTCAAGAAGACGTGAAGAGAGAAATAGATAAACTTGTCAAAAGAGAAGTTCTTATACCTGCTATGGAACCGACTAAGTGGGTTAGTCAAATGGCTGTTGTACGAAAGCAGAATGGAAATTTGCGTATTTGCATAGATCCACAACCACTAAATACTGCGCTTATGAGAGAATACGCGAAACCTCCGACACTTGAGGACGTGTTACCAAAACTTGCTAATGCCAAAGTCTTCAGTAAACTTGATGATCGTGAGGTATACTGGCATGTAAGAGTTGATCAGAAATCAAGTGAACTAACTACAATGATTATACCTTTCGGTCGTTACAGATGGGTGAGGTTGCCATTTGGACTAAAGGTGTCGAGCGAAATCTTTCAAAGAAAACTCACTGAGGCACTTGGAGATTTGGATGGTGTTTTCACTATAGCTGATGATATAATTGTTGCTGGATGTGGAAGCTCTGAATAAGAAGCGAAACTAGACAACGAGAGAAAATTACAAAACTTGTACAAACGATGTATCGAACGGAATATCATGTTAAATGATGACAAAAAAGCAGTAGGATTGACGGAAATCATTGTTCATGGTCACAAAATAACTAGTGAAGGAGTCAAAGCAGACAAGACAAAGGTCAAAGCAATACACGAAATGCCCACACCAACGGATATTTCTGATGTGAAGAGGCTATGTGGCATGGTGCAGTACATGGCGAAATTTCTTCCAGACCTTGCAAATGAACTGGAACCGATTCGTCAGCTCACACGTAAAGATTCTGTCTGGAATTGGTCTGAAGAATGCGAGGCTGCTTTCCAGAAAATTAAGAAAAGGCTGACCGAAGCACCAGTGCTGTCATATTTTTTGACGTAAACAAAGAAGTCGTACTACAAGTAGATAGCAGCAAGAATGGACTCTGTGCTGTCTTACTTCAGGATGGTAGACCAGTTGAATTTGCGTCGAGGGCACTGAAACCATCCGAAAGAAAGTGGACACAAATTGAAAAGGAAGCTCTTTCAATGCTTTATGGTTTAGAACATTTTGACCAATAAACATGTGGACGAAAAGTTATAATACAAAATGATCACAAACCGTTAGCTGCGATACTAAAGAAGCCTTTGAGCAAAGCCCCAAAACGATTACAAGACATCATGATGAAATTGTCTCGATATGACATCGAATTTAGATTTGTGAAAGGAATCAATCTTGTTATCGCTGATGCTTTAAGCCGAGCTTATCTAGAAACTATCGACATAGAAACTGAACGACCAAGGCTCCTGAACGTTATGTTCGACAATTTCCCAGATGCGAGACTGCAAGAAGTCAAGAAAGCAACTTTGGAACACTCTGATATGCAATTATTTATGGAACTCATAATTGAGGGCTGGCATGAAGCCAGAGACAAAGTGTCATACTCAGCGTTACCATAGCTTGATATGCGGGATGTCCTTAGCGTTCATGATGGAATAATTGTCAAAGGAGAGGCGATTGTAATTCCAAAATCATTGAGAAAGGATATGAAGAATCGTCTTCACAGTGCTCATTTAGGCTACGACAGCATGATGAGACGAGCTAGAGGAAACATATTTTGGCCTGGAATGGCAGGAGAAATTAATCAAATGGTTAAAACATGTGAAGCATGTGAGGAATGCAAACCTAGAAACCAAAGAGAGCCGCTTTTACAGCACAATGATGGAAACAGACCTTGGAACAAGGTAGGCATGGATCTGTTTGAAATAAAAGGTAGACAGTATTTTGTTCTGATCGACTTTTTTTCAAATTTCATAGAATTGGACTACTTAAGTACGGCAAGTTCTAATCAAGTTGTAACTGTACTGAAGAAACAATTCTCAAGATTTGGTATTCCGACTACAGTTATATCAGATAATGGACCCCAGTTTACAGGAAAGGAGTTCACACAGTTCATTCGCAAATGGGGAATTAACCACAGAACATCAGCCCCGAATCATCAGCAATCAAACGGAAAGGCTGAATCTGCTGTTAAAATCATTAAGAACATGTTGAAGAAGACACTCATAGATGGTAGAGATCAATATGAAGCCTTGTTAGAACTTAGAAACACTCCGCGTCAGGATACTGGACTTAGTCCGACTCAAATGTTTTTTGGAAGAAACACTCGATCAATGATCCCATCAACAAGTGATCTGAGTAAGAAACCAGGAATTAACTACCGACCAGCGCGAAAACGCTCAGTAAAGAAGTGGTATGATAAGAGAGCTCGAACATTATCACCACTGGGTATCGGAGAGTCCGTATATTTTGAACACAAGGAAGGGAAAAAATGGAAACTTGATAAAATCAAGGAAAGACTGAGTGAACGCTCATATATTGTGGAAAGTCAAGACGAAGGAACGTATAGACTGAATCGTGTGCACATACGACCCACAAAGATAAAAATATGCATCCGGGAGACTTCACCTTTACGTGAACCAGAGAACACTGATGTACCAACAAATAGCCACAAAGATTAAACAACTGCAACAACAAGTGAATCAAATAACCCCGGAATGTCACCTTCAGAGAATGTTAAAGATGACGTATTGCCAAATTCAGATATGACGACAACGACTGCACCAAGAGTAAGACCCAAGAGAAATATCAGGGAGCCTGCCCATCTCAAAGACTTTGTGTGCTACAAGTGAATTAATAACTTTTAACATATAGACCCAAGTCAGTTAATTTTACATTGTTTTGGTTAGCGAATATGAACTGATAATCTGATAATAGAGTCAGACAGCAAAGATCCAAAGTTTAGCTTACACTATACACTATATGTTCAGTATATCCCAAGTATTTGTATTAATCAATTAATAAAGTAGAGATAACTAGTTCTTGAAAGAAAAGGGGATGTTGAATAAAATTAATGTAGCATAATTTGAAACAGCATAGCAGATTGATTCAGTTTCTCAGTGTAGTCAGATGACTGGTGTCTGTTACTAGCCTATGATGGAATGTGTAGTATTGTACATGAGAATCTAATACAAGTCGCATTGCTCTGAGAACAACGTCTGTTTTATCTGCATGTTAAGCAGCTGACTGGTATGTCCCCTACTAGTGGACAATATATCAATACTTGGGTCTGTTTACGGACAATGGGAATTAACATGGTGAATATCGGGACTGTTTACGCACAAGGGAAAGTTTGGTTTAATAGGAATGGAACAAGTGAGGTGACGTCACGGTTCTGGGCATTGGTAACAATGTTGCAAGGGTCTGACTTGAATACCCGCTTCAATAAGTAGAGACAAATACAGTTGACATAAAGACACACACACACACACACAGATTATATATATATATATATATATATATATATATATATATATATATATATATATATATATATGTGTGTGTGTGTGTGTGTGTGTAATTGACCCAAAAAATTTAGACAAGAATATTTTAGGGCCGTTGGTTTTATTTTATCACCATTTCGTAAACATATAGGGCATCGCATAGGTCTTTTTCTCTTCCTCAAACATCTGGACCGTAGATGAGGACTCTCTTTAAACAGCCTCGTCTCTCCACGTCTATCCTTCTTTTCCAAACGATCGCTTCGGTGTTCCGGGTGTTTCTCCATGACGATTTGACATACATGGGTAAATCCGTACGGAACGGCATTGACGATACGAGAATAGATGATTCAACGTTAGTCCACATCTTGTGACGAGAACAGGTGAAGGGAATGATGTGAACCGGAGATATGTATATTGGAAGAACGGATCGATCCGGACTTAGAATTTTTTCCTTCAATCCTAATACGCGTTACAAAATTCAGTCAAAGTGTGGAGTCTGTCTTTCAATCCAAAGAGAATTGACTGTGACGCCATATTCCCTATATAGAAGCGCTAGCGTCTATGCGCAATGAATCAAGGCGAAAGAGTTTTCAAATATGACGAAAACTAGTAAGACGAATAATTGGGGTGCACCTGCCGTGGAGATGAGAAGCGATGACATAGTAGCGGATACTAAAGTCAACATAGTCCAACTTCCAGAAGAGACCGATTTTAATTGGAATTTAGTGGATTTTCTCTCTTCGCAAGAACATTGTTTCGGTATCAGGAACTTCGCCACATTCTCCTTCCTTACCACACGTCAAGGAACGCAAAGCTACGTTAAAAATCCTAATCAAACAAACAAACGAAACCACACGTCAAGGATTTTAAACAGAGACAGAAGGAACTGGAGAAATTTTTGCAGCAGAAAAAGAAGCAGGACAAGCTTTTCTCCTTCAGCAACAAGAGCAAGAAGAAGAAGAGGCAAGGAGAAGGAAATGACAGGAAGAAGAATCATCAGCAGAGAAGAAACAAGGTCTAGGAAAGAGGGAGGATAGTGAAAGTGAAACAGTGATGGTACTCTTAGACATTTTGTCAGAGTTAAAGAGTCTGAAACAAATGTATCATACTTCTTTAATACGACCCACAATAAAAGACATGCCTGAGCCAAACAACCCAACCCTGTTACTACACCTGAGATACCGGCCCTAGTGATTTCTACAAAATCATCGAAAGAAGCAAGTCCAGAATTAGGATTTGGCCGTGGAAAAAGATTAATGCAGTTAAAGTTGATTGCTTACCGCTCCTGTTTTTTTTAAATAAAAAAATTATTATAGAAAAACAAACACCCAGCATGGCCAGTCACTTCTTTCGAAAAGTGATAGTATTCATTTTGCCAAAATAGTTAAAACTCAAAATCCCCTTTTACCCCAAGATGTACGTGTGTGAGTAAGTGAATGTATGTCCTTATTCTAACAAATAAAAGCCAAGAGACACTTACTTTTCTTCTGTCTGGTCTATTCTTGTCCAATCATCACAATCCAATATTACAACACAACACTTTAAAAATTCATAAACCTTTTATGTCTTTGTTTACTATATTTGTTGAATTTCTTCACTTTTACAGGTTTTTCCTTTTCTTCCTTGCTATCTCATCGTCTTTTCTTTCTTTTTTCTCTTTCTGGACGTGTCTGGGTTCTTCCTTTTGGGACGGTACCTCTTGTTCTTCCTGTTCAAAAACCCTTCTCTTCCTCTTGCTTCTGTTATTTCTTTGGGCAGTCTGAAGACCAATGTCCTTTCTATTGACAATGATACCAGGTCACTTTACTTTTGTCTCTTGTACTACCTGTCTTGGATTTTGTCGGTATGGGCATTCTGTAGCCCACTAGCCCTTTCTTCTTATAAGATATATCAAATATCTTTACTTTTATCTCGAAAGAAGGGGAGCAGTCCGTCGGCTTGTCTGAAGAAGAAATTCGAATGACACCTCGCAAAAGTCTGACAAGAAGCTGGATCTGTGAGAAAGGAGAAGAAAGTAAGAGCCACAAACGTGATTAATCGCTTCGCATAGTAGATGAAGTCTTGGCTCAGATGGGCCATATAAGGCGTAGCAGTCTCCAGTCTAACCGCACATTTTTGACTTGTCAACCTATGAATATGCCTTTTATTGTAGCTAAACTAAACGTAGCCTACGTGCAATAGCATCGTGTCAGGCAAAGTCTGACACCCAAGCCCGACGAGCTAGAGAATGTCAGGATGTTGAAAGTGGCTGAAAACAGGATAGAAGAGGTCTAGTGGACTTATGGGAGGAGGCCTGGCAATACTCGCTATTCGCTGATGATAATGGCATCTGGAGAGCATAAAACACCGCTACCAAACCAGTCATTACTGAAATGCAAAACAGCTTAGATAACATAGGGAGATGGGCGAATAAATGAGGATTTAAAATCTCATATGAAAAAACGGTAGCGAAACAAAACGAAACAACAAACTAGTCTACCCAAACTTTTACCTTCAAAACCAACTAATCAAATATATTAAAGTAGTAAGATTCCTTGTGATGTATTTTGACAACCGCTTAACCTGGGGACGCCATATCGATATTCTGATTCAAAGATACAATTAAAAAAAAATAATAAACCTCCTACTTAACCTCAAAGGTTCAACATGGGGATCTAACTAAGAAACCTTGCTGACCATCTATAAAGTCCTCGTAAGATCCAGACTAAACTATGGTTGCCAAGTGTATAACTCGGCTCCTGGGCAAATTAGATGCAATCCAAAGGAAAGCTCTAATCGTTTGCACATGCACACTCCCCTCCTTCCCACTAGAACTCCAAGTCATCACCGGGGAACTACCTCTTAAGCTGAGATGACAGGAAATGTTACTCAGAGACTCCATCCGATTAGCCAGTCACCCCAAAAAGCATCCCACCAAAATTGCCATTTGCAGATTTGCAGATTTCTTTTAGTTCCAAGCGTACCAGGGAGCAAAATAATCTTAGAACTTAATGACCAACTCCCAATCTCTGAACAGCAGGAATAATACACCAAACAACCTAACCAAACCCTTTGGACACAAATCAAACCAAGGATACACACTGTAGCTACTGAATACGGAAACAAATCGGAACCAGAAAATAGACTAAAAACCCTAATCGCAAACGAAATACAGGTTTCCTTAAAATATATACAGACGGGTCAAAAACAACTGAACCACCTAGAACGACAGCTGCTATATGTAATCCCGGATTTCGACATCTAAATGGGAATCAGGTTATCAGGCCATTTCTTTATATACACTACATAAATTCTGGGCAATTATTAAATCACTTAAATTCAAACTACTACTACAGTAGATACTATTTGAAGTTATTGTAAGGGATGTTTTAGTTTTACGTCCGTACTAGACACATATCGAGTGTTGGTTATTCAACTTTGAATAAACCAAAGCTAACTACATTGAAAAGATGCAGAAGTTACGAGACGTTATCAGCAATGCGGGGATGATAGGAAAATGTTAATAAAACTGGACCATGATTACTATTACAGTCCCCATCGAGTTAAGATGGAGAACAACAATCTCAGAAAATCAAAGGAAATGTAAATATATCTCCTTAAAGAAGAAAAGGGGGAAAGGGGAGATGAAACGGACAAAAAGAGGACGAGCGAACGGAATAATAAAATAGAAAAGGAAGTGGAAAGTAAAAGGAAGAAAGGATAAGAGAGAGAAGGAAATAAAGGAGGAAACAATGAAAACAAAGCAGAAGACAACAGCAATAACAAACTAAAAAGATGATGGAGAAGAACAAGAAACTAGAAAAACAAGAAGAAGATCATAAAAGTCCTTTTCAGGGACATTCATATGCCTATAAAAGACAAGCTTTCTTGCCTAAGATTTTTAGTCGATTTTATATTTTCGGTGTGCCAGATTGATGTTCATCAGTCTATCTATTTGTGCTATATTTGTTTATATCTCTATTTGTCTCTACCTTTGGTAGCACGTATTCAGGTCAAACTCTTGCCATAATGTTACCAATGTCCAGTACCGTAACGTCACCTCACCTGTTCTTTTCTATTAAACCGAGCTTTCCCTTAGCCGTAAACAGGTCCGATATTACCCATGAAAAATTCCCATTGTCCGTAAACAGCCCCAGGATGATGTGAAAACCCTTATCCGTAGTCTCATGGGTATCAATAATGTATTTTAGCATTGTCCGTGAACAGTCCCAATTCACTACTCACGAGAATTTGAATAATTGATAACTTGAGTTTGAGTATTTAAATTTCTTGAATAGAGTTTTATGTTGCATTTATTGTTCTGAGTTTGCAAATAACAGTTTTTTTGTTTGTTGCTCTGCTATTGTACAACGGAACTAGCTGACACAGATTCCGGATTTAGTGTGTAATATTTATTGTGGGTGAGGGTTGTTCTGCGAATGGTATTGTGTAATAATGTTAACAATGATACTAACTTTAGAGAAAGTAATTCAGTTAGTTACAGGAACTAATCTAATGAGACCTTCTTTAATGTGCTATATATACATTATATACAGAGTTCTTTGGAAACAATTGGCACAACAATTGTGAATTTAGTTATTCTGAAATTCAATAAGTTTCAAGTCCGTAACACGAACAAAATCATAAGTGAGTTATTTAAATATATACAATGTCATATCGCATTGATACATTAATCTGAAAAAAGTATATAATTAGAGTCAAGCAGCAGACATTTATATTGCATAAAACTGTTTGGCCGCTTTAACATCTCCAAATTTAAACATTCATTATGAAAATAAGGAATGACAGGATCTAACCTTGGGTTATTGGGAATGGTGTTGAAGAAATTTCAGGTGGATCAATTTATTGAAACTCTTTAAAACAATTTCTTTTGGGCTTTTGTATTTCAGTTGTTACTTCTTTTCTAACAGCCCTTAATTTAGAGTTAAATCAGCATCTCTTTGTTTGAAGATGTTTCTTAGGTAGACAAAAAATAGCTTTTCTGGACACTTTATACATAAACGCAGCCTTTAACGTTTTGCAATAATGTTTAATGTGAATGGACCAAGTTTGACTCTTATCTGCAAATAAGTAAAAACAAATTATGAGAGGTCATATAAAGGTTAATATTGTCAAACAGAACTTGGAAGTTTGTCACGCTCATTGCTTTTTCTTCTTTATTTTATTGTATCTAGAAGGGTCTTTGTTTTTTCTTTCTGTATTTATAATCCTGCCATTTTCGTTGTACTATATTTCAAGTCTGTTGAGAGTATTGTAATAAATTTGGAGTAAGTGTTAGTGAATTTGAACCATGCTGGGTTCGTTAGTATTGGGTACAAGCCGAATGACTGTCCCTTTCAGTAACATAGTCCATATTAAAATTCAGCGGTGTATACAAGTATTGTGATTGAAAAGGCAGCATTTATGGTTGGAAATCAGTAAATTATAGAATGGAATCAATAAGTTGGAACTTGGTAGGTACCGTTTATGTGGCCATAGTGGAAAATGGGCGTATGTATATGAGCGTGATACGCCGGAAATTCTGTGGTTTGACTGGCCTAGGGTCGCGCAGTTAAATATTTCCCAGTTAGTAAGGGAATACTGGTGTAATTTCTATGGCATGACAAGCTATCGGTACGGAAAACGGATGATAATGAATAAAAACCATGCAAAGGTGCAGTTAATGGACGTTTGGGCAAGTTGTCTCCTCTGTGTCACCAATTGATTAGAGCAAAGATTATTAGTTATAGCAGACACGTCTTTCTTTCCATTTTACAACTCAAGTTGTATGGAAGTCTTTGGAAATTTGGGGAAAACATATGACTTCCAGCGTGACTCGCGCCAGGGTTTTGACACCGCTCGGTCAAGTGAATACCCCTGTGAGTGTAACAGTATCTTATAAGTTATTTTCAAGCTCGGTTTTGATTTTGAAATTGATATTTCTTATCTTATAGTGAAGAAATTAATAAATGGAAAGAATAAAAGAGGTATGGGGATAACCCTGTTTGGTAATCAACAATTAATATTTTTACTTTCCGAAAGGTGACCATTTTAAGACACTTTTACACTCTTTCAACAGATTTTTAATGTTTCAATATCAATTTCATGGTCTAGAAGAACAAAAACTTTACAAAAGTCAGCCATAATAGTCAACCATTTCTCCCCTATCAAAAACCATTTATCAATGATAAAGTGAGTTTCTTAAATGCCAGACCGATTATCATGAATAAGATTATGAGTGTTCAAATAGTTGACAAAAATAATGTTCATTTATGTGAAGGTTCTGGTGCTTTCCAAGTTTGGGATTGGGTGCTCCCAATTTATTTAAATTAATACAGAAGACCAACCCTGGCTCGTTTTTGTCATAAATTGAAGTAGTGATGGAGAGATGCAAAGCTCTAAAAAAGTCCCCAGTCAGCGGTGCTGACAGTTCAATTAACGAATACACAAATTGTGAAATTTAGATAACAACAATTTAATATAATTAAAACAGTAATCTCACAATACAATGCAGCTAAAACCTATCACTCGACCAAGTGACAGTCTAGTTCATTCTTTGAATTAATGTGTGAAAGTTTCCCTTCTGTCCTGAGTCCTACTCATCTGTATGTTTCTTCTTCTCTTTTCCTTTGTCTCCTTCCGTTCTCTCTTCAACTTCTCCCTCTGTTCTTTTTCTCTCTGTTGTCTGCCAGAGACTCAGACCAACTGCTGAGGTAATTCACTCTGGTCCCTAAAACTTATTCTCTTTTGTCTCCCAGAGACTCGGGCCACTCCCTCGACTTGATCATGTGTCGATGATTTTTGGAGACCACCTTGACGGGGTCGACACTCACCGTTTTAGCTTTACATTTAAGACACCGTGAGATCATGGTTACTATACACATTTTTTTAGACCTAAAACAGCCTCGTTAGGAGTGTGTCCTTGATTACTTTTCTGGAAGTAGTCGACATAGCAACATTCAATGATGTTATCGTTGATCTGTTGTATCGAGTTATACTTTTATGAGCTGTGTGGAGATATGCACAACTTCATCGGGAGGAGGTAAATTATGTCATGTCAATCGTGATAATTGTGCAGGTTAATAACGCAGCTCTCGTCAGAGGTGCTATGTTCAGGAAGAAGATCTTTAGAAAAGACACGTCTGAAACGTTTAACGCTGGCTCCTAAAAGGTTCTCCAGATCGAAGCTGCTTTTTGTTTCTCATAGCCTTGCCACGAGTAGGTCCCGGCAACTGAAGTCCTTTTCTAGGGCGTGGTATCGTCGAGATCCTGTCAGAAAACTATGTTTTCTATATCAAGTCCTCGTACAAAATGCGACACTGATCTGACGTGATCAGCTTTTGATCCAGAAGATGATTAACGATCTCTAAAATTTCGTTATCCACTTTCACCCTGACATTCCCGCTTGTTTAGAAGCGATTAGTAACATGAGTCACGAGATTATCTTTGTGGGAGTACCAAATTAACGGATGCTACCCCCTCTTTTTAAAGTCCTTCTTCTATATTAGAAGAATCTTTGTTGGATACTTGCACTTTCTCGTCTTTAGATTCTATTTTTTTTCTCCTCACGTCGTTTTTCCTCTCTCCACCAGCTCTGAATAGGTCAGTGCTTCTGCTTCTGCCTTCCTTCATCGTTTCATCTCCTCAATATGAGGTATGGCAGTGATAGTCTTCTTCTCTAAGTAATACTTGATCTTTCGCTGTTCATCTATTGTGCACGACGTATCTCCAATCTAAAAGTGTCTGGGCCTAGAAAATACGATAAAGCGGATGGCACATACAATGGCAACGTCGCATTAACTAGAACGTTTCCCATAGCAGGTCAAGTGACGACCAATATCTTGATGACTTCACCATCCTCTGGAACCATTTCTCAAAACTCACGACATGTAGGAATGACTGAACTCAATACCAGATCAAGCATGGTGTATAATTTTGAAACTTCCGATCGTTCCCTCTGGATTGATAGAGATGCTTGTGGCAATTTTAATTATATGTTATTCGATAGTAGAAGGATTTCTCATAAACAATTCCGGTTACTTCTATACCTGGTGGATATCAACAATACCCAGATAAGTTTGTACATAGCAACCAACATGCAAAACCAAACGATGTATGGACTACCTACCACATGACCCATCAACGATAATACTCAAGAGATCTCCTATGCTCAATTCCTTGGGAAGCACTAAAAATTATCTACAACAGGAGGGTCTGACAGTAGTGATCACCATGTCGGGAAACGCTATTAAGGGTCTTCCAACGACAACTCCGTCGAGCAGCTAGTTACGGAAATGTGAAGAATTATGCGCTTGCATGTTCGAATGGCTCCATGACGACTAAAAATGCGATCGGAGTATAAACATTGGAGGGTTACATGATAACAGTAAAAGTGGAAGATGATAATGAATATGTTAAAATGTTCTTACACAACTTTATCTGGACGTTGTTCAATGACGATATTCCTGATGGAATGCAAGTTTATCATGTCAATGAACAAGTCACCGACAACAATATTTCCAATTTATCTTTAAAAGAGGAGTTTAACCACATCCGGTATACAAATTGTATGAGGCTAACAGAAGATGAGTTGTCAGGCACATTATAAAAATTAATTATTGGCTATGTTGATAATATGGGATATTTTCAAAAATCGCGCTAGACTTGTTATAGCAACTAACCCTACAACAGGAGAAGAAACACTATTTCCATCAATGATATTAATTGAAAAATATGTTAATATTCATTCACGATCAATCAGATTTGTTGCTGATATAACCACCCAATTTGACTTCTCAAGAAAAAAAAAAGAACAGTGATAGAATCGTCTTTCGATATTCGCTTCCGTTTAGTATAGTGGTAACATAGCTGTTGATCAAACAGGAATTAACTTATTTATTTAAGGTTTTTTGTCGTACTCTATCCACACCTTATTGTATTTCAACCTGGGATCGACTTTATTAAGCAAATTAACAAAAAAATATCGTTCTACTTCGAAGTAGACCATTGCATTAAAAACACAAAACTAAAAACCAATCTTTAGAATATCCTTAAGATTTTTTTATGGTAAGGCAACAATGAGCTCATTTCATGACAGTGTCTCTGTCATATCTGACAAAGATCTTTTCTAAATTATTTTTTTTCGAGTTCTGATACATCGAAATATGTTAACAGTACCTAAAAAAGCAGAGTACGGATCATATACAACGATCAGATTGATATGTTTGAGATCTGTTTTATCGTTGCTCATAAACACTGTCACCACACCAACAACAGGTTCAAGTCAAATATCTTGGATCGAACTAGTTGGTGTCCAACTGTTAAAACGATCACCGTATCCACGCAATTTGACTAAACTTCGTTTAGCTCTCTTTTTGTATTACTCGTTCGATAACAAATATATCTGTTGTTGTTAGTTGAAGTTCATGCTCATCAAAACTTCCTATAACATCTACGTTTGTAAGATCTTATAGGTTTTATGTCACCTGTATTGTTGTTAAAATCTTGTCGATGACAAACACCTCTTCAGACCTGTTCGGGGCAAACCCTTTTTTCAAATGCCTTTTTCGTTAATGATATTCTGACACGATCACCAACATACAACGTATGCCTGCGATATATGTTGTCCTTTGCAAAAACCGGATTTTTGTTTTGGTAGCATCGTTTGGTGACATACCTGTTGTACTGTATTTAGTGTTTTAATAATATATTATATATGTTGGTACTTTTCGTTGGAAGCTTTTTGTAGATTTTTTGTCGTAATGTTGTTTGTAATGTTGTTTTGACTTATAAACTGCTCGAACCGCTATTTAAAAAAAAACTCTGATCCATGGTGGGTGAATATTTTATTTGGTTTTCGCTCAATGTTGACAAAAATATCTTCTAGCGCTTTTGTTATCGTGGATTTAGTTTTGTTAGCAGCAGGAACGCTAGATGCGTATTTACAATTGAAAAAAAAGGTCCATAACGTTAAACATGCATTTTTTAAAATCTTTATACTGTTCAATGGTTTGGGGCCCCGAGAGGTCTATAGCGCTCTCTGTTACGGATCACTGCCATCTCACATGTCTGCATGGGTTCGAGTCTCAGATTCAGCTAATGTAGTTATGTGAGAAAGCTTGCCAGTAGCTTCTCGTAGGTCGGTGGTTCTTTCGGGGGTTTTTCCCGGGTTCTTCCGCCACCAATAATACTGGCCGCCATGTATAGCCTATCGTGTGCTGAAAAATGGCGTTAAACCTTACAAAAACAAACTGTTCAATGGTTTGAGTATTGGGTGATCGCTCAGATATCATCATTTGCGTTTGCAAACTTTTTAGGTTTGTGAAGCTCGTGAGCCAGAACGCTCTGCGTTCCACTGACATTTGATACAAGCGTGCTAGGCATCCCAATGCGGAGTTAATATTTTGCTCCAATGATATCTTGAACAAGCTACCGATAAATTTGGTCTCGCATATTATCCAGTTACATCTCTCGTAGTTCGTCAAGCAAAACCAGATTGCATCCTAGTTTGTCGTTAACGTGATTGCGATAACAGATATGACGCTTCGTAATTGCATCAACTTGACAGTAATGTTATTGTCCTGGTAATGAATCGTCATTTTCATCGACTTGCTGATAATGTGGATTCCATGGAGTGGTATATTTTTTTTTTTATCCTGGTAATGTCCATCCTCCCTTTGGTTTCAGTAATTTGCCAATACTTTTATGTATATCCATTCCTGATCCGATGACAGCCTCATGATTGCAAACGCTGACAATAGGCAACTATCTTATTTTGTTCCAGGAACAGATCTTTGTTCACATCTTTGAAATTACATTTAATTTAGTTTTGGTCGCTAACAAAATTAACTTTATCGTCAAATGTTACTTTCGGAGTTCTAGCACTCTGGGTTTGCTGGTGTCTCACCAATGTTCATTTGCTTGTCAATATTAAATGAAATAACTCGTGTCTACGATTTCCATAATCACACAAGACTTTAACATTATTGACTATAATGACTTTAATACTATCAATACATCTTGAAGATTAAAAAAAATGGATGTTTAAACAGGCGAGACAATCAAGATAAATCTTTTTAGCATACCACAGTATCACAGTATAATGTTGAAACCCCCAGTGGCAATTTTAACTTGAATGCAGCAGCTGATCTCAAATAGAATACTTTAACATTGTTGACAATGCCGACAGAACTGTCACAGGCAAAGTGATTATTATATATCTCTATGCTTACACAGGTGAGACAAAAACAAACAATTTGAAATACTTTTATTTTCATTTATTCATGTATCCAACATATGTAATATAATACTTTGCACTTTCATGCTCTCACAATTACAAATCATTTTATGCATGTAATAAAACAATCAAGCATTCTGGAAGCCATTCCATAGGATTATAATAAAATTTATCACATAACTGACAATAGTTGCATCTATACCTATAGCACTCTATTGCCCCAGCTCCATACATTTAAAATGAGGAAGTTTTCGGAGAGAACTCTGTATAGTATATTTTCCATTTTACAGCACAGGACTACTGCATATGGGACATAATGAAGTAAAAGATATCAATGTAACCTATTTATATGAGAGCTGTGAAACCAAGATGAACCAAGATGAACAAGTTTTTTTTCAGGATAATTTTCTCTATATAAAAAGCATCAAATGGTCATTTACTGTATTCAAGATATTCAAGTACTTAAGCTAGATTCTGCCTTGTATAACTCATCTGCTTAGACATTTCTCTAAACTGTCAACATGGAACAGGTTTCTGTCATAGAGTCATGTGGAATATCACACAAATTCACACAAATTTAAACATCACCCTGTCAACATGGAACAGGTTTCTGTTATAGAGTTATATGGAATATCATACACATATAACATCACCCTGTCAACATGGAACAGGTTTCTGTTATAGAGTTATATGATATATCATACACATATAACATCACCCTGTCAACATGGAACAGGTTTCTGTTATAGAGTTATATGGAATATCATACACATATAACATCACCCTGTCAACATGGAACAGGTTTCTGTTATAGAGTTATATGATATATCATACACATATAACATCACCCTGTCAACATGGAACAGGTTGTTGTCATAGAGTTACATGGAATATCATACACATATAACATCACCCTGTCAACATGGAACAGGTTGTTGTCATAGAGTTACATGGAATATCATACACATATAACATCACCCTGTCAACATGGAACAGGTTGTTGTCATAGAGTTACATGCAATAATTTAACATCACACTACTTGTATGCATATTCATTTGAGAAAAGATGATGGTTACTTTAAGCTACTAAAGTGGATTCTCATTCAATACAATATTAAACATTGGTACAGTTGAACTTGTTTAAACACTCAGGAATACAGATAAATCTGTGGTCCATATCTGCTGTCAGTTAAAACATCTTAAACTCCAATTCAAATGAACTGAGCACTGATGTTCCTTCAAGTCACTGTGTACATTACTTTATTGCACAAAAGTCATGTCTGATGAGGGAAACTAAAACAATCTTTCTTCCTACAGCCAATGATGACAAAAGGGTGAAAAAAGTGACATCAGATGAAATCATAATATGACAATGATATCAGGTGTTTAAGTCATTAATACATATTACAAATACTATATTAATCTAGAAAATATAGCTGTGACAAACTCCAAAGAAGTAAAAGACATGTAAAGTTGCATTTCTAAAGGTTCTGAAAAGTTTATTTTACAGTAACAACTACAAGTGTCCCTTGAAAAGAACAACATTCTACTCAACAGAAAATAATTTCAAGGTAAAATTATTCTTTTAACTGCCAAGTGTTGAGACCATCATTGATATTATTGAATGATGAAAAGATTTTCAAGATGGATGCCATTTGTGTGCAAGATAAGCACAATTTTCATGTATGAGCAACACACCATCACAAGAAGTCCTTTGGTGAAAACCTCCATGTCAATATGACCATCCATTCAGGAAGAGTAGCCATGACAAGTCTTTCAAGATGACAAGTCTTTCAAGATGGCTACCATCGATGCCATATCAGACTGGCACCATTTTCATTTAGGGCCAGACCATCCATTCTGGAATTGTAGCAATATGACTTTCAACATAGCTTCCATAGAGACCATACTGATTGTCAGATTGGTACCATTTAGGACCAACCATATTACCATAATGATTGAAACCTCATATTAATATGACCATCTATTCAGATGGAATAGTAGTAAAGAAATTGTCAGGATAGTCAAGCTGGTTACCAGACTGAATGTAAATTTTCATTTAGGACTAACCAGACCTTGTCATGAATATATGTGTCAAGTTTCACAACAATCCTCCAAGTAGTCCAGGAGAATTGATAATAAACTTGTGCTAATGAACAATGAATGAAGAATGGACAACAGGTCTATGACCAGTAGAGCTACCAAGGTCTTATCCCTTCCACTTTAATCATTAAAAACAAAAAATTGTGGATGACCTCTTGTTAAACATTGTGAGTATCCAAATTTGTTTTAAAAAATTGACAATTTCACATGGTTGTACTCCAAGAAATCTAAACTCCCTACCAAATACAATAGGTTGGTATACATTTACCTGTGTCACAGTAAGCAGAATCTATCTCCAAACAAAGGTCATTACTTAGAAGTATAGGATCAGGTATAATGTCACCAATTGTCCATAATACAAGCTTAATGAGTATTTTTAAATCCAGCAAAATCTGTACTAACTGAAGATCAGCAATTCCTCATAAAAGTCTCAGAGAAATTGTTAGGTCAACATGTTCATTTTTTTCAAGGTTACATCATCAATGAAAAGATCTCCAAACAGTGAAAGTTTGCACTACTTGTTTTATTGCATGTCATAAATTGTTTCTCCCAAGTCTAAAATAACTTTAGGTCACTTGATAATCTTCTTTCACAGAACATTTATAGTGATTATTAAAACTAAATAAGCATTTTTCTTTTCAATTAGAAAATGACAGACATTTTATGTCCAATCTCTTTGGGTGTTTATAGTACTATGATGCATGTTACAAAAAGTAACGACATACTGATGATGTTATAATTCGAGCTTGACAGTACAAAAGTGGACTGCTTTAAATAAGTCATTTTAAAGGACCGGTAATTGGTTACAGATACTGTTTCACCCAGACTGCAAATTATACTGCATGTTCTTCATAAATCACTGTTTGATGCAGATATAACAGAAAGTAAACTTTAAATTTTGACATATTTGAAACATCAATAATGAGAACTTTTGGGTGGGGCACACTACTTATAAAACAGAAAACAATTTCAAACACGAAGTAAATCTTTTCACAGATACCAGGTGGATGCAACTATTTAAAAAAGTTACCTTTCTTTGCAAATTTTACACTCTGGCAATTTAATAAAATGAATTTAGAATCCAAATTTTCCAAAAACAATCTGCCATATGACAGAATTTTAAAATAATTTGATTGTCATTCAGATAATACCCTGTAATATATCAGTCAGCTGAAGGTGTTCTTTTCAGATTAATTTAAATGAACTGACGAAAATATATGATTTTTCATACAGAAAGTAAAATATTTCTTTATACAATATACTTAATAACTGCAACTTGTAGTCACCTAGTAGCAATTCAATAATCGACAATGTACCATGGATTGTTTCCTTATCACATATATGACATGTACACCTGTCATTACTATTGACTTATTTTATTGGTGTAATTATAATTGTTTGTTTTATATAAGATACACTCACAAAATAAAAATGTGATTTTAACAATTTCTCTACTTAATAAAGTAATTTGATGTTTAGAATTGATTTAGAAAGAAACATTCAAAAGAGTGTCAATTAAATATTGTTAAGCTTATTGTTGTTGTCTACTATGGAGAGAGAAGTCTTCTTGAATACAGTTTATTAAAGGCAAAAATTAACCGAATACTATTTTATGTGCTAAATAATGAAATGAAGTCGTAGCTTTTTAAAAACAAGATTACTAAAATGATTTTCTTAAATTGAAGAAAAACTGTATCATCTTGGTTGTCTGTAGATTAAGTATTGTACAGTCAGCTGTACATTATACCTGGGTAAAATACAGCAGTTCTTGTCCATACTGTAACAGTAAAATACAGTAGTTCTTGTCCAAACTTTATCAGTACAATACAGCATTTACTGTTCATAATATAACAGTAAAATACAGCAGTTCCTGTACATAATGTAACAGTACAATACAGCATTTACTGTTCATAATGTATCAGTAAAATACAGCAGTTCCTGTACATACTGGATCAGTAAAATACAGCTGTTTCTGGCCATGTTATCAGTAAAATACAGCATTTCCTGTTCATAATGTATCAGTAAAAAAAACAGCAGTTCCTGTAATACTGTAACAGTAAAATACAGCAGTTCCTGTACATACTGGATCAGTAAAATACAGCTGTTTCTGGCCATACGTTATCAGTAAAATACAGCAGTTCCTGTTCATAATCTATCAGTAAAAAAAAGCATTTCCTGTCAATAATGCATCAGCAAAATACAGCATTTGCTGTTCATAATGTATCAGTAAAATACAGCTGTTTCTGGTCATACCCTTATCAGTAAAATAAAGCATTTGCTGTACATATTGGATCAGTAAAATACAGCAGTACCTGTACATACTGGATGGATAAAATGCAAACATTTCCTGTTGATGGGTAAAAATACAGTAGCTTTCTGTCCATACAGTATGGGAAAAATACAGTAGTTTCCTTTCCATACTGTATGGGCAAATCACAGTAGTTTTCTTTCCATACAGCATGGGTAAAATACAGTAGTTTCCTGTCCATACAATTTGGGCAAAATACAGTAGCTTCCTGTCCATACAGCATGGGCAAAATACAGTAGTTTCTTTTACATACTGTATGGGCAAAATACAGTAGTTTCCTTTCCATACAGCATGGGTAAAATACAGTAGTTTCCTGTCCATACAGTATGGGAAAAATACAGTAGTTTCCTGTCCATACAGTATGGGCAAAATACAGTAGCTTCCTGTCCATACGGCATGGGCAAAATACAGTAGTTTTTTTGTCATACTGTATGGGCAAAATACAGCAGTTTCCTTTCCATACAGCATGGGTAAAATACAGCAGTTTCCTGTCAATACAGTATGGGCAAAATACAGTAGCTTCCTTTCCATACTGTATGGGCAATATGCAGCAATTTCTGTAAATCAGACATTACCATCCATAAAAAGTGCTGATTCAAGGACCAAAACTGTAAACCATAGCTCAGAGATATTAACAAAAACAAAGTTAATTGGCTGACCAAATTAACAGTAATGGTGCATTTAGTTCATAAACATCAAGTAATTTTAAAAATAATTGCACAACTATTAAACAATTAACAAGTTACAACAACCTGCCCCGAAATCTGTTACTGTTGAGAAAGCTGACTAAAACACAAGGGACACTGCATATTCTTTGTATTCTCAGAATATTTATAAATCACAGAATGAACATTTCTGCACACAAAAAACCACTGAGATCATCACATAAAAACATACCACTTAACAGCAGTGAACAGTTTTGATTAAATGGAGAAAATGACCATATATAGGGTGTCCTATATATATCCTCAGTCCCATTCTTGAAATAAAAGCTACACTCATAAGTGCTAGTGAATCAAATTTGACAGACTTTACCTTGAATGGAAAGTTTAAATGAGGTGCCAAACCCAAAACTTCACTAATTGTCAAGTTAATTAGGCTGTGTAAGCTGACTGAAATGTTATTTATCTTCTTTGATTCTTCTAGACACAAGCATAAATTGTGAAAAATACAATCAACTATATTTAAACTGTTTTTCAAGTGAAACTTTGGTTACTTTTATCTTTATATTTAATTTTAGTTTTTTTTGTATATAAAATTGAAACTGAAAGAAAAATTGGTAAAGTTCTTAAAAGTATAATGGTTTTGTTTTCAAATGATTAATAAAACATCATCAAAAGTTCCATAGAACACTAAACTTTTCTTGTGAACTGCACTAAAGCACCCTTTCTGTATTTGAGTAATAAACTTAACCTAGAATCTTAACCTAAAACCTTAAGTTTCAAGACATAAAGAATAATGACAACAAAAAGGAAAGTGATTTTTACTGTAAAATCAGACAAAGCTGCGGTGATAAAATTTCTGTGATTCTGCAGTTAAGTGGATGATTAAGTGTGGATACAGTTCATGGGGTCACACAATTTACCTTAATATCCAATCAATAATTCTAATTTACATGGTGATTTAATTCAGTGAATAATCATTACCTGTTACAAAAGCAATGAAATTAAATCCTCCATGAATATTTCTTTATACATTGTATTGCTAACTCTACCAATGTCAAAACAATAAACACTAACATTGACACATGGCCAAAACATTAAGTTGCTTGTTCTCTTTAAAAGAAAAAGGAAAAAACCACACCAAAGTATGAGAAAGCTTCCTATTTTTCTTTGTCACTAATTCCCATCCTACTTCATTGATCTGGCTAAAGAAATTAGTTACAATAAAACTACCTCAAACGTTGCAGTTAAAATAATTGGTAATCATGGAGGAAGACAGAAGCTAAATAAAAGTCTGATAATCAAAGAATGATTGGCAACCTGACTTTCAAAATGAGCAAGAGGTTCAAGTGGGCCTGAGTTTGCTTACAAGGCAAACATCTGCCTAATAGCCAAATGCAAGAAGTAGGTCAAGAAATCTAGGTCTATAGTTAGTATGCTTTCTGTATACATTTCTTCCAATATTTGACTGTATAACATTGTGTTAAGACATCCATCCATTCATCTGTTACCAAATTTGGTTTCCAATCATTAAATCGTGAGGTACAGAATAAACCTACTCATTTCTGGGTCAAAAGATTAAAAGACATGGTCACTATAACATAAGGTACTATAACACAAGTTCTCTAAAATTTACAGTTACCATAACGTTGTGATGCCAGAACTTGGGGTAAACAAGAACCATCTCAATTTTGGTGATCAAAAGATCAAAGATCAAAGGTCAAGATCATTGTGACTGCAAGAACATGAAAAAATTTAAACACTTCAATTCTTCAACATCCAAACTGAATGGCTTGCACTTGGTGTTAGAAAATACCCTAGTCATTTTCAAGTCAAAAGGTCATAGGTCAGTGTCACACTGTTTGAAATAAGAAATGTTTTCTGCATAATGACTTTAGTTCTATAAGACAAACTTCAACCATTGTGGATTGCTTGCACTTCGGGTAAGGAAGAAGAGATTTAGGGGGCAAAATGTCAAAGGTTAAGGTTACTTGGACTGAAAGAAGAAAAATAGTTTCTGTGTGAAAATTACATATTAACAAAGAGGACTATTAAAACTTGGCTGGTAATATAATGTACCATATAATATAATGTTGTGAAGTAGGTGACGAACAAGCATAAGAGGACCTATGAAAAACACAAGGCTATACCATGCATATTTGGTCTTACAGTCAGGGAGTTGAAATTGAGTGCTAGATCAAATATTAAAGAAGTAAGCCAATCAAAAAAGATGGCCAACAATTAGAAGACAAAGATACTAAAGACAGTCCCAAGGTCATTTCTAGACAGACTAGAGTTCCATCACGGCTTTGCATTGCATTCTTAAAACTTTCTAAGCAAAATTTTTAATCTCAACATCAAAGCCTAAAATTATTTTCATTTAGTAACACGAATAAAAAGTTACAATCACAAAATGTTAATTTTCATAGCATCTATTTTTGTTAATTTATTTACTAAATCTTTTATGATGAAGGTGTGCTCAAAGTATGACATGAATTATGGAGTTTTGAGTTTCTGCTTCAATATCCTACTCAGGTTACACAAATAACAGGTTTTATCTCACCTGAAGGACGTTTATTTCACCTGAAGCATGTTTATTTCACCTGAATGTTTTAGTAAAAGTTTACTCAATCATGGTGTTTTCTCTAATATTTCAAAAGGATGAATATCGGCTCTATAGAAAAGTGTATCTGCATATTTTGTACCTAAATAAATATCAAAGAAAATGCTAATTTATTTTTAAAAATGCATTTCAATAATGCAAAACAACTTAATTTCATGCATTTAAAGTCCAAAGTTGTCTATGCAATCCTTCTGTAGCACAGTCCTTGCATAATGATGGTTAATTCAGCCAATCAGTAGAGCAGAGATAACCATGCCTATTCATTAGCATATCCAGTCGTAAAACATCCATGTAGTTTAGATTGACCCCAAGATGCACAAATCTCAATTTGTACCATATGCTGAACATTTAATTACAAACAATGACTCTGTACTCGGTACTTTGCTCAAGTCATCTTGGTGATGAGCATCAGACAAGAAATAGGTAACAAGCTTACATTGTGCCTGTAAATTATATAAGTGCTCACAAGTTTACCCATGATAGATAATAGCAGGTGCTAGAATTTGACAGACATGGCAATAGATTCATTTAAACAATGCTTTTGTGCCAATCTTTGATTCTTAATATTTGCCTTGCCTCTTGAAAATAATCTGCTGATAAAAATTCAAAGAAACATTACTTATAAAATTGCAAACTTCTTTTTTTCTGTCAAGCTTGGGTTCAAATCTATGAAACTACTTCACTATTCCTTGCAATTCCAAATTTCAAGCATTATATATATATATATATATATATGAGAAAGAGAGAGAGAGAAGGAGGAAGAAAGATGGGTAAAGTTGGTTCAGATATTTACCAGTGGACATAACCATAGTAACTGATCATTAAATATAAAGTCTTTGCATAGAGAAGCTCCACCTTGCAATGTAAATCTACTTTCATCTATACCACTGCCTCGTATTAAGTTATTAGTTGTCATTAAATTTTTGATATACTGTATGTCTCTTATTTTGATTTAATTTTTAAACAAACATCATACAAAGGCTTGATGCTGTACTGGTCCAAAAAAAATTCTGGAAATACAAGAACATTTCATTTTATTTAACTGCTAAGTACTGACATTCATTCATGAGTAGTGATAACGAGATTTGTAAGATAGCCACCATTGCAATCATATTGGACGTCTGAGACAACATTTTCATTAGGTACTGACTAAGCAGCATAAAAAGTCTTTAGTCAAAAACCCTATGTCAGTAAAATCATCAATTTAGGACAATTAGTGATAACAAGCTGCCATGGCAGGCATATTGGAAGTCAGATGACAGCCATTTAGGATGTTGGATCTGCATCATTTTAATATAGGAATAACTATTGCAATAAAGAATGTTTGAATGACCAGCTGTTTTATATCAGCAGCTGTTACAAGATTTGTCAAATTTTGAAAGATCACATTGGCATCCTTTTCATATAGGATCGAGTACACAGTCAAAAAGAATAGTGATAACTACATTTTCAAGAAGGATACCAATAATTATCAACATTTTTTTAAGGACCAACTAAACAACTTCAGGATGATATGACCATCGATCTATTAGAATTAGAAATAACAAAATTTTCAAAATGACCACTAGTGTGGAAGTATTGGAGGTCAGATTGACATCACTTTCATTTAAAACCAACATAATCACAAGTCTGCTGGTGAAGAATTTTCTTTTCATGAGAAGTAGCAATAAGATTTTCAAGATGGCTGCTATTGTTGCCATATTGGATATCAAATTGGCATCAGTTTTGATTATGATCAACCAAAGATCATACTTAAGTTTTCTAGTGAATACCCCATATGAATAATAACAATCAAGTCGGGAGAAGGAGTGAAAAGATTTTCAAAATGGCCACAACAGCAGCCATAATGGATATCCAAGAGGAACCATTTTCATTCAGGGTCATCTAACTGCTGGGAAGAATGTGTATCTAAAATTTGAAGGCCATCCTCAAAGTAGTTAATAAGGACTAATGGTAAAAAGCTGTACCGACAACTGATGATAAACAGGTCATCCCAAAAGCACTTCTGGTCTATAACCCATCCGAAAAATTCCTATACTTTTTGAAAGAAGTGATATTTATTGAAAATAGTGTTGTAATTAAAAACATTATATTTAATGAAAGGATAGATCCCAATTCAAATAATTTGCCAGTAAAGTAGTAACTGTGGCAGTGTTGGTGGCAATGCTAACAATTCCATTTTGTGTTACAGTTGTTTGTAAAGCTGTATCACATACAACAATATTGAGTATTCCACAAAACCTTACTTTATGGAAGATCTGTATGGCAGCTTTACCCATCAATATTGTATGGTTAACATTATAATAAAAACACTATACTAAATACAGTACAATGTACTGTACAAAATACTTGTTTTTTTTCTTCTATAACTGTATGTCACTGGCTGATACTATATCACAATGTGAAGGGGAAAAAAAACCTCAAACATGATAGCATGCAACTGTGAACATACTCCATTATCCAAAACCTGCATAGACTTCTACAGTAATTTCATTTTTGAAAAGCAAAGTAGTTCTATGTTGCTTTTTTAAAAAAACAATTCATTAAATTATAGCTATAATTACTGCATTGGAATTTAACATATATGTCTGGTGCTAGACATTTTATAAGGGGGATCACATTTTTGGTTAAGAACAGTAGAAATGCAGTGCTTGCAAAGACAAATCAAGACATCTGAGTAAAACTTAAAGCTTCCTAGGTATTTCCAAAGAACGATGAATATCACAAGAATTTCTATGCAGCCTGTGATCCTGTGATTAACAGAAGTATTCTAGCTGGTATATATGCTGAATTAAAATCACGGCTTGTGAGCTCTGCAACACAAAGACTTGACAGAAAACACACACACTCATATTTTTGCATTACAATCATGGTTCTATATATAGCAGTAAATTGTGGTGCTTAACAGATGCACATAAATCTTACATTGAGACATTAATGACAATAGCAGATTTTGACTTGATACTTAAGCTATTTCATTTCTTTATTGCAATCACATCACAGTACCTCCCTTAGATACAAAACTTTATTGATAGTTGACATGTGTACAGGCCTGCACTCACACAAGCATGATGGTAGACAAAGCTTTAATATGACTGTGTACAAGATTATCAACAAAATTATGTGAAAGATACTGAAAGCATATAGGCAAGGGTTACTGATAAAGTGCAACACTTATGTCACTGCTGAAGGCAGATATGAAGTCCAACACCACAATTTACTACCATCAATAGAACCTATTCTTTGTCACATTTCCATACATTAATAAGTCCTAGCTACTCTTCTTCCGAGAATGTTGTGAGCGATACGTTCTTGGTGGTAGTTGTGGAATTTCCTCATTTGCTCCATTGGAATTGAATATGTTTGTAATATGTGTGGAGTCCCTGTCTCCAAATCTTGGCAAAGTAGCACTAAAATTATGACTGGTTCCACCGAACAACATACTTTCAGTGTAAGATTGTACTACACTGCGAGATTGTGTTAAAGTTTGGGAAGGGCTGGGATGTGATACACTATGGGGCCTTGGCAATGTATGAAATGTACTGTGACTTGACTCCCTTCTGGGGGGCACAGGAGGGGGCTGATCAGTCCTGGGGGGTAACTGAGGGGGAAGAGGAGAACTGGATCTCATGAACACATCACTATTAGTGGAGTCTCTATTTCTCCGACGGGGTGGAAGGGGAGGGGGCTGAAGTTGCCCCACAGATTCCTCTTCCCCAATAGAAGAAACAATGCTGATTAAGTCCCCTGTGGGAACATTGGAAGTATTTGTTGATAAATTGCCTGAAAGAGAAAATTAAACAATAAATTTGAGAGAGTTTAATGTTGCAATGTGGAATGTTTAAAACATATTAATGTGGGGAACAATAAAGCTGTGAGTGAATATATAGTAAACAAGGAAGAAAAAAAAAAAAGTTTCAAGGACATTTACTGAGAAATATGTTTGCACAAGTTCACTGAAATGCTATATAGTAAAAGTAAGAAGTGAAAAATTAACAAATTTACATTATGGTTTTAAAAAGATACAGGAGTAACAAGACAAACCAATGCTTTTCAGATGTTTTATCAAGTCCTCTGCAATCCAAAATACTAAACCTTCAAAAATAAAATCTTTATCAACATAGATTATTTTTAAATGCTTGCATCATTAACTGATGTAAATTTCCTACATATTTAAGACTTTGCATTAAAAAAAGTAAGATATAAAGTTGTTGAATCCAAACCGGACTCTTGAATTAATAATTCAAGACTGAACTGAACATTCCAATCTCTGATACTTACCCTGGCCAATGTTGACACTAGCAAACACTGCATCTGAGGCCAGAGAGGTTGCTGAGGGACTAATGGGTGTAGTTGGTGTGGGTGGGGTTGTGCAGTTGTTAAGTGATGACCCATCCTGGTCCTCCTCCATACGCGTATAGCCACCAGCAAAAGAACTAAATGTGAAAGTGTGGCTTCGTGATGTGATTGCACTGTGGCGAGACATTGGCTTGGTTCCTGGCGACTTTAAAGAATACTGTGTTTTTCGAGCCTGAAAAAAGGTGTTAAAGCAAGACAAAATGAACAATCTGTCTTGAATGAAAAGGTTAATATGAACCCATCAAATTATATGACCATGGTATATGGAGCAAAATCAGGAAAATAAAGCTAAATGCTGGTGTTTATATCAACAACAATAACTGCAACACCGATAATGAATTAGAAATGGAAAGAAAGAAATAATGATCAATATGAATAAGTCATCAAGTATGACCCTCCTGTGAACTCAGGAGTATAAAATAGGCCTGATGTGCTCTGCAGCAAGAGACAATTATGATCCAGCTAAGATCAGCTACCATGTGTCCTTGAGCAAGGCACTTTTGTCCAATTGCCTTGGCACATAATAACCTGTGTTGCTGTGCCATAAAACACCAAACTAAACCAAACCAATCCTCAAGTGAGAACTAAAAACAATGGTTTTGGGACCATTTATCTCATTGTGAATGACAACACTGTCAAAAGTCATTCATCATAAACATATATATATATATATATATATATATATATATATATATATATATATATATATATACACACACATACACACACACACACACAGTGGGACCCCGCTATAACACGGTTGTTGGGAGCCATAGAATCTGACCATGTTATGAACCAAACCATGTTATAAGCAACCATGTACAATACCAACACATTTTTGGATTTAATTTGGGGGGGGGGGGGGTTTACATAAAGACGGGTGCGAAAATGCATGGCACAATTACCATTTTTTATCAGTATATATATTAAATGAGAAAAACATTTGCAGTGGTAACAGAAATTATAGATATAATATATTACTTTATTCAGAGAACCATGCTTTGGTATATACACGTGTCTAATTTATATATACATGTATAATCTATTGTATGAAAAGAGTATCAACACCGTGTACTCACCAGCGAATCTTGTAACATACATTGAATCAATAATACAAATATTTCCATCGAAAATATTCACACATGGATGTAAAATATTCAATAATTTTGTCACAGATCATTATGTGACTGAATTCAATGAAAAGAAAATAACAAAAATTATGTAATGGGTGTACGTAATGAATGATGAAATAGTACATGTCCGTAAATTAAATATTGGAAGCTAAAGTGTATTCTTATAATAACTACATGTACATCTAAGGATCTTTCTGTCTCTGAATTCAGTCGTTGTAAATTTCAGCACATTTCCCCACCCAAGCTGCTAGTCAAAGTCCTCTGAACTTGCCGCCCAGCTATTGCGTCATGTTCTTTTGATGTACTCTAATAAATACAGCAGGCAGAACTGGCTGTATTTTAACCACTGAATTATGTCACAGTAAATAACAGCACAGCTAAAATGATAAAGTAATCAACACTAACTTTGTCTCCCAGCTATTTGCATGCGTACGGAGGACTCCTGCATGGAGTGATTTATGTGTCCCAGATCAAATATTTGCATTCAAATACACGTAATTAAGCATTTCCGAGACCTCTGTGTCGTATACATTTTATACCATTACATTTCTCATCTGTCAATAGTTATTATTTTTTGAAAAACTCAGATTTTTAGCTGCTTTCTGCTAATGTCACGTTTGCTCTTGGTAAAGTCAATTATAGTTCTCAGTTGCAGAATTCGAATTTACTAGTGAACAGATTGCATAAAAGAACAATGCCAAGCCACGCACACATGTTGGTGGCTTTTTGTTTCTTTGATGCTGTATAAATCGTTTCCCCTGATTTGAACAAGTTTAGCTCCGCAGTTCACTTTGATGATAAACAATGTACTTAAATTAATTGATTTATACATTCTGGTGAGAATCTTTTATCAACCCCTGCATTGGCTGTTGCTTAGTTGTGTATGAAATTAAGAGAACATATATCGGAGATTATTAGAGCAACGATTGTATTCGGAATGCATTCCATCCATCCATCCATCCATACATATATATATATATATATATATATGTATATATATATACCCGAGATGTGCTGTGTTACATAAATACCTTGCAAATAATGTGTATAAATGTCAGTGATTGTGTGTGTGTGTGATTTGGATTTTTAACGTAGAGTGACTACTTTTAGCAAAAGCTGTCATAGTGGTATGTTAAAATTTAAAATGAAATTTCCACTACATAAAACATCTGATGGCAATTATTAATATAATTATGCTAGAAATAATTCTTAGTCGTTATACAAAAGCCCAAGGATGGACCCCATGTCTGCTCATGGTATTAATGGTTATATAGAGCACCAAATTGGAAACCTATGAAATGGTAAATTTGAGAAGAAAATATTGCACTCTGAAAATCTCATGAAAGTCATTGTACTGTTTTTTCTTTACCACAAAAATTATATGGGAAAATTATATCTGAAAGACCTTCATGCCATTAGACTCTCAAATTAAGTCAAATTTTGTTGAGCTGTATCTAAAATGATTTCTTTTGAACATTTTTCTATTTTTCATAACTAGCTATATTTGATTTTTTTGCAACAGCATGATTTGAACAAACATAAACGACTCATGTCAAGATGATTTTTTCAAATTCAGTCAAATTCTGCTGAATGACTGAGATGTCTTGTTGAGGTATTTCTATGCTTAGTAATGGCAGCCATATTTGAAGACAGATAAGCTCCATTTGTAAATAAAATTACAAGTTATCAACACAAGAATGATTTCTGCTGAATCTGACTAATATCTGTTCAGGGATTTAGGAGAAGTCATTAAAAGAATTTCTTATTTTTTTCAGTAATGATAGCCATATTTGATGGTGTATCAATATCATCTGAGCAGATTATTAAATATTAAAGACCTTCATGCCAGGAAACTTTTGGACAGATTGGGACAAATTATGTTGAGTAGTGTTTTTAAAAGTAGTTCAAAGATTACTTATAAATTTAGTAACAATGGTGCCATATCTGAAAGCAGATCAGTATCATCATAACAAATATTAAAGCCATTCATACCAGGATGTTTTCTTTTATATTTAGTCAAATGCTGTTGAGTTGTTTTTGAGAAGTTGGTTTGAGTTTTCTTTTTTTAGCAATGGTGTCTATATCTGGTGATGTACTGGCATCATTTAAACAAATTTAAATGAACTTAATGCAAGGATGTTTCAATCAAATTTGGTCAAAATTTTAGTCAGCAGTTTTTGAGAAATTGTAAATAACAAGTGAAATTACGAAACATGATTGACAAAGGTCCATACCATAAGCTCACTTGACTTCATGGCCAGGTGAGCTAATAAGGGTTCAACTTTAGCCATTTAAAATTTACAGTGCAATATAACCACTCTGTAAATACTTACAAACTTAGGGGGCTGTTTACAGCCTCTCGGCTCTATCTCTAAAGACTTTGCGTACAAGTAGTCATTAAATTCTTTTTCATCTTTAAATTCCTCTAACGGTCTTAAATTTTCCAAAAAATCCTGAAACAAAAAAAAAATCAAAATAAATTAAGTAAAAACACTGCAACTATTCAGATTGTTCCAGAATTAAGTCTGTGGTGGGAGGTACTTCTTTTAAGTAAATATGGATGGTGGAGATCACCAAGGCTTTTTGTAAGTATTTTATGCAGGCCAGTCCAGAAATGAATTTAACAAGTGGTGTTTTTTTTTTTTAAAGTACCTTTTGATCCCCCTTTCAAGTCTGGAATAGCCCTCACATGTTGGCTTGAACTTGTTAATAATTCTGTTTTAATAATAAATGTTGATATTTTTTTTTAATTTCTTGCTTACCATATGAAAGAAAAAAATGTACATGCAATGCAAACCTGATAAATCTGCTGTGAACTGCCATACAATTTATATCTACATGAAAAAATCAAACTTTCCTGTCCACTAACTGTTGATTTCAACTCTGCATTATAGCATATGATTCCATCTACAAATTTAATAAGCAAACAGATGCCTACTTTCGGATATTCATGAGCTCACTTTTTGTTGAAATATTATATCTAAGTTTGTTATCCAAACAAATTGTTCTTTAGGCTGCTTCTTTATATATATATATATATATATATATATATATATATATATATATATATATATATATATATATATATATATATATATATATATATATATATATATATATATATATATACATACATATATATATATATAATGTATATATATATACATACATATATATATATATATAATGTATATATATATATATATATATATCTATATATCTATACCTATACATATATATATATATATATATATATATATATATATATATATATATATATATATATATATAATGCTAAATTTGTTTACCCTTATGTCTGAATCGACTGTCAGGCAGTAAGGTTGATTTTGATATTGCTGTATTTCCCCTGTATTTTCTGCTATTTTCCGCCTCTTGCTGAAGTTTATCAACTTTCGGATATTCATGAGCTCACTTTTTGTTGAAATATTATATCTAAGTTTGTTATCCAAACAAATTGTTCTTTAGGCTGCTTCTTTATATATATATATATATATATATATATATATATATATATATATATATATATATATATATATATATATATATACATACATATATATATATATATATATATAATGTATATATATATACATACATATATATATATATAATGTATATATATATATATATATATATATATATATATATATATATATATATCTATACATATATATATATATATATATATATATATATATATATATATATATATATATATATATATATATAATGCTAAATTTGTTTACCCTTATGTCTGAATCGACTGTCAGGCAGTAAGGTTGATTTTGATATTGCTGTATTTCCCCTGTATTTTCTGCTATTTTCCGCCTCTTGCTGAAGTTTATCAACCCCTCTGTGCGTCTTGGCAGAAAGTCAGGGTTACCTTCCTCAATGTAGATAATATTAGTCAGGTACATCCCTGAAGAAAATGATGAAGATACAGGTGTATGAACAATTTAAAGACAAGAATTCAATAGCAGTCTCAGAGTCACAAATGAAATGTCATCTTTGAATAGATCAAAATAAGCCATGTAATGACCTTTTAATAAAAACATTTCTGTTCCAAGAGTAAAGAAAGCATAATCTATCCCATCTGGTTAAAAGACTGCATATTAGTTATCTGATGCACCATTAAACCTCTTCCTTGAACTTTCGATTTGTAAGTTCAATATCTCTCTCCTCCTATTTAAATAATAGGTAATGTGAACTATGCCTGAAGAATGTTTATTTGGTAGAAAATAAACTCCATTTTGATTGTGTTTGTCCAGCTTACAACCATATAAGATAGAAATACTTCAATGAAGTTTATTATCTCTTTCAGTTGTTATAGACAAATTTGTATTCCTAAAGAGTCATAGCAATATAATAATGATAAGAAATGTTTTTTACTACTAGATCAATGCAGCTTTTTTGTCTTAGACAATCTTTGATAACTCAAACAATTGGTGAATAATATACTTAGAATCAGTAACATCTTTATAAATCAAGTCACTGATTATGGGAAATAATGTATGTATACTCATTATGAACAGCATATTTTGCTTATTTAAACCATTGTGCACATTATATTTACTTGTATTTTGTAATATGGGCCAGTGGCCTAAATTACTGAATAAAATATATTATTTTCTCTCTCCCCTCACCTTCCAATCATTCACTATCATAACCACAATTATAACAGTACGTACCTAGGAATGGAACACAAGGTGGATTTATGGAACGTAATTTTTCAGTGTATTTCTTGAAATGGTCTGAGTTCAATTCTTTAGCTTCATTTAACACTTTCATAAAGCGATGTGGGACCTCCTGTAGAAGACACAAAGAAAAGGCAGAGTAACAACATACTGAAATTCTGTAATATTCTGCTATATTGACTGTACACTAATATATCACAAATGACAGGGTTCATACCAATACAATGTGTTAATAGAACTGTTTCAATTTGTACAAAAAAATCTCTTAGACAGTTAATGATAGAAATGTACAAGTGTCTCACCGACTAAATCCAGATTATTCTGTATCTTTCATAAATATCACCGCAATTATTTTACATGAATTTTTTTTGGGGGGGGGGTTGGGGGGACTAGGTGGCCAAGTGGTTAAAGATGTTCACCTATAAAAGTGGTTAAAGATGTTCACCTATGATGTCCATATGGGTTCCATCATGCATTGGCTTGGCTATAATAGTTAAGTGGGACAGCATGCATTGGCTTGGCTATTGTAGTTAAGTGGGAGAGCTTGCAAAAAGCTTCCAGGTTCAGTGATTCTTCTTGGGGTATTCCCAGGTTCTTCCTCTACCAAATATACTGGCTGCCATTTATAGCTCATCATGTGCTGATAAATGGCTTTAAATGCACAAATCCACGTATTTATTCAAAGGGACTATTTAATGTTTCTTTCTGGTGAATTTTGAAATTGAAATGGAAAACAATTTACCTGCAAACAGGCTGCATTAAGCTATGAATTTTCTGTTTGTCACTCAAATGTGAAGTCTGTCAAAAGCAAAATTCTGGTAAGTAGAAGAAATGGCAAATCTACTACTCTGGACCAAACCTATTTTTGGACCAACTCATGTGTCATAAGGTGAAATACCTATCAAACACTGCCCAAACTTTCTGCTAGGGGTGGTCATACATTTTTAATCATTTGAATTGTTCATGATAGAGGTTTAAAAAAAACAACAGATATGTCACACTTTTATTGGTAATTATAGCTCTTTTAGTATGTCATTCACATTCCTTTTAATGGGTTAAAACCAAGGAAGAAAACATGAAGCTAACAGCAAAATTCAGCTGTCTTTTTTAACCAGTGTGTAATCAACAATTATATAGTTTTCCATGATGCTTTTAGTTGTTTCCAGTAGCCATTGTTAACATCAATTATCATGCAGTGTATAACCAACAATTACATAGTCCTCTAAGTAGCTGTTAGTAGTCTCTTGTAGCCATTGTAAACATCAATTATGCTGAAAGATTGCAAATAAAGTGTTCTTAATTGATTTTTTAAAGCTGTTTTTTAAATTAAAGTGGTTCTATTTGCCATTTCTGATGACACACTATTCAACAAACCAACCAACCTATCCACTGTGACAGGGCATGATAAAAAAGAAGAAAAAAAGAACTTTGATGTAGAAAACACACTAACAAGATCATAACAAACAGAGATTAATGATATTGTATTTAAAATAAAATTACAATCCTTGTCCTTCAAATCTGCTGTAGAAGCTTTTATCAGTGTCCACTGCAGGAAGCCAGAGATTGCTAGGTGAACATTTGAGTAACTGTGTGTGTAGATTGGATTTTTAACATAGCTTTAAAACAAATTCAGCCATATTGCTAAGATGTCTGCAGTGTGGCAGTTTATAGTGATGTCAAGCACTGGGGCATCATGAAACAGACGTGTGTCATCATGTCCAACCCAGTCACATCTTTTTTGACACCAGGCTGACCAGTATCAACACTAGCCTCTTAATGCTGCGCAATTTGTGAGGCAGCATTAAGTACCATTTTTATGTCTTTGGTATAACTCAGACGGAGTTAGAACCCTAAACCTCCTGCATCCAAGGCAGATGCACTAACTTTTAAGCCATTGGAGCAGTTTTGAGTAACCATAGAGAAATAGCCAATAATACAAGCATTATCCTCTGCATCAATAATTACCTTGTTTAGATAAAGCCTCACATGATAAGCATGCAACATGCTCAACAATCATCAAGTCCACATTCAATATCTACAATACATTCTTAACCTTCTGAGGGTAACATATCCCAAAATACAATGTAAAATCACCACAGTAATATGAAAAGTTTACTAATGAATAAACATTTATTCCTCCTCCAGATGGCTCTGGTAAGAAAAAACCTCATGAGTAGGCTAGGATATAGACAGAATAGAAAAATCTGTCATAAACACAATTAAACCTATACAGTAGTCCCCCTCTTGAATGGCCCCCTTGACCAGCGGCCACCCGCTTCTTACGGTCAGAATCCCTTGGCACCGACGAGTTTTTAATCAAAAGTACCCCTCAAGAGCAGCCACCCCTCTAACGCGACCAGCGGATAGCATTTTAGTACAAAAAAAATTAACATGTCCCCCTCATGAACGGCCACTTTTGTTTCTTCAAATGTTCCAGAACCAATAATTAATTCAAATCTTGACATAAAGTAAGCAATTTTGATTATCTCTATCGTAGACACACGTCTCCAAGTGTCAAGTCTCCATTAAAAGTGTCGACTGAAGATTTATAGTATATCATTATCTATAAAAGATGATGTTAACAGGAAATGGGCTCAATAATGTTATGATAGAGTTTTGGGTTTAACACCTATGTTGAGTTCTTCTCTTGATGATTATAACCAGACATAATTGTTATAATCATAAAAGGGTTAGCATAGGCTAAAAATAGATTTTGTACATTGGCACACACCGAGAGCCTTAAAAACACAACAGGGTACCAGACAAAGACCGGAAAAATCACGTGACGACACATTATGGCTTCCTTTACGAAAACTGTATTTCGTAGACTCGACACAAGTTTTGTCTGCATAATTAAATCGCATACAGTCCGCAATAATCCGAATAAATCATTACCAAACATTAAAATGTCACCACGTTAACGGATACATTATTTTAGAAGGCTTTCCAAACAATTTTATGTAGAAAAGACTTGTAAAAACAAGTTTATGTTGAAATACTTTGAAAAAACAAAGTCATAACCAATAAGAAGGTTATTCAGCAGTAGTTGGATAATGGAGCAAATGGAAAGATAATTATGTAGGTACCAAGATTTAAATGACATTTTTGAATGTACATGTATTTGCAATGTGTATGACAACAAGACCAGCTCGCATATCACACTTACGCCAAGAAAGAAAAAATAGTAATGTATATAAAGTTGAAATAAATTTGTTATTATAACAAAAAGAACCTTTTAATGATTAATGTTTCATTTAGATGAAGATATTTAATGTTTTGAAGTAAGTAGCTTTCTTACTACGTACATTACATATACATGTACTTCTCATACTAAATTTAGACCCCTCTGGAACGGCCACCCGTCTTATAAGGCCACTTTCCCGGTGCAGCAGGGGTGGCTGTATAAGAGGGTGACTACTGTATTAGTAAAGCTTCAAATATAGGTCACAGATACCTTTTGGAATAGTACTGATAAAGATTCATCCAACTGCCAAGTTTCCTGATTGGAACATGAATGACAACAAATTAATGAACTTTAACAACTTTAACACAGTCACTGAAACATGAAATACATCATGAAGACTTCTTACAATAAAGATACTGAACTTACCATGATGCATCCACTCACAAAGTTTTTATCATTCTAGGTACAAGAGTATAAACAGAGCATACTGAAAACTCGTGGTCATGAGCTAAATGGAAAATCTTAGCCAATGCCATTTTTATAAGTCTTTGGTATGGTTGGCCTTGGTTCGAACCCATGATCTGCATCTGAGGCAGATGCTTTAACCACTAGGCCACTGGAGTGGTCAATCTACTGAAATGAATGTGTATTGCTCACCAAGTTTCATGATTCGTGATAAGCTAGTATGCACATAGCTCAATGAATAAGTTTAACATATGTCAGTAAAAACTGAAATATAGGTCACAGTAATTTTTCTGCATGGGTGGGATACCAAGGGAAATGCATACAATTATTTAGGTTATTGTTTAAGCATGAACAATAAAAATATAAAATTTAACATTAGTCAGTGATGAGCAAAATATGGGTCAGTCACCTATTTTTAAGATGAGGGTGCAGTACCTATCAAAATGTTTCTTCTCACTAGAATTTCTTTCTACTCCCCGTCCCATGAGCTTTGTACCCATCTAATGATTTTAAAAGTGAAAAGCATCAAGGATATAAAAAAATGAACAAAACTTACTTATTTATAGGATCTAACTTGATTGTAACTACGTGGTCCCTAACAGTCACCATCACATTTGAAATAAAATAGAACTTCAAAACACAGCATCTATATTTGTGTGTGTGTGTGTGTTCATGCCTGTGTTGTTCACACAACATGCAAGATGTAGTTCATAGTGTTCCATAAACTGTGGATAATTACATAACTTTTCATAACACTGAGATGGAAGGGCATTTTCTCCACCAAATAATGTTTTCTACCTTAAATATTTTCAGCATTTTTTGTTTTTTAATTTCATGGTGTTTGTTTTTGTTTTTGTAGTCATATCATTATAGATGTTGTAAAGCACTTAGAGCTTCTAATGATTAAGCGATATACAAATTCCTCATTATTATTATTATTATTATTTTTGTTGTTGTTATTATTATTATTATCATTAGTATTATTATATTGCATACAATGGATGCAGATGACAAACTCTTTACCTTCTATGTGTATATAGACCTTGCATACACCCCTTCATGAAGATGGAGTCTTCCAGTAACAAGTAAAAGTGAAAGTTAACAGGCTCCTTGTTGACAATGAAAACCTTGTTTGGTTTGAAACATGAAGAAAATGACAATGTTGGGGACTGCTTGATGACAACTGAGTTAGAATTTATAAACCAATGAATGACACAAGTTAGGTTTGTGCATTTTTTATATCCTTGATGCATTTCAATTTTAAAATCTTTATGGGTGTACCAGTTTTTTGGTGTGAGGCCAGACTGTAAGTTTCATCATTCCAAATTTAAAAGTATTATACAAATGGATTAAATGCAACGTAACTTAACATAATCCAGTAAAATGTCAAATGCTGGTAATGGTGACCTTATACTGTAAGGTTGTGGTGCTAACTCAGATGCAAAAATCATCTAATTTGATGGTTCTGGCATTTAACAGACCTCAAAGGTCTGGCATGGTTTAACAACAATGTGATTGGATATGTATTCTTGGAGAAACATAATTTACTAAACAATTTACTTTCTCTGTTGAATACATTCCCTGATCACATTAACATTAGGAAAACAGGTAATAGGAGTAAGAAATCTAAATGCATCCAACTTCTATGACAGATACCCTTTGACATAATGTAGCTGGAGACTATATGAAGGATAAACAACTCTTGTAACATGAAGACAGCAAAACCAATGGTATAAAAACATATGATATCTATATATTGTTATACTAATAAAATGATGCTTTCTTCAGAGAAATACTCTGGTAAATTCAGTGAAAGCACTAAATCCACACCCATTAGTAGGTTTTAGTGATGTCAACTGGATCTAATGGTCATCTGTGACAGCCACAGGACCCACAATAATCAATTCTTGTTGCTGTAAATTCTAGAGCTTGACAACAGAAAATGGAGAAAGTTGATTGTGCATGCCAACCAATAGCTTTTGTAATGTTTCAGAAGGAAATGCTTCATCTGAAAATGGGACTTGCGAAGATTACCCAAACCTAATGAGCTGAAACTTTCAGGAAGCGTATTTAGTCTTGTCAGACATCAAAGTACACAGTGTATATCACAAACCTCAACCATGGAAATAGGGGTTATATTCTCTTTAACAGCCGTTGCCAGTGCAAAGAGATGTTGTGACCCAGGACTTTTATTCATTCACCAAAGTAATGCTTGAAAGAAAGGACCAGGTCATGTGTTGCCACTTCTCTTGATATATCAATCACACAGCGAGATTGGGATAACCACTTTTGGGGTTGTCCACCAATGGTATCCAGTTATTAGCTATGCATCCCAGTTTAATCAAAGGCCCATATAATCTTTAGATCTGAACTGTATATGGTTCTGGTTCAGCAAAATGCATGCAAAATCCATTGCCATATAAAAAATAGCAACTTCTTCAAGATTTTGGATCAAGACTTGAATTGATCTGTGTTGAATCATGTCAAATCCCATGAAAAATTCCACTTGAGAAACACTGAGTGAAATTGGTCTGATACATCCTTTTTTTAGCCTATATCCCTTCTACCATGATGCCAAAATATGATAAGAAGAGTGTGGCTCCTTTGTGATAGTGAGCCAGCTAGGAGAATCAACTTTTTAGTAATATGCATAAAAATTGCCAGAATGAAAAGGTCAGGTAATTTTTCCCCATTTGAAGTGATTTATCATCACTACAAAACTGTCTGACATGATATGAATTACATTTCCACAGTGCTGATTTGTCCAGAAACAAAATGCAATTACTATACCCTTAATTTGCTGAAGACTGATGTGAAGGGTTATCTCTGGTGAAGGAGAAAAATGGGTGGGTTCTCCAACCACACCAACTGGCAACCACGCAGTTCAAAATTTCAGGTTGGGTTTTGTACAAAGGAATTCCTGCCATCAGCTTTGCTTGTCCCACAAAAATTGTCTCATTTCAGTCAAAATAATAAACCCAGTGATAAAGTCATTTGGAAATGACAACACTGAGCTGGAAAGACAGCTGGAGTATGCTCTCATGCTGCCTGCTTCAGCATATCTTCAATATAACCAACAAACAGCTATGGAGCTATGAAATACCAAAGGAAGTGAGCACAGAGTAAAAGAATGATGTGGTTACAGTGCAAATGAGAGGAGAAAGATTTCATCTCACCAGATCTGAACTATCCAAGTGTATCACAAAGTGTAGCAATAACAAGATTTTCCAAGCAGCACCATTGTTGTTGTTGTTGTTGTTGTTTTAGGGTTTAATGAAATTTTTCAGCACATGATAGGCTATACATGCCAGTATTATTGGTGGAGGAAGAACCCGGGAAAACCCCTGGAAAGAACCACCGACCCACGAAAAGCTACTGGCAACCTTTCTCACATAACTACATTAGCTGAATCTTAGACTCGAACCCATGCAGACAGAGGTGAGAAGGCAGTGATCCATTAACGGAAAGCATTTTAGACCACTCGGCCACTCGGGGCCCCCAGCACCATTGTAATTTAGGACTTACTAAAGTATGAGATGAATGTGTAAATTTTCCATGCAATCCTCCAAAACTTTTAGGAGGAACAAACTGGCTCTAATGAAAAGAACGACGACAGATGACAGACAAAAGACCATCCTCAAAACTCCTCTGGTCTATGACCAGTATTGCTAAATGCAAGGATGACAAAAGCAACCAAAAATAACAACCGATAAATATTTGCTTATTGTAATACTGTATTAAATATAAAAATGTGGAAACAAAATTCAAGCAGGTTATGCAAACATAACAAACAAGGAGCACAAATGGCATGACATTGGAGGACATAAAACCAAAAATTCACAAAATTACTGATCAAAGTATAAAAATAATCATGACAGTTTGCAGCAAATACATTAATAATCAATACAATACCAATTTTCTAGACAGATAGGAAGGATTCAAGTTGATTTTTCTTAGATATCAGAAGGCAATGTGGTGTGATGTTGATTATACCACACCAAAAAGATTAAATCTGACTCGCTTGGCACTCAACATTAAGAGGTTTGAGTTAGGACTAGTCAGCTTGGTGTCAGGATAATGTGACTGGGTGGGACATCATGTTAAATTGCTACAGCATCATGCCCCAGTGCTAGACATCACTATAAACTACCACACTACATACATCGTATGGTCATGACTAAAAGGTGTTAAATCTACATTAAAAATCTAAATCACATAAACATGGGAAAAACTTAAACTGATGAATATCTGTTGATATGAAGCTACCTAGCAGTGTCAAAAGGAGGTAATTGGTAGAGTTTCTTCCCTTTGTCAATGTGATGTCTAGACAGGAAAGACACCATTTCTTGCAATTTCCATAAGAGCTGGATTTGAAAATTAGCTGAACTTATATTTCTAATGGTAATGTATTATTCAGAGGAACCTGCATTAATGGATGCCTCCACACAAGAACAATTTATGAACCCTAATTTTCTCAGGTTTAGTGAAATACTTAACCTCCATGAGCAAGATATATATATGCATAAAGGAACAAAATGTGATGTTCCTTGAATGTCCTATAAAGACTGATTTCACTTTAAAAGACATGAACAAAAAAATAGTGATTACTATAGTAAGCTACAATGTGCAGGAAATGTATAGAGCAGGCATATGTCCATAGGCATGACCTGATTTTATCTGCTTATTATTATCATTGGGTGTGGCTTTAAAAATGCTTTTCCAGAATGCATCCAGGAGAAAGTTGCACTGACTGATATTGAGCTTAACATCAAAGCAATAACAACTGGTCAGTTTCAATTACTCAATTAGATGTGTGATATAAAAATAAAAATAGATTTTCTGTTATTATGTATTTTTTGTAGGCAAAATCCTTTGATTTGCATGAATTTGTTTCTCAATTACATGTGTAAATATAATTAACTGCTGCACTGACACATCAATAAATTAAGTTCCAAAATATTACAATAATTTTGAATAGCAACTTTTAAAAATTTATATTGTACATATAATGCTTCAAAATGCATATTTTGTCAAATTAATGATTGGCCTAAATATGGAAATACAGGACTGAAGATATATAGAGGCAGATATACTTCCTAAAAGGAAAAGGTAGTTCCACACATTATATTGCCACTGAGGTGATAAAAGTGGCATCACCACTTTGACAATACCAATCTTCTCCTTCTGATATATTCCCATATCTCATTATGAAATACATGATTTTTGCAGTAGTGGTGTTGTTGTTGATGGAGATGTTGCTACTGCTGTGGAGTAAAATTAAATCCATGTCTCTTTACTAGCCTATGCAGTGAACTGCTGCTGTCGATTTTTGTTTTAGTTTATGACATACACAAAAAAGAAACTGCTACTGGTATAATCTGACAGGAAGCATTTTGGCTCTTTCAACTTGGTAACAACCAAGTGCATTGTAAATAAATCTGATTGTTGTCATTAGTGGGCAACACAAATATCACTTTTCGCATTGCAGTTTTACAACAAAAGTACATTTTTAGAGGGCTTAAAACATCCTCTGTGACTGTCCTTGACTCATTACCCATGATCCAAAACAGAGACAAATTTCACAGCTGCATAATGAGATTTGCGTTCACGCAATAATTACCTGTTGGAACTGAATTTCTGTAAAATCCATTACTAAATATGCACATGATACACAACTTACCTGTCACAGGTAGAAATGATATTCCACATATGCAAAAAAAACAAAACAAGACCCCCAAGAGACAACCGAATATCCACTCACATCATGAAATATTGTGCTCAGAAGTTAAGCTCCAACTTACACTGAATGTATGCTCTAGTCTATGTACTGGTGCAGAGTTCAATGCACTAACAATTTCAAGCACTGCATTAAAGTTATTGAGCTCCTGGCAAACCGTCATAATCTCTATACACCGACACACTATTGCCACTCTCTCCTCCAAATTTTCTGCTTCAATGATGCACTTTTCCAACCAAAATGTGAACTGAAAAAGAAAATTCAACTATCTTATTTGCCTGCACCCCTGGCAGTTTGTAACTTCCTACCAATTTGAAAAATGTAATGTCCTAATGATATAAAAAAAATTGTCAAAAATACCAAGGGGGTACCTAACACCATCATGTTGTTTGTGTTCCAAAGCAACCAGAAGTTTCTTTACTAACAAAGAATCCTTATTTGCGGGGCAATTCTATGTTTTCAAACAGATGTGATTCAGTTCATTATCTTCAATAAGCTCCAATTAATTCTACAACTTTCTGTAACTCTGGGAATTTTATTTCTTCAAACCCACTTATAAAGATTTATATTGCTGGCCATTTTTTAAATGAATTATTCTGATGAATATTAAAACTAAATATATTAATTAAATATTGGATACAGACAACACGGGTTTTTACATTCAATGTATGTGTAGTCTAGGACTCTCACCCCTTCAGTGAAAATGGACTTCTCCAGGAGTTGGAAAAGGAGAACAAGCAGGTTAATTGTTTACACTGAGAACTCTGCTTCGTTTAAAACATGAAATATATGATAATGTTAGGGACCCACCTAGCACCATTTAGGTAAAAATGAATGAATGAGATGACTAAGTGTTGTGCATTTTACTGTCCATGCTGCTTTCTGCATTCAAAATCGCTACCAGGAGTAAAACTGACCAAGGCAAGTGGAAGCAAGCATTATAATTATTGCAAAAGCAAATGTTTGAAATCAATATATTAGGAAAGCTTGAAAAGACTGACAAACATATTTACCATAAAGTAAAAATGGAAGAATGACAGACTGGTTTTGGATTATTAATGAACATCTTATAAACAATTCAATTAATTCTTTTTTTTTAACTGTTCATTTTGTATGACCTATTTTTGATAGCTTGTATATCTTTTCATCCAATAGGTGCAAATATAAATATCTACACAAATACATAATTAATATTAAACCATACAATCAGAAACCATAACCATGGTCAATAATTTGAAATCCAGATTTAAGAAATTTATAAATTAGGTAAAGATCTAATTTGATTCTGAATATAAATTAAAGTTAAGCACATTTTACGATTTCTTTTTAAAATTATTATTTTTTTTATTATACATATTTACTTGTTCCTTTAGGCTCATTATTAACCAATTACACCACACACACTTTTAACCAAACTCCAACAAAGGTAGAACATACCATATTGGAAAATTCAATCATCTTGAGTAGATTTGGTGATGTTTTGTATTTATCTGCCTTCATCCAGACACTTCCTACTAGTTCTGAAGGTTGGACTGCTCTGTACAAATCAAACTCTAGCAGTGTGATCTGTCTTGCTATTTCAATAGGATGAAGCTATAATAAAAAAAAAGCACAGGAAAAATCTTTCGTGAGAACAATCATCACTCCTGTATTCTTAGTTTATCCCATCTGTGTAAGATTCGTACACAAACATCATTAATAACTTAGTGAGAAAGAATATGCAACAGCAGAAGAAATCCAAACAATAATCAACAAACAATAATCAATATATAAAAAAGCCTTGACTTTTGCAATATTGATGCAGCTTGTCCAGCTTTATAAGCTGATTTTACTGTTTCCACATTAAAAAAAGTCAGAGAACAATGGTACCTATAGAAAATTAATATTGATATGAGAGTTCCTGCTGATTTTGGATATTGAAATGTAATAACTTCTTCCTCCTTTATCATTCTATGGACAACACAAGAGAGACTTTAACATGAATGTAATCACCAAATATATAGCATGCCTCTGCTAAGTTTTTAGTGGTATCCAATAACTTCTGTAAGCATTATCACGCAAAACATATATTCAAACTAAACTGATCATGATATTAAAATGTTGATCCCAGACAAAGCAATATCAAAAAGAAGCAGACATACTAAAATAAGTTGATCAAAACCAGCGATAAATTTTCTTTTTTTAAACAAAAATCTGCCTTATTGAGTGACACTCTACTAGCCAAAAAGAATTTCCAGGAATTCAAGATATGACTATTTCTTCCCTTAAAACTTCTGAGTGCGAATTCCATTTCTAAGTCTTCAGCGATAACACAATTTTCAAAGTAACTGCAGTTGCAGTCATTGTCAGATTAGCACCATTTTCATCAAGGACCAAGCAGACATCATCTTAAGTCTTTTAATGAAAACCCACTGTCAATGTGACCATCCATTTTGGGGGAGTAGTGTCAAGATATTTAAGATGGCCATCATGGCAGTCATACTGAATGTTTGATTGGCACCAGTTTCATATAAGCAAGAAGAAGTAGTATTCTGGTAAAACCACATGTTGATATAGAAATCCATTTGGGAGGCCATATTGAGTGTCAGCTGAATAATTTTCATTAAACCAACATGACACCATACTTACCATTCTGGTCAAAATTCCATGTCAAAATGACTTGCCATTTAAGATGAGTAATGATAACAAGATTTTTAAGATGGGTATCATGGTAACTATACTGGATGTCAAGTCAGTGCCATGTTCATTTAGTGCCAACAAGAAATCATGGTCAGTTTTCTGTTCAAAACTCTACGTTGACATGGAAGAGTAATGATGACAAGATTTTCAAGACGGGTATCATGGTAACCATATTGGATGTCAAGTCAGTCCATGTTTATTTAGTACCAACAAGAAATCATAATCAGTTCTCTGTTCAAAACTCTATATTGATATGGAAGAGCAATGACAAATTTTTCAAGATGGCTGCGAGATGGCTGGGATATCCAACTAACAACATGTCAATGATAATCTAACCAGAAGAATCAGTGATAAGACTTTCAGGAAGGCTATTGCTGAGTCTATAATGGAACCCCAATTGGTACAATTATCATTTTAGATGTCCTAGTTTACGAGTAGAAGCAATAACAATCTTGTGCAGACAAACTGATAGATGATGGACAAAGCTCTTCTTGTATAGACCAACAGAGCTAAAAATAATTTTTGGTATATTTCAAAAGTAAATTATTACCTGGACAAGAACATTTCCATGTTTAATACCAACTTGTCTTTTTTATTGTCTCAGACAGTAAATTACTTTAATATTTCTTTAAAAGTGAAATATTTCCAATTAGACACTTTGTCCTGAAAAATTTATAGCTGTATGTATTATTTTGTATCAATACTAACTGTGAGAACATCAAAGTACTCCTTCTGTCGAGCCAGATGCGTTTCAATGGGTGGAGGAGGTTTCTGATAAGTGAACTCTCTCTCTGAACCAGGGCACTCCGTCTGAAAATAAAAACAAAATTTAATGCCTGTGTTGTCTTTAATAGTTTACTATGCAGGCACTATTAGGGTATTGTTGATTCTGGAGATTGGGTCTCAATTCCCTTGACCTTTGACCAAGTTATGCAGTTTTTAACTAAACTTAATGTGCAAGAACCATTATTGTCTTATTAAACTTAAATTGACCATGATTTCTGACTACAGAGATTATAAGCATATTGTTATATATAGTAACTACTGGACATGAAATGACAAATCACACCATGTAATTGTATTTACACTAGGGTTCTCCCTACCCCTAAGAACTTAGTCCCTGGATTAAAGTTTGGATAAATGTGGAGCTGCCTACCCCATTAAAATAATAAATAATTTAAATAATATGTAACACTAAAATACATGCCTTACATATTCCAACTCTAAATGAATTGAGTTTTGTTTTTAAAATTTTAGATAAAATACAAGAAAGTGAAGTACTTCCTAAACGCATTGCCAACATTCATTTCCATGTGCAAGCAAACAGGTTTAATTCATATTACAATAATTAGGTTGAGTAATTAAGTTATTAACTGCTAACATCTTGCATAAATGCAGAAATCTGAAATAAAATCCTGACTTCTTTTTCCAAACATGTTTGAGTGTTCTTTTTGTTTTTTTTTAGGTTTTAACGCCATATTTCAGCACACTATAGGCTATACATGGCAGCTAGTATTAATGGTGAAGGAAGAACCAGGGAAAACCCCCAGAAAGAACCACCAACCCATGAGAAGCTACTGGCAAGCTTTCTCACATAACTACATTAGCTGAAGCTTAGACTCGAACCCACACAGACAGGTGAGACGGCAGTGATCCGTAACGGACAGCGCTTTTGATCACTTGGCCACTCAGGGCTCCCATGATTGAGTGAACACATTTAATACCACAGTTGTAATCATAAATAATTAAGTTCTTGAGAGTGTTTAAAGCCAGCTATCAAAGCATGAAGTTCTCAAGAATTGAGGATCAGGCACTTGAACAAAGACAATGACTATAAACCTAACAATCTTGCCAATATTGTCACATGGGAACACCTTTGTGTTGAATGACTTTTATTTAGAACACTTTTGTACTTGTGATATAACTTTTACTGTTGTTAGTGATTTAATTCACTATAAGTTCCTTTTAAATTTTCACTTTGTATTCTTGGGAAATAAATTATTTGTTGAACTTTACTAAACTTGTTTTCATTCTTTTCATTTATTTAGTTTGAGATCACAGATTCCTAACAAAGCACAAGGTCTAAAAAGTCCACAACTGCAAGAAATTCACACAAATGCCAACAGTTTCACAAAATAATGGTTGCATCAAATATCTTTTTACTCAATTCTGTACCAACTTTGAAGTTGGATAGTCAAGATTAACTTAGATTCTGTGAGAGGTAAAAGATATAATGTACATTACACAAAGCAAAAGCTAAAACCAAGTCAACAAAGCCATGCACCTAGCAGTGGTAAGGGGAGGTATGGGAAGGATTGTGAAGAGTTTCTTCCCTTTGTTCACATGCTGTGTGCTGATAAAAACGAAATATTTCATCTATCCGCAATCGTTTGATTCAAGAGGTACTGGAGCTTCTCCCAACTGGTTATGTAATTGGGGAATGCATTCAATGAAAAAACTAAATTCAGCTATTTCATCCAAAAAATGAAACTCTTAAATTTTAACTTGTTATATTTAAACAACTGCTTATCTTTTGAGGGCCTCAAGGTAGATTAGTTCTTAGCTAATTGTGTTACCCTCTTTAAATAAAGTCATTATTATTATTATTATTATTATTATTATTATTATTATTATTATTATTATCTAACTAGAATATGATACACAAACTAATAAATTTTGACAAAATTTTTTCTTCTCAATCTCACTTTAAATCTAGTTTGCTAAAAATGTTAAAAGAGTAAAATTATGCACATTATAAATAATTCTGAAGTTATTTATGTGAATAAATCTCATTAAGTCTTAAAGTGGCCCTAAAATATGTACCCTCACAAAAGCATACGAGGTTGGCAGTTTGGTTTGACTTGGTGTTTTACAGCAAAGTAACGCAAGAGGATTTAGTAATGAGGCAAATGAAACAAACTGCCTTGCTCAAGGATATATCATATCTGTGCAGATTCTGTGTGAATTCTGATTTGGTCACAAGTCCAGCACACAAACCATTGAGTTACCATGGCTAATTCATATTCCCATAAAACTTACCCTCCTTTGTATGACATTGAGAATGGAGTCAGCCATTTTCCTCATGGCTTTTCCTTTCACTGTGTCAAGGAATTCCTTAAGTTTGTGAAGCAAACCCTGGTCCCTCTCAAAGTCATAGAAATGGTGGTCCACCCAATGCCGCAACACATTCACAACACTGAAATATTAAAATACAATCATAAAAAATAAAGTCTAATTTTTCTCACCAAAACCATTTAAAAATAAATTCCTGGATAATGAAGGCTCTCAAATTATCATGATTAATGTTTAAAGAAAATAATTTGCTCTACTTAACTTTATTAATACCAAGGTGATTATATACATGGTCATAATCATTCTTTAATTGTTTACAATCGACTCTTCTCATATGTACAGGCTTGTAACATTTTAAAAACAGATTGGCAACATTTTAAAGAGGAATCCTTTATGGATAAGTTGAATCAGCACTGTTCAATCATTAAATAGAGCAAGCTAACTATCTTATACAACAAATTTTGTTTACACCAGATTTAAATTTATTATGTATGAATTGGATTGCATAAACAAGATTTAAATTTACAAAGTGCAAAACAAGATCACACAGACGAGATTTAAATTTACAAAGTGCAAAACAAGATCACACAGACGAGATTTAAATTTACAAAGTGCAAAACAAGATCACACAGACGAGATTTAAATTTACAAAGTGCAAAACAAGATCACACAGACGAGATTTAAATTTACAAAGTGCAAAACAAGATCACACAGACGAGATTTAAATTTACAAAGTGCAAAACAAGATCACACAGACGAGATTTAAATTTACAAAGTGCAAAACAAGATCACATAGACGAGATTTAAATTTACAAAGTGCAAAACAAGATCACATAGACGAGATTAAAATTTACAAAGTGCAAAACAAGATCGCATAGACACAAGATTTAAATTTACAAAGTGCAAAATAAGATCACACAGACGAGATTTAAATTTACAAAGTGCAAAATAAGATCACACAGACGAGATTTAAATTTACAAAGTGCAAAATAAGATCACACAGACGAGATTTAAATTTACAAAGTGCAAAATAAGATCACACAGACGAGATTCAAATTTACAAAGTGCAAAACAAGATCACACAGACGAGATTTAAATTTACAAAGTGCAAAATAAGATCACACAGACGAGATTTAAATTTACAAAGTGCAAAATAAGATCACACAGACAAGATTTAAATTTACTAAGTATCAATTAGACTGCAATGACTTCATTTTAAAGGGTACTACACTACTCCTGATAATAAATGTCAACAAAAGCCTTCTTTTAAGCATAGAATTTATTTAATTCTAGAAAAATATTCAATATCAGAAAAAATTTATTAAACTTACCGAAATTGCACAGGCTTTACATATTCTTTTCGGAAGCGTTTTATATCATCCCGTATCATCAAAGTATCATTCTGCCCTTCTTCCTCTATTGGTTGATCAACTAGGGGTTCATGAATCTCAAATCTAACAAATGGGAGAAATACATGTAAATACAGTTTTAAAAAATCATCAAATTTGTTTTTCTTTTGTCAGAACTGCTTTAGAAGTTATCCCTATTATGTCATCACACATTAATTTTACATTTTCATGAAATTACATCAGCTCTAATAAATTAATAGAACTAAAACCTGCAAATCTAGTCTCCCTGTTAATTGTGTAAAAGAAATTATGCTAATGTAACTTGTTCTTTGTTTATAGCAGTATTAAATATTCCCTTATAACCTAAACATAGAGTAGGATAAAAATCAGTTGTAAGCATAGGACACCAAAACTAAAAGTTGATGCCATATTGACATCATACAATACTGTAATCATTGAAATTAGCTCTGCAATAATTACAAACTAAGATAAAGTATTTGTCTGAATCCACTGTTCACACCCCAGGTGTATAGCTGTTTTTTCACCTCCCACACTGTATCTAACTTGCATACTTAAATGCAAAATAACAGCCCACAAACTATACCTATCCTAATGCCTGTGACACTATAATGCATGTCTCACCATGCTATTGCTTATATCACTATAATGCATGTCTCACCATGATAATGCCTTAATCATTATAATGCATGTCTCACCATGCTAACACCTTAATCACTATAATGCATGTCTCACCATGCTAATGTCTGTATCACTATAATGCATGTCTCACCATGCTAATGCCCATATCAATAAAATGCATGTATCACCATGATAATGCCTTAATCACTATAATGCATGTCTCACCATGCTAATGCCTGTATCACTATATTGCATGTCTCACCATGTTAATGCCTGTATCACTATAATGCATGTCTCACCATGCTAATGCCTATATCACTATAATGCATGTTTCACCATGCTAATGCCCATATCAATATAATGCCTGTCTCACCATGCTAATGCCTGTATCACTATAATGCATGTGTCACCATACTATTGCTTATATCACTATAATGCAAGTCTCACCATGTTAATGCCTGTATTACTATAATGCATGTCTCACCATGCTAATGCCTATATCAGTATAATGCATGTCTCACCATGATAATGCCCATATCAATATAATGCATGTCTCACCATGCTAATGCCTGCATCACTATAATGCATGTCTCACCATGTTAATGTCTATATCACTATAATGCATCTCTCACCATGATAATGCATGTATCACTATAATGCATTCTCACTATGCTAATGCCCATATCAATATAATGCATATCTCACCATGTTAATGCCTGTATCACTATAATGCCTGTATCACTATAATGCATGTCTCACCATGCTAATGCATGTCTCACTATGCTAATGCCCATATCAATATAATGCATGTCTCACCATGCTAATGTCTGAATCACTATAATGCATGTCTCACCATGCCAATGCCTGTATCACTAAAATGCATGTCTCATCATGCTAATGCCTGAATCACTATAATGCACATCTCACCATGTTAATGCTTGTATCACTATAATGCATGTCTCACCATGCTAATGCCTGTATCACTATAATGCATGTCTCACCATGCTAATGCCCATATCAATATAATGCATGTCTCACCATGCTAATGTCTGTATCACTATAATGCATGTCTCACCATACTATTCTGTATATCACTATAATGCATGTCTCACCATGCTAATGCCTGAATCACTATAAGGCATGTCTCACCATGCTAATACCTATCACAATAATGCATGTCTCACCATGCTAATGCCTTTATCACTATAAGGCATGTCTCACCATGTTAATACCTGTATCACTATAATGCATGTCTCACCAAGCTAATGCCTGTATCACTATAATGCATGTCTCACCATGCTAATGCCTGTATCACTATAATGCATGTCTCACCATGTTAATGCCTGTATCACTATAATGCATGTCTCACCATGCTAATGCCTATATCACTATAATGCATGTTTCACCATGCTAATGCCCATATCAATATAATGCCTGTCTCACCATGCTAATGCCTGTATCACTATAATGCATGTGTCACCATACTATTGCTTATATCACTATAATGCATGTCTCACCATGTTAATGCCTGTATTACTATAATGTATGTCTCACCATGCTAATGCCTATATCACTATAATGCATGTCTCACCATGCTAATGCCCATATCAATATAATGCATGTCTCACCATGCTAATGCCTGCATCACTATAATGCATGTCTCACCATGTTAATGTCTATATCACTATAATGCATCTCTCACCATGATAATGCATGTATCACTATAATGCATGTCTCACTATGCTAATGCCCGATCAATATGATGCATATCTCACCATGTTAATGCCTGTATCACTATAATGCATGTCTCACCATGCTAATGCATGTCTCACTATGCTAATGCCCATATCAATATAATGCATGTCTCACCATGCTAATGTCTGAATCACTATAATGCATGTCTCACCATGCCAATGCCTGTATCACTAAAATGCATGTCTCATCATGCTAATGCCTGAATCACTATAATGCACATCTCACCATGTTAATGCTTGTATCACTATAATGCATGTCTCACCATGCTAATGCCTGTATCACTATAATGCATGTCTCACCATGCTAATGCCCATATCACTATAATGCATGTCTCACCATACTATTCTGTATATCACTATAATGCATGTCTCACCATGCTAATGCCTGAATCACTATAAGGCATGTCTCACCATGCTAATACCTGTATCACAATAATGCATGTCTCACCATGCTAATGCCTTTATCAGTATAATGCATGTCTCACCATGTTAATGTCTATATCACTATAATGCATCTCTCACCATGATAATGCATGTATCACTATAATGCATCTCTCACCATGATAATGCATGTATCACTATAATGCATCTCTCACCATGATAATGCATGTATCACTATAATGCATGTCTCACTATGCTAATGTCCATATCAATATCATGCATGTCTCACCATGCTAATGCCTGAATCACTATAATGCATGTCTCACCATGCTAATGCCTGAATCACTATGATAAATGTGTGTCACCATGATATTGCTGATCCCATTATAATGCATGTCTTGCCACACTAATGACTGCATCAGTGCAATGCATGTCTCACCATGCTAATATCTGTCGCAGTATAATAATGTCTCACCATGCTAATGCCTCACTATGATGATGCATGTCTCATCATGATAATGCCTGTCCCACAAGGATAATGCATGTCTTACCATGCTAAATCTGTCTCACTGTGATAATGCATATCTCTAACAAAGCCAATGCTTATGTCTCATCAGACAGTGATAACAGTATAAAAATAGAATAACACCCTCTTCATTTACCTTTCTATTAGCAGATCCAGGAGATTTTGGGGACTGCAGAACGACCTGTATGTTGTCAGGAATGTACGGACAAACTTAGGATCAGCATACATGTGGTATGTAAGTCTCTCCACCAGTTTTAACAGAGTTCCACCCTTAATTAGGGGACTCTCAACTGAAGACTGCTGATTTTCTTCAAACACTATGTTCTCCTCTGAGTCCTCAATTGCAAATCTGACAGAAAAAACACGGGTCAATTATTTTTGTTGGTAAATGTAATGTTTTCTATTCGCTATCAAATTTTGTGGATTTTGTTTTTGCTATAATCCTGAATCTAAACACAATGTTCCTTTTGTTAAAACAATAGAACCAATTTCCTATTGGAATCATATTCACTACAAAATCATAAGTAATACCTATAAAAGAAAATTTACATAAACAGTACAATATATACCTGCCGTGTGATAAATAGTATATTTATTTATATGAAACACCTTTCATCCATTTACATTTTGAATTGTCTTCTGTACCTTAAATGCAAGCCATCAATGAAAATTGAGCTAAGGTAAAAGAATTAGAACTCAAGTTATTTTGCAAAAAACATCTTTCTTCTTTCCTTCTCAGTGACACTGTCCTCTGAACCAATGGCACCAAAATATGTAAGTGCCTTTCTTTTCTAAAACATGTACCCGACACACATTTTGTTCATGTTTTTGGGCATGGGCTTTAAATGTCTTCCTTGTTTCACATACAAGCATCTACAAAATTTACTCTGGATATGTGATACAGAAATAATGTAGGACAATGGAAATCTTTTTTACATCATTATCACTGTGACAATAACCTTTGACTTAATGACCTGAAATGATCAAGAGTCTTACATGTCTTAAATGCAAGTGATCCATAGTCTTACCAAATTGGCAATAAAAACACAACATGTCCTGCAGAAAACATTTTATTCTTAGACACTGAAAGCCTGACTTTTGATCTTTGAACCTTAAATCTAAAAGGCTATTTCTTCTCTCAATTCAAACCATTTACTATGCTTGGTCAAGCCATGTGGTATACAATTCAAGTTATTAAGTGAAAGCTTCTTTCCTTCCAAAAGTTTCTGTAACCATGACCTTTTAAGCCTGAAATTGATGTTTCTTTCCTGCCACAAATGCAAACTACTTATAAAGTACAGTAACAGCAAATGGTGGAGAAATCATGATTGTGCAAAATGAAACAGGGAACAGATGGACAGACTTTTAACTGGACAAATCATAATATGATATACTCTGCTTGATGGTTATTAAAAGTTATTAAAAACACTAACACTCTTCTTTTCTTTCTCCTTCCTAATTATTTCACAATAACTACCGGTAGTATTTACGCTATTGATTAGCATTTTTCCATACAAGTTACCCCGTAGAATCTGATCATCAAAGAAAAAGGAGTTACTGACTTAATTGTTGCTTCCTTTATATCTGACAAAACAAAATTTAATTTAATTTTGATTAATGTCACAAAGGTTTACAAAAATTTAATTTTTCAAAGACCGTCAGTATAAGGTGTGTGTGTGTGCGACTTGGATTTTTAATGTAGCTTTTAAAAAATTTCTGTCATATCTCTGTAATGTTTGAAGTGTGGCAGTTTATTGTGATTTGTTGCACTGTGTCATCATGCCACAGCCATGTAGCATCATGTCCCATCAGGTCGCATTATCCTGACACTAAGCTGACCAGTCCTAACACTGACATCCTGAGCACATAGCAAGGCAGCTAATATCATTTATATGTCTGATTTATGACGCATTCAAACCCATGACTTTCCAAATCCAAGAAGCTCTAACCACTTAGACCACTTAGGTGGTCTTTTAAGATGAAAATTGTAAACATTTTTCCTGCATTTCCAAGGAAAGGTTGGCTTAAAATGTGATGTAGATATTTACGATGGTAGAATATTCCACACAGGCATTCATTTGTACAAAGTATATCAGAAAACAAGTATTCCTTAACTTGATAACAATTGTACATAAAACTAATTTTTTTCTGTTAATTAAATACATTTAATAAAACACATCAACTATAAATAAGTATTTTAATAAAGAACTAAAACAATACCATAACTGTAACAGAAATCAAATATCTAATTTAGGAAAAATAATATAAAATGAAGAAACCTGGTAAAACATTTGTAAAGAAAAATTGTTCTGGGAAAAATAATCAAACCTGAAACATGGCTCAACTTGCAGCTAACTTTCCAATACCTTTTTAACTAACTCACCTATAGTGTTCTGGTGGTGGTAACCTCAGAGGTGTTTGCTTCTCCTCTTCTTTAAGTACTGCATCTAGTCGTCTTTCAAGCATACTGAAAAACCAAATTTTCCTATTAAAAATATGTTTCTTCAAGACTACTTACCCAATATTTATATCTTAACGGGATTACTACCTCTCAAATTAAGACCTTCCAGATAACATATTTAGCTAAAAGAAGCTACAACTTATCTGCCCACTAAAGTGGCAGTCAGGCAGAGTGATCTCTCCTTGGTACTAGGATTGTGATCAAAAGAGTGAATCTCTTAGCTGCAACTGGAGCATAAGGCATGCTCTCTATGGTTGTAACTGTGGGAAGGATTGGTGGGTTATGTGTATTATGACTGGTTAAGTATTCGAGAAAAAACATTTTAGTAGAAAAAACTATTTTCTTCTTAAATATGTTACTCAATCATAATATTGTAGGAGGATAGATAAAAGGTGGAGAAAGATGCATCCCCTTAACCTGGAGATATCATCTCCAGTCCCGTACCATATGTGAGACAGCTTCTAGATTACCAAACTGGTGGGGAGTGGCTTCACATAGGGAAAATGGTCCCCCCCGAAAATTTCAGCAGAAGTCAGTCTTGAAGCTGCATCTAAAGATGAAAATTTGAGCCAGGAATATATGTCTCACCAGACTGAACTAAGCCCTTTGGGATGACAGATCTTGAGAGATAAAAGATAGAAAATGTGGATTAAATCTCCATCCCACAGCATGAATAATGAAACCAGAGAACAGTTCAGATCAAATGCTAAGCTGGTGGCCACTGCTCTCACTTAGTGAGCCAAAATGTGGAACAAGTTCATCTGAGTTGGGGTTATTTCTCTATAGGAAGAGCAAATAACTCACTTTATACAGGACAAAATAGTCTGTGCTGATATATTGTCTGTCCTTTCTGGAGAGGTAAAAATAGGTGTGATCTCCCTCAACGCAGCCACTCTTTTCTATTTAGACTCTACTTCAAATCCCAAACTTTATCTTGCAGGTGGGTTTGAAATGAAGTGTCCAGACTAGACAGTGGAGTCATAACAGAAGTCTGGTTACTAATGAAGGAAGCCTGTTCTTGGTGATGAAACAGGATCCAGTCATGAGTGAAACTGACCTGTCTTGCCAGAACTGCATATAATTTGCATCTGCTGATAGAGCATTTATTCCGTCTGCCGTCACTAATGTGATGAGGAAGCAGGTCTTGTATTAAAGGTGACAGGAGATGCCCCTGAAAGGGTTTCAAGAGGTGACCTGTTCAGCCAGGTTAGTAACCAAGATATGCTACTTTTTGGCTACAAAGACAATGTGTTTGGCCATAGGCAATGTTTATGGCCATGTATAACTAAATTTCGAGAGAAGGCTGGATAAATTTTTCTGATATTCTCTCTTCTGTGATGATGAAAGGTGTCAGTGATTGTGGAGCAGTAACCATGCTTTATACATAGTGCTAACCTTCTCTCTTCCAAGAGCAAATGATAGAAGTTAGCAATTGCAGTACAGACGCCTGGAGAGCTAGGATATTTTATTTTGTACAGCACTGTGTGACAATTTGCCATTTGCCTTTCTATGCTTTCAAAGTGGAGGGCTTTCTTGCTTGTGCGATTCTCTCTACGACTGGTTTTCAGAACTGTTTATTTCTGAGGGCCTGTTTAATATGATCCAGATGTGCAATTCTGGGTAGGAATGAAATAACTAATGTCAAGGTTATTTGTGTAGATGACGAAAACAACTCATTCCAGAATGTGACATACTATGGTTGCCTGTGTAATGAACTCCATTCCTAGATGAACAAATTGTTGAGATGGTACTAGGTCAAATTTGTCCTTGTTCACAAGAAAGCCTCGATTAGAAAGCAGTGTAACAAGGGTTATTATGTCAATTTCAAAGATATAACTCACCTTATATTTTTGCAGAAAGTCATCCAGGTTACCTGAAGTTGCCACCAATGGCGATTATTCAGCAGACAAGTGAAGACCCAGGGTTTAATGTCAAGTCTAAATGAGAATGTTCTCAATTGGTACATGCTATTGTAGGCAAATTCCTTGAAGCTTTGTGAATAAGAACACACTGATTGTTAAGTTTCCATCTTGAACAGCATTAAAAATGAGCTGTGGTGTTTCCATCAAGAACCATGCATGGTGCATGGGACAATGATAGAATGAAGAGTGCCATATGCCTTTGCCTGGGCCCAAGAAAAGTGGAATAAAACCCTGGATCATTTGTGTTTTGAACAAGTTCTACTACCCTTTTCTGGAGAAGGTTGTTTATTTCTTTCTGCATGATGGTGGGTCACTTGGAACATTGGCAGCTGATAGGACTTGGGACAGAAGAGGAGGAATATTGAAAGTGATGCAAAGTCCCTTGGAAACCACTATGTAAATCCATGGATTATCAAGACATATCTTGTTAAATTCAACAGAAAATAATTAATTATTGTTGTTGAATTAGGGTTTAACACCATTTTTCAGCACAAGATAGTCTGTACATGGCAGCCAGTATTAATGGTGGAAGAAAAAAGTGGGAGAACCCTGTAAAGAACCACCAACAGAAAAAAAGCTACTGACATGCTTTCTCACATACCCACATTGGCCAAACCACGAGACTTGAACCCACGCAGATTGGTGAGATGACAGTGATTGATGACGGTGAGTGCTTTAGACCACTCGGCAACTCGGGGCCCCACAAAGAATTGGATCAACATTGGAGAGAACTATAGGACCCTCTCTGTATTTTATCCATTTTGGATTGCAAGAACTGTGGCTTTCAAAGGGGCTGAGCTTCGATAGCATGTTTTTTCAGTAGTCTATTTCCTATATGTGCATTTGAATCAATTTGCTGATTTCCCTGAATATCCCTGTTGGAAGGTGAGGAATTAAGTCAGCTGAGTGCATAGAGGCAGTATATGGGTTAGACTGGAATCCATAAATGCCTGTATGAAGGGTCAATAGTTCACTTATCTCCCTTGTCTACCAGAAATTCTTGCACTGAAGGCAGGTCAAAATGTAGGATGTCTTTGTCTATGCCATAATCTGTATGATTGCATAGCCTTTAACCTTAATCTGAATGCATTCCACAGCTATATCTTAAAAAGTTTTACCCTGGAATTCATAACAGATGGTCTAATAAACAATGAAACATATAGGTATAATATATTGACAATATCACCTGCAGGAAGGAGAAGTTATAAACCTGAGAGCATGCACCTGTCTTTGTTTTGAACACAGGGTGAGTGCAGAGCTATACAAAATGTTGGTTACCTAGAAAACAATCTTAATTACAATACTACCTGTAGAAAGGTTCAAGGACAGACTATACAGGTAACATCACTAAAGCATCGTCACAGGATGCTAAAAATGACTTGGTAAAGAAAACTCACTTGCATGTATCAGTAATGATGTGATTATACAAATGTAAAGAGCTTGCTAAAGGCACAAGAACTTGCACACATATAAAAATACTTGTAACCCGACCTTGTTCTGATGTCACATAGACTACCCATGCAAGTGACCATGTGCTGTCAAAAATGTAAGATGATTTAGTGTAAGAAAACTGAAAGGGTAATACTTCATCTGGGTGGGCTGGATTTGCAAGGCAGTAGTAATTCTCTTAAGGTATTATGATTGCGTAATGTATTTAATAAAGAATCAAAATTAAAACAATAATAACTGCAACATACTAAACTGCTGACTGACTGGCAGTCCAAAGCTAGAAATATTCAGAGCTGACCAGCAGCTTGAAGCAATTTTTATATTTGTCTGTACACCTTAGTTCTGTGGAATGCAGTCTTACCAGTGATGTGTGCTATTCTGTATACCACTGTTTAAGATACGAACCGTATCACTGAATACTTACCATGATATACTGTGATGATGTATGCCCACTATATCAGATATGAACTTTAACACTGAATCCTTACCTTGATATACCGTGATGATGTATGCCCACTATATCAGATATGAACTTTAACAATATCAGATATGAACTTTAACATTATAGGATATGAACTTTAACACAGAATCATTACCTTGATATATTGTGATGATGTATGCCCACTATATCAAATATGAACTTCAACACTGAATCCTTACCTTGATATACTGTGATGATGTATGCCCACTATATCAGATATGAACTTTAACAATATCAGATATGAACTTTAACATTATAGGATATGAACTTTAACACAGAATCCTTACCTTGATATATCGTGATGATGTATGCCCACTATATCAAATATGAATTTTAACACTGAATCCTTACCTTGATACACAGTGATGATGTATGCCCACTATATCAGATATGAACTTCAACACTGAATCCTTACCTTGATATACTGTGATGATGTATGCCCACTATATCAGATATGAACTTCAACACTGAATCCTTACCTTGATATACTGTGATGATGTATGCCCACTATATTAGATATGAACTTTATCACTGAATCCTTACCTTGATATACTGTGATGATGTATGCCCACTATACAGGATATGAATATAGCTGATAAGCTTTATCAACCAGTTTGCATGAATTGGTTGAAGCAGATAATAATTATTTTGTAAATATCTCATTTCTATTAGAAACATTTTGTCTGTCATTTAGAGTGATCATAAATCCTACTGATTTAACATGTTGCTGACAGAGTTGAAAAGCTAATGAGTGAATACAGCTGTGGCATACAGCATTTTTCAGAAAAAACTTTACCCATAAAATAGTATACCTAACCACAGACTATTTTTTATGGAATTTTCCAAAGAAACTAAGATAACGGCTAACTGGGAGAGGGAGTCAAGCACAAAAGCAACCAAATGAGTAAAGAAACACCATGCTTTCTTTACCATGTTACTCTTTTAGATCATATATTAAATCAGTTCCACAGCGTTATGGAAAAATTACCTCCTGGTCTGTAGTGTTATTAAAGCAGCCATCCAATTACTTTTCTCCTCAGCCGATTTGGCAACCAAAATGATGCTGTTATTTGGATGATCTTTGGCTTGGATCTCAAAGGCATGTTTATAATCTAAAAAAATGATAATAACAATAGTAATAATAATGAAACAATGATAATAGCAATAACAACAACAGTACGAAAGTATGATGTCACAGAATCTGTCTTTTTATTTATCACTGATGGGCTGCACCTTGCATCCAACTTCTCAACAGAACAACTGTGTTAAGTATGATGCCACAGAATCTGACTTTATATTTATCACTGATGGACCGCACCTTGCATCCAACTTCTCAACAGAACAACTGTGTTAAGTATGATGCCACAGAATCTAACTTTTTATTTATCACTGATGGGCTGCACCTTGCATCCAACTTCTCAACAGGACAACTGTGTTAAGTATGATGCCACAGAATCTGACTTTATATTTATCACTGATGGACCGCACCTTGCATCCAACTTCTCAACAGAACAACTGTGTTAAGTATGATGCCACAGAATCTGACTTTATATTTATCACTGATGGACCGCACCTTGCATCCAACTTCTCAACAGAACAACTGTGTTAAGTATGATGCCACAGAATCTGACTTTATATTTATCACTGATGGACCGCACCTTGCATCCAACTTCTCAACAGGACAACTGTGTTAAGTATGATGCCACAGAATCTGACTTTATATTTATCACTGATGGGCTGCACCTTGCATCCAACTTCTCAACAGAACAACTGTGTTAAGTATGATGCCACAGAATCTGACTTTATATTTATCACTGATGGACCGCACCTTGCATCCAACTTCTCAACAGAACAACTGTGTTAAGTATGATGCCACAGAATCTGACTTTATATTTATCACTGATGGACCGCACCTTGCATCCAACTTCTCAACAGAACAACTGTGTTAAGTATGATGCCACAGAATCTGACTTTATATTTATCACTGATGGACCGCACCTTGCATCCAACTTCTCAACAGAACAACTGTGTTAAGTATGATGCCACAGAATCTGACTTTATATTTATCACTGATGGACCGCACCTTGCAACCAACAACTGCATTAAACTATTCATAAAGTTCCACCAATTTACACAACATGCTAAAAATGTACAAAGTGATATATGCTTTGGAATGAAATTTAACCAGAAAAGTTAGAAGAAATTCCCAATGACCTCAGAGGGCTGGAAGCTGAAACCTATCATGTAAAAAATAGGTTATTGTCATGGTCTTAAAAACATTACTTTAAAAGGAAACAGCCACTTAAATTGAAAATATATTGCCAACAACTGGGTTTATAGAATTACTGTACTGCAGTTTTATTACCATAGTGGTTCTTGAAAACAAGCAAACAAAGTAATCAACAGATAATGTATTCCCTGAAAAACTCCAAATGAAAGCACACTATGGTCTGGTAACCTCAATTTTTAAACTTCTTATGCATATAATTACAGGCAGAGACATGTATATTACTTTGTATGAAAGTAACCTATGACAGAACACTATCAAAATTCTATACATCTGATAATAGTACCCTTTGCAGAACACCATTGATTTGTATATATACATCTTATAATAATAATCTATGACAGAACATGATCATATTTTATATTTCTTATGCAAGTATGGCAGAACTCCATTAAATTTTAGACTTCTTATGCAGGTACCCTATGGCAGAACACCATCAATTTTGTATACTTTTCATATGAATGCCAATGGTAGAATACCATCAATTTTATACATCCTAATTTAATACCCTGTGGCTGAACACCATCGATTTTTATACTTCCTATGTATATTTCTTATGCAAGTACCCTACTTCTAATTTTAACACCCTATGGCAGAACACCATTAATTTTTATATTTCTTATACTAGTACATGTACTATCTGGTAGAATACCATCAATTTTATACATCCTAATCTAATACCCTGTGGCAGAAAACCATTAATTTTATACATCCTAATCTAATACCCTGTGGCAGAAAACCATTAATTTTAGAACTTTTTCTAGAATAATATGGCATTGGACCATCCATTCTTTTGCCAGTAGCCTATAGTAGAACATCAATTTTTATACTTTTTATGGTAGTACAATCTAGCAGAACACCATCAACTTAAATACTTCTTATTCTAACACCCTATACAAACGGATGAACACCATCAATTTTGATACTTTTATGTAAGTACCCTAATGCAGAATACCATCAATTTTTATACTTTGATGTAAGTACCCTAATGCAGAACACCATCAATTTTTTTATACTTTTATGTAGTACCCTAATGCAGAACACCATCAATTTGTATACTTTTATGTAAGTACCCTAATGCAGAACCCCATCAATTTGTATACTTTTATGTAGTACCCTAATGCAGAACACTATCAATATTTATACTTTTATGTAAGTACCCTAATGCAGAACGCCATAAATTTTTATACTTTTATGAAGTACCCTAATGCAGAATACCATCAATTTTTATACTTTTATGTAGTACCCTAACGCAGAACACCATCAATTTGTATACTTTTATGTAAGTACCCTAATGCATAACACCATCAATTCTTATACTTACCTAATGCAGAACACCATCAATTTTTATACTTTTATGTAGTACCCTAATGCAGAACACCATCAATATTTATACTTTTATGTAAGTACCCTAATGAAGAACACCATCAATATTTATACTTTTATGTAAGTATCCTAATGCAGAACACCATCAATTTTTATACTTTTATGAAGTACCCTAATGCAGAATACCATCAATTTTTATACTTTTATGTAAGTACCCTAATGCAGAACACCATCAATTTTTATACTTTTATGTAGTACCCTAATGCAGAACACCATCAATTTTTATACTTTTATGTAAGTACCTTACTGCAGAAAACCATAAATTTTTATACTTTGATGTAAGTACCCTAATGCAGAACACCATCAATTTTTATACTTACCTAATGCAGAACACTATCAATTGTTATACTTTTATGTAGTACCCTAACGCAGAACACCATCAATATTGATACTTTTATGTAAGTACCCTAATGCAGAACACCATCAATTTTTATACTTTGATGTAAGTACCCTAATGCAAAACACCATCAATTTTTATACTTACTTAATGCAGAACACTATCAATTGTTATACTTTTATGTAGTACCCTAACGCAGAACACCATCAATATTGATACTTTAAGTACCCTAATGCAGAACACCATCAATATTTATACTTTTATGTAAGTACCCTAATGCAGAACACCATCAATTTTTATACTTTTATGTAAGTACCCTAATGCAGAACACCATCAATTTTTATACTTTTATGTAATACCCTAATGCAGAACACCATCAATTTTTATACTTTTATGTAAGTAGCCCTAATGCAGAACACCATCAATTTTTAAACTTCTTATTCTAACATCCTATGGCAGAACATCAATATCTAAACATCTTATGGAAACACCCTTTTGGCATAACACCATAAATTTATAAACTACTTATGTTTGTACCCTCTTGCATAACATTATCAACTTTTATACTTCTTATACTAGTACCCTATTGCAGAACACCATCAATTTTTATACTTGTTAGTACCCTATGGCAGAACACCACAAATTTATAAATTACTTATGCTTGTAACTTATAGCAGAGTACCATCAATATATATATATATATATATATATATATATATATATATATATATATATATATATATATATATACACACACACACACACACACACACACACACTCTTCTTATTATGCTAGTATGCTATTGCAGAACATCATCAATGTATATACTTCTTATGCTAGTGCCCTATAGAAGAATGCCATCAACTTTTATACTTCACATGTTAGCACACTATGAAAGAACACCATCAACTTTTATACTTCTTATGCTAGTACCCTACGACAGAATATCATCATTTGTATGCTACTTATGATACACTTTGTATCCATAATAACATAAAATATATTTTTTTATTCTGTGGAAATCATTTGTATTCTTTCAATCAATGTGACCTTGACATTTTACCTTTAAAATCAAAATGGTTAGATCAGAAGCCATTCACGAAGTTTAGTAAGTACTGTTGCTGGATAAATGAACTTATTTTGCAGAAACCATTTTTCTTCTTGCTGTCTCTGACCTTTGACAATGACCCTGACCTTTGAACTTGGAGCCATAATTGACAGCTCTTCCATATCCAAAGTGCAAGCCATCCACAAAATTTGGTAACTATAGATAGTGGACAACTTGAGTAATTGTGCTGAAACAAAATTTGTGATAGAGAGATAGATGGGCAGACATTGTTAACAGAAACTCCATATTTGACAAGTGTATAAAAAAAAACTTTATAAAGTTGCTGGAGCATGAAAAGGAAGTCGCTGACACCTACTTTTGAAGATTCTGAGTAGCACCCTTAAAAATGAATATCACCATCAAGTTTCATGACTATTTGTATAACACTGTTATTGAACCAGAGCTAAATGCAAAAATGTGATTAATGGAGCAAAAAAGTGTACCACTGTGACCTTCTGTACATATTACAATGTGTAAATGCACAAAGTTGATGCTGATGCCAACATAGCTGGAAAAGTGTTCTCTGTATCTCACCTTTGCTGGTGATACAAAAATGATTATCCATCAATAGAGTACCATTTCTGGTAAATGCTTCAGTGGCCTAGTGGTTAGAGTGTCCGCCGTGGGAGGTTACGGGCTAGATCCCCATTTGATCTCTGAGTGGGTTCGAGTCTTGCTTGGCCAATGTGGGTATGCGAGAAAGCTTGCCATTATCTTCCCATGGGACTGGTTCTTACAGGGACTTTCCCAAAATTTTCTTCCACCAAACATGCCTCATATAATGTGCTGAAAAATGGCATTAACCGCTCTGGTTACCTAGTGGTTAGAGCATCTGCCACAGAAGCGGGAGGATGTGAGTTTGATCCCTGGCAGAGTCATACCAAAGACTTAAAAAAATTATACTAACAGCTGCCTCACTTGGCATTCCGCATTAAGAGGTTAGTATTAGGACTGGTTGGCCTGGTGTCAGGATAATGTGACTGGGTGGGACATCATGCTACATGTCTGTGGCATAATGCCCCAGTGCTAGACATCACTATAAACTGCCTTACTGCAGACATCGTAGTGATATGACTTTAAAAATTGTTAAAGTTACATTAAAAATCCTAAACAAACAAACAAACAAACTCTTTATGGCTGAATTCTTACAATCTTCAAACAGTAATCCTCACCTTCTATATCATCCTTGTCTCTGATCTCCACCTTCCGGAGGTAGAATTTCTCTTTCAATTTGTACTCCCCCTGTGGACCTGTTACAGAGGCCCGCCTCATGTTTGGCTTACAAAGAATGATTAAACTATCAAATAGGAAAACATGTCGCTCTGTGGTCTTTCCTTTCATGTGCTTGTTGAGGACTCCATCTGTGCAATAAAGAAGACAGTTAGCATCATGGAACTTTGGCCCTCTTATTCCCAGCAGACCAATAAACTACATTGAAGAATGCTTTGGATTCTCACACACATGGCATTCTACAGGTATATCCAGCATGGCAAGATACTTAGGAAATAAGGAAAGTAATTCTCACTATTCTTAAAAAGCAATACTCTTTCAAAGAAAATTCTCAAATTCATGAGTGAAATAGAAGAAATGATAATATAAATGACAAAAGCAACTTTTTATTTCTTTACTTTTGTTTTGGTGAAAAAAAAAGCATAATGATTATGCCCAGAGTGTAATGGTTGGCATATATGATGTTGTAATGTATAATATTTTCATAATAAAGGTATGATGATGCATCAAATTGTCATGTGTTTACATGCCAACCCCTGGCAAGGAAAAGTGTAATCCATGTGTACAAAAAGAGCAGATAAAAAATAATCCACATATAACATGATGACAATTCAATCAGCATATGTACAAAATGATTTATTTATCCCTCTGGATGTTTAACATCAATTACTGCTTCAAGTTTTCATATGTAGCAATTTTAGCTTTAAAAAGCAACAGAATGTCATGTTGCATTTCAAAACACTTTATACCAGCTGTGACCATGAATGTTATGCACACCAGTAGAGCACTAAGTACTGAGTTACTGAGCCTAGATCTGAACTCAAATTTTATTTTTGTTAACATTACTAAACAATCTCTCAATCAGCATTAGAATGGTAAAGTTCCAATATTCCTTCATAACCTAAGAAAGAAGAGAAATTTTATATCTTCCAGTGATAGGGTCTTCTAGCTGAGAAATAAGGTACCTTTGCATATCAACTCTGCATGAAGCACAATGTCAGGTAGAATGCCAACTTGATACTTCAGGAATTCTCCTACTAATTTATCAGCAACCTTTCCTGCAGCAAGGTACATCAATGACAGGGACAAACAGTTATGTACACTGATGGAGACATTTTCAAAATATATCATGTAACTCCTTTATGAATTCCAGTCATCACTGATGCATTATCAGCTGAATACCCCATGCAGTTCTGCCAACTTATATCCTGTTTCCTCAAAGCATTATCGAGAAAATCAAAAATGTTAATTCTACCCATGAAAGAAGAACACCCTGACATTGCCCTTTTAACTGTCCATGTCTCTGACACAGACATGATTATATCTTTTTGTCATCATAATCACTAATCCCATCTGTGGCAATATTAAATGTAACAATTTTCATGGCTTCTGCTATTTTAATTGAATTATCTTCAGCTAACCTTCTAACAATATTAAATGATTTTGCTATTACAGATGCAAATTTTCTGCAATTTTGGAATTAGGAAATATTCTTTTGAACAGAAGACCAACATGATATGCTACAGCTAGGGTAGTCTGGGTTCTATTACGAACTCAGTTGATAATACCTCTGCATTTATAACATTGAATTCTGCTGTAAAAAAGAAGTTCCTTAGTACTGGAGTTAGTAAGACAAGTTAATTTGATGTTTCTTTGTTTTCAAGTGTTTTTCCACATCAAATTTACCACCTTGACCAATATTAAAATCCTTTCCACACAGCCTGCAATGGTATTATGTCAGCCAAAAGCGTAATGGTTGGAATGTATGCATGTGCCTCACTGAATCCTAACTGTTATTGAGGTATACTAGCTGCAACAAACATGGATGTAGAGAAAATATTTTAGGTTGGATTTACAAACTGGACAACAGACAACAATAAACCTGAGTGACAAAATGCTGTACAATATATATAAAAAAAAATAACTCCTGAATAAAAAACAAGTCTTATAAAAATGAGATAAAAATAAGCTTCATAGATACCTATAATGAATTCACTACAGCTCTGCCATATATCTTTGCCCTCCCAACCATCAATGCTCTTCTGTAACTCGTACATTTTTTGTACAACCGCTTGTCGACCAGTCCTGCCTTGTAACCTCAGAGAGATTTCCCTAAAAAAAAGGATTTCAATATTTGAAAACTTTCTTTACTCAAGTCATTTGATCCACACAATTTTTATCCTAGATTACTTATTTATATATAATTTTATGACAATATGTAAATAAAAATCATTTCTAAATAGAAAAAGTTACATATTTTGTTGTTTTGTATTCCCTTAGATATACAAGGAGTTCTTAGAAAATTTCAAGGTGTTTTTCAGTTCCAAAATAAAATCAACAATTTAGAAACTAAAATAATTTTCATGGCATCATGTAAATTTAGGAATTTTCAATGGTTGTACAAACTATGCTAGAGTGCACTTTTACAATTCTGTCCCTCTTATGTAAACTGACACCTCTCTTAAGACCAACTTTTTGTCAGTGTCCCATAAAAGGATGGAGAGGGTCACATGTTTGCAAGCAAACAAGATTATAAACCAGTATTATACTTTCTTACTTGCAAATGTTCTTCCAAAAACTCAATAACATTGATAAAATAATAAAAATTATATATACTATATATAGTACTTTAAAATTAGCACCAAATATTGTCAATCTATATACTTCGGATAGGAAATGTTATGCAAAAACAAGAGTAACATGAATGGCACAAAAACCATTTTCTTTTTTCAGAAAGAGTGACCTTGACCACTATTTTATCATTAAATCATTGGCTTCTTCCTTACACTAAGTACAAGCCACCCACAAAACCTAGAACAGCTCTGTGATGCAGAACTAATATTATTGTGCAGAAACCATTTTTGTCAGTGACCTTAACATTTGACCTTTATCTCCAAAATCTGTAGCCTTCTTCCTTACCATAGCAAACCATCCACATAGTTTAGTTGAGATATGTTGTACAAAAATTATGTTATTATGCAAGAACCATTTTGAGTTTGAATTCACACTAAAATGAAAGTTAAATATAACAGTAGAAAAAGCTGGGTGACTGTTGGAAAGAGCTTTTTCCAGATATTTTTATGTTATTTTTTTAAATAGAGAGTACAATCATCATTACCTTAACCTTGAATGTGGTCAACTTTACAAGCAGTCTGGACAATTAGGATAAGAAATAGTTATTAAACATTTACAAGTGAGGCAAAAACAAAACATGCAACTGCAACACCACAGTAAATCTTTACAAGTTGGTTTTAATTTATATTTTAAAGTGCAGTATCAAACGTTTTGAGGTGGGTTGGGTGGGACAGAGGATTTAAAAGATGTGTTTAACAAGAAATACAACTGCAACTGTAATGAAAAACCTGCTATAATCAATATAATATAAAATAAACCAGCATATATATATATATATATATATATATATATATATATATATATATATATATATATATATATATATATATACACACACACACACACAATTTCTTTGGGCTGCAACAAATTATGGTATCAAATTGTCCATGTTCTGCATTGCAAAACCATGGTGATATATTAAAAGATTAGACACATCAGAAACATAAGTTTTATTGTCTTATCAAAATGTTCATATATACACAATCAAACCTGTCTACAGCTAGCTTCTTTTGGAAAAGAACACCTGGAATAGTAAGACATGTAGCTGCTTTATACAAGATTTCTTCTTCTAAAAACTTCAAGACCTTTAAACTATGACTGTTTAAGACAGGTGATTGTTTAAAATAAGTTCATCTCTAAGGCAGGCTCAAGCGTACACTGTGAGGTAATGAATGCCAAAAAAGCCATGATATCAGCATGATTGCCACATCAAAATAACAATACAATCTGGGCACTAACCATGGCTTTTTCTTGAGGAAGCTGCCAGTGATTTTCTTCTCCAGCATGACTTTGAGTGCTGTAAGCAGTCCATCTGCCTGCTCCAGGCAGTCCCTATCTTCTTCAGAGGCACTACAGTTAATCAAAGCCTGCATAAAAAAGCAAAATGACCAATTTTAACCATGCTTTTTGTAAATTACAATTTTGACAGATCAACCTAAATACTGCTAGCAACAAGACATCTTGAGATCACTCACCTGGCTGACATCCACCAAGGAGCCATGAGATCTGGGTCAGCAGGATCCTTGAAATTTTTAACAATACTGTTCATGATTTAAGTTATGAAATCAATTACTGCAAGGTTTCTCTAGTTTTATATCTTCATTCATCTTGATGGCGCATCAGAATTAAAAGTTAAATATTGAAAGGCCTTTATGTCAGGATCCTTCTGTTATACAATTTTCTGAGATCAAAGGATGTAAATATTTTTCTGTTGTTAGAAATGGCAGCCATAGCCATATTTGATAGCAGATGGGCATAATTTCTAAAAATGTTAAAGGAATTTAAGCAAGGCTGCTTTCAGTGAAATTCTGTTACGCTGTTATGTTCATAAAAGAAATTCTTAAATGTTTTTCCATACTTAGTAGCAGTAACTATATTTAATGGCAGATTCTAATAATTTAGATAGCTTTGAAAGCCCTCAATGCCAATACGCTTTCAGTCAAATTAGTCAGATTCTTCCAAGAGGATTTTGAGGATTTTCTATTTTCATTAATAGAAGTCATATTTGATGGTGAATGTTACATGATTATTTGCAGTAAAATTTACAAAGGCACTCCCTATATTGCTTTAGAGTCAATAAAAACCTGTATAAAATTATGACTTGTACCAAGTGGCTTTAAATTGTTTTTGTTAGTTTATGTCAGCAATTTCACTATTGAGGATTCTGAAGAAATTTGCTCTATGTGCTGTCGAGCAAAAATATTTAAACAATATTGAAAAATAACTAATGCCATATAAATCTAACTAGGTCATCTACTAATGACCATGGTGAAGTGAATAACATTTCATTGTTTTAAGTTTAATAGTCTTTGTACTATTGCACTAAAATTGATTCTGGTACAAACATCAACAAATTATGTTCATTCTACTACTGCAGTGAGCACATAAAATATAGCACAGATTTGTCCACTCTCGAAAAATATCATTGTTTCAATAAAAGAACAAGTTAAGCTGCCAATTCTCCAGGCTTGCAATTAGTGAAAAAAGGGATACAAATTAGTGAATTTTGACATGAATCCGTGAAGTGAACCTAGAGTCCAGGAATATTTGTTGGAACAAATGTTTAGTATGGACTATAGCTGGTAAAGGTAGATTATGTTCCACAAGAAAACTCACAAACAATGCTGCCGCATTAGTACCATGCAGTTCTTCTGCCGATGGCTTAAAATATTCCAGAGATGAAATCTGCTGAGAGTTCTTAATTTTCCCAACCTTTATGTGCTTTTTTGCTACCAACGTGATGTGCTTCCTCACATCATCTCTGATACCATGCCCAATGTTAGCATTCGCGGCACACTAGGTGCAAAGAGCATAATGTATATCAATATTCGATGGCTGAATGCACTGCAGTTATTTGGTATATCCCAAACTAAAGTTACATTTTTGTGTAATATATATTTTTTTCTTACTCCGAGTTTCCTCTGAACCTTGAAGCCATATTTTTTATATTTGGACATTTATGTTGGGGTGTAGGGTCAGAGTCCATTTCCTATAAAAAAGTTGGAATTCGCAGACACCATTTGGTGTCGACATGGGGTAGCCACTTACTAGCTGGCCCAGCAAACTTAAATGACCTTTCATCGAGATAAACCTCATGAAATTGACAGGAATATGATTTTTTCAAAAATCATGAACATAGCATTTGTCATGTCTTTAAAAACCGCAGACAGAAGAGACAAAAGAAGTCACTACTAAAATTTTACCTGGATCTGGCCATTTTCAGTCTGAGTCACATGACTATACAATTCTCGCAACCTACATGTCAATGAGGTTATATAGTCACGTGATAAGGACAATAAACAAATTTACAAAGTAAAAATGGGGTAACAAGAGTCAGAGGAAACTATTTTTTTCCTTGGTGGTGAAGACATTTTCAGGTTGCATTGTTGAATGGTAATTCAAATCAGTGATGGTGGCACATTCTCTTAAACACATTCATAAAACTTTTCTTTTATATATAGATTAAAATACGCTAAAATGCTTGCTACTGGGCCAACTGTACCAGTCAGCTAAGTTCACTAATATTGTGACCAGTAGTACAAGACCGTTTCGACAACTGCCAATACCACGAGTAGCACTTAACAGGAAATCGATTATATTAAATATTTTAAACAACTGAGAATTGGGGAATTTATGATTTTTTTGCAATTGGTGTGAATCCATGAATCGCTGAAAAAGTCATGAAATTCACACCAAGATCATGAGGGTTGGCAGCTATGAACAAGACTTAGATTATTATAATATTAGGCCATGTTTCCCTTTGACAAATGAAAGAACTGACCTTGAGGACTTCGAAGTAGTGAAGGCAGTGATGGATTGGTCCCAGAAGAAGCTTGGGAAGGACATACTTCATAGCATCCTTAAACCCATGCCCGTCTTCCTGTGAGCAAGGTACAAAAATAACAAATACTTCACATGCATATAAATTATAAAAATTTAGAATGACAACTAATTTTGCCAAAATATTACTCTTTTGAACATCACACTTAAATCTGCAAAGAAATTTCTTGTCTGACACAAAACAATTGGACAAAATGGGTATCATCAATGAATAAACAGTGAAAATTCTGTTATAAATTCAATATGTGTATTTTACAGAATAATTTATTATTATGAAAACTTTCTCATTACATTAGCACAAAGTGAAAACATGGGATAATTTTTTTTATAAATTTTCTAAGACATAACCTGAGCCTGATTTAGAAAATGAGAGCAACTGAAGAAATAATTATTGTAATGTGTATATCAATTCACTTGGAACATTGACAGATTATTTAGATCCAAAGTTTGAATTTTGGAGGCTATGTTTGGTTAAAAACTTAAACACATGACTCATCATCCAATTGGGGTTTGTCAAATAAAGATTTCACTGTATTTGACCTTTTCCCAAGTACAGCTATTCATGTCATTTTTATAATATAAAAAAAGAGAAAGCAATATTCAAGACTGCACTAAAATGATCAGAAAGTTACCATAAGAGTTTTACTGATATCTTCTCTCTGTAGCAGGGTGTGCAACCTCTCCTTGCCTCTTGGTGCCAACATGTCCTCCACATATTTTTCGTAACAATTAAAGGCCATATCCTGCAATCATAAATAAACCATACACTAACAAAATTGAGAGGAAACATTACCTAATGATATACAACAAACATTCAGGATCACAGGGTTTGGGGTTTAGGTTCTATCCTGGGGTTAGGCCTGTAGTATCAGAAGATAAAGAATTTGGGTTCCATCCAAACCATTGTGGTTGCACTCCTGAGTAAAGCACTCAGTCTAGCTTGACCCTGAAAATTCCACTGTTAATATGTACCAGCACTGATGGGAGGTTAATCTGCAATCAGTTAGCATCCTATCCAGAAGACCCGTGCATTCTCACCTGCTTCATGCTAAACCATGATAACCTCTCAGAAAGACTCTAAATGTTGTCGCTTAAGTGCTTGCTTAAGCATAGTTTAAACACAGCAATAGGTGACCCACTCACTACCATTCCTACAAATAGTCTCCATTTATATGCATGAGATGTATTAATACATCACTTGCCAGCCAATCAAAACAGTCCCAGCTGTCGCGTGCAGTGTCTTTTGTTCAACTGTTCTAGTTTGGAGCTGAGAGAAAAGATGCATATTTCTGTAGAAACCACAGCCATCCCTGCCTCAATGCCTACAGCAGACAGTCCCCGTAGGCAAACAGTATTATTATAAATAAAAAACTTAACTGGATTTGTATTTTGTTGTGTATAAAAATAAACTTTAAACACATAACAAAATTTCTTTTTTCTCCTCACTTTTCCCTTTTTAATCCTTAGAAATCACATTTATTCACGTAAATCAAACTTTAGAATAAAAATGTTTTTGATAATACTTACCAAATCATAATGCCTTGGGAGTATGAACCTTACCTCACAAACCCAGTGCTCCTAAGGTAACCTTCAACTATGAAAAAATTAAAAAAGGTTGTCTTCCCACATATATGGGAGTCATATTAAAGTGATCTCAGCTACAAGTCCTAGAATCCAACTCTGTCCTAACTTCAGTTACTACTGGAGTGGAATGCACACTATACCAGTAGAGTGTAAGCTCAGGAAGTTTGGGAGGGTGTGACAGACTTGATTCTGGATTTTATTGTTGATGACACAACCTGAGAAAATCACCAGCTTGTGGAACAGGTCTGTGGAGAGAGTTCACCAAAACAGATTTGTCGAATCGAATGAGAAAGCTCGTCGTGCCACCAATGACAAGCATTAGGTATTGCTGTCAACTCAAATATACTGACATATAAAAATTGGTTCTGAAGAGGCAAGAACACACTGGTTTCCTAAGTCAATGGCAGGATGTCTGGGCCCCAACTCTATGTGCTGGCATCCATACAAATCCTCGAGACCTGACCTGGTATGGAACAACAACTGCAAGTCAAGTGAAGTTCTCCTATTTGCTGAGATTGTCCTCATATATTTGGACACATGGACTGATTGCTTCAGTATGCAAAGCTTCAGTCACTAGTGAGACAACAGGATCACTGGAAATAATCTCATATAAGTGACTTGAGACTAAGATCTGCTGCTGTACTGAGACCCAGCAGTCATGGAATTCTTTGGTTGTGATGTGATTCTTTGATGGATTGAAGAAAGCATTGTGATAGTTTTCATTGCTAAGAGAGACACCTTTCTCGCATGCATTTTGAACTCCATACTGAAGTCATCATTGAAATGTTGTGATGAAAAGATGTGTGATTTGTCCTTAATTACCACTAATCCCCAAGGCAGAAGTGAAAAGAAACTGATGATGACCCAAAAGGGATGTGCCCTGAACTAAAATACTGTCCCCCAAAACCTCAGGAAATTCCTGGCAGACTTGTACATCTGAACATTGAGATGCACATCTTGCAATTCTACACTGACTTACTTACATACAGATGGCATTGAGAACCAGTCTTTGCGTAACCTTACCACCTTTATCTGAGAAGTCTATAACCCGATTCTAGTGGGGACCCTGGGCAATGCAAGAGGACACTGAATGTAATCATAAGCTCTTTAAGGACAATTTGCAGGAATCATGGATCTTTTAGGCAAAGTCATTAAATTTCCACAGCCAAGCAACCAAGTCTTTTTCCCACATGTATATATGATAAAGGCAGCATGATCATGTTGTCATTTCTTTCAGAAAAGAGGCTAGAATGTAGAGTGGGGCAAAAATGACCCACACTCCATCTGTTTATTGAAATCTTTGGTTCCTGAAAACCACCTTGCTTGGAATGCATACAGTTCCTATAAGGATATTTCCATATTTTGGCATGCCCTAAGGGAGTTATTCCTGTTTCTTTGCTCTGTAAACACTGCCAGGATCTAAGAGTGGCCTTTTGATGTTCTTTGAAGAAAGAGTTATGCATGTCTTTCAACTGGGTTGAACATTCACTGTAAATGTCATGGCACTGGTAAGTGTGTTGTATAACCCTGTTCAGCACATACACCATTTGTAAAAATGATTCACAATACTGTTGGATGAAGCTTAGCTATTTTCTGTTTGCTGAACATACAGACCAGGTCAAGCCTATTTCACTTACAGTCTGGACTAAGCATTGATAGTAACTAGAGTGTTTCCAAGTCCATCTGTACTGAAGGTCTTGACATCCTCAGGTTTGATAATCTCAGTCGACAGCTTGGATTATGAAATAAAGGCATGGTGTCTTATAGTACACTTTGTCAAAATTTGATCTTTTACCTGCCTTACTAACCAATATTACAAGTACACCACTCAACCAGACTGTGTTAACTGCTTAAATGTGGGCTGATCTTTCTTTACCACAAAGACCAACAGATACTGGGACTTTATACAGCTCTGTTGATGCAGCAGGAGATGGGCAACATTCTGGTGGTAGCAGGTGAAACATTCCTAAATTTGATGTTCAGAAGGCTAAGTTTTCTCTAATCATCATTGGGTCCAATAAAATGATGAGTCGAGCAAAGCAGACACTGTCTGCAATAACTGAGTATTGGCAACGCTTGCCAAGAATGAATCCAAACTATACTTAAATCAAATCTAGATCATGATATCATAATTTGATGATAATCACTGACTGTTATCATCCATCATCCAAGCATGGTTGAGGTTTTCAGGACCATAATAAAAGGGCTGTTCTATAACCATTTGACATTAGTCAGTGATGATAATGATTTGAGCTGTGTTAATAAAGGTATCAGGCCTATCTGAATCTGTCATAGATATGGACCATTTTGTAATTACTGAATGACCTATGACTGCAACAGAAACTGGGCATCTTTGCATTAAACTAGCTATAAAGTAACACTGTTCCATCCTGGCACTATAATGAATGGGTTTTCCCCATGAGTGCTGGAATTTTGCTACCAGGACATGTGATATTTGATCAAAGTGAGTAGTCCCCTCAGGCATCAATTTAAGTCTAATCAGAATTTGTATTGACCTTGAGCAATATATATCTGATTGCCAAGTTGTGTGTATGTGTGTGTGTGTGTGTGTGTGTGTGTGTGAGAGAGAGAGAGAGAGAGAGAGAGAGAGAGAGAGAGATCTGTATATTTAATGTAGTTTTAAAAAAGATTCAGTCATATTGCAATGATGTCTGCAGTGTGGCAGTTTATAGTGATGTCTAGCACTGGGGCATCATGCTGCAGACACATAGCATGATGTCCTGCCCAGTCATCTTATCCAGACACCAGACTGACCAGTTCTAACACTAACCTCTTAATGCTGAGCACCTAGCGAGGCAACTGTTAGTACCATTTTTATAAGTCTTTTGTATGACTTGGCTGAGGCTCCTGCATCCAAAGGAGATGCTTTGACCACTAGGCCTCTGTAGTGATCTTTTCTGTGCTGTGTTCATGTTGCTGGGATGGGTTGAAGGGATACTAGATCCCTGTAACTGGCCCGAAAGTGCATCAGTATATGAGCTGATGCTAACCAATGTCAATCTGCTTCAGATGTAATAGTAAGTGTTTACGGGCTCTCATTCCTTTTTGCTAACTGTACCAAAAAACCCATTCAAGTTGAGAAGATCAAAGCAAAGCTGGGACTGTTTGGGATTCTTTGGTTTACCTACTTTTCTTTACCTTTGTAGTGCTCTCTGCTTTTACAAGGAAATTACTGGTGTTTGCTTAGCTTCATGCTTGTCAGACAAAAACTGAGGCGTTTCTTTCCAACATTTGCAATTTCACACGTTCCCTATGTCACATTCTACACTTTTCATGCATACTGTATGAATATCCTCTGCAAATTTTAACTGTGGGCAGAAGTTGTTTGGCTTTCTTTATAGCTAAAAGTTAAACTGGGAGGGATACATTTGTGAGGTAGTGTTCTTAATCCAAAGGTATTATGATAGGATAACATAACTGAAGAAGTAACTAATTTCTGTAGATTGTGGTAGCTACGAAACAAAACTTTTAAAAAAAACCAATAAATAAGGATAAACCTTTAAATATAGATACCCATGAAAATTTAACTGACAACTGCATTACACTTCAAGTACTCGTGATATTGGTTTGCCAATTTACTACTAGCTACCATAAAATATGATCTTCCACAGAACCACAGAATAAAAATACAGAAAAAAACCAATGAATTCACTGCTTTAGTTTTCAATTTCATTAACTGCACTTGAAGATTATAAATGCTCAGATAAAAAAATAGAACAAATGAAAGTATAAGACTAATGTATATACTGCCTGACAAAGTATAAAACTATGCAGACTTTAATAATGCTGATATTAGGTATAAGAGTCAATTGAATTTTAAAAAAAATAACAAAAAGCTAAAAGGATTGTACCTCTGCCATGTCTTGAAAGCAGATGCCAACTGTTGGTGCTTCATTTTCTGCAGCTATCTCTACTTGCTCTTCAACAGAGGCCAATAGGTTGGCTGTGAAAGTATAGACATCAGTTATATTGCTGAATATCACCTCCAGATCCTGTTAGCAAGAAAAAATATGCCTTTTTAAAAACATGCAAAAACTGGGAAATTTGATGTTATAATAAGGCACTGAATCATTTACGATTCTTACTTACTGACATACATATTTTAAATTTTAAAAAAAACAGACCATTGTAACTGAACACTTAAGAAAGTAGATCTAGGACAGAATGCCATCTAGTATTGTCATGGAATTGTATAAATCCTTTTATTTATTACATATATGTCCTCTGGTTTCATTTTTTGTGTACAACAATACCCCAATACATTTCGAAACAGTCACCCTATGCAGCACATGCAAAGTGCTTTCAATAGGAATAACCGAATGCTTCCAGTGCACAGATGATGCATGACATCGTCTGTGTATAAATGCCTCACCGTAAGATTAAATCTACACATTATGAAACGTCTTGTCAGTGAGCAATTGACTTTAAGCACTTGCACATCTTCAGCTGAAGAGGTATGTAAGTTAAATAATTTCTTTTGAATAAGTTATAACTATTGCAATACCATGTTTATTTTTGTATATTATCTATGTAGCTTCGGTTTATGTAGTATAATGCAAATATTTTCTATTCTTGTTTATAACTTAGCAAGAGATTTATATTAGCAATATAAAGTTACCGCTTTTAAGAAGTGTTTAGAACCATAGGATTCTTATCAACACAGTCAGGTTCACTTCTGAGCTTGTGTATCATTTTGTAATTATTGTGTTGATAATGTAATCTCGATTGCTTACCGTAAGTAATGCCATTATGATTTATCATATATGCCCATGTCATGCACATTACAGGGTGTTAGATTATTTTCAGCTGACCGGAGTGATTAGTTGTAGTGCTAACCAGAGTGATTAGTGTGATCAGAGTAATGAGAGTGACTAACGTGTAGAGTTGATCAGAGTTATCAGATTGATAGGTCGACGTGGTACCAGCTGCAGAACTAATCATAGAAGTCAACCATAGCAGCTATGAAGCTAAACCATAGCAGCCAAAGAGCTGAATGAACAGTGTTACTGGTCGAGTAGAAGGTGATCAACTGTTGCTGACCGAGATTTGTGGGCGCAGATCAATTGATTGACCAACCTGGAATACAGATGGCTTAATTGACCAGTGTGACTGGTAGTCAAGTGTGCTGATGGTGGAGTGTGTAACTCAATACATGTAATCTTTTAGTCATGGGTTAATTTTGTTTGCTTTTTAAAACCCAGTGTGTTTTTGGAACTGTAAAGATAATTCGTATGTCTTCTCTTTGTTTACATAATTTCACTATTTGAGTGAATATATTTGAGTATACGAGAAAAATACTTCATTTTATACTATTTGAGTAAAACACATCAATCTTTTAATTGTGAAATCACTGTGAATCATTCACCACAGGTAAATGTACTGTGTAAAGTCATTTATTTGTATTTTCATTATTCAGTTTGTGTGTTTTATGTTTATTGATCCAATATTTGGATCATATACATGCACATATTAATCATAATTAATTGCTCATTTAAGTAATTCATCATTAGACATTGGATTTGTATCACCATCAAAAGTGTTCTGTTGTAAATCCGAAATCCCACCTGTTTATCTTGTTACAAGCATATGGATGACAAGCATATCTGGGGAGGGATCTGGATTACAGCATGGATTACATATGGATTGTTGGTGTGATATGGCTTTGGTTATCAGAGCTCCTGGCCACTGCTTTTGCTGTCAAAGGCAGGATATGGACTGTGGATGGGATATGGATTAGGTTATCAGAGCTGTTGGCCACTGCTGCTGCAGTCAAGTGTTGGATATGGATTGTTGGTGTTATATGGCTTCGGTTATCAGAGTTCCTGCTGACAGCTGTTGCTAACAAAATCAAAAGACTAAAACCGAGCTGTCCACAAGGTGTGTTTGTGTATATGCATTAATTTTGTGTTTATTTAACCTTTAACCGACTGACTTCCAGCCCAAAAACTCATAGCAGTGGAAACCAAGAGTAGTTACAGCACTATTGGTCACTTTAGGCTTGGGAAAACTCACCTTGCTCCGTGGGAAATGTTTGACAAAGGGGATCCTAAAGACCTTGATGATCATGTTGAGGTCCCTCATGAACTGGTTCTCCTCTAAAATAAAGTCCTTCACAATTCCCTCATACGACAAAGACTCTTGTCGTGTGGGTTCCTCCACCAGGGGGAGGGACACCTCTTCCTCCTGGGAAAACATGTCCATCAGCACCTAAAATGGAATATTATAAACCAAATCATTATAAGCCTGTTACAATTTCTGAAGACTTCTAAACTCGTCCTAACAAATAAAGACACAACTGTTACATTTATGTTTGTCATATGCACCAAGTCAACTTACCTAACTGTAACAATGTCTGCTTGCTTAAAGCTTGAGAAGGAAAGTGTACAATGCCTCTAATTTCTACTACATACATTCCAGTGTGACTTCTTAATCCCAACAGAGAGACTAGCAATCAGCACAGATTGCTGTAGCTTTATTTATGGCTACCACTGCCTGTGTTGCCTGCTAACCTTTCTGTTATTTGAAAGAAGGTTTGAACAAAGTATCTCCATCAATGACAGCTGATTAATTACTAATCTTTTAAGCTGCAAACTGTTATCTCTCAACCATACACACAATCTTTTTCATATTTTTCCCAAAATAAGCTGGTAAAATATTGTCCTTATTATAATAATACTTACAAACTCTGCCAATAATGCTGCAGGATGATATCACATGGGTTTTCCTAATTGTCAGCTTGGTAGCAATATACATTGATACATCTTCCAAAGCATTTATTTATATCACAAGGTGTTTGAATATAATTTCAGATGACAATATCTACCTAGTATGCAGGTGAGACATGACCGATAATCAAGCCCACAGACATTGGCCTAAGTATAATTCATGTACAGTGTAATATTGTATTTAACTCTTAAATCAACAACAAAACATAATTTATTCTGTAACCTATTGAAGATCCCTATGTAAAAATTACTATAATTTATTCTGTAACCTATTGAAGATCCCTATGTAAAAATTACTATAATTTATTCTGTAACCTATTGAAGATTTCTATGTAAAAATGACTATAATTTATTATGTAACATATTGAAGATCTAACTATTGATCCCTATGTAAAAATTACTATAATTTATTATGTAACCTTCTGAAGATCTCTGTAAAAATTACTATAATTTATTCTGTAACCTATTGAAGATTTCTATGTAAAAATTACTATAATTTATTATGTAACTTTCTGAAGATCCCTATGTAAAAATTACTATAATTTATTCTGTAATCTATTGAATATTTCTATGTAAAAATTACTATAATTTATTATGCAACCTATTGAAGATCTCAGTAAAAATTACTATAATTTATTCTGTAACCTATTTAAGATTTCTATGTAAAAATTACTATAATTTATTCTGTAACCTATTGAAGATTTCTATGTAAAAATGACTATAATTTATTATGTAACATATTGAAGATCTAACTATTGAAGATCCCTATGTAAAAATTACTATAATTTATTATGTAACCTTCTGCCAATAATGCTGCAAGATGATATCACATGGGTTTTCCTAATTGTCAGCTTGGTAGCAATATATATTGATACATCTTCCAAAGCATTTATTTATATCACAAGATGTTTGAATATAATTTCAGATGACAATATCTACCTAGTATGCAGGTGAGACATGACCGATAATCAAGCCCACAGACATTGGCCTAAGTATAATTCATGTACAGTGTAATATTGTATTTAACTCTTAAATCAACAACAAAACATAATTTATTCTGTAACCTATTGAAGATCCCTATGTAAAAATTACTATAATTTATTCTGTAACCTATTGAAGATTTCTATATAAAAATTACTATAATTTATTCTGTAACCTATTGAAGATCCCTATGTAAAAATTACTATAATTTATTCTGTAACCTATTGAAGATCCCTATGTAAAAATTACTATAATTTATTCTGTAACCTATTGAAGATTTCTATGTAAAAATGACTATAATTTATTCTGTAACCTATTGAAGATTTCTATGTAAAAATGACTATAATTTATTCTGTAACCTATTGAAGATTTCTATGTAAAAATTACTATAATTTATTATGTAACATATTGAAGATCTAACTATTGAAGATCCCTATGTAAAAATTACTATAATTTATTCTGTAACCTATTGAAGATTTCTATGTAAAAATTACTATAATTTATTCTGTAACCTATTGAAGATTTCTATGTAAAAATGACTATAATTTATTCTGTAACCTATTGAAGATTTCTATGTAAAAATGACTATAATTTATTATGTAACATATTGAAGATCTAACTATTGAAGATCCCTATGTAAAAATTACTATAATTTATTATGTAACCTTCTGCCAATAATGCTGCAAGATGATATCACATGGGTTTTCCTAATTGTCAGCTTGGTAGCAATATATATTGATACATCTTCCAAAGCATTTATTTATATCACAAGATGTTTGAATATAATTTCAGATGACAATATCTAACTATTATGCAGGTGAGACATGACCGATAATCAAGCCCACAGACATTGGCCTAAGTATAATTCATGTACAGTGTAATATTGTATTTAACTCTTAAATCAACAACAAAACATAATTTATTCTGTAACCTATTGAAGATCCCTATGTAAAAATTACTATAATTTATTCTGTAACCTATTGAAGATTTCTATATAAAAATTACTATAATTTATTCTGTAACCTATTGAAGATTTCTATGTAAAAATTACTATAATTTATTATGTAACATATTGAAGATCTAACTATTGAAGATCCCTATGTAAAAATTACTATAATTTATTATGTAACCTTCTGAAGATCTCTGTAAAAATTACTATAATTTATTATGTAACCTATTGAAGATCCCTATGTAAAAATTACTATAATTTATTCATTAACCTTATGAAAATCCCTATGTAAAAATTACTATAATTTATTGTGTAACCCTCTTAAGATTCCTATGTAAAAATTACCCTAATCATGACCTACATGTAAGGCGCATTCACCTATTTTAAGTACCAGAGACCATTTCTCACTCTGAAGACATAAGAATTTCTATATTAAAAAATTATAACAAGTATTACTGTAAAAACTCACTTATAAGACAAATCCAACTGCAAACTGCAGTTAACTAGATTTACTGTCACATAATGCACAAGCAGATCTGGGTCTGAGCAGTTTGTTAGAGTAATAAGCAGAACAAACAACAAAGACCCTGATCAGCAGTTAATTAATGTTACAACATATAAGGATATTTGTTGTTTGCAGTAACACTTGAATTATAAACAAGTACCGTATTTTCCGGGGTATAAGTCGCTACTTTTTTTCGTTTTTTTTCTTTCAAATGACGTGTGCGACTTATACGCAGGAGCGACTTATACGATAAATAATTTTTTTTAACGACCGATATGACTGATGCGCAGTGATGCTGTGTTATAGCGAATGCATCTACGGTATACCGGCAAGCCAATTGCTCGAAACTTACATACACGTAAGTATTAGACTACAAGAATATCAAATTAAATAATCAAATATTATTTAGTTATAATATATATGTGTTAAAATTTGTTGTTATTAATTTTAAAAAATATTGAAATTACGATTGCCATTGTTTTCCTTTTATTATTCACCACGTGCTTCAAGCAAAGTGTTGGTCAGATGTCGCTACAATATATGTATTTAAATGTACCGGTAGCGCTTCATAATTTACTTCAATAGTTTATAAAAACTCTGGATTAACCCGAGACTGGCTTCATTGAGAGAACTTCAAAGTAATTGATAAAAAAAACTGGAAGGCTGGCGAACAACTTCAATTGTTTTATAAAGTGCCTTTGAAGTTCGCTCGGGTTGTGGAAATTGACCGGAATACCGAGACTGGCTTCATTGAGAGAACTTCAAAGTAATTAATAAAAAAAACTGGAAGGCTGGCGAACAACTTCATTTGTTTTATAAAGTGCCTTTGAAGTTCGCTCGGGTTGTGGAAATTGACCGGAATACCGAGACTGGCTTCATTGAGAGAACTTCAAAGTAATTAATAAAAAAAACTGGAAGGCTGGCGAACAACTTCATTTGTTTTATAAAGTGCCTTTGAAGTTCGCTCGGGTTGTGGAATTGACTGGTATATAAATACGGACCGTTCATACCATGGAGCATTAAAAAAAGATAGTTTCACAATAACGTTGTATGATTTAAAATTGTTATGTTAGCGTAAGTCAATACAGTTTAATCATGGCACCAACAACTACCACGCGAAAAAGTTATGATGCAGAATTTAAGTTAAACGTCGTAGCATTTGCGAAAGAAAACGGAAATCGTGCAGTGGCGCTATTATTTACTTAATAAACATTATTTATAAATCTTATTTGCTTATATTTCTATTTTTAAAATTTCAAACAAGAATATACTTACACGTTGTTGGAATTACTAAGTCGTATGCAATGGCCGGCAGTATCAAAACCGTGATTACGGCAAGTGCGCAGGAGCGACTTATACGCAGGAGCGACTTATCTGTTGAATTTTCCAAAAATTATCTGGATTTCCCCCTCCCGCGACTTATACCCCGGAGCGACTTATAGGGCGGAAAATACGGTATATACAGTAATACTCTGCTCTGGGTCATTCACCATTACAACACATACAATGCATCAGACTAACGCTTGATAAAAATTACTGAAATACAAAGAAACTTTTTAATGAATCATTCTAAATCAAGGTTGTTTAAATGAGAAAAAGTGCACATTACCGACTTTTCTGGAATCATCACAAGTTTAACAACAATTTAGAAACTTATTATTTCATTAAACCTGGCAATATATAATATTGATGCAGAAGTGCAATATATGCTACCGTAACTGAGGTTATCACAAGTCTTTAAGTCAACAGTTAAACTGATGGTCATCACCTTATGACAAAGCTCAAATGCATACACATTTGACTGGGACTAGTTCTATGGTATTTCTATGTCAACAGTAACCAAATAAAACATAATATTATATTCTATAAACAGTTTTCTACTTATTTCTGAAACCTCCTATTATAATATCAACTTTTGTATTCTGAATACCATGATCAGTACATAACCCAACAGTAATCAACAATAAAAGATTTAAAATGAAAGGTTTCTGGCCTGAATACATAAAAAATTGTCAAAAACAAGAAAAATACCATATTATTTGTTATCTTAATAATAAAAATACCCAGAACCAGCCCAAAGTGCCATTTTGTCAGGATCAAGCAAATATACTGAAAATGCCTGTGCATCCAACCTTTAGTCATCACCACCAGTTTAAATCCTATAGTACTTGGACAATTTCATTTAATAATATTATTCAAATAATCTCCACTAAATAGACCTATTATTGATAAATGAGAGTTTTAGGCTTTAAAAAAATAAGTTTAATTGATTAATTATGACATTTTATCTATAATTTGCAGTTTTAAATGCAATTTACATAGCATTGAGTGCATGTTGTAATAATGGAAAGCAATCATGTGATATTAGTCAAGGGAGGTAAATAGTACAATACCAGAGACAGTGATACTTTGAAATGCATTTAATATTTTCTGTCTTTTTTGAAAATTTGTTAAAAATGATTTTCAGTCATCATTCACCTTCAATTGTAAAAAACATAATACAAATGCAAAACTTCCTTGGAGTATGTGAAAACAGTAAATTAATGGCAAAATCTTGGAATCCCTAAAATGATCTCACCTGGTCTGCACATATTGCTACTTTGATATCCTGGGATGTGATCTCTGAATGTTTAATGTTCTTCACATAGTTCCCTGTCAACTGAAACAAAACAAAAAAATCAATTTTATGCTGGTACTGCTCATATAACTACAGATACATGCAGATTTTTATTACCGGAATGTTTTAAAAATTATTTTGGGAAACCAAGCCCCTTAAAATAAAGAAACAACTAGAATGGTCATGTTTTTGTTACCATGACAATCTCAACATAATTTTGATTCTGGTGATCTTGAACTGATTTTCAAGGTCGCTAGTTGAAATGTTTTGAAAATGACTACATCTGATAAGATCTTAGAAACAATTTGAAATAACAAACGATGTCTTCTTGAGATGTTTGCAACTCTCACAAGGAAAATGACACTAATTACCTTGACTCTTAACTACAAAGTAGAAACAAGACAACTTAAATTTGTCTCTTATGGACAGGTGTAGTTTATATAATGGTTTAAGATATCACAGATACAGGTCAATGGATCTAGAAATATTGTCCTTTAGGAGCAGTAGTCCTATATGCAGAGGTCTACTAATGAATGTTACACTTATATAAGTGGAAGCCTTTAGATATCCTACATGCTAAACAGAACTGCCTAACCAACCCACAATGTATAAACCCTCACTGCAAACATAATCTTGGACCAAAAAAAACTAAACAAAAACATGAAAATTACACAGTGGACTGATGTTTTACTAAATAAAAAAAAAATTAAATTTCTTGGAATCCAAGATAAGACCATTTCTTTTATTTTTTTAACTATTGTTGAAGAATATCATATTCCTGGATTCCCTTAGCAGATATGACCATCCATTTGGGAGAACCAATAATAATATTTTCAAGATGGCCACTATACTGAATGTAATATCAGCATCATTTTCATTTAGGATCAATTAGATATTTTATGACATATTTTATGAAGTCATTTGGCAAAAAACCCATTTTGTTGTTACAATCCATTTGGAAGGAGTAGAAATAACAAGATTTTTCACAATGACTGCTGTGTTGGCCATATTGAAAGTCAGATCAGCACCACTTTTATTAAGGACTAACAAGACATTATCATTTACTGAATAGTGACAACAAGATTTTTAACATAACTTTAGAGTTGGCCAAACTGGATGTCCCAGCAGGACCATTTTCATTCCGAGCCAACATGGCCTTGGAAAGAATGTGTGTGAAATGTTTTATGGCAATCCATGAAATGGTTTAGAAGGAATAATGATAACAAGCTTGTGCTGATGAACAGACTGAGAACATGCTATCACATAATCTCTTCAGGTCTCTGAACATCAGCGTTTAAACATTTGTGTTGTAAAATATACCTGCAAAAGGAATACTTTATATCATAATGAAAGGCAATTTATTTATGAACAAAGCATAATGTAATGCATCCAGATACAAACAAAACAGGAATGTAGACTGGTTCCAACAATGACTTCCCCCCATATTCTTACCTTCAGAATATCTGCAGCAATATATTCCAGCACTGCTACAATGTACACAGCCACAGTCAGATCTATTCTGTACCCAAGGACCTCCTGGGAAAAGAAAAATAAATCTTAGTCTTCTGAATGACCTTAATAAATTATTCCATCACATTTTGTATGCCAAGTAATTCCAGGTTGAAGTTTTTACACCAAGAGAAATTTTAAAACTGAAACTTACCATGTACAAGTAGCTGCCGGAGAACAGTTACTTATAAGTCGATTCGAACTGCAAAATATACATACCCAGATCTGCCATTGCATAATGGGTCTGTGCACTTTATAGGGAGTAATTAGCAAAACAAACAACACAAACCCTGATCTGATAGCATATTATGCTATGGAAGATAGACTATTTGTTGCTTCCAATTTGACTCGACTTCTAAGCAAGAAAAGATGTATGAGGTCAGTCAAGAGTTACCGGTATTAAATAGCTTAGAGCCATGGTTATAGTAAAACTAAGACTAATATTTCACTGGCACAGATGACAGCCACCAAAAACAATGGGTTAATCAGTAATCTGTACACATGGCTAAGTTAACCCTATCCTATTGTCAGCAATATGGCTCTGTGAATCAAAATAGATCATGTTTATCTGCAGATCACATGACTATGTTGTATAATATACTGGTACACCTAAAAAATCCTAAATCTACTGGCTTTTAAACTTAAAACAAAGCTAGCATCAAAACATTGGATACTAAATTTTGACATTTTTGTCCACAAGACCAACAAAAGAACAATTCTGACACAATGTTCTACCATATTTATAGGCTAGTAATATTTTAGAAATGTAATACATGTAGCAGGTATATGGGAGAAATAACAAAGTTACATCTCTTGTATTTTAATCATACTTAATGATGACTAAATCAATCACCAGAAGAAGATGAAAAAGACAACCTTCAACATATAAATAATTACAAGTAAACAAATATATCTATTACACATGGAAAATTCACAAACTAAAGTGAAGAATTATTATAAAACTATCACAATGCATTTACTAAAACCTTACCAGCAGCATGAAGTATTCTTAAGTACAACAGTTATTTTCTTTGATACCATTTACAAGATACTGAGTAACATGTTGCACTCAGAACTGTTTGACTCCTGGAGAGTTGTGGGAGTAACAATGGAACAAGGAACTTGCTAATGTAACTGGTGGTTGCATGTTAAACACATGCAATAATGCATGCAACTCACATACTACTCCCTCAGCATACGTATCAAAGAATATGGACATCAGAAAGCACTGCACTGAATATGTACTAATTTATCTCTAAGCAACTGAATTTTAAATATATATATATATATATATATATATATATATATATATATATATATATATATATATATATATATATATATATATATAAAATGATGGACAAATAACTTCAAAAATGATTAATCACCTCTTTCATATAATAATATGAATCCTCAATTCTTCTCTAATGTTTCAATACATGAGAATACATAAAAATCACTCTTCATTCCACTTGACAATTTCCTCATATTCAACTTTATAAAAAAGTTACTTAAAGAATTGATAGGTCATATACATATATATCAATTAAAAAATTTATAATTGTACATGTGACTGTATCAGCATTTTGTTTTCACTGATTCAGCTTTCATTAGAAATTTGTTTATCTTTCTTATCACAATATACATGTGTGATTGTTTTTGTAATGCATGCCATTATTATAGTAATGTAATTGTTTAGAATGACAACATTCATTTCTTTCAAAATATATTGGGCCTTAAGAAGAATACGGAATATGCAGAACTAGTCACACATTTATAGACATTTGTATTGTTTTTAATTGTGTGTGTTTCAATTAATTTTTTTACTTTGAAAATAACTTGTAAATGGATGCTAATTAAGAATTGATTCCTTTACATTAAAAAAGAAAGTTGCATGGCTAAATAAATTTTATATTCAATATACCTGATCTGACCTCTTTGTCAATATATAGTTTTTGTTTTTACTTCTCCTACTGATCCGATGAAGTTTCATTTACACAAAACAAAATACAAACAGAAACACTTTTATTTGGTAATTTTCCTCACAGTCTAAATAAACCATTCCTCTCTTTGTCTGATAATTGGTTTAAATATTTGCATAATACAAGTGACATGCACAAGGCTGAATTATAGTGTAACTAAATTTATTGAAATACAGTGCTACCAGAAAGTTTTCTTGGCCATAAAAGGTATGTATATATGTTTTTCATACTAAGTATATATATGGATCTCAAATATCATCTAGATATGACCCTGGTCTATACAAGTTTTTCATACATACTATGTATATATATGAATCTTGAATATCATCTAGATATGACCCTGGTCTGTATGTTTTTCATACATACAAGTACATGTATATATATATGGATCTCAAATATCATCTAGATATGACCCTGGTCTATACAAGATTTTCATACATACTAAGTATATATATGAATCTTGAATATCATCTAGATATTACCCTGGTCTGTATATGTTTTTCATACATACTAAGTTCATGTATGGATCTCAAATATCATCTAGATATGACCCTGACACCAAGCCCACTGGGGGTAATGATGGACAATGGCACCAATGTCTGTGGCAAGAATAAATTTGTCTTTTCACAACAAGTGTATACATGGTTACTGGTTTGGCATATAAAAAGTTTCTGAGATATTACGCTAGGGCTAGTTCCCAGTGGTTTGACATATAAAAAGTTCCTGAGTTATTACCCTAGGGCTAATTCCCAGTGGTTTGGCATATAAAAGTTTCCTAGTTATTACCCTGAGGCTAATTTCCAAATGGTATGGATGGTCCCTGGGATCAACGTCATCTCCAAGATTAGATCTCTGACTTTGTATGCCCAGTTAATGTGCATGTATAAAATGGGAATCTTAATAGCATCAATGTTTTGACTTGTGAGATAAAGCCTTGATAAGTAGGCAAATACACAGAGAGAGAGAGAGAGAGAGAGAGAGAGAGAGAGAGAGAGAGAGAGAGAGAGAGAGAGAGAGAGAGAGAGAGAGAGAGAGAGAGATTTGTGTAAAACATCAGAGCTATGTTAAATAATGACATGGAAAGCTTGATAGGATTATGTCTTTTACAGTCTACGAGAAAAACAAATCTTGACAGACTGCATTCCGTGTTTTAACTGTATTCTGTGTGCATCACGTCTGCTATGATGTTACATCCTCTTGGTCTCACCACTGACCACAACAACCTCTGTTCATGAACCCAACTGTCATTGTCATGCTGGAATACATGGAAAATCCTTCGACACCCTAATCATTTCAATGATCAGACTTCTTCCAAATAGAAATATAATCTCATATGGTGGCCATAATACTGGTAAATACTGATACCAGTATTAAGAGCTACACAATTTCTTTTCACGCTGAAATTATGGTTTATATATATGATGGAAAAATGCCAGCGTTGGCTCATCCTGAGCATATTTAAGTTGCTTTGGCTTGAGATAAGAAGATGCAGGTTAGTAACACATCTCATGCCGCTTGAAGTCATCAACATTTTAAGAATTTTTTCCGAATCATTTTCACTTCAGGAAATTAAAGTTATTTAAAACTTTGACTTCTTGTTCATTTTTTTAACATTTGTTTGTACTTTCTACCAATTTTCACAATCTTATGCAAATTTATTGCAATGCACTGACCTTTCACAGATTGAAAATTCTGGTAATTCCCACTGATACTTATAACACATGCCAATTCTCAGAAAAGAAGCAAACTCAAAAAATGTTCACATAGTAGTAATCTATTTTTTTAATTTTAGTAAATCAATAAAATCAGTTCAAAGCAGTCTTTAAACATTAATGCAAAAGGAAATTCACTTAAAAAAATGTAATTGTATTTAGTACGTAGCCATTTAGGATAGTCATATCCTTATTCATTTTAACTAACTTCTATTAAGATTTTATTAGAAGTACATGAACTAAAAATATACAGAAAAACATGTAACCAGTTACTGTTTATACACTACTATATACATCAATTTTATAGTTCTAATCTTTTCACGAGATGGATTTTTGATCAGTGACATATGTGTTTCTTTATGACTGATTACAGTATTATTCATCACCACAATGACTGAATGTAAAAAGTCACCAAAGTGTGTGAAAAGTTGAGATGGTATCAGACCATTTACTGTCGCAAAAAAAAAAAACCAATATTAAAATATGATTGTGCGGGAGAACACAAGATTTTATTCATCCAAGTTTTGTCTAGGTTTTGGAAAAGGAATAAATCTAACTCCTCCATTTCGACAATCTGGAATATCAGCTGTCAGCATTACAAAGTCCCCACTTACAACTTTTTACCATCATCATGAAAAAAATTGATGAATCGCTCCAAAATGTAAAAATATTTACAATACCAATTCATTATCATGACAATCAGCTTGTCGGAGGTAAATGGTAGATGTAAAGAATGTCAAGGATATGGCTAATTATGGTCACTGATTGGTTATTCGATTAGCAAGATTGACAAGAGTTGAAAGGTCAACTGTGAAGGTAAATAAATTTGAGGAGGGCAAATGTTTATAAATATTAAGAGATGTGATGATTAGAGAAACCGGGTAAATATTACCTTAACAAGGAGATGATGGATTTTCTCCACAGGTAGAACAAGCGGCGAATGTTTCTTATTTCTATTGTCCACTTTCTCAATAGCCCCTTGAGCGTCACGTATTGCCCACTTGTCAATGGGGTCAGGGAAGGTTTTCTGCACCCTCTCCTCTACATCTGGAACTGTGTGTGGTTCACATGCACACAATGTTGCCAGGAGCTGAAGTATCAGGGTCTCGATGTATTCCAAAGCATCTTCTTTGGCAGAGAGAGAAGGATGGGTCTGGTGGTGCACCTGCAGGTATAAAATTTTTAAAAAAAATGAATTACTATGTTTAAGACATCTTGGACTAATAATCACTGCATCTGTAAAAATGATTTTTTTTTTTTTTACAAAATAATTGTTAATACTTCAATACCTCTTTTATGGAGTGATAGGTTTATGGTGGCACATATGGTAAGACATTTACTAATTACAATTTACATGTCAAGGTGCATGTAAGATTTGTTCACAAAACAAAAATTTGCTTAAAAATACATACACATTGCAATCACACCTAACAGACAGCAGACAACTAAATGTTGGAATAACTGGGACTTAATTATACATAATGCATAATCTCTGATGATAGTGATGCTAGAATTCCAAATAGCAGCAACAAAATATTTTCATGTTTAACAACAACAACAAAATCTTGAAAGTTTATATTCTAGATTGTGGATATATGAAGAAAGACACATTGTATCTATTTTACTATACTTTCAATAGGCAAATTTAAATGAGAAATTCAAGGGATATATGAACATTCTCACAAAGTGCTCTTTCTGGAAAATGGTACGTTTTCCAAAAATGTTGTTTCCATATAAAATACTGAATTCTTTTCATTTTAATGTAAGATAAAAGTACAATTAATAGTTAGAAGTTTTGAGAAAGGCAGTATTAACCCCAGGCTTTTCTTGGTTATCTCTACAATCACAATAATACATACAAATGTGTCCCACCCCATACGTCCAATCATATCCAATGGTTCTAAGTCTTTATATTGATAGGTGTAGGAGTTGCATACCATTATATAAGTCATGATATTCCAACAAATTTTAAATACCATTACATATATGCAGAAAAAAAGAAGGCTTTTTGCCTCCACATAGTAATAGATATACATGTGATGAAAACACAATACTTTGAATGTACCTCCTCATCTGCTGGCTAAGATTTCTACTATAAAAAAAAGTTTTATACACATTTTAGTAGCAGAGATGTCAAGGAATACCTGGCACAACTTGTTTTCAATGTGAACAAAAATATCAGTTTAAATTAAATATGTTCAACACATTACATGAATAAAAACAATGTACATGTACCAGTATTTAGTGTTACACCAAATAAATAAAATAATCAATTTCCAAGTTATATTTGTATAATGTTGCTTGGTAAATCTATTATTTTTATGAGTAATCAAGGTATGAGACCATGCATACACTAATTTCATTTGAACAGGTTTTATGGTTCTTGAGCCATGCAGATTCATAGCATTTGTTGTAGTGTGATGCATTATCGATGGCATAAGGGAAGCAACTCTGGTAATACTGCACCCAAAAAGAAGAATTTAATAGGCATGGCTCAATTTAAAAAGGAATTAACATATGTGCCATTGATATCCAAATATACATAAGAATTACAGTGCTGGTTACAAGAAGTCTGAACAGATGGACAGGGTAAATGATAGACAGGGGATGCCAAAAATATTAATTATATCTTGATGTGGAGCTGGTTCTTTAACCTATTTTGATTCTTTATTTAACAAAAAAGCACTTTAAAAGCAATCATGCAGCATTCAAAGTGAACTGAAACAAACAACCCTTGTCCACCCACCAGTATTTTTGCCACATTTATAATAAATAGCAGTAAAATGATCAATGTTTTTTCTGCAAGGTTTCAAAATACGTGTTAAGAACAGTGCTCATTTCTGGCCCCAAAGGAATCCTAAAAATCTTAGAAAGCAAGCTTGAAGGATCTATCAATGTGATACACTGTACAGCCATAAGTTCCAGTTCCATATACAGGACACCTGCTCATCCTGGACAAAAGTTCACAACCACTTTTCCTATATTTACTAACACATTTCACCTATATTTACAAGACACATGCTCATAAAGAACAGCATATCTGGACTTTAGTCATCTACATGTACTGACCCAATTGACCTTTATATGGCACAAGTCCACAAAAGACGATTGTTTGGTCCTTTGAGTGTCTGTTATAAACAGGTTTCATTGTATTTTAAATTTATTTGACTGATGTACTTTTTAAGTGAATAAGATTTTGTTTTTACTGGACATACCGTTTAGTTATATTCCATTTCTTTGCACACAAAAAAGATGTGAAACAATTTTGACATTAAATTTTAAAAAAGAAATTGTGAATCAAAGGTACACATTTTTGTTATTAAATTATGTGTCTAAATACTGCCTGGCACAGTATGGACTTTGAAATTTTTCTCTGCCTTCCATAGTTTTATGTGAAGTCACTAGTCATAAACTAAAATGAAATTAAAACTTGTTACTTTGACATCTGAATGCTGTGCTTTCTAATTTAATGAAATTTGTTAAACCAATGTCTCTGGAATAACTTAAAATGATGTGATCAATATGAGGTCACTTTTACCTTTTTAATGCTACGAACTCTGGAAGAGAAAACATGTCATAAGATGTGTTTCCAATGTGTAACAAGCTGCATAGACCCAAATCTGTCAGCGTATTCTGCAAATACAGATCTAGATCTGTGCATTTTGCAATGCATCTCATCTTATAAATGAGTACTGATGGTAAGAGTAGAACAAATTAGTGCACATCTGCCTACACAATTTTAAGCAATTTTGGATAGGTCGATATCACAGCTATGTAAAAACATCAAAATTTTGAAAAGGTTAAATATTCCAACATTTCACAAGTAATCTGTCTTATTTAGGAAGAGAAATTCATGACTGTGTTAAGATGGTGAAAGTTTGCCACTTCCTAGTGCAAATCTTATATTCTATTACTCTCTCATCCAGGTGAATCAAATTACACAGCTATACAAAATCACAAATAAAGAATGAATAAAATTCCAGGTATAATACTTTTTAGAATTGTGTAAAATAGAAACCCACATTCATTTCTATCACAAAGTAATTATGGTAGGTAACTTAGGTTAGAGCAATAATGACATATCATCATCTGATTGGTCCCAAACAAGGTCAAGGCCTGCAATTTAAGCTAAGATTAAAGCACTGCCATAAAGCATGTGAACTCAAGTCCAAGATCAAAAGGTTAAGATGACAAAGACTCTTCCAAAAGTATGAAAAAAAATTAATCACAGCAATAAGGAAATACAAGAAAAAGAAGGAAAAAAAACCTTCAATTAAAACCTTGACAAAAAATGTCTACAATGGTGACATCCACCCAAGATCAAAAGGGGCATATCAGCATGTTGTAGAATGAACTGTCAAAGCTTCATAATAAATCAAGCAAAGAATGAACAAAATCCATAGCACGCTTAAGGAAATATAAGATAATGGTCACAACATGGGAAATCAAAAGTTTTAAAGTTATAATCCTGGGGCTTAGCCCCAGACAGCAGGTGTATGACCCAGAAGTAATCGATACTCCTTTGAAAACAAGTCTACTTGTGCAATATGTCAAAGATAAAAGTCAACTTCATAGTAAATGTATATTGAATTATACTCAAACATGCAGAATTTTTAGGTTGTAATTTGACCGCAAATTTTAAAAAATATAACTGCTAGGCAATATGTATTGCAATTTATGGGATTTAATATAACTTTTAGTTGATGCCTCCATGAAAACATTAAGCTTACCTAATTATCCTATTTCAATTTTGTTTTACCGGTGAAATAAATAACAATAGATATGAGTGGGCCTTATATTACTCACTTAGCTGCCATAACAGCTGTCCATGTTACTAAGCTGGTATACATAATACTGTGAGAACACACCCTACATAAACAATCTCTCAAACTTTATAATACTGATTTTACCCTTTTTAAAGACCGCTCCAGTGGCCTAGTAGTTAGAGCATCTGTCTCGGATGCAGGAGGTCATGGGTTCATTCACTAGCCGTCTTACCAAAATGGAACTGCTTGGCACTCAGCATTAAGAGATTAGTGTTAGGGCTGGTCGGTCTAGTGTCAGGAAAATGTGACCAAGTGGGACATCATTCTGCAGCATGATGCCCCAGTACTAGATATATCTATAAACTGCAACACTGCAGACATCGTAGCGATATGATTTAAAATTTGTTAAAGTTACTTTAAAAAACCTAATCATAGACACTTTTTTAATACTATATTCTAATAAAATTTGTTCAAGACAAAGGCATACTTATTATGCAAAATACACTGCTGTTAAAGTCATCCAGTAACATAAGCTGATCTCATTTCTTACTGAATCTGTCTATGACAATGATAAAAAAGGCTTATTACAGAGCTTAAATCTGATTGGAACTGTGTGGTAATAGTCTGAGCTAATCAAATACAAGAATACCTCATTAATATGCCTGGATTTTGTTCATGATCAACCACATCCGAGATCATATGCAGATAGTAGCCCACAATTTCAAACAAAAAATCAGACCAAGGGGTATCATTCAGATAGCTTTACTGAGAATGGATTCCTGGAGTATGGAAAATGGAATGAAAGTAAACATATAGAAGACTAAAGTATTGATGATTACTAAAAAACAAATAAAAGCAAACTGGAAAAATATACTGAATCTTAAGTTAAATGAAATTTGCCTACAAATGGTTACCATAACAACATCCTCAGGATGATAGTTGACAACAATTTGCAGATCTTGCATGCACTGCAACTTAAAAGTATAAATTCACTAACCTTCCACTTCGTTGTCTTTTATACTGTATATACACAATGAAACTAACCTGCTCATTTAAATTTTGTTTATTATGTTCATTTGTAAATATATCTGCTGGTGTGTGTGTGTGTGTGTGTGTGTGTGTGTGTGTGTGTGTGTGTGTGTGTATAACTATGTACTTGTACATGTACCCTGAATGTAAATATCCAGCATATAATATACAGCCATAAGGAAGAATAGTTCCATGCAATTTACTGTCACCATATTTTAAAAAAATTATTATTATCATAAGTATTTTTTATTCTTATTATAATTATTATTCTTATTATTATCCGCTCTGATGCAAGAATGCCTCATTTTGTTTTAAATCAAAGACACAATTAAAAAAAAGCCTTTAGTTCAGTAATAAGCCCTGCCCAAAACATGCAAATAACTTCATAAGTACTGGGTTTCTGTGGATATCACTCTGAGAACATGACAATACAAGCAGGTATTCCAAGTTTTATCAAAATTGGATCATAAATCTGACCTTGTAGGTGACAACAACATGCTCATCCAATCAGACGCAAGATCACCTCATTAATTCATGTGTTACATTGCATCTTGCTCACTGTTGAACTTAACCGAGATTTTAATGATGCCTTTAGACTGGTAAAAAAGGACAGACAATCAGATGCAAGATCACCTCAATAATACAGTGCAATTCACTCATTATCAAATTTGTTATACATTTTAATTCTAAAAAAAGCCCTATTCCAAGACTAATTAAAATCAGATCAATAATATGGCTTCCAATGTGGAAAGAAATGTTGACAGACAATGCACAACATATGTAGGGCCATATTAAAAGTTCACAAGGCCACATTTGAGCTAAAAACAATTTTTTGGCCATCCCCCACCCCCACCCCCTGGAAATCTTACTTTCCTGACTAGAAGGTAAATATTGTGAATGTAGCATTTTATTTCCAAATGGTGGCTGCTTACAACAGGCTTGATAAATTTCTTGTGTTAGTGATACAGTGACTACTGAGAAGTTTTGGCTGCTGATGTAAGTAAATACTTTTTATTCTTTTATTTCACATCAAGAACTTCCACTCGGGTGATAAGGGATAAATGTGCTTACATATAAGCAAAGATTGTGCTCAATATTACGTATCAACATCAGTAAATCTTGGAGAATCAGTCATAGCAGTATATGGATTTGACCCTTTATTTTAGGCGGGAGGGGGCTGTGATTTTATTTCCAACCATGATATTGTTTCTACATCTATCACAAGATAATTTTTGTCAACTAATATCATGGAGTGAATCAGTTTTTTATATCTACAAATTAGAGCAATTGCAATTTATTTCAAATAGTACCTGGATTACTAACATTCTTGAACAGAACAGTTTACATACCTCCAATTACTTTTCTACCAGCAACATCACTGTGTGCTGTAAGTTCAAGATCTATTTTGTTTGCAATTGAGTGTGCATCAAGCACAGGTAAATAACCATGCTTACATTCTAAATTAGGAATCTGTAATTTCAAGAGATACTTAATCAGGTGTTTCTTTTAAAACAAAAAGATAACTAAAACTTAGATGAAACAAAGTAAAAGTTCTATGCATATCTAAATGAGCAATGCTTTTGTGATACTAATCTACTATATCAATTCTTGTTTTTCTATCTCCTTTATAATATATTTTCCTATCACAACTTATCTTTAATTGACATGTCAATATAAGTATGAAGTGGATAGGATGATGCAGTGACCAATCAGGAGCCATAAATTCAGAAGAACTTGAACTACATAAACTGTAGTGGCTGACATATAGGATACAGAAACACTTCAAATTGTTAAATTTTTTATTAAATTGGTTTTAACAACTCAAACTCTACCCACCATGTCAGTTCCAATACCACACCCAACCCTACCAAATTCCAGCTCATGACTTAAAATATCATCACTAGTCATTAAGCAGCACCACTAAGGGACTGCATACATTAACAAATCCTGATTGCAAATATGCCCCCCAAAATATATAGTTGTTTCTGTTCCCAGTTAGGTCCAACATAGTCCATCAATGCTGATTTTGTACAGGCACAATGGCCTTTAACACATTAACCCCTAGCGACGACTTTACGGGGTATGAGGTAGTAGCCTACTTCCATGGTCTGTAGCGTCAAGGTCATACATGATACACTAAAGTGGGTGGTATCATTGAAAAGTAGACAGATGTAGCTTTACAATGATAGCAAGTAATCTGGACATTTTAATTGCATTACAAAATACAGAGGGAAAAACCAAAGTTTTTGGACCCGTTTTTTTTCATCCAAAAATCGCCCATGGTCGGATTCCGAATTTGTGTCCAGATTTTAGACTTTATGACCTCAGATCTACGGAAGACCGGTCTGAGACGCACACAGACAGGTGAACCTGTGCAAAAAGTAGGATAAGGTGGACATTTTGAATAAAGAGTCTTCTACATATGAAAATTATGGGTCCGTTAAGCAAAAAAAAAAAAAAAAAAAAAAAAAAAAGGAGTCAGATTTTTGCCCTTCTGCTCATGCGCCAGCAAACTAACCAATGAAAAACATTTCCTGTATCATTAGCAACCATTTGTCTAACAGATTATTGATTGGAAATCGATATGTATTATGATGTATTCCGAAATAGTCCCCAAAATGTGTTTCCTACTTGCATTTCATGCGAAAACAGCTAAAACCTCCAGGGGTTAATGTGTTAATGTAAACAGCAAATCTCTTCTGAACCTGGCAGATTGATCAACTGTTAATCTTCTTTTTAAATGGCAACCTCTGTGAAATATGAAAAAGTGGCCCTTTAAGACAGATTTTTCTTAATAAAGGTTCATTTTTGCAATATCACAGTTGATAGGATCATAAAAAAGCCAGTTTAAGAAATCTATTTATTATAGATGTTCTTTATGGCAGTTTTACCAAATACATGTAAAATGAAAGAAGTGCACAATCTTCCATCTTAGCTTCATGCAAGTAATCACTGAATCAGACCAGAGTAATTTATAAGATTGTGACAACAAATGAACAACCTGTTCTACCAATACAGACCAAATGATTAAAAAAATACCAATTAATGTTCATGTTCTATGTATCTCTACAGTTTGAAAATGAAAATGTATCAAAACCATGAATTCTTTCTGAAATTATGGTGACCTAGTAACTCCATTCAACAAAGATTATGATCTGCCATGGTATAATGTGCCTGCAGAGTAGTCTATGTTGTTTGTTTGACTGATTACTCCTAAAAAAAAATGCACAGATCCAGATCTGCTTGCACGTTATATGACAGCAGATCTGGGTCTGTACACATTATTTGACAGCAGATCTGGGTCTGTACACGTTATATGACAGCAGATCTGGGTCTGTAAAGTCTGCAGTCAGACTCACCTTACAAGTGAGTACATATGGTATGCTATATAAAGAAAAGTTTAATCTGACATCTAGCAATGTACTGTATCAAATTAATTGATAAATCATGCATATTACAGTTTTGTTTTACATTCCTTTGCCTTAATGAAATGGAGAATATGAATAATGATTACTTAAATACACAGTATTTCATATGTGAAGATGGAAAAAGAAATGGCATGACTGAAGATAACTAAGCTTTCATTTGTTTCTAAAAGACTTCCTTCTGAGAGTGAAACATCGTCTTTTTGCAAAACATATAAGTACAACAAATACTGACAGATTTTAACTTACTAGTATCTTCTCTTGGCGTAAGTATGGCTCATCCAGCTGTTAATCTGTGATGAAAAGGCTTTAGTGTACAATATTTACACAACAATATTCAGAATAACATTGGTGACAACAGCAAGTGGGACAGTCTGGTCTTGTATGGCTTTACCAGGGTTAATAAACATAATATTGATACGCTACAGGATACATGCATAGGAAATAGTGGCCATACAAGATCCTGGTTCAGTTAACTGAGGAAACTGTATCTTGAAAGCACAAACTACTATTCACATGTGATCATTGGTAGTCACAATGGTGGGAGTTGTGGCTTCCAGCTCATCTATGTTTTTATGTTTTGGTCTCTCATGTATCAAATATGAGTATCAAATAGACTGTACGAATGGGACTTCCATTTTCAAAATATTGCTGACTGCTTCATACTTCCAAGATGTGCAATTCTGAGGTAAGTTCATTTATCACAGTTTGATAATTTCAGGATAAGAGTAATAAACATATAACTTGTTCTAAATCAGATCTAAATAATGATATTCCATCAACACACATGGTGAGGCTTACATGTGAGTGCTTGATAAGATTTCAATTATAATAATGTAATTGTCCACAGAGCGCCTGACAAGACTTCTATTGCAATAATGTAATTGTTAACAAAAATCTTGATAAGATATACAATTTAATAATGTAATCATCCACAGTGCTCGATAAGACTTCAATTATAAAATGTAATTGTCCCGAGTGCCTGATAAAACTTCAATTGTAATAATGTAATTGTCCCAAGTGCCTGATAAGATTTCTATTACAATAATGGAATTGTCCAGAGTGCCTGATAAGACTTCTATTACAATAATGGAATTGTCAACAAAGCACTTGATAAAACATACAATTTAATAATGTAATTGTCCACAGTTCTTGATAAAACTTCAATTATAATACTATAATTGTATACAGAGTGCCTGATAAGACTTCTATTACAATAATGTAATTCTGCACAGAGTGCCTGATAAACTACAGAGCATTTGATAAGACTTCAATTGCGAAAATGTAATTGTCCATAGAGTGCTTGTTAGCTCCACAGTGACCTTGATAAGATTTTTATTGTAATAGTATTGTCCACATGAGAATGGCTATACAAAGCATATGACAAACTGCACATACCCACATCTGCCATTGCATAATGTGCCAGATTATCTGGGTTTGTGCAGCTTGTGAGGAGTAATCAGTAGAAAAAAACAACTGGTCATGATCTATGATGTTTGCAGTTGAATCAGTTTAAAGGTAAATATATAAGGTATGTTTCCCATGTTTAAAGTGACATGTAATACACATTTTTTATGAGCCAGCATCAGAGAATGTCTACTGTTTCTTTAACTTCACATTTCATAACAATGTATATTTAATGGGCTACATAACCCTTCAGTCAATTATAAGTTAACTGGCCATGTAAGTATGTATTCACATTTGATGATGGAACCAATTATGTAAAGTCAATGGAATAGCTCTGAAAACATATTGAAAATTCACTCACCTAACTCAAAATGGCCAATTAAAATTTCATACAGTTGCGTGGATTTGTAAATCAGGGCTGACAAGTGTTTCTTTTTAATTTTAAAGCTGTTCTTTCAAGAATACTATTAACTTTGTTCACTTTAGTCCATATAAAACGTTTGCTTAACAATTGTTTTCATCAAGCTCATATGAGTGGTTTGCTCCCACTCTAAAATACAAAAAAAAAGCTTATCAGAGGAAAAGAAGACTTGCCTCAGTTTTAAGTTACTTACAACTGGTGTTAGAAAGGTCACAAAGAAAGTTCTGGAAAACAACCAGAAAATTTTCTGAATCTAGGTCATTAACATTGTCAACTTTTACACTTCTAGAATAGCTGATGCTGTAGGTTTTTCTGGTGAGTAGATTTTAAAAGATTTTCTTCTGCTTATCATTTTTACAACAATGTCACCTTCACTGTTAACCTATCAAATGTAGCCATTCTTTGATATGAACAGGCATTTTCATTGTTATTTTATCTGAATAGGTGTTTTCATTGTTATTTGATCTGATGATTGTTTTTGTCTGAATGGTTTTAACGCCGTTTTTCAACCGCTCCGGTGGCCTAGTGGTTAGAGCGTTCGCCTCGGAAGCGGGAGGTCGTGGGTTCGATCCCCGGCCGAGTCATACCAAAGACTTACAAAAATGGTACTAACAGCTGCCTCGCTTGACGCTCAGCATTAAGAGGTTAGTGTTAGGACTGGTCGGCCTGGTGTCAGGATAATGTGACTGGGTGGGACATCATGCTACATGTCTGCGGCATGATGCCTCAGTACTAGACATCACTTTAAACTGTCTCACAGCAGACATCGTAGCGATATGACTGAAAAATTGTTAAAGCTACGTTAAAAATCCTAATCAAACAAACAAACAAACAAACGCCATTTTTCAGCACAATATATAGGCTATACGTGGCGGCCAGTATTAGTGGTAGAGGAAGAACCCGGAAAAACCCTGGAAAGAACCACCGACCCACGAGAAGCTACTGGCAAGCTTTCTCACTTAACTACATTAGCCGAATCTTAGACTCGAACTCACATAGACAGAGGTGAGATGGTAGTGGTCCATTACGGACAGCGCTTTAGACCACTCTGCTACTCGGGGCCCCCTTGAGGTGTTTTCCTTGTTATTTGACCTGAATAGGCATTTTCATTGTTATTTAATCTAATTAGGTGTTTTCATTGTTATTTAATCTATTTAGGTGTTTTCATTGATTTTTGTCACTTTTGGATCTTCTGAGGTAGGCTGCAATATTTACCAAAACATTAAAGTGTACATGGTTTAGAATAAGTGAATCAATGTCATTTAATTATAACAATTAGCAACTCAAACTTTTCCACCCATCAATTTACATTTCAGTTACAAATGTCATAAGCGATTCAAAAACTTCATGCCTTTGAATTTCTATGGCTGACTGAAAACAGCAAGAATTTTATAAACTAAGACTTAAAACAAGACCAAAGGAACCCAGTCTAATCCATCACACAATAAAGACCCAAGGAACCCAGTCTCATCCATCACACAATAAAGACCAAAGGAACCCAGTCTAATCCATCACACAATAAAGACCCAAGGAACCCAGTCTCATCCATCACAAAATAAAGACCCAAGGAACCCAGTCTCATCCATCACACAATAAAGACCCAAGGAACCCAGTCTCATCCATTACACAATAAGGACCCAAGGAACCCAGTCTCATCCACTACACAAAAAGGACCCAAGGAACCCAGTCTCATCCACTACACAATAAGGACCTAAGGAACCCAGTCTCATCCACTACACAATAAGGACCCAAGGAACCCAGTCTTATCCACTACACAAAAAGGACCCAAGGAACCCAGTCTCATCCACTACACAATAAAGATCCAAGAAACACAGTCTCATCCACTTCACAATATGGACCCAAGGAACCCAGTCTCATCCGCTACACAACAAGGACCCAAGGAACCCAGTCTCATCCACTATGAAAAAAGGACCCAAGGAACCCAGTCTCATCCACTACACAAAAAGAACCCAAGGAACCCAGTCTCATCCACTACACAATAAGGACCCAAGGAACCCAGTCTCATCCACTATGAAAAAGGACCCAAGGAACCCAGTCTCATCCACTATGAAAAAGGACCCAAGGAACCCAGTCTCATCCGCTACACAAAAAGGACCCAAGGAACCCAGTCTCATCCACTACACAAAAAGGACCCAAGGAACCCAGTCTCATCCACTACACAATATGGACCCAAGGAACCCAGTCTCATCCACTATAAAAAATGATTGACTATGGCCTCAGCAGTTATTTTACATTTGCATGAAGTACAAGGTAATATATTTTGTATTTATCTCCTCTATCACACATGGACTTGTTCTAAATGTTATTTTCCTTCCACAAGAAAATTCCATTATTTCTTCTTAAATAAAGACATGAAAGTGAAATTATAAGATGATTTTTAAGCATTCACACAATGCAAAACAAAATATATGGTGGTCAAGATGAATCCTGCATCTGATCAAATGGAGCAGCATAAAATGGCCAAAGATGTTAAATTAAAAATGTTGACAGCCAGCTAACTGTTTTAAAAGTGTCTTTGTTATCTTGTCATGGATATGAATGGCATATAAATAGATCTCAAGCTATATCAATCTATAATCTGGAAACATAACCAGTATATCAGCACACATAAAAGGATACCACCTACCAATGACAGACGTTCTAAAGATGAAAGGATCATGAAGTTGATATGTGTAATGATAATGCGTCATATTGTAGGCTGTGCATCATGAATCATATTAATATGCTGTGCATGTGCACCATATCACCCTTAAAATATACATTATTTATCAGCACAGAGCTTTGATATGAAAACAAATATTAAAAAGAAACAAATTTTAAACAAATACAAATACCTTCATTAATATATCCAATAAATTACTTATCATATTTTTGGTTACTAATGCTAGGATACAATGTCTGGTGCAGATTCACGTTTCCCATGGTCAAGTTCAATTTCCCATTTAGCCTGCTAGGGACTTTTATATTGTTTGCATAAAACAGTAAGCACTTCCATTCATTTTAAAAAGATGATTATACGATGGACAAAATAGTTAAAATGCAATAGCGATCTGTTAAAACTTGTATGACAGCACTTACTAATTGTTCCACCCATTTATCCGTGATATGTACATGAATATCTTCAGACATAAACCCTTGGATTACTATTGCTTTCAGGGCCCTGAGTGGCCAAGTGGTCTAAAGTGCTCACCGTTACAGATCACTGCCATCTCACCTTTGGGATTCGGCCAATGCAATAATATAAGAAAGCTTGCCTGTAGCTTCTTGTGAGTTGGTGGTTCTTTCCAGGGTTCTCCTTGGTTCTTCCTCCACCATTTATACTGGCCAATATGTAAAGCCTATCTTGTGCTGAAAAATGGCATTAAACCCAACAACAAGAACAACTGTTGCTTTCATTTCTACTTCTGATATATACATGCTTTTAAGTTGAGTATAATTGCATTGCAAACAATGTAGATACTGATCTGCTTTATCATAATACACAAGATCTATTTTGTTTGTACTACTGGTTACTCCTAAGAAACTGTACGGACCCAGACCTGCCAGAATATATGGTAATGTGATCATTTGATCTGGGTGAGTTTTCGGTTGGAATTGTCTGATAAGAGGTATATCATGAAGGTTCCACAGCTTGTTCAAGTTATTTTAAACATAATTTTGGTTTCCAAAGATTTATTTATGTTGTGTGATTATGGGCATAATTTCAGTAATTTCACATTTTTTACCTAATTACTAACCACCGATCTAAAAATGTGTTTTTAATTTTTACACATGGTATTTTTAAGCAACAAAATGTTTTATCGATATTCAAGTAAACTCTGTAAAAAGAATAATCTGGTCAGAATGTAAAAAGTCAGTACAACATTTGTTTGCCATTTGGGAACAATTCTGCAGTGTGCAGTGTGCATCATGTGGATTGAAAGAATGTTCTATATCAATGTGTGGGAACATATCAAGAAAACAGTTTAAAAGTGACGGGTAATGACAACAAAAATCACAGAATTTTTCATATTATTTATATCAATTACTAAAGAAATAATTCATGTAATCATGTTATATAATGCTTTAATGTCTTTCTTTCCACATAAAACTGCAAACACTTGCTTGTGAGTTCTTTTTCTGTTTGTTTATTTAAAAATGGATTCTCCATTTCTCATCCACATTAAAATCAGTCATTAAAAAAAATTATATTTTTTTAATCACCTAGGTATTCTCTTTGGATTCTCCACTCAGAAGTGTATTTTTCATCCCTGGCCATATACATGTCAATGTTTTAGTCTTTGAATCTCAAATTGGCATTCAATACAGCTTAAAGAGAACATTCTACAATGTCTAGCTGACAGGTTAGTTCCATTTAATTTAATTGACATCCACTATCACATAATTATATTGCTGAATCTTCCCAACAAGCAGCAATTAAACTTAATCCATCTACTATGAGCCATGGTGTGGGAATATATGACAACCATTATATCTGATTCATAACCAACAAAATTATGGCCTGAATAATTTCCACCATGGAAATGTAGATTTTCCAAAAAATATGTCATCTGTATTGTATTTGTGACTCTTTCTAAAGTACCGTACTCTTGATTTGTAGGGGCGATTGTGCCACCTTTTTCATCTTCTGAAATGAGCAATGTGCCTATATAATTTCGCATGAAAATTCAATATTTCTTGAAAACAATACAAGCAGTTATGTTTTATTAGCAACAATAAAATTATGATGAACTGTGTGAAGACACATGCTCTTTACTCTCATGTCCAGTTAATTGGGGTTATTTCAGAACAGTTTTGAAATCTTTTCTACTGTCTTTTATAATGAATTTTCAGAATGTGAAATTTATTATATTCGCAGACAACGCACCAAGGCATTAAAGTCATTGTAGGAATGAACTAAGCCCTTCTTTCCAACTAAATTAATACAGCCAAGAACAAATGCATGACATGTGAGTACATCATTTTCAGAAAGAGTGATTTTCTTAATACAGCCACTCAATTTCAAGTTTTGTTACAATAATCCATTGTTAGGATTGCAAATTGAAGGTTTGATTATTTACATATGTACTTGTAGAAATGTCATGCATTAGTTGAATAGTATATGCTTCACTACCTTTATTGAATTTTCACCAAAATGGGTGATGTCAGAAAACAACCTTGACCTTATGGCACTTCTTAAATTCCATAACATAGCATGTTTCTGGCCTACATACAGTGTAACCCTAATATAGCATGCTCAGTTATAGCACCAATTCAGATGTAACAAGATTCTGGCATGGCTCCAGAAGTTTTATATATATATTTTGTATACAAAAAATATTTATTTAAAATACAAGAAATATTATTTACTATTATTCTGGGGGAAGAATTTATGAATGAATTTGTTTGTTTATGAAAACAATACATTTATTCAAAGCATGAAAGTTTATTATCATTTTGGGGAAGAGAATCTATATATTGGATATAAAATTATCATAGAGCGGCTCACAACATTTTACAATAATTTCACCAATTACTTGATGGAATACACAGTTTTGTATCAAAATAATTATAGCTTAGTTTTTGAAAGAAAGTCAGCTAAATAGTGTTGATCCTATTATTGCTGAACTATGAACAATAATGCCAGCAAGTCTTCTCCATGTATATTCTATGCATTCTGTGTAAAATTTTTGCTTTTAAAAAAAAAGTTTCTCATTCAAATTTACAAATAAACTTTTCTGTGACTGCTAATCATCAAAGTTAATCTCACTAGTAAGGGTTGTTAAAATTATGGGACAATGTTTTCTTAAATTTTAAAAAAAAACGAAAGCTGCCAGCACATGCACTTACTGTTTGTAGTGTGCTCAGCGGTGCAGTCAATTCTGAGAAACAATCATGTATGAATTTGACTTGGCTATTCAGAGTGTTTATATTTGCTAGTTTTATGAAAAAATAGGCTTTTTCTTCTTTGTCATCATAATAATATTAAAGCTAATGTATAAAACATAAATTATCATTTTGGCAAAGAGGTCATGTATGAATGTAATCATAGCATTGCTAATGAGATTTTACAATAACTTCACCAATTTCTTGAAAAAGTCCAATGTTTAGTGCCAAAATCAGCTTAGCTTAGTTTTGAAAGAAAGTTAGCTGATTAAAAAGCTGATAAGTGTCAATTATATTATTATTGAACTATTAGCAATAATGCCAGTAAGTCTCTGTGTCCATTTATCTTCAATGCATTCTGTGTACAATTTGTGCTCAAATGAAAGAAGATTCTCATCAGAATTTTTAAATTACATAATTGTTTTAACTGCTTATTATCAAAGTTATCTTACTACTAAAGGTTCCAATTATCAGAAAATAATTTACATAAAAAATAAATTTAAAAAAAAAAACAAGAATGATACTGTGCACATGGCTTTGTGGTATAATCAATCATCATGCAGTTAGTAGACCAGAGAATACTATTCTACAATACCCCACTGTTCCTTAACAATTATTATTGCTGTAGTTTTTCAGACAAATAAATGTCAAAGTGTTAATTAGTGGCTATTTACAACAGATAAAGGGACACAGTATACAAATATTTTAATGCTCAAATTTGAATCCCCAGGCTAGACTAAGTCTGGGGTTAAACATATGCAATTAGCTTTGATGTTAGTGGTTAACACTGATAGGTACAAAACCATTAGTTATAGGGGTGGAGGGATTGGCTAATATAATCATTCTACTCGCTGCTTTTTGCTTAAAAAATAAATTCTCCAAGTCAATACTGGATTTATTAATTTTTTCCTTTGTTATTTAGAGATTGGCTCAATATGTTTTATGGAACTTTCTTCAAACTCACATCGTCAAATGGTTTGTTCACAAGCAAGGTTCGGGTAGTTTAAAGTGTACACAATGCATCAAATTATATCCCCTAATTTTTTGGGAGGCAGGGTAAAGCATCATTGTCTTCATAGAAATGACCTGGCTGGTTATAACATGATTCAGTATATAGCACAATCCCTGTTTCTGGACCCAAACAATCATGTTATTTTGGGGTCACATTGTAATTATACTTTCAGGCTAAATCTTCTATTACATAATATTTAGCCATTGCCTTCTATGAATTGTGTATTTTCCTTACTCTGCTTGAACAATGAGTTACAAATAAAAATGACAGTCTAATGAATTGGTACTTCCTACTGTCCACCATTATTACCCCATGACCTTTTTACTTATGATTTCAAAACTTACTTTATAAGGATATAATGCAAATATGGCAGGTAAACTCTTGTATTTGAGAGTGGTGGTTCAAATTAGAAAGTGCTGTTCACTGATTCTATTCTTTAAACCAAATTGCCATTTACAGTTTATAATTTTGAAACACAGGTTGGTAATTTTTCCTCATCAAATTGTAACTTGTGGAAATCTGGCAGTGATAACTTATTCGGGAAAAGGCTTATCATCTGTTATTAAAACACATGACAGTGAATATGCAAGAAATTGATGGCGCAGTTTGTATCAACACAACATGCAATATATTTTACAATGGGCTACAACACAGTGTCAGAACTACCTGTATGGTTGCTGGAGTATCTAACAAGTCACAAACCCAATGTATGCATAACTTATGTCAAAGTTTTTTCACTTTCCTAAGTTTACATTTTGTAAGTGTCTAAGTCATCCACTTCGCCCTGTACTTTGACCCCTGATACAACATGACTAAAACTACCCAGATCTAATCAACAAATAAGGGTTTACCCTTTTACAGAAACATCTGTAACAAGTTGATGACTAGAAAGATATTGGATGATGACAAGAAAAAGTAATGATAGTAGTAGTAGTTGAAGTAGTCTCTATTAGGATTGTAAACATCTTCAATTTGTCATCCAAGCAAATTCTCATGTAAATTGGCATAATATAATCAAAGCAAAAACATCTGGCTAATTACAAATAACCACATTTATCAATTTATAAAAGACCCAAGGTGTGCATATTGTCCCCGTTACATCATTATGATACAAGGAGTGAACAGTGGACTGATGAAGTTATCAGCTGACTGCTAGCTGTCAATGCCCACTTACCACATTTAGTGTTTGCAAGAAGATCCCTTTCCATTTTGGCAAATTCTCCTCTGAAAAGAAGTCGTATGAGAAACTATCTGAGCTTGAGCTTGTAGGAAACATTCCTATCGAGAGTTGGTGGAGGAGAGTTTAAGTTTTTATATCACAAATCTTAAAAGAAAAGCCAATCATGGTGCTTTACTCGACTGGCTCCTCAATACAATGACCTTCAACTTTTCCCTTTCCAGTTCTTTTCCCATTCTACCTAACAATGAATAAGTGTCTTAGCTGACATTCTGAAGGTCCATGTTACAGCATCAGTGCTGTCATAGTGGGTAATCAACGTCGTTTATCGACATAAATACTGTTTACTACACAGTATTGCTTCCGCATAATCCCGACAGGAAATCAATTACTATACTACATTGCGCACGCGTAGTGATTGAAAATGGGGCAAAAGGGTGAATTGTCGCAAAGCATATACATTTCCAAATCCCATATTTATTTTAAATTCTAAATTTGATTTTTAATATTATAAAATTATTGTCTAATGCTTATAGTACGACTTATTGTTGATTTTAATGATGAAATAAAAATGTTCTGTTATGACAATAGATTGGTTGACGGGGGCACCTGTCGGCATCAGGAAGTGGAAAGCTCTAATGAAAACAAATATCGTTGTCACATTTCTTTTCTAAATGCAATAATGGTGGGGAGATGAACGACTTGGAAGACGAAGAGAAAGCTATTGAATTTTGGCATGCTGCGTTTAAGAGAGGGACTGACTTTGACCTTTGGGGTCAACCAGTTGAGGCAATCGATGGCTATCAAAGGTTGCTAACACCCGGTCACCGAATGGAACCAGTTACCGAACGTTTTATGGAATACAGCTGATATTGATATAATTAATTAAACTAATCTCAAATTATTTATGTATATTTAGATGTCTGGAGTAAATGTAAATATTTTAGAGAACAAAAAAAAATGTTATGGTGTTAGGTCCACCAACCAAAGTAAAGTTTGGCAAACAATATTAAATGTTCTAGTCAAAATTGGACCTAACGAAGAAACTAATTAGACATTGATCCAAAGAAAAATAGTTCTGGCTATAAACTGTTGAAAACAATTATTTGAACAACATTCATAACATTTTTTGGGATGTGAAGTTTAGCTGCAACCATATATTGTTTTAAAATTGTCTTTTTAAATACTGCTTGATTAGTCATTATACATGCCATATGGAATAACGCTTTACCTATGAAAAATGTTTGACCTCTTGAAAATATTTTCTTATATTCTTGGGCACACTGCATACAGTTGAGATCAATACTATATAATTTCATTGTAGGATAATAATTTCCCTTGCAATCTAAAAATCTCTAATTGTTTTTTTTTTTTTGGGGGGGGGGGGTTTACATTATCCATTGCAATATTAGCAGTGACAGGGTTTTAAATTCAAAATAATATCATGTTACAGGAAAGTAAATCATGAAAGTGAAGTTTAATGATCACTATAAAAGTACATGTCAAAAGCAAGAATGTTTCGATCAGATCCACAGATTACCAATACTTAGCAATTTACTCTTAGCACACTTGACTTTGATGATATTTACAGTCACAATTAAAAGTGTGTATCTGAAGTTTGTTTTCTTGCATATTTGTACCTATTTAGCATTATGAATTGTTTATATGAAATGATAAATATTCTTTGTATATAAGGTAGGTTCAGTTTCTACCATTTCCATCATAAATGAGATAACCGCTCCGGTGGCCTAGTGGTTAGAGCGTCCGCCCCAGAAGCGGGAGGTCGTCGGTTCGATCCCCGGCCGAGTCATACCAAAGACTTACAAAAATGGTACTAACAGCTGCCTCGCTTGACGCTCAGCATTAAGAGGTTAGTGTTAGGACTGGTCGGCCTGGTGTCAGGATAATGTGACTGGGTGAGACATCATGATACATGTCTGCTGCATGATGTCTCAGTGCTAGACATCACTATAAACTGCCTCACTGCAGACATCGTAGCGATATGACTGAAAAATTGTTAAAGCTACGTTAAAAATCCTAATCAAACAAACAAACAAACAAACATAAATGAGATAAAGAATAATTGTTTCACTATTTGATAACTGCAGGTTATTGAAAATAATTTGAAACTGTGTTGTTGCCATGTCTTGCATTAACAAAATATTTTAGGTTTAATATTCAATCTAAATCAACAAAACAGTTTTTGCAGTGTAAGAGAATTTATATTTTTGCACTTTTCTGAATCAGGTATCTAGACAGCTCTGTTAATGATGTCAAAAACTTTATTTTTGTGACTGCTATCAGTAGACTGCAGTTCACTAAAGAATCATGTACTTTAATTGAAATCAGGGACTATATTTAACACAGGGGTTAATAACAGCTGCTTTTTATTACTTTTTGATGTGCAGATGAGGTTCTCATTCATCAGCAAAGCATTAAGATCAATTTTACAATGGAGAAAGACAAATATAAGGTCATTAAAAAGGTCTTTACCAACCTTAATAGTTGGTTTTAAGTACAAAAATGTATAAGTGATATAAAGTATTGAGTTAAAATATGCAGCAGTACATTTTTCAAGGTACTGAGAGTATATAATAAGTTACTTGTTTAGGCTCTAACAAATAGTAACACAGAAAGAGTGAAAACAAGAAGCTTTGTAAAATTTAACAAATAATTTATTTCCCTGGAAAACCAATGTAAAAATGAAAAAGAAAGAATTACTTATGGTTTTAAGAATCAAATCCAAGAATAATCCAAGAATAATCCATGAATTAAATTTTCAAAGCCCTAGTAATGAAATGTTCAATTTAATTCAAGATTGAGTCCTGATAAAAAAAAATCCAAGATGGAGAGCTATGACATATGATGTATCCTTTACTGTGCTGTATGTACAGTTCCTTGTAGAAACACAAAAAATAACACTGGTGTTGTAACTCCAAATAAAATGTTTAACAAATGTCTTTGTCCAAAAATTCTGATTGAGCAATCCAAATAAGTCCCAACTGATGAAATATGAAATATCACTATAAACAAAGGTTATACAGTAACTTAAAATGCAAAACAGATTCCCAAATGATGGCTCAACTCTCCAGATTTTTTTAGAAGTATTTACGTCTAAAAGCACATATTCTCAGTATGACCTTAACAAAAACCAGTCATTTTTACTCGAAGAATATAAATTTAAAAAAGTTGTTTACTTCACCAAAACTATTTAAAAGTTTATTGACACATATCCAAATACAGCCTCAATCTCGATCTTACTAGTCTCACAATACAAATAATTTTTTAAAAAGAACTTGTTTACATGGCTGTTATGAATTTTGAATTAAGGTCAGTATCTAGGTATGCCTTAGGTTTTTATGAAACAAAGAGTCAGATGAACTATTTTTTTCTAGTAATTATCATCTCCAGTAAATACAGTTACATTACAATAGCATGTTATGAAGAAATAAAAAGTTTATAAACTTACAAATAATTACCGTAAATCAAATATAAATTAAATCAGATATACGAAACAATAAATATAAATTTTACTCACATATAAAACATACTAAATTTTAAAGTGAATTTCATCTGTTGTGATAATTTTATATGCATATTTCAAATTTATGTTTTACTTCTCATTTTCCAAACCTTTTGCATAAATTTCCAAGTAAATTATACCAATGCACTCTTGCTTCTTTTGCCAGTAAAAGTATACCAGGTTTATTATTAATAATAATATATAGACCAATGTGATATGGAAAATATATATGAAGAATGGGCTCACCTTGCAAGCTTCCAATGCACTTTAAGTTCATTTGCATAACAATAGGGAATGGTTATATTTTGGGGTTTAGGAAAGGAATTTCCAATTCCCTTGTACATGTATTCTAATCACAGTTCCAATCGATGTATATATGTACTAACAAATATAAGGGTCAGATCATCTCAATCTTTAGGAAATCAGATCTCATTTACTACATGGAGATCATATGAACACTTACAAGAAATCTTTCTGTTGACATTTTGGTTCACCAATCAAATCATATCTTTCAAATGTCTGAAACTGAAACCTCTAATTTGAGATATTTCAATGCTAATTGTAATCTTAACTCTCTTGGACACAAATTTGTAAACATTTTTTTCTGATAGGCAACTTCTTGCTCCAATGGTTTTGAACTTGACTGCAGACAAGCATCTTGCAAACCATGCCAAATGTAAGCTTATCCTGGGCATTGAACAAGTGAATTTGTCCCAGTCCTTATTTGTTTGTAAAAAGATGGTGCTAATAGATTTCTTTCATAACATGTGCCCTAATTTGCCTTGAGTATTTGTAAACACAAAAATCTAGTAGCAAACATTCATTACGTTATTTTTATTTTTCTAATTTTTTCAGATTATCAAAACAGATTCAGAAATACTCCACTAGTGATTCCCCTTTGTTTACAGATGAACAGAAGGTAATATTCTGAAGGATTAACTTGATATATTTATATTTATTTAAGCCATCAGGTAAAGGCCATTATTATTTATTATGGAATGAATTTGTTTGATATCAGTGTGTACCACGAGATGTACAGGTGTACCCACATGTAACATGACATGTACAGGTGTCCCCATGTATAGCTTTAGTTGTACATTTTGTATCCAATTTTTCACAGAAAGAAAAAGGTTTTGCAATAATCTAGATTGAATAAAACCATTTGTCTCTAAATTTTGTTAGAGTATGTGACCCTTTTTATTAGAGCTGTACCGATTAATCGCCCGTACGCGTAATCGGGCCGATTATTAGCACAATCGGTATAATCGGGTATCGGCAAAAATAATCGGTGCCGATGCAAATAATTTTTTTAAATAACCAATTTTTCCTGATAAAAGTTGTATATACAGTCGCGTTTTAACTGACCGTAACTTAATCCTTTGTAACACTAGAGCTCGGGATATATGCAGTATGCAAACAAGTTGCTCATTAACTAACACTACTGTATAGTCGAATAACCATATATCGAGATAAACACATCGAACCATCAATTAATCTTTTGTAACAAAGAGATTGCTCTAATAAAGTATTTAAAAAGAATTTATCTTGCTGCCAGTTGAGCGAAATTTTCAACTCCAGCGTCCGGTAACATTTGTAAACTGCAGTAAACCAGACTAAAGTACATGTCGCTAACCGCCATTGTAGTGCCAAAGTCATGTGAATAGCCAGTAAGATTAACATCAAAGGGAGTAATGATGGATATATACACAGTCAATTTTGAGGTTTGTGTTTTTTTTTTATCTTTATGAAAACTCACAAAACACCGATAGTCCTTATGTCCCAGTGAGAAATTGTTTGAAAGGGCTTCAGTGTAGGTTTGAGTACGTCGTCTGTCTTTCAGTTAATCCGTAATGCCTAGAGGGTGAACGAACTCATTGTCTTTAATACTAGTAAGTGAGAATCATTTCCGGATTTTTTAAAATTATTTTTATTTCTTTTGTTAGTGTTTCACCAAGCCACCATCTGGCAGAAGGGGCGATCTCTCATAAGTCATAACATGTATTACTGTACCTTTGAAGCACCGACATATACTAAACAAATAAAACAATTCTATATCAATGTTTTACAATTATCTGATGTTGCCGCAGCAATAACGAGTATTTGTTGTTGTCAAAGCAAGCCGACGACTTTTGCTCATAGAAAGTCGGCAATAAACTCAAAAGCATCGCCTCAATTTACATAGTGATTAGAACATATTTATTGTGCCGCGAAACTTTCCTGTTTGCAAAAAAAAAAATCGCCCACTCCCACGGTCTGTGGACAACAGAGTAGTAATTTATTTGGACACATTGTTTCAAGAGCCCGAATAGATTGGATTATTAATATCGGCTCTGCATAATGTCGAAATTTAGCCTTTATTATTAACACGCTGCGTGAAGATGTAAATTATACCGGTTGTGTCCCTTGTACACTCAAAATATTACCTCATTTTGTAGGATCACTTATATCATTGAAAATGAGTAACTCGTGAGAGGTGATTCGTAGTAAATGAAACAGCTATTACAGATTAGCTGAAATTTTATCTGAAAGAATACACTTTGGTCGAAACAACGAATAAAGCAAAATCTGCAACTAATGTATTTGGGAATAAAAAATGATTTAAGTGACGCTATGCACACTTTGCACTGCGTAAGTACTGTACATTATAGTATATGGTCTCCCTGGTAAACTCGACCGGCCCGCGAATTATAAAGGCTGTATTTTACCTTTATGTAATTTCGTGTTGTGGAAATCAGAAAATATGTACATGCAAAATAATAACAAAATCAATAATAAATAGTACTTTATAAAAGTTTAATAATTTTCGGGTCACCGAAAGTTACTTTTTTAACATGCCTATGTCTAAAACTCGGATATTTTTGTCCCAAGATGTACTGCCGTTACAATAGACAACAAAAACACCTAAAACCTGTAAAGTTTTGACATTGGCCCACGGATAAGCACCCCCCCCCCCCTCCCCATTCCAGGCCTTTATTGTTTTCTAAATTTGTCGACTTATACCAGAGTACATAATATGATAATCAAATAATCGGTCTCATAATCGGTATCGGCAATTTTGATAATCGGCTATACGCGGTATCGGCATAATCGGCAAAAAGTGACATCGGTACAGCTCTACTTTTTATAACTGAGTGTGATTTCAAGGGAGGTATACCCAGACCACTAATTATTATTTGAGTATGGTACCAGTCTCCAAAAATGGCAACACTGGATATGGCTGTTTGTTACTAAACATGCCATTGGCTGTAATATCAGCTAGGAAAGTTTCTTTTTTCATGTTCCAGTCCTTTTCACTGCTTGCAGATTAAATGTAGATGTTGTCTTTGCACGTACATGATTCCAATTTTTTCTGGCAGGTCAGACTTATTATATGACTATCAAGTGTGGGTCTGTTGAACCCATCATGCCTGCTGAAGGTTTAGTCAGAAAGTAATTGCAACAACCAAGCAGTAAGAAAGACATTCAAAAGTCTCAATTTGAGAAAGGAATTTTGTGATGTTTAGTCAAAAATTTATTTATAATAAGTGCTTCAGTTGAACAAAATTATGGATTTTATTTTTCGTTAAGGACTTGAATTACAATATATACATGGGTAGTATTTTGGATCCATGCTGTGTAGACCCAGATCTGTTGCTCATTGATGTTCAGCCAGATTTGTTTATTGGCCTAATCAGTGAAAAAACAGTACAGACCCTGATCTGATGGTGTACTATGCAAGGGCAGATCAGGTCTGTGTTGTTTGCATTTGGACACAACTTAGGTATATGGTATAACGGTACCAATTGCGCATGACCAGGTGGGCGGTGCTTAAGGTGTAGGGTCCATTGCAGGCAGTACTTAAAGGACAACATGAGCTATGATTGGTGGATTATGTAAGAGTTGTACTTTCTGTTAGGCTTAAAAAATAGGTTAGCCTCTTGGCAACATGTGAATTTATGTTAATTTCTATATAGATCATATTTTGTATTTTTTATGATTTTTTGAAAATGTCATAGACATGACTGAAAATAAGTATGTTGTGACTAGATAACTCATACCCCTGTCTAGTTCCAGCAGAGTTATCTCTCTTAAATGCAATGGAGTACCTGGTTTTGTCATCATCAAATTGACAATCTAACATTATTCTCTATAACAGTGTGTGAGATGCATGCTAAATTAGGATAGAAAATATATTTATCTCTCCAAATATTAGCATTGAGGTCTATGGAAAAACAATTGGTACTGTGATACCATATATGAACATCAAGAATTGTAACTCCTAATTGTAACTTTCTTTGCAGCGTGTTCTTATCAAGATAGCGATATGTCTTGACCTGCGATGCAAAGCTTTACTGGTAAGGTATTGTCATTTTCCATAAATATACATGCTATCAAACCATTCTAAATAGTTTTAAATGACATGAATATAAATCTTAAACCAGCAAAGTGTCTTGGCTCTATGACAGAATTGAATCATAGTCAGTGTGCAGAAATAATCTCTTAACTACAGTGTTAAGAAGTTAGCAGAAGCATAAAAAAGTGTTATCCAGCTTTTGTCTACATTAATTATTCTATTTGTTTGACATATCATTTGTATGACAGGAATTAAAATGAGTTGTTTCACAAAATTTCTTAGTAGAGAAGTATCATTTGACATGTGTCCATAATGAGTTTCACAATCCTCCTCAGTTTATAACAGATGTAGGCACCATTCCATCAAATTAAATTAATCAGTAGCTTTTCTACAAATTCACCAAACAGATAAACATCACTTGTATTTGCCATGACAGTATTCAAAATAAATTAAATGGACATTCATGTACTTTTGAAGGTGTATTTTTGTGGTTTTGTATTTTTAGGTCTAAGCATATTATTCCATCCTCTAGTTAGTATTTTGAAAAAATTGAAAAAAAATATGATCCCAGTCTGACTTTCTAGCTATATTCTTCCTTTTTTTTTCTTGGTCTCATGCATGGTACATATGTACTTTATCACTGTTGTCTACCTTTTTGGGGTCCTGGATTTTTATTTGCTGATTTAAAAACAAATAATTCTTCACTCATTACTTATTATGTTGCAAGGTATAGGCATGTGCAAGCAAGGAAGATCCTCTGAAACATGCCGTCCCACCTTTTATGCTCATAGAGCTGTCCCAATTCGTTGTCAGTTAACTGTAGGTCTTTGGAGGAAGTCACTACACAAAAAAGAGAGCCACTAATTCTCCTCAACATCACTGGACAACCCTCTACATTCCCTGGTGCAGTCTGACTTTTTTCCATGTAAGGAAAAAACACCTGTTGCATTGGGGCAGGAAAGTGACATTATTTCCATGACTTGGAGATTACCTAAAAATCAAGGATCCGTTATACTCATTTCAATGCCATTAGTGCAGGTTAGGGATTGATTCTTAGCCACTTTCAAGGAGTTCATCACCATACCAGCTTTTATCCAGTGACAACTCAATGATCACTATTCACATCACATGGCAATGGCGATCTGTCAGTCACCAAGGTTTCAAACACCTGTCACGAGGTAGATTCGGTAGATGCAGCTCTGTTTCATTTTTATATTGTTGCTTAATCCTTGTTTATTTACAGTTTCTTGCGAGAATCACTGTAAACTCACATGTTTATTTTCAATACATTTCTTGTGTGTGGTGACTACATGGTTTTAAAATCCAGTTGCTATAAATGATGTGACAGTTACAGGTCACTTGTCAGTTGCATGATAACATCAGTGTGAAAAACTGATATGTGTTTTCCCTGTTTGGGAGAGTTGTAATCTAGCCAATAAAGTAGTTAGACCAAACCTTCATGTTGTGTTAATCAGCAAAACATTACATTGGGATGCTTAATTTACATACCGGCAACGATATTTTTAAACCAAACCTTTGTTTTCTGTTAATCTGCAAAACATAACATTGGGATGCTTACATTTACATACCAGCAACGATATTTTTAAACCAAACCTTTGTTTTCTGTTAGCAAAACATTACATTGGGGTGCGTCAATCAATGACTTTTGTGTGTCAAATCATAAAAGTCCATATTTTATGCATGACACATGGGTAGTGTTACGTGCTTAGGTTTGAATAAACAGTAACATAGAAAGAGTGAAAATAACAAGCTTGTAAAAACTTAATAAACAATTTATTGAGCACAAATATTTTCCAGAAAATTAAAATAAAGTTGCTTTTTTAAGAATCAATTCCAAACTTAATCCAAAAATAATTCAAAATATAATCCACTAGTGAAATTGTAAAAGTCCTGGTAATAAAATTTCCTAATAATTCCCCGTTTGAATCTTAGTGAAGCATCCAAGATGGAAGACGATGTCACGTGATGAAGTCAGTTCTGGTCTTATGAAATTCAATGAGCACAATTATTTTCCAGATAAATAACAAAATAAGCCCCCTTGATCCAAACAAATTGAAATAATTTTCAGTAATTTAAAATAACTCAAAACAACACACAACTTAGTATTCTAACAGCCCAACTTCTACTAAATAGTTCGCTCTAAAACATCATTTATATACCTGTTTTTACGTCAACAAAGAAGGGGTCACATGATCTTCTAGAATCTTTAGAACAAATTTACATTCAAAAATACTTGTGCACACCGTATGACCCAACTAAAAATAGATAGATGTTTATAACAAAGCTCCATAATGTCCTTGGAATTAACCAATCATTTTAAAAGCTTGTTTACAACTCTGAAGCTAGGTCAGAAATGAGGTCAACATCTGGTGTTTATTTGTAAAGTACAGATCATCCCACTTTTAAAAAAAAATATCTCCCAATGAATGAATCTTAAACTTAAAATGTCAAAAGTGAATCTGACAAACAAACAATTAAAACAAAAGTAAATAACTTAAATCAAATATACATAACAGGTAGATAAAATACTGGGTAAGTGAGATAATCAAATAGGCTAGTGGAGAAAGTGTTTGGACTCCTCCCCCTTTCCCAATGAGGGATGTGGTTGGCCCAAGTGAGTTTCGTCAACTTATGCCACATCTACCTCTTCCTAGGATCTTAGTAAGTACTCATACAACCCTTTATTCAGGGGTTTGGTTGCAAATCATAGACCAATGTATGGGGCCATTCCACTTTTAAAAAATGGCTACTGTCATTGTTTCCAGGAATATTTGCCCCTGTCACAGGCCCCATCTTCTATCACCAGTCCAAATTGGCTGATTTATGGGAAGAGGTACGAACCCTTCAGTGAAAATGTACCATTGAGAGAGTATAAAACAACTTTGTACTGGGTTTCTCTTCCTGATTTCTCTGGTGTCAAATTAAGGTTGAAAGTTTTAGCTCATTATATATAGTTGGATATATAATGCTAGCACGTTACTATTAAAAAGATCCCCTCTTTACACTATCCTCTGATGTCCTGTACTCTAGATCCATGTCAAAAGTGCAATGTATTCTCTCTGTTGTTACTAAGGAGTCAGGCTGGGACTACACTCTTTCAGTTCTAGCCTTCCAGTACTACCTGAGAAAGAAATAATTAGGTTGTACTGGGGACCAGAATTCTAGAAAAGGAAAGTAAAACTGCAATAGTTCATTAGTAACAACTATAAAATTATTTTTTTGTTATATAATAAATTTGAAACAATTTTATAAGCATTTTATGTTTTCTGATGCAAATATGCTGTGTCATTATACAGAAATATAATTTGTAATGCAATAATGCTGATTCATCCTACTTCAGCATCAGGGTGCGATAGAGGGCATATCTCTTGATGATCTGAAGAAAATAGAATCCAGTACGTATGATGTACATATCATTTTTAGAGAATGTTATTTAGTGGTCATAAGATACAAAATATATCTCACTTATAAGTCTAGTAAAACTGCAAACTGCCCGAAACCAGATCTGCCATCGCATAAATCGCTCTCAGATCTGGGTCTGTGCAGTTTGTTAAGAGAAATCAATAGAACAAACAGCAGAAACCCTGATCTGCAGGTGCATTATGCTGCAGCAAATAAGGATCATTGTTGTTTGCAGTTTGACTCGACTTACAAACAAATATATATGGTATGCATTGTATGTCATTTATATAAAAATTAACAGTTTTGTGATATGTACAGTTTATGCTTTGAGTTAACATGTTTCAAAAATGTGAAATCTAATGACTACTAATTTTATTTTAACTGTTTAACTGTCATTTAAGAACAGAACTTCATATTGTTTAGCATTTCATGATGTCTTGAAGCTTTTAATTTGATTACACACTTTGTGAATAGCTATTGCAAACCTAAAGGCCATTTATATATTGTGTAGAATCAATGATTTTTAGCTCACCTGGACATGAGGTCATAGATACTTCTGGGAAAGCCCTGCAGTCATTATCCATTGTGTATTGTATCCACCCATCTGTCATTATTTGCTTTTTACCACCCTGGAATCCATTATTTCTGATCATATTTGAATCAGACATGGAATGTAGGTTTATAACATTAAAATCTTGGAGGAGTTTCATAATGAGCAATATTTCTTTGGTGATCTTGCACCTGGATGACCAACATTGTTACCATTCTGGAAGCCATATTTCTGATCCAGTTTTGATCAAACATAGAATATTTACTTTTATCATTAAGCTCTGAGACAAATTCAGTAATGAAAATCCATGCATATCAGTCAGTTTTATCATTTTCTGATTCTGTTACCAGTCTGTAAGCATTTGATCATGTGATTTTGGCTTAGAATATATGCTTCTGTTTTGCATTGTTTAAATACTGGTTCTGATTGATGCTGATTAATGAGGTGGTCTTGCATTTTATTACCTATTTACCTATTTACCTATTGTCTATTTAACACTCTTGATATTGTACATAGTTTGAAAGAAGTAAGTATAAATCATCATTATTGCTTAGAAATGGTATGCCATCCATCCCATCTCACCCGCACACCCTCATTGGTAACTAAGTAGATCAAAACAATATGTGGAAGATTTCCCATTCCATCCACCAATTTCACCTAAGAATTTTCCATGAATTGCTGAAACCTGTGTTTTATTTCTTGTGATCTTTCTTTGTGTTGAGTCAGAATCTGAATGAGCATTAAGAGTAACTTAAAGAGTAATATGTGGACACTCTCGGTAGACTCAGTCATTGCAGGCTGATCATGTGATTGTAGTCAGTGCCAAGACAAACCAGCATCAAAGGTTATGCAGCATCACTTGGGCCATGGCAGGTAACAAAAATGATGGCTGAGTAATTTTCCCTGGATTATTTTAGTCGCATAACAAGATGACATAAGAACATGTGTCCTTTGAGTGATAAGGCCTTTAATTAGGTGACTGGATCTTTATTTACCACATTACTTTTTAAACGTTAACGGGAAGCAAGCAAGCAAGCATACCAGCACTGTTGCAGTGTGAATTGGCAGGTTCTAAAGCATAGATGGCTAAAATGATAGCATATCAGGACATCTATGATGAAAGGCAATTTGAAGAACACTGACAGTGAATATCAATTATGCCTTCATCTGTAGAAAGGATTTTTATTAGGAATTTGTAAAATAGTTAAAATCAACATGACATCAAGCTTGGGAGATAGTTTTTATATGATTGATTTTTACACTACAACATATGTCTGCTTAATTGAAACAGTCACCTGTTATTGGCCAGGTAAATGATATCAGAAGCACTTGGCCCTCTTGTTAAGCTTCACCTCTTCATGAGTCCTGTAAATTTGAAATTCAGTTCTTTTATTTACAAATTGTTACAATAATAATAATATTTCAAGAAATAAATAACCGCTGTAATGTAAGTATTCTTACAAATATTATCAGCACTCACATAAAAGGCACATGATTACATAACTTGTTCTCTTCTTGTGTTATGAACTAATTTCTAGTTTTATGCATAATGTGATGGAATTTTAACCAGTTTTATGCTTGTTACAAAGGCTTTGTAAAAGTGTATAATTATATAACTATGGCAGCTTTGCTTATCTCACTGGCATTGCTGTGTGACATTCCTATAGAATTTATATTGTCACAGTGAGACAGATATTGACATGGGCTTTCAATAAATTACTAGTTATGATGTCTAGTTAAGCTGGAATGAAATTTGTGCCAATCTGACATCCAGTATGGTTGACATAGCTTCCACCCTGAAAATCTTCTTATTGCTAATGCAACTGAATTAATGGTTGAATCAACATGAGGTTTTTCACTGAAAGACTACTTATTATGTTTAGTTGGTCTTAAATGAAAATCATGCTGATCCTGCGACCAATATTTCTACCAAGGTGGTCAGCTTGAAAATATTGCTGTCACTATTGTTATTGCTTTTCCTTCTGAATGGATGGTCATTTGAGCATGGTGTTTTCACTAAAATACTTTTATTGATGTCTACTTGGTTCTAAATGAAAATGGTGGTAATCAGATCTTTAATTTTATGGCCATGGTGGCCATTTTATAAATATTTTTATCACTACTTCTTGTTTATTTGTCATCATAGGTGGATTGAGTTTTCACTAAAGACTTCATATGACACCAATCAGCTGTGTCCGTCTTGGTATCACTACTTGTCTTGAAAATCTTATCTCTACTTGTCTTGAAAATCTTGTTATCTCTACTTGTCTTGAAAATCTTGTTATCTCTACTTGTCTTGAAAATCTTGTTATCTCTACTTGTCTTGAAAATCTTGTTATCTCTACTTGTCTTGAAAATCTTGTTATCTCTACTTGGCTTGAAAATTTTGTTATCACTACTTGTCTTGAAAATCTTGTTGTCACTGCTTGTCTTGAAAATTTTGTTATCTCTACTTGACTTGAAAATCTTGTTATCACTACTTGACTTGAAAATCTTGTTATCACTATTTGTCTTGAAAATCTTGTTATCACTATTTGTCTTGAAAATCTTGTTATCACTACTTGTCTTGAAAATCTTGTTATCTCTACTTGTCTTGAAAATCTTGTTATCACTATTTGTCTTGAAAATCTTGTTATCTCTACTTGTCTTGAAAATCTTGTTATCTCTACTTGTCTTGAAAATCTTGTTATCTCTACTTGTCTTGAAAATCTTGTTATCTCTACTTGTCTTGAAAATTTTGTTATCACTACTTGTCTTGAAAATCTTGTTATCACTGCTTGTCTTGAAAATTTTGTTATCTCTACTTGTCTTGAAAATCTTGTTATCTCTACTTGTCTTGAAAATCTTGTTATCACTATTTGTCTTGAAAATCTTGTTATCACTATTTGTCTTGAAAATCTTGTTATCACTACTTGTCTTGAAAATCTTGTTATCTCTACTTTTCTTGAAAATCTTGTTATCATTACTTGTCTTGAAAATCTTGTTATCTCTACTTGTCTTGAAAATCATGTTATCTCTACTTGTCTTGAAAATCTTGTTATCACTACTTGTCTTGAAAATCTTGTTATCTCTACTTGTCTTGAAAATCTTGTTATCTCTACTTGTCTTGAAAATCTTGTTATCACTACTTGTCTTGAAAATCTTGTTATCACTACTTGTCTTGAAATTCTTGCTATCACTACTTGTCTTGAAAATCTTGTTATCACTATTTGTCTTGAAAATCTTGTTATCACTATTTGTCTTGAAAATCTTGTTATCACTACTTGTCTTGAAAATCTTGTTATCTCTACTTTTCTTGAAAATCTTGTTATCACTACTTGTCTTGAAAATCTTGTTATCACTACTTGTCTTGAAAATCTTGTTATCTCTACTTGTCTTGAAAATCTTGTTATCACTACTTGTCTTGAAAATCTTGTTATCACTACTTGTCTTGAAAATTTTGTTATCACTACTTGTCTTGAAAATCTTGTTATCACTGCTTGTCTTGAAAATTTTGTTATCTCTACTTGTCTTGAAAATCTTGTTATCTCTACTTGACTTGAAAATCTTGTTATCACTACTTGACTTGAAAATCTTGTTATCACTATTTGTCTTGAAAATCTTGTTATCACTATTTGTCTTGAAAATCTTGTTATCACTACTTGTCTTGAAAATCTTGTTATCTCTACTTGTCTTGAAAATCTTGTTATCACTACTTGTCTTGAAAATCTTGTTATCAATCACTACTTGTCTTGAAAATCTTGTAATCACTACTTGTCTTGAAAATCTTGTTATCACTACTTGTCTTGAAATTCTTGTTATCACTACTTGTCTTGAAAATCTTGTTATCACTATTTGTCTTGAAAATCTTGTTATCACTATTTGTCTTGAAAATCTTGTTATCACTACTTGTCTTGAAAATCTTGTTATCTCTACTTTTCTTGAAAATCTTGTTATCATTACTTGTCTTGAAAATCTTGTTATCTCTACTTGTCTTGAAAATCATGTTATCTCTACTTGTCTTGAAAATCTTGTTATCACTACTTGTCTTGAAAATCTTGTTATCTCTACTTGTCTTGAAAATCTTGTTATCTCTACTTGTCTTGAAAATCTTGTTATCACTACTTGTCTTGAAAATCTTGTTATCACTACTTGTCTTGAAATTCTTGCTATCACTACTTGTCTTGAAAATCTTGTTATCACTATTTGTCTTGAAAATCTTGTTATCACTATTTGTCTTGAAAATCTTGTTATCACTACTTGTCTTGAAAATCTTGTTATCTCTACTTTTCTTGAAAATCTTGTTATCACTACTTGTCTTGAAAATCTTGTTATCACTACTTGTCTTGAAAATCTTGTTATCTCTACTTGTCTTGAAAATCTTGTTATCACTACTTGTCTTGAAAATCTTGTTATCACTACTTGTCTTGAAAATCTTGTTATCACTACTTGTCTTGAAAATTTTGTTATCACTACTTGTCTTGAAAATCTTGGTATCACTACTTGTCTTGAAAATCTTGTTATCACTACTTGTCTTGAAAATCTTGTTATCACTACTTGTCTTGAAAATCTTGTTATCTCTACTTGTCTTGAAAATCTTGTTATCACTAATTGTCTTGAAAATCTTGTTATCTCTACTTGTCTTGAAAATCTTGTTATCTCTACTTGTCTTGAAAATCTTGTTATCTCTACTTGTCTTGAAAATCTTGTTATCACTACTTGTCTTGAAAATCTTGTTATCACTACTTGTCTTGAAAATCTTGTTATCACTACTTGTCTTGAAAATTTTGTTATCACTACTTGTCTTGAAAATCTTGTTATCACTATTTGTCTTGAAAATTTTGTTATCTCTACTTGTCCAGGAAAAATGATGGAAATGCTTGAATTGGAATTTTGTTGTCTCTGTAGGTGTCTGCTAGGTGAACTTGGTTCTAATTAAGAGCTGGGATAATTTTAACCCATTTAGGAATAAAAATGAGCTCAAAGTATCAAGCAGTGGGAACGAGCAGCATTCCTCACTATTATGTTCATATTTGAAATATTTTTGAACTTTGGTTCCTCGACTGGCAGCCTCTATTTTAGTACATTTGTACTTTAAAGCAGTGATTATGTCTGATTTTGAGCTTGAATTAAAATTTCTTTCTTCAAAGTTTTGAAACAAACAGTGCTTAATTTTTCAGCTGTGATAAAATGAGATGCACAGTCTAGTCTGTTTAATGTCAATCCTGTTGATGTTTTTATATGAATGATTCATTGTAAATAGGTATTATAAAATCTTTTTATCCTCTTCTTGGTCAGGATCTAAGTTCTTAGGTGCTATGAATACATCATACTTTAGATCACTACCAATAAGGGAGTCATACAAAATCTTGTCCACTTGTGTGTGTGTATATATTTATAACTTTGTGTTTTACATAAATGTTGTGCATGTACATTAAAACACACACTTAATTATTGCATTAATACCACGTTGGACTGAGCAATATAACAAAGTACTAATTTAAATTTTAATGGTTGCAAAATCTATGGTTTATTCTGTTTTCTTTAATAGCAAAGTTCTATTTGAACAATCATTACTATTTGTTTTCTAGGGCTTTGTTGTAAAGTGGGTTCCCTGTGATTTATTGTGTGACTCCATTTTGTACATGTCATATCCAGGATACTGTGTTGTATTACAGCGTTCAAGAAGTTACTGAATACACGGTCAAAGGACTTCCCCGTTGATGTGGTAGCAGCCCAGCTTCAGGCACAGACAGCTCCTACCAACCAGTAATGGCCATGATGAATTTTATACAGTACACTGCAATCTGCAGGGCACATCAATAGAAAAAAACATTCCTAAATAAATCCTTTCCAGTTCAAAACCATTCTGTTATCAGTATTTTGAAACTGTTCCTTGTCTGGTAGCCTGAAATCAGTAATGTTTAGAATGGACAAGCAGATTGTTTGAGGAATTTTAACTATTTGCATTAGTAGTTGCTGGCCCCAAAGTTCAGCAGGACTAGTTCTGAATGTTTAATTTGAAGACCATCCTTTACATAGATGACACCTGTCTAATGTGGACAAAGGACGCTCATTTAGTTACAAAATTCAATTTGTATAGTACATTAGAGATATTGTACCATATGACAGACTATTGAGTTTAGCATAAAAATAGGTGCAGTGGTCAAAGTGATTGTGGATGAAAGTAGAAAAATGGTTCCTGCACAATAATTTGAGTTCTTGACTATATACTTCACCAAAATATGCAGTTGAAATGATCAGTACCAAAAATTAAAAAAATGGTTTCTTCATAAACAGTTTAATTCCTGACTACATACCATCGCCAAAGTTTGTTGATAACTTATTCATTGGGTAGGAAAGAAATTATAAAAATGTAATTAATTAAATTTCATTAATAATATTAAATTTAAATTCATGGTCATTGTGTGTGAAGGAATTTTTTTAAAATTTATATAATTGGTTTTTAATTTAGACTATTGATCCATTGTATGTGGAGGATTTGTACTTAAGATATGAAAGAGATCTACTGAGTTTGGAGTTAAAAGATGAAAGATCAAAGTCATTATGACTCAGTATAAAAGTGGGGTTTACAGAGTAACTTTTGTGATATTGTAAGTTCCTTCACCAAACTTTCTGAATGGCTTGCGCTTAGGGTAATACAGAAACCTTAAATTCTGGGATTTAAAGATGACAGGTCACGATTAAGGTAAGTCTCATAAGAATATAATGATTTCTGCACCTCAAGTTTAGTTCAAGACAGCATAGCTTGACCACAGGTCCAGGTCAGTGAGATCCATTGGTCAGTAGTCTCCACTTAGCCATACCCCACTAGTGCCTACATCAAGGATTGTTAAATATAGGGTGGTTGTGTCATGTACTGATCTTGATACCCTTGTTTTTGTGTGCTCTCTGCTGAAGCAAACGGGTGTATGTTTCAGTATTGTGTGGATAGAGATTAATTTCTCATATAACTACTACAAAAAATCTCTATAATACAAAAAACAATGCAATAGTTTTGATATTTTCAAACTGAAAATTTGCATTAAATCTACTAAATTTACCACTTCTTTTAGGTGCCTGCATTGAAAAATATTTTGAAAATTAAATAAACCTCAGTTTTTATGCTACTTTTTATTGCTTTTGCAGTGTTCTAACCCAGCAATGGCATGTATTTTGATATTTATTATCAGAAATGTCCCTAGACAAAAGAATTAAAGAAGACATTGTAAGATCACAAGCTCTAAAATGTTTCTAAATTTTTAAGACAAAATATTAGGTTTTTTTTTTACAGTGTCTAATTAACTGTAACATGTATACGTTTTCTTTAAAATAACAGACTCCCAGCTTAATTGATTTTGTCTGCCTTTCCCTGGTCTATTGCTCTTTGGAAATCAACTTGCAGCATTAACCATTATCATATCAGTGTGTTTTATGGGTGTTAGATACACTGGGTTTAATCACTGTATTTATTTGATACTGTAATCATACTTCATTACTTTAAGATGCCGTTTCATTCATTATAAAATGTCATATTCTTTGTCTTCAAGACTGAGAGAGGTTTAATTAGGCAATCAAACCTTCTGTATCAATACTTCTGTAATTTGGATCACCCATGTATAAAGGCTGGGTCATAGCTGTACAAAAATCAGTACATGTTCTTGAATATAAAGACCACATGTCAATAAGTTGTTGGTAACAACAGCTTTGGCTGCATTTAGGTTTGTTTACAAGATTTTCATAAAATGTTTCTTTTATCTTCCAGATTTTATGAAAATGAAGGCGAGGAACAAAGAGAAAGAGGTAGATATGGGAGTTTCATATTGATGTCATAGAATATTTTGAAATGTTATTTTTTTTAAAAGTTGGTTTTTTCTTTTAATTGCTTGAGTATTTCTTAGCAACAAGGTTTACTAAGAAGATCATTTGACTAGCTCAGAATCACCTTCCAGTAATTTTAAAGAAGAAATATACACATATCTGGTTGTGTGAATTCACATAATATGCCTTAAACTTTGATATGACATCCAGAAGGGTTAATTGGTGTGTCTTGCATTGTTTTAACTTTCTTTCTCTAGCAGTACAAGAGTTCTCAAATTGTTTTTAATGTTGCAGTATAATTTATCATATGATTATTAAAATCCACTAAATATTACCATAAAAGTCTTTGGTACATGTAATATACTGTTTTTCAGTTTTTTAATTAATCATGAACTTTTATTCAGCATTTAAGTGAAACAAAATTATGGCCGTTTAAATATTTGGTAATATAAAGTTCATTTTTAATTATGCACTTTACATTGATATGGCAGTAACACATCTAATAACTGATTTTCCTATTGCAAGGGTTATGTTTCTTATGAACATTTATCAAGAGTTATGTTCATTTCAATTGAATATAATCCATCATTTCCTTCTATAAATAGAGTTATGATGTATTTCCCTTCATAAAACATTGGCAGCAAATCTGGAGACATTGTGCCATTAACCATGTAAAAAAAGATAATTGCTTCTAAAAGTGTGAGCACAATTTCTGTTCAGTCATAGAGCAGTTTTTTTGTTTTGGATTATGATTTACAAGGAGAGGTAACTCTAAAAACATTTGCTCCAGTTTATATTGGTTCATCATTACAGTGCCCTTCAATATACCACTGCTTCATTATTATGTGGGTATGGTCATGAATCCCAGCAGCAAAGAGGGTGGACAGACCGAAACTATTTCAAGCAAACCGAAACTATTTCAAATAAAATCCTAAATCTCGATGTATGAACTCGTTATATCAGAGAGATGCTCCTGGAAACTCTGTCGTAGTCTCCCTAGTTTTGTTTATGTAATTGATTAATTGCTTTCAAATAATCAATGACGTTATTTAGAGTGAATACAATTGCAATGGATGAATCAGGAGTTTTCTCAAAACCAAATTCCTATTGCACGGTATTGTTATCGAGAAATGTGAATATATCAGTTAATTTTGCATTTTTATATCAGGTAAATAATTTCGATATGATGGAGCAATTAGATTTTTACGAAAAGTTGAAAACTTCTCAACATGATCTCCATACCTAGATTGGAGTGTTGCTAATTCTAACATAGCGGTTTTTACGTCTGAGATTTTCAATGTGGGATGAATACGTGGAATCCCAAAGAAATTATTTATCGGGGTTTCAATATTATCAATTATACTCTGTTGTAAATGTTCAAATTTTGTTATATGGTCATTCAGTTTTTGTTGGGAGTCCACAATAGTTGAAATGAGGACACCCGGTTTGAGTTTACCCTGATCGGAAAACAACGCGATAGTATCTTATACTGCGTCACATCGTTTTGTCAAAATATCATCAAGGGAAACATTACTAGTTTTCAGTTTACCCTGACGATCGTGAAATACAACTATTTCATTTGAATCAACACTTGCGAGGTTGAACATCTCAGCTATTTCATCTTTGATTATTTTTTTTACATCACCAGTTGCAGATATTTCAGCGGAGGTTTTTTTTCAGGCTTGATAGAGATCTCCCCCAAATATCAATCATTATACTCTAAGATCTCTCTAAAAGGCGATTACTCGTATATTCGTGTACGGTTTTATGTGGTGGTTTTCCCGATGATGAAATAGCGTTGAGTACATTTAATACTTCTATGCTGCATATTGGTTGGTCATTCATTGTCTGTGTTGGTAGTGTAGAATACCAGATAGGTGTTTTTAAGCGGTTTAAATAACGCATAAATTCTTTAGGCGGCGCTAACCCATATGAATCGAAATAAACAATTGCACGCAGATCAATCGCATATGCAACCCAGTGAGTTCCAGGTCCGCTGCTGTTATCGAGATTAATGATACCGGTTTCAGCGTTGTTTGGTTGTTGTGGTAATTGATCCCTCACAAAGACACCATCTAAAGTTTTTTATCGCTAGTTTTTTAGCAGCAGCATCGAGTAAATCAAAATTTGACATTGCCGATATCTGCGATGGAACCTTCGGCAATATCTGCGATGGAACCTTCGGTTCTCGAGTTAGTAAACTGTTCCTAGTCTCAGGCCTTTTCCGCTGTACCATGAATACGGAGTTCCTGGTAGTCTTAGACCCTTTCCTGATCATTTCTTTTTTTGTATCCCTGTCCAGTAGCTTTCTTTAGTGCCATCCCAGCTGCTGTACCAATGGCTCCTAACGCGGCGGCTTTTGCTACTGCTGGGGCCGCTGCCGCAATCAACACTGGTAACGCAGTGAAAAGTGGGAACATACCACCTGATTTTATCATGTTCTTAATTTGCGGCCGCAGAGAGAGAGAGAGACCTGAACACCTTTTTTACCTTTGATGGCATCATTGAAGTGTTTTATCTGATGAGCTGTCAATGACAGTTTATTCTGACCACCAGACATCTGATTGTTCTTCAGCGATATTGTGGTTCCACATTTTTTAGCTGATTCCGATTGCAATTTTTTAATTTGACCAGGAGTTAACGTAACACTAACAGGACTATATTACATTTTATTTAATACGCGATTGATCTAATTGTTACATTACATATTTTCCACTGGTGCATCAACTACTCTCATTCGTCCACCAACACCTTCGAGTAGCATTGATTTGTCACTGAGAATGACAGCAACTGCTCTGTAATTCGGGAAAGTGAAAACACCTGCTGCATTAGTCGGACGAGTTAGACGAGCTCTGAAGTGTATGTCAACTATGGATTGTCTTGTTAAATCGAGATGTTCCAGCGAGAAGTAATAGATGGGATATCGTTTTCTAAAATCAAATTGTGATATTTGCAGACCATTATCCACATTATTATCGCGTCCCATAAATGACAACAAACAATGATACGCGCGTGTTATTTGGTTTGTTCTGAAATCAGGTAGTATATCCTCGGATGGTTCTTGTTGACCGTTTATCCTCAACCAAACTTCATTAACACCCAATTGATCAAATATCATATGGCTGCATGTTTGTGAACCCAATCGATCCCTATCCTGTAACGCAATAAATATATGATGCGGAGCTGAAACACCTTGTTTTGATGCCAGGTGCCATGTAAGTGTACCATCAATATTAGAATCCATGGTATCTGTGGTCACTGTTAGCCAACTTAGCAATGATTTTCCTCCATGGTCCATAAATGATAGTAATTTTTCTTCCATGGTGATTGATGGAGTCATTACTGGCATCCACAATGATAGTTTTGATATAATGACTTTACCAGCACCAACACCATCATCACGCCAGATTGCATCATTATCACTACCCTTTCGCACGAGTGCTACTGTATGCTTTGCTCCATAGATAACTTTTCTAACATTTCTACAAAATCCAAAAATATGATGCAGTGAAATCGCGCATGAAAAATGTTGACGCTGTCCTTGCAACATTGATACGCGTGTTGCAAACCCTAGGTTGTGATTAGTATTAGTACTTTTTATAACATCAAAGTTACCAGCTGGTCTATCCTTGTGTTCAGGAGAATTATCTGGTTGTGGATCAACTGCAGTATTTCTTGGTATTAACACTTCAACATATTGAATGTGATCAGCGTGATAAGTGAGAATCCTTAGAGAATATCATAGATGGACCTGCCGATCTTGTATAATCATCAGAATATCTTGCTAACCCCACTATTGTTGTGGCAACATCAACCTAACTCTCTATAGGCTCGATTTCTCTTCCATCAATCATATATCTAGCACTCTCGAATAGCAGGTCATCAGCAATTTCAGGTGGTGGGGGATAATATCAAAATCACCCTGTTGTTCCTGAATTCATGCAGTAGCTAATAAATCACCAGGAAGTGTTTTTGAAGACTTTTGTGTTTGTTCAGTTTCCATTGCTATTTTTTCAAGTATAGGAAGAAGGGCTGGTTTTTTTCTCTCTCATTGTTCCTCAGGAATATCTCCCCATATCACTTTTTCAGTGGTCGATACAACTTTCACCGTTACAGTGGTTATTGGTTTGAATAATTGTTCAGTACCCATTGTGAAATCAGTTTGAAATTGTTGTCTTGCTTTTAGTTTGTTTTGAACGGAATCACGAACTGGAATAAACTTCTAAATCGCAGCTAATCGTTCTCATGCTAATTTAGTTGTTAGTGCTTCACCTACCATTATAATATAATATACAATCTAAATTGTAAGTTAAATCTCACCCACCCACCCCGACACTATGTTCATACTTCCGCGTAGTGATAAATCACCATGCAAAAAAAAATTACACTATCTTACCTGTCTATAGAATTTCGTTCTAGGTTAGTAAGTGCATACCTGTCTTTAGAATTTCTGTTCCGTACCTGTATTACTCATACTTGCAAACATGTATGGTTGTGTTTAGAGTGTCAATTATCCATGGTGAGAATTTCATTTACTATGTTGAGGCAATCAAAGGAGAATTTTCATTTTGGCGGATAATCTCTTTTATTGTTTTGATTTTTGAGTTAATTGTACATTTGATTTCATATTGTTTCCCCAATTCACTTCTGACCTTTTCAACAGCAGTGAATAACGGGACGAACTTATTGATGTCGTTACAGAATGCAAGGAAATTATTTACTGAGTGTTGAATTTGTTTGATCAGTCCATACTCCCTTGGAAGTATATATCTATTATTCCGAGTGCTATCATCAATATCTTGAAATTCAGAAAGAATCTGATTACAATCTAATTTAGCTGACAATTGAATTCCTTGATTTTTCAAATTTGAAATCTCTTTAATAATGACATTCATATTTTCAAAATTCATTATATGAAATATTATATATCTAATATGATAAACAAAAAAATTGGGGTCAGTTTTGACCCGTTTTTTCGTATGATATGATGAACTCCATTCGCTCTAAGATGTATTCACATCTTATTGCGCCTAGAGATATTATGCAAGTTATGATATGATTATATATGATGAACTCCATTCGCTCTAAGGTATTATACATGAAAAACCCCATTTGGAACCCCTCAGGTGTTATTCACTTTGGAGGGACCCAGAGGTTACATATATAAGACAACACATCCCCATTTGGAACCCCTCGGGTGTTATTCACATCAGAGGGCCCAGAGGTACCACGAAATAACGGGTTAGAACTCCAAGAAGGTATTTACAATGAAATTCAATGGTATTTACAATGAAATGATGTGATATATACAAGTATTTACATAATGGTATATACAAATATGACAGCACAAGATAATACAACATATAACAATGGATTATAGGTAGACACACATCACATACACACACGGGGCTGTTCTACATTCAAACTGAAACCACCATACCCCCAACAAAATCACCCGGGTTGAATGCAAAAACACATTTACACCGTGTGACGGTGTGTGACGTATGGTGGTTTCACGGTTTGAATTTTGAATTGCTTAAAGCCCCAAATACTATAGGAGACAGCATGGTATATAAGCTAGCTAATACATGAAAACCAATAATGTGGTGTGCGATTTTTATTCTTTTGTGTACTTAATTATGATTATTGACAGCATTTAAAGAAAACCAAATACTTGAAAAAACATCAAAATAAAGAATTCAGTTGTTGTAATACCACCTATTTGATTCATTTTCTCACAAAACAAATACTTGATTGTTTCCATTGAGATCCGTAGCAGTTAAACCACAACAAAAAAGCCATCCAGTCATTGAAAAATCCCATTGAGATCCGTAACTCATATCTCTGTTTCAAAAACCATATACAAGCCCACACGAGTTATTCTCCCTTTGAGATCCATAATGATTACCTCTCTTTCATAAACAGTATACAAGCCCACACGAGTTATTCCCCTTAATATTTTAGATGTAAACAAATTTAATTCTATGTCCGGTTCTCTTTGAAATCGCTGATTTATATATTTGTTCTGCAACATAACGTACTGAGGCTCTACAAATATTTAAATACTTTCCAGCTTCATTTATTGATTGAAATACTCTTTCTTAGATATTTTCTGTATTAAATGATTTTATAGGTCTCGCATTTTTCGAGTGTTTTCCAGTCCTTCCTCGTTTGGTGTTTTCACTCTGAGTAATAGATTGTAGATTTGATAAAGAATTGTTCTTAGGATTGGAATCAATATGATTGATTACAAACCCATCTTTTGTCAATCCATGGAAACACTCGTATACGATTCTGTAACAGTAATATTTTTTCCCTCCAGCACTAAGCATAAGATATCCAAGACCATTATCATACCCTAATAGTTTCTTCAGCCTGCGGTGTCTGACAATACCATCACAAGATGCTTCATAATCGATGATCAAAGGATGTGGTTGAAATTCTTGGTTCATTTATATACTATAATATTATTTGTCTAATTCATTATTTGGTTTAATTATTACTTGAGAATCTATCAATGTAGTCTTGAGGTGTTCTTATGATTTTGTCATTGACGCTGTCAGGGACAGAGTCAGAGTCATTGATAGAGTTTTTTACGGAATCTTTGATTCTCTTTTCATAATAGCGCTTTAGCTCTCTGTATCGCTTATCACCACAATTGAGACACAACTGCGACTTACCACGCACACCTACCCCACATCATATGCAACGTAAGGGCCCAAAACTCCCACGATGTACGCTTTGTAAATGATATCCACAGAATTCATTTCTGCATGATTTGTTACAAGTGGTTATTGATCCTATCATAAGCCATTTGCAATGATTCATTATATAATAAATTCTTTATTTAAATACTTGTTTTAATTATAATATGAAAGAGTTCGAGAGATTATCGAAAATAACGCCTTGGAAAAACGTTGAATTCAATCTTGATAGAGTCTCCACCGATGTACTAAAGGGTCTAATAAGTGATAGAAGCATGTTGGGTAGAATCCGTGATTGTTTTAATGAATTCAAGCGCGATGGAGCATCTCACTGTTGGTCAACATTTCGAATTGATGGTAGTGTTGATGCTACCATAAACGACTAAAGAGCAGCAGTAATAATCTTGCATCTTGACAAGAAAAAGTATTTTTTTTCGAGTGAAATTCATTATCCGCTCAGAAACGGGGAATTGGATTATACGCGACAAATTTGAACCCATCCTGAAAGATAAAAGAACCGTCACTGTGAGTCAGGATTCCAAACCAGGAATTCTGACTGGGATTGACAAACTGTATTACAAGAGATCCTATCCTGTAACAGCAGTTGTTTATGGAATCTATCCAATAAATGAAAAACCGAGTATTGAAAAATTAAAACCCATGAAATATTCGTCGTTGAATTGTGTAGCAGAATGAATAATAGAGCATTTTACAAATGTGTTGTGTGGAAACAAATTGACGGATCTAAGACGCAAAAAAATAAATGAATGGGGACTAACAGTAAAGAAGAGCGGAGCAACAATTAAAAATGTGGCCGCATTAGAGCGGGTTCTAAAATTCCCAATATCCATAGAGACGGTAACAGGTGGGATATTATATGACTCGAAATATAAATCGAGAGGATCTCCAGTCAAGATTATTGACCATAATGCACACGCTTGGACATGCGCAGTAACAATATTTCCGCAGGATAGAACAATAAAATATCTACCCATTGAGAACTCTGGGGGAAATTTATTTGATTTTATTTACGAGTCGAGTAAAAACGATCCTGTGTCAGTGTGGTTATTTCAGAGTTTTGAAGACAAAGAGGGTAAATTCGATCAATTTGTAAAACCCAGTGGCGAATTATACTGTACTGAAGCCCTCCACAACGAGATGAAAAAACTAGCTAGTGGTTTTTCAACGGATTACGACGAACAATTATTAACAAACTGTTTTACAATTCCGTCAGTTGCAGCTCATTTCACGAAAAAGAGAAATCTATGGAAACTAACATGTGCAGAATTTCTCTTAGATATCGAATCAAGCTGTCTTGATTATGGTCATGGTGGATTATGGAATACAAAATACGACCCAGAAAGTATTATTTCGGTTGATATGATTGCGTGTTATCCAGCGAGTTTTCTCGGGTATGGAGAGTGTTCTGAGTACTTCAAAACATTTGGACACCCCACACATGAGATGACCCGTGTTGCAATTAATGGACCACTGCTCTATTTTGATTTAACCGGATTCGCTCATGTGGTATAATTTAAATTGGCTAAAGGACTTCATCCATGCTGTTATGTTTGGTTTGGTAGACACATCTCTGAAAAACACTGGATGCCAATAGTGTTATTACGGTATATGATTGATTCTAAAATGCTGATATCGCTGATTGTCAGTGATAAATGGAAATTTGTTACTTGAAGGGAGAACTGCAATTGTGAATGACATTTTTAGCATGCTGACATTTTAAAAAAAAAGCTATATTAAACATCTTACTTATATTGACATCACACAACAAATCACTGATCCATTAAATCAGAATGAATTATACTTGTGTTACTCTCTGTTTTCAGCAAAAGGGAGTCTGTTACCTAAGCCAGTTCACTTTGGTGGGAAGTCAGTGCTAACCATTCGGATTGAGAAGATTGGACTAAAGGATGCCGCACAGTACATTGACCCCCGTATTCAAGTCTCTGTCAAAGGTAATATGAATCACAGTTTCAAAAGGGTAACTATTTTGGGAGAATTTTGCAGACAAAGAGGTCATGAGGATATTTAAGTTCATAACATTTACAATTTGCCTCAGAACATTTGCAAATTTTCTACATCTGAAATATGATGAATGAACATACTACAAAGGTGACACTTAATCTGTGTGTACATCCATCTACACCACTAAACCAATACATGTACAAAAGTAGCATGGATATTTTGTTTCAACTGAATTTTTGGGACATGCAATATACAATACATATCAGTATGAATTACACTGCTGACCAATTTCTAATTCAAAACTTGGGTTTGTGGTAGGTGAGTCACGAAACCATAATAAAATATAATATAATTTTATGTAGTTTTCTCTTCTCTCTCTCTCATACTTAAATATGTTTTCTTTATCAGAGACTTCCAGTTGTCTTTTTTGGCTCATTCATTTCCAGTAAAATGGCCTAACCAAGAAATTTTCTATCTGTTCCTTGTTTGAATGTTGCCAATCAAAGCTGTGAAAGAGTGACTGAAATTGGCATAGCTTGCATACCATTTGAGTTACTGAGCTGAAATTTGAACCACAGATAAAAGACTGAATTTTGTAAATTTCAGAATCAGTATGGTATTTTTTTTCACTTCATATAGTAGACTTTTAGTTGACCGTTGTATTTTCATGCCATCGTATTTACCAGGAAAAAAGACTTTTGCTGAATAAGCTATTAGATGCTGACTATATTGGGTTGCAAGGTCAGTGCAGAAGAATATTTGGTCATGTGACTATTCTAAAATTTGCTTTTTAATGATAGAATTTCTTACTATATAAGCAGTATAGATGGTGTTGAATTTGGAACTTTGCTGGACCCAGTGTATCCTGTTTAGCACTGTAGCTGTCATTGTCAGTATTACTTGTGAAAATGATCCATAGCATTATAGATGGCTTTTGTGCTTGTTTGCCAAGAATCAGATGTTGTTCTGTCACAGAAGGTGTCTGCATCTAGTTTTGTTTCTTTGTTTGATTCGGATTTTTAATGTAACTTTTTAAAAAAATTGAGCCATATTGCTACGATGTCTGCAGTGAGGCAGTTTATAGTGATGTCAGCACTGGGGCATCATGCTGCAGACATTTAGCATGATGTCCCAAGCAGTCACATTATACTGACACTAGGCCGACCAGTCCTAACACTGTTAGTACCATTTTTTTGTAACATTTTTTGTAAGTCTTTGGTATGACTCAGGGGGGGGATCAAACCCTTGACCTCTCGCTTCTGCGGAGGACCTTCTAACCACTAGACCACCAGAGCGATTCAGCATCTAGTTAATTTGTTCTTTACATGTTATTAGATAAAATCCTCAAACTGATTATTACTCATACAAAAAAATGCATATGGTAACACATCTTGTGTTATTTATCTCTGACTCCATTCCATTGCACAGATTTGTTATAAAATCAAACTGAATAGGTCATTTCATCACCATCAGGTTGTTGGTTGAGATGGACATGTTTTGCGACATTGCTTTTGAAAGAACTAAGTTATTTTGATAAGTGTGTAAGCATGACATAGCTCATGACATGACATAGCTCATGACATGACATAGCACATGTAATTACGGATTCACGGAACAAAGAAAGTACCTTTTGAGGTAATTCAAGATGCAAAAATGTAAGTATATTTTTACGGTTCTTATTACCAGCTAAAGAAGATATGACTATGTATGGTCACTTGCATGCTTCCCTAGTTATGTTTTGACCTGTACTCAGTATCATTGTGTCTATTGTTAGCGTAAATAATCTGAAACATTAAATCAACATTGGTAATGTCAAAAATTGCAATGTGTCTGGTGTATCACAATACATTCACCCAGCAGAAATAAGAATTCTTCGTGATCTTGGCTTTTACTTTTCTAACATTACTTTAAAAATTTACTTTTTCCCCACAAATTTAGTGTTTTATGTTGAAAATAGTTTTTACCTGCCCTCAACATGCTTTTGTATGCTGTTTTTATATATCACTGGTCATAGTCTGAGTTATTCCATTAACAAAATGTTAGGAACATTTCTCCTTAATAACTGTTTAAACTGTCAGAATAACTGTGGATGTTGTGAATATCATGTTCATTCATTTGCTTGTTTTAAACTTGAATTTGTAACTCAGTACACATGTCCAAACTAGTTTATCTTCATTACACGAAACAGATGTTTTTGTTCATGCACAAACAAATCTAATAAAATGAAACCTAAAGTCTACTTCATGAGCATAGATGATTTGTTTACTTCCTTTAGGCACACGTGTCATGCACTTGCATATAATATTATAAAATGCTGCATGATTCTAACAATGTTAAGTTAACAGAGAGAAAAAAAAGAGTATATACTAAATAAATATGAAATAAAATCTGATCCATGGCCACACTTGTTGGATAATAGGAATATACTAAATGGCCTTATAGTAAGAGTGGGCTTTACTATATGTAGTGCATATATACTTAACATACAGTGATACATGGTTGTACTTAGGCACATTTGCATTCCTCTAAATCAGTATATCAATGTTTTTTCCATAAATAAAAAAGTAATAAGTTTGATTATGGGTAAGCTTGTCATTCAACATTTCATCAGGTTACTTTTTTAGAATTATTATGTATCTTGCAGACTCCCAGGGATCAGATTTGACGTCACTTCAAGATACGCCAGTAGCAATAGCCAAAGAGGACAACTATGTCATCTTTAATATGGATGTTTATATACAGAAATCCATTGATAGTCTTCCCCCAGGTATGTTATCAGATTTAGTTTATATAATGTAAATCACTGTATTTTAGTGGCCTTGATGAATATCACCTCTTCTGGCTTACTCTTTGAGATATTCAGATATTATTTTTCTTTAACACTGATAGTGCTGATTTCACATGACATGCATTCACATGCTGAGTAGTTTTCACATGACATGCATTCACATGCTGAGTAGTTTTCACATGACATGCCTCCACATGCTGAGTAGTTTTCACATGACATGCATTCACATGCTGAGTAGTTTTCACATGACATGCATTCACATGCTGAGTAGTTTTCACATGACATGCATTCACATGCTGGGTAGTTTTCACATGACATGCCTCCACATGCTGAGTAGTTTTCACATGACATACATTCACATGCTGAGTTATCATCAACCACCCCCCTTTGTTGATCATCTCTGCATGAATGCTTGAAAAAATTGTAGATTATTATGAGGAAATAACTGGTGATCATAGAGCAGTTGATGAACCATTGAATTAATCAGACTGCAGCCAGATAGGATTCAATCTGAGATAATGCATGAAGTATATCCAAAGAGTATGATGAATGATTTTGGGAATTTGTGGTAACCTGCTGATTTGATAGTTGAAAGTTGGAAGATAGGTAATGGTACACTTCAGCAGTGATTATTTCTGTTACACTTAGAAATGTTTTCAGATTTACCTGTTCCATTGTATTATCGCCCAGCAAACATGCAAACAAAATATTGAATTTGAAATTCCTTGTTCTTAATGATATTGTTGTTGTTCCTGTGAGTGCTGTCAAGAGCGTGTTAACAATGGATAAAACTCCAAGGACTTTGAGTTAATAAATAATGATTCATTAGTCACAAGGATTAACTATTTTGATACTAAAGTCTGGATTGTCGATAATCAGATCAAATGTCAAATTTAATATATCTACTGGTGTTGAGTTAGAAAAATATCTCAGCTACTGAGGATTATTATGGATTGCATAATGACAGAGGAAATAATTGATAGAAATTGCAATGATGTAATGAAGAAAAAATTAGCTGGCTATCATTGATCTAACAAAAAAATAAACATGACTTTGATCTTGATGTTGAATTTATCATGATACTGAAAGAACAACAAAATAATCATTGTGTGAGTTGTAATACAATAATCCAAGACAGTTTACCTTGGATAGAATTATTAGTAGTAGTCTTTGTCACACATGCAAAAATGTGATGTTGACCTGTCTTGAGTGTAACTAACATAGAGGCATTGGAAGTGAAGATGGTTGTAATTGTGTATCAGGAATTCTTTGTAATTGTTCACATACAAATTCACATTGAGTAGCAGTTGAATCTTGTTTGTAGACTGCAGGTCTACCCATGGATCTTACCACATTGGAAATTTTATGCATGGTTATACTCCAAATAGGATCAGTCACTCTATTTTTACATACTTCAAATTCACCAGGTTTATATAAATATCTTAGTCACATTAACTAGTACTGGTTGTTTTGAAAAAGAGCGATGTCGTTGTACTTGTATATGTTTTTTTGTGATCGTGCTAATGATTCTCATAGAAGTTGCATGTGTAATTTCATGATTTAATGCAGCTATCAAACTTGGTAGTCTTGCAACCCATTCACGAAAATCTCTTGTCTTTCTGAACTTTATTGAAGGATATTTCCTGTGCATACTAATATCCAAATAATCACTCAGCAAGTGTTAAATTAAATTGCTCAACAATTGCCTGATCGCGATGAAATGCAGTGAGTCCTCATCAGATTTTGACGTTATGTTGTATCAACATCGATGTTACTACACCAAGAAATTCTTTGCCAGGATCAACCTCTAGTAGCTGTGGCCATACATATTTATATACTAAATTTAGAAGAGATTGTATTGTAACAGTATAAATATGGTTACAGCATACAGAAGAGAGTATATTATATCAGTATAAATATATATATATATATATATATATATATATATATATATATATATATATATATATATATATATACCCAGTACTACATTCCAAGATAATGTATTGTAATATTGAAATCATGGTTACTGCATAAAGAAGACAGTGTATTGTAATAATAAAAATATATTTACTACATTCAGAAGACAGTGTATTGTAATAATACAAATATATTTACTACTTTCAGAAGACAGTGTATGGTAATAATAAAAATATATTTACTACATTCAGAAGACAGTGTATTGTAATAATACAAATATATTTACTACTTTCAGAAGACAGTGTATGGTAATAATAAAAATATATTTACTACATTCAGAAGACAGTGTATTGTAATAATACAAATATATTTACTACTTTCAGAAGACAGTGTATGGTAATAATAAAAATATATTTACTACATTCAGAAGACAGTATATTGTAATAATGAAAGTATGTTTACTGCATACAGAAGACCATATATTGTAAAAATAAAATTATGGTTACTGCATACAGAAGGTAGTGTATTGTAACAATATAAACACATGTATAGTTTTTTCAGACTGAGGTAATGTGCACCATATTTCTCTGGCTTTTACATTACCTGAGTTAAGGAATCCTCAAAATATACAAAAGTGGCAAAGATACATTACTTTTAGTACCTTCACATGTGCACATGAAGTTAATATAACATTTTCACTTCAATATTACATTGAACCAATTAAAAGAAGCATTTATTTTTCATACTTCTTCTATTCATAAGTAAAATACTGTTTGAGTAAGTTGAGGTAAGTAAATATTTGCCATAGAAGTTTATAACAGTTTTAATCAGGAATTAACATTCTCCATATTTTGCAGGGTATGCCATCTTTTTTGAGTTCCAACACTACAAGCCAAAGAAGCAGACTGTCAGCACCAGATGTTGGGCTTTCATGGAACAAGATGAGATCAGAGATGGTCCTGCTGTGCTAGAATTGTAAGTTGACTAAAATCAGTTATGTTCAGAGATGAATAAAAGTTATCCATGTCAATTACAAATTAAAATTATTTTGTAAAATGCAGTAGAGATCAGAAAATAGCCTCTCTGAACAGTGATTCCAGAAAGAACTTTGAAATAAAAGACTGAACTGGTAATTATTTTGATAAAGTAGACTGATAAATGTGTATAGTGGCTTTGTATATTAAGGAATGTGTGGAAGCAAAAGGCATTTCCATGAGTTTTTTTTAAATTTTGATGATTATGTGAATTTATATTTATTATCACAGTTTGTTAACCCTTTTCCTGGTTTGAAAAGGCAAATGTAACCAAAAATCTCTGAGAAGTGAATTTTGCAAGTGATAAAACTATGCATGTTGCTTTCAGACTACATTAGAACATGCTGTTAACCTAATTTTTTGTCTGATTTTCTTTGTTCACATTTCAAAACTGAAAGACTCTGACAAAGGAAAACAATGTCATGAAATCCATATTTGGTTTTTGTTGTTGTTCAGTTCAAATATTTGTTGCCACACTAATAGAATAATTTAAGACAGAAGAGGGAGAGAGAGAAAAAGAGGGAGAAGGGCAGGGACTTAGCTGGTAGCAAGCAGGCCTGGCCCTAGGGCAAAGCGAATGAGGCAACCACCTTGGGCTTTGCGCTTTCAGGAAATCAACTCCACAATGCAAATTTTTTGCTTTGATTAGGGGCCTCCCTCATCGCTTGCTGCCTTGGGCCATGCACATCTTAGGGCCAGGCCTGGCAGCAAGATAGAAATAAGACTGAGAATTATAAATGCATAGGATTACTGTACTTTATTTAGGTGCAAAATTGTATTATTTAAGCCAATATTTAATGGTTAACATTAATTTTGTGACAGTGCAATCAAAGCCTGAACAGTTAGTGACTGACACAATATGGTCATGTTTAACTGGGAAATTTTGTGAAGAATGTCCCAAAATTTAAATTATTCATGTCACAAAGATAGGTAGAAGCTTCCACCTGTATATTGTGATTTTAACTGCAGGGAATTTTTATATTCAACTTGTTACAATGGCAAGTGTGTTTGAATGAAGTTTACTAGAGTTCAATATAATCCATCCACAACTTTTATGCCTTCAGTACTTGATATTAGAAAAAAATCTTTCTATACAATAGGTATGATAAAATCAGATCATCATCAAAAGCCAGTGGCAAATTGATATAACTTGACCATGCTACATTCCAATTTTCAGGTTGAACTTGTAAAGGTAAATTGTAATTTCACCATCTACTTGCATTTTTCTTTATTTACATTTTTTTATTCATTTACTTACTGGTGACATGTTTTCAAGTTACATCGAGAGAAAGCTGATTTCTTTTCAGCATATTCTACTTACTAAGAATTGAGGTTTTAGATACATAGTATCACTTTTTCACTGCAATTACAATATTATGTTGGCATCATTTAGATTTTGGTTAAATTTTTTGATTGCATAAATTTCCTCAACCCCTTTTATAAATTCTTATCATACTTGGTAAGAATTAATGAAGTTACTAAGATAAAATGACCGCTAGTGGCCTAGTGGTTATAGCATCCATCTTGGATGCAGGAGGTCATTGGTTAGTTTACTGGCTGAGTCATACCAAATACTAATAAAATTGGTACTAACAACTGCATCACTTGGCATTCAGCATTAAGAGGTTAGTATAAGGACTGGTCAACCTGGTGTCAGGATAATGCACCTGGTGGGATATCATGCAACATGTTTGCAGCATGATGCGCCAATGCTAGAGATCACTATAAACTGCCAAATTGCAGACATCATAGCAATATGACTTAAAACTTGTTAAAGCTACGTTAAAAATCCAAATCCCATCCCATCGCATTCTCCAACATGCTTATTCACCTTATTGCCTTAGGGTCAAGGTCCCAGAAATAGAAATCTGGCATTAAGGTTTTAGGTTATAGTTTTTCATAAGCTAATATTTTGTAAACCTTTTGATAGACTCTCAATATACTTCACATTAAACATTTTGAAGTTAAGACAATTCATTCTATGACATACTTAAGACTTTAGAGCCATGGTTAGTCATCAAGATTTTGGTCAAAGTTCTTCATTAGTTATATTTCCTAAACATCTTAAATTGATTTTTTTCTTACTTAGGATGAATAACAATGAAGCTAAGACAGTTAATTTGGTGATGCATGCTCTCACCCTTTTAATCTTGGGGTTAGTTTCACAGACATATCATATTTGGATTAGGTTTTCTCATTTGCTTATATTTTCTAAACCACGTGATAGGTCACAGTTCCTTCTATGACATCCTCACTAAAGTTTTTGACCATTGTATCTGGTCATATTTTTTACAGCGATGTCATGATTGTGGACACAACAGTCAGGTCCTGTGCTTCTTTTTCATTTTTTATCTTTCTATGGTGATGGTTCTTATTCAAAATAAATCTTATCAAAAAGTTAGAACTTTATGTCAATTTCAAATTCTACAAAAACCAGGGGAGCCTTACATGAATCTCCTATTGGGTTTTATGTTTTTGTGTTAACTAGGTTAAACTGGCCTATTAATCTTTTTTAATCTGGTTTTTTCACATATCACCTTTATTAATCCATAAGTGTGACATTATGGCAAAACAATCATTCTTCCAATTTTTGCACTCTGCTCCATTTTTCCATCAACATCTCAATGTTTTACAAGATCCTTGTTGTTGTTGTTGTTGTAGGGTTCAACACATTTTTCAACACATGATAGGCTATTACTGGTGGAGGCAGAACCCAGGCAAACCCCTGGAAAGAACCACTGACCCACGAGTAGCTACTGGCATGCTTTCTCACAAGCTTTCCTCCACCAATAATACTGGAGGCCATGTATAGCCTATCGTGTGCTGAAAAATGGCATTAAACCCTAAAACAACAACAACATTAAAGGGCCATATTCAATTATAACCCTACCCCTTACCTTATGAACATTGTAGCAAATAGCAATAGTAAGACCTTATTCAATTATTAGCCTATCCCTAACTTTATGAACATTGTAGCAAATAGCAATATTAGGACCATATTCAATTATAACCGTATCCCTTACTTTATGAACATTGTAGCAGATAGCAATATTAGGACCATATTCAATTATAAGCCTATCCCTTACTTTATGAACATTGTAGCAAATAGCAATATTAGGCCTATATTCAATTATAAGCCTATCCATTACTTTATGAACATTGTAGCAGATAGCAATATTAGGACCATATTCAATTATAAGCGTATCCCTTACTTTATGAACATTGTAGCAAATAGCAATATTAGGCCTATATTCAATTATAAGCCTATCCCTTACTTTATGAACATTGTAGCAGATAGCAATATTAGGACCATATTCAATTATAAGCCTATCCCTTACTTTATGAACATTGTAGCAAATAGCAATATTAGGACCATATTCAATTATAAGCCTATCCCTTACTTTATGAACATTGTAGCAAATAGCAATATTAGCACCATGTTCAATTATAAGCCTATCCCATACTTTTAAACATTGTAGCAAATAGTAATATTAGCACCATATTCAATTATAAGCCTATACCCTGCTTTGTGAACATTGTACCAGATAGCAATATTAATGCCATATTCAATTATAAGCTTATTCCTTATGTTTGGAACATTGTAGCAAATAGTGATATTTTGATGCTTTATGCCATCACACACCTACCACATGTTTTATTAGTAGCAGAGGTTAATTATTTAAATAATTTATTGAAAGTAATTTTTTTCCTTTCACTGTACCATTTTTTGTTTCAGATACAAGAAACCCGCTAATTTTAAGAGAAAAGGACTAAAGTTGCTGACAGTCAAACCACTTTTCCTTCATCTCAAGTTGTTTCTGAACACTTGATTAAAACAGTGTCATTTACCTTCCATGCCAACGCCATATATCTTGTTCTGCTATGTCTTATAATGGGCTGGCAAATCAGGTCTATGCTGATCACTTCAAATCATAAGTAGAAGAAAAAAAACAGCACAGATTCAGATCTGTATGCATGCTATATACATAATTTAATGTCTTTCCACCAAGTAAAGAGAGTTTTTCAGTCCTATCTGATCACTGGGGGAAAAAATATGTGTCGTCTTTCTTGTATACCAGTCTTCACCAGCACTATTATAGATGGCATTAGTCATTCATCAATTACTAAATACTGGTGAAACGTTCTATGTGTTCATCTACAGTGGATAACTTAAAAAAATGTTTAATGAAAATCTTTAAATTTAAAACCAAATGATTTGAGGGTCTTACATCTAACTGAGAAGTTATTGTTCTATACAGTCCTACCCATTTATCGTGACACCTTTTGGGCCTGAGGTAATATTGTTAACATAAGCAGATGTCAAGATGGAGTGGGTGGGGCTGAGAATAGCTATTTACTCTTTGTCCCACATACAAATAAAAAGATAATGTAAGGGGTGACCTGTCATTATTGAGTAGGTTTTACAGTTGGAGAAAGAGACAATGGAAATTTTATATTAAGGAAGGCCAAACAGGTGTGAAATATGCTTGCATATTGACAACCTATATTTCTGTTACCTTTGTGGAAAAAAATTCATGACGCGTTAAGTACAAGCGTGTGAAAAATCCATGAATTAAAGTCACATGTTAGAAAATTTCTGTAATGGTTACATCCTGTTAAAAAGCACACGTTAACAAAAATTAGTTCTCATTTAATCCATATCCTATTGTCAACCAAGATGTATGACTAAAGAATTTACTATGATATTTATTGTTGCCAGTAAAATGTAGTTGTATAGTTGTTATTTACATGCTAAAATAAATTGGCTTTGATTTTGGTCTGTCTAACTGAGGCAACAGTAATTACATAACAGAAGCTACCCAGGGGATCAAACTGTTCATAGGGAACTGAACACAAGTTATGCATTCACTGAAAATTGTGTTATAAATGTTAATGTTAACTTATTACAAAACATTTAGTGAATAATATTTTTTTAAAGTCTCAATTATGCTCAAGTAGTAATTGTAAAAAAAAAAAATTCCAGAACACCCAGAGTAATAATTAGTATTCCAGAACACCCATCTAGATTAATAATTAGTATTCCAGAACTCCCATACAGAGTAATGATTAGTATTCCAGAACTCCTATGCAGAGTAATGATTAGTATTCCAGAACTCCCATACAGAGTAATGATTAGTATTCCAGAGCACCCATACAGAGTAATAATTAGTATTCCAGAACACCCATACAGAGTAATAATTAGTATTCCAGAACAGCCATACAGAGTATTCCAGAGCACCCATACAGTGTAATAATTAGTTTTATAATCCATAGCATTATCCATTGCTTTTATTGAAGATTAGGGATGAAATTCTTTTTAATAATGCTTGGAGCTGGTTTGTTTTTAAGAAGGGTTCATGCGCTTTTGAAGTCACCATGAGAGACTAACTTTGGAGATCAAAACAAAGGCTTGTTTGTTAATTTTATGGCAGCTGCATCAGATAATTGTAGATACAAGTATCTGTAAAAACTGGCATTTTGTCATCAGAAACAATTAGAAAACAAGATTTGTTCAAGTTGTGACCTAGGTCTTTTGGCAACATATACATTTTTTTCATCTCAATTTTAACACAGTCATGACAAATGTTTGCTTGTAACAAAAGACAATGGGCCCAGGATTTTGAGGTTTTGTCAGTTTAAGTGCATTTTCAACAAGACTGGTGTTGATATAAGTGGCTAGGACTGTACATATTGTAAATTTCAGTTAAATGCACGCAGTATTTTAATTGACATATGTTGCAAATATGGACTGAAAATGCTATTGACCAGTTATACATTTTTAGCAGTATATTTTTAAACAATGCCTTTGGGCCACAGAATATAATTGTATCAATGCATATATCTTTGGTTAGATTCTTGAAGTAATTATACAGCTTTTACAAGATACATATACATATGTTTTTGGAAATATTTAACATTTTCAAGAAAATTCATATTTACTACACATCTGTTATGGATGAATGACGCAAATAGGTAAGCTTATGATGTCAGCTAAATTGCTGTCCATTGTCTTTTCAATATCCCCCGTCTTCCAGATTTCACCTTGCTTTAGTATTGTTTGATATAAATTAGCGATTATTCAAGTAGTCAATAGGAATATTGTAAAATGCAGCATTACAAGAAGAATTGTACAAAATGGCAAACAAGATAATACCTAGCACACTTTAAAACAAATGAAGCCAAAATATTTAAGTTTAAAAATATATTATGCTAGGATATACAGGTATATATATTGATCTCAGAGCTTCTATTTATCACTAAAAGCAAGCATTCACATTTATGTGCAACAGAAAATGGGAAAGAGAAGACAGGAGACACAATCAAATTTTGTAATTTGTATGCCCCCAGAATAGGTTTATGCCTCAGGCATGACTATGGTGTGCATATAATGTCAATAATGTATTGAAATCAAATTTGGTATGATACTGTACATTAAAAAGATCTGAATCTGGTTACATTTTCACCAATTTTTTGCAAAATTATTTGACGTGTAACTTTGCCATTCAGAGTTGTTTCTTCTCCATCACTCTTTAAAGACTAGATGGATTGAAATAATCAAATCTGTAATCAAGTGTAACATTAAGAAGACCTAATTAAGTTAAACCTTTGCTCTTTAATTCCATTTCTGCTCAGTAACTTTTGAAGAACATAATATGGTATGAGGCTTTACATTAAGATTTAGGTTGAACTTGATTGTCACCATTTTCTAACAATATTTTATGGCGTTTTGGACTCTGTTTGACTCTGAACTTTGTCTTTAATTTTAACTCAGTTACTTCTGAAAGACATCATGTATTAAAACAAACTGGTTGGAGGGTTCATGTTAAAAAGATATAGGTTGAGTTTGATTTATAATGTTTTCCTGCAAAATGTAATGGAGTTACAACCCAGCTTAACATTGCATTTGCCCTTAATTGCATCATATTGGTGAGGTCATCTGAGGTGTTGCACATGGATAGATTTATGTTATTTCCTAATTTAGATACAGTTTTCTCTAATAAGTTAAAGTTAAAAGTTTTTTATTCTCATCATTTTCTTGTACACGGTGAACTCATTGTCAAAGTCATGCATTACTTTACATATCTAGCCATGCACACCACGATCCAAACTTTTTCTATACCTTGCACACCTTATGACTCAGAAGCATTATTTACTGCTGTATTTAGTGTATATCTAAGTGATGAGCTGTTAAATGTATCTTAAAACCAAAGCACTCCACATCATTTATATATTACCCCATATGGCTCACTCTCCTGACTTAGGCTTCTAAACATAATTTTACCATGAATTGTAGAATTTCAACCATATTTTACAGGTAGCTTGACGAATTCAGGATTGATTATATTTCCTATTCCATGCCATCATTTAGGGTGCTTTGTACTTGTCCTTTTATTTCCATAGCTACCATCACCTGTAATTAGAAGATTTCAGTCAAATTCTATACACAGTTTATACTGATGAGATCTCAGATTTATTTTTTTTGGAGGGCTTAAGGGTACAGTATCAATAATCATTGGAGTGACTGGCCTTGTTTTCATGGTTGTTTTAGCACAGTGATCATCCATGACTGCCTTAGAAAATTACAGCAAGAAGGGCCCTCTGTGATGCAGCCATTGTGTTATTTCTGTTCATTTAATGTTTAACTGTAGCATCAACAATTCCTGAGATGCTGTGTTGTATTTTGTCAGTTATTGGAACTGGAACAATTGTCCTGGAGATGCACTGATCTATTAGACAAACTGTTGGCGATGAATTACCTGGAAATGACCAGTCCTAGAACCTTATATACCAAAGGCAGTTTTCAAAAATATTTTTTTATTTTAATAGGAATATGTCATAATTCTGAATATTTGAGCATTCTCAGCAGAACCTGAATTATTAATTTCACTTATGGTTAAGGAAGTTCCCTTATTCCAACTTGTAAGTTATTTATAAATGTTTGTTTAAAATATTAATTTTAACTGAAACATTAACTTTATTTTGCATCTATCTTTTATCAAAATTTATACAATTTTAATAATTTATAATTTTCTTCTACAATTGTGACATAACAAAGTACAAATATGTATAAGAAGTTGTTGTTTTTTTTTAAAAATGTTTACAGATTCAAATATTCTGATCATATTTCTTTTTCACTTCAAAATTGCATGTTTATTGAATTGTATATGCTCTATATGTTCGTACATTTTGTCATCACATAATAACCATTCAAAATAGTGGTATTATTTTTTTCTTAGTATATCATCACATTACCTATTAGCTCTAACATTTATCCTATTGGGATACTTTCAGTGCAAAGCAGATTGTATACATCATTTGATGGGAATCCTGGTGACACAATAAAGTGCCAAACTTAAAGGTCATAGATTCGAATCCTAGCTGGGCTTGCTACTTTAATCTCACTGTGTTGGTACTAAGTATTCATCAGTGTTTACATGCTGTTAAACTAGCTAACCAGACAATATGCCCATTGATGATTGATTGCTCACAACACATAGAATGTAACACTAGTACCACATGCAACTGTATCTGATAAAATACTCCTTAATTTTTTGACAATTTAAGAGTCTCAATCAGTGAGGATAATTTCTTACAGAAAGTCAATTTCATTTGCTTTTACTATTTCATGCTGTTTTTATTGATGATAAAGATATTGACATGCTGAATTTACACCTAGATCACAAACTATTGACCTGCTGAATGTATACCTAGGTCAAAAGATAGTGACCTGCTGAATATACACCTGGGTTACAAGCTGTTGGTCTGCTAAATGTACACTTAGGTCACAAACTGTTGACCCATGACTTACAAGTATTTTGATAACATGTTGCAGCTTGCATCATGCCCATATAAGCTGCAGGTAATATAAAAATTGTAATTATTTGGGACAATATCAGGTGTCAACTTCATGCAATCAGTGGATCATATATTCTAGCACACTATTAAAGGTGTGCCCAAACAAATTTTTTTAATGTATTTTGAATCAATTGAAGAAAAAACTTATACAAAAACGTATTCACTTTGAAAGACCTTTGTCCAGTCTATGCAAAACAGATGCTGCAAACTGCCATGAATTATTCTTGGCAACCAATTTGTGCAGATTTTGGGGTATCTGTAAATCATACATTTATATTTTCAGTGCAAAACTTTTTTTTTCAACTGGTGTCATTCATCATTGTAGTATACTCATTTAGTTACAAACTACAATAATGAATGAAGTGAATATCACGACAGGGTATGAGTTACCAATAAAAATGCAAGTACATAGTGCAGTGTTAGTTAAGAGTAGTTGTGTCATTATCATGTTCACCAGGGGTATTGGCAACTTTTATAACACTAATGATCATAATCAGTCAGATGTGACCTCCATGTCTTTTTGTACTCCTAATGCAACTTTGAGATTATTGAATTTACCATATTAAAATTCTTATTTGCTTTATTTACTATTTCATTTATTCATTTATTTCAAACGTTTGACACTGTTTAATGATATCAAGAAACTGAGCTGTTAATTTTATGGATGTTTTGTCATTAAACAAAAATTATGAATGGTTTTTCAGTTAAGATAATTTATTGTTCCTCTTACTGAGTGAAATTCCTTCTCTTTATAGAAAGTAATAAAGTAATAAAGTTGGAATGACATTGATTGAGAAACAGCTTTTAATAGATTTCATCTGAATTTTACCAAAACTTTAATATTTATTTTCATATAATCTTATGACAGATCTAAAAATACAAGTATTTGCCTTGCATTGTTTATGTTGTGTATGCTTTTTAATGCAACTTATTGTATAGCAAAACGTCCTTAAAACACTAACATCATTTTTTGTATGTCTTAGCACCGCTTTCAACTAGAATACATGTCCAGAATAAGCAGTGATGTGGAACTTAAGTGTTCACTCTTGTTGGGTGAACATTTGGAATGTTTTAGATTATACTGCAATTACTTCATATATGCTCAGCTTCCTAGTACACATGTTTTGTCATCTGTCTTACCCACGATTGATTTAGCTTGTTTATTTTTTTAATCGTAAAACTGCCATGTTGTTATAATTTTATATTCCACCATGTTGTGCCATGTTGTTTAAATAATTTATATTCCACAACATTGTTCATGTTATGTTACAAGTGTTCTTTTTATTTGTATTTGTTCAAACTACGAATACTGGTACACATCATAGCAATTTTTGAGATTATTTTCTTGAAGGATAGTATTAATGAAGATTACAAATGATTCTGACCAATATCATGCATCCAAATATGTTGTATGTGCCACACATTTAAAGTAAAAATAGATAACACTGCTTTATTAGAATGGTCTTCGGTCCATAAAATCAGTTTAAAAAAGATACATGTATATGCAAGAAACTGACAATTCTTAGCATAGCAAGGAAATTTTGAGAACACAGCCTGAAATTTGTGTAATTTGTTAATTTTCAAAACTCAAAGTGGTGCATTTCTAACCTTCTTAGCTAATAGCCACATGGTGTCTTATTAAAAAATGTATGTGGCCATTGCAAATTTTTGGCTGCTAAGCCTTTATTATTTTTGCTGCCATAGAAACTGAGAAAAGCAATAAGGTGAGTGGGGAATTAAAGGTGGAGATTAGACAGTTTTAAAAATGTAATTATGGCAAATTAAAAACTAATTATTAAAATTTATGAGAATAACTGCATTGGGCAGAATAAAAATAAAAATAGTTCCATTCATCCTTTACTCCATCTGCCCATCCATCCCTATTCCATTTCCAAAACATAACTCAAAAACAGTTCAAGACAGTTTTTTTTCTTCATTATTTCTTTTGTTGCTTTGTCGATTTGTTTTTACATCTGTCCATCTATTAGCTACAAAAGCATTTAAGAATTTGTATACACTGTATAATACTATATATATATACACACATATATAACACAGACAACTCCAGTGGCCTAAGTGGTTAGAGTGTCTACCTCAGATAAGAATTTGTATACACTGTATAATACTATATATATATATATATATATATATATATATATATATATATATATATATATATATATATATATATATAACAGACAGCTCCAGTGGCCTAAGTGGTTAGAGTGTCAGCCTCAGATACAGAAGGTCATGGGTTCAAACCCAAACAAAGTCATTCCAAAGACTTATAAAAATGGTACTAGCATTTGCCTCACTTGATGCTCAGCATTAAGAGGTTAGTATAAGGACTGGTCGGCCTGGTGTCAGGATAATGTGATCAAGTGGGACATGATGTTATATGTCTGTGGCATGGTGCAACAGTGCTAAACATCACTATAAACTGCCACACTGCAGACATCATTGTGTTAAAGCTACATTAAAAATCTGAAACAGACACACTCACATAGATACATGAATGACTTGTAATCTTGATGTATCCTTTGCTATTGACAGTTCCAATATCTGCAAGTTTTTTTTCCATCTCTCTAACCATTCATCCATGCATCATTTCCACTTTCACATCTGGAGTAAAAATATAAAAACCATTAAAGATTTCCATTTGAAAACTTCACATACATATTACATGTTGGCTTGTTTTTTTGTTGTTATCCGTACATGTCACTTGAGTCAAGGTAATGAATATGACCTAAATTAAAGAAGAGATTCCTTACATAATATGAACTTTCCTATATATAAATTTTTTTACAAATCCTTCGATCTCCAAACAGACATTTACATTTTAGCAGGTCAAGGAATAGAAAATTATTTAATATTTTTGCTTTTAATAATACATTGGTCTATCTGACAGAACTGTTAATTGGCAATCACCATCTGTTTCATCTTAAATCAGATCATTGAAATTTGCTGTTGGGGTTTTTCTAAACCATCTTTCTACCTATTACCTATTACCAGTTCACTGACTAAAGGTCTTTACCTTTGTTTTCTTTTGATTGTACCTGCATTCATGGTTACTAGGCAGAATTTAAGATTTTGCTAGGTACATGATTGTTTATTTTCCCTTGAAGGATTTATATAGTTTAGGTTACTAAAGTTGTTGATTTTCTGCTGATTAGCTTGGCTTTGCTGTTTAAAATCAATTTTTATAATTATTCTGTATATAATTGGTTAATTAATGATTTTATAATTCAACATAGTATGTCTCATCAGTGAGTACAAATTCCTGGACGAGATATTCATGAAAAAATGGGGTGGGGGGATCACAAGTAATCAGTGAGCTCAGAGTATAATCTTCACTTCTTAGAGTAGAACAAATATTATTATTCAACCACTTCAAATATGCAATCTTCCCACAAAACACACAGACTTGATTGATCTTAACAGATCCTGTAACAGTTACATTAACAGTTAGAAATAATACATTTTTGGAAATATAGTGACATTATACTTGACATTCAGTCAAATTTCAGATTTACATAAATTGAATAGGTTGAAATGAAAGGTATGTTAAATTAACAAGCACAGAGAAACTATTCATTTAACATACTTTTCATTTCAACCTATTCAATTTATGTATAAATATATAAACATATAAATTGTCATTTGAAGTGGGGGATTTAAACTTTTCTTCAGTTCTAAATTTTGACTAGTTGAATTTCATGTTTTACTATACTTGTAGATTTATTGATAAGCAAATTGTAAAATTACCTTTTTTTGTAGATCTGTTTAATTAACTTTGCAAAAAGCCAAATATAAACTTCTAAGCTTTTGTCTTCTAATTAATTGATAACATTTAACAAACACTATAAATAATCTTACTTCCATCAAAATAAACAGCATTACTGTAATAAACTAAAGAGCTCAAAATAAATGGGAGTCGCACAAGTTGTTTATGGATCTAATACAATTTAGCTAATTAGTTTTATTCATTTTGTTAATTTACATTTGATATATTCACAGAAAGTATTTACAATATATATTTTTAAAACTATTTGCACAATCTTATGAATACATGTATTTATAAAATGTCCAGTCATTTAACATCTAATTATGTAAGCTTTGAAAATTAAAACTTGTTGATAGAAATAATAATTCTTAATAAATAAATCAGTTTTGTTTTGTATTTTGTATTGTTTTTTGTACTTCTTCACACACAATAAACCCTAATTTTATCTCACCTGGCCAAAGATCACAAGATCCATCTGTCTGTCCACATTTCCTATTCTCAACTTCTCAAAAAACTGCCAGGCCATGTTGGATCATACTTTTCAGGAATGTTCTTTGTGGCATGTTTTTCAACATCATGTACAGGATTGTTCTGCAATGTTCCTTATGGCAGGCTGTATCAACAATGCGGGGTTGTTTCCCTTGCAATGATATGACATCAGTAACAACTAAATGGAAAACTTGTATTTAACTTACCCAGTCCAGCTCAGTCAATATTTATCAAACTTGAAATTAATTTTTCGTTGGATATTTTCTACCAGAATTATGCTTAGGTTGGGTTCCTATCAACAATATGGCATCCATAGCAACCAGGGGAGGGAAAACATTTGTTTCAGTTTGTTTAGAATGTCTGAACAAATTTTGATAAAACATGGTAGAGACAATTTTTGATCAATTCATCCAGATTGGAGACCTTAGCAATGGTATGGCTTCTATAACAATGGTACAAAAAAATCTATTTGCAACTTGTTCATCAATCAGCACGACTCAGCCAATCTTGGTTAAATGTGGTAGGAAATTTTTTTTAAGATGTTATGTGTCAGAATTGTGTTCCCATGGCAGCTGTGTGGCTTCCATTGCAATTGGGTGACAAACCTTGTCTCGAATCAAGTATGGCTATTGTTGCAACTATTTAAATCTTTCATAGAATGACTTTAACTGTTGGACCATATCAAACTAAATTGAGAGGTTGAGCCTTAACACGAAAATCTTTTACATTCATATGAAAGATGTCAATACAGTGTCTAGTTCAGCTGAAATTACTTAGAGAAGAAATAATGTTAAAGAAACATGTCAGATGCCACCAATTTCAACCAAGATAGCTCAAAATTATAATGATACAAGTGTCTTTAAGCCTCTATAATTAATACTACATTTGTAGTTTATAACAATGTATATTTAGTACTGTCATCCACATAAAAAATGGGACCCCTGGTGGCTGGATGATCTTAAGTACTTGCCTTTACCAATCACTACAATCTTACCTCCGTCCATGTGGGTTTCAGTCTAGGGCTTAATCAATGTTGATATGTGAGAAAACTTACCAGTAGTTTCCCATGGGTCACTGGTTGGTTCCCAGGTTCTTCCTCCAAAAGTTATACCGGACACCATGTATAGCCTATCTTGCTTTGAGAAGTGACATTAAATCCACACACAAAAATAACAACAGCATAGAAAATTATAAACATATGTATGTTTATTAATGTTCTTGTCTAGAGAAGACTATATTTGTGTTGTCAGTGAAATACAAAGTAACAATGTTGAGGTCCTGCAATAAATTTTGCATGACACTAACATTTTTAGTTTTGTTTTCCAGTTCTCCATTTTAAAACAAACTGAATAAGTACCACCATTTCATAATTCTTTCCATTCTTTACTTTAACAAAGATACTATTTTTAAAAGATCCTAAACTTGGTAGCTACATTATCCATATGTTAGAGTTATGTATATTTAATTTGTACTGTGTGTTTGGCCTTTATCCATGATTATATGTTATAAGAATTACTTTGTAAACAATTATTATATAGCTAACTTTTGTCTGTGATTATTGATTATATTTTAAGACAATTATTACTTGTAGGTAAACATGTTTACTTGGATTTTAATTCAAGACACTGGTTTTCCTCCAAGTAATTCATGGCCTACATCGTGTTTGCTCTTTACCAAAATTTCAATGATAGACCTGATATTGTTTACAACTTGGAATGTTCTGGAAATGAATGTTTGGCCCACATCCTGATCCTCTTCATCCTTGGCTTTTATATTAAGGTTGTTACATCAGAATCATTAATTCCTCTCTTAACATTTGATGTGGAATCTTTCTTTTAGTTGTATCCAGTATTAATTTGAGAGAATTTATTTAAATTATTCATTGGAATTATAAAGTTCTTATTGATACTTTGAGACAAAATCACCATTTATTATTGTGAATTTATAGACATTCTGGATTATATAATTGTGATACATCAAGACTATTATTACATTAACATTATTCCAGGCTATTGGTACATCATTACTGGAATTCATTGAGAATACTCTATACTTTTGGACTTGTGATAGAACTTTTTGGGATTTACATCACAATACTGTTAGATTTTTTTTAATTTTCACTTTGTATTCAGGGAGGTAAATTATATGTTGAATTTTACTAAACTTGTTGGTTTTTGCTCTTTTCTGTTAAGACCATAGGGTCATAGCAGTCACCATCATGGTACTTTATGGCTGTTGGTTTAGGAGCCAAGTTTGGAATTTAGTTTATGTCTATGACCTTCATGTACTTTTTTGTCCAGTAAGTCATTCATAAATAAACACAGAAGTGGCTTACAGCACAACAGGTGTTGATTCATTTACAACCTAAATTAACCTGGCTCCAGAGTAGAGACAACTATGCCCACTCTTTAGCATATTCATCATCAGTCTCTTGACCCAGTGTAGTCGTTAAGGCAATGTGCTGATGAACAACTGACCAGTTCCCTTCACTTGTCTCAATCATGTGCCAATGCCTGTGTCAAACAGTGTGTCTTGGGCAAAAATTGTCTGGCAGAGACTATCCCTCTCCAGACCAAGGAGTTGACAGATGGGGATATTGTACATTGTCCAGCTACCTTAAGGTAATTTCTTTTAGGGTTTACTCCCTTAGCCTTTGACTAACCAAAACTGACCTGCAACATGCTACATTATATCAAATCAGAGTATTTTATGTCAACATTTAACCCATGTGAATTAGCATTAATTTTTGTGTATACTGGACATCACATGAAAATGGTTGAGGAATGTTGAAATTATGACCAATTTGAAATTGTTGATATGATATATAGAACATACATATGTTAGTAGATGTCAACCAAATTTCTGTAAAGCTTCATTTCAATAGCGAAGATAAGTTCAGTGATTAGTGAATTCCATTATGGCCCTTGGTTTTGGTAGTTTTGTTATTGCTCATGCACAGACTTGTGAGTACTGTAGGTTCTATTTTGTATAGCTCTACTGGTTAAAGACGGGGAGATTTTATGGGATGGTCTGTTCATTAGCACAAATTTGTTATCAATACTGCTCCTCAACTGGATTACCATGAAACTTTAAATGCACATTTATCACAGTCTAGTTGATCCAAATTAAATTTTTGACAATTGGACATTCAATACAGTCACCACAGTGGCCATCTTGAATATCTTAATATTGTTATTAAGTGTAAAAACCAAAGAACAGTTAGTGAAGTTTTGTTGGTCCCAAATACAAATGGTCCTAATCTGATGTCCATATGGCTACCACCACAACATCTTGAAAATCTTGTTATTGCTACTCCTCCTTAGTGAAAAGTCATACTGCTATTGGGGTTTTCACCAGAAGACTTCTTATAATGTCTAGCTGGTCCTATTTGAAGATATTTCAGATATGATACCCACAATCTTGCTTTTGCTAGTCCTTCTGAATGGATGGTTAAGATCCACTTGAAACCTAGGTGTCACTCTCAAGAATAGTCTCTCATTACACCAACATGTCATTTTCATATCCATCAGCTCCAATCCCAGTTTTCTTTCAGTCAATGCCACTAAAAACAATTTTAATGATTTAATGGCTAACACATCAGCCATCTGGAAAGTCTTGCTATTGCTACTCAATAGCTAGATTGCATGTGAGGGCATGAGATACCGAAGGTCCTATATAATAATAAAAAAATGGAATCTGATGGAGGAAGGCATATGTAGAGTGGGGGATGGTAGGTTACTTTGTTGAATACTGGTTTTATAATCATATTGTATTAACTTGGAATAAATATCTCTTTATAATGGTGTAGCTTGTTTTTATTCATAAATTACATTTAATTTCAGGATAAATTATAGTGAAGAGATCATTAAAATGTACATTCCACATGGTTTCTGTACACTTTACATGCATACAACTAAACACATGTGTACATGTATTATGTCACTGTGTTTGCTTTTTCTATAGAGCTGGATATGTTCTAAATTTATTGTTTGTTGCAAATTAACCAAAAATTGATCAACATTCATTTCGGGAAACAAAAAACATTAAAATTTGTATTGTTTTCATATTTTTATTCATTAGATCGATCAGTAGATTAAAAGATCAGTTCATGAAGGTTAATCATTACCAAACATGAATTAATTGGTTTAAAGCAAAAGTTTGTAAAAAATGCAAATTAGAACACGATAGTATCTAGTGTTGTTCCGATTATCGATTATAATCGATGATCAGTTGGTTGAGTGAACCAATTCGCCAATCGATTGTGAAACGCCATAATCGATTGCATGGTAAGGGAGACAACTGTGAAGCGCTGGCACAGACTAGTTCAATCCCTTTGTTTGTTGGGAAGAAAACCGAGGATTCCGAACAAAATGTTAAAACCCCGCTAAATATCATACACGTGCCATGGATGAAAACGATCGCAAAATAATATATCCATATCCTGGAGGAAAAGCTCGTTCTCGTGTATGGACATATTTTGGATTTTACAAAATACAGGAGGGTCCACCGACAAAGGAGAATTTAGATACAACGAAGGTCATATGCAAACTCTGCAGAAAGGAATATGCAAACAAAGGTAGGTCCAGCTATTCTCATTGAAATCATTGCGGGGATACATTTATTTTTGGCAAACACATTCTCCAATACATAGTGCAAAAAATGAACAATATTCTAATTTTTTTGTGGTGCTACACGAAAACAAAATTATCATGGGATACGCTTTACATTTTAGGACTGTGGAACCATGATATTAGTCTTCCGATCCACAACAGTAAAGCTAAATTATTTATTCCCTTCATAACTTCCAAATATATAAACATACACCATAGTTAGATTCTTTTGGATAATTTGGAAACAAATAATGTCGTCAACGATGAATGCAATTATTAGGAGACAGAACAACCTCGTATAAAATAAATGAGTTGCACGCACGCACACGGAAAAACGTTTCATGGCATTCCAGTATCAAATATTTTAAATCAAGAATTTTATTTTCATTAAATCATTTGTGTACTTTGTGCTTTCCTCTAATATAGCATGTGTTGTTGTTAAAATACTTCAAATTTCTTTTCATAATAAAGCTCCATGTCATGATTATGATTGAAATACATAAATAATCACAAGATTATCCTGCTATTTAGGCATATATGATAATGACGGAAAAGTGATCTCTGAGGTTTGTTACAGATATTCCCTGAGACATGTGACTATTTAAAAACATAAAATAACTTTTTAAAATGTTGCAAATTAATTTTAAAATATATGTACAAATTTAATATTAATTTTAATCCTGATTTTCTTTAAATAATTTCATTCCATTCATTTAAGATACTTGTGCATAAAGAATTTGTTGTTTGCTCTTTTTTCTTCTCAATATAAAAACATTTATTTCAAATACATTCCAGGCAATACTACAAATTTGGCCTTTCATCTTGATCATGACCATAAGGAAATGGGATCAGCGACAGCAAGAGGTGCTGATGTTTCCCCCCAGCCACCCAAACAGACTAAGATTGATGAACAATTTAAGAAGCCAACAGAGAGGATGTCAGCTACAAAGCAGAAAGAAATTGATGATGCACTCTTGAAACTTATTGTTGGCAAAGTTCTTCTGCTAAGCCTTGTTGACCATACATATTTGAGAAACTTTGTGATGCTTCTTAATCCAAGGTAAGTTTTAAATGATAACATTAAAAATTAGTAATATTTATTTAAACTGACAGTGAGAAAAGAAAAAAAGGTGTGAATCCATTTGATTCTAGATGTCAACACTGTTGAATTTTGAATTTTCATACCTAAATTAAGCAGTATTTAATTAAATATAATGCTGTCCTGTCTAAATAAACATTAAATAAATTAATTATTTTCACTATATTTAGACATAGTAAATATTCCAAATACATGTCTTGTTTGACTACCATGACTAAATGTTTCAAACTTTACATTTTCAGGTATGAAATTCCAGGTCGTAAATTAGTGTCCTCCAAACTAGCTGTGAAGAAAGACCAGGCCAGGGTTCGTACGGTCTTTGAAGGTCTTTGAGAGTTTGGGAAAAATGAGGTAGCATTTTCAAGGCCTTGAAAGTTTGGGAAAATCGATCATATTACTCTGAGGTCTTTAAAAGTCTTTGAAAATTTAAAAAAAAAACCAAAAAATTAATTTATTTCCAGAATCACAGATAAAATTATCCGAGGTTGTTAGATTCAGATGTAATCTAGTTATCCTGGTTTCTTTCTTTTGATGACCCGTTCAGTTTATTGCCGCCGCATTAACAAAAGAGGCTTTGTTTTGTTTGACCGTCCAAAGTATGCCTCGGCGGCGACTTCAATCACACATGCACTCTTCATCAAAGCAAGACGGTGCCGCTACACACTTCATCAAAGGAAGTCACCAATAAAATTGTCCAAGGTCGTTGGCTTCGGATATAGCTGGTTTTTCTTGGCTTCTTTCGTTTGATGGACGAGTCCATCAGTTGTAGCCAATCAAAATGTTAATTACACTAATTCTACGTAGAAAGTTCGCGAAAGTTACACGCTCGAGAATTCAAAATTTGTTCATTCGATTTAAATCTTCTGCAAGTTCAATGTTTAAAAATGCCAGGTCTTTGGTCTTTCAACGATATCTGGCTTGAACAAGAGAAATACAAGGAATGGCTGCAAAAGGATAAATTATGTAAACGAAAGACGGTTTGTACATTGTGTAAAAAGACGAGCAAATTGGCTTCAATAGGAGAGGGATTCGATGCAAATTAGTAACTACATACTGTTCATTTAGTGGAACGAAGATGCAGAAGTATAAGCTATTGGTAATTTTGGGCAAAATAATGTTAACTCATTACTCTTCGGGTATAAAATAAGATATTGTTTAATGTGATGATTTGGGAGATGTGGCAAAAGAGGGCCCGTTTAAATTTACTTGTACCGTCGGTTTATTTAACACGTTTGAGGGAGAAAAAAAATCATTTTCGAAAATTTTGTTCTGCATAATAATGTTCCTTGCTTTAATATAAAAACATACATTGTAATAAATTCAATTCACGGATATACAGTTTCAAAGTGCGCATGCGTACACTATAGTAGAGTTAAGCAAGAGTAGTTGTTCTTGAATAGTGAGTATATATAAAAAAAACGTGTGCTGTGAAGCTTTAACTGTAAGAAGTCAAGTCATTTGATTAGGTAAATAAATAAAAGAATTAAAAAAAACGTATTTCCAGTTCACGGAATATCACCGTTTCTCATTGCCGACCCTCAACTTTTTCCCCAATGGTATTTAAAAAAAAAATTAAAATCTCATTGCCGAAATTGATTTGTGTATCTATAGTCTGACTATACATCCCCATCCCCGTTTGTTTGTACCCCTATCGATTTCAATAACGAAAATAATTAAATGATAAAAAGTGCACAGAACTAAGGCAACTGAATCATTGATTTATAATTTCTAACCTGAATGACCAGAATGGAACTAATACTGCCATCTCCTGCACAGTTTATGATTAACGGACTTTCCAAAGACACAAACGGGTTGGTATAGTTGGACTATAATTGAGCCGGTTTTGCCCAGTACTTTGAAGTGCTTGAAATATTACTAGATTTATAGATAATGTTTATTTTTTTTAAAAAATGGAGAGAAAAAAAAACGCCCAACCTTGATGAAGTGTTTTATTCTGACCTTTCCAAAAGAAAGGAATATGTCGAACTTTGGTGTGTTCTCCAGAAAATGTTGTCACACGGGCAGGCAACAGTGGAGAGATGATTTTCTGTCAACAATCAGATATCTGTTGAGAACCTCAGCAGAGAAAGCCTCAGAGCTCAAGGGCTAATCATTGACACAATTAGAAAAGCAGTTGGACCTTTGGAAATCATCATTAGCAATGAAATGATGACACATGGCTCCTTTGCAAGACATAAGTACCATGCTTATCTGGATAAGAAGAAAGCAGAGAAGGATGAGAAAAACCAAAAAGGAAAGAAACGGGAGTTAGCCTTGGATGAAGTGGAAGCCAGAAAACTGCCTCTTGAAGCTAACATTGCCAGCCTACATGCTTCCTCTGTACAGAAAGCAGAAAAGGCAGAGTTAAAAGGACCCATTGTGCATCTCACAGAGTCAAATGCTCTTAGGAGAAAAGCAGAGGAAGAGATGACAGTGGTAGCATCTCTTTCCAAAATGATTGAAGAGAAAAGAAAGCAAATATAATAATGCATTTAAAGCAATGATGGTGTCTGTTATGAAGACAATTTATTTTGTATTAACTCTGACACATATGTTACATATTTCTGAAAGATCAACGAATGTTAACCTGTCTTCCAGATAATTATAATTACAATTTTAGGAAATTAATTATAGTTTGACTTTAATCAGTAATCAGTATTGTAGTATTTGGCATTCATTTTTCTCATATAACCTGTATACACAATATTAGCAAAAATAGGTCTTGGAAATCTCTGTTTGTGGTCTTTGAAAGTTTGGGAAAAGTCTTTGAATTTATCATCCATAGTTCAGTACGAACCCTGCAGGCTGAGAAAAAAGTAAAAGAGGAACTACATGATGTTCTTGATATAGCTGTTACTCACGATGCATGGACTTCATTAAATACAGAAAGTTATAGTACAGTGACTGCACATTTTATTTCCAAAGATTGGGAATTGAAAAGTGTTGTCTTAGAAACATGAAAAGTTGAAGGCAGTCACACTGGGGAAAATATAAAAGAAAGCCTGTTGGCCACTCAGAGGCGATGGAATCTTCCAACACCAACTGGAGTAACTGATAATGCAGCCAATGAGATCAAGGCTTTTGATTTACTTCAATGGACTCGATTTGGTTGTTATGGTCACAGATTCAACCTTATTGTGAAAAAGCTTTAGCTATACCAGAACTGTCACGAATCATTGCAAAGCGGCGCAAACTGGTGACTTTTTTCCATCAAAGCACGAGCATAAATGATTTGTTAATGAGAAAGCAGCAGTTACTACTTGACATAGGTGCTAGAGGACACAAGCTCAAGATGGATGTTCCAACTAGATGGAATAGCACTCATGAAATGCTTGAACGAATGCTTGAGCAAACACCTGCTATTATGGCTGTTATCAGTGACCCAAACATAAGCAAGTCAACAGCCGCAACATTGAAAAATTATGTCTATACATTTGACGAACAAGCATTGGTTGAAAAACTTGTTTAAGTTCTCTCACCGTTCCTGAATGCAACAAACAGTGTTTGCAGAGACAAATCACCAACCCTTCATAAAGTTATCCCAATACTTCTTAAACTTACCAAATGTATAGAAACAAATGCTGATGATCTACCTTCAATTGCTAAACTTAAAGATGTAATGAGACAAGAACTTGACAATAGAACACAGGACAAAGATCTAGCTCTGTTGGGCTGTTTATTGAATCATACTATGAAGGATCTGGAGTTTCTATCTGACAGTGAGCGAGCAGATGGACATGCTCTGCTTTTAAAGGTTGCTCTTGATATGGCTGATGTTAAAGTGAATGTCCAAGTGGAACCAGTGACTAGTGATGAACAACCTTCAGACTCATTGCCACCTCTACCAATTGCACCATCACTACTAAATGTCAGAGATGACAACACTAAAACTGTGGTTACACTTAGTCCACCAAACAAGAAAGCAAAGGTCAATGTTGACATGGATGATTGGTTGCAAGATGTTGTTTGCCTTGGTGAAAGTCAACAGCCAATAACAGATGTCATCCACCAGGAGGTTTCTAGATATCTAGTTGCTGCTCCATATGATACCAATCTCACAATGTTACAGTGGTGGAAACAAAACTGCCAGTTCTACCCCCATCTTAGCTTACTAGCTCGGAAGTACCTAAGTATTCCGGCATCATCAGTATCCAGTGAGAGGGTATTTAGTCTGGCTGGACATCTTGTCAGCAAGAAACGGGCTCGTTTAAGTTGTGACAATGTGGACCTGATAATATTCTTAAACAAAAACATTAACTATTGGTAATGTCAGTGTAACAAGCTCAAGAAGAAACAGTATTCTGAAAAATGATTTTTGTGTTCAGCATTGCTCAAACATTACATGATTTTGCTGATAAATAGTTCAGTTAGTTTGAAAGTTTTTGTAATTGGTGTTTTTTTGTTTTGTTTAAACTGCTTTGATTGTAGTATTAGTAACTAATGACAAGCAAGAAAAACATTTCTTTCTATACTTTAAACAATTGAAAAATCACATATGAATAAAAGTGTTCTGGGGGATTGTTAAGTCTTTCAGCTGCATAAAACTGATAAGCCAAAGAAAGTTGCTTTTGAGGTTAAAGTATATATATATATATATATATATATATATATATATAGAGAGAGAGAGAGAGAGAGAGAGAGAGAGAGAGAGAGAGAGAGAGAGAGATTAACTCCTATACATTTTTTTAAATTTTAAACTTTTGAACAAAGATATAACTCTGTAACAAAAAAAATTAAAACTTACTTGTAGAAAGTTAGCAACCGATTATAATCGATTATCAGTAAGTTGTGTGCAACCAATGATCGATTATGAACTTCTAACCGATTTCCATCACTAATAGTATCTACAGTTTGTGACATACTTGATAAATACCACTTAACATTTCATGGCCTGATTCACTGAGCAAATCTCTCCTGACAGAAGTTTTGTTTTATTCCAAGTTGGCACTTAAATCACCAAAGCCATGACTTTCATTATTCATACTCTTTGTCATTTTCTCTGCCTTGGCCTTGATAATTGTAAACCAGGTCACAAAGTATCATCTAATTCTGTATTTTCTACAGTCCATGCCAATTTTTATTTGAACCCATCATTTATAATCAATATCATGCAAGTGATCCTGAAATGTCTGCTCATCCTTGAGACAAGCTTTGAGTTCTGACTTGAGCTTACTACAAACTTTTGACCTCGCCTAATCCTTATGAATTCTATGACACCTGGTATGCTTTTCACAGGATTCCTTTAGTTTCCATGATCCAATTGACAAATTGATTAGGTTAAGTTTACTTCAATGAAATTTCCCAACTTGTTTATCAAAACACAGCCAGCACTTAATTAGGTTCTCCCAGAAGTGCTTGCAGGTATCAATGTGATGCTCAAATGACTTTTCATGTTATTATAATAAAATAGAATATGCTATAATTGTACGGTTTACATTAAAAGATTAAAACCTGAATTTCACCTTTTTCACATTGAAGAAAATAAAATTCATCCTAACTGGTCAAAATATAATACAACTTGAAAGTGCTAGATGTTAAAGCATGAATGACCAAGTCCTCACAATCACAAGATTATATAGTTATCTACTTGAACTCATGTCATAATTAGCATTTTCTACTTTAAAAAAAAACATGATCTAATGGAAAATAATTTTATAGAATGATCCTGATGTTTATAAAATCCAGACCATAACTTGTAAATTTGACTTAGAAAAGTCCAAAACCCTGACCCAAATTAACATATTTACTTCTATTAATAAAGATCATAGTATTAAGCTCATTCACATAGAGAATAATTTAGCTGTGTTGTTTACATAAAATTAAATTAAATTCAATCAGGTCAAGCAGAAGTGAACTCAGTTTTGGACAAGGTCAAGTCCAGCAAACAATGGTACATTACTATAGCATGTAATGAAATAATTTTGTTAAACTAGCAAACAAGTAATTAAATTAAATATACATCACAACTTATTTGTTTGGTCTTTATTCTTTGAATGTTGACACCTGTTGGCATTTACCATCATTCTTCTTTCAATGTTATTTCACCATAATTATTTACAGTGTATTTAGAAATATTTTTCCAACAAAATATGTTATTTCTTTTTAAAACTTGTGAATTTTATAATGTTAATGAAACTTTATGGCTTCGATTTTCAATGATAAAACAAGTGATATATCAAGGTTTTATTTACCAATTCAAATTGTGATTTTCTTCATATTCAACACATATAGCCATGGTCTTGTATATTTTCTTTCAAAAAACTGGATCGATGCCAGACATCAAATTTTAAGTGGGTTTTGTGAGTAATCTGGGCAGGAGTTACTGATGTAACAGAGAAGTCCTAACTGTACATCTAAAATGACTGCATGAGTTACTGATGTAGCAGAGAAGTCCTAACTGTACTTCTAAAATGATTTGCATGAGTTACTGATGTAGCAGAGAAGTCCTAACTGTACTTCTAAAATGACTGCATGAGTTACTGATGTAGCAGAGAAGTCCTAACTGTACTTCTAAAATGACTGCATGAGTTACTGATGTAGCAGAGAAGTCCTAACTGTACTTCTAAAATGACTGCATGAGTTACTGATGTAGCAGAGAAGTCCTAACTGTACTTCTAAAATGACTGCATGAGTTACTGATGTAGCAGAGAAGTCCTAACTGTACTTTTAAAATGACTGCCACAATGGCCATCTCAAAAAACTTGTCACTACTTTCCCTGAATTGATGGTCATGTGGTTTTCATCAAAAGATCTAAAGATGTTTGCTTGGTTCTAAATCAAAATGGTGCCAATCTTATGTACAGCACAGCAGTTAATTTTAAAAAAAATATTGCAAAAGATTAGCAGATAATTTCAAATCTCAGCAGTAATTATAAAAAAATGGTTTTATCTTTAATTCCTGGAGGAGTAATGACAAGGTTTTTAAGATAGCTGATGTGGCCACCATATTGGATATCCAGGCAGAACCATTTTCATTTAGGACCAACTAGACTATGGGGAGAATGTGTGTCAAGGCAATTCTCTATTTAGTTTGGGTGGATTTGCAATTACAAACTGATATAAAACAGACAACAAACCATCACTTAAGTTCTTATGGTCTTCTACCAGTAGAGCTAAAACTGCCTCTGTGACAAATTGGTGCAGGAATCACTCTGAAAGGACCACTGTGTCTGCAAGGATATTCATGTTGCCCTGAATATGACAGACTCTTGACAATGTTCTTAAAGATGACTACTCATCAAAGAATGTTCCAGACTTCCACTCAAAGACAGAGTATGTGTACCTCCTTGATGCCCAAGTTACACTAATACTGACTTGCTCTCTGAGACAATCATAATGCGTTGGTGCCTTATGGAGAGCTAGAAAGACTAACCACAATTCTAGATTGTTTATATGAAGGGTCACCTCCTCTTGAGATCAAAGCTCTTGAAGGACTACATCATCTGGGTCCAAGTGCACAACCCATCCCAAATCTAATGTCTCTGTGTATTGGAGTGGGGTTCTGGAGCATGAATTTAAATGCCATTTAGAAACGGGTGACAATCAATCCATCAACTCAGGTTGTGGCAAAAATGGGTCCCCAATGGAGTCAAAGGGGATAATGGATCATTGTGATGTCTCAAGTTTTCTAGGAGTGAGAACTGGAGAGAGCACAAGTAAATTCTCTCATGAGAAACTAAGTCTGCATCCATGTTTAAAATTCCCAGGAGAGGCAAATATGGGCTGATAATGAAGTCTTTCCCATAAGACACACAAAAGAGTGTCAGAATCATCATGACCCTCCATTGTTTGATGAGAACATTCACCACAGACATAAAGTCCTGAGAAGGGATGAGATAAACCAAAACAAGTCACCATAAAAAAAAACAGGGAATGGTCCTTCCAATGAGATTCTGTGAAGAAACAATGTGCATCTATCAGTTGATGAAATACTAGAGGATGGCAGCCCCTGAATATCTCAGGTGCATCACTATTACCCCCATCACTGTGGTAAAAGTTCTAGGGGCAGAGGAAAGACAGTACAAGAGCATTTGGAACTGAAAGACCTCTCGGCCATGACAAATCTGGATGCTTTTCTTGTGAGACAGGGAAGATGGGACTGTGAAGTTTTGCATCCTGGAGAACTATGGAAATTGACCAGCTGTTGTTTACAAATCTAGAGTTTCCAGCTTCTGTGGATACCAAAACTATCTGGGCATAAAATTGTGGGCTTTTCATTATATTTTCACCCTCCTGACTGAACCATTTTGTAGATGGGTGTAATATTCTTCCCTTACATGAAGCAGTTTGGACATGACAAGGAATAGGGGTCCATGAGAGTGGAGAAAACAATGCATTTAACCCTCCCTTAAAGTAAAGTAGAATGGACCCACACATTGTCTGTGATGCCCAGCCAAACCTCTGTAAAAGTGGACCAGTCATTGGCACATGGAAGAGGATAGGGCTGCCTGAGTGGGTAGAAACTCTCTAGGGCAGATTATCTCCCTCATTAGTTAATGGTTAAAAACCCTAAATCTTCCTAGCCTGGCCTCCTTGACTGCCTAGCCAGGTTAATGACAGGCTGGTGAGGTTTTGATCTAATCCTTCTATTGCAAGTGAGTATATTAAGGCTGAATAGAAAAGTTTGAATATGGTCTCGTATGTCATTCAGAGTGACCATGCTTGTTTGCCAGTTTATATGGGCCTAGAGTCATGGCCAGATACCAATGTTGCTGGTCCAACAAATCCTGATATGATCTGGAGGTGATTATACCATTAAAGAGTGCTTTTGCCTCTTGAGGTACAGCTCTCAAAATGTTCTTACTATGGTCTGGTAAGATCTTGACATCTTCAAGGCTGCATCTCTGCTGAGTTGAAGAATCACTGCAGAAAGCACCACTGACATAGAGAGCATATGTCTGAATATCAGTACTGTAGAAATGTCTGGATATCATAACCATGGCCTTAGCAAGCACTGTAGAAATGTCTGGATATCATAACCATGGCCTTAGCAAGCACTGAAGCACAGCTGGAGATGATTACTCCTTAATGAGACTGAAAGAGGTTGGCCATAAGATGCTATCATGAATACATGAGATACTATTAAGTCAAGATTATTATTATAGCTAAATTGCCATTAATATGTCTATTTTAGGTTTTAAATTCTACTTGCCGGTATACATGGCAACTTTTATTTTCTCTTGCTGTTGCCTTGACCTTGAGGCAGATAACATAGCAATGGTATATGACACACCTTTTGTGAGTGGGTGGGGTTTAATCTCTCATTAGAATAATACTGGTGACACAGAGTCAATCAAATGTTAAGTTCCAAAAGTGTAAAGATACAGAATTGCAAAAGAAATTAGGAAGTCAAAACCCTTCCAAATAAACTTCAACATGAAGAGCTACAATTTGGAAGTTAAAATTCTTTAAACAGTACATAAAATAAAAGAGGTTAAAAAAACATTAAATCCTTAAAATATATGGTGAAAATATTTAAACCACATTCCTTTAAATATCAAAACATTTTCTGTGGTGGTACATTAGCATATAACCAGTAAGGAATGTTGTTATTTTGGTCTTAACACAAGAAAGGTCATCCATGGTGCCCAGAATAATTAGTGGAGGAAGAACCCAGGAAAACTGCGGTCATATATAAACCACTAACCCTCAAAAAACTACTGGTAAACTTGATCACACATCCACATTTGCCAAGCCCAAAATTTTAACCCATATGGGGAGAGGTGAGATGGTAGGTATTGGTAAGGGCAAGCACTTTTAAACCATTCAACCACCTCTTCATATGAAGATAAAAAGGTTACATCCATTCAGGCCCCTTGTGAGACTGAAAGAAGCCTGGGTCACTTTGAAAGTGTGTGATTAGGATTTTTAGCATAGCTTTAAAAAATTTTCAGTCATATCGTTGCAGTGAGGCAGTTTATAGTGATGTCTAGCACTGTCGCATCATGCTGCAGACATGTACCATGATGTCCCACCCAGTCACATTATCCTGACACTAGGCTGACCAGTCCTAACACTAACCTCTTAATGCTATGCATCAAGCGAGGCACCATTTTTGTAAGTCTGACTCGGCCGGGGATCAATCCCACGACTTCCCACTTCCACGGCGGACACTCTAATCACAGAGTTTGAGGGTCTTAGATAATGAGAGTATTTAAGAGATATAAAAATAACTGGTAACAATTGAGACTCCTTAAGGGTTGTGGCCCAGGTCAGATGCCCCCCCTCCCCATTGAGCCTGCATTCATCTATCTTAACGGCTTTAAAATTATGGAATATATGGTAAAGTATGATACAAATATAAAATATGGAGCCATGACCATAACCTTAAAGTTAAAACTCCCAGTCTGGTATACAACATACCTTCTAGTGATGATGTAAAAGTATATCAAGTTTCAATCCATAATCACATAGTTTTAATGTATAGAGCAGAAGGAAAAGATTATTAGAAAACATAAAACAATGAGCCATGACATTGACTTTGAAGATAGTATTTCTGTGGTATCAAACACACCTTCTAGTGATGATGTAAAAGTATATCAAGTTTCAATCCATAATCACATAGTTTTAATGTATAGAGCAGAAGGAAAAGATTATTAGAAAACATAAAATAATGAGCCATGACATTGATTTTGAAGATAGTATTTCTGTGGTATCAAACACACCTTCTAGTGATGATGTAAAAGTATATCAAGTTTCAATCTATAATCACATAGTTTTAATGTATAGAGCAGAAGGAAAAGATTATTAGAAAACATAAAACAATGAGCCATGACATTGACTTTGAAGATAGTATTTCTGTGGTATCAAACACACCTTCTAGTGATGATGTAAAAGTATATCAAGTTTCAATCCATAATCAAATAGTTTTAATGTATAGAGCAGAAGGAAAAGATTATTAGAAAACATAAAACAATGAGCCATGACATTGACTTTGAAGATAGTATTTCTGTGGTATCAAACACACCTTCTAGTGATGATGTAAAAGTATATCAAGTTTCAATCCATAATCACATAGTTTTAATGTATAGAGCAGAAGGAAAAGATTATTAGAAAACATAAAACAATGAGCCATGACATTGACTTTGAAGATAGTATTTATGTGGTATCCAACACACCTTCTAGTGATGATGTAAAAGAATACTAATTTTCATCCTGAACTCTCAAACCTCAAACAGGACTAAGTTACGGAGCAGAAAGGAAAAGGGACATACAACATTGATGATAGGACCCTACTGTAGTGCATGGCATGATTTTTGTAGATAATGCATACATATATCACATTTAAGCCCTAATTACAAATGGCTTTAAAAGTAGAAAGCAGAAATGAAAGGAGGATTTGCCATATAATTTGCTCTAGTTGTTTCAAGTAACATTTGGCATCATTTGTTTTACTAAATATGGGTATTTTTCTAATTTAAATTAATTTAGCTAAAAAGCTATTGGAAGAAAAAGTATTGCATAATTTGACAAAGTTGAAATTTATGGGTAGTAAATTTTGTGCTTTGGTAAAGGTTGTGAAAAGGACAATTTCATGAGTACTTAATGGTTATCATTTCAACTGTAAAAATAATAAGGTAGACTTTTTACATAAACAAAGAGCTCTAATAGCAAGAATGTATGATCAAAAAATTCATCTTATTGGTAATGAAGATGGTATAGAAAACAAATTTATTTAGAAGGTTTTAAATTGGTGGAGTTGAATGGCAATGTGATTTACTTTTTAGATGCAATTATTGCTTTAGTTTATCCACAACTAAAGTCCCTCAAACGGTCTCTCTACCATCTGAAAATAAGACTTCTTCATTTTAACTGCTAATTGTTGAAACCATTTCTGATATTCTTCATATGTTCAGCCAAGATGTGCTCTTGTGGAACCAGTACAACAGAAACACAATATATGTATCATACAAAATAAAATGAGATTTAATAATCAGGATAATCATTTCATCCGTGTTTTATTTGGATTTCATCTTAGAATTAGTGAAATTAGTCAGGGAACCAGACTAACTTAACAACACCCAAGACACTTTAAACTGCACCGATTTGTTCACATGAAGCAGGTGCCCTGAGTGGCCGAGTGGTCTAAAGCGCTTTCCGTTCCGGATAACTGCTGTCTCACCTCTGTCTGCATGGGTTGGAGTCTAAGATTCGGCTTATGTAGTTATGTGAGAAAGCTTGCCAGTAGCTTCTCGTGGGTCGGTGGTTCTTTCTGGGGGTTTCCTTGGGTTCTTCCTCTACCAATTTTACTGGCCGCCATGTATAGCATATCATGTGCTGAAAATGGCGTTAAAAACTAAAACAAATAAAACAAACACATGAAGCATCTGCATAATCAACCAGAAAGCAATGCATGTTTAAGATGAAAGGTAAATAAGATTCAAGAAAGTGTTAAAAAAACCAACACAGAAGAATATAAAGGAGTATTCAGATTATTGTGAATAAAAGCTGGAAAGGACACAATTACGTTTATTGGACATCAAACTCGTCAGGGTTGGAAGGTCTGGAATGGAACAGTTTTCATTTAAGTCCAACCAGACATCATATGAAGCCTTCTAGTCAAAATCCCAATGTCAACATAACCATCTGATGAGGTGTGCCTTAACAAGATTTTCAAGATGGCCACTGTAGAAGCCATTCTGAATGCCTGAGCAGTATTAGGGAAACACTCACCAGTTATTATGTACTTTTGAGAGAGTGACATGTGAGGTGAAGCTGTTTGCATTTGTAACATGCACAATGGAGATAATGTTGCATATCTCTATGCTACTTTGATGTAATGTGGTGGACATTTCTTTGGATACTAAATTGTACATGATCTAAGCACATGGTATAACAAAATGAATGCTCCAATGTGCTGACAAATTAACCAGAATTAATCAAAAGTACACTAACTTTAGCAGTTATTAGAATAGAGAAAACGAATTTTGCTGAAGCAGGCAATAGCAGCTTCTGAAAGTGCAATGAACGAATTACAAAATATCTGAAATGTAAAATAAATTATTGAATCTTTTTTCTACAATTTACCTCTTAAGTCAAGGAAGTAAAACTGACCATGTGGAACAAGAAGTTTATTTTTTATACAAGCACATCTTAAGTTAGCCCAAGCTGTATACTCTAGAACATAATTTACACCCATCATTCATTACATCAAAATAAAGGGAACTGAATGTTCTTCTAACAAAACACCTAAGATTTACAAAGTCTTTATTATACAGCCAGTATAACCAGTGAAGAAATCCTGGAGAAAAAAAAATCTTTAAAATTCTAACCCTAGGCAAAATACAAAACTGTAGAGTGCCACCTAATTTTCATTTCAGACCTTCAGATGAATGTGAGTGTAAAGCTTCATGGCAATCCTCAAGGTAGTTTAGAAGAAGTATTGAAAACAAACTTATGCAAATAGGCCATCCCATAAACTCTATTGGTCCAAGAGCATCAAAACTAAAAATTGGTATTACAAAAAAAACAAATTTATAGTAACAGTACAAAGGTATGCTGAAAGTAAACTTGCATCTCTTTATTTCACCAGAAAGTAACAAAAAAAAGGAAAAAGAGTATATAATTGCATAAACACAAGACTACACTCCATATACTATATATTACACAGTACAAAGTCTTATTGAACAAACATAAAACTTGAGGATTACAAATATTCCCAAAACAGAAAAACACAAAAATCTGTATGATTCCTTGACAGATATGCTGCTTGGACTTGTTACTCGAATGTAATGAACACAACTGCTAAACAATATCTACACTATTAGCTTACAATCAATTAACCTCATCAACTATCTCATTATGTAATGGCAGAATGTAAAAATGCTTATTATAGTTTGCTGCATGGTTAACATGGAGAAATATGGCATTTAATTCAATAAATAGTGAAAAGAGATGAAGAATTTTAAGAAATGACATAAACAGCTTATGTTTAGTCAATAACAGTAAATATCTTACATTTTAACATAATCTGGTTGCTAAATGTGTGTACTGTTATCATGACAGCTATGCTGAAACATTTGACTACCATGTACATACTGGTTAAAGATTTATCACTTTTATAAAACATTTTATCAGCAATTTTGTAAATTGTTCTTTATTTTGTGCTGGATCATTAAGAATAATGATCATGCAGTTTGCTGAATAACTCAATCAGGTAAAAACAGAATTAATTCCAGTTTCAAATACTCCCTGTGTCACTTGGCAAAAGGTAATGTAACAAAGCAGGGGTGCATTATTAAAGTCTGACAGCATGGCATTAAGCTTGTAAATAACAAAACCTGGCACCTTTACATTAAACTTGCACATAATGAAACTTTTAAATTACTAAATTATCAAAGTCGGTTGATTCAGTAAAAGAGTACATGTACTTTAAATTACCTTGCATATCACTAAGTTTACTATCACACACCAAACGTTCCTTGCAGTTTCCAACAGAATCTGTTTACCAGAAATATTTCCTGGATACAAATAAAAAAAATGTATACATGTATAGAGTTTAATGACATGTCAACACAACACTTAAGATACAGTACTGGTTAAAAGGTTTAAAAACATAACAATTACAAACTGCAGACAACATTATACACAAGCAGTCCTACGAGATAAAAGATAACGATATCAATTTCTTTAAAAGGCATATAAAAAAAATAAAAGGTACATGATATAAAAAATTTAAATATAGCATCAAAGTGTGTTATATAAAGTGCATATATTTTATAAATCTAAGATTTTCTCATCATAGAGCATCATAAAGCTTTTTAACAAGATCACAATAAAAAAAGTTGTTTCTGGTAGAAGACAATATAATCTACCACAGTCAATGGTCACTAGCCACTCTAGTCAAGGTTCACCCATCAAAAAAGGTGTCAATCATTTAATTCATGGATTTATAACTTCTAACCTGATTGTTAATTGCCAAGGGGTCATAACACTTGATTTAAATAAAAAATACATAGGTTCAATAGGCACTTTATTGTACATATAAAATAATCATTGGCATAATGGGGGCGAGTTGTGTCAGCACAGCACACTGCACCAGCCCAGCTCTGAAATTTTTGTTGTTTAGGAATGCCTCAGGAAGAGAGACTCGGGTTGTAGGGTTTTGATGACTGTCCAACACCCTGGTATGTGGAGCTGCAAGGGCTGATACAAAGTGTTTTGGAGCACTGATAACCGAAACTCAATGAGTCTGATCCCGAGGATTTCTATGATAACAAACATCAGTCGATACTCCATACATGGACTATGGGAAGCATGCATGAAGTATATATGGGTAGAATAGTTGAGTACATTTAACTACTGACACAAATTGGGGTTCCAAATCCATGTTGTGAATGCATGAAACTTGGCAAGGGCTTAAATAAAGTAAAGGGAGCACTGTGACTGTGGAACAGCGTGACTGCAACGAAGGTCCCCAAATTAAAGCTCTGTTGCTACCCAATTCTAAAACTATGAGTCTTAAATAATTGAAGATTAAAAACCACAAAGTAAGGGCAATGTGGGAAAAAAATTCATCCTACAACACACTGCACCATCTGAGCTCTGAACTGTTTCCATAAGAATACCTCAGGAAAAGAGACTTAAGGATTTTGTAGGGTTGTGAAGTGTCTGACACCTGTATGTGGAGCCACAAGGGGCTGATACAAGATATATAGGGACACTAATAACCAAAACTCGATAAGTCTGATCCTGAGAATTGTTTTGATAACAAACATCAATTGATACTCCATACATGCACTGTAGGAAGTGGGTATGAAGTAAATATGGGCATAATAGTACATTTAAGTACTGAATCAAAATGGGGTTCAAAAGCAAAGTTGTGAATCCATAAAACTTGGCAATGGCCCAAACAAAATGAAGTGGGCCCTGTGACCGTGTTAGAATGCAACTGTAACGAAGGCCCTCCCCTCCATGGGGATCATGCATGACATTTAAAGCCATAAAGGGTACCCATGGAGTGTTCTAACTCATGAACTCGACAACTAAACCATTGTCACTGATCTGAATCTGACAAAACTGAAATTTAGGCTTCTGCAACCAAGTTGTCAAATTTTTTTAAATTTAAATTTTGTTATTATTATTGGAAGTCTGTCAACTGCTTGTGGTAAAGTTCATGAACAATTGCAAATGTTTGGAATAAGAAAGGAATTGGTTGGATCAGGAAAATTGTTCGGTGTGTGCCCATAGCCAATTGCCAAAATATTGGTATATATGGTAGATTGTGCATATTGCTTTGCAAAAAGATACAAAATGAAAAAATACCAAGCTGGTACTTGAAACAAGAAAGTTGTTGTGGAGTTTTAACATTGTTAATCAATGTAATTATCCAGCTGTGCCTGTAAGTTTCTACCAAACATGGAATGAGCACCTTATAGTAAAATTAAACAATACTACTCCATCTGTTAATATCGGTAGTTCTGAGATTTATTCTGCATAGGCTGGGATGGAAATCTGATACTTTTTACATCTGTGTATTTTTAATGAATACTTACGACTGCTGAGGTGAAAACAGCCATCATTACTCAAGGTGACCTTGCAATATAGCGGAAAGAAGGGCGCTAAGCCAGTGACGTCATCATTTAAGAATCTGTGAAACATCTTGAATTTGTTAGCAAAGATTTGGATGTACTATTCCCATGAATTGCATGGATTCCGCTATTTATCCATTGCTTGTTTTAACAAAATTGAATGAAGTGGGCTCAAATGCTAAACAAGTCTGAGATTATGCTGCGACCATCACAGAAGGAATGGAAGTATTCAGCTCCATTGAAGGTACTTCCGGTTGCGCATGGGCGAATGTATTCAGAGAATTCCTAGTTCTACACAACTGTTGCTACTACAATGCCCAGAAGAATACAAAATGAATCACACATTATCTTTATCCCAGCTGAAATAAATGCTTCGTCTTGAAAGTCTTTGTCTAACCTTGGGCAGAGACTAATTCTCCAGTAGTGTCAAGTCATATTTGGCCGTTGATGGGCTAACTGTTGCTTGATATCTGCAATGTCCAACATGTTGAGATCAGCTGGTGTATCAGCTGCTAGCTGGTCCCATGACAATGCTGATGAAGACACAAAACACCCATTTGGTCACATGATCATGTTCTTTAACACAATGGAGAATCACAGGTCTGCTTCACATTATCTCTGTACAGTTGAAGAAAATGCTTCTTTCCATTTGAAAATGAGACCTTGATGTTCTTCACAGCTAACTGTTTAACCAATTTTGATGCAGTCCCTATTTTTTTGGAATGTCCACCTAAGTGGACATCTTCTTTCTGCAGATAATTCCAAATTAAATGCAGCATCGGCACTAAAAAACATGCATCTCTACCACAGCTACTGTATTATTGACTCAAACAACTGACATAATGTTTAATCATGTACTCCAACTCGGTCATCATGACTATGTATCTAAATTTAGTTACTAGCTTATAACATATACTAGCCGCAATGACATGTCTGGCAGAGCAACCATAGTAGAATAAAAGGGGCCGAACAATGGGCCAGAGAAGAATGCAATGTGTGTTATGCAAACTATATTTAATCAATTAAATTACAAATTATTGGCATTTTAATGTAGATGGAGGCTCACAATGTAAACAAACAAACAGACTGTATGCTGTCCATTTTAGGTTTCTAGAATAATCTGTTAGTAACAACTGTCATCTGCATCCAATATTTGCAATTTCTAGTTTTAATATTTCTAAAACAAATTGAACAAATGCTTGTGTTCAAAGAGATGTAAATCCAAAATTTATGGAATTAATGAGATTTTTCAAGGCTGGTGAACTACATCATATTTTTTGCTTGAAAACAGACTGGCCCAAGCAAATATGGTAACCATATTACAAAATAAACTCCTTTAACTTCTGAAACATCAGCAAGTTGACAGCATTTGGAATCCCCTAGCAACAATCAGGTTAAAACACAAATCAATGAATGAAATGACCAAGATTTGTGCATATCTTATATCTGTGTTTCCTTCTGCCTAGGAAGGCTACAAACAAATGGGATGGTGTGAAAAGACTTTAGGCAGCCAACTGTATATTTCATTTTCCAAATTTTATGAACAAATCAAGTCTCTGTAAGATCTGGATATTAATAGGTTGTCAAATGCAAGTTTTGAAAGGCTTCAGTTTGGAAAGGAATCTGAAAAGATGGTGCAATTTGATTTGAGCCTCTGCCAACAATTCATCAGATATCAAAATTGAAGAAAATAGACATTAGCGGCTGCCATCTGCCTTGTCTTGCTTGACACTTACTACCACCTGCCATGCCTTTCCTTACACTTACTGCCACCTGCTTTGCTTTTTCTGACACATACATATAGACTTTAATTCATGATGGATATTGAGAACACCTCTTGTTAAGTTTACTTACATATTTCAACATTGCATATAGTATACCTGCCAACAAATGACAAAATACACTCAAACCTGCCTCAAAGGTCAGCTGTATCAAGCAATCACTTGCAAACAGCTTTTCAAAGTCTCATAGCCCAACTATGAATGAATAACAGAATATCATATGCACTGGTGAGGGATTGGGAAAATATATTGAAATTTGTGGACTGCAATGAGGTTTTACCTAAAATAGGTATGGTTTTGTCCAACTGTAGTCATCTGAAATTATTGCTATGTCTCCAATTTTCACCACAAAAATCAGTACAAAACTGGTCTGAACATTTTAAAACCTTTGAGACTGATTTTGAGCTTAAGATTTTGTCAGTCAATATCAAATAACTTTATTCCAATAACATTACTTTTGATTGCCTGTTAACTCAAATTCTAAGTAATATGATCCAAAGTCTGGATCAGCACTTAACCAAACCCATGTAGCGGAATCATTGCAAATTATAACATTTCAGAGACATTCAATCTTTGTGAATTCATGAAATTCATCATAGTTGTGACTTAATTCACATACTGCATAATTAATTGCTGCTTCAGTAATTTACTTTTGAAATTCAACTGTCTAGATAGATTCCTAAAAACTGTATGCTGATAGATATTTTCTAATATACTGTATTATGGCCAGTAACAGTAACAAATAAAGAGCATCATTTCTATTCTTACATGGCTTGACACTACCCATATAACATGGACAAATATTTTCTGGCACAAAATATTTTTCTTGATCCCGATTTAGATCTAATGCCTGGCACTTATGGTGCATGCTGATCACTTTTATACATATCCTTTGTGAAATACCGGTAATATATTTACAAGGAAGACAGTTCAATATTAAATTAAAAAAATGTATGATATATTTATAAAAAAATACACCAAAATCAAAGATAACATTACTATATACCATCAATCACATGATGACTATATGAGAAGTCAATACGGACTTCAAACATGTACAATTTAAAATTATCAGCTATTCAATAAAAAACAAAGTTCTCAAAATGTTGTCAATCTAATTGTAAATTCTATATGTTGACAGTTCCTGCAATGAACTTAACTTTCTTGCCATTACAAATGAAGGATTTTAACCAGAGATTCCAATGCAATTATTTTTTTTCTTTGTCCAAAAAAGAAAGTATTAAATTTTCCTTCTATCAATGGGGTAGCCCATGCTTGACAAAAATAGTATCTAAACAATTAGCGTATGCCCTCCTTTTTGTCCTGTGAAACTTATTACATGCTTCACCAATTGTCGAGAAAGTCCAAGCCTGTTTTTCTTAGTGTGGAACACTGAAAATAAAAGGATACAGATACTGTCATTACTTACATGCCGTTTGAGGTTTCTTCACATTTTCTTTTCATCGCCTTTAACCAATATCTTAGCCATCACAAGTTAATTGAATAAGTTCTATATTCAACTTGAAAACAGTTATTAACTTCAAATTTTAACCCAAGTAAATTTACTAGTCTTTTTTCACAATATTATAAAACTTTAAGCAATCACAATCCATGTTCTGATCACTGATCATTTAACCTATGTTTATGCTTTTGCTTTATACCATAAACTGTTCCAGACTTAAAGTTGTGCAGTAAGGCTGGATGGCACCTAATTTAATTAATAAGAGTGGTGACTAATTTCGATTGTTCTTGGTATCTTTTGTTGACCAGTTAAATTCAAATTGTACAGCTGGTGAATTTTATTGAAAACAGTGCCTTCAAACTTGACATAAATCTTTAAAAAAAACTGAGACAAACTGTCACGCAGCATATCAGCCTGCCTCAATAGGGGACATAGTCACTAGGGCTGTCAACGGGTACCCGTGTAATCAAAAAAACATTGTTATATAGACTACTTGTCATATCACTGTAGTACTGTTTGCGGAATCCAGGCAGAAAATGCGTAATCCACATATAACATGCTAAAATTTCAATCAGCAATGATTTATTTACCCCTCTCATCTTTTAACATCCTTTACTGTTTCAAGCTTTCATATGTAGCACATTCAGTTTAGCACACATCGACTAGAATCCATCTTAAGACTTTTAACACCAAATATTATAAATCTTTCCACACGGTCTAAAATAAATGTCACATGAGACTGCACTAATGTCTTCATATTTAGATTGTTATTTTTTGTTGCCTTTTCAAATCCATCTGTGACATTTATGAAAAGATGCCTTCATATTTAGATTGTTATTTTTTGTTGCCTTTTTCTAATCCATCTGTGACATTTATGAAAGGAGATACCTTTGCTCTCATATACGCATTGACTAAAATATACTTTTTAGCACCAAATACCTTTAGATTGGTCTGCACTATATATTAAAGATTAAAATTAAAAAACCAGTCTGTTGTCTCCTCACTAAGCCATACAGATGCTATAAATAAAATCCGAGGTCGAAAGTAGAACAAGGTTTGCTATAAATAGAACATGATACGGTTAGGAAAGTGCAAGTTCATGGACAAGCATACTCTTTTATTGTAGTTACGTAAAGCAGTCTTTTCTAAAATACGGTCTGTGGGATTAATGGAATGTTAATAAAAACAAGATTTTTGGAAGGTAGATATACCGAAAAAGCGTAATATATGTTTACGCGCAATTTAGTGAGAAAAAAATTGTAATGATTACGCCAAAAGCATGTATGCTTCTGGGTACAAAGGTTAGTCTAAATAAATTCATTAATTAACAGCGTATGGTCCGATCATTCGCAGCAACCATGGTGCGGATGCTTCAGATCGAGTAGTGCATTACACGGTTGGTCTCTGCCGCCAGTCCAAATATAAAAAAGGCGGAGAACAATTTATTGGTCTAGGGTTGTACATGTCTTTCATGTTCTAACAAGTACTCAGTTACCCGTTAAACGGCACAACAGGTACCCGGGTCAGTTTTCCGTGGTTTTTGACAGCCCTAATGATCACAGTTATAGAAGATTTGAGACAATGTTTTGCTTCACATTTTTTCATTTGCTTATTTTTCCTCAATCTCTCGATAGATTTTTATGATACTAAAACACATGAAACTGCTCTATGACCTTGTGATCAAAGTCACTGTAATAAAAACTTTGCATTAAGGTTTAGGTTGAAGTATTTTAATTTGCCTATAATTCCTAAACCACTTTGATTTAATTTCTTCATACCTGAAATTTATCATTATGAACCTAAGATAATTCATTCTGTAACATGCTTGCCATCCACTTTGACCTTGGGGCTGATGAAACATTTTACAGTAATGTTTGATCTTTCGTTTCACTGCCATGGTTCTGGAAAGCTTTAACTATTATTACACTTGATAAAAAGAATGTGCTTCAATGAAAAATGTTTGTCTTTTTTCCTTATCATTCTGATCACAAAATTATCATTTTCTCATAAAAGAAGCACCATAAATGGACAATGCTGTCTTTAAATTGCAGGTTCCTACTAGATGCATTTTCATGTAAATGCAAAATCAGTTCCACTGTAAAGATATGCTAATAAACTATTTAAGGTTTTATTTTCCCTTTCTTTCTGGTTTCTTTGTAACTAGTCTGTATGGGATTATGTGCCACCAAACACCTGTTTATATCAGTCATGATAATTTAAGCTTAACTGTTTACAACCTGCCTAACATAATTTCCAGCTTAACAAGTCAAGGTTTTGGTTATCCTGGTAGCAGCCTCATAACGTTAAATTTTAAAAAAATCACAACATTTTACTGCTGTACTGTTTAGACTCACATGTTGAGTCCAATTGCAAATAACAAAAATCCTGATCTGCTGTCAGACAATCTACAAGCAGATCAAGGTCAATGTTGTTCTACTGATTAGTCCTAACAAACTGCATAAATAAACCCAGATCTGTCAGTATATAAATCATTTTTGTGCATTTTGCAGTTGGTCTCAACATATAAATAAATATTATGGTCTTATATTTATAGGCCCCTACTGTATTTTACCTTTGAAACATCTACTACTGCCTCACTTGGTTTGTCGTCCACAAGAAGAACTGCTGATTCAAATCCAGATTCCAAACCTTCAGACCTCCAAATGTTCAGTTTATGTTTGTCTGTGTCTGTGCCTCTATCCATAGATATCTCCTCAGGTTCCTGTAAATGTAATACTGGTCTACTTAATAATCATCTTTGGCTGAGTTCAGACTCCTTAATCATCATTAATAATGTGACTTACCTAGTCATATGGTCATTTAAACATTTCTGTCCCAATTAAATCTGACAAACCTTTGTCATGGTGACCAAATGATCAAAAATTCTTAAAGGTTACATCCCTGAGATACAGAGTACATTGCATGGAAACAAACCATGAAACATCTTGCCATCATGATTCCATGCATTTTGATGGAAATTCTATTGCTTGTATACCTTTGTGAACAACCTTTGCTCTGATGTCAATGCATACAATAATTAGACATATAAAAGAATAAATAACAGGCATATATTCACCCCCTTGGGTAAACCTATCAATACCTAAATCTACAAAGTAAATTGTTTTAAATGAAACTGAACCAAGTCAGACAGTCTAAGATGGATCAGGTGACAAAAACAGCATCACTAACCTTAAGGAGTCTTTGTTTACTGGGTGACACAGCTGAAGTGGAACTTCCTTCTGTTGAATCATTGACAAATGTTGACCAATCATCATTCAGCATTGGATTATCAAATGCATGCTCCTCCCCATTCTTCTCTCTTACCAATGAAATTACTCCATCATCTGATGACTCATTTTTGGAGAATGATGAGGAATTGGACATTTTAGATGCTACAGATTTACTCGGAGATTTTGAGGTCTTTGAAGGGAATTTTGTCTGTGGTGGAGGTTTAACATCTGAATCAATTGAGTTTGTGAAATTCAATTTAGCTGAAGAAGACTGGGGATATGTTCCCTCTGAGGAGATAGCTGTGGTCAGGTTCTCTTCACTCCCCGTGAAAGCATAATTCACTGCTTCGGGACTTGGATCTTTTGCAATGTGGACTGGATGAGTTGCACTCTGTGTACTGGGTCTACAAAAAATAAATACATCATGAAATTGCATAATTAAGATGTTGCAGAAATGTTGTTGTTATTGTAGGGTTTGACGCCATTTTTCAACACACGATAGGCTATACATGGCGGCCAGTATTATTGGTGGAGGAAGAATCTGGGAAAAACCCCGGAAAGAACCACCGACCCACGAGAAGCTACTGGCAAGCTTTCTCACATAACTACATTAGCCAAATCTTAGACTCAAACCCACGCAGATAGAGGTGAGATGACAGTAATGGAAAGCGCTTTAGACCACTCAGCCACTCACGGCCCCATTGCAGAAATGAGCAATATATCAAATACAGATATATACACACACTTATGCATGAGATTCATAAGATCAAATAATGTTCACACATTAAGCAAAGCAACAGCATGCCATGCCATTTTTGGTTTTCACTGAATAATTCAAATAACGATTAACTTCTTTTTAATGAAGCTATTAAAAATGGCATAAAGTGTGATGAAAAAGAAAATAACTCAAACTTCAGACTGATAGCCTTAAACATCAGTTCTTGTTTTAAGTTAACAAGAGTCTTTTGAAGGGACTGAAGCTTTAATTTAATAGGCTGAAATAATTTCCAGGAATTCAAGACAAGACCTTTGCTTCCTTTCAACTGTCAAGTGTTCGAACCAGCTCTGATATTCTGAAGCAAAAACAAGATTTTCAAAGCAGCAGCTGTGGTCCACATATTTCATGTCAACTTGGCACCATTTTCATTCAGAGCAAAGTAGACAACATTAGTGAAAGAAGCCAATATTATACTGATCATCCATTCTGGAAAATTAGTGACACAATGGTTTGTAAGACAGTTGTCATGGCAGCCACACTAAATGTAAGACTGGTACAATTTTCATATAGAACCAACATTGTATCAAAAGAAGCAAACAGCTGAATATTCCATGTTAATAGGGCACAGATAACAATATTTTAAAGATATAACTTTCTGTTCAGGAGTAGCAATAACAAGATGGCTGCTGTGGTCACCATCCTTAACATCAGATTGGCACCAAATTAACTGAAGGCCAACTGGACAGCACAAGAAGTCTTCTTGTAAAAACCAAACATCAATATGAATTTCTGTTCAAGTAGAGTTCTGATAACATATTTAATATACTAGACATCAAATTGACATCTTTGTTTAATGACCAGCTTGACATCATATGCAGTCCTTAAGTGAAAACCCCATGCTGATACGACCATCCAATCAGAAGAAGTAGAAATAACAAGATTTTCAAGATGGCCGCTATGGTTGCCATATCGGATATCAGATCAGCATCATTTTTTTTTATTTAGAACCAGTTAGACAGCATAATAAATCTTTTAGTGAAAACCCATGGCTGATATGACCATCCATTCAGGAAGAATAACAAAAACAATTTTTCAGCATTGCTGCAATGGTGTCCATATTGAAAGTCAGATTGGCAAATTTGATTTAGGACCAACTAGACATCATAAGAGGTCTTTTAGCAAAACCTCAGGCTGGTATGGTCTCTATTCTGGAGCAGCAATAACCAGAGTTTCAAGATGGCCACTGTAGCAGTTGTAGTGGATGTCCGAGCAGCATCACTTATATTATAGAACCAAATGGACCATCGGATGAATGTGTGTGTAAAGTTTAGAGGCAATCCAACAAGTAGTTTATGAATAGCAGAAAGAAACAGACATGTACTAACAAGCAGACGACAGAAAACAGACAGATGATTGACATAAGAACATGCCATAAGCTCATCTTGTCTATGGGATGAAAGTGTGTGTAAAGTTTCATAGCAATCATCCAAATAGGAGGAGTAGAGGTAATAAATTTGTGCTAATGCATGTATGGACATTAGACAATGGACAACATAAAATTACACAGTGGTTTTCTGGTATATGACCAATATTGTTAAGAACTATATAATGAAAAAACATTCATCACTTTTAAAAACATTAAGTTTGAACAAACTTAATATCACACATACATTTTAATTTTTCACATACAACATGTTTTGTGTATGGAAGGTTGCAGTAACTATGACAAAGATCATTTAATTCAATGCCACTTCACTCTGTAACTGTATCTAGCTACAAATATATTAACCATAAGTTTCTTGCTAGTGATATTTTGGAAGTGTTTAAACTATTTTAAAAAAACAATATGCCAGCGAACATAAAAAAATATCCCCGTTTTTGGCTAGTTGAAAATATTACAACTATCCAAAACGTTAACTATGAGCCTTGTTTATTATGTTGTAAGTATATCTGAAACAGTAAACCCCTTTACTGGTTACCTGCAAAACATTAACAGAATTGTAACTAGTTAATTGTAGTTTAAAACACCTGTTGTACAGAATGTGAACTGGCAAGAATTACAGCATATCAAAGCTTCCAGTTTCTAAAATCAATTGAAACTGTCAAGTTAAACTTGTTGATACAGTGATATTTTTCACCTGTTTTACAAGCGATCCTAGGTACATAATCCACCTTATATTATCATGTTCTCTACATTTCAGGCAGTAATTAGTACCAATCAGGCTGACTGTCAGGACTGCCAAGTGCAAAATGTCAAAGAAAAACAAAAGGTTTTGTGTATTTACAAATATGTATATGTGTTTGCATGAAGTTTGAGTGACAATGGTATTAATATTAGTATAATATCTTAGAATAGTACATATACAGCAATTGGCTTCAATCAGCGCTGTTGTATTACAATTTTAAAGCTTGTTTTTAAAGAAAAATTTGTAAAGTTGGTGCCTAAAACATTGGAGGATCAATATATTCTGAATAATGATGGTACAGTAATTAAATTTGGAAATGGCTAATGATGGTAATTAAATTTGGAAATGGCTAATGATGGTAATTAAATTTGGAAATGGCTAATGATAGTAACTCAATTTGAAAGTGGTTAATGATGGTAATTCAATTTAAAAAGTGTTTAATAATGGAAATTCAATTTGATAATGGTTAATGATGGTAATTCAATTTGAAAATGGTTAATGATGGTAATTAAATTTGGAAATAGCTAATGATAGTAACTCAATTTGAAAGTGGTTAATGATGGTAATTCAATTTGAAAATGGTTAATGATGGTAATTAAATCTGGAAGTGGGTAATGATAGTAAGTCAATTTGTAAATGGTTAATGATGGTAATTCAATTTGGAAATGGCTAATGATGGTAATTAAATTTGGAAATGGCTAATGATAGTAACTCAATTTGAAAGTGGTTAATGATGGTAATTCAATTTGAAAATGGTTAATGATGGCAATTCAAACTGGAATTGGTTAATGATGGTAATTAAATCTGGAAGTGGTTAATGATAGTAAGTCAATTTGTAAATGGTTATTGAAGGTAATTCAATTTAGAAGTCATAATTGATGTTAATTCAAACTGGAAGTGGTTAATGATGGTAATTTAAATTGGAGATGGTTAATGATGGTAAATCAATTTGGAAGTACTTTAGGAGACAAGCATATTGCATTAGTCTTCATAATTTTATCAAAGGCAATAAATTCCAAATATCATCGAAAATAATGTGACTAAGCACGTTTAACATATGAAATGGCACCAGATAATAAATATAATGTCATAATTTAATCACAATTTATTTCATATTTTTTTACTTTGAATTTTCTTCAGCTTGAAATTACAGATTTTTCAATTTAATCTGAATGGTGTATTTTGGGTAATTAACAATGACTTGTATTAAAATTGATTTATCTTTTATTCTTAAACTATTTGTTAGTTTTGTGTTTCCCAAAGGCAAGAACATTCTTCACAACACAAAAGCTTCAAACAGAACTGATCAAAGGTTAATTCCCTTGCTATGCTTCTGTTGTTCATCCTTCAAGTTCAAAGATGTCCATGACATCAATAACTGGTTTGGTTTCTGTGAGTCCATGAGTGGCTGATCAGGTCAATTTGTGCTCTGAACTTTCTGTAGTTTACTGGACTGGAGATGCCACTTGGTTTTGCTTGATATACAATGCAGTCCCAAGATTTATAATGCTTGTTCTTCTGTAATGTCTTTGCAATTATCATCATCTTATAGTCTGAAGCTCAAGTATAGACAAGACAACACCAAGTGTGAGATCTTCCCAAGACTCAGGGTCAATGTTCAAGTGTTTCAAAGATGACCTGACTGAGTCGTAGAAGCATTTCTTCTGAATTCCAGTGGAGAATCTGAGTTATTGTCCAGGAACATTTTTCTTCTTTCAGTCACAGTGACACTGATCTTTGATCTTTTAACTTCAAGCACAACCCATCCACAAAGGTTGCTAATTTTTATTTAATAGAAACAAAACTTTTAACAGAAAGATGAATGACCTTATTAAAAGAATTACTAGCATGCCACTACATCAAAGGGATGGTACTACAGCTGGTAACAAACCATCTTGTGCATCATTTATTCCACCCAATTGTCTCACTATTAAGTTAGTTATTAGTCTAGAAAATACATAAATAACACAATTTTTTAATTTAATATGCGATATTCTATCTTTAATTTAGTTTGCATGTTTAGTAAACCTTCATACAAGTTCTAGAAAATCTGGGCAAATTTCAGATAATTTTTCAATAATTTCAATGACTTTTCAAAGATCATACAAACGTTTTCTAAATTCAAAGAAATTTCAAAAGAAAAATTCACTGACTTTTTTTAAGGTTTTATGAACCATGGTCATTAATCACAAAGACAGTTATGCTGCCACATAGTAATTTAAAGTAAGCATGTACTGTTTCACAAGATCTGCAACTACACTGAAACAAAACATGTGTACTTACTTTGACAGGTGTTCTGGTCTTTGGATGCCTTTGAGAAATGGTGATTCCCAAATACTCCTTGGTGTATCTGTTACAGAGAACTCCCTAGGGGCTGGATTTTGTTTACTCTCTGCCTTGTCCTTCCCCTGGATGTTATTAGATGTGGGCTTTCCAAGCTGATCTGGCTCCAGGTCCAAAAGATTTAACTTTTCTTGGCTCTAAGACAAAATTAAACATGAACTTTTTTTTTTAAACAGAAAATTTCAAGAACCATTAATAGTATTTATGACATCACCTGAATACAAAATGAAAGTCAAAGACAAATATTAAAAACCGGTTCAGGTGATATCCAAATCAAGTGCAATGGTTATGATGCAAACATTTCAGCTGATGGCTGTTAAAAATTCTTTTCAATCTTTTCAAAAAAATTGCATAACTTTGGTCATGGGGTCATGGATTTGTTTGCCTTTTTAATATACAGAACTGCATTATAACATTGCATGTTATAACAAAGGAGAGCTGTAGTTAGTTCTCACGAGCTTTGAACTGAAATGAAGTTAAATAAATTAGTTATGAATGGTACAAAATTTAATGGTATCAAAGACCACAACTACATAATGAGAGAAAGAGTTGTATACCAAGGGGTTTTATTAATGAGGCACCACTGTAAAAACAAGAAAACAAAAACTACTATGATGACTGGCTACTGTAAATGCACATATTATCAATTAAATATCTTCCTCAAACAACTGCTGTAAACATCTCCCTCTTAGTGAGAGGGGTAGTTAACTGGATTTAACTACATTATCTAGGGAATGACCTCCCTTGATATTATGACCCGGTGTGAGTGAAAGATAAAATATCAACAGAGAACTGGGCAAGATTATTGGGAAGAAATATTGCAATATATGAGCCCCCTTATACAAGAAAAATAACAAATTTAATCAAACAACTTAATAGTGCTAATTTCAATTCAATTTAAATGATATCAACAGGATTTAATAAGAGTGTCTAATTTAGACATATTTCATCATCACGATGAGTGGTAAAAATAGTGCAAAGTCCATGACTGATTGCATCATCTTCCCCTCGACTGTGTTCCAACGTTTACTATTTTCTTGAGTCTTCCATTTCCGACTGCCTTGTCTTTCATGGACTTCCTAGATTTTACTCTCTACTCATCACTCTCTCCTTTCAGACCTCATTTTTTACTCCTCTCTTTTCTTTCGGACTCCATGTCCAGACTCTCGAGTCCCCCCTACTTCGGATAACTGTTTCCTTAGTGCTGTTAACTTTAGAACTTGTGCATCCAGCACTATACCATGTCTTTCTCGCAAGACAGACACCAAGACACCAGGTCCCTCCCTTGTTTAACAATTAAAGCACTATTCTTTTCTTAGGTTTCCTCCAGAATCAAACTTCTCTCTCAGAAAATTTTGGACTAAATAAATTCAACCAAAGTTGTCACTTTAATGCCTGAATACTCCCAAGATGTACACCTTAATTTCACTTGGTCAATCATAGGCAGTGATTTCTATAAATAAAAAATGCCTAAGACAAACATTGGTTTCGTTAGTCAGAATCTCTGAACTATGTTACATAACTTTTCCCTTTAAAGAATGACTATTTAACATGTATTGGAATTTCAGCTGTCTCTTTCTCAAACCCCTTTTAAGAAATCCCATTAATTATTGAAATGTAATACTGGCCCCTTTGAAGTTCTAATTCTGGCATGGAAGAAATTAAAAATAAAGGTCGAAATAACCCTTCCCAAATACTCCTCTGGTCTAAATGTGATAAAATCTTGATGTATCTTTAAGGTTCACTGCTTATTCAAAATCTGATACTTTACAACTACCCATCTTACCTGCCCTTGGACAGTGATGTGTTGTCCTGCTATAGCTACAACTTTAGCTTAAAATTCACTGTGACTGAAATTTTTATACAATGGACCTCTAACTCTCCTTCTCAAGACCCACTCATGAACCTAAGGGGCAGGAATCTGAAATAATAATCATGCATTAAATGTCTATCATTTGAGTAAAATATCAAAGTTTGCTAAATGTCCAGTGAGTGGTTAGGGAGTTTTAGACTGACAAGTACACAAATGAGAAGACAAACAGATGGAAGCAGAAAAGTATCACCAAAGATAAAGCATGGAGATAGAGATCTGAGTCATCACAATGTCTTTTGGTAAATCAAAATACAGTCCAACATCATGACATGTTTCCTACCCACCTTTGTTTTCCATGAAAATGGTGCAGAATGTTCATCTTGCCAGGTCCAAAACTGAAATAGAACAAAACTGTATAAATTCCCAATAGTTTATGTAAAAATGCACAAAATATGTCTAATTATTACATTGATGTCATTAAAAAGAATGCATAAAGCTTGAAAACCGCACAAAAGGCTGTATATACTCAATTATAAGTTGAGTCAAACTATAAGAAACAAAGATCTGATCTACTGTAGCAAAATGTGTCTGTTCTAGTGATAACTAAGGTAGGAATGTTTCCATGAAAGTAAACAAATACAACATATTCGTCTGTACTGCAAGCCATTTCAGTAAAAACTCTTTACATATGTAAAATTGTATTTCACCTTTGTGAAAAAACTAACATTTATGAACATGATTTTCATTCAAACTTGTGAAATAGAGGCCTACTTTACAAATGTGAAATGTTGTATTTTGTTCCAAATTTATGATCTTTTTCAAATAACCATATGTAAATGAAATTATTTTATTTTTAAAATAATTGAAAGATTTCTTCATATCCCTAACTTCCAGGTATCCACAAAGTTTGGTCAAGGAACTTTATTTGCAGATAAAGGTAAGAACGACCCAAACATTTTTTTAAAGCCTTCTCCATTATCTTTTTGAATTTTGTTCCTGATTTTGTTGCACTTTTAGAGAAATGACTTGAGAAAGATGAACAGTTTTACAGTACCAAAACAGAACATTTAAGGATTAATGTTATGCATATCTACACTACCAATTCATTTTTAATATATAAAACAACAGGTCAAAAGTTAAATCTAATATTTTTTTATTATTTGAAAACAATTTCATCAGAATACTATCATATTTTCACAATTTGATTATTTCTGCTTTTGAGACAAAATCTTTTAAGAACCAAAATTGTCACAAATAAAAGACACACTTTAGGAATGCTAAAATTAAGTATCTCCAAGTATTTTTCCAATAAATTTGTGCTACTGTGATGTTCATTTAGTATATACTTTTTTACCGGAGCATATGAACAACCATGTCATACGCTGATGGCATTTCCTTTGAATTGCATGAAGTTAGGTTAAGTAATACACTACAAATTTTCAAAACCTTTCCGTCAGGGTGTCGTCGGGCAAAAAATCTTGAGGGATTTTATCATTTTCATTTGATATGTATCATTTGCTAAAACTGTTGCTTCAAAACATAGAAGATATATCAACATGAAAGAGGTATTTTTTTAAACAAGTAAAATCAATTTTACTTAAGTATGTCACAACAACAAATGTTGATATTTCCTTACGAGAGACTCCCTCATTACAGTACTTACGTCTGATTCAAAATTCACTATAATTTTCTCTCCTGACTCAATTTTTAGCCTTGGAAACGAGGGGGGATACGAGTCTTTCTTTTCAACACCGGCATATTTTTGTCTGACGTTCACATCTACAAAATAATCGTCCAAAATGCATTCTTTCTCATCCAATGTGAACTTCTCCCATTCTTCGCCAATGGTTTCTATCAAGTCACTTTCCTCTTTGAGGATTTTCCTGGCAAGCGGGTTGATAGATGAAAAGTATGATAGAGACACTTTTTCCATTTTCTGTTTTAGAATTGGACATATGAAAATATTAAAGAGTATGCGTGTTGCATTTCACAATTACTAAGAGGCACCTTTAATTTCCATTCATCTGTCAGAAACTGATGACCCCATGACCCCAATGTTACTCATCTGGAACAGGTATAATATTTTACAAACTTCAAAACACGTACCGGAATAAACGTGTATTTAATTGTCCTAATTTAATAATTTCTATAGAAAGGTTCTCTTTTTAGATACACTCTAAACAATGAATCTAAACGAATTTATTCTTCCATTCAATGGTACGGCCTGCAATATGTTATATGAATTTCTGCTTCCGAACAGACAAGACAAAATTAAAGCAAATGGGTTTCGTTTTACAATGCTTTATGGTCAAGAAAATTATAATAATGTTGCGATATTTTATTTAACTAAAACAAAATAAATCAAGATTTTGTAGAATATATTTCCTGAAAATAAAAAAGTAATTTTGACTAAGGTTGCAGAATTAATATCTCGACATTTCAATACAAATGTAGACATTTTAGGATAAAATTGTATAGCAATGTCAAAATTAAAAGTTTGTATTATATTTGATTTGCTTAAATGACCTGGGCTTTTTAACCCAGAAAAGCTAAGTATCGTCTGACTCAATCATATTTGTGGAATATTTGATGCGTGGATTAAACAGAAAATTGCCTTTTTTACGGATATATTTTTATAAAATTATTGACAGTCGAAACGTACTAAAATCAAAACGTACCTAAACAGCCAAAACGATGCCTTACCATATGCAGTTCACCCGCCACATTAAAAAATATAGCATCAGATGCATAAAGTAAACCATAACAATTTGGGCCAATTAGGCCTTGACCCATTGATCTGCGCAGTTGATCAGCTTGGACCATAAGTGATAATTTTGTCTGCGTCTCTTTTTCATAAATACTAGCGATTTGAAGGAACAATAACAAATATTTAGCTGCATTAAAAACACGTATTCCTACCAAATTAAATTTTTACATTAATCAGATCAGTCCAAAGCGACAAAATTCACTGGAAATGTATGATTACACACCTGCAATAATCCACCTAAATCTCAAATTAATTTTCGGAAACTTGATGATGAGAAGCAATTACACAATGTTGTCAGTATCACAAGCTTTTTGTTTAAAAAAAAAGAAAAAAAAAGGTCACTGACCGGCATTTGTCTTGCAAAAAGTGTTCTTGCAGATGTGCGCACAGTAGCTCTATAAAATAATACCTTTACATTAATCTGATCTTCCATAATAATTCTTAACGACAAGTGAACTGGAAATATATGCTGATATATCTGGAAAATCCCACCTAAATCCAATTTAATTGTTGCTGTTTATCTGTTCTAAGTGATTTGGCATTTATGTTTACTTTGAGCAGTTAATTGTCACTGTAACTGAGTCGCGTATACACGATGTCGTCAGTGTCATAACTTTTACACTTACATAGTTCTGATCTTCGCTATTTCGCTGTTAGCCGTAGAAGAAACAACACAAACATCTCAAAAGATAGCATGTCTGTTATATATATATATATATATATATATATATATATATATATATATATATATATATATATATATATATATATATATATATATATATATATATATATATATATATATATTAATGTAAAGGGTCTTTATTGGTGCGCTTAAGTACAGAAAGTTTCGTTTAATTTAAGTAATGTGTTCATCAATCTTGCTTATAAATGGTTTTACTAATAAACATATTGCTTACATTTTGTGCAAATCTGAAAGACCCGTATTTGTTATTTATGTAACACTTTTTACGTTTGATGCAAAAAAGTTTTGATTTTAATTTACCTTTGTCGAAACCAAATATAATTCACATGTAGTATTTTTAAAATTATTTAATTTCATTAGCTATATACTTATCTAACTATCCAATTTGTTGTTTTTTTTTTTCATCCCTTGCAACAGATTTGATCTGCAAATTACCCTTCTTCGAGTATAATGGTGAGTTATTCAAATTAAAATATTGAAAGGGTTCTTAATAATAAAGGAAATTTCGAAGGCCATTATTCAAGGTATATTTTCTACGATGACCTAACAAAAGCAATATAAAACAGCCATGTCAATTCACACCTTATGGAGAAGTAGTATGAACTTTTATTCATTGTTACGAAGGTGGTGCGCTAGCAGACAGATTGGTGACCAGTCAAGTAAATGGAGGGATAAAAATATCACCGATATGTTTTTGAAAATCGTGTGAACAAAAAATAAAAAGAATTCGCCAGTAATACTTATTAAGTTATGGCTGATTGAAGTTGTCAGTTTTTTTTATTCACTTGCAAATTTGTTCATTTACAACAGTGTTTTAATTGATATATACTTTTTTATCATACAGATATCAGGCTTAAATTTAATATATTGCACAGTTCTGGACGGAGAAATCTGAATCTTTAATATCTCAGATATTTCTAGAGCTATAGACCACTTAAGCTGGTGATTTTCTCCAGCTTTGAAGGTAGCAATACTACCTGGTCATCCATCACTAACACCAAGTGCGATTATATTGTGAAAATATACATACTGGTGATTGAACCAAATTAATCTCATCTGAATGAAGTTAAACTTGAGATAAATCATAAAATATGTAAACTGTGTCTTCATGACACATGTATTTTGCCCGTGTGGCAAAGTATTGTGCCCTCATAACACGAGTGTTTTGCTCTGGTGTGCAAAGTACCGTGCCGATGTGGAAAAAGTATCTTGCGTCCAAGAATCTTGCATCGCTTCTCTTGTGTGTAATGCAAGAAATTAAAAAAATTGGTTAGTCTGATTTTCCTCTGATCCTTGCCCGCCTATTTGTTATATTTGATTATTTCTATTAGGGTGTAGTCCTATACTACAAGATGACTTATGGACGTTTCGCCTCATGGACGTTTCGGCCCAGGACATTTCGTCCCACTTTAATAGACAGTTTTCTCCACCTGGTACATGAGCGTTTCGCCCAATGGACGTTTCGGCTCAGGACATTTCGCCCCAAATCAATAGAAATATCGGACATTTATATAAATTCATCAGCATTACATCGTTGTCTTTATTTTTCTTTAGGGACCTACCATTAAGATTTAATTTCATACGTCATAATCCCCCCCCCCCCTCTCTCTCTCTCTCTCTCTCTCTCTCTCTCTCTCTCTCTCTCTCTCTCTCTCTCTCTCTCTCTCTCTCTCTCTCTCTCTCTCTTATATTTCTATTACATTCAGTGTGCCGTTATATCAGACAATATTTTCCACTTTTTCTTAATTTATATAATAAGGCTGATCAGAAAAATAAAATATATCTTTTACAGTGATAATTTTCTATAATGCAGTACTTTTATTTTCGCTGTTACAGAAACTGATGAAGACAGCTCCAGTGGCCTAGTGGTTAGAGCGTCCGCCGCTGAAGTGGGTTCGATCCCCGGCCGAGTCGTACTTACAAAAATGGTACTTACAGCTGCCTCGCTTGGCGCTCAGCATTAGTTAAGACTGGACGGTCTGGTTTCGGGATAATGTGACTGGATGGGACATCATGCTAAATGTATGCATTGTGGCAGTTTACAGTGATGTCTAGCATTGGGGCATCGTGCCGCAAACATGTAGCATGATGGCCCACCCAGCCATATTATTGGTATGACTCGACCGTGGATAGAACCAACGACCTCCCGCATCCTAGGCGGACGCTCTAACCACTAAGCCACAGGAGCGGTCCCCAATAAATATGACGTTTTAAACACATTACATTGTATTCGTTGTTGTTTCTCTTCCACATAATAGCTTATTTCTTTTAAAAATGCTGAACTTTACTAAGTTTTGTCAAGATCGGTTTAGTTTGCTTAAAAACCTTATGCCATTTATTGGCATTGTTACTAATTAATACTATTTTGAACATGATATTATGGTGACAGTTGTCCAATTTAAAATGGTAAGCATTGCAGTATTTTGTTTTTGTTAATCGATCGAAATCGGTATGCGTTTCGCTTCAAGTTAGAAAATTAACACTTAATTTTTAGTTTTCCCCAATATAGTGTATCATCGATCTTCTCGATATTTTTCACGCTCGAGTGACTCTTTACTTTCAGTCATCGAGCTGAATGAGGGGCGAGGAATAAAAATTGTAATTAACAATAAAGAGATGTAAAAACTGGTTTGAGACATTTATTTTCGAAATATTAAGCATGTATTTGCATGTTTAAATTAATACAAATCAATAGTCAGAATTACATCTCATGACAGGGTAGAAGTGTCAAATTAAATTTTAAAAAATGCATTGAAGTCAAACATCAGTTACTACTATACGAACTTGAAAATAAATTGAAAATATTAATATTCACAACAAGGTTTAATTTACAAATATGATCAAATTGTTCCGTTACGTATCGAATTGTTATTACTTCAGTGTATATTGGGTTTGCAAAACAAGCTCCATCACGTGAAAGAGACGCTCTTTATATAGAATTGTGAAAAAAGCGCGTTTATATGATCACGAAAGGTCAGACACCATCATGTTGGGAAGCAGGTTGCATAGTGGTTTCCATGTTTGTTACAGTTATGCGCGAATACAAGAATTGCATCCACTTTTAAAGGTTACTGAATATATTTAGAGCTTTTGCAACTACTATGGTACAACCATCTATCAGGCTACAATATTAAGGATAAAAAGTGAATCATTCTGTAACATATTTCCGAGAGGATCACCTATTTTCGAAGAGGTCACGTTTGTTGCCAATTAGTGTCACCTATAGATGCTTCCTGAAAAGGTCACTTGCAGACTATATTCTGCCCATTTTACCTAGATGATAGGCATCATAGCAGCCAAAATCAACGAATTTTAACAAGGCACACTAAAGCATATGACATGAAAATTGAAATACCAGTAGTGATGGGAATCGGTCAGAAATTCATAATCGATAATCGGTTCCCCTTAACCAACTGATTATCGATTATAATCGGTTACTAAGAGCAAATTTTAATTTTTGTTAAACAATTATTTCTTTGATCAAGAGTTCAATATGTTTATAAATGTACAGGAATAATCTCTTTTAAATTAATGACATGTATACTTTAACCTGACAATAATATTACATTGTGTTATATTTTTTCTACAACTTTGTTAAATGAACGCAACTTTTTATGGCTGATCAGGCAAATGTAACTGAAATACTGCTACAATCACCCAAAATTCTTTTGTTCATATGTGATGTGTCTATAATATAAAGTGTAGAAGGACATCTTTTTCTTGTTTGTCATTGTTTATAAATACTACAAAAGATGTTGCAATTTAACTGAAACAAACCAACAAAATGTGTTTAAATTTATTAACTCAACAATTTAACAACAATTAATGACTATATGTTCCTAATTACGACTCATTAGGTTTCATATTTGTATTTGTGAAGGGAATTAATAAATTTCAGGTCAACTTTAGTGGCTGGGAGTTTTACTAATATTTGTGCTTTGCATACATCTAAAAAGTAGTCTCCCTTTACACACAATCGATTATGGAGTTCACAATCGATTATCTGCTCAACCAACTGATGATCGATTATAATCGATAATCGGAACAACACTAAATACCAGTTTTTGCAAATCAAGCTATTTTTAAATAGAGCTTCATCCAAGAATGATAAAAATTAAGTCTAAACTGTCTCTGATGCAGATTGGCATGATTTCAGAACCTGAAATGAGGGGGAGGGCAATTCTCAAAATGCATTTTTGTCAATTTTCAGAAAAATATGGTCCACTTAATTTCATGAAAATTAACAAAGTCTATAACTCTTGATAGTGCCTTAAACATATTTATCGCTTCAGTCGCTTCAGTTTTAATTATTACAAATAATGAAAGCTATGCTATACCATGTCATATGTTATGTCAGCATGCTGAGGAATGTGTGTAACCTTTTCCCCGACCCCATATTTATTTTCATGAAATCTAACACAACTGTTGGACCTTCATTACAACTGTTTCATGTTCGTATAAATTATTTCAACAGAATATAGCCATGCTTAATAAATACTAAGCTTCAGAAATGAAAAAATATTTGTAAAGGGGCCATGATAAGGGGGAGATAACTCAGATACATGAGAAAACTTGCCAATAGCTTCACGTGGGTCGGGGGTTCTTTCCGGGGGTTTCCTGGGCTCATACTCTACCATTTATACTGGCCACCATGTATAGCCTATCGTGTGCAGAAAAATGGCATTAAACCCAACAAAAACAAATAAGCAAAACTCAGTGGACCTTTTTCTATGACCAGCATTTGGACTCGCATCACAATTAGTATTTCCAGTTCAGTACCCAATATAGAACCATTTTTTCCTCTCATTTCGGTGGTGATAGAAGAGTTATATTTATGAATTTTTTGGTATTGATTTAAAGGCAATTGTTTATTCTTGAGAAAATGAGCTCAGAATGGTTGTCTGTGCATTTTGTGTGACAGTGTACATTGAATAATAAGACCTTGGTGATGATCCAGAAGTGAAATCTGTGTTCTGTTTACATGCTGCTGTTTACAGTGCAGCCTCTCACAAAAGTGCCAATGAACCTTTTACAAGAACTTCACCGTGAAGTCATCTTTGGAAGTATTTTTGATTAACATGTGATTTCTATTGATTGTCACACAGTGGAAAGGTCAGTACTGAGAAATATATGTAGAGAATATATAGTGAAAATGTGATGTATATCCATTTTGAATAGAGTTTACTTGGACTAAATTCATAAAGGTATAATGTGTGTGTGTGTGTGAAGTTACCTGTAGAAATTAAATAAAGTTTTGCATACTACCGACCGACAATGGGGTTAATGTGCTAAATATTTGAAGGATAACTTTGCCTATGCACCGGTCATTGCAGATATGGCTGAAAAGACCTGATATGACCTGTAAATTGAGGCTTCGTACGGTAAATAGAATTTACTCAGAAATATGAAATATACATGGATATATTCAAAATTGTTGACAGCTTTAGACCTATTGTGTTTATTATTATTACCTCCTCTTAATGTATGGAAATAAAACTTTGAAAATTTTCAACATTTCGCAAAAATATTAATTTTAACTTCCACAGGCCGCTTAGTACTATAAACATGTATCCGGATATTTATTCTTGGGTTCCAATGCTTTGACATTCAAAAATTCCAAATTTATCTCAAAATATGCCCTAAAAGCAGACCACTGTTCTAGAACCGAAGCTGCCACAGAAAACGTGAAGCCAGAAACGGTTATGCTCCTGACAGTCCTATATCTAACATAAAGCTTGATTGGCATTCGCTTTATATATGTAATTTTTGCGAAAGTTAATTGAGTTTCAATGAAATTTTGTCAACTACTGGGCACCATATAAAGCCAATAGTAAATCTGCCTTTTGACCTAAAATATGGCGACTGACTAGGTCATTCAGGAACTATTTATTTGCTTTGAAAAGGCTAATCTATAGTCCTAATTAAATAATTAAAAATACTTGTGCCACAAGGTGGTCAATAACTGGAATATTGGTACAACTCACTGGATAAATGGTAAACTCTTCCATTCATATATGTCAGTAAGTACACTAATAAGTTCACTGCTCATGCAAATTAAATTACAATTCATGCTGGAGTGTCAGCTTTGTAATTCAGTTGAATAATCAGGCAGCTTGATACCAATTACTAAATATATTTTTTACTAAGGCTGACATATGTTTGGTTCTGGTTACCTGGACGACTCTATTTTTAACTGATGACTGCACATATATCTATTGAAAACAAAGCACAAAATACTACCCAAAACTGTAAAAAGACAAATAATACATGGAGAAAGAAAAAAAAAATCAAGGATAACTAGGATAACTATGATCAAAGTTAAATTTAGGATGCCAGTGACTTTTTTTGTCAAGTTTATGCCTCATTTAAGTTCAAAAATAAGTTTGTTAACCATTCTTTCCTTATTTTTTTCAACTACACTTGCTGTTTTATTTGACTTAACTTTTTTATCCAGATGGTTAATGTAATTCACCTTCTATTGATACATTGTGGTAAATACATATCCTTGTCAGAATCGATCACATGTTTATTCATTGGCTGTTGACCCTGGATTTGAATTGCTGACATGTGTAGAAAACATAACCACAAGGCAGCTCAGCGAACTAAAATGAATCTGCTTCTTATTGTCAGGTTTTTGCTGTGAGGTGCAATGCTTAATTTACATAATAAGAAAGGTCTGAAAATAGTACTCCCTCCAATGTTTTACAATTTTTTGACTGCTATCAAGGTGTTGATTAGTGTACACAGATAAAATAAATTTCCAGAATTATTCTTATCTCCACAGTGGTCATTTTAAATCACATTTGGATAAAGTAGACTTTTGTTACTCCATAGGCTACTCACTTTTGACATGGCACTGCACATTCAGATACATGCATTATGAAACTGGAGGCAAGATGTGTAACATTGATCTTGATTCATTTTAATGAATTTGATGGTTTATACTAAAAATTCAGAAAATCTAATATAAGTACATGAATGGAAAATGATAAGATCAGATAAGATGTAAAGATCATTGAGTGGCAGAAAAATTTACAGAAATTGGATTACAGTTTTTTTTTTATAAAAAGTGTGCATATTAAATAGAATAAGAAAGAACATTACATTTAAAAAAAAAGAAGAAAATACTCCAATAAGAAACCTTGGATCAATAAGTGCATTGTAAGAGCTATGAAATCGAAAGGTTATAGTATAGATATCAGTAAACTGGAGAAACAATGACGTATATCAAGTATAGCAAGAAAGAAAAAGATAAAACTTTGTTTTCACAATGCTCATTATTTAGTTTCTGGCAATATTTTGTTAGCAGGGTCCTTGGTGAGGCACCTTTTACTAAGAGCTCTTGTTAACATATTTGTCTTCTTTATCACTTGTGGCGAGCCCAAAATGTTGCTATCTTGTGAAATGCAGATCTAAAGTCCAGAAAAAATTCAAAAGCACCAGGAACATTTATTAATGTTACTGGTTCTAAGGTCAGAGAGAAATGTATGGAAATGGGGAATACTAATGATACAGTTTTATTTTACCATCCTAGAATATTGCATAAAATGTACTTACCATTAATTTGCATGAAAGTTTTAAATAAAATGATAAATGTATTAGTAGTTAGGCTGCAACATTGACATATTTAAATGGTTAAATTTATTGCTTTTAAATGTTTGCAATATTGGTAAATGTGTAACTGAAGATGCACCTATCTGTCAGGAACTACATATTACAATTAAATATTTTCACACCTCTGCTTAAGATGGCTGTATAGTAATTTTTTATCAGTCAATAATGGCTGATTTTCACATTGTCAAGAGAGAGACTGCATGTGTACTTCATAAAAATGACCACATTTTCATGGCCAGGCAAATACTAGTCTAATGCCGCTAAGGAAGGAAGATAGAAACAAAATTTTCCCTCCCCATAGCTTTCCCACCAGTCAATAATGACTTGTCATGCCCCTCCCCTTCCCAGTAACCCTTCAGTGGTTACCATACTCCTTTTTGTCAATCTTGGCTCAAACCACTTTCCAGCAAATGAATGGGTGATTAAAATTATCTCAAAGGATCTCTAGATCTCAATCATCTAGTCCCTCCACCTGTGTCATCCCATTTAATGACAGATCCCAAGTGATTCCACAAAGACATGATGCAGAAGGAGATGGATCATTTACTCAGAAAGCGGGCAGTTGAGATAGTTTGATAACTAGAATCCCGGGGTTTCTTATTCCAAACTTTTTATTGTTACAAAAGCCAATAGGAAACATTGCAGTTATAGAACCAAACAGACACAATAAAGTTTTGTTATATAGCTGCCCAGAAGTTCAAGATGGAGATGGTATAGTCTTTTCATCTGTCTGTGTAGTATAACAAATTCATAATCAGTTTCAGCCTGTCCAGTACTTATTTCCACTTATTTATTCACATGCTATCATGCAAGTACCTTCATTTCAGCTTCTGTGTGGTAGTGTACCAGTACCATTCCCTATCATTCATGCTTGAAGGGGCCCTGAGTGGCCAAGTGGTCTAAAGTACTCTCCGTTATGGATCACTGCCATCTCACCTCTGTCTGCATGGGTTCGAGTCTAAAATTTGACTAATGTAGTTACGTGAGAAAGCTTGCCAGTAGCTTCTCATGGGTCGTGGTTCTTTCCGGGGGTTTTCCTGGGTTCTTCCTCCACCAATAATACTGGCCGCCATGTATAGCCTATCGTGTGCTGAAAAATGGCGTTAAACCATACAACAACAATCATTCATGCTTAACCTTAGGTCATGTGCCATCACCAGAACTTTGGACTGCTATATCCCTTATCAGGATGTCCTCCACAGTGTACCTTGACATTATTCTGCAAAAAAACATTTAGTAAGTTTGCTTTTAGTTCACAATATGAACAGCTTTCTCACACAGTTTAGGGTGGATAGTCAATGTAGGGAAGTCAGACCTTGTCCATTTTCAACATTTTGTTCATGGTATGGAGTTTCTAACCCATATTTCTAACCATTTATCTTACTGCCAAACACTTCAACCTTGTGTATTGGCCACATATGTAGGGATGTTCATTTTATTAAGTGAGTTTCTTAAACTTTTTGGCCTTCTTATTTTAGTGACAGACCTGCTCAGCCTTGGATGCCCTTACATGCACCCTCTGAAGATGTCTCTGCTTGCACAGTGACACCTAATCTCATGTTGTTTAGATTGCTAGTCTGACCAAAACCAAACACTTTTTGCTTCAATGGCAAAACAGGGGTATGCCATTAGAAACCCAACATTACAAATATCTTGAAGTCCCCCTCTTCCTTGGTGGGCTATACTTAACACATAGTCCTTTTGTTGAAATGTTTGTATTGAGCTTTTATCCAAGTGTCCACCCCTCTGAAATGTGTAACTATGGAGTGGAACTTAAGGAGTAACCATTTCTTCATAGCAGTCCTGGATTTTTGTTAACTTTTACTGTAGTTGTTTTCATCTATTCCACTCCAGGTCTCAAAGAATGTGAACACATAAATATTTGATTGCTGACACTGAAAGTATTTACTGTTAGTAACCATAGTAACCATTGACTTGGGAATTGAGATTTTTCTAAGCATATTTCCTATTATTGGCATCATATTTGATATTAGATTAGGAAGAAACACTGCAGTTAAAATGTGTTGAAGTTATTTGTTTTTCATAGAAAAATCATCCCCTGGTATGTAACCATTAGAACAACAGCAAGAAAAAGAAAGAAAAGTAACTTTTTAAACTTCTTAAAAAATAAACTTCTTCTTAAACTTAAAAAATATCCTATGTTTTTTTCTTCTTCATTTTAGAGATTCATCGTTAGATCCACATCATGTAACCAAGACGACCTCCTGACAGATAAATCTTCATTAGCAGTTGGAGGTAAAAGTTAGCTGTTTTACATAATCAAAGTGATGTATATCAATAAGTTACACAAGATCTAGAAGGTCCAGCATCAACATAATTTGCAAGACAGAAAAGGAAACACACAAGGATGTATGCACACTCCAAGATCATTGATAGAGAGAGAGGGAAAACCATGGTAGCTTTGATTCATCATCTAAGATATATGGGTTTAATATTTGCCAAGATAGGCTGCCGCTGTGAGTTCTTGGGAAAGGCTTCCATTTCTTCTGCATACTAGTAATATAGCCAAAAATATGCTGAGAATGCCATTACAACCAACCAACCATGATAGAGACATGTTTGCAATTATTATACAAAATGTTTCATCCTCATAGCAAAAGCTCCTTAAGGTTAATATAAATCATATTTTGCTTTAATGGCTTCTTGTTGAAGATGATGCCTAAAAATTCTCAAGATTCTAAATGACTTTTAGGTCTCAAGGTTATTTTGCTTTTGGTAGCATGAAGCATTTGAGGGTACCCCTTCTCCCTCCCCTCACCCGATGGACATAAGTCCATTGTAAATAATGATTGTTTGTGAAATGTTGGAGTATTTAACTTAAAAAAATTTGAATCACAACAGCAATGGTAAAACATATATACCAAAATGAGTCATTAGATATGCTAATAAGGGGAAAAGTACCCTGCTGCTCATTGCTGAACATGTCTTTAAAATTCACCAAATTTGAAAATCATAGATTTCTATTATTAAATACACAAATAAATGGGTATTTGGGTGAGTGACTTTTGAAAGTATGACACGGTTATTGAGATCACATTGCTTGGTGCAACAGAAAACCAATGTAGCCAGTTGCAGCCGGTTATTTAATTTTATCCTTTTCTTTAACTGGATTGTTATTGTTATATTAAATAGTGTATAAAGTTGTCATTTTTATTAGGAGAAAAGAAGTCACAACAATGTCATTTCATATGCAGCTACTTCCATAGTTCATAGTGTCATGATACAAGTAGGTAAAAAGTGATTCAGTGAAATAATCCAGTGAGTGTCATTTTTTTAAAGCATTGATTTTACAAAAGTGGATGACCTTAATTAACAGACTGCTATACCCTGTGTTGCTACTAGTCAGGCTTATGTCCCATTGCTACTTGTCAGGCTTCTCTGCCTTATTGCTACTGGTCAGTCATCTCTCTTTATTGCTTTTTGTCAGGCTTATCTTTTTATTGCTACTTGTCATTCTTCTCTCTTTTTTGCTACTTGTCAGGCTTCTCTCTTTCTTGCTACTAGTCAGACTTCTCTCTTTATTGCTACTAGTCAGGCTTCTCTCTTTATTGCTACTAGTCAGGCTTTTCTCTTTATTGCTACTAGTCAGGCTTAACTCTTTATTGCTACTAGTCAGGCTTAACTCTTTATTGCTACTAGTCAGGCTTTTCTCTTTATTGCTACTAGTCAGGCTTAACTCTTTATTGCTACTAGTCAGGCTTTTCTCTTTATTGCTACTAGTCAGGCTTAACTCTTTATTGCTACTAGTCAGGCTTAACTCTTTATTGCTACTAGTCAGGCTTCACTCTTTATTGCTACTTGTCAGGCTTCTCTCTCTATTGCTACTAGTCTGGCTTCTCTTTTTATTACTATTAGTCAGGATTCTCTCTCTATTGCTACTAGTCAAGATTCTCTGCCCTATGTTGCTACTAGTCAGGCTATTCTACCCTGTGTTGCTACTAGTCAGGCTTCTTTATCCTAATGTTTCTACTAGTCAGGCTTCTTTAGCCTAATGTTGCTACTAGTCAGGCTACTCTACACTATGTTGCTACTAGTCAGGCTTTTTTACCCTACATTGCTACTAGTCAGGCTATTCTACCCTATGTTGCTACTAGTCAGGCTACTCTACTCTGTGTTGCTACTAACCAGGTTTCTCTCCCCTATGTTGCTACTATTTGTGCTTCTCTACCCTATGCTGCTACTAGTCAGGCTTCTTTATCCTATGTTGCTACTAGTCGGGCTTCTTTCCCCTATGTTGCTACTAACCAGGTTTCTCTCCCCTATGCTGCTACTCTACCCTATGTTGCTACTAGCCAGGTTTCTCTCCCCTATGCTGCTACTATTTGTGCTTCTCTACCCTATGTTGCTACTAGTCAGGCTTTTCTACCCTATTTACAGTATGTAGTTAACTAGCCAGGTTACTCGATGTTATGTAGCTAATTAGCCATGCTACTCTACCCTGTGTTGTTAACTAGCCAAATTACCCTACCATATACCTAATAAAAATGTATCTCTGTACTGCACATAGTTTTTTTTCTTCAGTGCCAGAAAGTAATATCTATGTTGCACAGCGGCCTTCCATTCCCCTTATCACAAAACGTGAGATTGAGTTCCCAAACAAGCACAGAGAGCCAAAACAAGCATGGCTAGAGAGTCTTGACACTTTACAAGATGACAAACTCGGTCTAGTTGATTTGCATCCAGATATATTTGGAACATACCCCAGGTAAAGTAAAAACTGTTTTGCAAAGATATTGTGCAAAATTTCAGATTTATTATGGCTATTTTCAAAATGAAATCTTTATTAACATACATTTTTTCTCAAATTCCCAGAATGTGTCTGCAAGAAATGTTTCTTATTTTCAGCTCCATGTGCAGATAATGAATAAATTAATGTGTACCAATTTATACTTTTGAAAAGAAAACAATATATGAATAGTTGCATAAAGATTGGTACAAAATAAAAAAAATAAGGCATCCATCATGTCAGAATAACTTAGGCTTTTAAATTTACAATTACAGAAGTAAAACAAAATGGTGTTACATGCTGCTTCCAACTATATCTAGTATAGTAGAATTTTCCAAAATTTGTACAGGGATATAATATTGGTTCAGATATATAGTGGACATGGAGAGAGTAGAGTTTCCTAATTCACTGTATTTGCCGACACCAACACATCAATGGTTTAACTGACATTGGTCATAGGATGTTTCAAATGTGATTGTCTTCGACTAACTTTTATGTGATGGTGTTAAATGCTATTATATAAAATACCTTTGCACAGCTTCTCAAAAATTACTCGTACATAATTCGACCATAGTTGACAAAAGCATCCTTGCATAGAGAACTTTTAATTTTGTTCTGATGATGCTAAATTTTGTTACTTAAAATAGAAAAACCTTTAAGCAATATTCTACAGAAAATGCTCAAAATAAATATAATTGTATTCTATCCTAATTATCTTTGAAATGTTTTGAATGAAATGACTTCTTTGAAACTACTCAACATAATTTGACCAGTTTTCACAGAAAACATACTGAAATAAACGGCTTTCAGATTAGTGCAGATGGTGCCACTTTGCAACCAAATATAGTTACTATTGCTACAAATAGAAAATCCTCTTATTGACTCTTCTAAAACCTACTAAAAGAAATTTGACCAATTTTGACAGCAAGCATGCAGTTATGAAAGGCTTTTAAGTTTGTTCATGAATGCTGCCAGTCTTCCATCAAATATAGCTAACATTTTAAATAATAGAAATTGTTAAATTTCTTCTAGAAAGCCAACTTAAAGAATGTGACCGACTTACAAAAAAGTGTACTAGCCAGAAGGCCTTTAACCATTATACAGAAAATGTGGTTCCACCATTAAATATCACTGTTATTACTAAAATTAGAAAAACTATTTCTTTTTTTAACTCAACATTTTCCCATTGAAAATTATCTTTATGATTGTCAGAGAATTTCTAAGCAAGTGATGACAATTTTATGAAAGTTTACACAAAAAAGTATTAAGTTTAAGTATTTGACATTGTATTTGACTTGTTCTGCTGACTGCTTTACCAATCCAAATACGTGGAATCCAAATTACCAAGGTAAGTGCCTTCTGTTATTAGATAGACCAGAAGGTTATTGAAATGTTTTTCAAACTAGTATATTATTTAATTGCTGGCTCTCACACTCAGCCAATATGTTGATTTCCTTTGATAATATTCTTAACATGATATATGAGTACTTACAAGATGAAAAGATGTAACTGCACCCTAACAACTAGATGATTCTCCACTTTGTCGGAGATTTTATTATATGATATGCTAAGGAAGATATGTGTCTTTCTTTTACAGAATTGATATTCTGCATGCAAATATACATTGGCAGAGATGGTACAGAAAAATTGTGAGTGTCTTTTCATTTATTTTGCAAGTTTCATTTTTGAGAATCATTATCTTCTAAATGGTATGCAGGTATCTTGAACCTGATTTCAAAAGAACTATGACATTTCTGGAGCAAAGTTTGCTAGAAGTTTACCCAATAATTGAAATAACCATGTTTTAAAGACCAGCATTATGATTGATCAAACTTTTAAATATGGTGAAAATTTAGTGAAAATTGGTAAGGTGAGTATGATGTATAGTGTATAAACCTGTGAGTACTTTCATGCTTGGCTAGGCTGTACAATGTATAAACCTGTGAGTACTTTCATGCTTGGCTAGGCTGTGCAATGTATAAACCTGTGAGTACTTTCATGCTTGGCTAGGCTGTACAATGTATAAACCTATGAGTACTTTCATACTTGGTTAGGCTGTACAATGTATAAACCTGTGAGTACTTTCATGCTTGGTTAGGCTGTACAATGTATAAACCTGTGAGTACTTTCATGCTTGGCTAGGCTGTACAATGTATAAACCTGTGAGTACTTTCATGCTTGGCTAGGCTGTACAATGTATAAACCTGTGAGTACTTTCATGCTTGGCTAGGCTGTACAATGTATAAACCTGTGAGTACTTTCATGCTTGGCTAGGCTGTACAATGTATAAACCTGTGAGTACTTTCATACATGGTTAGGCTGCGTACTGTATAAACCTGTAATTACTTTAATACTTGGTTAGGATGTACAATGTATAAACCTGTGAGTACTATCATGCTTGACTGCCCAAATAGCCTAGTGGTTAGAGCATCTGCCGTGAAATGGGAGTTCATGGGTTCGATCCCCAGCTGAGTCATACCAATGACTTTCAAAAAGCATTAAGAGGTTAGTGTTAGGACTGGTCTACCTGGTGTCAGGATAATGTGACTGGGTGGGACATGATGCTACATGTCTGCTGCATGATGCCCCAGTGCTAGACATCACTATAAACTGCATCACTGCAGACATCATAGCGTTATGACTGATTTTTTTAAAAAGCTACGTTAAAACACATAATCACACACACCATCATGCTTGGCTAGGCTGTATACTATCTAAGCCTAGAGCATCTTTATCTTAAACTAGCACCAGATAGCCATTGTTGTGCTGAAGTGCTGCAATTAAATTATATAAATATTTATTTGCCATCATACTTTGCTAAGCTTTGTAGTGTATAAGCTTGCAAGTATCTTTACCTTGAACTGGCACCATATAGTCACTATTGTGCTGAAGTACTGTAAAATTATGTAAATATATACATTCCACCCTACTTTGCTAGGCAGTTTACTGTATAATCTGTGATAACTTGTGAGACTATGCTATTAACCCATTAGTACCTTCAGGCTTGGCAAGACTGTTTACTATACAATTCGGAGTACTGTCATACTTGGCAATTGAAAAATGTGATGGAAAATGGTTAGTAGAATTTAGGCCCTGGCTTACCAATACAATCTGTGATGGCAGATATTTGTTTACAACATTATAGTTGGGTATAGACTCTTTATAGGAAAAATATGATAATGCAAATTAAAATTCCTATTTTACCTATAAAAAAACCAATTTCTTGCTGTAGGACTATGCCTTTGTTCGAAATCGAGCCGAAATGCCAGGTGGAGGTAGAAAGCCCAGGCCTCAGAAGAAAACTGGCTTGAAAAGACAAGGCAGCATTAGATCACCACTCTGGAGGGGAGGTATGCAGTGTCTGTTCTAGGATGTACAGTGGTGCGATTCACAATTTGTTCTTAAAAATTGCACAAATAATTGAACTGAATGTGCAAAAAATGTGCATCATATTTTCAGTCGCTGCTGTTATTTCTTCCTTAAATCACTCCTGTACTTAGACTTTTCCTCCCCTAAATTTGCAGTTCTAGAATAGATCCTTGATACATATGGAAATATGTCAGAAGGGATAAATGTGTATGTAATTTCATGTTATTTGCTTTTGTTATAAACAAATGTCAAAAAATAAGTATTTTGTGTGCCTGTCCCTGCATAATTACATGTATGCAGAGTTTTGCATTATCCTAGCTTTGCTACTGACGATACAAAACCTACACCATGGAATATAATTAAGAGTTAGTTTTCCAATTTTAATAATTAACATTTATATTTTTTCAGTATTTGTATTATTTTAAAGCATTTTTATTATCATTTTTATTTTAAAGTTTGATTGGATTTCTTTTTCTCAGGGCAACTTTTATGGAAAGGGATTGATGGAACCTATGGTTTTATTCACCATATGGTGAATCATATATATTTGGTTGCAAATGATGCACATAGCAGTAATGTTTTAATTTCTCATTATTTAAGATCACCTCCACTTGTTTCAGGTGGTGCTGCTTTTGGTCCACGAGGTCCACAAAGTTTTTATTACATGCTGCCGATGTCTGTTCGAACTCTTGGATTGCGTGTTGCCCTGTCAGTAAAATATGCTCAGGTACTTTGTTAATCTATTGTATATATTATGGTATAAAGATCTCCAACAAATAACCTAATATTTGAATGAGAGTATTTGACGTAAATGTTTTAATATAAAATTGGTATTTGAATATTTACTTGCAAGTTTGACAGCATTTTGCAAGATATACAAACAAGTTGAAATATAAACTATGCAACTTTACATTGTTTAAAAGGAATCACTTCAAACCTGCTAAATTACACGGAAAACTCTAATACGCAATGTAATCATAGAGTTAAGATATGAATAGCCACATTGCTCACTACATTGCCATAAGATAATGTTTATGGTGTAAAACAACAAGTCATTGAAGAACATGGTATAGAATATGGGTCATATCAATGCCAACATGGTATAGAATTTGAGTCATATCAAAGTCAACATGGTATTGAATAGGAGTAAATATCAAAGTCAGCATGGTATTGAATAGGAGTAAATATCAAAGTCAGCATGGTATTGAATAGGAGTAAATATCAAAGTCAACATGGTATAGAATTTGAGTAAATATCAAAGTCAACATGGTATTGAATAGGAGTAAATATCAAAGTCAGCGTGGTTTTGAATAGGAGTAAATATCAAAGTCAGCATGGTATAGAATTTGAGTCATATCAAAGTCAACATGGTATTGAATAGGAGTAAATATCAAAGTCAGCATGGTATTGAATAGGAGTAAATATCAAAGTCAACATGGTATTGAATAGGAGTAAATATCAAAGTCAACATGGTATTGAATAGGAGTAAATATCAAAGTCAGCATGGTATATAATTTGAGTCATATCAAAGTCAGCATGGTATAGAATAGGAGTCATTTTAAAGTCAGCATGGTTTAGAATAGAAGTTGGATCAATGTCAACATTTTATAGAATACGAGTCATATCAAATTCAACATGGGTCATATCAAACTTAAAATGGTATATAATAGCAATTATGTCAAAGACAACAATATCAATTGATTTTGGGAATCAATGTATCTAAGGTTTTTTTAATTAAATTGGCCACATGTCATTATGGTATAGTCAATTCTGAGATAAATGTTTGAGCGAATTACACACACTGCCTCTATTTTTTACTTGTTGATATGACAAGTTTTATGATTTCTCCTTCAAATATGTTCCCCAATCACATTAATGTTAGGGATATAAGCCTGCTACCTCTCGAATCCAGCCCAGTACCGCATTAGCATGTTGCAATGTGGTCGTCAATAGACGAAGTCCGTAAAAGGTAGAAGAATGATTGTCCAACACAATAACTCCAAATTAACTTCTAATGGTCCGATTTTACACTAAGATGGCTTGGATTATATGGAGGTGTAATTGTACGTTGTGAACACCTGGCGGTAGGAAGAGGAGGTAAGGGGCAAGTGTTATTGCCCTTTGTCTGTAGGACATAGAAAAGACGAATTTTCATCTTTTAGTAGGACTGGATTTGAGAGGTAGCAGGCTTATATCTCTAATGTTAATGTGATTGGGTAAGTATTCTTGGAGAAACATAATTACTTAAAAAATTTGCTTTTTATATGGAAACACCTTGGAGGTTTTATTTTCCGATTGCATTATTATTTTCCATAGTTTTGTCATTTCATTTAAACAAACAATGATGACAAAATGTATGAAATTTAAGCAACTTAGGACATGCATGATATGTGTCTCTCTTGCATAAAGTGATTTTTGGACTTCTACCTTCAGTTCATTTGCAAACGGCATTTGGTTTACGGCTGTATGATTAAGCTGGAAGAATGAATAGAGAAGTCTTGGTTTATGGAATGCATCATCTTCCATTTTGACTTGATTACATCATTAATTGCCAGGGTATTTGGAGGTGCTATAATCAACCCCATCCCCACCCCCATCCCAGTTCAAAATTATACATATGATGCCTGCCTCACATCCCTTTCAGATAATTTTGGAGTCACAGATGTGAAGACTAGTGCATAAAGCACTGGCACAGTCGCTGGCCACAAAAAATTATGCCTCTGTGCCTTTTGGAAACTTCCAGTATTAGCATGGTGTTAATGGGAGTGTGTCTGCCCTCATTTCATCAGCATAAACCCCACTGCGTGCCTGAGCTTGGTATTCAAGCCTCTAAGTCTAGGTACATGTGGTATATTTTGGACATTGATAATCCCTATGCCACTGCTTCAGTTGGTTGTGACCTGACACTCATGCCACATACCATTAGCCATTTTGGGTATGCAAAGTAGTATTGGGATCCACTGAGTCAGACAAGAGTCATGTGTTTCCAGTCTTTGAAAGAATATTAAGTGGTTTACTTGGAATTCCACTGTCTTGTAAGGTTGATCAGAATGTTTTCTATGCCGTCTCCAAGTTATTATGGCATATAATGGAAACTTTTTTATGCTCGGTATGGCATTCATTGTGATATTTTGCTGTGCTTAAAAAATCCGACAAGGATTATGTATGGGATTACATGGTCTGTGTTTATGAATACAATTAACATTGCTGCACACAATTCTATGGCTAATTTCCTAATGGTGTCAGCAAATTTTGATAATTGGACAAGATACCTGACTCTGTTCATCACTGAGGCTCCATCATTCATTAGCTATCCTTTCTATGCCCTTTGGTATTCCATTGCTGTTTAATTGTAGCATTGAGAATGCACAAGAGCAGGTAGCACAAGATCTCTCTCCAGCTTGATTTGGTGCCAGTACCAGGATTCTGAACAAATCAGTCTCAACCACATGTAGAGGCAATCGAGGAGGCCAAACACTTCCTGACTGCAACCATGTTTTAATTTTAGATGGAAGCTTTCCATTTCTGAGATGGATCAATAAAGGTGATAGGAAGCATGATTTTTCCTCCCCAACCCTCCCATCAATCATCTTTTACTTGCAACCCAAGCTTCCAGCCAACAGCCAGCCTGTAGGTGCCAGACTGCTTCATTTTCAGCAGGCTTGGTTCAGTCTTTTTCCACAAAATTAATGGGTGATACATGTTGTTTAGAAGAGGCTTCAAATTGTGTTTATCCATGTCATCTGGTCTAGAGAAGATGAAAAGATTGCATAAGAAGATCTGGTCATAGCTCAATAAACAGGTAGTGGAAAGAGTTCACAAAATGAGCTGCAGAGTTTTATTCCAAGATGTTTTTTTAGTGCTCAAAACCAACTGAAAATTCAAGCTTGTCCTAGATCTCATCTTTCACAGTAAAAACATAACCACACTGAGGTTCAAAATAGAAATGGCATTATCAGTCAGGTATTCTGTAGAGGGGGGCAAAATTATGATTAACCTAGATCTAGCCATTGCATATTTCTCTATTCCAATCTACCTGACTGTATGCAGGTTTCTTCAAAAGTACAGTATACCAATTTCATAACTCTATTCAGATTGACCGCATCAGCAGCTGCGGCATCCTTTCAAAACACATGATATTTTCAACTTTCATGAAGGACAGGAACATTTCTTTCCTTTATGTCAATTGGGCTTTCTAGTGAACTGGACAAGTAACATCTCAACCCATTTTTGTCCATTTTGATAAAGAGATTTAGACTAATCTTGACCTCATTTGCACCCTTACAGTGGCAAGTGGGAGCCAGTAGACTTTTATATTCTGGAATTGAAAGCATTTAAATAACATTTAATTTGTGTAAGGATCATTCTTTATGAAGGTAATTCTCATCATGTGGGGAAACTTATTTATATATATACTCCAACCTGGTTAATTATGGACTGTTAAGAGTCTAGTAAAAGTTATTAGAATGGCTTTTTCATGGTTGAGACAGTAAACTTCTGTTACAGATCAGTTTATAACCTCAATCTGTAATCTGTTTACTTTTAACCTCATCAAATGAGCTAAGTTGCCATTCTTTCTGTTCTGCTTTTGATGGCATTAGTAATTCAATAATTTACCTGTAGAAGTCCTGTTTGAAGAATAAAGCTTGTATAATTTAATTTGAAACAACTTTATGTTATGGAAGTAGGTCTTGGGATGCAAATAGCACAGAAGCACAGCTTCTTTCTAACTGGTATTGATCTTTTGATATGGTGGTTTAAAATCATGTAGAGGTGCATTCTGTTTTGACTCAACTTACCAGTAATTTTTCTTTTATCATAATTTTTATTTACTTTTGTCACAATCGATAATTCTCCATTTGATGAAATTACAGCTGTTTGTGCCATGCATTTTTTTGGAGGGATATACTGTTACCAGTGTTTGTACATTGCTGATTCATCACATCGCTGTTGTCATTTCTGCTCAATAGCCTTTGAAGAAACTGATGAATTTAAATATAGAAGAAACACCAATTTGATTTTCATATTTTTCTCATTACCAATCTAATTTTCATAAGCAATAATGAAGACATTCTGTTTCAGTTTAAAGGTATTTTAACATTCAGTTGTATTTAATGTTTGCCATTTTATACACTTTCAGAATGATCTACACATTGTGAATTCTCTCGATATTCCATCTGATGATCCCAAGGTAGGTATATACAAGATTGCAGAGGCGTAGCAATGATATTTTGCGCCCGGGGACGAACTATAAAATTGGCACCCCAGCGATCTTGTGACCGATTTATTACCCTTGTTTACTTATTATAATGTAACGTTGCAAGCCTCATTTTGGTGCCCCTGTACCTTGGCGCCCGGGGACATATGTACCCCCCCTCCCCCCCCCCCCAGCTACGCCTCTGCAAGATTGTAAAACAGTTAACATACATACATCAAATTCTTCTACTTTAAGGTGTTGGACATTTAATTTGCAGAGTGTGGGTGGAGCCATGCTATTTTTGGAGCTGAAATCTTTTCTTATAATTATATTTGTTCCAGATAATATCATAGATATAAAATTGTGTTATCTTCCTATAAATCAGAGCAATTTTGTTTTCTCCAACTATTGACAAACAGAAATTAAACGTAAAGGTGTAAGGCCCATGTTGTTGGTCCCAAAGATAACTGCTATACCATGGTATGTATCGCATTACTTTCAGAAATACAGTGGTACACAGTCTTTTGCATGACCCAGCTCTATTGGCGAACCCATTAGGCTAATTTGCACCAGTAAAATACACTAAATTAGGTCTAGGTCAAATGAAAAATGTGATTACTTCTTTGAATTTTATGCAGTATATAAATGCAAAATGTGGTTATGTTTTTGAACTTGGGTTTTACTCCATATATAAAATGCAAATTAAGACTCAGAATGGCAAAATGTTTAAATGTAACTGTTATTTAGGAAAAGACGAGCCATAACTTATTCTCAATTGGGTGCCCTTTTTTAGGTCATGAACACTGACCTACTCCTTGGGACCTCACTCCACACTTTTAAATGCCCAAACTCCCCAGTACTATCAGAGAATGTGGCAGGTATGTATCTACTTTAAAGGAAAACAGAATTATACCAATGCTTGTGCCAGCTGCATGTATGAATAAGTTGCTGCCTCTAGGTTTCACTGTTAACTTTTAGGAGGAGGAACTCCAGTAAAAATTTCATGAGTTGTATTCAAGACAGGCAATTGATTATTTATATGAACTGGAGAACAGTGATGTACATTCAGATCAGGTCTCAGTAAAGATCTACCCTTAAGCCAATACGCTCAAAGTGGCTTATCTGCACAAATGACAAAGTCCACTTCAGAGAAACCCAGTTTAAATAGGCTTTGAGTAATCTGCTAATTGTTTGCTCAGGATTTAGTTGATATGTGCAGAATGTATTTATAAATGAAAATAATATGTAATTTTGGGAGATATTCCTTACATATGTTCATGAATCTAAGTGCTTATGATATATTGTATTCTGATTAAATTGTTATCCATCAGTTTCAGTGTTCCTCATCATTCATGTACAGTAGTCCCCCTCTTATGTGGCCACTCCTGCTGCACCAGGAAAGTGGCCTTATAAGACGGGTGGCCGTTCCAGAGGGGAGCTAAATTTATTATGAGAAGTACATGTATATGTAATGTACGTAGTAAGAAAGCTACATACTTCAAAACATTAAATATCTTCGTCTAAATGAAACATTATTCATTAAAAGGTTCGTTTTGTTATAATAAATTTTATTTCAACTGAATATACGATACTATTTTATCTTTTTTGGTGTAAGTGTGATATGCGAGCGGGAATTGTTGTCATGCACATTGCAAATGGATTCAAAAACGTCATTTACATCTTGGTACATACATAATTATGTTTCCATTTGCTCCATTTTCCCATTGCTGCTGAAAATCCTTCTTATCGGTTATGACTTTGTTTATTCAAATTATTTCAACATAAACTTGTTTTTTCGAGTCTTTCCTACATAAAATTGTTCTGCATTCCCCCCACCCCACCCCACCCAACGTTGTCGAGTAGAATAACTGACGACTTTCTTCTAAAATAATGTATCCGTTAATGTGATGACATTTTAATGTTTGGTCATGTTTTATTCAGTTATTGCTGACTGTATGCGATTTAGTTATGCAGACAAAACTTGTGTCGAGTGTACGAAATACAGTCATCATAAAGGAAGCCATAATGTGTGGTCACATGATTTTTCCGGTCTTTGTCTGATGCATTGTTGTTTTTTTAAGGTTGTCTGTGTGTGTCAAGGTACAAAATCTATTTTTAGCCTATGCTGACCCTGTTATGATTATAACAATTACGTCTGGTATAATCCTCAAAGAAAAGAACTCGACATAGGTGTTAAACCACAAACTCTATCATAACATTATTGAGCCCATTTCATGTAAACATCGACTTTTATAGATAATTATATACTATAAATCATAAGTCGACACTTTTAACAGTGACTTGACACTCAGAGACGTGTATCTACGATAGATATAATCAAAATTGCTTACCTTACGTCAAGATTTGAATTAATTATTGTTTCTGGATACATTTGAAGAAACAAAAGTGGCCATTCATGAGGGGGACATTTTTAATTTTTTGTACTAAAATACTGGCCGCTGGTCACGTTAGAGGGGTGGTTGCTCTTGAGGGGTACTTTTGAATACAAACTAGTTGGTGCCAAGGGATTCTGGCCGTAAGAAGCGGGTGGCCACTGGTCAGGGGGGCCGTTCAAGAGGGGGACTACTGTACTTATCTTAACATATTTCACATTCTCAGCACTATAGATAAAGATTTTATTAAAACAAAGGAAACAGGTGAGGCCTTTACTTTACATGTGATAAGGGTGGGGGGAAGAGGCGAATGTCAGCTTAGCTGATATTTTGTTGTGACTTTGAATTCCGAGTCTGGTTCACCGATGAAAGCAATGAAAATTTGAAACCCACAAATTTGTAGTGTTTCACAGAATACTGTATACTTGTTCTAGGCACTACCCTTTGGCCTGAACTTAACCATTGGTCTTCATAAGCATTGTGGACAGTGTTGTGTCACATTGCTATGCCTGTGCCTCATCCATGACTTCTAACTAGCTGGACAGCATGATGCAAAAATACTATAACACTGGATCTAGACATCTGCGATAATGGATTCCATGCTTACAGGGCATCAATTCCTCAAGTATTCATTGAGTATCATCTTGATGGTGACTTCCATGACTTGCATCTCAGCCCAAACATTTTTGAGCCTCCTAGGCTTTCTCAGTGTGTCAGCAGACCTCATTGCCAGGGTTGCTTCAAATAATCCTTTTTTCATTGCCCACTGGATCAGTAAGTTAAAGGTTTGGATGACATTAAGTCCCATCTTAGAAAAAAAAAAGAGGACCTCAAATGGCTTACAGCATGTGCCCCACTGCAGGACCAGTTGCTAGAAATAACCAACACAGATGTTAGCTCATAAGCAGGACATAAACTCTTCAGAAGAAGTCATTACATATCAACCTTCTTAAGGCTATCTCATATGTTTGCACTCAGAAGCCCTTTTTTGGCTGTTGTCAGCTACAGTAAGAGCTTGGGATTGTCTCGAGTTGTGTCCTGATCAACAAATCCACCTCAGTGTCAGACACATTCAAATCAGTGTACTAGTACTCATTTTTCCAATAATATCAGCTGTATATGTGCGCACTGGCATCAACCTCAGGTACACTTTCATGTAACAAGATGGAATGCTAACCTTTGTCTTTCCCACAGATCCAGAAGCCTGTGGCATTCATGCCCTTTACCTGGAATAGTAAAATGGCATATGCCTTACTTCCATTACCTCGGATCTTCAGAAAATGTTAGAATCAGGGTGCCAACTGAATCTCGTAACATTCTTGAAATAGAGAAAGTCTTGGATCAGTGACTTGTGAATCAAATGGCAGAGATTTTCAGAAACAAAACTTGCCCATGCCATGCATGCTCAAACAGTAATAAATGTAGGTTTTCTTTCCAAATACAGAGTTGCACATATAGTTCATATTAAGAAGACTCTCAGAAGGAAACTCTTCACAGAGCATTTGCGTCACATAATCACTCTCAAATATTAAACCTTACATGTACTTCTGGCTATGGTTGCCAGAATAAGCAAAGACTATGCTCATACTTTCGACCCATATTATCAAAATTTGTGTCAAAGATTTAATGAGATGACTTGGTTTCTCTTAAGACAGACCTTGCTTTCGTTGCTATGAATAAACTTCAAGGCTGTCATTCTTGCATCTTAAAACAATTTTCTTCCATGGTATCCAAAGTGCACCGAAAAAATCAGAAGAGAGAAATGTCCTTTCCTACCACTTAAAAAAAGTGATGACATTATTGCTCAGATATCAATGCCATGGTTATCCATATAAGGAACTAACTTGGGATCACATGCATTTCCTATCAATTTTTGACCAGGTAGAATTCAAGTGGAATTACTCCCTTACCGCATATAAATTGAGCAACGGGTTGGAGGTTAGAGTTGATCTTAATTTCTGCCTTGGAGACTGCAGAGTCCAAATAACTCAACTTAGTTGGTCCAACAGCAGCTGATCCAGATCCATCATAAGCTTCATAGGAATGTAGATATTTCAGCTTAAGGATTTACAGAAAATGTTTTCACTATCAAATGACCAGCATGTAATTATATAACAACAGCTAACCCTAGTCCATAGGTTATCCATCAGAAGCTGCTTCATGTACGTTAGAAGACTGGAGTTTTGGCCATTTCTAAGATGAGGAGATAAACCTCCTCTTACCTGCTCTCTTAACATACATGTAACATGATGAAGTTAAATATTTCTACAAACAAATTTTTTTTAAGGTAAATTAATTCTTCAGTAATACTGGACTCTGGGTGGCTCCTTGGTCCATTTACAGATCACTGACATTTCACCTCTGTCCATGTTGGTTTGAGACTCAGTTTCAGCCAACATAGGTGCATGAGAAAGCTTGCCAGTAGCTTCCCATGGATGGGTGCTTCTTCCACCAGATATAATGGCTTCTGTGTAGTCATGTGCTGATGATTGGCTGTAAACCCACAAAATCATAAAGAATTCATCAATAAAACGCACCAAACCATAATGCAGGCACAATTTCTGATGCCCCACTTGCAGTTACCTTCCCCTATATTGTTTTGCATCCATTAAAGAAAGAACCGACAGCTTAAGTGTATACAATGCCAATTCCTGTATCCAAGGGGAGACTACTCCAACTTCCTCCAAATTTTAACATTGTTTTTAGACTTGGGTAGAATAATGTTGCTGGATTTTGGAGGTAGAGGCTGTACTTCAAACATTATGATAGGGTAAGTATTTTTAAAGGAACACATTTTACCTTTTAATATAAATTGTTTTTCAGATGTTACACTGGACTTTTTTGTCTCATATTTTAAAGATAGCCTAACAAGAAATTGTATTTAACATACCGGTATTAACATTTAAAAATAAAAGAATATAATGAACTAACGTAGAAAAAGCACAGACTTGGCTCCTGTTGTGAGAATATTAATTTTGTCTTGTTTCACAAAAATATTAAATCAAAACAGTTCAATGATGCTAATTCAGAAATTAAAAAAGGTCATACTTGCAATGAAATATTAAAAAAATGTCAGAATTTGTTTCCCATCAATTTCTTTCCTTGGGTTACATTTATAGTACACTTTTCACTTGTGGTAAATGTATAATATGTAATATGTTGAAATAATAGCATTGATCCAGAGTGAAGCTCATAAAAAGTATTCCTTGATATTGAATTGTTGTTCTTATTATTTCTGCAGTACATAGAAGATTTAATTGACACAAGATTCTGGGGATTTTCTGCACTCTTTGTTGACGAGTAAGTAGTAATTTTCTTAATATTTATTTTTGGATGGGTGGGTTTCCATTTACTTGTACCTAGGGTGAGGGCACTTTTTGGAGGATTGAATCTGATACTTTTTCCAGTTTTTACCACCACTACCCTCCATTAAAAATTATTTTTTATTTTAGTACCATATATACCTATGTTAGGATACATACAATTTGGGGGTTTGGTGGCTGAAAGGTCTAAGGTGCTCGCCTTTACATCTGTCCACTTGGGTTAAAGTCTTGGCTTGGCTGACATGGGTATATGAGAAAGCTTGCAATTAACTTCCCATGGATTGATGACTCTTCCCAGCTTCTTCGTCATGGAAGATACTGGACACTGTATAGCCTGTCATGTGCTGAAAAATGGCATTGCATCCACAACTAAACCACAAAAACTTAATAACCAATATGCAGTTGATTGATATTTTATTTGATTAGATATTCAAGTATCTATTGTCCATTTTAAAGTATTTTTGCATTTTCATTATCAGGAAAAAAGAATGCTTACAGTGACTTAACATAAAAAAAGCACAAGTTTATCAAGAATTTAAATTTATTTTTTATATATTGAGGAAATTTTAGTGCAAATAAAGTCAAATTCTCTTTGGAGATAGTTGTATCCCATGCATACTATTTTTATAATACTTGATCAATATTTCACATTTTATCTTTTTAGAAGACTTGTAGATTTTATACATTGAATGGATAACCCAAATCTATTGGTAATGAAAACAAAGTTTTGCAGTCATGTTGTATAAACAGTATTAACAATTGTATATGTGCAAGGAAACTCAGTTTTGGGAAAGAGAAAGAAGAAAAGATTCCTAATATTTATTTAACGCGTTTGACCCCATACTCTCAAAACTTTGAGCACAGAATTCAGGCTGAAAACCATCAAATTAAATATGATACTTGGAATATAAATGGGTCACTGAAATTGAGCAGTCTAGGCTAATGACTTTTTGAAATGCTAAAAATTCCAGTTTCATTATATACAGTCAAAACTTTCAGACTTTGAAGTTGAGCTTTAGTTTAGTTGCTTGATTTAAGTACTAAATCTATATATAACACTCGGTCAACTGTAAACAGTGTAACTCCAGATCTGATATGATGTAATACAGTGGTAGATCATTATGTGGTGACAGCAGATTTGGTTTTCAAATTTCATTGTTATAGCCATGCAAATATTGCATGGCCTAATTTATCTCAATATTGTTTGTTGCAGTGCTGACATCATGCCAAGAAATATATCACTAGCATTGAAAGAACTTCCACAATTCAATCTCATGCCTGTTTATGGTAAGTTGGCTATCTTGCTTGATCATTTTACATCCTCCTCATCTTCACATTATTATTAAAACACCTGGCCAAACGTCATGTGAATTTTCAGTATTGCCTGCTTTTCTCATGTGCCTTATTTAAAAGTCATTTGGCATGGATCATTTGTCATTTAGTATGCATCATGTGTCATTCAGTGTGCATCATGTCATTCAATCTGCATAGGTGGTGTTCGACAGTTTCGTATTTTGAATAGGGATAGAATTTTAAAGAAAAAGAATTTTCCCAGGTTTCCTCAATGATTTTACTGGGTATTTAAAAAAGACCTTGTATATCTTTGGTATTGTTCAAAGATCCATTAATTCCCTTTATTTTGATATATGATTGATGGGTGTAATATGGGTTACAGTGTGTACAGCTTGGTCTTACTCCAGATGTGCACCTTTCCAAAAAGTGCTTGCTCCTTATGAACATGTTAACTTCCAGAACTTCAGAGGTAAATAGTTAAAAACAGATGATAACTTAATTTACATTTTATGTTTGTGGTAATTTATTTATTGCACTTTCAGAAGCTGGTATTTTCTTGTCTGGCAATTAATTTTCCCTATTTTAATAGCTGCTAAGGATAGTGTACTTTTGATTAATTCAGGTTGATATTTTGAGCACAAGAGAGCAGTTATTTTAATTAACAGTGTGCTTAGATTGTGTTCGATTTCCAAAAGTATAATATCCTATGAAATGTCAGGCACATTACATCAAAGTAGCATAGAGGTATGCCAGCACTCTCTCCACTGTGCATGTTACAAATGCAAACAACTTCGCCTCACATACGCCACTCTGTCAAAGTACATAATAACTGGTGAGTACCCCATTATTGACATGCAGTACATGTCATTCAGTGTGCATCATTCATTTGTCAACATTCTTCACATTTTTTTGTGCTTCTAAGATGCTAAACTAATTTTATAAAACTTTATTTGAAATGTTAATTATAACATTCTGTCATGGTTGTGTTTTTGCTGGCTTCCCTAGCAACAGTTTGGTTTCCATATCAGCTTACTTTTGACATTGCAAAAATCATTATGGCAGTTTGATCAAACTCTATACAAATGTTCCTTAAACCCTGCTCCATGATGTAGAGCCAGTTTTAGTCAAATTTGAATGAAATGTTTCTTAGGACATGCACTGTCAAAGTTGTTATATTGGAGACTGCCAGCAACCAGTTGGAGTCCATAAAATACAAATTAAAGTTTTAATATTTCTTCCAAAACCACCAGGCCAATATCAGTGTATGGGATCATACATAAAGGACATCTGCAAAGATGGGGGGAGAGGGTGTTCAAATGTATACAAGGTGGGAGGGGGTGTAAAGGACCTTGCGCACGTCTGCAAGCTATTATTATTTGTTATGATATTATGTGTTGAACAGCTACTTTAAGCCTACTGTGTGTATTCCAGTATGTTTTGCTGACGTCCTTTATGGGCGATCCCTGTGTATAAATTATTTGTTAATTACAGTTAGTATGATTCATGCCACAGAACATATATGAATGGATTAGTATTAATACATAGGTCTGGCTCATAGTGCCTGAGGTTGATTACATGGCCCACATGACTGCCCTGAGGACCTAAGCAAGTATACATATAGACAAGTAAGATGCATGCACCATGGCCTGTATAAAACTCTCAACTCAGACCATAGAGCAGTGTATAATGCTAGATGGGGACAACTGTAGCCGGGGGGTGTAAGCCACATGCAGACAAAAGTGGATATGGGTGGGGGAAAGGAAAACATATTATTTATGGATGTCCTTTATGGGCAACCTTTATGCATGTTCTCAAGGGATTAACTTGTGTTATACTTTTATCAAACTTTATGATCATGAAAAAAGTTTGGAACAAATACTCTTCTTTCAACTAATTTCATACATTTATGATTTTATATGGATTTATTCTGTTTCAAGTCTGAATGTGTACAGTATGCAATGAACATCCAATTGATTTACTGTACAGTTCGCATTGAATCCATGTGATTTTCCGTGTTTTGGGTCTGAATGTGCACAGCATGCAATTTATATCCATTTGATTTACTGTTTCATATCTGAATGCTTACAGTATGCAATGAAGATCCATGTTTTTACTGTTTCAGCTCTGAATGTACAATATACAGGGAATATCTATGCAATTTACTCTGTGTTTCAGGTCTGAATGTGTACAGTATGTTGAAGCACGAGACCCTTGTGCTTACTCTTGCTGCAGTGGAGAAATTAGAAAAGAAATTGTTGCTACAGATGCATAAACCAGAGAGTGATGTTGCCTACAGGAAAAAACATTGATCAGAGGATTTTTGTTTGTGTCAATTTACTGAAGATGGGAGTACTTGATTTGTGTTTGTATGAAATAAAAATGTGTTTAAGAAAATAAACTTTTTAGGTTTTGTGCATTTTCTGTGTAAGCATGCTCAGACATGGGTATCACCTTTAGGGCAGCATCAATGTTATAAATCTGCATTACATTTAGTTTTTTAAGTGTGCGGCATGGTTGGGTGTTTACAGCAGGAACACAAGGTTATTTAGTGCTAAGGCAGTCAGAATAAAATACCTTTCCCAAGGATACACCACTGTATCCAACCCAAGCTGAAGTGATGGTAGGATTTGAACCCACACCCTTTCAATTGCAAGACCAGCATGCAAACCACCATGCTAATATGGCTACAAGAGAAAAGGGGAATACATCAGTACATACTCCATGCAACAATTCCTTTACAACATTCAATGTTCTTTACAGACTTAACCTAAGACAACAAGACTTCCACTATATCAGTTAAAACTGATGAAATCAGATTGGTCTTTAAGAATTTCCATGTTTCACTCCTCAGGTATTCCATATTGCAGGTATAACTCATAAACACATTCAATATATACTTTTCAGTTTCAAAACCATCTATTGAACATTGAAAACTAACTAATCTCAATCATAAACAAAACATAGTTTTTACAAATTGCATCCAGGTATAAAAACCTTTCAGTTTTTAGCTCTACTCTTGATAGACAACAAGAGTTTTTTTTTTTATCACTACTCCTCCTAACTACTCAGAGATGGCCATAAAACTTTATACAAACATTCATCCCATGATCTGGTTGTCATAAATAAAAATGGTTCTGCTCAGGAATCCAATGGCCAGTATGGTAGCCATCTTGAAAATCTTTGTTATTGTTACTCTTTTGAATTAATGGTCAGATCAATGTTAGGCTTTAACTAAAAGATTTTGTATGCTGTTTAGTTGGTCCTAAATGAAAATGGTGTCAATCTGACATTTAATATAGCCACCATGGTAGCCATCTTGATATCCTTGTTATTGCTACTCCTGAACATAAAGTAATATCAACATGGTGTTTTCGGTGAAAATTTCCAAGGCTGTCTAGTTCATTCTCAATGGAAATGATTCTGCTTGGGCATCCAATATATCCACCAGTGGCAATTTTGAAAATCTCGTCACTATTCCTTAGGAATAGATGGGTTTGCTAAGAAACTTCTTATGATGTCAAGATAGTCCTAATGAAAATTTTGCTGATTTCCAATATGGTGACAATGGCAACCATCTTCAAAATCTTATTACTTTATCTATCTGAACACTGGGAATGTGCATGGTTAATACTAACACTATTAGTCTGTCAATTTGTGTAGCCTACTGCTCAACTTACTACGCGTTTCATTGATCAGGAAGTATTGTGTAGCCTACTTGTGAATAACAGAAAAAGCGTTTCATTCATCCTTGACTCTGTCAAGGATTTTGTCCAAGTGTCCCACACAAGATTGACTGCAATCAACGATGTGATATTGACAACACCTGGTGATATATGCCTGTCATCAGCAGCAAAACTGATGTGATATCACTCTCCATACTACAATGATTTTAGGAAAATATTCATATTTTCAAAATATATTGTCAAAATATTCATCGATGATGTGGGAGTTTTTCTTAAGCTTTTCGATGTTACATCCTGGTAGCTTAAAAATGTAAGCAATTCTGCTTCTGTGAGTGAATATTTGTTGAATGATAACTGTTTATATGCTATATTACCCTTGCAATGATCTTGAATCAGTGTTTTTATAATGGCTTTGTTGATAGGCTTGAAGTTGGATACAACCTGGTTGTGATGAGATATTGTTTCAATGATATGCAGCTGGTCTTCATTGGGATATTTGTTTGTTTAACTGGAAAATAATTGTAGTAGCTCGTCACTTGCTTGTTTATGCTCATGGTTAGCATCCATTAGCATTCCAGTCTGGTATTCCATTAGTCTTATTTTTGTATGCAAAAACTAGTAAATTATTTGTTTGCAGCCCATTGAATGACATTGTTCTGATATTTGGCCAGCTATAATATATTTGCAATTGTGCTAACACAATTTCCATAGCGGGAATTGCAGTGGGAAAGTTAACACCAAACTTGAATGAGATATCTGATATCTGATATCGCAGTGATCGATCTTTCAACATTATTTATATTGTTGAGCCCTGGTGATATGGCATGTGCTCGTGTTGCCGCTGATAGCAACGGTATATATTTGTGATTTCTTAGCCGTGCACGTGGATAGCTTTTGTTTGGGGATATTATGAATACCAGCAACACCAACTCCTATCACTGGTGCTAGTTTGTATATGGATGAGAATGTGCTGATTCTGGCTTCTGTTCCATTAACCATGGTGGATGCAGCGTATACAATTTTCAGTAGCAACAATACGTCTGAAGTATTTTTGTTTTACTGTATGCGCATCAACGATATATTTCAGTTGGCTTTGCCACAAACATGCTTGCACGTATATGAAATACTGAATGTCATTTGGGGCTACCAGGGATTGGTTCATCAAATAAATTGCTAACACTTAAGTAGGCAGCATGTTGGCCACCAATAGAACAAAACGACGACTCCTTTTTCTTCAGGTTCCACCACGAATGTTTCCTCATCGTTTTGCTTCAATATCACTAACATAGATCAAGATGATCCACTAACTGGAAAACGCCGTGAAATTGTGTTACATATTGTAAATGTTGTCACGCCGAGTACTGAGAACCATATCATACCAGTAACATCAGCAGTATGTTTGATAGATTTATTGAGTGGTGTCCATAATGCTGATCTAGACACTAATGTATATAGTGTTGATTGGGACTGTACGGTGAACTACACCATCAGTAATCTTTTTGATGTCAGCATGCTTAACATCAATGACTTCTGGATTCCAACAAAATTCATTAATTGTAACATGATCAGGGCCGGCACTTCCGCTAGGCGAACTAGGCAATCGCCTATGGCGCTGGGCTAAGAGGCAAATCATGATGGGTGGGTTGGGGAGGGTGTGAGTGGGAAGGGGGGTGCCAGATATCTGATCTTGCCTAGGGCACCAAAATGCCTTGCACCGGCACTGAACATTATAAGTATATTCAGATCTAAATGAGGGGCTCAGAGTGGTCTAAAACGCTCTCCGTTATGTATCACTGCCATCTCACCTGTCTGCGTGGGTTTGAGTCTCAGATTCGGCCAATGTGGGTATGTGAGAAAGTTTGCCAGTAGCTTCTCGTGGGTCGGTGGTTCTTTCTGGGAGTTTTCCCCGGGTTCTTCCTCCACCAATAATACTGGCTGCCATGTATAGCCTATTGTGTGCTGAAAAATGGTGTTAAACCATACAAGAAGATCTAAACGTGGTCCCTAAGATAAGACCAGTAATCGTATTACTAGACATACTGAGATCACCAGACAATTGCATCACCACCTTTAGCAATGTATCTCAGTTTTGATCATGGTGGCTTTGTTGTGCACGTATTTTTTGATGCAACACCATAATCTGAATTTTGGTTCTCTCACACTGGTAATTGTATTTCTGCTCATGTTGAGATCGCCATATATAGTGTCTCCAATTCTTCTGACATGTCCAGGAATCTCTCCCATAATTGTAAGAAGCAATTCCTCAGAGTTTTTAATTTTTCCATTTTTAGTAAACATCAACGAAGTTACTTTTGGTCACAAACTTGGAACCCGCAGAATAATATCAGTCAAGGGGATATTGCTCGTCCTTAACTGTCCTCACTGAGCCTGAAAAACAACTTCATTTTCGTTAACACTGGTGAGGCACAAAATATTAGTGAGCTCATATTTGACCTCAAACAGGTTTGCATATTTTGACAAGTCACCGTTGAACATGCCTTCAGCCGATTTTCTGTAAATATCAACCATTATAAAAACTATTAACCTGTTTAAAACGTTGGATGGTTATGGCATCTTTTGATATATTCATGAACAACTTTATGAGGTGGCGCTGATAACCTTGACACAGCATTAAATATCACAAGCAATTCTGGACTGCATATTGGGGAATCCATTACTGTTTGTGTTTAGAATATTGAATACCAGATTGGTAGTATGTCACTGGCTAAAGCCACTAAACTGTCAAAATTCCTTTGGTGGCACCAATCTATAGAAATCAAAATAAAGAACTCCACCTGGATTAATTGTATATGCAACCCAGTAACCAGAACTTTCATTGAGACTAATGATACTAGTTTGAACATGGTTTGGTTGTTTGGGGTAATTGATCATGGATAAAACACCTCTTAGGTTTTTTATATTTAATTTCTTAGCAACATCAAGTAAATCAAAACTGAACATGGGAAGCTCGAAACGCTTTGCATTTAGCAAAGTGTACCGGGCAGTTTGAAGCTTTTTAACTTTACAAGGAATCATTAACATTACCGTGATGATACGACATAATAACATCACGAGTGATTTAATTACCATCTTATCCGCACACAGAGTTTTGCAATGGATCATGAGTGACATGTTTTCCAGTGGGATATCAACAACTCATTCGTCCACCAACACCTTCAGGCAGCATTGTTTTGTCTAACAGTATAACAGTGATTGCTCTATAACCACCAGCAGGCAGTACACGAGCTCGGAAGTGAATATCGACAGATTATCCAATAATATATTGGATATAATGTTGTGAAATCCCAATGACATATCTACACACCAGAATCAACATTCTGATCACACCCCATGAAAAGCACATGCAACATAATTATTATAAACTTTCAGAAACACTTCAGAAGGTTTTATCAGTCTGTTTATTTTCAGAGAAACTTTACTAACCCCAAGCGTGTCAAACATGATTGGACACTAGCGTTTTCCTGAAACGCGACGACTATACGTCATGGTGATGACACTTTTGCTGTGATGCTATCTGTCATGTGAATAACCCAGCAACATTACTCTGAATACTGTCTGTGGTCGTCAACCATGAAAACGCTGATTTACCACCCAAGCCTTTGAAAGAGACCAGCTGTTGTTCTTCTGCATCATTGTTGCAGACTTTAAAAAACAAGTACCACAGTGTGTTTAGGACCAAATGTAAATTTTCTAACGTGTCTGCAGAATCCAAAGACATGTAATAGTGGAATTACACCTGAAAATTCTTCACCGTTTAACACTGATTGACACGATACAAATCCCAAGTGATGTTTTTAGTCATTGATGCAGCTTCAGTTCCAGCTGCATTCAGTCTCACATTATTGCACTCAGGCTGATCAGTGGTATACTTTGCAAACATCATTGACAGACCAGCTGACCTCGAGTAATCATCACGGTATCTTGCAAGGCCAAGAATCATTGTAGCATCATCAACATTTTCGAGACACAATTATTCTTTCTATCAATCATGTGTGTGGCACTGTTAAATAACGCCATGCCACCATTATTAAAAAAACCAACTAGATCACCAATTCCGTATGCTATATTTTCTGCTTTCAAAAGTCTACCTTATTCAATTTTTTCATGCGAGTCAGGTACACACGCATCATAAGAATAATACTGATAATCATGCTCAGAATCATCATTAAGGACTGGTGGGGTCCATGTCTAACGCTGGATCGGATACACGTTTGGACATATTTGCTGTCGTCCAACACGAAGATCACTTCCCTCTGAGGTTAAATCAGCTAATTCTTTCAACTTTTATTTGTAGCTCAATTGATTATTTTAGTGACGTTTGCAGGCATAACTTCGGTGCTAGGCAATTTTACTGGCTGAGGTCAGATTGCTGGCGCGCTGTATATTAATCGTGAAGTATTCTCAGTTGCTGAGAATGCTTTACAAGCAACATCACCAACAATACCAATACCTTTAACACAAACAACACCATGACTGGTTCACGGTGATCATTGTGTAATATCAACTTATTTTCTTGTCACTTATCTAATTGTATCAATCACTGCAATAATCATCAATAAGGGACTGATAAACATTAATGTCTATGATACCGCCTGAAAATAATATGACAATTAGCAGCTGCTTCATTAATGATTTATGGGGACATAGAAGAGCATGTAAGACCACTTCCCCTGTTACCTGTACCAGGAGCAATGAGACCACATCCAGTTGTTTCTTCTTCTGCAAGATGAAATGAGGAGAGAGAGAGAGAGAGAGAGAGAGAGAGAGAGAGAGAGAGAGAGAGATAATATCTCTGGGTAATGGTACTCTTTAAAACTTCTTTAACTTGTTTTGAAAAATCATTCATCTATTTTATCAGTGATTCTAGATATACAAAACTCCAAAATACAAAAAAAATTTCTTCTGTAACACTGGTGGTGATTGGATCTAATGACTCATCTCGATCTGAATATCCTGTTGCAGCAAGCACGTAAGCTCTCTCGAAGTAGTTTACGACTAAATCGGTCTGGTCGTTAATGTCTTGGTCTTGATGCAACAGTATCCATTACATTGATGACCTTCTCATAAACTTTTTTAATACCCTTGAATACTTGCATTTCTTCTTGTAATTGTGGCTGAACACGAACTATTTCAACTGGAAGTTCTCCTAGAATCTTATTTGTTTTTTTTTAAAAAAGTTCTTTCTGGGATTTTCCCCCAGTTGCTTTAGCGGTTTCCTCTTACATGGGGAGAAGACCCTCTGTATCTTTTGTAATTGGACTGAATAATTCTGCTACATTCTCTGCAAATACCACCAGTGATTCCTGATTGTGTTGTAGTTGTTTGACAGAATAAAACTAGACATTTCTTGATTACATCAAGCCATTGTTGAGCCAGTTTAGCAGTACTAAATTCCATAGTTAGCACAGAGTCGTTAATTTTTATTGATGTAATAATAATAATTTAATTATGCCACCTGACCCATGCTTTGGAAAAAGCAAATTTTGTAGTAAATTATGTTTCTCCGAGAATACTTACCCGATCACATTACTTTAGGGATATTAGCCTGCTACCCCGCGAATCCAGCCCTACCAAAAGACGAAAATTCGTCTTTCCTGTCTATGTCATATAGACAAAGGGCAATAACTCTTGCCCCTTACCTCCCCTTGCTACCCGCTAGGTGTCACTTCTTTAGTTTTTAAGCTGAGCGATATATAAAACACGAGGATGCTCGCATGGCGGGGTGGTTGGGAGGGTTTCTTAGTAATGTGATTGGGTTAAGTATTCTCGGAGAAACATAATTTACTACAAAATTTGCTTTCTCCTTTAAATACGTTCCCCAATCACATTACTTTAGGAGAATAAGTAATAGGAGGAGGGAATGCGGAGCATCCGACCTCCACCCCGGGTATCCTCTAGGGAATGATGGCTGGATTCCCCATGTGAATGATAACCGGGTCTCCTAATTTTCAATCAGCAACGCAGCCCAGGGTCACTTGATATGTGACCCCTTTATACGGTTAAGAAGATAGTTATTCAAATCTTCTTACCTACGAAAATTTATCTGGCGAATCCAGCGAAGCTAATAGGCTGTGCTGATTGTTGCACATGGGTCTGGTGGGCATCTGGGCTGCCAACACCGGACCTACTAGAATCAATGTTTGCCTCTGCGAGTACAAACTTGAAGATAAAACTGTAGAAGGTTGACTCTGCATGTCAGCCAACAGTTTCTATAAAGTGACTGATTTGCGAATTCTCAAACCCACTACAGCCATGAAGCAAGGGTTTGAATGGTGATATCTCATGTCCCAGCTATCACCAGAAGAAAGAGGTGCTTGTATGTGACCTGACTCACCTGTATGCATTGAAATGGTGCTAGAGTGCACAAACAGGATCTTACATGGCTGTTGATCCTGACTTATCTATAAAGAAAGCGAGCTAATGACGACTCGTTGATCGCCAATGTATGGTAATCTATTTTGGACTACGAAGCCTGGCTGCGTCAAGAGGACCATCAAACCCTCTGATCGGAATGGAAGAGAGTTCGGGTCACTAGAAAGGACATGTAACTCGCTCACCCTGCATGCTGAAGCTAAGACTATCAAGAAACCCAATTTGTATGATAGTAGCTTTAACTAATCGTAGGTTAAAGACTCAATACTGTCTGAATTGAGTCATGTTAAAACCCAGGACAGATTCCATTTGGAAACAGGGTGAGGGATATAAGTCGATTGAATTTTTAAAAGTGTCTAAAAGATCTGACAAATCTTTGTCATGGCTGATAGCACATGAACCAGAATGGCGGAATGTGTCTGATATCATGGAGCGGTAGCATTTGATAATAACTTGAGCCAGCTGTTTCTCCTCGAAAAGCCAGAGAAACGTTGGCCAGTTGAGGGATTGTGACACTCAGAGGAACAATGTGAATTATATGGTACCAGTCCCTGAAAACATGCCACTTGCCCTCGTAAACCTTCAGAGTAGAGGGCCCTCTTGCTCTCGAGATTCACTCCGCAATCAAATATTTAAATTGTTTGTCTTGCAAGGCTGTCTGGACAAGAGCCAAGCTTGAACATAAAGACGGTTCGAACAGGGGTGAAACACCCCTGGCGGTGGTTGCTTGCGAATACTTGTGTTGACTGTAATCTTCCTGGGTAGATCTATCGCCTAGATTGAGTAGATCGGAGACCCAGGAGTTGTTCCATCTGAGAGGGGCAATCAGAACCATCTGACAGTTCTGACCCCTTAACTTCTGGATTAATTTCAGTACCAAGACCGTGGGAGGGTAGGAGAATGACCACAACCCTTCCCAGGTGATTGATCGAGCATCCACGACCCAAGCTTCTGAGTCTGGAACCTGTGAGATGAAAGGTGGAGAACTTGCGATTCCACCTTGTTGCAAAAGATCAATCATCGGACGTCCCCAAAGTGTGTCAATTGGAAGAAAGTCCGATTGATGGAGTGACCATTCTGTGTGAATGACTAGATAGAGTGTCAGCCAAGACATTGAGTCTGCCAAGAATGTGTCTGAATTGTACATTGAGGTGGAGATTGTCGAACCAATGTAGAAACTGCCAGCTCAGATTGCACAGGTCTGGTGATTGGTGTCCCCTTGTTTTGAGGCAAGGCACCACCACAATGTTGTCTGACATAATGAGGGCAGTTTGTAATAAGAGTTGATCCTGCCCGAAATGAAAGGCATTGATGACAGCCGTTATTTCTGAAAGGTTGATGTGGAAAGGGGCTCGCCCCTGGCACCGACGTGCCGCTGACAGTATCGAAGTCCGGCAACATGTGGGCACCCCAACCGTAGGTACTAGCGGCGGAACATACCGTTATCCCCGCTTGGGGTATCTCCAGAGTAATCCCTGTGGACAGCCCACAGGGGATGTGCCATTGACTCAAGAATGATCGTATCTCTGGCGTGAGCATGACTGTTTTCTGGGATCAAAGGGACTTGAAAAGGGCGCAATTACGCTAGCAACGTCCTTTGTAAAGGGCGCATAAAAGGACGGCTGAGCGGGATCAAGTCTGCTGCCGCATTGAATAATCTGAGGATCTGCAATTCTCTCGCTAAAATGCGCATCCTGTGGGAAACGGACTCTACGAGTGCAAATATCTGGATGATCGCAAACTCGAGGAAGCCTTACCAGATTCAGATCGGGAGAAACTCCACACCCAGATGGACCAAAAATCCGGATTGGACAGAGATCAGACTTTATCCAGTTCACGAGAAAGCCTATATGATGTAAAGTGATATAAGATCGTTTCTGCCTTTGAGCAGAGTAGAACTTGACAGATGTTTCTGGAGGATGTCGTCCAAATATACTGCCGACGCAATAGATGAAGTCGAGCGGAACAGGGTGACGACGTAATCCATAACCTTGGCACTAGCCCAAGGGCTTAAATTGAGGCCAAAAGGTATCACATGGAACTGATAAACCGAGTCCCGACAAGCACAACGGAGAAATGTCCGCTACTCGTGGGATAGGGACGTGAAATGTGCGTCGGTCATATCTAGCCAGCTTATGATGGGGTTTAAGCGACGTGCCCTTCAGACATGCGTCACGACGTATCAGGTCTAGGTTGGCAGAAGCAGTCAGCGCATTGGCCATGGAATGGTGAGCTGCCCTGTTAAGAACCCTAGCTAACCGGGCCGTCGATTCCCAAGCATGTTCATTGCCAGATTTTTCAGCGATCCTGAAAATGGCTAGGGAGGCTAGGTCTAACAGTGAAGACGTAGCGACTACATTTCGAACCAGCTTGGACTTGGCATTGAACAGTTTTGTCCACTTTATAAGACAATGGAGCAGACATATGGACTGCTGCCATGTTTTTATCCAGAGCCGGGACCTCAGTACTGAACGCATCGGAGTGAGTTTTGTACCATCGACCTGAAAACGACGCTGGTACTTGGCTTTCAGAAAAGAACGCCTTAGCATTTCCTGGATCCCCTATACGTGTCGACAGACGGTCATTAATTTCCTTAATTTTTGTCGACTGGGGAAGGAGGCGGAAGGATAGAGTCTCTTCCCCCTCATCCAGATCGACCGACGCTCTAACCTTATAGTCGGTAATGGCAGCAGGAGGTGGAGGGCATTCTGAAGGGGCCAACACCCTATAAATTTCCTCCACTGCGGCTTTGAAGCTGAACTCAGTCTGTTCCATAGTTGGATCTGCATACAGCTGATTTGCCTGCGATTTATCGCACTCACTATGTGCATAATCTTGCTCTGGTAAAGCATCCATATCGGGGTAATGCATACCAGGTGGCATAGATGACTCGATTCCGTCATCTCTGATAACGGCATTCACTCTCCCTTGTGGATGAGCTGTTAGCCTATGGACGGCCGGCAATGCCGAATGAATTGATTGGCATATGTTTGGCCTGAATGACTGCGACGGGCCGGCTATGACCGGCACCGACCGCTTGAATGGTCGGGTTGGATAGAGAGATTCATCGCCGACATCTGTGTCATGGTAGTGATATGTAACCGGTAGTACGGATTGACAGACGGAAACATCACTAGAATCTTCGTCAATCCGATTTGTGCGGATTGCGGTATGATAAAAGTCCCCGTGCTGGTACAGCGGTACAGTCGGACGGACTGGTATATGACTAAAATCTCCATACGGTTGGACGACCGGTGCCTGTTGGGCTGGACGGCCGGAGCCAGATGGACGGTCAGTGCCGGAAAGTGTCGGCTGGAAGCTTGGCTGGACGACCGGTGTCATTTGGGCTAAACGGTCATTGCCGGATCGACGCCCGGTGCCGGTTAGTGCTGGTTGGAAGGTCGGCTGGATGACCGGTGTCATTTGGGCTGAACGGTCATTGCCGGATGGACGCCCGGTGCCGGCTGTAAGGTAATAATAATTACATAATGCTTATGTAGTGCGGCCAGCACTGCGCGCCCATCTACCATTCGCTCAGAGGGAATGTTGGTTCTGGTACAGCTTGCATATCTGTACACTTGACACTTTCACTAAGTCTCCCTTGTGGAGAAGCCGTGAACATATGGACGGCCGGCACTGCCGGCTGATTGAACTGGCGAATGGTCGGCCTGAAAGTCCAGTTCTGGTAAAGCTGCCATATCTGGGTAGCGCATACCAAGTGGCATAGATAACTCAATTCCGTCACCTCTGATAATGTCACTAATTCTCCCTTGTTTTAAAATCACACCGTCACGTATTTGACGTGACGGGAGGTGTACACCGGCAATACCGACTGATTTGTCTGGTATATGGTCGGCCGGAAAGTCGGCGAAGGTCCAGCTATGACCGGCACCTGCCTCTCGAATGGTCTGATTGGACGGAGATTCATCTATAACATTTCTCTCATGGTAGTGATATGTAACCAGTAGTGTAGATTGACTGACGGGTACATCACTATAATCTCCGTAAATCCGATGTACAGCCGGTGCAGGTTGATGCCGGCTGGAAGACCGGTGCCATTTGGGCTTAACGGTCGTTGCCGGATGGTCGGCCGGTGCCGGTTGATGCCGGCTGGAAGGTTGGCTGGACGACCGGTGCCATTTGGGCTGAACGGTCGTTGCCGGATAGACGGCCGGTGCCTGTTGACGCAGGCTGGAAGGTCGGCTGGCCGGCCGGTGCCATTTGGGCTGAACGGCCGGTGCCTGTTGATGCAAGCTGTCTGGCCGTCCGGTGCCATTTGGGCTGAACGGTCGTTGCCGGATGGACGGCCGGTGCCGGTTGATGCCGGCTGGACGAACGGTGCCATTTGGGCTTAACGGTCGTTGCCGGGTGGACGGCCGGTGCCTGTTGATGCAGGCTGGAAGGTCGGCTGGCCGGCCGGTGCCATTTGGGCTGAACGGCCGGTGCCTGTTGATGCAAGCTGGCTGGCCGTCCGGTGCCATTTGGGCTGAACGGACGGTGCCGGATGGACTGCTAATGCCGGTTGGTGCCTGCTGAAGTGCCGGCTGAACTGACGGTGTCGGCTGGACGGCTGGCGAAAGTGCATATTAAAATGGATCAAATTGATCCAGCATAGACTCCATGCGTCCGGACTTACAGGCCCGAAAGCCATGCACGGACCTGCGGTGAAATTTACATCCACTGGGCAGTCTAAACCATGTCAACATAATTTCCTCCATTTCCACATTGCCAACACCCATTTTGCCATTCATGCCTTCGTTGTCGACTTTGCTACTGAAACGACAAAAGAAGAGAACAAAGCACAAATTAAAAAATTCAGCATATTATTAATTCGATAATACTATAACCGTTACTAACGGAGTAGTCAAATTATTCCATGCCATGTTAACTCTTAATGACAACACTAGTTATCGCCGTGAGCGTGTTGCAATGGTTCGTTCAAGACGAAGTCTACTGAAACGAAAAAGATGATAAACAAAGCACAATTAGCAATTCAGCACGCTATTAAGTCGCTATTACCATAACCGTAACTAACGGAGGAAAAGAAATGATTTAGTGTCGCGTGAACTCGTGACTACAACACGAATTCCGCCATTAAATAGTCGCAACTGGTCATTCAGAGACTAAGTCTACTGAAACGAAAAGAAGATAAAACAAAGCACAAATTAACAATTCAGCACGCTATTAAGTCGCTATTCCATAACCGTAACTAACGGAGGAAGCGAAATGATTAAGTGTCACGTGAACTCGTGACTACAACACGAAGTCCGCCATTAAATAGTTGCAACTTGGTCGTTCAAAGACTTTTTTGAAGTCTACTGAAACTACAAAGCAGGTAAATAAAGCACAAATTATCAATGCAGCACGTTATTAAATCGCTAATATCGTAAACGTTACATACGGAATAAGCGAAATTATTGAGTGCTACATGTATTACATGCTAGTACCGCCATAAGCGTGCTTGACCACGTTGCAACCTGGTCCGAAGTCTAGAAAAGGTGACAAAGTCACTCAAATTGGAAAATATTGTAAAATAATGTATACGACCTGTAGAGGAATGATTATCCAACACAGTAATTCCAAATTTAACTTCGGATGGTCAGAATTTACACTAAGATGGCTTGGATTCATTGGAGGTCTAATTGTACGTGTTTGCATGAACAAGCGAAGCTAAAAAACTAAAGAAGCGACACATAGCGGGTAGCAAGGGGAGGTAAGGGGCAAGAGTTATTGCCCTTTGTCTATATGACATAGACAGGAAATACAATTTTTTGTCTTTTGGTAGGGCTGGATTCGCGAGGTAGCAGGCTAATATCCCTAAAGTAATGTGATCGGGGAACGTATTCAAAGGAGAAAAAAAAAATTCACACAAGTGTCATTAACAAAACTGCACTAACCCAGTTAGAGACCTCAGTTTAGTGTTATTGACACTTGTGTGTCATTTTTCATTGGAGGGGTTTATTTCACAAATGGACTTCTCCTAAAAGTGGTCTGTTCACTCTCTAATGCTGCTGCTTTAATGTGACAGGAACGAGGTGAGGTAGATGAGAAAAGAAAGATATTTAACTTGTAAGAATTATGAAAATATTGTACATTCCAATGCATCATTTCATTTAATTCTTTTAGTAAATTACAAAGAAAGAGTAAATTTTAAAAAAAAAAAATGCCCAGTTTTTTTTTAAAATGAGGAACACTTTAATAATAATTCCACAGCCAATATTAAATTTAGCTGTGCCTTACATGATAGTTGCTGTTTTCATCCCACTTTAAATATTCCCATGAGTAAACTCCAAAATAGAGACAAATGTTTATTACAATTTCTGTATCTTTAATGAAGGGGGAAGACTAATTGGGCAATCTCTGCATTTTCCACTATCATCTGAAAGAAGTCTGCTGTCCTTGCATAGGTCCGTTTCTAAATAATACACACTTCAATGTGTTTGTGATGATTGCCTGTTTTTGTTGGTTTGTTTGATTAGGATTTTTAACGTAGCTTTAAAACAAATTCAGTCATATCGCTACGATATCTGCAGTTTATAGTGATATCTAGCACTGGGGCATCATGTCGCAGACATGTATCATGATGTCCCACCACATCACATTATCCTGATACCAGGCCAACCAGTCCTAACACTAACCTCTTAATGCTGAGTGTCAAGCGAGGTAGCTGTTAGTACCATTTTTGTAAAAATCTTTGGTATGACTTGGCCGGGGATTGAACCCACTAGGTCACCGGATCGGTCTATTGCCTGTAATATACTTCAAAGAAAATATGAATAAACCTTACTTGCAGAGTTTTTAAATGCATACATAATATAATACACTCCATCCACTATGGATGGCAGGCATATAAAAAACATCAGCATGGTACCTTAAAAACAGAAATTCTTCAGAAAAGTTCAAATTTCCTAAAATCAAATTTTATTTCTACCAAATGTCACAACACAAATATATATACATGTTTCAATGCTAAAATTAATACTGAAAATTGAAAAATAAAAACCACAAAAAAAAATTTTGGCTATATAAAATTGCCTTTTCATGCATAATTTCCAAATATGTATATTTATTTTCTGGGTATCATTTTTGGTGCTTTTGTAACTTTTTTTTGTTAATGCTTAAATTTATGTCAGGGGAAGAGATTTTATTGTTTAAATGGATGAATCATTCTTCATATAATCTACAAAATTGCCCCCTCTCCTTAAATTCATAACATTTTCAAGCATGATGTTAAAACTTTATTTTTCAAGTCAGTTTTGTTTTGGATGGTCAACACTTAAAAAGAAAGATTAAAATGGCTAAACAATTTATAAGACATAAAAGGAAAGTTTGGATAAAAATATGCAACACATTAATCTTTTGTAAAATTTAAATATATATGAAGTTTGTACAAAAAAGTACAGAATGTACAGGTTTTATTTACATTTTATTTTACATGCAAATTTCTCTGTGCAGTCTGCATTCGCAAAAAGTGCCCACCCATTTAACAGTTTAAATCTGAATCCCTGATGTAAAAATAAATTTGTCAACTTTGATTCAAACTTTCTGTTTTTAAATGATTTCATTATTTAATAAAAAAAAGTTTATAATAACAATAAAATTTAAATAATTTAAAAAATGTCAAAATTTCCCAGAAAAGTCAACCTCAAAGATTCGGATTTAGTAATGATAATTTTTCAATAAAACTTTTGGTGACTTTTGAAAAGATATATTGCAGAATTAAGAATGGAATGTCATAGCCAGACAATAAAAACAAGCCTCATGCCAACCCTTCAGCTACTGTGGGAATAAATTATGAAGGCTAAATGTTGAATTGGTCAAGCCACTAAATGTTTGATATTTACTTTGCCCTATAGCATACCTTTGGCAAAACAATTTAGCTACAACAAAAACAAAATATTATGTTTAACATTTTAAAAATATGCCTAGATTGCAATGAAATGATGAAAGCAATCTGCAATCCTGCAGCATTACAGCTAGCAAGATTTTCTTATCTCCCTTTCGAATAGCATCAAAGAATATACATTAAATGTAATATACCTGACCATTTAAAAAGAATTCTTCAGTTCCTTCAATAAAAATTTTTGAAAAGTAAAATATGGAATCAAATAAAATTGAAAAATTTCCCGTTCTGCTGATATAACACATGCAGCTAACATAAAATACATCACCATCAAGAAGGTATTATGTAAAAAATATGTGAAGATACTCAAACAAGTATTACAATAACAGCATCAGAACACTTCTATGCAAAATATTACTATAAAACAAGATTTTATAGATATTAATGTACTTGCAACTAAATTCTGACAACTGCAGTCTTGGTAGGGAGCTGCCCTTCATCCGGTGTACTGCAACCATGAAGTTGAGAAAAAACTGAGTAAAGGAACTTCACAAAATCTGGATGTATCATTTAGAACCCCAAATGAATATCTGAGCTCCCACAATCTTCCCGTTGGACATACTATCATCATATACCCCACACCTTCAGTCAGATAGGATAACAATATTTCAAATGGCACATGATATGCATCTAACATAAAGTTAGTTGCTAGAGTAAATTTAATAGACATTTGGATCCAGCTCTGGGCTTAATCTTCACCCATTTGGAATTTTAACTTATCTCAAATTTTTTCTAAAATCAAACTGTTCAGGGCTCTTATTTGGGCAAAGGAAAACATAGGTTCCAAGTTACCTTCAAACTGGTTACAATAAAAAATTGAAATGTGTGAGGAAAATCCAATTTCAGTAATTAATGCCTAAAAATTCCAAACTATCAATTGCAAAATTGAAGACTCTTTCTAAGGTAGAAGGATATAATACTTGCAAAGTTTTGTGAAACTGGTTGGAAAGACTCCCTGATACCACGATGAAATGCATATAGGTCAAGTCCATTTTGTAGTAATAGCTTCCTTAACCGTAAAGCTGTATGCCATCCCACCCACAATCGATAGGTGTCTTCCCTAGTCATTGGTGAACATTAACAAAATTTAGTTCAATTGTTGTGTAGGGATAGTTAATGTTCAGAAATAAAATGTAATGTCCAAATATAATTTTAATGACAGGAAATTTGGAATGCTTATCAACTGATGAAAATACTCCAAAAAGCATCATCAATCTAAATGATGTTAAACAAGCCTCACAAAAACCAGGCTGGCATTTTGCTTGTGCAAAATTTATACGAATTGGATTCATGCGAACTATAATCAGCGAAAATATTTATGGCAAAGAAAATCAATTTCTGAAAAACTATGTTTAAAATTTCCACAAAATCTTTGTGTTTAATGTTTTAACAATAATCACCATTTTATTCTTGCTGTTATCAGAAACTGCCTTTTACAACGAAAAAATGCAACCTCTGTGAAAACTGGCAGTGATAATTCAAGTTACATAAACCACCAAATATTTCTATCCCATAAAGCAATTTTAACCAAAGTTTTCACACATTTGTTGATATTTTGTTGTAATTAAATACTATTCATTATTATTTGGCACTATTTTACTAATAGATCAATGGAAATATCCTATATCTGACTCTTTCACAGTAGCGATCCCAGCTAGCCTTGTATTTCTTGTGGCAATTGGCAGAATCTCTTCTTTCACGATGGATCAACAAGATCAGGAAGTAGATTGGGTAGAAGTACGGGATAATGGATCCAAATCCTACAAAATTAAAGTATTTTACAAAACTCAAATGAATCCATAAAATGTTCGTAGCAGACATGTTAATACCTGTCATTTGAATGGTCTTATGTAAAATGCTCTTGTGTGTTCTCTAGAACAATTATTGTAAACTTGTTCATAACATAGACAAACAACGAACAGGTTGCGGGGGGGGGGGGGGGGGGGGGAGAAGAAGAGAAAAAGAGAGAGAGAGAGAGAGAGAGAGAGAGAGAGAGAGAACTGTAATTTTCCGGCCTACAAGTAGATTCGGAGTACAAGTCAAATTAACAAATTTTGTATATTTTCCATCCTTCATCCACATATAAGTTGATTCAGAGTATAAGACGAGCCCCAGGTCAATATCTGGGCTTTGTATTTTACACTAGTAATGGTATTGTTGTATGATATTCCATATTACCATAAAATTGCATTATCAATGCCAACATGCTTGTGATTTTACTTTTGAACAAATCACTGCTATATTCTGTTATCAATTGATACAGATGAATAAACACTCCATGCTTGTTTTATTATAACTGAAAGCACATCCCCGTTGTAGTTCATTTTATTACCTGTAGTTACGAATGTATATAAAAACAAAGTCGATGCAAGTTCAATGACATAATCCATATATAAGTTAATTCAGAGTACAAGACGAAGACCTCACTTTCAAGTAAAAAAGTATCGACTTATAGGCCAGAAAATATGGTAAATTAAATATGTAATACTAGCACCTATCGCACTGCCAAGGGAAAATAAAAAATGGTTCAAGCCAGCAACCTAAATGAAATTCATGTCCTGACCCACATGTATTTGCACACAATATCCATGGAAATAGTGGAATATATTCCTTAAGTTGGCTATGACTAAGGAATCAGACAAAGATTACATTCTTTCAAAATTCTGGCCTCTGATTATTAACTGAGGAGTGAATATTTAGCGTGGACTGAGGAATTGGTGTCCTGCAAAAGGTAGCAGGTATTGTTGCTATTATTTTCGCTGCACCACTTCAGATTCTTGCTCTCCACCACTTCTTGCTCCTCCTCTGCTTTTGAATATTTTAAATTACAAAGGATTATACTCTACTAAAGAATTTTCTTATTCAGGTCTGAATTCTGATGTGATACTTATCCAGGAGGAGAGGAAGTTTTCTTACTGTTTGCAGCATCTGCAATAAATCTAAGATACAAGTGACATTTCCATCCAAAAAAAAAAAAAAAAAATCAATTCAACAATTCTTTTAGTGATTATTTTCATTTCTTTAATATGGAACAACAATTGCCCTGAGTGGCTGAGTGGTCTCAAGCTCTGGCCGTTACGGATCACTGCCATCTCACCTGCGTGTGTTCGAGTCTAAGATTCGGTTTATGTAGTTATGTGAGAAAGCATGCCAGTAGATTTTTGTTGGTCAGTGGTTCTTCCTCCACCAATAATACTGGCCACCATGAATAGCCTATTGTGTGCTGAAAAATGGCGTTAAACCCTACAACAACAATTTACAGGGAAAATTGTTCTGTGATGGATGATACAAGAAAGGTGAACCTAGACATACAAAAATCGGAAACTATATTCTTTGCACTAAATATATAAATGTATTAAAATTCATTTTGATCATTTTGCAAAGATGGAGTTGAAATAAAATGTCATACACTATCCAGTCACAATACCACACAGAAGCTATATTAAAGAATAAAAAACAAAGTTAAATTACTTTCATAAATATTGCCAGATATAAATGTTACTCTTACCACATGGCAGGCACCAGGACAAAGCCATAATGAGATCTCCCAAATAATTGGGTTTCCTGCAGAGTCCCCACCAACCAGACACAATAAGTCGCTTGCCTGTAGTAGTTGGTATTGTCTCCAGATCTTAAAAATACAATTCATTTGCTAAAGTAATTTCTCAATTTACTGTTTATAAGCAAGCATTTCAAAGGTTAATAATGCAGCTGAGGAAATTTTCCTTAGCATTATCAGTAATTCAAACTGGATGTGTAATGTTGCATGTCTGTAACAATTAAGTCTCATCAACTATTTTTTTCTCTCCAAGCAATGTAACACTACATGTGAAAATTATTACATACTATAAGAATAGAATTAACAGAGACATTCTACTTAACAGCCCTATTAAGCAGAGTTGTGGAAATCTATTATTAATATTATTTAATTACAGCAGGTGTACATTTATTCAAAAATTTGATTTTGTGAACATTTCCAGACATACTGATATGACCATCCCATCAGATCAATTAATACTTTTTTAAAATATGTTCATTGTAGATGGTAATTTGAGGTCAGATAGGTACTATGTTAATTCAGGACCAGCTGGACATAAAATTAGTCTTCCTGTCAAGAACCCCATGTAGACTTGACTTTTCCATTTATGAGTAGCACTAACTTATTCAAAATGGCTGCAATGGTGGCCATACTGGATGTTCTGATTGTCATTTAGAACTAACTAGACATCATAAGAAGTCTTCTGGTGAAAATGCCAATGTTGATGCAATTTTTCATCAAGTTGGCATAGTGACATGAGTGTCAAGTTGGTTACTGTGATGGCCATATTGGATATCAGATTTGGCAAAAAAGACCAACTAGATGCAGTGAGACATCTTCCAGTGAAAACGCCATACTGATGTGACTTTCCATTCAAGGAGTCGCAATATCAAGATTTTAATGATGGCTACTGTAATTTAGTGAAAACAACATGTTAATATGGCCATCTATTCAAGAGTACCAGTGATTACACAATTTCAACATATTTCTGGATATTAGCGCAGAACCATTTTCATTCAGGACAACTAGACATCACAAGTCTAAGGTGAAAACCCAGTGTCAATATGACTCAGGAGAAGCAATAACAAGATTTTCAAGATGGTTACCTTGATGACCATTTTGGACATTCAGAACCACTTAAAAACACCATAAGAAGTCTTTTAGTGAAGCTCCCATGCTGATATGACCATCCTTCTTTTCTGGAGTAGCAATAAAAAAAAATATGGACATGGCTTATGTGGTGGCTATATTGGCTGTCAATATCTGAAATCTTTAAGTGGAAAAGACTACATTGATAATGCCATCCATTCAAGTAGCAATAAAACATTTTTTTTTCAAGATGGCCACAGAGTCAGCCATACTGGATGTCTCAGCAGCCTAATTTTCAGAATAGGACCGATTAGACCTTCGATGAATGTTTGTGTCAAGTTTCATGGCAATCCTCTAAGTAGTTGGTAAGAATAGCAATGACAAACTTGTGCTAATGGACAGGCAGATGATGGACAATAGGCACTGCCATAAGCTCTCCTGGTCTATTACCAGTAATTGGGGAAAAAAATATGGTCTTCCATCAGCCATGGTGGTTCAATGGTTAAAGACATTAACCTCATGACCAAAAAGGTGCAGGTTAAATTCCCACCAACAGATCTGCCCAGATCAGCTAATGTGTTGTGTCCTTGATCATGAATCTTTACTTTAATCAAAATGATATAAACTTAGATGTACTGCCCAAGGTTCAGATAAGCAGCAAATTTGCACATCTTGTATCAAATGATTGAAAACACAAAGAAATGTTTTCCAAGCATTCAATTTACACATAATTAAACTGAAAGCATTTAGTCAATTTTTTATGGCAACTTTTTCAAACATTATAAACTGCTATCAGTCCAAGTTCCAGCTATTTGTGCATAACTGAATGGTAATACTTGATTGCTATGAGAGCTTCCACTCAAACAGAACCATAACATCAAATGCACTCTTAACTAATCTTGCCATCAGATGCATTCAATAAGGTACCATTAACAGCCTGACAAATATGACTAAGTCTTTAATGGTAAATGTCTGTGTTTTTAAGTGTTCACAAACTATTCCTTTGGATACCGAACCAGGATGCAAAATAATTAGTTCATAAAGTTCTGTGTTGCTGTACTGTTAAATATCAAACCAAACCAAACTCATGAACTTCATATTTGATGCATAATTTATGAAAATAACTACATACATAATTAGAGTCTTTTAAAACTAATTTACAATTCTCTGGAACTTTTTAAGTTTAAATACCACAAGGTTATTACTTGCAATTCTCGCAATCCAACTTAATACAATGGCTTGAACAACAAAGATGGCTAGTAAACTTCCAAGCAATAGTCAAATGAGACAATGATATTACATAATAAAACATGTTCTTTGCAACATCATTATAAAAAATGAATTGATTAAACTTTGTAATCAAGATTAGATTGGGATAAATGCTTACATGACAAGGCAGGGTTGTGGGGGTTCTTCCTGAACTCATTCTTCTGGGAGTTGCTACCTCTAAATATGTAATAGCCAATCACTGAAAGAAAACAACACTTTTTTAAATAAAAAAAATAGTAAAATACACCCATTATCTCAGGACCTCTACATTTGATTTGGATGAGCTTTTGTAAATGACTTCATGTATATGCCAAACATTCAAGCGCTGCTAAATCTAAAATGAAGTTTAACATTCTAAATTCCACTTGGCTATACTTGAGCTCTAGTTTCCTTCAAATCAAACACAAAATTTGTTCTCTGTGCTACGTTTCACTGACGTACTCCAGTCCGACACACAAATCTAGCCTCATCCATTTGCATACACCAGCAATATGCTTGCACTCCTCTTCTGACAATCGTATACTCATTATTCCTACTGAAAACAAAGTCATATGGACGTTCTTTAACATACCAGCGCCAATCAACGTGGAACAAATTGCCCATTGAAATTTGACAAAGACAGCCATTGCTTTCGAGTGCTCTTAAAACTCACCTTTTCCAACTGCAAAAACAAACTTGGAGACCTAATAATGTTTCCTACCTTAAACCTGTCACAGAATTAGAAAAAAAAAAAAACAAAAAAAAAAAAAAACTTTTGTTTTGCCTGAGAAATATTTAATTATTGTATTAATTATTTGTGTTGTGCACGCTTATGGTGCTGTCTGGGATTAACAGGTGGTTTTTTTTCCAGATGAGCGATGAAACAAACATGTCTCACGCTGCCGTAAACTACTTGCGGCTGCAAACATCATTATCACGATATGCACCAGGTATTTTACCGTGAACATTACTCACTGTCCTTTAAATAAAGCAAGATTAAGATATAACCGACACAGTGATCATTTGGATCTAGCGAAGAGAGCACGTATTTTCACGTGGTATTTCTAAAAGCCATAGGGGTGGATGTTCAATTTATTTCATTTGATATGGGAATTTAATTGAGTTTGTATTGCAATATCGTGTAATGATTTATTTATTACAACACATATCTGAAATGTTGTGAATTGTGAATTTCAAGGGTTTTTTTTAATTATAGAGTTTAATGTATTAGTATTTTCTAGAACTCATTATTATTACCAGTTTGGTTTTATTGTACCTTACAAGGTTACAAGATTACGAGATTACAAGATTGCGAGGTGGTTACAAGGTGGTTACGATGTTACATGGTCATGAGGTGATGTAACGAGCTATCTAGATGTCTATATGTATGTACGTATGTCTGTACATGTGGTGATGCCACGACTGTAGACGCAACTAATATAAGGGTGCTGTATGCTGTCTGTATGTGTATACATATGACTGACTGTACATGTAGTGGATCCGTGAAGAGTGTGAACGGCTGATACAAGAGAGTGGGTCAACCCAAGGAACGTGGTGAAGCTGTGCGGTTTATAGGTGGATGAATCGTGCGACTGTGCAAGGGTCAAGAGGCATATATTTATTCCAATTGTTGTTTAAATTGGTATATTTGTAATTACATAAGATTATTTTGAATATTAGATGAATTCCAGGAGATTTGTGAATCTTACTGACAGTACAGAACATTTTTATATTTGAAAACTTGAGATTGTTTGAATCCCAAGCCTTGTCTATACATGAAACTATGATTATCTTAGTGTGTACTATTATTTGAAACAGGTTTCTTGAAGCTGTATATAATATTATTGGTTTATTTTCAATGTGTGATAGTATAGAGTGATTGAATAAAGTGTATATTGAGTGTGTGTGAGAATCATTGTATATTTACATCAAACATTTTTCTTTACTTATTAAGTTAATACATATTCACCTGTCATGCATTGTGTTTGAATTATTCATTTAATCCAATACCCACTCGGTTACAATTCTGTCACAAAACCTTAAATATTTTCACCATTTTTTTTGTTTTCTAATTTCATGGTGTTTGGGGAGTTTTTTTGGTAGTCATATCATTATAGATGTTGTATAGTGTTTAGATCTTATAAGATTAGGCGCTATACAAAGTCCTTATTAACATGGTCATCAATTTACTTTTTGATAGTTTCCATTTCTGCCTGCTTGTGCAGTTTCTCTTGTATTCTTGTTTTTGACAAAAACCAGCAAGTCAAAATCCAAACCATTGAGTCGTAATTCAAGCCAATGATTAGTTATCAGTAGTTTTTAACAAATAATTATATTGACTAAAGCCAATAAGGCAATTCCCTTGCCAGAACCATCTGAGCATTCTGTATTTGTTGAAAATCTTCTTGATGGCTTTATGTCATCAAAATAATTGGAGTATATGTGACAAGACATTTATAGTTGGCTATGTCAGTGCTTTCATCTGCCAGTGCTGTCACAAATGATGAATTTTGCAGGTCACGTGTGAGATTATCCTCAATGTTTGATTGGTTCTCCAGTAACTAGTAGACGACTCAAACTGACTGGCAGAATTCTTCAAAATGCCAATGACATCAATTTCTCGAGCTGTTAACTCATTTATTAAATTAAAATGATTTCCATTTTAAAAAAGTGACGTCTTCTACACTCAGCCAATTTCCTCACTTTAGCACTTTCACTGCTATGTCTTGCTTATAAGAATGTTTCTGTAAATCTGCATTCAAATCTGCATGGTGTTGTGGACCTTCAGTTAAAAGTTTGTGTTTTGGCAACCCAACATGCCTTGCAAGTGTACTGTTCTGATTGAAAGTTATCTTGTTTTGCACATTTGTCATGGAGTTTTCTTTAAAACCTATGTACATATATGGCAAAACATAAAGGCATGTTCACTGTCACAGTCTTCACTTGACTCCTTTTTGAAAATGTAGCCAATGTTTTCAACCAATGCCGAGCAAATTATGTTTTATCTTATAAGTAACCGTTATCTCATTTTTGGATGATGAAGGCTTCACTGGCTCAGTAACAATACTATTAACATCATCAATCATAAAAAAAGGTCCAAAAGATAATTTTGTTAATTTCAGTTCTTTTTTAAATATTTTTGTCTTGCATGAAATTTTCAGTCGAATGCCGACAGATCTTGGAACAATGCAAGGCATACAACTGAGCAAATGGATATTGTTGCTTCATCGCGTGACAAATGGTTCGCATCAAATAATAGTTTCTCATTAGAATCACTTTAAAATCAGGCATTTATTTTCTGCCTCTTTCTTGGGTGGGGTGATTATATGGTTCTAATATCATGTTGCTACAAATGATGTGACAATTACAGGTCACATGTCAGCTCCAGGCTCCACACACAGTTGGGAACTTGGGACCCTATATATTAAGATAACATTATTGTAAGAATCTATCCATTAATGTAGTTAGACCAAACCTTAATTTTGTGTTAATCAGCAAAGCATATGATTGAGGTGCGTCAATTTACATACTGGCAATGATTATTATACTGAACGTTTGTTTTCTGTAATAGACAAAACATAACATTGGGGTGTGTCAATTTACATATCAGCAATGATTTTTGTGCGTCAAATCAGAAAAGTCCATGTGTTTGATGCATGACACTGAATTTTCCATTTTCAATGCCACGTACACATCCTTTGGCGGGTGTTAATGCTGCCTCCTGAATATTTGCTAGCGAACAGTGTTCACCGAGATTGTCAAAGCCTACCTTTTCTCTGACATATGTCATAATTTATGCATCCTTGAAGTTGTCAGTGGCACACAAAATTGATTTCTGGAATAACTTCAACACATTTTATGATACATTCACACGGGATCTTAAAATAGTCTGCTGAAAAAAGTATGCAGTATTTTGCCACATTTTAAAAAAATTAATTATCTGTTGTGTGATCAAACTTTTACAGGTACATTTACATGAAAAGATTTGCACACTTTTTAATGCTCACTGTAACCAGGTAAACCCTCAATTATAAATATCTGATTGGTCACATGTTGTAAACCACCAACAGCAAACAGCTTTTATTTCAATTACTTGACATAATGGTATTAAAAGAAACTATCATACATTCATTTGTTGATTAATTTTTTTTTTTAAAAGGATCGAGACTTACTTTCAAGTACTTTTTAAGGATGAATTGTAATTTAAGTACTTTTAAGGAACAGTGCAAATCCAATTATAAGTGACTTCCCTGGGTTTCATACTAACCGAGTAGCCCTTAATAATATTACATTATGGTCATTCAAGATTGGGCCAATGTGAGAAATGAAATTATAATAAAGAATTTAATATTAGGAATTTGCAAGAATAAATTTGAAAAGTTTACAATTTTTTTTAAAACACACTGACTAGTAGTGTATATAGTCAAAATTATGATTTTAGAGCATAATGTTTGCATATTGTGAACTAAAACATCAATAATGAAATGAACAGAACAAAAACTTACAGTTCAGGATGAAAATTCCAGGCAAGCAGCACCATGGAAGTGAGCTTGAATGTTCCAGCAGAAATCGAGTCTGTAGGCAGTACAAAAATGGTACCCAAGCCAGGTCTCCAAATGCAAGCATGAAGCCAAAACCATCATGGATGATGTCCATTGTGGTCAAAATTGCCTCCTGACGACAAATACACATTTTCATAATACATGAGCAAGAATCACACAAATTTATAACGCTAAAAAAATATCTTAATCTAGCAACAGCTGTTAATACTTTTAAAAATATACTAGTTTTAATAATGTAAACTATTTGCACAGATGGGCCATTATATCGTCATCTTGTCGACTGCCTTTAGGAATTATGTCCAAAGAAATTTATTGCACATACTTTCGTTTAGCAAGCAAAACATCAATTACATGCAGAATAAAATAATGAGCTCAAGTAATTTTGTTATAATAGATAGGTATATCCATCGACTGTAGCTGAATGAAGCTTATTTTCTTGTCTCAGTCTCAGATGTGATCTTCCAATCATTTAAATGTAGAAAGAGAAAACACTTGTATAAAAATCAGCAGTGGACACTGTCTGCTTGTATGTTTCTTGCAAAATAGATTACAAGTGTTTCACTTTAGTCTACATCAAACAAGAAATCTTATCAGTTTTCTTCCCAAATAATGAACACCAGCAATGATCTCATGACTGTCCAAAACAAATGGCAGAGACTTCAGTTTTGACTCTTGAAATGTTCATTTTGACTTTTGAGAATTTGGGGTCAAAGGTCAAATGACTCTTCAGTTTTGAATCTATTGAGAATCCTGCAATGACATGATTCTTCAATTTAATAGGGATCATTTGCACATCCTGTAGAAATAAGTAAACAAGGATGTCACAATGTCTGCCCTGTGCTTAACAGTCCACTAGTAAGTTTTGTAAGTTTAGATGTTGGACAACATGAATTGTACAGATATGAACATGTTAACAGACTGATGTATGAACAGCAACGTAATAAATGTGCTCCACATTATGTACAAAGTTTCATATTTCAAATCACAAAATGTTTACCTCAAACCAGAGAGCATCTGCCACATAAAGGAACTGGAAAAACGTAACCAAAGCAAGTGAGTATTCAACCGTGTTATTGGTCTTGTATTGGTGGAGAACAAAGGACAAGTTCAGCATCACCCAACCAATAAGACCTGGACGAAGCTCACAGAAGAATTTCAGATCAAACATCTTTCCTATCCTTGGGTTCAATTCATGTCCAACGAAGAAGTCATACACAATATTGCCTAGAAGTAAAAAGATACATTTAGAATGAAACTGGACTAAAAATACTTTGTCACATTTACATGTAAGCAGCAAAGTTTGTAAGCATAAGAAATACTGCTTTGTAGTTTTGATCTATTATTGCATCTATTTAAATAATACATTTCCTATGTACACAGGGGCCCCGAGTGGTCTAAAGCGCTGTCCATTACGGATCACTGCCATCTCACCTGTCTGTGTGGGTTCAAGCCTCAGATTCGGCCAATGTGGTTATGTGAGAAAGTTTGCCAGTAGCTTCTCGTGGGTCAGTGGTTCTTACTGGGGGTTTTCCGGGTTCTTCCTCCACCACTAATATTGGCTGCAAAGTATAGCCTATATTGTGCTGAAAAATGGTGTTAAACCATAAAAAAGAAAAGAAAACAAAAAACTATGTACACAATGTACATGCATTCATTAATCCTTTCCTACCTTTTCCAATAATTTCAGACCTGCCAAGGCAGCTCTTCATTCTTTCCCAATTTTCAACGACTTACAGCGAAATATCATGTATTACAATTGTCAACAATGAAAATACATTTATTTTGTATGGAAATGTGGTATAATGCAGCAAATATAATGTTCAAATAAAAAGTTCATAAAGTATACATTGGCTTAAAGATGGATCTCAGTTTCAGAAACTGTAGATAAGGTAATATAAATAACAAAACTGTCAAATAAGATCCAAGTAAAACTCAGTTTACCAACATAATCATCATGGTGATGTAAATGCTGCAAAATGCAGTTTCTGTGACAGGATGGCAATCTTCCATTTCTCCTGCAGCCTATTTAAGATTTGAAAATATTGCTCATATCAAGTTGCAAAAGAATCCATTGAATGTGTCCCAAGCTAATCTGATTACAAGAATCTGCAGTGATTTAGTGATTTATCCAGGATTTTCAAAAGGGGAAAATTGATTTTTATGGTTTGTACCTCCTTGGTTACTTTGACATTCAAAAATGAAAAACATCTGGTCTGTTGCCCAGTTTTTGAGCTTACATTTTTTCTTCTTCTCAGTAATGGAAGCCTTATTTGACAGTAGACCAGCATATCTGAAAGCCTTTTATATCAGAATCCTCTCCATCACATTTGCTCAAATTCTATTAGGTGACTGCTACTTTAAGATTCTTGTATTTTAAGTAACGATGACAAAACTATAGGATTCGCCATCCTTTGCACAAATACAGAAACCCTTCATGCCAGAATATTTGTTAAATTTGATTTAAATTTTCCCTCTTGTTTTATTTTAAGAAAAAAAAAGTTAAAAATAGAAATTCCAGCTGGGCACATGATAAACAATTCACAATGGATGCTGGTCCATCGAATAAGCACACAGCCTGGTGCACAAAATAAAATGCAAATTTTTAAAAAATATAAATCCATATGTGGAAAACAGTTGTGCCTACAATTTGAAAATTCAATTCTTTATATCAATAGTAGGAAATGTTAGTGTTCTTTATGCAATTTCAAGTGTCTGAGCACAAAGCAGTTTTTTTTTTAAAATTACATCAGGTGTCTGAATCCAGACACCAGTTTTCCTAATAGTGATCAAAAAGGTGTCACTCCAAATAAATACAGACATATAATGTATGCTGTTTTTCTGTATATCATGAGAGTTGTTGAGCAAATAACATTGTCCAGTCCCTTCCTCCTCTTTCAGAAATGTTGCAAAATCACAAAGTGAAATGTAGACATTTATTCATCGGCTGTGGCATTCACAGTACCTACACCTGAACTGAACTTAATGCTTCAAAAAATAAAATAAAAAACATTTACAAAAATGTTTACTTGATACTTTGATGAAGCCTGTACTTACTTTTATTAAGCAATGAGCTGCAGATTACACATTAAAAAAAAGTGTACATCATACATGCCAACACCTGACAAGGAAAAAGTGTAATCCAAGTGATCAAAAAGAGGAATCCAAGCAGAAAAAGTGTAATCCACATCTAACATGTTAAAATTTAAATGAACAATGATTTATTTACCACTCTCGTCTTTTAACATCCTTTACTGCTTTATGCATATGTAGCACTTTTAGCTATACACACATAGACTAGAATCCATCTGAAGTCTTTAGGCACCAAATATTAAAATTCTTTCCACACAGACTGCAACAGATGTCAAGTGATGCAGCCTTCATGTTTTCATATTTGGAAGATTCTGTTGCTTTTTGTTTAGTATATTTTTTTTGTTGCCTTTTTCTAATCCATCTGTGAAATTATTTAGAGATATTTTTGCTCTTATATACGCATCAACTAAAATAAATCATACTTTCTAGCACCAAATATGAATTAGTGCAAAGAATCTGTGCATACAAATTAAAATGAGAAAACCAGTCTGTTCTGTCCTCACTAAGCCATACAGTTGCTATAAATAGAATACGAGGTCAAAAGTTCGAAAGTAGAACCAGTATATTTTCTTGGTAAAATGATAGTTGCTATAAATAGAACATAACACTATTAGGAAAGTGCATGCAAATCCATGGAAAAGCATACTTTTAAATTGTAGTTATATAGAAGCTGTCTTTTCTAAAATATGGTCTGTGTGATTAATGGAATGTTAATAAAACCGAACAAATAACTGATTTTTTTTTAAAGGTTCATATACCAAAAAAGCATAATCCACAAACGTTGACATGCAAGGAGTAATGATTATGCCAAAAGCGCAATGGTTGGCATGTATGGTATATGCACAATTCTCGTTAGATACCATAGTAATGCATCCATACAATGTGAGAATCATCATCTTACCTGTGTTTCCACCTTTTGCCAAATTTCTCTTTGAAGCTCTCCTGGCTTTTAAGTACAACAGAATACTGAGCGAAGCAGAGAAGACTATAGCTGTAATCATCAGCTGGAAGAACTTCTTGTACAGAATGGTCAGTGGCATGTTGAAATAGACACCAGCTCCAAAGGCAAGCAGACACACAATTAAAGACAGGAATGCTGTTTACAGAAAAAAATAGATGGTGTTGTTAAAATTGTTAAATTGGAACTTCTCATTACCAAATGCAAATGGAAGCACCCGCAAAAATCAGCATTAGACTTTTACAGAAAATATTAAAATAAATCACTGTCAGTGCAAGAGTTAGCCTTACCTAAATATAACACCGGTCAAATTGCACCAATTCATTAAACTTCTGTGCATTACAGCTAGACAGATCTTATTCTGATGGCTGTTTGGACTCGTAACAATTTACAAGAGCAGCTTCAGCGTTCACTGGTTTGCTAGCACCTTCTGCCATATGTTCACCCAAGTCCATGTTTTCGTAATGACTGTTACCAAATGTACTATTTTGTGTCCAAAATTTAGATTAGTCAATTGTCCTATTTGGTGTCTAAAATTTAGATTAGTCAATTTAAACATACATAATCATCTATGTGAGGTAGTTAAACCCATATACCTGAGATGATTATAATTTCAACAATCTTACAGTGTAAAAATGATGCTTTACACTCTTAAAATTAACATGCATGAAAGTGCTTCAGTTTGAGCTGCCAATTAATGAATTTTGAACACAATTAGTGAAAAATTATACCATGACAATAGCTCGATCAACTTGGTTGGTCAAGTACTGCATTAGATGAAAACCCCAAATAAAACTAAGACATGTTATTTACCCTGATTACAAGTACAAATTTATTTGAAGTCAAATTAACTGACGTACACAAACTTAACTCTATTCGTCAAAATGTGGTAGACTTGATCATCCTCCATACTGGCTATGGTAAATTTGTATTCAAAACAGTTCAGGCTTCGTGTCTGATGTTTACTCTTGATGACTAAATTTATTGCAAATTTTCAGCAATTAGGAGGCACCAAGTTTATCTTATCTTTCCTAACAATAGGAAATACTTTTTCACCATCAGTAATCTCTGAGAAAGGCAAGTTATATTCAAAAAGAAAATTCACAAACAATGCGTAGTGAAGCTTAATTATGAAATGGTGAAACGTCAAATGATAACGATTAATGGTGGTGGACGCATGCGTGGAAAAATATGAACTCAAGCAAATTACGATAAATGTTAATCTTTCAATATCTGAAATATTACTACAATTGAAAAAACTGTCTTCATTTGGTTTTTGCTTTAAAAATTACAGTTACTAAGAGTATGTACATGTGTCATCTATATAAAAAAAAAAACAGTTGAGGCCAAACTTTTTTCACGAGCATTTGTAAAACTTCTGTTATAAATATTAATTAAATACTCTGCAATGCTTGCTGCAGGGCAAGCTGTTACCCTTTGATATAGTTCAACTAACACCGCAACTAACAATACACTACCGTTATGGGTATCAGTGACCACTGCTGCTATCTTGACCAGCACTAAATGGAATAAAATTTGCTATTCATGAATTAAGCTGAGAATTCTGAATTTTGTGTGCATGCAGCATAAATTCATGAATCGGTATCAAGAGTCGTGGAATTCACAACAAATTGTGAGGGTTGGCAGGTCTACCAATGCAGGATTACAGCTCTATTCATTGTTATATTGCTTGTTAATCATAGCCTTTTTCAACTAAAATCGTGTGTCCGAGTGGTCTAAGGTGCCTGCCTTTAAAGATCACCTGTCTGCATTGATTAAGCTCTCAGGCTTGTAGTGGTAATTTAGAAGCTAAATAAAATGTTTGAACCCTAACTAGGCTAGAAGCAGATTTTTTAAATTAAAAAAAAAATCATTTCGAGCACAGATTGAGACTCGGAGTTTCAATAGTACTATTGAAGGTATTTTTTTTGCTACCATGCCTTATGTTTTTTTAATGGGTAATTTTCATAGGACTATAAAAAAATCCAAACAGGGTCTTCCATAAATAGAGCTGAATTAATTTTAAGGGGGTTTGGGGGTCCTCCCACTACGGGGTCTTGAGGGGCAGTGCCCATGATCAGGGGTTCCAGATGGCCAAAGGCTCCCATCCAAAAATGCATAATACACTCATAAAAAACTGCTCCTGGTGCAACTTATGATCATAGAAAAAAAAAAAAAAAAAAATTTGAAAAACAAATAATAAAAATGTTCAACTTGGCATATCTTGATGAAAGGTCATTAAAGTTTGCTGGGCTGGCTAGTAAGCAGCTACCCCATACCGACATCAAATTCCAAATATTCTATAGGGAATGGACTCCGACCCTACACCTCAACATAAATGTCCCAATATAAAAATGGGGTGGCAAGGGTCAGAGGAAACTCAGAATAGACTTTTTTCAACAACTTGGGATGCCATGTTTTGCAACCATTCTTCTTTCCATTGCCATCAGTTTCCATTACCCAAAGATTCATTGGATGAATATAAACCTTTCACCAAATTGATAATATTTGACCTTAGTTATGTGCCAATTAAAATATGGAACGAATAATTTACAAGGTCTGTTGTGGAATGGGACTGAAAAGACTGTTTTTAAAAAACCGGATCGGGGATAATATTAAAGAAAACGGACAGTATCAAGAAAAATCAAATTCAAGATATAAGAAAAGCGGAATTCTGTTTTAAAATGGAGAAAAATCATGTCTGAAAATTTTAAGAGTTGGCAGGTCTGATATTCAGTAGGTTTGAAATGACTCGTGGGTTAAACTACCTGGTGCTATAACTGCCTCAAGCTTCAAAAGCATGTTAAAAATCAAAATTAGGCCACGCACCAAATTTGGCTTAAAGTATAACAAGATGAGCTATTGGGTCTGAAAATGTGGGACTATAGCACAGCTAACTGATGTCTTAAACTGCCTACAAATTTTATCAAATTTCTGTAAAAAGTAAGGGTATTGCTGTGTGCAAATAAAAAGCATATATACAAAACTAAAGGACTGATGGCTGTGGCAAATTTTATATCCCATCCCACCCTCCTTCCTTAGAACATGTTTCCCCCCACGTTTCTAAACATAAATTTCCAGGTCTTTTCCAGTTTTTTTTTCCCCCAGGATGAAATGAATTTTTTCAAGGTTAACATATGACCATTACTAAATGGAATTAAAGAATATTTTGGATTATAAAACATGCAATATTCAAATTGGAAGATGTTTCTTTTTCAAGACTCTCCAAAACATGTCAGAATAGATGATCATGTTCAAAAGCACAAAATGAGTCTATATTCCTATAAATTGGCATTTAAAGCCACTTCAATGTACAGAATACAAATTCGAACTTTACTTTCAATTATTTTTGTTTCCTTTCAAACTTTTAATTTAAAGAATTCTAGAGAAAAATGTGTGCATGTTTTATAAAGTAATCATTTCCTATCATAGTATGAAAAATACCCCAATAAAAGCAAAGTATTAGAATCTTATTTTGTAATTAAAAAAGTTTAACCCTGAATTAACGTGTGCCAATAAAATCTCAAGATTTTTCAACCAACCTAAACTATCTAAGATGATTTGGTTAAAATTTCCATCATTTAAAGACATTTTACAAAAAGGCTGATTTAAGTTTTGATAAAAAAACTTTCAAAATAATATTGTTGCACAAACATGGATTGAATTTTCTGTAAAATCAAGTTGTAGTTCCAAGAAACCAGTCCCCAAACCTGTATTGATACATAGGCTCTTATCGTTTCTTAATATATAATAAAACGATTTTAAAATTCTACATCTCTCCTGGATTCTATTTAAGATCTGAAACCAATGCTTCAACTTCATGTCACTGTGTAAGAGATTTTCAGCTCAGAAACTCAAAAATTTTCTAATTAGTGTTTCCTCCGAATATTCCAACCCCACCTTTCACATTTTATGTTTAGAATGGAGTTCTGAGCAATTACACATACAATATTTGGAATCTGCTGCCACCGTAAGATAGCTTACCAGCAGGCCTAGCAAATTAAACTTATATTGACTTATACCTGCATGAAATCAATAGGAAAATTATTTATTTTCTCAAAAAATGGCAAGTATTGTAAATGTTATGTCTTTTATCTGCTGGCAGACTAAATGAAACTCATGTGATATCAACAACAAATTCCTTTTTAATGTAGCTGTACAAAATTTCCATTATATTAAAATGAAAGCCTGATACCTTTTATAAAAACCTGAAAGAATATGATTCTCAACATATTTATTTCAAGAACAACTACAAGAAACTTGGCCAGTCTGATTCATTAAAACTGAGTACACTGGTCCAATCAGAGCTGCCAACCCTACAGGCTCGCAATTCATGAAAATGGTGATAAAAATTTGTGACATGAATTTGTGAAGTGATCCGAGAGTCTGTGAATGTTTGTCGGAACAAATGAATGCACGACAAATGTTTGGCATATTCTAAACTAAACTTCACTTTTGTGCAACATATTTCTTTTTACTATTCTGAGTTTCCTCTGACTGTTGCCACACCATTTTTTATATTTGGACATTTATGTTGGGATATAGGGTCAGAATCCATTCAGAATTGAAAAGTTGGAATTCACTGACACCATATGGTGTCTGTATGGGGTAACCTTGTACTAAATGGCCCAGCAAACTTGAACGATATTTCATCGAGCTATGCCTGCTTGAAATCAATATGAATAGGATTTATTTTCTCAAAAATCGTGAGCATAGCATTCGTCTTATCTTTAATCCACTGACAGGAGAGATGAAAATTGTTGTTGCTGAAATTTAACCTGAATTTGGCTATTTATGTTTGAGTCACATGACTACAAATTTTGCAATCTACATGCCAATGAGGTCATATAGTCACATGATATGGACAATAAACAAATTTCCAATGTTAAAATGGGGTATCAAGGGTCAGATGAAACTCTTGACTATTTTTCCTTGGTGGTGAAGACATTTGAAGATAAGATATCGAATGATAATTCAAATTAGTGTTGCCGGTGCATGCATGGAACAAAAGTCTGGTTAAGCCCCAGTTTCTCTTACAAACATTTGTAAAACTATTCTTATATTTATAGATTAAAATATGTTAAAATGCATGCTACTGGGCCAATAGTACCTATCAGCTATAGTTCACTAATATCGTGACCAGTTGTACCGGATCGTTTCGGCAACTGCCGATATCACGACTAGTGCTTAACGAGAAATCTGCTATTTTATTAAAGATTTTAAAAAATATGGAGATTTGGGGAATTCATTAATTTTTTGCATGCAGTGTAAATTCATGAATCGCTGAAAAAGTTGTGAAATTCACGCCAAAATCTTGATGATTGGCTGCACTGTTCCTGCTTCGTATGCTCCCTGCGTGAGAGAACACATGTCAATGTGGTAGTCACGTGATACAACAAAACTCCAAAGTTGGTCTCAGAATAAATATAGAATTTTGTGCTCTTTCAATTTTGTATTTTTATTAGAACCAATACAAAACTTTCATTTTTTTTAAAAAATTCTACAATATTTTAAATCGACGGTTGTGTGATTCTGTGTGCTCATATGATTACCAATCTAAATCGCTTATACCAGCTCAAATTTCATCAACACATTAGTTTTATCATCTTTCAGCAGATTAAAGACATAAAAATTTGTATACTTGCAATTTCTGAGAAGAAAAAAAAAAGATTTTTTCATTGATTTCATGCAGTTATAACTCAATTTAACATTTAAGTTTGCAACCACATCCACATTAAGTGGCTATGCATTAATGCCACCATGTTGGCCTCTTGTGAAACAAGACTGGTTTTCATACCTTCCATATAAAAAAAAAAAGATTTGGATATCAAACATTCTGTGAAATAATTCCTGGGGTTTTCCACTTTTGTCAACATTTTCAAAATTCAAGGACTATTTATGGTTGGGGAAAAAATTATCATTTCTCACAACTTTTACCTGATTTCCCGATAGCGTGGGAACCCTGTTAGAAATGCTGGGGACAAGTTTTACATGCACACTCATTTCCTGAAGATATCAATTCCAGTGATGGGAATCGGTCAGAAATTCATAATCGATAATCAGTTCCCCCTTAACCAACTGATCATCGATTATAATCGGTTACTAAGAGCAAAATTTAATTTTTGTTACACAGTTGTAACTTAGATCAAGAGTTCAGTATGTTTATAAATGTACAGGAGTAATCTCTTTTAATGACATGTATACTTTAAAATGACAATAATATTCCACCGTGTATTACTTTTGTTCTACAACTTTGTTAAATGAATTCAACTTTTTTTGATTGATCAGTTATATGTAACTGAAATACTGCTACAATCTCCCGAAATTATTTTGTTTATATGTGATGTGCTTATAATATAAAGTATAGAAGGACATGATTTTCTTGTTTGTCATTGTTAATAAATACTACAAAAGATGTTGCAATTTCACTGCAACAAATCAATAAAATGTGTTTAAATTTATTAACTCAAAAATTTAAAAACTTGACCATGTAATAATGACTATATGTTCCTAATTATGAATCGTAAGGTTTTTTATTTGTAGTTGTGAAGAGATTAATAAATTTCAGGTCAACTTTAGTGGCTGAGAGTTTTACTAACCTTTGTGCTTTGCATACACCTTAAAAGTAGTCTCCCTTTACACAATCGATTATGGAGTTTCACAATCGATTATCTTATTGGTTTGCTCAACCAACTGATGATCGATTATAATCAATAATCGGAACAACACTAATCAATTCTTACCATTACACCTGTACTGCAAACGCTGCCCTGATGGGGTGGGTTGTCCTAACACAACACGTCCCACTGGCAGCATATATAGGAAGCTGAGGAAGACAAACCATCCAATGTAGATAAGCACTGCTTCCAAGTCAAAATAGTCTGACAATTTATTAGGAATGGTCGGAATACTTCTGATACTGCAATTGGCCTGTAAAAAATTATTTTAAACTAAAAATGTTATCCATAAAATGTCAATGCTTTAAATCTGAAAATTAAGCAATTAAAAGTAAATTCAAAGCTAAAAAATTATCAACACACAATTTTACAAGAGAAAAAAATAAACATTGACTTAGGTCTTTTTAATGCAAGATCTGTCAACACCACCATGCTAATGGAATGCCCCCATTAATCACCCTGCCCTAACAGGATGTAACAAAGTCAACTCTTAAGTGAAGATATTAACTTGTCAAGAGTATAAGAGCAGACACTGACATAATTTTTAGAACAAAATGCTGACTAGACATAAACTGTTTTCATTTTATTATATAGACACATTGACTAGTCATAATACAAGAGCATCCAACAGTAAATGAGATATCAATTGTAAATACAATTTTCAAATTTTGGGAGATAATTCTGAAAGTACTCAAACAAACTTGAATCTTCATTGAGAGACAAACTTGTAAAGACACAAATGCATACAAAGTTTCCTTAAAATGTCATACCAGTGTAGATAACGTCAATCAAATTTAGTATTATTTGAATAGAAAATAAAGTCTGGAAGCGGTATAAACAAACCAGATGGAAAAATTCTCCATAATAAGTGAGAAATACGCTCAGGTGTATTTTCGAAAATATTCCACATCGGACCGATTTTATCGCTCGATAATTTCCGGAGTGTACAGATCGTCTGATGTCACATTATGAACACACGCCTTACTTCTGTTCCATATTAGTTATTTATCATCCCAATCACGCCAAAAGCACAGCGTGGAGATACAAGCAAGGGCAGCGGGGTCATGTGTGTTGCAGCAAATTGCTGATGGGTTTTCCATGCATTCCTTCCCGAAGGACCAATCACTTCATCATAGGTGGACAGACTTTGTAAAAATCAAATGAGCAAACTGGGATAGTCCGACTGAGTTTTCTGCCCTCTGCTTCTTTCATTTCACACCCGAATGCTTCCCTTTTACATACAGATTTGAGGTTGAGCATATGTAGGGCACCAAAGAAAGTCAAACTCAGTGATGATGATGTCCAGTCTTAGCGTCTATCCACAGTATGGAGGAAACTAACAACCAAACCAAGGTAAACAAAGGTATCATAACCTTCAACACCAAAGCATCAGCTGTGTAGACTTCAAATGTTGTCACCATCAGAAGAAATTGCTTGTCAAGTGTCACCGCCAATGAAAATAAGAAGCATACATGCCAACCCCTGACAAGGAATTGGCATAATCCAAGTGGTAAAAAAGCGGAATCCATGCGGAAAAAGCGTAATCCACATATAACATGCTAAAATTTCAATAAACGATTATTTGCCCTGCTCATCCTTTACTGTTTCAAGTTTTCATATGTAGCACTTTTAGCTTTACACACATCGACTACAAACCTTCTTAAGACGTTTCGCGCTAAATTTTTAAAAAATTCGACACAGCCGGAAATAGATGTCACGTGATGCTGTACTTTTTTTTTGTTCTTAATATTTAGAGGATTCTGTTATATTTTGTTTCGGGGGTTTTCGGTTGCCTTTTTCTAATTTATCTGGGAAATTTTTGAAAGGGGATATATTTGCTCACATAAATGCATAGAGTAAAATAAAATATACTTTTTAAGCGCTAAAATATATTTAGACTGGTGCTGCAAGAAATATGAATTAGAATATGGAATCTGCGAGTAAATATTAAATTTGGAAAACCAGTCTGCTATCTCCTCACTACGCATATAAATAAATATAAATAGAATCGAGGTCAACAGTAGAACCAGGTTAGCTATAAATAGAACATGATACTATTACGAAAGTCCACGGTCTAGCATACTCTTATACTGTAGTTACGTAAAAGCCGTCTTTTCTAAAATACGGTCTGTGGGATTAATGCAACTTTAATAATAACAACAAAACAAATAATTGATTTTTTGGGGGGGGAGGTTGATGTACCGAAAAAGCGTAATCCATATACGTTTAAGCGTAACGCGTAATTTAGTGACAAAGCGTAATGATTATGCCAAAAGCGTAATGGTTGGCATGTATGAAGAAGGGGCTATTCAAAGAGAGAAGCAGCAATAGTGAGTTTTTAATGACAAGTACCATATTATTATATCTATCATATTCAACAAATCAGTCAACACATCATTTCCATGTGTATCCTAAATTATATAGTATAACAGAGAGGGTCCCTTTTATTTTACATCAAGCTCGTGTTGAGCACCTGTGTCTAAATTAAATTTTTTCCACAGGTTTTTCAAGCTTACAACTGTTATCCAATGTACCTTTTACTTATCAACATATAAATACGTCTCTACCCATGAAATGCAATACACTTTTACATCCTTTATTACAGGTGAGAAACATTCATTTGTAAATAAATATGATACCATCGAACACTACTGCAACCATCGTCGGATACATATATTTATCATAACTTAGGCCGTAGACATGTTCAGAAAACAATTTCCATGAACTGTCAGTCAATCAATCTCGTCTTTCTTCTTCATAATCTTCATCTGTAGCTTCGGATTCGTCGGTATTGGAAACATAGGGTTCAAACTGGTTCGGATTAATTTGGGTACCGGCAGCCGCTTGTACACATTATCATAATATTCTGAGCTTATTTAATCACCATCTTCGAATCGCTAAGACCCGCAGGACATTGACAATGCACTTCCTTCAAAATCGCAACTTTCGTGTTGAGTTTCTGAAGACTTTTTCCACAATGTAACGATACCGACTATGCCATTGTTTAGAACAAGTGTTCATAATGTGACGTCACGCTTAGTTTTCAGTTGCGTTCGGTTATTATTGTAAACAGGTGCAAATGCGATATTAGATCGGCTCCCATGCAGTTATTACTTAAAATTTTCCAATCGGAATTTTTACATTCATATTTTTAATATATATTCTCATTAACCAAGAAATAAACTGAAAAGGTTTGGATACACTGTTATGGCACTTTAGGGTATCTCAAATGGTTCAAACCATACTGACGGGTGAATAGTTCGAGAGATGTATGGGCATAATATGCAATAAAGATCTAAAAGTAATAACCCTTTAAAGTTCAATCTATGTACGAGACATAATCATGATAAAAACGTAAACCAACTTTGATGAAGATGTCTCGAACAATTCATGAAAATTAGAAATCTCATAGTTCAAAAATTACTAAGTAAACAAAACTGAATTACAACAGATGAAGTACTAAACATATTACTGAGTAAAAATGTTATGATTGAGAATAAATCTAGATCAAGTAAGGACCACAACTCCATAAAATTCTACTAGAGATCGGTACACAACTGAAAATAACCAAGGTCATCTTAATTTAAAGCATAGAACAAAATTTTATTTCAATCCGTTAAATTCTCTGAATGAGATACCAAGGTCATCTTCATTTAAAGCAAAAGAATTTGATTTCAATCCATTAAATTCTCTAACTTTTTTTGCGCTGATATGAAATTAAAGGTAAACATAGGCCATAACTCGGATAAATGTTTATGGAAAATGATGATAATCGACCCTGACCTAGGTGCTCTACATGAAAAACTTCCAAGTTACTAAATTGAAACAATAATTTCTGGTAGATGTAATGGGACAAGACATCCAAAATTATAAACCCCATCCATAGATCTGGTGGTGGCATATAAAAGAACTAAGACTTTATAATATCTTTTGATTATTCAAACAATATTACCATTAATTGCAATTATATTCCCTATGTTTAATAGCCCTTCATGGTGGCACTATTATAAAACGGTTGAATGGAGATTATTGACTAGCAGGTCTCAATGACCTTGACAACCGGTCAAGGTATGTGATCTTGCTCTAAGCTTACTCTGTACAAAAAGACGAACCATACACAAAGCATTCTTACATTTAGACCCCAAAATCTGAAGGTTTTCTTTTGCTTTTTTACCTTTCAGCTACAATGACCTTGCCCATAGTATCATCAGGCCTCCTCCATTCCTTTTATGTAAGTCATTTCAAAATTCTGATCAAGGAATGTGGTATTGAAATAAATCAACCCTATTTCAGGCAGTGAACTTGACCTTTGACCCTTTTACAACAGACTTCTCTCCTGCTAGTCACCCATAAACTCTGGTGAAAATTGAGTTGAGAAGTGTAATGTTTACATATACTTTTCTTCTTTCAGTTACTATAATCATATCTATTTTATCTCAAGACTGATAAGCTTTAACACTGTTCCAAGTGTAAGCCATCCACAAAGTTTGATTATTGTCTGTGATGTAGATCTAATGTTATTGTATGGGAACCATTTCTTCTTTCAGTCAGTGACCCTGACATTCGAACTCTTGCCCCCCAAATAAACTGGATTTTTCATTAGCCAATCCAGAATGTTTGGTCCTGGTCTATGATGTAAAACTAATGTTATTATACTGCTACCATTTTTCTTTTCCAATGTGACCTTGATATTTGACCTTTCAACCCCAACACCAAAAGAGTTTCTTTAGCCATGAACTTGCCTCTAAACTTTGGCAAAGATAGTTGCTGTAGAACTGAAGTTAACTTGAAGAAAGAAAAAAAAGTTAATGCACAGATGGATACATGAGTCATGGCATTTTATGTTCTCCCAAGGCATTAAAAAAATGACAATCTAAATGCACTCTCAGATTCAATAACATAGCTATTTTAAACAAATTCCTCAAGTGATAAAAGGTAAAACTGATCAAACAATATAACTATCAGGAAGAAGTTTACAAATGTATTTTCAACAAGATACAGACAAGGCAAATCAGTAGTCTTTGTACCTTGGAAAATGTATCTATTTACTTTGAAACTATTTGACTAAGGTTCTAAAACTTGCTTTCCTATTGCTACATCTCCTAAGGTCTTTATTTTTAATTAACCAACCTTTGCAGCAGCCATTTGTATACATCCCAACATCCTTTTTATAAAAATGAAATATCCGAAGAATATAAAACAACCAAAGAACTTTATTATTTCATACATTAATTTATCACTTTAAACCCAATTAGTCGCATGAAGTTACCAAACAACGTAATCTCTTTCTTATTTCAGACCAAGCAGAAGTTCCAGTATAAATGTCCAGGGTCTTTGGACTATATATACACAGAAGCAAACCAATATTTCTAATTCCAAATATTAATATTTCCCCTTGAAAATAACCTTTAAAAAAAAGACAGAATTGAAAATAATAGGCCATCAAATTTGAAAATATGAAAAATAAGCAATCTGAAGAATTTAAAATTAAATTCAATAAAAAAATTTTTTAAACATGTGTGCAGTTTTAGAACAGAACCTACATTTTCATTTGAAACAGAAAAACAATGTTAGGGTTTGCCTGCCAAAAATTGGTTTCCCTTCAAAACAGAAATCAATATATATTTAGTCTTTGAGTATCATAACATTAGAACTAATTTTGCAGGCTAAATGATGCAGCTTTATTTACAAATGCCTAAAAATCAGCATAAAAAAAAATAAAATACAATGTTACCTTATTGCATGCCAGGTTTACTGCCAGCAATGTTGCAGGTAAGGCAAGCATGATGAAGAATGTCCCAATTGGACCACCAAATTCATAGCGCTTTGTCCTGGGAACCACCTTTTTATCATCCACATCCATATTGAACAATTCATTTGGTTTTGAAGGTGTTTCCTTCTGTAAATAAATTTCTTGAAATTAGGTAACCACGTGTGTACTTCAAAAATTATTTCTTTCAACATCTTTTATTTTCAGTCCTTCTTCAAAATATTAAAAACTATTTCTAAGGATACTGTATTGATTGGAGAATTGAAAGATTATAAATGCTACTGTATACATCCACAAGTGAGTCCAACTGCACTCCCAGATCTGTCATCTTTCCATCAGACATTTACAATATTACAATGTTGTAACAAGTGACCTGCAGATATTAAAATTGATGCTAATCTGCCATCCCAGTCTCTGATTTGTTAGTGAAATATAGTTCTTATTGTTTTGAGTTGATGTTGCTGAATAAAACAAAAAGGTCTCTGAATTAGAAAAAGAACCGCTGTTTGTCTGATTTTATATGGATGAGTGAAATTTAGGCAGGATCAGTAAAAATGTTATTTTGCTAATCCTGTGGTTTGTTGAGGAAAAAATCCAAATATAGAGCCCTGATCAAATAATCCATAAAAACATCACATATTTCAAATACCTGGTTCACCTGAAAAGATTTCACTTTATAGCCTTATAGATCTTGTTCTTATTTAACTTTAGTGTATACACTCATTCTCTACCGGCATTTATGAAACTAATTCCCATTTTTATATATAATTTTTAAAATACATTTTATTGTTGCTAGTGCCTAGGCCATAAGGGACCAATCAAAATGTTTCCTCTTCACAAATTAACATTTTCGTATGTCTATAAAAAAATAACTTCTTTTCATTATGTTTTAAATGCAAAAGTCATAAATCTGCATTGGTTTTCTACATTCCGTGTCAATGCAATTAACATGTATTACTAAAGAGTTCCTAAATTTTATTATAGTATTGGGGCAAGTGATTTTTATTAAATTCAGCTTGTGCATATCATGCTTCATCAAAATAATAACTATGGATACAAAAATGAAGACATTTTATTTTTTTAAAACAAATTTAATTAATGGATTAATACTGTTGGGATGGGGTAGCTAGAAACAAGTCTCATTTTTAAACAAAATATCCTAATGATTGCGAGTTTACTTTTAAGCACTTTTGTTCATTGCTACATTCAAATGTAAATATGTGAGTGGCCTTTGCCTTTCACGAAATAGCGGAGGTTATATCCAATTTTGAGGAATACTTGTAATTTAAATTTTTTTTGGAAAAGTGGGAGGTACAACAGACTTTTCACAAGTTGATCTCTTGGGTCCAACTGAAACAAATGCAGGTTTTGGATCTTGGACCAATGCATTTTTCAAGCTCTATTTGGAATTATAATGAAACTCCAGGTCATATCCTGGAATCATACAGTTGTGAACCCTGGGTCATAGCTTAGAAAGCATTGATATACACCCAGTAACTAAATATTAAGTAGATATGAAAAGATCAATTCAAATATTTAAGTGACTTTAGACTCAAGGTCTATTCATATGAGACTTGGTTTCAGAATGATAATGATAAGAAAATCTCCAAAATGTAACCATATACAAAACTTGTTGGCAATGAAAAGACAAATTTATATGCAACTGACATATCGAGTTCAGGGTCTATTCATAACATCTTCTTACACTTCTAGGATTTTATTCTAGGGTCCACATCTTGTGTAGTGAGACAAAAGGTATACAAGTCCAGGGAAACACGCTTTATAAATCCTATATTTTTTATCAATAATTTCAATATGGCCTTTCCTGAAGTTTCATTTAAAAAGCCATGCAAAGTCAAGAGGCTAGGGAGATTATTGAAGAGTGGTCAATTGACCTTACGCCTGAAGGTAGATCGCTCCGCCTACCAAACACGTGACTTGACAACCGCTTAACCTCCGACAAACATTCTGTGAAAATGGCGGGCGTGATAACATTAAAATATATACCAGACGATATTGGTGAGCAATATTTGCCATATGAAACAACAAAGAGACAGAAACAGAAAGCGAGAGCATTTATCCATCACTTGCACTTCTCTAAGTTATGTCAGTATGCGATGAACTCGCCCCCACGTATCTGAAGATGTCGCCCCAGAGTGGTTGGAGAAGTCACCCCAATTGGTTGGAGAAGTCATCCCAAAACTACTCAACCAAATAACCTTTTTATAACATAATTAGGTCATCTTTTACGTGATTCATATTTATAATTTTTTATATATACACGATCACAAAAGACATATTAACTAAATTAAAGCAATATCATAGTAATATTTATTAGGACGAAATTAAGTATGTATATAATGTAATGAATGACGACAGTATAGTGATTAAAACGGACAAGTCAAACATTATTATTATTATTGTGAATCAAGATGATTATGTTAAAGAAGTTGAATGACAATTAAAAATTAAATAAAAAATTTCAACATGCATTAATAAGATCGCTAAAAATAATAATTTAATATGTGAGGAATTTTATAGTTTTCTTCTTAACATATGTACACCTAAAAAATAATCTGATAATTTCAATGTTATCATTAGGTGTAACATCACTATATACCAACATTCCACATGCAGATAGTATTAAAGCGTGCAAATATTTTCTTGATAACAATCCTAATAATAATAGCACACTATCTAGTGAAGATATTTGTAAAATAATAAAAACTTATCTTGGAGAATAATAATTTTCAATTTAATAATATGAATTACATAACAAATAATGGTTACATAAATGGGTAATAATATGGCTCTTTCATGCTCTTTCCTTAAATGTATGAATTAGAAAACAATGTAATTCAAAACCAAAAGTTTAATCCATCTCTTTTGTTCAGATTTTTAGATGACATATGATCTGGAAGCATTCAAATGAAGAACTAAAAAACAGTATTGATCGCCTAAATCATTTTCACCTGACGATTAAATTTACTTATACTGCATCTAGTATGCATGTTTCATTTTTAGATGTAATTGTAATAAAAAATATTGAGAATACTATCTCTACAAATATTATTAAAATGCATTTAATGATTTGAAGAGCAGAGCAAAAGGAACAGATAACATTTATTTTTCATTAAGTACAGAAGCGGAGTTGATCAAATGGAAAAGTAAAAAAATTGCAAATTTGATAAATTTAATAAGTTATTAAGTTGTGCGAGTTCTTTATGGGGCAAGTTTTCACTATTCAGTTACATCTTGGTTTTGGGAAGGGAATAAACTTAACTCCTCCATTTTGACGATCTGGACAACAACTATCAAAATTACACTGCCCCCATTGCATTGTGAATCAAAAAATTGCAGAACCATTGCAAAATTCGTAAATATATACAATAGCCGAGACGATATCGACAGAAGCAGCTTGTCAGAGGAAAATGGCGGATGTAAACAGTACCTGGAGGTGTGTATAATAGCTCTTGCTGATTGGTGAAACGAGCAGAATGATTGACAACTGGTGATAGGTCAATATGCTAACAAAACCCATCAAGAAAAGATCGGAAAAGCAGTAGTTTTCTCACCCCTTCAACCTTAGCAGCTAGCCTGGCTGAACTCCTCGAAGGTGTGACAGACATTGGTCTTTCTGCCTTCTTTGAGGGTGTCCTGCCACGGCTACGACTACGACTCCTGGATCTGGACCTTGATGAACGGCTCAAAGATCGTTTCTTTGTCCTAGTCCGGGAACGAGACCTAGACCTTGATCGAGATCCCTATAAAAGACAGAACATGTGAACCACGAATTCTCTTAAAATATTCAATTTCTGTAAACGAAAAAATAAAATTAGTTTCTTTTTTTCAGTATAAAGGTAATGTAAACAACATCAGTCATTAACAGTTGATAAAACAAATCATTCTAATAATTCTTGTTCAAGACAACAAAACAGTTCCTTAATTTCATCATAAACAATCAACAAAGGAAATGAAAAGGAACAAACAAAAATAAAAAGAGAAGGGTTGGACTTTAGACAGAAATTTAACTTATTTTTTTAACAAAAGTATTCTCAAAGTAACTGACACTAATGGCTGAAAAAAAACTTTCGAAAATTTCAAGATAAGACTCTTGCTTCTTTTAACTGCTGCAGGTTGAAACCTCTGATATTCTTCAGAGATAACATGAATATGGTGGACAATGAAAAAAAGTTTCTTTATTAAAGAACACAAAAATACAGCAACTTCTACTACAGTTACTATTTAAAAATGCAACTGAATACAATTTTTTTAAAAACTGTATGACCAACTTTGGTTTGCATTATACATAAACCCGTATAATATTTTTAACTTTAAAAAATAAATTGTAACACTTACAGGACCCAAAAAATTTGAAACCAAAGATTGTATGTTCAAAATTGCTCAAAACAGTCTTTTCACAATTTAAACATCTTAATTCTAGGACTAGGGGCTCAAAATGTATTACTGTAACTATCCCTTAGTGGAAAAGTTTATTGCTGCTGCCACATGAAATAAAAAACAAGGATTACATGGAGTTATGCTGTAGCAAGCAGGTGTGGACCACCATGGTGTTTTAAACTGTTATTTCTCAAAGTGAACTGGCCTAAGCATGCTTTATGAACTGTTCAGATGAATATAATGCCTCTGCTGCATCAGTTCATACTTAACTTTACAAGTGCATTTTTTCCAAAAAAATCAGTAAGTACTTATTTCATTACACCATACTGTACATTAGTCCAACTTACAGATGCCTTCCAGAGGTCTTGTTAGCATTGGCAGGTCATTCCTAAATCAAATCTTGTTGGCCATACTTGCATTTCCATTGTCACTCTCTCACATTTTTTTTACTTTATTTCAAATGTCCAGCTAAGCCAGTAGTACTTACATATCATTGACAATAAACTGTAGAATTTAAACCACTTCCCAAAACTATTTATCACCTGTTTCACTCTCAGGCAAGCCAGTTAAAAATCACAAACTTTGAAATATTCTCCATACAAGTTTTTCTCATGTTGCCTGGTTTCAATATCAGTTTAATGGTTTTCATCTTTATTTTCTTCTGATGATAATTATATATGCAGTTATTTGACTTTCTTCATTTTTATTTAAGAATTTTGCTTTGATATCGATGCATGTATTTCTCCAGATCCATACCATTAGTCAAGGTTATATTTGTCACTAACAGGCTGTAAGCCAAAAAACTAGGTAAAGGGTTTTGAACATTTGTCCACGACAGCAGCCCAAGCACTAAAAATTCAGTCCTAATTAGTGATGGGAATCGGTTAGAAGTTCATAATCGATCATCGGTTGCACACAACTTACTGATAATCGATTATAATCGGTTGCTAACTTTCTACAAGTTTTAATTTTTGTTGTTACAGAGTTATATCTTTGTTTAAAAGTTTAAAATGTATAGGAGTTAATCTCTCTCTCTCTCTCTCTCTCTCTATATATATATATATATACTTTAACCTCAAAAGCAACTTTCTTTGGCTTATCAGTTTTATGCAGCTGAAAGACTTAACAATCCCCCAGAACACTTTTATTCATATGTGATTTTTCAATTGTTTAAAGTATAGAAAGAAATGTTTTTCTTGCTTGTCATTAGTTACTAATACTACAATCAAAGCAGTTTAAACAAAACAAATAAACACCAATTACAAAAACTTTCAAACTAACTGAACTATTTATCAGCAAAATCATGTAATGTTTGAGCAATGCTGAACACAAAAATCATTTTTCAGAATACTGTTTCTTCTTGTGCTTGTTACACTGACACTACCAATAGTTAATGTTTTTGTTTAAGAATATTATCAGGTCCACATTGTCACAACTTAAACGAGCCCGTTTCTTGCTGACAAGATGTCCAGCCAGACTAAATACCCTCTCACTGGATACTGATGATGCCAGAATACTTAGGTACTTCCGAGCTAGTAAGCTAAGATGGAGGTAGAACTGGCAGTTTTGTTTCCACCACTGTAACATTGTGAGATTGGTATCATATGGAGCAGCAACTAGATATCTAGAAACCTCCTGGTGGATGACATCTGTTATTGGCTGTTGACTTTCACCAAGGCAAACAACATCTTGCAACCAATCATCCATGTCAACATTGACCTTTGCTTTCTTGTTTGGTGGACTATGTGTAACCACAGTTTTAGTGTTGTCATCTCTGACATTTAGTAGTGATGGTGCAATTGGTAGAGGTGGCAATGAGTCTGAAGGTTTTTCATCACTAGTCCCTGGCTCCACTTGGACATTCACTTTAACATCAGCCATATCAAGAGCAACCTTCAAAAGCAGAGCATGTCCATCTGCTCGCTCACTGTCAGATAGAAACTCCAGATCCTTCATAGTATGATTCAATAAACAGCCCAACAGAACTAGATCTTTGTCCTGTGTTCTATTGTCAAATTCTTGTCTCATTACATCTTTAAGTTTAGCAATTGAAGGTAGATCATCAGCATTTGTTTCTATACATTTGGTAAGTTTAAGAAGTATTGGGATAACTTTATGAAGGGTTGGTGATTTGTCTCTGCAAACACTGTTTGTTGCATTCAGGAACGGTGAGAGAACTTCCACAAGTTTTTCAACCAATGCTTGTTCGTCAAATGTATAGACATAATTTTTCAATGTTGCGGCTGCTGACTTGCTTATGTTTGGGTCACTGATAACAGCCATAATAGCAGGTGTTTGCTCAAGCAGTTGTTCAAGCATGTCATGAGTGCTATTCCATCTAGTTGGAACATCCATCTTGAGCTTGTGTCCTCTAGCACCTATGTGAAGTAGTAACTGCTGCTTTCTCATTAACAAATCATTTATGCTCGTGCTTTGATGGAAAAAAGTCACCAGTTTGCGCCCCTATGCAATGATTCGTGACGGTTCTGGTATAGCTAAAATTTTTTTCACAATAAGGTTAAATCTGTGACCATAACAACCAAATCGAGTCCATTGAAGTAAATCAAAAGCCTTGATCTCATTGGCTGCATTATCAGTTACTCCAGTTGGTGTTGGAAGATTCCATCGCTTCTGAGTGGCCAACAGGCTTTCTTTTATATTTTCCCCAGTGTGACTGCCTTCAACTTTTCGTGTTTCTAAGACAACACTTTTCAATTCCCAATCTTTGGAAATAAAATGTGCAGTCACTGTACTATAACTTTCTGTATTTAATGAAGTCCATGCATCGTGAGTAACAGCTATATCAAGAACATCATGTAGTTCCTCTTTTACTTTTTTCTCAGCCTGGTCTTTCTTCTCAGCTAGTTTGGAGGACACTAATTTACGACCTGGAATTTCATACCTGAAAATGTAAAGTTTGAAACATTTAGTCATGGTAGTCAAACAAGACATGTATTTGGAATATTTACTGTGTCTAAATATAGTGAAAACAATGAATTTATTTAATGTTTATTTAGACAGGACAGCATTATATTTAATTAAATACTGCTTAATTTAGGTATGAAAATTCAAAATTCAACAGTGTTGACATCTAGAATCAAATGGATTCACACTTTTTTTCTTTTCTCACTGTCAGTTTAAATAAATATTACTAATTTTTAATCTTATCATTTAAAACTTACCTTGGATTAAGAAGCATCACAAAGTTTCTAAAATATGTATGGTCAACAAGGCTTAGCGGAAGAACTTTGCCAACAATAAGTTTCAAGAGTGCATCATCAATTTCTTTCTGCTTTGTAGCTGACATCCTCTCTGTTGGCTTCTTAAATTGTTCATCAATCTTAGTCTGTTTGGGTGGCTGGGGGGAAACATCAGCACCTCTTGCTGTCGCTGATCCCATTTCCTTATGGTCATGATCAAGATGAAAGGCCAAATTTGTAGTATTGCCTGGAATGTATTTGAAATAAATGTTTTTATATTGAGAAGAAAAAAGAGCAAACAACAAATTCTTTATGCACAAGTATCTTAAATGAATGGAATGAAATTATTTAAAGAAAATCAGGATTAAAATTAATATTAAATTTGTACATATATTTTAAAATTAATCTGCAACATTTTAAAAAGTTATTTTATGTTTTTAAATAGTCACATGTCTCAGGGAATATCTGTAACAAACCTCAGAGATCACTTTTCCGTCATTATCATATATGCCTAAATAGCAGGATAATCTTGTGATTATTTATGTATTTCAATCATAATCATGACATGGAGCTTTATTATGAAAAGAAATTTGAAGTATTTTAACAACAACACATGCTATATTAGAGGAAAGCACAAAGTACACAAATGATTTAATGAAAATAAAATTCTTGATTTAAAATATTTGATACTGGAATGCCATGAAACGTTTTTCCGTGTGCGTGCGTGCAACTCATTTATTTTATACGAGGTTGTTCTGTCTCCTAATAATTGCATTCGTCGTTGACGACATTATTTGTTTCCAAATTATCCAAAAAAATCTAACTATGGTGTATGTTTATATATTTGGAAGTTATGAAGGGAATAAATAATTTAGCTTTACTGTTGTGGATCGGAAGGCTAATATCATGGTTCCACAGTCCTAAAATGTAAAGCATATCACATGATAATTTTGTTTTCGTGTAGCACCACAAAAAATTAGAATATTGTTCATTTTTTGCACTATGTATTGGAGAATGTGTTTGCCAAAAATAAATGTATCCCCGCGTTGATTTCAATGAGAATAGCTGGACCTACCTTTGTTTGCATATTCCTTTCTGCAGAGTTTGCATATGACCTTCGTTGTATCTAAATTCTCCTTTGTCGGTGGACCCTCCTGTATTTTGTAAAATCCAAAATATGTCCATACACGAGAACGAGCTTTTCCTCCAGGATATGGATATATTATTTTGCGATCGTTTTCATCCATGGCACGTGTATGATATTTAGCGGGGTTTTAACATTTTGTTCGGAATCCTCGGTTTTCTTCCCAACAAACAAAGGGATTGAACTAGTCTGTGCCAAGCGCTTCACAGTTGTCTCCCTTACCATGCAATCGATTATGGCGTTTCACAATCGATTGGCGAATTGGTTCACTCAACCAACTGATTATCGATTATAATCGATAATCGGAACAACACTAGTCCTAATGACAACACATTTCATCTTTCCCTTGCATTAACTTAGAACACAAGTTTATTTTTGTCACAAATATAGATCTCACCAGATTACTTATGCTTATTCATTCTAAGAAGTATATATGTAAAAAAAAATTAAAAAAAAAATAATAATTCAGGTACATGTATCTGATTACTGATACCTGTCATTCCACTTTCACATGAATTTTCCTTCTCAGGATGTTCCTTTTTATGACCTTTCTAGCAAAAATAATTTAGTAAACACATTTTATCCAAATAGAGAAGATCACCACATCTGACCACTACTTCTACTAAAGTTATCGTAACAAATATTTGTCTTTTAAATTCAAAAAGACAGATAGCTTCTTTAACACATGGAGGTTTTTGCTGTTTTCACATGATATGCGAGTAGAAAACCCATTTTGGGGGCTATTTCTGAATACATCCCAATTAGTTTGCTGGCGTATGAGCAGAAGGTGAAATGTTGGACTCATTATTCAAAATGTCCACCTTATCCTACTTTTTACACAGGTTACACCCGTCTGTGTGTGCTTCAGACTAGTCTGCCATAGATATAAGGCTATAAAGTCTTAAATCTGATTCCAACCACGGGTAAATTTATTGTGGAAAAAAAATTAGGTAATTTTTTAAAAAGGTTTTTCCTCTATATTTTGTAGTGCAACTAAAATATCCATATTATTTGGTATCATAGTAGAGCTAAATCTGTCTACCTTTCTATAATACCACCCACTTTGGTGTATCATGCATGACCTCGATAGTACAGACCTTGGAAGTAGGCTGCTAACTCATACCCTGTAAACATGGTGCTAGGGATTAATGTGTTAAGCATACTCTGCTCCTTTTCTTTGCATCAATATTTTTCTGTGCTTCTTTCTGATGTGACATATACAGAGTTAGCTTTGTCAGCTTGAATATGTTGGGAAACTGATTTTTATGACTGTTATGTATAATTTTCCAGAGCTCAGAGATATCTCTTTGCTCCAAAATCAGATTTTTCACTACCATAAACTTCCTCTATTGAATCAGTAGTTTACTGACTATTATGCCAAATTTCTTACCTGTTCCTTACAGTGTATCCCCCAGGGGTGTTAAATTGAGAGTTTAAAAAAAAGAACTGGTATCAAAACTAGGACAGGGAGGTCAAAAATTTTTTTTAAAAAAAAACGGGGGTAAAAATGTACTGACAAATTTTCATCTGGCCCACACGCTTTCATCTTAAAATAGGATATTGCACATTGCAATGCTCTCTCTCTCTCTCTTTAAAATGCAAATAAACCAACATGTACAAGTAACATATTAACCCTGAGCCAAACAGCTAGGCAGTCCCTGACAGCATACTTGCAGAGATTGCCTAGATGCTATATGTGTGTGTGTGTGTGTGTGTGTAAAGTATTGAACCAAATGGCAGTGAGTTTATTGTTTGTCTTGAGATGTGTTCTATAATCGGGTTCATTGTAGTTTGTTCTAGAACACATTTATCCAAAAATTCAAAGAGACTAATGATTCATCTTCTTTCTAACAAGTTACACAAGAACTTTAAGATCTTTATTTTATTGCATCAAAGTAAAAAAAAAAAATCGGCAATGACCCCCCACCCACCAACTTCGAAATCCAAATAATGCATAGTCTTGGCAAGTTTAGTGATTTCTTTGTTGTGAAACTGAAAGAATGTCTAGGGTGATAATGTGTTCTGCATAAGCTTATTAACAAGTGATTTAGGCCACACAAATCTGAAGCTTATATTTAAAAAAAAAAATAAAAAATCAATTGGATGGATAAAGCAGTCCCTCACCAGGTTAAACTAGAAAATTAAATTTGTATTTCCTTTGATCAAATCTGAATTGTGATTATCAGAACCAAATACTTGTATGATAACAGATGAAATGATAAAGGGTGCTAGATATAATATGACTGCCAGTCAATGATTATCTGCCAAAGACAAAAGCTGATAAACCTCTCACCTGTACTTGAATGAATTGACTTCCTGCAGACCAACATGTTTATATTCCATCAAAGTTTTCAAGCTAGTCCAATATACAAATACACCATATGTAGAACAATGTCACAATGTGATAGCACATCAGCTAGTTTACAGATACAGCCCCAGCTTTTATTTAATATTTACAGTTGTGCTTTTATCAGATGACTGCTAAATCTGAAAGTTCAGAAGTACACCATAAGGATCATGTGACTTGATCACATGGACACTCATCAATATTTAAGATAATTCATGGATGTACAAGATTGCTGACTTGTGTCCTTGTACATGAACTACAGCACAATATATTATTCAGTAAAAGCGCATGCTTGAATGGTGATTACTAACAGCCATGTCTATGTGTAATGATATGCCACAACTTTAAACATGTTACCCATTAATACATGTTCTAAATAAAATCAAAGTATTGAGAATACTGATGGCTTGAAACATAATGATAATAAGATCATTTAAGCACCACAAGGCCAGGCACAAAAAAGGCCAGGTGGGGATGAAAGTGTCTGGTTGGCTAACCATCCCTATTTGTCATTCCTGAACCACCTAGTAATCTTTCCCACATGGTACACCCCCCCCCCCAATCACATTAAATATACATCATATATTTTTTCTTTTAATACAACCTGCCTACCCTAACTTTAAAACCAGTGCAACAAGAAACATATTTTGCTTGGCCCCCAAGAAATGGAACATGAATTATAATATACTGATCACATGCAAACAATAATATCTCTCTACAACCATATAACCAGAATTGTACATCTGTTAAGTATATTATGCCTTATCAACAATTTATCAAAACATTCATAAAACAAATTCACAATTTTCAGGTAGTTATCTTCTATGAACATTTTCTGTTGAAATAATTATGAAATACTACAATTAACCCTTTCATAACTTTCAGGCTTTGAGCCCCAAACTCTAAGTAACTTTGGACTTGTAAAGTAGAATGATCTGTGAACTTTGAAAGAACATAACTTTGCCGATTTTAAAGATATTTTGATGTATTTGGTATCAAAATAAAGGTTAGAAGTAAACTTGTATGAATATTTCAACAAAATGTGCATATATATATATATATATATATATATATATATATATATATATATATATATATTAAAACTTACAGGTGCAAATAGGTAAAGGTAACACAACAGGTAAAATGCACAAGCAATTATTTATTTACCACATTACATGAATGATAATTTGAAACATTTCGACAAAATCAACGAGTTCAAAGTATTCCAAAGCTTTTCTGGACCCATCTAACACTTTGGTGGGTCCAACTCTCTCAGAAATATGAAATACATCACTTTGGTTCGTCGAGAACTAAAACACGTGGAGTTCACACTTAGTTTGGTTCAAAACCTTCAAAGTCCTCTTTATCGTCATCACTGTCTCCCACAAGCACAAACAAATGCATCTCCAGATGTTTTCTCTCATTTTTAATCAGCTGTGTTAGGTCACAACAGCTAAATATTTTGATAATTCATAATATGACACTTCATTCTCATCTTGCATCGAAGTCTGCCAATTTGAGTAGAAATTCACCATTTGGAAAAAAACGCTTAGAATGTGCCTGCTTGCCTCAAGATTTCTAGTTGAATTCAAGCTTAACTCACAAGATAATCCAAGTATAATATCTACATCACAATAAGGAACTTCTTTGAGATATCCAAAAACGTATGTAGTCTGGTACTCTGACGTTAAATAAACACAATGCCCCAGACCAGTAAAGCGGTCTGGGGGGTTACAGACTTACTTCCGACAGACTGTAGTGATGAAAGGGTTAAGCTGTCCAACAATATCAAGGGAGTTAATCACACATTAATCATTTCCTTCGAATTAAATGTAAGAGTTGTGTTCCTTTACATAGCTAACTTTTCAACACCAAAAGAGCTCAGTATAGAAAATGCAAACAATTCCTACTGATGGAGAGTTGAAAGAAAATAGTCATGTGATTTATAATCTAAAATTTCCACCCAATTTGTGTTTGTTCACAAGACAAATTACACTATCCAGCCTTTGACAGAATAGAAATCAGAAGTGCCAATTTGTCATTCTTCTTTATTCTCATAAACCAACTTTCAAATAACTTTAGCTAACCTGGTATCTCACGACAATGACCTGATATGGTGTAATCTGTAATGTTAACTTTTCACAGATATTGTTAATCCATATATCCAATTAAAGGTTAAAACAAGCTTTCTGGAAAATTAATATCATGGTTACTTCCTAAACAAGCCAATAAAATTCAACATGCAAGTTTTTTTTTTAAATCGTTAAAAACTAATGTTTTATTCAATCTCAACAAAACTGGTTGATGGGACTTCAAGCATTGTTCAATAACAGAAAACATCCACTGATGATTCCAACAATATTTTAGGCACCACATCATAAGAATTGGGAACTTTTCATTGCAAAACACAATACATGTACTTGGACTTTTTAACAAACTGGCTTTATAGTTTCCACCACCAAACTACTATTACTAATACAGTTTTTATTCAATTATTTTGCTATATTACTGTATACTCAATTAAAAAGAAAAATACACCAAACCAAGTCATTTAAGTGTGCTGTAGGTTTGCAAAAAGTAGCAATAGTAAAAGTGCTGTTGCTGACTTTTGGGCATTTAAAACACAAAAGCTTTTTTATTACAAGACCTTAAACAGAATTTTTTAAAATCTCCATTCATTTAACATGATATAATTTAATCTGTATAACAATATGTTATTTAATTACAATTGTAATACTTCATCATTTTATCTGACAGGAAAAAGCATATATTTTTAGCAACTTCATCATTTTCTCGCTAGAGAGCATACATGCCAACCCCTGACGAGGAAAAAGTGTAATCCAAGTGGTCAAAAAGAGGAATCCAAGCAGAAAAAGAGTAATCCACATATAACATACCACAATTACAATTAACAATGATTTATTTGCTTTTCTCGTCTTTTATCATTCATTAATGGTTCAAGTGTTCATATGTAGCACTTTAGCTTTAGAAAGCAACAGATTGTCATGTTGCATTTCAAAACATTTTGTACCAGCTGAGGCCATGAATGTTTTGCATACCAGTAGAGCACTCATTACTGGGTTACTTAGCCTGGACCTGAATTCAGTTTTATTTTTGTTAACAACACTGAACAATCTCTCACAGTCAGCATTAGAATGGTAAAGAACAAATATTCCTTTCATAACCTGACAAAGAAGAGGAAATTTATTTCTTCCAGTGATAGAGTCTTTTAGCTGGGAAATAAGGTGCCATTGCACATCAACTCTATCTGCATTAAGTATATTGTCAGGTAGAATCCCAACTTGATACTTCAGGAATTCTTCTTCCAGATGATCCAAGTTAGACAAGGGTGGCAATAGAAAGGGATATCTCTTGACAAAGAATCTAACACTTTTGAAGCTTTTTGACTGTCTCTCATTTACATAAAAAACTGAAGCATTTAAAAGCAGTTTATCTCCATATGGGAATTTATGGAGCATGTAATCACAGGAAGAGTAGAATTGTGTTCTATGAATTCTCTTGCTTCTGCACCAATAGCTAGATCTTCATTATTTTTCTGGTTTGCATGGTCATGAAAGTCAATATCAGTTAAAAGTTTGGCTGATGCGATGATTTCTGGCTTAATAAACCTTATTAGCAAATCTGACAACTGGTTTGACAGAATCTTGTGCATAATATGAATGCATGGTTCTTCTTTCTGCAAGACATTTGCTGCATCAAACAATGGAATGGCACTCTTCATAAACAAGCAGTACAGTTTTGTAACTGGATCATTAAGCTTTTTGTAAACCATCTCACATGCTAGTTTTGCCCTTGGAAGTATGAGAAGATCCAGTATGCTTTTTAACAGATTCATACTCTGAAGAACCTGATCCAGATGGCTGATGAAATTTTATGTCAAAAGATTTATCTTTCACAGTCATGGTCTGAGCCTGGAGGCCCTCTAGCTGGATAGATAGAGGCCTCTCAAATAAAAATTCCATGGATTTAAATTTCTTTCTTTCTGCTACACCAATCTCTTTATTGTTAGTATGTCTGTCTATACTTTCATCTCTTGTTCTCTTCTGACTTGCAATAACAGATTCTGCTTTTGTACCACTCTTCTTCACTTTTCCACCATGTTTTCTCTGTGCAGATTCACTTTCAGTTTGAAAGAATGCTTGTAATGCATCCCAAAGCTCAAGTAAATGGCTAACACATTTGCCAAGGGATAACCATCTTGTACACACATGCTTTATAACTTTATAGTCTTCAAGATCAAACTGATCTTGTAACAACTTTAGAGCCTGTTTCCTTTTACTATTTTTCTCCAAATAATAGTAGATATCTATTAATAAATGGCCAATATCTACTTCTAATTTATCAGCAGCCTTACCAGCAGCAAGGTGCATCAAATGACAGGGGCAACCTGTTATGAACACTGATGGAGACATTTTCAAAATATAGGATGCAACTCCTTTATGAATTCCAGTCATCACTGATGCATTATCAGCTGCAAACCCCATACAGTTCTGCCAACTTATGTCATGTTTCTTCAAAACATTGTCAAGCAAATCAAAAATGTTTTGTCCAGTGGAATCTACTGTTAATTCTGGTAAAGAAAGAAGAACACTCATGACTTTGCCTTTTTCACTGTCAAAGTATCTAACACATACTGGGTACAACTTTTTAACATCATAATCACAACTCCCGTCTGTGGCAATACTAAACGGCCCAATTTTCATTGCTTCTGCAATTTTAAGTGAAGTATATTCTGCTAGGCACCGAACAATATGAGATGATTTTGTTCTTGCACAAGCATATTTTCCCGCAATTTTCGAATCAGGAAACATCCGCTTCAACAAGGGACCAACGTCGTCTGCTACCGCTAATGGTAGTCCGTGTTCTATTAAAACCTCGGTAAATAAGAAGTTACCTTAGTATTAGAGTTCGTAAGGCGAGCTAATTCGATGTGTTTCCTTGTTTTCACGTGTTTTTCCACATCAAATTTACCACCATGACCAATGCTAAAATCGTTTCCGCAGTCTGCAATGAGCATTATGCTGTCCTAGAATGGAACGCTGTATTATGCCATTCATATATTCATCTTTGAATTTTTGGAGGACTCGTTGTTTTGCTTTTTTCTGATCCATCTGCGAAATTTTTGGGGGAAAAAATGTGCTCTAACATACACAAAGACTAGAATCCATCTTAACATCTGAAGCCATTTAGCGCCAACGATTAGACGTCACGTGATGATGCCCTCGTCGTGTTTGGAGGATTGATTACATTTTGCTTTGTTTATTATTGACTTTTTCTAACCCATCTGTGAAATTATTTAAGAGATATTTTTTGCACTCATAAACGCATTGAGAATTTTTTAATACTTTTTAGCGCAAAAAACTTTTAGACTGGTTCTGCACTATACAAAATTAGAACAAAGAGTATGTGCATAATGATTTAAACAAAATAGAAACCAGTCTGTTCTCTCCTCACTAAGCCGCTATAAATAGAATATGAGGTCGAAAGTTTGAAAGTATCTTAGTAACATGATAGTTGCTATAAATAGAACATGAATATTAGGAAAGTCCACGGACAAGTATACTCGTATATCGCAGTTATGTAGAAGCGGGGTATTTTTTAATTAAAAATAAAACAGTATGTAAAAAATAAAGTAATGCTAATAAAAACGAAAAAAAAAATTTTTTTTGCAAGATGGATATATCGAAAAAGCGTAATCTATAAACGTTAACGCGTAACGCGGAATTTAGTGGGAAAAAGCGTAATGATTACGCCAAAAGCGTAATGGTTGGCATGTATGTAGAGAGGTAAAGCAAAAAACATTTTGTTTCCCATTGGCTGACCGACTTGTTTTACATTTCTGATCTGAGCACACACAAACCCCCCAAGTTAAAAAAAAATAATCCCAAAATTGATTTGTTACAATTCACTGTGAAAAACACAAAGAAAACCAAGCATGAATAAGATGACTTCTGGTAAATAAAATGGTAAAATGATCTTAGGGGTATGAATAGGATCAAGTATAAGTTATAGCAAGCAAGGTTTACCAACTTTCAGTTGGGATATTAAACATATTTGGGGGGAGGGGGGGGGCAACAACAGTAATCGGGTCACCATGTAGCCTTAATTAATAAAATAGAATTATTCCTGACAGTTTATCTATTCTCAGATTGTTACTGTTCATGAACAAAAGATCAGTTGAAAGTATCTAAGTAACTTCAATCATTATTACCTTCTTTACTGTTCCTGCCATTCTACTTCACTTGCTAACCTAGAGAAGGAAAAATAAAAGGGCAGTTATATTAAAGGAATATATGCTTGGATGCATCTTCCACTATTATATTACAAATCAACTTTCAAGTATATTGTATCTACATGTACTTTCTATGGTGATCTAGATTAATGATGCATCAATGAATCACAATATTTACTCTGGCAATTGTGTATAATGTTACAAACTATTAACTATTGCTCAATTTCCTGTCATCTTTCTATCCCTTTCAAATAAACAACACAGATTTCAGCTGTCTCCTTGTATCTACGTCATTTACCTTATTTAAATGCTACACATTCATTTTATATTTTAAAAAATATCAGGATAAAAATTATTATTCCTTGATAACAATTAAATGTATACTTCTATATGTACCTTTTTTCAATCTGATATTCTTTTGTAACCCAAAGTTTGGATTTCACCAAATTGTACATTGATTTGATACCATAAAAGTGCATACCAAACCTGCCAATCCTAAGACCAACTCAATAAGACATGTTTTCCCCAAGAATGGCCGGTTTTCAGTAAGGCGTAACAACTTGTCATATATTGCTACAGTAAAACTTATCTTGAGAGACCACCTGTTTTGGGAGACCAGAATCTCAATACACAGATGTATTGATTATAGTGTTATGACCAGTAATGAGAGATCATTATTGTTTGGCAGAAGGGGTGGTCTTTCAAGACAGGATAATAATGTTATATATACATACAGTAGAACCTGTCTTGACAGACCACCTCTGCCACCCAAAAATTATGGTCTCTCATAGCAGATAACAATGCTGTATTATCAACATATATATATATATATATATATATATATATATATATATATATATATGGAACTCAATCAGGAAAGTATTATCTATCCTGTAACTGTGGAATTCTAAGTACAGGATATTTAATGAGGAATGGGCCTGGGATAATTTTTCACCTTGGTTGCAGCCACAATTAAAACTGATAGAAGGGGCAAGTTTCCAACACCAAGAAGAAGCAGATCCACATAATTACTTGAAGTTACTTTCGGATGATTTAATCTGGACATGAAAAGGAGCTGGCTTACAGGGTGGTAATGGATCTCTGATCACACATGTCCGGGGGGGATGGGGGGGGGGGGGGGGGGTAAGAGTCTACTTTGAAAACTTTTACAGAAGGATGAACTTACAATTTGTGTTTGGCAAGATACCAAAGCTGTTTGTGTGTTTGTGTCTTTTCATGACCCATCATCACATGGCTTTGTAAACAGACATTCTGGTATGGCTGTTGAGCAACAGGTTGAAGTCCCCAAAATGCCATCAGATTACCAGCAAAACATGAAAGGAGTAAATCTCTGTGAACTGATGGTTGGGTACTATCTTCTTCATAACAGGTCCCCCCCGAAAAAATGGGTGTCAACTTTTTTTTAGTTAATGGAAACTTCAGTGTACAATGCATATATGTGATTGCACAGGACACAAATCCATATAAAGTTAATAGTATGTTGCCAACATTTCAGATTTATCTGGAGGACTTGATTGAATCTCTGGTAATTGTTATTTGAAACCAGTGTGAATAATTTTAACAATCTGTCTAATATTTGGCATCTTTAAAATAATATAATTTACACAGAATAACAGCTGTAGAAACAGGCTTTAGTGACAAGTATTTTCAACACGTTATAAAACAAGTTACCAACCAAAAAACAGTACATATACCCTAACCTCCTGTTCAATTATGACTGCAGAGGGCATATAAATGAAAGCCCAAGTGTTGAATAAACACATTTTGTAACAGCCATAAACTCACTGTTTGAACTTACGGGTACGATATCAAATACAAAGGTAGTGATGGGAATCGGTTAGAAGTTCATAATCGATCATCGGTTGCACACAACTTACTGATAATCGATTATAATCGGTTGCTAACTTTCTACAAGTAAGTTTTAATTTTTGTTGTTACAGAGTTATATCTTTGTTCAAAAGTTTAAAATGTAAAAAAAATGTATAGAAGTTAATCTCTCTCTCTCTCTCTCTCTCTCTCTCTCTCTCTCTCTCTCTCTCTATATATATATATATATATATATATATATATATATATATACTTTAACCTCAAAAGCAACTTTCTTTGGCTTATCCGTTTTATGCAGCTGAAAGACTTAACAATCCCCCAGAACACTTTTATTCATATGTGATTTTTCAATTGTTTAAAGTATAGAAAGAAATGTTTTTCTTGCTTGTCATTAGTTACTAATACTACAATCAAAGCAGTTTAAACAAAACAAAAGAACACCAATTACAAAAACTTTCAAACTAACTGAACTATTTATCAGCAAAATCATGTAATGTTTGAGCAATGCTGAACACAAAAATCATTTTTCAGAATACTGTTTCTCCTTGTGCTTGTTACACTGACACTACCAAATTACCAATAGTTAATGTTTTTGTTCAAGAATATTATCAGGTCCACATTGTCACAACTTAAACGAGCCCGTTTCTTGCTGACATGATGTCCAGCCAGACTAAATACCCTCTCACTGGATACTGATGATGCCGGAATACTTAGGTACTTCCGAGCTAGTAAGCTAAGATGGGGGTAGAACTGGCAGTTTTGTTTCCACCTTTGTAACATTGTGAGATTGGTATCATATGGAGCAGCAACTAGATATCTAGAAACCTCCTGGTGGATGACATCTGTTATTGGCTGTTGACTTTCACCAAGGCAAACAACATCTTGCAACCAATCATCCATGTCAACATTGACCTTTGCTTTCTTGTTTGGCGGACTAAGTGTAACCACAGTTTTAGTGTTGTCATCTCTGACATTTAGTAGTGATGGCGCAATTGGTAGAGGTGGCAATGAGTCTGAAGGTTGTTCATCACTAGTCCCTGGCTCCACTTGGACATTCACTTTAACATCAGCCATATCAAGAGCAACCTTCAAAAGCAGAGCATGTCCATCTGCTCGCTCACTGTCAGATAGAAACTCCAGATCCTTCATAGTATGATTCAATAAACAGCCCAACAGAGCTAGATCTTTGTCCTGTGTACTATTGTCAAGATCTTGTCTCATTACATCTTTAAGTTTAGCAATTGAAGGTAGATCATCAGCATTTGTTTTTATACATTTGGTAAGTTTAAGAAGTATTGGGATAACTTTATGAAGGGTTGGTGATTTGTCTCTGCAAACACTGTCTGTTGCATTCAGGAACGGTGAGAGAACTTCCACAAGTTTTTCAACCAATGCTTGTTCGTCAAATGTATGGACATAATTTTTCAATGTTGCGGCTGCTGACTTGCTTATGTTTGGGTCACTGATAACAGCCATAATAGCAGGTGTTTGCTCAAGCAGTCGTTCAAGCATGTCATGAGTGCTATTCCATCTAGTTGGAACATCCATCTTGAGCTTGTGTCCTCTAGCACCCATGTCAAGTAGTAACTGCTGCTTTCTCATTAACAAATCATTTATGCTCGTGCTTTGATGGAAAAAAGTCACCAGTTTGCGCCCCTTTGCAATGATTCGTGACAGTTCTGGTATAGCTAAAGCTTTTTTCACAATAAGGTTGAATCTGTGACCATAACAACCAAATCGAGTCCATTGAAGTAAATCAAAAGCCGTGATCTCATTGGCTGCATTATCAGTTACTCCAGTTGCTGTTGGAAGATTCCATCGCCTCTGAGTGGCCAACAGGCTTTCTTTTATATTTTCCCCAGTGTGACTGCCTTCAACTTTTCGTGTTTCTAAGACAACACTTTTCAATTCCCAATCTTTGGAAATAAAATGTGCAGTCACTGTACTATAACTTTCTGTATTTAATGAAGTCCATGCATCGTAACAGCTATATCAAGAACATCATGTAGTTCCTCTTTTACTTTTTTCTCAGCCTGGTCTTTCTTCTCAGCTAGTTTGGAGGACACTAATTTACGACCTGGAATTTCATACCTGAAAATGTCAAATTTGAAACATTTAGTCATGGTAGTCAAACAAGACATGTATTTGGAATATTTACTGTGTCTAAATATAGTGAAAACAATGAATTTATTTAATGTTTATTTAGACAGGACAGCATTATATTTAATTAAATACTGCTTAATTTAGGTATGAAAATTCAAAATTCAACAGTGTTGACATCTAGAATCAAATGGATTCACACTTTTTTCTTTTCTCACTGTCAGTTTAAATAAATATTACTAATTTTTAATGTTATCATTTAAAACTTACCTTGGATTAAGAAGCATCACAAAGTTTCTAAAATATGTATGGTCAACAAGGCTTAGCGGAAGAACTTTGCCAACAAAAAGTTTCAAGAGTGCATCATCAATTTCTGTCTGCTTTGTAGCTGACATCCTTTCTGTTGGCTTCTTAAATTGTTCATCAATCTTAGTCTGTTTGGGTGGCTGGGGGGAAACATCAGCACCTCTTGCTGTCGCTGATCCCATTTCCTTATGGTCATGATCAAGATGAAAGGCCAAATTTGTAGTATTGCCTGGAATGTAATTGAAATAAATGTTTTTATATTGAGAAGAAAAAAGAGCAAACAACAAATTCTTTATGCACAAGTATCTTAAATGAATGGAATGAAATTATTTAAAGAAAATCAGGATTAAAATTAATATTAAATTTGTATATATATTTTAAAAGTAATCTGCAACATTTTAAAAAGTTATTTTATGTTTTTAAATAGTCACATGTCTCAGGGAATATCTGTAACAAACCTCAGAGATCACTTTTCCGTCATTATCATATATGCCTAAATAGCAGGATAATCTTGTGATTATTTATGTATTTCAATCATAATCATGACATGGAGCTTTATTATGAAAAGAAATTTGAAGTATTTTAACAACAACACATGCTATATTAGAGGAAAGCACAAAGTACACAAATGATTTAATGAAAATAAAATTCTTGATTTAAAATATTTGATACTGGAATGCCATGAAACGTTTTCCGTGTGCGTGCGTGCAACTCATTTATTTTATACGAGGTTGTTCTGTCTCCTAATAATTGCATTCGTCGTTGACGACATTATTTGTTTCCAAATTATCCAAAAAAATCTAACTATGGTGTATGTTTATATATTTGGAAGTTATGAAGGGAATAAATAATTTAGCTTTACTGTTGTGGATCGGAAGGCTAATATGGTTCCACAGTCCTAAAATGTAACGCGTATCACATGATAATTTTGTTTTCGTGTAGCACCACAAAAAAATTAGAATATTGTTCATTTTTTGCACTATGTATTGGAGAATGTGTTTGCCAAAAATAAATGTATCCCCGCGTTGATTTCAATGAGAATAGCTGGACCTACCTTTGTTTGCATATTCCTTTCTGCAGAGTTTGCATATGACCTTCGTTGTATCTAAATTCTCCTTTGTCGGTGGACCCTCCTGTATTTTGTAAAATCCAAAATATGTCCATACACGAGAACGAGCTTTTCCTCCAGGATATGGATATATTATTTTGCGATCGTTTTCATCCATGGCACGTGTATGATATTTAGCGGGCTTTTAACATTTTGTTCGGAATCCTCGGTTTTCTTCCCAACAAACAAAGGGATTGAACTAGTCTGTGCCAAGCGCTTCACAGTTGTCTCCCTTAACATGCAATCGATTATGGCGTTTCACAATCGATTGGCGAATTGGTTCACTCAACCAACTGATTATCGATTATAATCGATAATCGGAACAACACTATACAAAGGTAAATTTATTACAAGGCAAGCTGACCCAGGATGCTGACTTTGGATTCCTTTTAGAGTAGATTTTTTAAAATAACTATACACAAGTATACAGTCGGCCGACATGGGGAAGCTAACTGATTTCTTTCTTTCAGTTTTCACTCGGATTGTGAAATATAACAGAAACAATGGAACACTGTAAAACAAAAACTTATCATACATTTACACAAAAAGTGATTTCTTACAGTCATTGTTATTGTGTACATACTAGTCATAGCATATATCAAGGGAAATATAACAAATAAAACCACATTATAGATCTCCGCTATTATGGACAAGTTTGATGCGTGATACTCAAATAGTGAAGAGGCCTTGCCTTGTGCATGGAAAGAAAAAGTGTTGCCTAAAGCATCACATAAGAGGACTGTAGGTCGACCAAAAAAGCTTGCTAGAGAGGAGTGGGATGTAAAAGAAAATGAGCCAGATGCAAAGACATGAAATTGGAGACCACAGACAGGAGAGACATGATGCCAACGATAGCGATGACACTACAAGCGTTTTACATTAAAACAAAAGAGGAGGTTGTAAATTTCTAAACATTGCATGGAACTGAAGTAACACTACTAACAGCAAGGCATTTCAAAATCTTTTTATAAAGGAGTGGGAGACCAGTATCATATGGACCCTATATGCTATTATACTGTGTAGAACATAGCTGAAAGCACAAGAATTTAGATGCAATTATCTTTCCAAATCAGGCTTCCTATATAATTCTCAGATATTCTATTATTTGATGAATGCCATATTTGCCATAACCTGTTTGTTTCCCAAGAAGGATGCAATGTTCTTATACTGCACACCAAATATTTTGCGGAAACTGGAAACAATGCTTATAGTCTGATTATACCTCCCCGTTTATTTGTATCCCCCTATTAATTTCAATAACGAAAATTTATAACATGATAAAAAGCACAAACAACTTAGTCAATTCATTGATTTATAATTTCTAACCAGAATGTAACCATCATAGCCACAACACAAGTATTCTCTGTGCCTTTCATGCTTAACGAACTTTCCACTGTAACACGAGACCACGTTGCGTACATTAGGGGCAAGCTGATTTCAGTAGACAACATTATGAAAATGGACTTGTCCAGGAACTGGAAATAACTGGCAGGCATAGTCTTCTCTTACATTGAAAACTTTTGTTTGGAATGAAACACGCAACAGAGTGGTGTTAGGGTCCCATCTTGGCATAATCAGGATTGAAATTATAAATTAATAAACTGACTATAGCATGACTATGCCTGCCCGTTTGTACCCAATCCCATTTGTATAACTGTAATCTTTAAGGTCATACATAGAGCAATAACTTCATTCATTGATTTATAATTTTAATCCTGAATGAGACCATTGTGGTCCTTAGTTGGCATTCTCTGCACCTTTCATGCATAAAAGACTTATACTAAATGGTGCCATGTTGTGTATGCTATAGGACAGTTAATTTCATTAGACAACATAGTGACGTAGTCCATCCTATTCATTAACTGCCTGAAAATTCCATAAAATACTACAAAGTTTTAGAGTTAAGAGTTATATTCCTTTTACAAAGGTACACAGGAAATTACACCACTTGTTAAATCCACGTGAAAATCTAATTTGAAATTGTCATTCTTGGACTTTGCTAGATAAGACTAAATATCGGAAGCAAACAGTATTATATATATATATATATATATATATATATATATATATATATATATATATATGCTATGTGTGTGTGTGTGTGTGTGTGTGTGTGTACGAATATATCACTTCACTGAAAACAGACTTATACAGGTACTGGAAATGACAGATGAACAGGTCATCTTTTACACTGAAAACTTCCAACTGGAATGAAATGCATGGAGAAGAGCTGTGTTAAGATCCTAAATGGGCATACTCAGGTTTTAAATTATAAATCAATAAACGAACCATGTTCTGTGCATCTTTTATCTCTTGCTTGTCTTCTTTTAAGATGAGTACAAACAAACAGGGAGGTACATTAAGATAATAGGTTCTGTGCATCTTTTATCAAATTTGAGCTTTTCATTTTTTAAAGTGGGTGTGTACAAACAGGATGTATATTCATACTATAGATGATTTAATATGGCAGATGATCCAAAATAAAATGTTGTATGAAGAATATAAATGCTTTTTAACTTTTGTTTCTGCAGCAAACTTCAGCAAAACTGGTACTAAAAATGCCACAGAACATGTTTCAGGATCTGAATGCATTCTTCAAACTCTAGGACAATATGCTGAAAAAGGCACTAAGTGTGATACATACACAACATTTTAGCGTCTCATCCACCAAATAAAGGTTCTACTGACGGTCACTGTGAAATAAGACACTGCTTTTAAAAAAGGGCGCAAAGCAGTACATTATAGATTTTCTTTAAAATTATATATTTAAAAGGAAAGGATTTTTTAATGGCTCACCAATACACTAAAGGTCTAACTTTGTATAAAAACTGCATTTTCCATACCTATTACAAAGAATATTTAAATTAACTGAAACATGTTATTTATTGAAAACCTGGCTTTACACTTGCTTATTGGATCAGCACATCTTTTCGAGCCCATTTCAAATATCTTCTTGAAAGAAAGGATTTACAACTATTACAAACTAAAGTTTTACCAAATTAAAATTAATATTGTCATTAAAACAAATCTACATTTCGCTGAAGGACTGGCATTGCACTGTAGCGAGGTGAAATGATATTCAGCCTTAATCCACAAATAAACATTCCCTACAGGCGCCTCAAGTCACCGGGTCGTGGCCTACAAATGTCTTCGAGACACGGTAAATTCAAGCTGCTGCTGTAGTATAATGTTTGTATTTGAAATATGTGACGGCCACATCTTAAAAACATAGCCAGCATCTTGGAGAAAAGTCAAAACACACGAACTAATCAACCAAAGTGGATCATAACGGTAGTTATGCAATTTACAAATCGCCCTACATTTGTTGCAATCTATAATGGCCAACAATTTTCCTTCTCAGTCCATTCTGAAGTACATAACATAACACGAAAAAAATATGACTTAGTCAATTACAATTAACCTTAATTAAAGTATACATTAACACCTTATATTTTTTTAGCAACGGTATTATAGTGTCTCGGACAACGTGCAATATGATGAAATATAATGGACAAAATACTAATACTTACGATATATCGTACTACACAGCAAACGAACGTAAAACGCGGCGTTTTCCTTGGCGGGCTTCGTTTTGATTGGCTGAAATATGAAATCTAAATCCATTCTGTCTTTCTGTTGGCTAGTATTATTAACCGGACGCGATTTCCCGAATGACTCATTGGCTCTTGAAAATCCCCGGTATTTGGTCCAAGAGCTGTGTATGTCAAATAAAGGAAACCAGATTATGTAGGTCCTCAAGATATCGGCAACGTTACAATTTTCATAGAAGTTCATCACCATAACGGCCCCACAAAAAAAAAAGAGTTTACAGTTAAAGGCCTCAATCGATGCAATGTTTGACAAAACGAAATGAATATTTTGTAACATTTGGCTCGGGGAAGATATCCAACACACGTAACAACTGATTAAAATCAGATCTCCACTGTTATACATAGAGCACAGCGGTGATCTGATTTTAATCAGTTTGACACACATGATCACTTGCACATGTTCATGATTATATGAGACTAAAATACAGGGGATTTAGAAATTCCACCAACTATCAAACGATGTTGGGAGTAGAGAGTAGTAAATTCTCCCATGAGGGTGGGGGTAGAAAAAAGTAGTAAACAATATTCAAGAAAAGAGAGTATATATATATATATATATATATATATATATATATATATATATATATATATATATATATATATATATATATATATATATATATAGGGCAAATTAACGAATAGAGAAAAGTGCGTCTCACGTAGAAAGAGCTAGTATTGAATCTAGCAGAGTGAGTATCGAACAGAGAAAATTAAGCAGATACGGGGGCGGGAGTGGCCCCCTTCGACTCACGCCCTCCCCCACCCGCCCATCATGAAATAAACCCTTAACTCAGCGCCCTATGCGACTGCCTAGTTCGCCTAGCGGAAGCGCCAGCCCTACATAAAACCGTGCAAAGAAGAAAACATGTATCTTAGAAAAGAAATTAACACGGTTTTATCTGCGATTTTAAGTAGCAGCGCTTGTCATACGAAATCTCTTCCACACAGCACTCCACATTTTGTAAAAGTGTTTCATCTCTTTTTCTGATTTCAAAATTCGTTTTGTCGTAAAGAAAATATATCTTCTCTTACACGTGCATTAATATATGATCAGTCGATCATTTTCTAAAACTTAATTGTTTCCTCCAACAGAACAGCCTTCTTCTTCTCTCTGTCTGTCTCTGTATGTCTGTCTGTCTCTCTCTCTGTGGATAACATTCGTTTGTTATATATATATATATATATATATATATATATATATATATATATATATATATATATATATATATATATATATATATATATTGTAACGGCTGCTCGGTTATGAAGGGTTATTAGTATATTAGTACAATATCGCACAAGGCCTGGTCAGAGGTATTGCTCAACTTGGAAAAAACAACACTTGAAACCGCCTCCCGCTAATTCTCGTTTATCTAAAGGATGACCTCTACGGTGTAATTTGCCCGGTTAATGGATATAGTAATCTGAGATGGTATCTTGAACTAGACAACACACGAGCCCCCGTAAAGATAAAAAGAGAATTTAATTCAAATACAGTTAAGAGAAGAATTACACAGTAAATTACAATTTCTTTCCTTCTGACTATTCTTCGTTCAGAAGTACTTCAAAACCGAAGCTTTAAAATAGCAGATACGTTAATTAAAATTCAAACATTAATAAAATAGGTGAATTTAAACGTTAATAACTGATAATAACTTTCATCATGAAATCGAGTGTTCATTAACATTGGACTGTTGGGTGATTCACAATGACCTTGTTCGTCGACTGTTTTTTTTTTTTTCTTCTGCGTGCGTCACATTAACTTGCACTTTTTGGTTGAACGTGGGATTTCCACAACTCTGACTTCTGGCTTCTTTTCCCTCCTTTTCTTGACTTCTTTTCCCTCTTTTTCTTGACTTCTCGCTAATTCTCACTCTTTCCAAACAAACTAATTTTCTTTGAAAAGAAAAGGGTAAAACGCCCTAAGTATCTTGTTATGCTTTAAGAGTTGAGATTGTCCATCCGTCTTTCTGGTTCGAACAATCAGATCTTGCTATCAGTGTTAACTTTTATACGGCTAACAAATCCTACACAAGTCTTCAGATCAATAGAGCTATACTGCTAATTATCAACATCAGAGTTTGGGAAAGTCACATATATTCCCGTAAATCATTACGTAAAGTGAGGCAATATATCATAGCACACAATCCATATTCACTAATATGATAAATTCAAATTAATGTAACACTTTCCAATCACAAATGGACACGGCGGGTTTCTACACCACCCATTAACCTACCTAAGTATATAATTTGAAAATTCTAACTCACGATTCAGAAGTACATTATTAAATCATTGTAATACCGACTATCCATACAAAAATATGAACACATCATGCATCTATAACGAAGAAACATCATATCAAAGTACGTTATTAAATCAATGTAATACCGAACTATTCGTATCATAGTATCAATACATCATGCATCTATAACAAAGAAAACATCACATAAATTACATCATGATAAATGTGAATTTGAGTTAAATACCTTGTGTTTTTGGCGTCTTACAATCGTTCCACATTCAGTTTAACCCATGGAACCACAATTTTTACGAACGTCTTTCTTGCAAAGAACGATCGGAGTCCTGGTAACGGTTCACTCTTGCAGAGAAATTTTTCACACTAATTCAAACTCATCAGCTCAGAGAATATATATTTCCCCGATTCTAGGGTTCGACACACACCCCTCCTTCTACATTTTACCAATCGGAATAAACGCTATTCCTACGGACATTTTGAAAAACCGTCTATCAAGATGCCAAAAATGCCACTTGGGGTCGAAATATCACCCTACCATTTATTTCAAATCACTTTGACATCTATACGTGAGAAATTTTCTCTCTTAAGCGTGTCAAACACCAAGTTCGGTTCTACTATCAATATTCTAACAGCATGACCCAGTTAAGTAAACATTCTTTCGTCCAAACTCCTACTCCAAGACAGTTAATTGTCGGCTAGACTAAGAATTAATTAATGAATTTCACTGGCGAAATATATATATATATATATATATATATATATATATATATATATATATATATATATATATATATATATATATATATATATATATATATATATATATATATAATGAACAAAGTTAATGAAGTAAATAATTGTGATTTTTATTCATGTCATAAAACCAGTTGGAATAACTGTCACATTTACTTACCCATGCAAATAAATATATTTCGTGGTTTGTTTGGTGTCAAAACACCTAACGAAGTTCGTCCGTTAGATTTTTTGTTTCTTCCACATGATCGCCTCTGGTGATGGACTTATACAAATCGTTAATTAATGTAAGGTGTTGCCAATAGACACAAAAGAAACGGATCCGTTGACGTATAAAGATTCAGCAAGTGTCGCAGAAGCGCTTAAACGTATTTATGCACGTTCACTGCTAACATGGCCACGACTGTTGCAACGAGGCAAAGAATGTATGGGAGCCGTTGCTGTGTTGTTAATAAAAGAGAAGGTGCGGATTCGTGTTGACCATGTAACATACAAAAGCTTTTGTGAAACGATTTAATTAATAATACACATTATACACTTGCAAAATGATTATTCGATTATCAGCACGCGCTTACCATGGCTAGTGCTTGAAGGCAAGGCGATATGTGCTCTGACCGCTGATCCAAGTTCGAATCACAGTAGATTACCAATAACTTCTCGAACATGATTGATAATAATATTTATTCTTATTTAAAAATGTGTTTAATGTTATCAATAATTCTCTGTAGGATAAAGGGGTAGTACTGTCCTATTTTAAACATCGATCATATCGCTTGTACTCATTGTTGTTCAAAATTTTCAGGCTTAAATTTATTAGTTGTAACAATTATTTGATTTATTCCGCTCTGTACTGAAGATATGAAATCTCATTCAAGAGCAGATATAAATATTGCAGCTACTCCAACTATGAACATATTTAGTTATCATTGGTGGTAAGTGAACCATGCTCCTACTTCATCATTGTCTGAGACCCACAAAAGACCACGTGATACGCCAGTCATATAGTATAACGTAGTCATTGAACAGATGTGTCTACTTAAAAAATCCCGGCCGATGTCATCCATTGTATGCATATACTACTATAGTGGAAATGTAACAGAATACTATAATTTGATCTGATTATATCCTGCTATATTTTGGAACAAGCCTTGGAATGCAGAACAGATGCCTGTATTTTCAAATTCGTTTGTACCGAGATTAAGTGGAGCTCATTATCTGAAACAGGACTAGGGACTAACTCTTATTACCAATAAGCTTTAGCCATAGATGCAGTCAACCGTATCATCTTAAAATCCGGGACTATAAATCGTGTCCCAGGTAATGCACATATGTATGTTAATGTTTGTAGATTTTAGATGAATTTAATATGGATAAATGTGTATGTACGTGTGTGCGTGCGCGCGCGCGCGCGTGTGTGTGTGTTTGAAGTTGGTGATTTAGTCAATAACCTAACATACAAGAAACACAAATCATGAATGAGGAATATGAAATGGAACACGGTCAGAATCATGAGTTTGCATTAATTAAATACAATGATCGCTCCTTGTGTGAAAGACCCCTACCTACTTTGAAAAACATCCATTATGCTATTATGAAACAGGGCCGGACCTGCTATATGGGCCCAGGGGGCCCAGGCCCCCCTCCCTTTAAAAAAAAAAAAAATAAATATTCACTGCTTTTGATAAAAGATGCAAAGGGGGTTCCGAATTTTTTTATTTTTTTTAATTTATTTTATTTTTTTTAAATATTTTTTTTTTTTAGTGTTTTTAAAACATTGCAGTTTTTAGTCACTTTTGTTAGATCCCTTTTTCAAGGTTCAGATAGCACCAGATTGCACCATTTTGCATCCTTGAAAAAAAAAATTCGGGGGGGGGGCATGCCCCCGGACCCCCTCCCCTAGAAGGTTCGGCGCTTCGCGCCTTCGCTTAACCCAATAACAAGTTTGTTCCCCCCCCCCCCCACCGAAAAACTTAGGTCCGGCCCTGATGAAATGTATTGAAGGGATGCACTTCCAAAAAGGTTGTCTCCTGTGTTGCCAAGGCTACACAACCGCTGATATTTGCGTTGACCTAACTTAATATTTATTACATCTTGGTGTGTGTGTGTGTGAACAATCGCAGAATTTGTTGTAGCGGATATCACATCGTGATTGCGTAAGTTTAGGAATGTTTGACACATTTAGATGTTTGTTACATCAGCAGCATAACTATTTGTTTGCACTGCTAACAGATTTCGAGCCAGTTCAGACAATCTGTAGCCGTGTTTCGGCTGCAGTAACTAAATTTTCCCTTACATTCCGAGCGCAAACGTGTCAGGAATAATAAATAACCATTAATAAATGGCAGTCGTGTCGTATTACATGTATATTTCATTAAACATGACCAGATGACTTTGGCTCGGCACATTTATATAAGGGGATAAAGGAAATATTATATAGGTTTAGGGATATTAAAAGAATATGGGAATTAGACAAAGCTGACACCTATGACGGTCTTTTGGAAATAGAATCAAATAAAACTAAACCGAAAATAGAACAGGAATTAATTTCTATAAAGTGGGACAGAGTTTGGAGGCATTGGTCCGACATCAGCTCTCCGAAGGTACAAAGTATCATATACACGTTCCTCCACAACGCCTGGCTTACAGGCGAAGTGGCCCTCAGGAGACAAATAATTCGGACCCCCGTAAGCTCCCCTCTATGCAGCAGTGCCCCCTACACGAAGTACCACACAATCACGCAATGCGACAAAACAAAGGAAGATAGAATCAAACTAATAATTTAAATAATGAAGGTCGACAAATATGACAGACGACAACTACTCTTCCTAGACGGAAACTTTAATAAACAATTGGTAAGACAAATAACATAACAGACTATATAACGAAGACGTTAATAAGGTGTGGTCCACTAATGAAGGTTAGGGAATAGTTTCTTATACGGAAAACTAACCAAATTAAATTCAAAGTTCTTCAAAACATTTGGTTTGAACTTTACTTTTTAAATTTTCAAGCTGAATTGTTTGAAAAATTTGAATTTTTTTTTTAAAAAAAAAGGTTTACTTGAATTTAAAACTTTTAAATTCACTAAAAATTTTCAATAAAAAAAAAATTTAAAAAAAAAAAAAATACACATATATAGATATACATATATAGATAATATTACTGTGAGGGGGAAGTATAAATGAGGACGCCATAGGGCTAAATCACAGGGCGCAACGCGAAGTGAACAGGCCTGTGGAGGAGTTTAGAAAACACCCCAAATATTTAATAAATTTAATTTGTTCATCTTTTCTTCATAAGTGCACTTGTTCTCTTCTCTGGATTCTAAATCCATGCTTTATCTGTCATGGCTATATCCCGTAATAGCCATGACTCCCAAATTAAGGGACTTAAACAATTTTGGACTTTTATTAACACTATTTAAATAATTAAAGGCCGGACAAATTGAAACAGGAACTATACAGCCAAATAAATTTGTATAGTATCTGTCTCAAGGAAAACGGACCTATTTTAATATTAAATTAGATAAATTGAGACACACTAAATCATCTGAAATAATACACCTCAATTTATACCAAATTCTAAAAGTAAAAATTTATTAAAATAATTTTTTTTAAAGTTTATCTTCCATATTGGCGAAGATAATAACAGTATAAGACAACTGGTATGATTTGAAAAAGAAATGGCTATCCTAAACACATACATAAGTATATAATATACTTTTATAGCAATCACACAAATAGCACCATACACATAGCATACATTAGGATAAAAAGGGACCACCAGCCATGGTCAACAAAAATTAAAAGTAGCCTTTTAGATTGAGTAGATCAAATCCCAACTAGAAGGGCTTACTTAGAATACACTAGGGAAGAAAATACCCCTTGTCAAACTATTTTATAACCCCGATGGGGAAAATTAAATGGGACCTTTAGACGTAAAGAATAAATAAAATAACAACATAAAAAACATCGGGGGGAACACACATACATATAAACTTTTTTTTAAAAAAAAGTTTGATGGGGGGGGGGGGGCATCTGTCTGGTGCCCTTCTCCCCCCCCCAAAAAAAAAAATAAAGATGATGTTGACATAAAAGTCATGATATTAAATTTACTTCACCCCTTTTTTTAACACTTTGTGTATCGTTTTTCTTTCTTCTTCAAGTTTATCTTTATGCAATAGTTTATTCATCGAGTTATTCATAAACAGAACAAAACTTTTTTTTCTTTCAGATAACAGATTGTGATGTAGACAGAGAGAATTAGATTAACATAATAGACAAAATTATAATTACAAGAGCAATACAATAAATAGTAATAATTACCACGAAAAAGTCGGTAACAGCAAATATTACTACAACTCTTACTGTGATGCATGTTGCAGTGTGAAAGTTATGAAAGACTCTAAGGAGGTAAAACGATGAAGAGTGCCATTGAGACCATTACTAGTAAAGGCACGAGAAAAAAAATGAACAAACGACATTTCAATTAGACTTTCAATTATACGCGAGTTATTTTTTTTTTTATCGACATTACACAAACAAGATGAATGCAGCATATAATGTACAAAATTTATTAAACGATGCACAGGCACGTAGTTCTTTGTTTTTGAACATATCTTACAAGTGAAATATTCTTCCTTGTTTTTCTTTTGTTTTTCCGGTCTGACTTTGTGTCAGTTTCCCTTCCGAAACCTTCTGGAGTTGCATAGGTATAGAGTTTGCTTCCTTGTAAAGGAGAGAATGCGGTAACCACTACGTGGCAACGTGTTTGTTGATAACAGTATATTTCTAAGATACACATTTATATAGTTTAAATAATTTATTTATTTCAAAGATAAATATTAAATAGATTTTCTGAAGGACAAGTTTTGGGGTGACTTCTCCAACCATACGTTGGGGGCGAGTTCTCCCAGGGCGAGTTCTCCATCTACCGCTGATAATGCAGTCAAGCGTTCTATGAGTTACCTGTGCTTGAATGTTTCAATTATTGCTACTGTCAGTGACGACAGTGATGTGGATGACATTCCCGAAGTAGAATATTCCATTAACTTCCAACTTTACATGATTGATTCGCGTGACAAAGATGAACATGACTCTTCAGATTCTGACAATGGCGATGCACTCGGTTCTTTTGAGAAACATTCAACCTCGAAATGTCTCTGGCACAACCTGTTGTGTTGAGTTAGCATATAGCCTTCTCTCTTTAATTTGATCGCCCGCACAAATATCATTTTAGGGATATGTGCCCCCCCCCCCTTATTTTTTTTATGTGTTAGTGTGTTCACTCCGATATGTAGTTAAGTTGGTTTTTTTTTAAAAATATTTTTCTCCCCTTTCTTATATTTCCGCGTGTTTAGTTACACTTTGATGGGGTACTTTATCCGTAGTGTTTCTATAGGGTTGATCATCCGAGTAGGTTTTATTCACCTAATCTGGGAATTCTTTCCCTAGTTTATATATTGTTTCTTTGTAGGGATAGCCTGCTATCTTCCAATTTGTCCCAGCTGTCCTATATGGTGATTGGATCCTTAAAATTGGATCATCCTCTATGATTATTATTTCCCCCAGAAACTTTTTATATTCATTTATTTGATTTTGAATTTGGAGCGAAGTATAGTATCCTATCTTTATTTATGGAAAAAAAAAAAAAAAAAAATTGTTTTAATGCTTGTATTTATTCCGTGACGTTCTTCGCATTGTCTATTTATTTCATATTGAGTTCTACTGTGCTCGAGTGAGGGGCCATAATTTTTTAAAATTTAGCTTGTACTTCTCCCGACTTGAGTAGTCCTTTCAAAGATTTTCCTAAATTGTTTAAGGTACCATTTTTATATAATGATGATGACTTTGCATAGCGTCTAATCTTTAGAAGCTCTAGTCGCTTTACATCAATCATGATATGACTACAGAAAAAAACAAAAAGCAAAAACCAAGAAATTGGAAAACATAAAATAATGCTGAAAATATTTAAGGTACAAACATTATTAGGTTTTTAAGTTTTTTTTCTTGCGGTCTGAAAAGGTGAAAAGGATCACTGTGTGTTTATGTCTAATTTCAATGGGCAATTCATTCCACGTTGCTGGACTCTGATATGAACCGCTCCGGTGGCCTAGTGGTTAGAGCGTTCGCCGCGGAAGCGGGAGGTCGTGGGTTCGATCCCCGGCCGAGTCATACCAAAGACTTACAAAAATGGTACTAACAGCTGCCTCGCTTGACGCTCAGCATTAAGAGGTTAGTGTTAGGACTGGTCGGCCTGGTGTCAGGATAATGTGACTGGGTGGAACATCATGCTACATGTCTGCGGCATGATGCCTCAGTGCTAGACATCACTATAAACTGCCTCACAGCAGACATCGTAGCGATATGACTGAAAAATTGTTAAAGCTATGTTAAAAATCCTAATCAAACAAACAAAACAAAGACTCTGATATGCGAAAGAACGTTGTCCATATGACTTCGTATTTATAGTGGGAACAATGAGTATACGATTGTCAGAAGAGGAGCCCAAGTATCTTGCTGGTGTGTACACATGGGTGAGGCTGGATAGGTATGTTGGACTGGAATCCGTCAGTGAAACATAGCACAGAGAACAAAGTTTTTGTTAGATTCTGGATCGAATGTATTGCCAGCGTAGGGTACAGATCAGTGGGGAGGTGTGCTCTATATGGATTCTCTGTGCAGTACAGGTGCTGCCTAGAGATTAATTTAGTGTTATAGAAGGGGAAAAAGTATTCTATATGTTCCTATTTTTTCCCCTAAAAGATTAATTGACAAGGCATACTGAGAGACACAAAACTTACATGTTTTATTCACACAATTTAGAGCTGCGTATTGAACCTTCTTGTTTCTACTTGACACGTCGCTGCATAAACTGAATACGACTCTTGAACGGTAATTGTCTCAAATGACTTCATATCCTGTTTATATGGAAGGGAGCTCACAAATTCGAGGCAGGGTCTTTCCGTTTGATCTCAGAATACAGGACAGTATTTTTTTGTGAATTGTAAGTGCAAATACAATATATACGAATTTTAATTTTAAAAAATAGCCTGGATCCTTCTATTTACAAAAAAAAAGTTATGCAGGTCCGGGACTTTGTCCCCTTTAAAGATTGTTTGTACCAGAAGAATGACACAAAACCTATTTCCTGAAAAGAAAAATATTTAGTATGTACATTTACTGTTATTGTATGTTGCTACGTAATGATGTGTTATTCTGTATGTATGTATGTATGTATGTATGTATGTATGTATGTATGTATGTATGTATGTATGTATGTATGTATGTATGTATGTATGTATGTATGTATGTATGTATGCACGCACGCACGTATGTATGTATGGTATGTAAGGTATGTATGAATTGAAATTTATTTTGGCAATGATTTTAGATTTTCATTTGTTATGATTTTAGATTTGTGTTTTGCACAAGTTTTCTAGATTTGTGTTGGGAATGATTTTAGATTTGTGTTGGGTATAATTTTAGATCTGTATTGGGTATGATTTTAGATTTGTGTTGGGTATAATTTTAGATCTGTATTGGGTATGATTTTAGATTTGTGTTGTGTTGGGTTTAATTTTAGATATGTATTGGGTATGATTTTAGATTTGTGTTGGTCATGATTTTAGATTTGTGTTGGGTATGATTTTATGAAATATTTTGAGTTGTCTTTTTTATCATAATGAACATATCTCAATTCTGCGTGTTTCAAAAACAGAAGCGAGCTTACTATACCAGGTTTTGAAAATAATGGATTTACAATTGATTTGCTGCAAAGTTTAATCATTCCATTCCTGCATTGAAAACGTATACATAAAACTATTATTGGGTTTTGTTTAGCAATAACAATAGTAAAAGTACCAACAATAGACTATCTAAATATATGTACATGTACACGACTCCAGTCCCTCGTTTTTAAGTTATCAGTTATCATAACTAGAATACTTTACATGTGGAGAGGGTATTAAATTACAGTAAGCGGTAAAAACATTTTGGGCGGCTCAAAGCTATAAAAAAATGTAAAATAGTAGGAGTGGTTAAAGAGTGATACACAGAGAAATGCTACGATAGAAGCGAGTGAGTCTCGAAAGCAGAAGTTATTTGTTTCAATCTGATGCCGTTTATTCTTTAATATGATTTGGTAATTATTTGTTTGAAGTTATTTGTTTTATATTCATACATGAACTTTCTTTTCATAAGAGTATAACTAATAACTGCTTGAATTTGTTATCTTGTTTGATATAGGATTCATGTATTCTAAGAATTTCATGCATTGAGAGACCTGAATGAATTTGTCTTAAATTATATGAATCATGTATCCTAAAAATTGAGTATTCCTAGGTTTTAGATTGTTGGTTAGCAAATAATGTATTTAAGACAAGAACTGAATTTCATCGATTCATTTGATTAATTACGATGTGAATTCTTTAACCGAGAAATTGAAAGCCTGTCGGCAGATAATGAAACCAGTAAATTATTTATATAGGGAGGTCTACGGATTTATTGTGTCTGATGTATGTCATATGGATGCCAGAAAGCCCATTATGGGTACACATTAATCTTCTTTTACTAGTATTTGCCATTCCAACCTTGCAGTAAACAGTTGTACACAACACCAAAACTAAATTCCTCTCTTTTCACACTTATCGTGCATATTAACCTCATTTACAAGTTTGTTTGTTAGTTTGTTTGTTATGGTTTAACGCCATTTTTCAGCACAATATATGCTATACACGGCAGCTGTCAGTCTGCAAACTGACCTCTGTTGCATCAGGATATGACGATATCTGAATTAAAGAGAGAGGAGATAATATTCTATTCCAGAAGTAAAAACCTGATAAAATATTTAGGTTGCCTATTTATTTATTTTTAAAAGAGAAATAGCTTCATATATACACCATTCAGACAGGGCTGAGAACAGAAAACCAAATTATGGTTGATGACTGGAAAGAGGGCTGGAAGAGAGAGAGAGAGAGAGAGAGAGAGAGAGAGAGAGAGAGAGAGAGAGAGAGAGAGAGAGAGAGAGAGAGAGAGAGAGAGAGAACCAGATTTTATACACTTGCATTTTCTTGACACTAACATTAATGTATTTCGTCCCTTGTAAGATCTCAGAGACTGCGGTGCAACTATGGTTCTAATAGTCTGAAATGAATACAATCAAGCAGGGCGCCAGCAGAATTTTCTATTTTAGAAAGGAGGGAGGGGCAAACGTGTAATGGTCAGATATTAGGTTTTACGGATGTATGTCAAACATGTTTAGAGGTGTGGGCGCCCATATATTCAAACACACACACACACACACACACACACACACACACACACACACCGCCGTTTGAGTACACTACTACTACTGGCTTTAGAGCTGATTAGTGTCTCCTAATCCTCTAATGCGTTTGGTGGTTCAACATATTCGGGAAATATTTCTACCCTCTATATGATCCTGGGGTACTGCATAGAGGTTTATTTTGTATTTTAATCCTTGTTCTTAAACAAAAGTCATGGCACACTTTTCAAGCAACGAGTCGACAGCAGATATCAGACCGTATAAACATTAGAAAGAACATGAACTCAATTTTCACTATACCCTTCTTAAAATCAATTGTACGTATGGTGAAAGATCTTCGGACCAATTCTGAACTTACGAAGCTTTATTTCTCTTTCGTAAAGCGCTGTAAATCATAAATCTATTGCGAGCATTACAAAAAGATTAATACGAAAGAACGATGTGATTCTAAAGGTCCCAAATAGTGCCAGTCTCAAAGTTAATATGGAAATTGTTAGGTATTGAAGTGTTTTGTTCTGTTTGAAGTTCCGTTTCACCCAAACCTCCAGACACCCGTCCCTTGGAAAGTTTGTTTAATGAGAAAAGATACTCGATATCCGGTACAGGTCATATAAAGGTTATCTCTAGTGCGTTTGCCTTTTCTTTGGTGGACATGTGGGGGAAGTCTTGGGTGATTCCCTATCCAGTTTCCTATCAAATGTATCTTTATTTTGTCATGTTTAATTTCGGATCCAGTTGCTTTTTCCAATTCGAGAAATTCCTTGTTTAGGCATTTGAAGAAATTCTGATCAGTTAGGAAGTTGATACAGTCGTCATCATTATTGAATATTTTAAGTTCTTCCTTTGGATTGGGTAATTTTTACAAATCTTTTTTATGTTTCCGTCGTTTCTAATCGTATATCATACGACTTTAATTCATAATAGTATCTGTAGAGAATATCCCTGTCAAACTAAGCTTTCTGTTTGAAATTCTTTAGTCTTTGCGTCGTTTACCCGTATTCTTGAGATGTTCATGTACAGGTTTCTTCAGAATATTTTTCTGAAACGGAAACATTTTTGCATTTAATCCATATAGTTGTGCTGTAATCGATAGAAGGCCTTTTCTTGATCAAATAGTATCATTGCTCATTTTTCTCTCCTTGTATTGAGGTATTCAACTGCAGTCTATATTGTTAAGATGATTTTTTGAATATCCCTCCCATTTCCCCTACAGCTTTCATTTTAATGTATTATTTCTTGTATGCCAATTGTACCCCCTGAGCCAAAATCATCTTTACCATTTCTAATTCTTAGATTAAGATTATCTTGTTCGCCCTTACATTTTGTACAAAAATAATTATAATTCATTCCCCCACAGCCTTAATCATTTTCCAATAAAAAGGCATGCTATAACATAAAGTTTATAACATCAGAGATAATTCATTTTCAGAAAACTGATTATAATTCCGAAGTTAAATCATCGGATCCCGGTTATTTCCTATTGACCAGCTTCTTGATAGCATCGAAAATTACTGATCTCATTATTTATTCTTCTTATCTGTCTTTTATTTAAATCCTTTTTTGTCTTTCGTTTTTGGGGAATTGGGCTTCTTTAAGGTATGGCTCTATTATCTCACTGTGTATGTTTTGGGCTGTGTATAATTCCACATAAAATAAATTTACATGCTCTAATAATTCTTTTTTTTTCTTGGTAAAAGTTTCAGTCCCTACCTCTTTTAAACAAATTTTTTAATTGTACCCTATTTTCCTTTGTTCTTTTTTTATTCAACCCCTTTTATCTAGCAGTCTGTTAAATTTTTCTCATTGTTACTTTAAAGTGTTCTCATTTGTCTATTATGTTAAATTGTCATTTGCTTGTAAATTAAGTTAATAAAGTTTTGTTCTGATTTTCATATTCGCTATCTTTTATTACTAAATGTATCTGGTATGAACCAGATCCCCATATTTCATTATCTTATATTTTTAAGACTAACGTTACAGGATTGTGCATGTCACGTTGTAAGTAAGGAACAAACGCCAGCTTGTGACATGTATCTGCTTGACCCTGAAGAAAATTATTACTCTTCATACATGTTACGATAGTGTAAGCCGACATCAAAGAACGGGTGGAGAGCCAGTTGTGTACAACATGGCCATATGAACGTGTTACTGACGCCTTATTTGGCTGCGTGTGATTCACAGGTAAGTGACATGAATTGCCTGTGTTGAGTTCAAAGGAACATCAAGTTGGGGTTGTAAATCTACCCTTGACAGACTGCAGGGAAGGAGGCAATGTCTGCTAATTATGTAGACCATGGGTGAACTGATATCCACTCGGAATTGAGAAAGGCGTGGCCACCATTGGAATCGCAAGCTTATATCTAGTATCTTGGAAACTAAACTCCAGTAGTCGCTAAACCATCTTGCGGAAATTATATAAGGGAAGTTATAAGCTAATCCGACGTCTTTCGAAATTGGCGGGAAACATTGTTAGTCCAGGAATTACAATGGAGCTTCGGACATGTCAGTGACTTATTTGCTTGATTGTTGCAATCTTTTACGGTAAGGAAATTGTACTTTATTTATGTGCAGTTTGTATACTCCATTACTAAAATCGTTAGTACGTAGAATTGTCATTTGTGGGGTTTGGTTCATTTGTAGTGTTTGTTTCATTTGTAGTGTTTGATCTACATGCATATTTGGAGATATGAGCATTGTTTAGGTAAAGAATTAATATTGTAATTCGCTATTGTATTTCACTATCAGGTTAATTCGTATTAACCTTATGTGATATTCTAGATTTGCAAATCTTGAATTATAACTTTGTATAATGGTTGCAGTGTGCAACATTAGTTAATAGGAATATTTGACTATTTGTGTATACTTTGTAAGAGCATAATGTGTAAGGATATCAGCGCATTAATATTTGACTATTTGTGTATACTTTGTAAGAGCATAATGTGTAAGGATATTTCAGCGCATGGATATGTGGATATCTATGTACACTTTGTAGAAGTGTAATGTACAGAAATGCATCCGATTATGTGATATTGTTAGGATTAGTTTTTTAGTAAACTTAATAAGATTGCAATTTTCTTTAAATTGTATTATTAAAGTAATGTTTTATTCATTTATAGCATAAAGTTGGCAACGTACATCACTAGCTATACGAATGTACATTGTTGTGTGGAATAAGTGTATAATGTTACTAAAGGCATTGTATGCTGCTTCAGTAAGAATTCCCTAGCTGCTCTGTAAGAAATATATAGTTCTAAAAACCAGACAAATTTCAAGATTACGCATTGGCGAATTTCCAATCCGGTGACTAAGACTGAGCCTGGCCTTCTGTTAGTGACGTAAAACAAAATGGTTCTTATCTAATGATGAACAGACGTTGCTGCTGGCTTAGTATATTAAGGGATTACCATGTTTGGTCCTGACTTGCGCCTAGTGAGTATAAGTAAGAGGCGTATATTGTCTAGGTCAGTCCCTTATACTTTGAAGCTAGCGGCATGTTCGTTTTTTTCATTACAGGTAAGAACGGTATATGTCGTAACTTCTTTTAGAAATAGGTATTTTTAATGTTTGAGATTTTAATGGTAAAATTGATATGTTTGCAACATTGCTACTGAATTCTTTTATTTACAATATATATTGTAATAGAATGTTTTATGTTCATATTTAATTATATTTATGTAAGTTTTATGGTAAAAGTTGAATTCGCTACCAACTTCTTGTTTAGATTTAATGTTGAAATAAAGTATTCTTTAAGCAAGAAATAGTCATACCTAGCAACATATTCTAAATCAATATTCTATTTTAAAATGAGTAAAATGCATTTCTTTAAATTAATTGTTACATTAATGATGGTTATTACTTTTTTTTTTATACTTTTGGCTATCTTGAAATTGATCGAGAATTAACTATTTGTATAATATTCTAAAATGCAGAAGTTATACGAATGAATGAAGTTGGAAAGCTTAATAAGGAAAATGTAATATGTATAATTTTGATTATAACGTTTTTAGATGTGTTTCTAGATAGTAGTAATATATATGTGTTGATTATTTAAATAAAGTCCCTTATACTTTGAAGCTAGCGGCATGTTCGTTTTTTCATTACAGATGTAGCTGTCTTATCATCGTGGCGACGCTCTTTTAAGAGAGCCTGAACTCTCTCTCTCTCTCTCTCTCTCTCTCTCTCTCTCTCTCTCTCTCTCTCTCTCTCTCTCTCTCTCTCTCTCTCTCGCCATGGATATTGACGCTCCCTAACTTACGAGTAATTCCTTCTCACAGCAAGAAATGAGAAGAAGGTTATGAAAAGGTAATCACAACCCACATAACAGAAACTCATCATAACAATATTGTTCTTATAATAAGATTGAGAATCTCTATATATACCGATGTGATGAAATATATTGATAAATGGATGATAAGCAGTTGATACCTTGTATACCATGCCAGAACGTATGGATATTTCGATGTGCAGGAATGCGTGACCAAAGAAAGCAATGGCCTATCTAATGATAGATTGTTGAATAGTGTGAGACTAGATAGCTAGATTAATATGCTAATGTCCTTGTGTGTTCATACAGGCAGCTTTTAAGTACCGGACGAGCTGTAGGAGACGGAGAAGGGAAATACTCTAGTACAGCTGGTCCCGATTCTCTGGGAGACAAGAAAAGTAGAGAACGGAGGTATAAGTTTGAAGGCAGCAGGGGAACGGAAGTGGAAGTGGTGGAAGGGGGAAGGACGAAATTGATGGACTGAAGGGGTACTGTACTACCAGTCAAGGGAAAATAAATAATACAGATGAGTAGAAACACAGCACAGGAGGAAAATCTATCACATTAAGTCAGATGATGAAAAAGGCAGTTACTTAGTTAAATGAAAGACGAGTGATAGCGTTTTGAATATTGAATTTCATTTCAGAAATGAATATCTGTTATTGAATAGTATAAAAGTGTTTTTTTTATTTTAATTTTCCTTTTGTGTATTCAGTAATTTCACTCTCGGCATCGCTGACTGGGGGCTCGGAGCTTTGCGTCACTATATGACTAATTCAATTTCTAACAAAACGAATCAGGGTGGGTCTTCTATAATAGTAGGGCGACGACCCCTTCCACAGTATTATGGCTAATACGGGAGATAGATGGACATTAAAAGTTTTGATGACAGCTTAAATACATTTACAATTCAAGGAAAAGCATATACCAATTTAATCAATGTTAATAGCAAATTAAACTATTCAAGTCATTTCTAGATATATATATTTCAAATAACATTTCACTCATAAATTAGTCCATTAATTGGCCTATTAACAAAAGCCTTCGTTTTTCATCAAATGGGAGTTAACGTCCTTATGTGCTAGAGTCTCTTTCAGTGAGTAGTCCCTTGTACTCATCTGTATTCATTCTCTTCTATTATCCATTCTTCTTCCCTCCTGCACCATTCATATGTAACTTTTTATGCCCCTGCCTTCCGCACCCCTTATGTACTAATTATCGTATTTCCTCCTTCCCTCTCTTGAGAGTTTACTGTTGTCTTTCGTATCAGTACTATATCGTAGTCTTCCGCTTCCGCATTAATCTTATTAATTGATGTTCATAGTAATCAAACTGAAGTTCGATTCCCACATGATCACTGTATAAAAGGGTTTCATTCAGATTAATGTCAGATCTCCACTGTCGTATGTGTGAAGATATGACAACAACACATAGGGGAAATATGTTATGGTGAACTATGCTAATTTATCAGCCAGTCAGATGAAGTTTTATATCTTTGCGTTGAGAGACTGAGCGGCATTGCTGGAGAGCATCAGTGTATGCCTATCGATTTTATTTACATGTACTTCAAAATTCTTAAAAGCTTCGTTTCCATTGGCTAATTGAACTATCACCAGAACATGCCTCAAAAGTAGTCGCTGTCTGTTCGTCACCCAGGGCGGTGGAGATCTTATTTTAGACAGATTGAATTGGTCTAACCTATTCTATAAAAAAAAAAGGTTATATTAATTTTGTATAATTTTTGTGTCTTATTCATGACTATTATCAGCCATGAGTTTTTCTGCTTTAACATGGTAGTCGTGTTGGTCTTTGCCTTTATCGTTGTTCTGCTGTTCCGTTTGTTGTTGCTTTTTTGTTGTCTGTTCCTCGTCTGTCTCCTGTTCTATCGTGTCCGTCCTCTCTTGTTAACCCTGATCATTTTCTGTCCATCCTTTTGTTGGTTCGTATCGTATTGTCCCTTTGGTCCTGTCCTGTACTTAATGTTTTTTTTCTGAATCAGTCTGCATATCGCCCTTACCAAAGTACGGACACTACTCTTAAGAAGTATTTAATGAAATTCTCTCTGCTTTGGATAGCGGAAGGATTACAGTCCTCATCCTCCTTGATTTGTTTGCAGCATTTGACACAATAAACCATGATATATTGCTTCACCGTCTCCAGCATGTAATTGGTATTCATATAACAGCCTTACAGTGGTTCAAGTCATACTTAGTGAACAGGACACGAATTGTATCTGCAAATGGAATACACTCCATCCCAGTTGATCTATGTTGCGGTGTTCCAAAGGGGTCTGTTCTTGGAAATGTTCTCTTCATTCTATACATTCAGCCGCTCTCAAGTGTCATAGATCATCATCCAGTGTCTCACAAATTGTATGCTGATCACACACAAATATATAAGTCTAGCCACCCAACTGAAGTTGATTCTACCATCCAATGAGTAGAGAGAGGAGCATTCTGATGTGAAATCATGGATTACATGTAACAAGCTGCAAACGAATGATGATAAAACTGAGGCTATTCTAATCACAACACAAAGAATTTCTCATTCACATCCCTTTTCTCAAGCAATAAATATCAGCAACACAAACATTAAATTCACAGTCAGTACGAAACCTAGGTGTTACTCTAGACAGTACTCTCACATTGCACCAACATGTCATGAATACATTCAAGGCTGCATATCTTGAGCTGAGACGCATCAGCTCCATTCGCAAACATCTTTCAGTTGATGCCACTAAAACACTTGTGTGTTCATTAGTGGTTTTAAGATTGGATTATTGTAACTCAATTCTGTCTGGTTCGTCTCAATATCTACTCATGAAACTTCAAAAAATTCAAAACACAGCTGCTCGGATCATCTTTAGAGTACCTCAATCAGTGCACACCTCCCCATTGATCTGTTCCCTACACTGGCTATCCATTCGATCCAGAATCAAACAACCAAATTTGTTCTATGCGCTATGTTTCACTGACGGACTCCAGTCCAACATGCTTACCCGGCCTCGCCCATGTGTATATACCACTAAGATACTTACGCTCCTCTTCTGACAATCGTATACTCATTATTCCCACTATGAAAACGAAATCACATAGACAATGTTTTTTGCAGACAAGGGTTCAACAATGTTGAATTAATTGTCCATTGAAATTAGACACAAAGACACAGTGATCCCTTTCAAGAGTGCTCTTAAAACTCACCTTTTTCGACTGCAAAAATAAACATAAAGACCTAAAAATGTTTCCCACCATAAATAATTCCAGCAATTTTTGTTTTTAATTTCATGGTGTTTGTTTTTGGTTTTTGTATTCATCTCATTTTAGATGTTGTAAAGCACTTAGAGCTGTTAATGATTATGCGCTATACAAAGTCTATTATTATTATTATTATTATTATTATTATTATTATTATTATTATTATTATTATTATTATTATTATTATTGCCCCATTGCAATCCTCTGTTTAGAGATTACAGATACTGATGTTGTTTTAATAAAAAAAAATACTCATTCACTCTGGTTTTCTATGCAGCCTCGCCTTGCCCTTCTCCGGAATGTGTCTTACGTCTTTACCATTTGTGTTGAAATTGAGTTAAGTTTAGTTTTTACCAGCTTCCTACTTAACCTCAGGTTCTCCCCCCTCTCCCCCCCCCCCCCTCTTTCCATTTCTTCTCAATCGTTCGATGGAGTTTCTTCGTCGTTTTATATTACTGTGTCATCGGCTTCACTCTACGATGGTGTGTTTGGGTTATTCTTTCAGTTTTCACTGGATGACACTTCCAGAGGTACATAGTACCTGTTTTGTATAAGTATAGTCTGTATTTCTTCACGGGTTTTAGAGAGTTTATGCTTCTTTTAAGAATGATTGCGAGATCTCGCTCTTTTTCAGTTTCCCACCATACCGTCGTGATTTTGGTTTGATCCCTACCAGGAGTGTTGCTTTCACTCACTGATACAGGAGCCTCTATTTTGAGTGTCACCTATTTCATTTGTTTGTTCCTTTATTTGGGGCCCCATTTCTACTGTCAGTGCTTACGTTTCCTTGGTTTTGCGGTTGGGGCAGTCCTGGGGAGCATGTCCCGTTTGTTGACACGTGAACATCGTCGATCCAATTCGCATCCCCGATACAAAGTTTTTAGGATAAACATAATGACAAAAAATGAAAGTGGTTACTACTTGGCTATTTCTTTGAGAACAGTCAATATGCGTACACTCGATTTTACTACGAAATACCCTCCATCAGTCGTGGACCTTTGTTTCATGATCTCGCCTTTATATTTGTTAAATTAGTATCTAAATTCTATCTGAATTAAAACACAACAACACTACATATCAAAGGAGAACACACCATATAGAATTGAAACCGAGTGGGTTTCGGATTAAATGAATAACTCAAACAAGATGTGTGAAAGGTGAAAATGTATTAACTTAATTAGTAAAGAAAAATATATGAAGTATAAATACAATATTCTCACACGCTCTCAACATATAATTAATCCAATCACTCTATTATAACATTTACGCATTGAAAATAAATCAATAATATTATTATCTATCTGATGTACAGATTTAAGAAACCTCAGTTTCAAATAATAATACACACTGTAAGATATTCACACACTTTCACGTATAGACTAGGATTGAGATTCAGACAATCTCAAGTTTTCAAATACGTTTCTAATGTTCTGCATTGTAAGTAAGATTCATGAGTCTCTGGAATTCAACTAAGATTCAAAATAATTTCATGTAAATACAAATGTACCAATTAAAACAATTGGAACAAACATATGCTTCTTGACCCTTGTACAGTCAGTTTCACGATTCATACACCGATTAAAAAAAAACGCATAGTTTCACCACGTTCCTTGGGTCGGCCCATACTTGTATCGGCCGCTCGCACTCTTCATGGATCCACCACATGTACAGTCAGTCATACGTATACACACGTACAAACAGCATACAGCACCATTGTATTAGCTACGTTTATAGTCGTGGCTCCACCACATATACAGACATACGTACATACATATAGACAGCTCTACGCTTCAGCTAAACTCGTCAGCTTAAACTCGTCGGCTACACTAGTTACACTCGTTAACTCGTTAGCCTCATTACACCCGTTAGACTCGTTAGCTACAATAAAACCAAACTGGTAATAATAATGAGTTCTTTTAAATTGCTAATACATTAAACTCTTCATAGCAACTTATAATTCACAATTCACAACGTTTCCAATCTGCGCTGTAATAAATGAATTATTACACGATATGACAATACAAACTCAATAAACTTTGCATATCAAATAAAATATAAATTTAACACTCAACTTCTTTGGTTATAGAATACCACGCGAAACATGCTCTCCTTGACCAGATCCAAAGCGACCAGTGTCGATTATAAATTGATCTTGCTTAAATTCATAGAACAGTGAATACTAATCAGGGTAAAATACCTGTGCATATCGTAATTGTAATGTCCCTCGCGTGAAAGAGGAGAAAAGAAACGTTTAATTTGGTTTCTGTTTATATTTCATACAATTGTTTACTAGCGACTTTTTTTAAATAAAAAAAGTACCAGTTCTACCAGTTCTACTTTTCTTTTTCAAAGGCTTATATTAAATCCACATAGGAAGATAACTTTTAAATGCTATCAAGTTATCCATACACACGAATCACGGTGTGAAAAAAAAAAATGTAATCCAGACTTGTGCATACGAATCCTGTTCCAAACAGTCAAGTGTTGGAGCAAAACATTTTTGGTCAAAGTTGTAAGGTTATTTTATAATACGTTGTTTAAAGTGATATCTTTAATGTATTCTATCATATTTTTTTTTTAAAAATAATAGTTTTACACTAATAATTAAATTAAACGTCTTCAAATGCGGCTTTGTAGTTTATGTTCCATAATTAGATTACTTAATATGTATTATATTATGTTGCTCCTCTAGCAATTGTTCATTTAAATTGAATTTTGTTTCTAATTATATCTCCTTTCTCGATAAAGAAATACAATTAACTGGCGTTGCAACAATAAAAGCTAAGATAATGTATAAACTCATTTTATTGCCCCTACATGAGCCCCCCCCCCCCCCCCCCCTCAGTCTAGATTAGAGGTAAGCTCTAAGGTGTCGGGATTTGATGCCTCTTATCAGTGCCGTAATGAACCTTTCTGACCTGTCAATCAACCGAACATAATTTATCTTATCACCTACAACCGAAGCCTTGAGTGTGGGTATTTACGTAATATTACTTGACTCATTAACCTCGTGTGCCAATTTTACGAATCACAAAGCTGTATCAAAGTAGACAGATGTAGTTTTACAATGATACGAAATAAGGTAGACTTTCTATTCGCATCATAAAACTCAATTTAATTTTTTACAAGCAATTTTTTGGGCACGAAAATTACTGGTTACGAAACCAGAGTTTGTATCTGTACTTCAGTCTTTTTTGGATTGTGATCTAAAGCAGACGGGGTCCGAAGTACACACGGACAATTGAATCTTTGCAAAAGGTATTTCAAGTTTGAGATTTGAAGTAAAAATGACATTAACACACAAATCATAGGTCAAATCTTTACCTCAATGCACGTGCGTGAGCGATATAACCATTCAAAAATAATGTCCAAACTTCATGTTTCGGTGTTGTTTTAAAACCTATAACTAATGTCGGCATTATGGGATTTTGGACTACGAGCAAGATTTACTTACATCCAAAACTGAAAAGCTTTGGTTTAGTGCAAAACTACTCATTTCCGAAAATGAAGATTTGACAACTTAAGTGCTCTAATAAGTATCGGCAATTTTGCCCTTTGCAAAAACATATATAAACAGACTTTAAAAAAGAAAGAATTGTGCTTAGTTTAAACTTGCTTCCAAGAGATATATTAGACTGACTTCAGTATGTTATGACATTAACATAATTAACAAAGTAATGGGGAAACGTGTTTGGAACAATTTTTTTGCTTTTAACATACAAACATGACTTCATAGTTGTTTGGCGTAAGTATACTATCCAGAATTTTTATAAGTCTTTATTATGACTCACCGGTGTTCAAACCTGCGACTGACGCTTTAACCACTTAGATCAATCGAGCGGTCTCGAAAACAGTGGATGCAAATGACTTAAAAAGGATACTTCGTAGGTTTAACATCGAAAGTATGACTACATACCAGAAAGAGGCCATTTCAGGCGTATTTAAGTGAAATGTATTAGAACAAACATGTCCCACCCATTCACATTATCATAACCTCTTAATGCTGAGCGCCTAGCGAGGCAGCTGTTAGTACCATGTTTTATAAGTCGTTGGTATGATAAAATTGTATATCAATCGCTAATTAGCAGCTATGGCGCAGAGTGATACAACAAATTTTACGGTTAGGTGTTTGTTTATAGCCCGAGGGACCGAGTGCTTGAAATGTTGGGCTACGACAGCCACAACACAGAGAGGGCCCGACACATTGAGCGCTCTATTTATAGCTCCAAATGGAACAGGTGGGGGTGGGGATACATGTAGCAATAAAACTATATCGGTATGTGCACCCACGAGACCTGGGAGAAGAAGAATTGGAAAGCAGAACAAAGCAGTAAGGAGTGGTATGATGACGTGTACAAGAACGAAAGTCCATACATCTAAATTAAAATATAAAATAAAAGCATTGTTCCATAAACGAACATGTATATCATATGTGCAAATATACAGATAATGCCGAAGAAATTTGGATTCTTGAAAACGGCCGAGAATGGAAGAGACCCGCAATTTTGTGAAGTGTCAATTCCTTGATTGTGTTGCAACCGATGTCAATTTGATGATGATGAGTATGTGTTTAAAGTGATTCGTCCCGAGGGCTCTTATCACTGTTTTATCCGTCAATGGGCGGTTATTTAATTTGTCCTGAGGGTGGGAAATGAGCCACCACCCTGCAGGCGTTTATGTGTTCAGGGAACACTTATTTAATTAGGCCGTCACATCTGAGTAGCTATTAAGCTACTACTGTGTGATTGTAGGGCCTCATGCCATATGAGTGGGAATAGTTCCAGCACACACTCATATTTTATTCATCCGGTGTTATTTGGTTGTTCATGGACGTGCTAAGCACGTGTAGTTACTGCTGCAGAGGTAGCGGGCGAGTCGAAGTGCCTGGCAAGGGCGACTTCTGTTGTGGAGACCTATCCTTATTCATATACCCTGTGCTGTTTTTTGGGTATACAACTTTTGTGATACAGTGTTTTTTGTATGAGGTGCTCAGTGTGTATTTATTTATTGTTGTTTTTCCTAATATTTTTTGTGCAACATTGTGTTGCTGTGTCTGATGATCTTGGGATTTGATCACCTTATATACACTATTTGGGGTTCTAGTTGAGCCTTATTATCTAAGTCGCATGGTTTTACTTGCAGCCTTGTGCCGCTGGACCTGATAGTCTTGGATGTTTGACCACCTTATATGAGCTAATTTTGAGGTCCTATGTAATTTCTATCTTATATTATTTTTGGTTTGCGACCTTGTGTCGCTGGGCCTGATAGTCTTTGGAGTTTTAGACTACCTTATATGTACTAATTTGGGTTTTCTATCTTAATTTACTATCTAGTTTTTGTGCACCGGTCTCGGTGCACCGGTTGGTTCTATTTAATCTGTTAGTTATTAATGATGTATGTTTGAACACTGTACACTCGGTTGTATTTGTTTAGAGAAAAGGTTTCTAGAGAAAGGATGGCGCAGAGGAAGTGGAGAGGTTATTGTTTGTCCTATGTCCTTACTGTCTATTATGCTTTTATACTTATTTCACCCTACTACTTGCTTGTGTTGTTATTTATGAGGTATTTATTTATGACCTTTTTAGTATTGTATTTATTTTCCCCCGTTGATGGGTCCCTGATAGTGCGGTTTATTTTTGTTTAGTTATTTTCTCTCTATTTTTTGGGCAGGTATGAGGTTTGGTGGCTAAGTGATAACAGATGGGTCCCTGCCTAGTTCAAGGGGCCGTTAAGCGACACGTCAGGGATTTTCCATTGTCGCACCTTGCACCGCACCACGGTTCTGACCGCGAGGCTTGGTGACCAAGTGACAACAAATGGGCCTCTGCCTAGTTCAAGGGGCCGTTAAGCGACACGTCAAAGGTTTTCCATTGTTGCACCTAGCAACCGTACCATGGTCCTAACTGTTGCTTATCTTTCCTGCCTTTAGAGGTTTTTATTCTAATGGGCCTACACTACCTGGTTTATCGGGGTTATTTTGTCTGTTTATTGATGTTAATTTATATCTTTCCTATTTTCTCTATATTTTTGAGGAATTCTAACATATTTTTGTGTGTTTCTAATATGTTGGGGTTTGTTTTAAGTATAATCTCTGGGTATGTATATGGGGCTTTTATATTTTGCTGTTTTGATCTGAATTTTTCCCTTTCGTTTTTGGTTTTACTACAGCTGTTGAAGATATGATGGAGATCTTCAGGGGTGTTACAATTGTAGCAGTTTATGTTATGAGGAAAGGGTCCTATGTATTTTCCCATGCTGTTTGCCAGCTTGGTTTTACCTATAGTTATTCTATTTATGGTTGTTTGTTCTTTAGGTAAGCCCTTGGGCGGTTTTCTATTCCTATTTACTTCCTTGACAGTAGTGTACAACACTCTCCCTAATGTACTAGTATCCCAAACGTTTGCCATTTTTTTTTTATCTATTTGAGTATTTATTAAACTGTATAGTTCTGATGTACTATATTGTAGTGGCTCGAAATTTGGTTCGTTTAGTTTTTCTTTGGCCAGTTTGTCGGCCATTTCGTTGCCTTTAATTTCAATGTGGGAGGGTATCTACAGGAATTCTACAATGGTATTTTCGTTATTTAATTGTTTTAGTTTGGCATTTATTTGATTGAGAAAATCTTCCCTACATTTAGTGGTGTTTGTTTGAATTGAAGAGAGGACACTTAGCGAGTCACTAATAATCACTGTCTTATTGGGTTTGAATTCTTCAATCCACTGTAATGATTTTAGGATGGCCCAGAATTCAGCTGTGTATATAGAGCAATGGTCTGGTAGACGTCTGCCTATTTGTACTTTAAGTTCTGGTATGACCATAGCTGCAGCTGTTTTATATGGATTAGTAATTTTGGATCCATCCGTGTAAATTTTAGTGTATTGATGGTATTGAGAGTTTATAATTTCTAAGGCTTCAATTTTGAGGTTGATTTCTTGATTTTGTTTGTTGCCTTTTTTGAGTTAGGGAGGTGTTGACTTTAGATTGTACGTTGTTCCAAGGTTCGTGTTCGTACACTACGTTAGGTTCTAATGGGAATAGTTCCACTGGTAGTATTGATTTTAATAGATGAACTTGCTTTCCCATGGGTAGCTTTTGTTTCAAGCTTTTTCTAAATGGGATGTTGGTTTTATTTATGGCCAGGAGGGTGGGGTGCGTTTTGGGGTGGGCGGACAGCCGCGCTGCATACTTTAAAATAAGTTCTTGCCTTCTCAGGTGTAGGGGCAATTCTCCTGTTATTACATGCAGTTCGGCTGTCGATGTTGTGTTTAGAGCTCCGGTGCTCTTTACTAGTGCCATTCGTTGGATTTGATCCAATTTTTTGAGTTGTATTTTGGATGCTGATGAGTATAATTGGCATCCATAATCTATTTTAGATCTTATGAGGTCTCTATATAATTTTATTGATGTTTCTTGGTCAGCACCACAATGTGTGCCTTTAAGGCTTTGTATTAAGTTAAGGTCCCGGCTACATCTTTTAACTAAGTCATCTATGTGGTATGCCCATGTTAGATGTTGGTCATAGTACATACCCAGAAATTTAGCTACTTTTACGAATTTTATTTCCTTATCCTGGATTGTTAATTTGGGATATTTTATGTTTTTTTCTATTTGAGGTGAACAGTACAGCTACCGTTTTTTTGGTGCGATAGTTTAAATCCCCATTGATTTGCCCAGTTTCCAATTTTGTTAAGGCTGGTTTGGATTTCAGAGATGTTTTTGTGGTTGGAGGGGTTTCCTGGTCTCCATAGGCCACCGTCATCAGCAAATTGAGATAATTCTACTTTGGTAGTTGCCATATTTTTATCTAGGTCATTTATCATGATGTTGAAAAGGGTGGGGCTGAGTACACTTCCTTGTGGAGTTCCGTTTTCGAGGGAGTGTTTCTCAGAGTAAGTTGCCCCTACCCTAGTTGTTATTGTGCGGTTTGTTAAGAAATCTTGGATAAAGTTGAACATTCGTACAGTAATGCCATAATCATTTAATTTAGCTATAAGGCCTTTGGTCCATACTAGATCGAATGCTTTCTCGAGATCGAGAAATACCGCAGTGAGGTATCTGCTTGCTTTTTGTTTGGAGTTAAATGCTAGGTTGATAGCAGTTTCAAGTCTTACTAGTTGGTCTGTGGTGGAGCGCTTGTTTCTGAATCCACATTGGTTTTCTGAGAGGAGGTTATTTTTAGTAAGGTGTGACTTGATTCTGTTGTTGATGATCGTTTCCATGAATTTACATATGTTGTTTGTTAAAGATATAGGCCTATAAGAGTTGATGTCATGGCTATCTTTTTTGGGTTTTAAAATGGGTATTACTATCGCATGTTTCCATTTTATTGGTAGCTTTCCCGTGTCCCATATTTTATTGAGGAAATTTAGTATTATATTAACTATGTTTGGTGGTAATTGCTTGTATATTATGTACCCTATCTTATCTTCCCCAGGTGAAGTTTCTTTTTTGGTTTTTAGTGCCTGGTCCCATTCATATTTGGTTATTTTGTTGTTTAAAGGGGATTCTTTAGGTCCCAGGTCTTGAAATATTTGAGAGTTTGCTTTTTCTTCAATGGCTCTATGTAATTGAAATTCTTTGGTATGGTTGCTGTTTTTGCTCATGCTAGTAAAATATTGAGCTAATAAGTCAGCTTGTTCTTTATCACTGGATGTATTACTTATTTTAGGGGTGTTGTTAGTGTTTTTACCCCTAATCCTTCTTATTTTGTCCCACACTTGTTTAGAATTTGTTTTGTGGTTTAGGGTACCACAATATGCTTGCCATGTTTCCATGTTTGCTTGTTTGATTACGTCTTTTAGTTTTTTAGTAAGATTTTTATATTCCAGAAAGTGCGTGGTGACTTTGGTTCGTTTAAATTTATTCAGTGCTTTGATTTTAGTTTGTTTGGTTGTTTTAATTTCGTCATTCCACCATGGTACACTTAGTTTGGATGCCTTGAAATTAGTGGTTGGAATGCTTTTGGTTGCTGAATTGCTAATGATATTAGTAATGTTTTCATAATATTGGTCAGTGTCATTTGATTCTAACTGGGTAGTATCTTCGTTAATTAGTATTTGTCGAAATAATTCCCAGTCTGCTTTTTTATAGTTCCACCTGGGGTTGTTTTTATGTACTGGTGTTTGCACTGTCATCTGCAGGGTGGTGATAATTAGGAAGTGGTCACTGCCCATGGGGTCAGACTGATCCACCTCCCACTTAGCCACTTGTGCCAGTGTTTTTGTGCATAGGGTGAGGTCAATGGCGGACAAGGCGCCGTTTATCGGGTTTAGTCTGGTCCCGGCGCCATCATTTAATATGGTTAGGGTTGATGTATTAGCCCAGGCTTCAATCAACCGTCCCCTTGTGTCCGTCAGCTTCCCCCCCCCCCCACCCTCACAGCTTGTTATGGGCATTGAAGTCTCCGCATATGACAGTGCGCTCACTAGTGATTAGGGTAGTTAATGTTGTTAAGATCTGTTCATTTCTAAGGGCGTTGGTAGTCCTTGGGTCGTAAAAGTTAATTATTTGTAATTCATTTGGTCCTATTTTGATCTTTAGGGATTGTATCTCTATATGTGAATTAGTTATTACCTCTGTTGTTATTGGTACTGTTTTTTATAGATGTTATGTTGTTCTTTACATATATGGCTAATCCTCCCCCCGATCCGTCCTTGCGTTGATGGATGTATCCTGGGGCATGGCCATTTATATTTGGCAATGTTTTGTTTTTATTTGTTAACCTTGTTTCTTGAATGCAGAGGATATCAGGCTTAATTTTGGAGTTAATTATTTTAATTTTTAATTCATTCAGGTTAGTGTATAATCCTCTAGCATTCCATTGCCATATAGAAACATTTCCATTAGTTGTGTTAGCCATTTCTAATGAGTTCGTTTGTTACAATTAGTGCCTTAATTTGGTTTTTGGTTTGTTTTAGTTTTTTTGTTAAACCTTGTGTTTTACTGGTTTTGTTGGCTTCATTCATGATATTGTCAATTGCTTTCACTATTTTGTTTATTTCTATTTCTATTTTCTCTCCTATGTTTGATCTATTAGTGTGATCTTGATTATTTATTTTGTTTAGTGGATGTTTTTTCCTAGCTGTTTTATAGTCGACCAGGTTGTTATCCATATAATCTACAATTTGTTTTTCCCTAATTGTGGCCGGACATAATGGGGACTTTGTTGGGTGTGTCCCTTTGCATTGTGCGCATTTGGGTTTGTGTCTCCGGCATTCTCCCTTATGGCCCCCCCCTCCCCCAGTTTTGGCATTTAGTCGGGTTTGTAAATTTGGTGGTAAAATGTCCCCAATGTTTGCAGTTGGAGCAGAACCTTGGTTTGTTGATGTAGGGTTCTGTTCTATATTTAGATCCAGTTTTACCAATATGGATAAGTGGCTGGAGTGGTTTTTCCGACTCTATTACTGTTATTGTACATTTAGGGACTCTAGTTCCTATTCTATATGTTTTGGTGATGTTATTGCCACCTTCTTTCAGTTTTGAGTTTAAGGTATTTGTGTCCCACTCTGACATTAATCCTGTTAATTTTATTACTGCTTTGAATTTGGTTTGATGCGGTGTTTTGGGGGTGGGAGTGGGTTTGTCTATAGATACATTTTTCTCTGCAGTGGCAGTGGTTTTTTTCGGGTTTGTCATTTGGTGTGGTTTTGTCACCTTTACCGGTACCCCGCCTAGTGTATCAATTTCTAGATATTTGGCCGTTTGATTACTGGTACTACAGTGTAGTATTATGTAGTTTGTGTTTGGCCTAATTATTTTACAGGAGCCTTGATGTACTCTTGATAGCGCTCCTGCTATACTATTTGTAGACAGATTTATTAGTTTAGTGGAATTACTTTTGATAAATAAAGTTAATTCCGGCCTGTGGTATTTGGGTTTGGGCCCTATATTTTCTGCTTTTTTTGTGGGGGTGTAAGCTTTTTTGATGGTCCTGGTATTTGACTATTATGGAATTTTTTGCTAGCTTTGGTGGTCTGGGCATATGTTTTTTGTCCTATTTGAGGAGGGTTGTTTGCCACTGTGTTTCACATTCAGGCAGAGGCAGCGGACTGAGTAGGACGGCATATCTGGAGCAGGCGACCTGGTGATGTCAGAGTTGTATTGCGAGAGCATGAGTCCCGGGCTTTCACAGTTAAGGACGTGATTGTGATATTATCCCGTCACTGCAACAGACTGAAACATCAAATTGTACAGCGGCGGACTACGCAGAAACTCGAAATTGATATTTCGTAACTCCCGACCTGGCATCGTGGCAGAGATAGAAATGGAGGGAAGTATGCGAGACGTGGTGGCAGCGACCTTGACCTTCGGAAGTAGAGACCACGTAACTCCCGAACTCGATTTGTGGCGGTGGTCAAAACAGAAGAAGAAAGGGGCCTCCACTTCTACCTAAATACAAGATGAAGAGAAATGGCGGCTATAGATGTTTGACCTTTCACGGATATAGACGTCACCATCGTCCTACAAAGAACGCTGTTCAATGAAAAGATTTTCATTGCCATTACCTTTGCCTGAAAAATAGGGGACTCATTTGGTTACGAGTACCCCTCTTTGAACAACTTTCCGTGGCCCTAAAAAGCTAATTTGACCTTATTGGTATTGCCTCCAGCAAATTTAAGACCAAAAATACCTAACATTGACTACACTATTATATGTCACTTAGACATTTTAATTTTCTAAATTTGTTAGGGACTTACTATATGTACGCTTATGTACTAGTTTTATTCGAACGATAGGACTGTAAATAATAATTCTTCAACTTAAATATTTGAATAATTGCACAGGTGGCTAACACATTATTGGAAGTTATTTGTCCATTAGTATAACTGGACAGAATTTGACCTTTAGTATGACCTTGTTGTTTCAGGTGTGGGCTGCGTCCTTGCTGTGCTGTCTGGCTGTCTGCGTGCTCTGGTGTGTGCTGCTGTGTCGCCCGCGCCTCCTGGACCTGGACCCTTTTCGCCTTTGCCGAGTCCGCTCACCAAAATTACTAGCGAAATGAGGAAACATTTCCCCTCGCTACCTTACTTACAGCTTGATTGGATAATAGGGGTGGGTGTGTGTAGGTACTATTCCTACCCACCCCAAAGGGCCTTCATTTCTCCCGATAGTTACTTTTTAGTAATTCGGGAGAACGCCCTACTTAAAATATAGTGCGATTAAGCACTGTAAATCCTGAGGGGGGAGTAGCGACCCCCCCCCCCCCCAAAGGACCTAAAATGGCCACCGTCAGGGTGGCTATAAAAGATGTACAAATGCCCCAAAGTGGGCGGTTACATCTATAAAAATCTCATTAAGTAAGAACTGTGTTTCCCTTAGTGTTTTTGGATGTTCGGGTGGTAGTGTTTTCCACCACGTCCGTCAAATTTGAGTTAGGGGTCCTTACTTGATTTCTGAATGTTCGGTTTGGGGTGTTTTCCGCCACGTCCGCCAGGTTTGAATTAGTAGTCCCTATTTGAGTTTTGTATGTTCGGGTGGGGGTATTTTCCACCACGTCCGCCAAGTTTGAATTGGGAATCTCTATTTGAATTTTGGATGTTCGGGTGGGGGTGTTTTCCACCACGTCCGCCAAGTTTGAGTTTGAAGTACTTATTTGATTTTTAGTGGGGGATAATGCTATAGGGGTGGGGACCAACGTGTCGTCCAAGTCTTAAATTTGTATGGTTTCATCATGAAAATTAAAAGTAATTGGAGATAGTGGGTCCAGTTTTACCGCTTCTTTTTTAAGTTGGTCTAATTCAGGGGTTGAATAAACTCTAGATTTCCTTTCATTGATTGACCTAGTTGGTTTGACTGTGTTTTGTTGCACTTTGTGTGTGCATTATTCCTACGTCTGGCCTGTCCTTGTCTTTGTTGCATAGCATGCTTATTTGTTTGGGCGGCCATTTTGGTTTGGATGGTCATTGTCGCCATTTTTCCTTTGTTAGGATTTTGGATCTTGTCAGCCATTTTGAATTTAGATTTTAATTATTAATGAGTGCCTATTATAATAATTATTTGCGAACTGATTTTGTTATTTGAAGTTAATTAGTGGGTCTGTGATATATATTAAATTGAATTTGAATAATAACAATAATTGTTCAGTTATGTGTATAGTAGTAGTATGAGAGAATTTGAGCGTTAGGGATAGTTTAGTAAGAAAGTAGGTTTTAAAAGGTTTAAAAATTGAGTAGTAGCTTATGAATACAACACAGAGTATCAATACCCGAAGGTTTAGATCTAATTAATGGACTCACAGTTGGTTTTCCGTTTCCTAGGGTTAGGCGGCCTGGTTTGGTGGTGTAGGCGATTTCTGGTTTGCTGCTGGGTCCTTTTGCGCAGTAAGGAGGAGGGTGTTGATTGTAGATGGTGATGGTCGCTGATCGCTGATGGTTGCTGCTGTTGATGGCTATGGTTGAGTACACTAGCAGTTAATACATCCAAACACTCCAGCACGCTGTGGGGCAAAACCTTGATTTATTCTGGTGCTATAAACCAAGTAAAATCCCCTCCTTTACTCTAGTGCTTGAGTAAAAGAATAGATCGTAGTTCGTGAAGGAGTTTGTGGTGGTGGTCAAATCTGGGAACAGGTAGCTTCGGTCCGGAGTGGTCCAACACGTCTGTTCTTCTCTATAGTTCTTGCAGGACTGGATGATGGATGTCAATTTGTTACAACCCGATGTAGATATAGACCCACTATGACCGATGTCAAAGTCCAAATTGAAAATGTTGATTAGATAGTGTTTTGAGAGGGGGTCGTACCTATAAAACCAAAATTGAAGGCAATGTCGTGCAATTGGCGTAGGTAACTCCTTACTTGAGTTGTCTGGGTGGGCCTGATGGGGCGCTTTCGATACCCTTTTGTGGGCAGTTTGCTCCATAATTTGCCATCCCATGAAAACGCAAAGGCTTGTTTTGTAATTCCAACTTTTGGGAGTAATGTGGCATGACATTCAAAGGCTGCGTTACATTCTGTCTGCATGATATAAAGAGGTGGTTCACAAGACAATTAAAACATTCGTGTTGGAATGGGCAAGCCAAACCAGCTGTACAGTTTTTACCTGTGCGATGGGTGAAGCAAACCCACCCCACCCCTGGAAATGTAACTCTTGGGGAATTTTGATTTTGAGATTGTGAAATCCCTTGCTAGTCCACAACCGACTGCAGGCACAACTCTAAGTGTGATGTGCCCCATTCGGCTTCATGGCGATTGACCAGTTGACGGAACTGCTTGTCCTATTTACGCCAGTTGCAGAGTCGCGTATATAGCTACTATTGCGCAGAGTGATACGTCTTTTAGGTACACCCAACTAAAGTGGCACTCTATTGTTTCGTATTTTGATTTGTAATGAAAAATAATTTCCCAGGTTTTCCTCACAGGATGTACTGTTTATTTTAAGAAAAAGATGTAATATATATTGTGCACTTTGGAAGAATTTTTTTTTTAAAAAAAAATCTCTATTTTTGTGTATGATTGATGAGTGAAATTTGGGTTTTTAGAGTGAACAGATTTGCTTTAGTTCGGTTGTCCTCCTACGAAATAACTGCTAGGTTCGTTTCGATATTTTCACTTCCTGGACTTCAGAACGTTATAAGTACCCGTGATTTTGGAAAATTGATCAAGTCTATTTAGGCATTATGGGATCCCTAACTACATGCAAGAATTAGTGACCTCCGAAATTCTTGAAGCGAAGATCTGACAACAAAATAGTTCCAGTTAGCGTGGACAATCTTATGTTTAGCAAACATATGTTAGCATATTTTTGATAAGAATTTGAATTAGTTGAAATTACAGTCAAGAAGTATATTGTCTTTAGGAAGGCATGTCGAAACACGTTCTTAATGGTAACTCCATCAATTCTCGATTAAAAAGAAGTCACAACTTAGTTACGCAAATTAATTAATAGACTTTATTCCTGGTCACAACTACATTACATTGCTAATTAAATTAATTTATGATTAAATCAATTCTCACAATTCGTATCTGAGTAATGAAACCAAATCCAATGATACATGATTTCTAATACATTTGAACGATGTAATTCGAACAAACTGATATAATCCCCGAGTCATATAATATTCGAGACAAAATGCATGCAAACGGTTAACTTCGGAACGCAAGGAAAATTAAAGCTTAAATTTTAAACGAATCATTTATCACAAAATTACAGGCTTACGTCAATGAACATATATCGTATGCAATTCAGACAATACCTTTGGGTATTTCTGAGCCCTCGCTCGCTTATCATCATAAAATTCTCTCTTTCTCTTCTCTGGTTCCGGATCTCTCAACTTTTTCTAGACCCGTGTTCCTTGGATGATTCATTTAACAAGATAAATTACTTGTTTTTTTTTCCTCCGAGCTAAATTATGGCTTCCATCAAAACTTAGACTGAATAATTTAGCGAGGAGACATTCTTAAAACTTTGAATTCCGTATCGGAACAAACCATCTTCTTTAGGTTATCCTATCAGGATTACTTCTTCGAACAGCCAAAAATATTTAACGCTGAAATCTAACTGAGAAAAAAGTCTCTCGTCCGCCTTTATTAATAAGTATTCTGGACAATATCCATTCTATGACACCTGTTTCAAATGGTCCACGATTTCACAACATGTTCGCTCTTGTTAGACTTGAGATAAAACAGTAGGACTATTTGGGATTTAGTTCACAATACGGAATTTTTTTTTAAAAACTTGTCACTTTGTATTCTTGGGAAATAATTGGAACTAAATTATTTGTTGAATTTTACAAACGTTGACGGTTTTTGCTCTCTTCTGTTACTTAGTTTAAGACCAGAGTCATGGTACTAATCTTGATAAACTCTTAACATTCTTAACATACGTGTCTGCCAAGCTGGTCGGTGTGGAAATACTTTTTTTTGGTACTGGAGAGTAAATTGAAATATATTAAGCATGGTATACCCGGTGAATGAGTGCGAAGTGCCTCCCTGCAGAGCGTTCCTTGCTCGCACTATTTTGACACTAGCCATGTCAGACCTTACAAAATAAATATATTAACCTCTGTATATCTAACCTGCGTGCATATTTCTCATTACGACTCCGCTTAATCAGTTTCATCAAAAAGTCTGTGATCAATCTGGTCCTACATTATACAGCAGATGCTGATGAAACTTAAGGCAGAGTTCTTTCTATGCCAATAATGTGTACGGAAATATTTTGCTGAACTGATCCATATACCTTCCCATATGCAATACAGTTTAATTTATGTTGTTCAAAAGCCTTCATTACTCAATCACACTTTTGACAAGTTCTTTAAAATTAAATCACAACAAACTATTAGTTAAGACTTTTACATAAAATATGAACCCTTTCCCACATTTTTGAAGACCTAATCAGTATTGATGGCGAAATGGAATCTCTGGCAGCTCGATGACCAAATACCTGATATGCCTACCAATATAGTAACTACACACGCGAAAATTTACGTACAGATTACTGCATGCTCGAGATTGATTTATGTGGATTATACACCAATTTTATTTAGGTTTCCGCAACAGAACTGTAAAGAATTATTACATTAGAACCATGTTTTTCATGCAGTTTTATATAAATTAAATATTTTTGAGACATGGAAGTTGTCGTTGCTCTTCGTCACCATTTACAGGTATTATTGTTCTTGAATACACATCCTTACATCGGTTTAAAAATCATGCAAGTTTAACAAGAATTGATTGACTACATTAATTTAGCTTTCAGATATATGTTGGATACGTTTGAATTTCAACATTGTTACATATCATCATTCAGATAATTTATTGCCCCTGATAGCGAGTAGCCCCAACATTGGATTGCACGGAGCAGCAGAAGGGGCGAATCAGACAACATTTTTAGACAAGTTTTCACTGAAATCACGCTTAAAAACAATGAAACCAATGACATCAGGCCCCAATGTGTGTGTGAATCTGATATCGTTTCATGGATTAGGTCCAAAAAAAATATGAAAAAATCAATGAAATTAATGAAATCCTCCATCGATTTTTTGGGAAAAAGGGACTACAACGTCGTTGTCACTCACCCTCTCTGCTGCTGGAACTTTCAGTTCTGGGTTAACCGAATATTTGATCCAGTCCGATACGATATCGTGTTCGAGGGTCATGTAAATTTATTGTTACAAATCCGTGGGGGGCAGACTGAGCATGACTAAAGAAATTTCTAAATTGATTGAAGTCCATATCGGAGCACCATGTCTGCCAAATATTTCGTAGCGTATGTGTATCAACGCCGTTGAATACAGCAAGCATATTACAGTTATCTCTAATCACTTTTGGAATCTGAGTGTATCGTTGAGTGACATAGATCACATCAGTGTTTTTATGCCTGCCTCGGGAAAATATTCTAGCAGGATTTTTTTGATTATCTAACATGACATCATCGTATACAACTAAATTGTTGATACTTCCATCGAGGTCATTCACGGATGGTGCCTCGTCAATATCGGTTATAAATTCAATAACATCCTCGCCGGCAATCTCTGAAGCGTTTTCATTAAAATCTTTTAGCACTTCATAGCATCGTTGTTCGTCTACGCTAGGGGCAACTAAATACAACTTATCCCACTTCATCCATCTCATTATTAAATTGAGTAACAATTGCGTTTTACCGGATCCAGATGAACCGATAATAATTGCGCGGATAGAGTTTGGTAGCGCTGCATGATGCTTCACTGGTTCTCTTGTTTTAGTCGCTGAAAAATCAATTATATTCATATCTCTGTACATAAATTATGGATCTATATTGCGTGAAGTGTAAGGCGCGTACTGGCACAGATGACTTGACGACGATTACAACTAAAAATAACCGATCAGCGCTTTCTGGTAAATGCGTACAGTGTAGTACAAAGAAATTTAGATTTGTTTCTAAACCCAAGGAACCCAAGGAATCTTTAAAAAAAAACGAGGAGGTGATATCGCTGCCAAATTAGCAAAACTCCCTGGAACCCCATGGGCAAAATACCCCGGAGAAAAACACCTTCCAGGGTATAGTTATTGTGGACCGGGAACAAGACTTGATATCAGACTCAATGATCAAAATCAGCCCCGACCCGGTGAGGAACCAATAAACGCTATTGATAAGGCCTGTCACCTTCATGATGTTGCTTATAAAAGCAGCAATTTGCAACACAGGCATCTAGCAGATGTGAAATTAATTCATGCGTTGAATTCTATCACTGATAAATCCTTCAAAGAAAAATTGGCTTCATTTTTGATAAAATCGGCAATGAAAAGCAAATTGATGTTAGGTGCTGGTAATTAATAACAACATGGAATCTATTTATTATTCCCCAAGAGGATACTGGAAGGGTAACGCTGCAATCAGTAAACTCGCTAGCGCCGCAAAAGTGAAAAAAACCACTGCGGCTCATTGGTTATCCAAACAGGCACTATGGCAAATTTATCTACCACCGCCTAAACAAATTCAATTCTCGCATTTTGATGTAACCGGACCCAATGAAGTTCATCAGGCTGATATATTATTTCTGCCCCATGATCGTGGTTACAAATATGCGTTAACTGTAGTTGATATTGCAAGTCGATACAAAGAAGCAGAACCGTTAAAAACAAAATCAGCCACTGAAGTGGCTTCTGCATTTGAAAGGATTTATCGAAGGAGTCTTCTGCACTGGCCAAATCTGTTACAAGTTGATCCGGGCAAGGAATTTCAGGGTGCAGTGTTATCTACAATGAAATATCACAATGTCGCTATCAGACGAGGGCATACTGCACTGCATCGTGATCAGGCCATTGTAGAACGATTTAATCGGATTCTTGCTGAACGGTTATTTGGATATCAATACGCAAAAGAATTCATCCAAGAAAAAAGATCCCGGGAATGGGTTAAGAGATTACCAGGTGTAGTTACCGCACTGAATAACGAGATTACTAGAACAATCAACATGAAACCTATCAACGCGATTAAAAAGAAGTCGATACCTGAAAAACCACAAAAGGATTTCAAAGAACCAATTCTTGGTAGTAATGTCATTGTGAGGTACTTATACGAACCAGGAGAGCTTGAGGGTGGCACAAAAAGGGCTACTGATCCTATTTGGAGCGTCACTACGCATAAGATATCTAGTATAACACGATCAACGGGTAGACCTCCAATCTATAAACTGGATTCAACTGCCCCTCAGCGTGGGTTTACTAGACAACAACTACAAGTAATTCCTGACGATACTCAATTACCACCGCATGTTCTTAACTAGCACCCTTGCGTCTATTGCACTCAAGACAAGTCAACATCACATTATTTCTGACATGACCGAGATTGTTATTTTTTCTGTCAACGGTGAATTGGCGAGGATCCTTATCCGAATACTGCCAACGCATTATACAATTGCAACTCGCGCAGTGATTATTCTGTTGTTTCTTCAAAGTGATTATTAATTCAGCATCAATATCAAATTCTCGTTGTTTTTTTTTTTTGTCTTGTTGTTTGTAACCGGAGAGTTTTTTATCAATAATATCATCTATTGTGGTGTCATTATCATCGCCAATGATTTCATCATCGCCTGACTCTGTCAGGACAATTCTTCGAAGTTGATTTATTTTTCGTACTCTGGATACTGAAAGATAGACTAAATTCGACCATTCTATGCGATTATCTACCATCCAAACAATTGTATCCGATATTGTCAATCCCTGTGAAGAATGTATCGTCGCTGCATAACCTAGCGTCCATGGGGATTTATTAGCACGCAATGCATCTTCAACAACATTGATATCAACCAGCACAATATCATTTAATACGAGAATCTGCTTTTCACTCTGTCCTGGAATATCAACTTCGATGTTCTGTTTTCGTGTATCCGATGGCCTATAACATAACGGTACTGGAAGTGTTGCAAATTTTTGTTTATGCAATTCAAATAACTTCATCTGAAGTGTGTCCCTGACTATTTTTCTACTTGCAATGATTAAATCATTTGGTCTCCACGCTTCCCAAAACTCATTCATGGGAGTTTCCGAAATTATTTCACGGGTTATTTCACACTGGATTCTATCCGGTTGTAATCTAATTAGTTTCTTCAATTCTTTTAATTTTTCATCAAGTAATCTATGATCGGTATCAATTTCTTCATAATAGTCTACAAAACCCTTTAGCCATTCATGGGGGGATGCACCGACAAATGGTGGTGGTTGGCCGTGATCACCGCACATGACGACTTTTGTATTCTTCAATAACAACCACTCAAGAAATATTTTTAAGACATCTTCGGACACTGTGTCTATTTCATCCCACATGATGAATTCAGGAATAAATTTCTCTCCCATGCGCTCAGGAGTCCATTTATCTCCCTTCCATCGGAAAAAGCTGTGATAAGTGCAAGCATTTACCCCTCTCTGTATCATTTCTCTTGCAAGTCTATGAGTCGGTGTTAGCACAATCATGTTTGGATTGGAAACGCTAGCGTTTCTACGGAATAACTCAATTACCCGGGTTGTTTTTCCTGACCCGCCACAACCGTTTAAATAAACTGTTTTATATCTACAGATTGGATCAGAAATCGGTGGTGCATTAGAAAATTCTGAACACTGATTGCTTTCTAAGTAATTATTTTCAATGGTAACATCTGCTGATTGAATATAATCATGAATCATTTCTTTCTTAATTCTCCATGCCCCCCATTTCTCGTTGCCAGTAGCCTTAAAATCAGCCATTTTGCTATTTATGTAAAATGAGTCAGTGGCAACTCTAACTGCGGTGGTAGGAAATCTATTGATCATTGAAAACAGATTAATAGAAGCATAACCGAGCATATAAGCTCTTAAGTGTGTGTACTGCGGATGGTATCCATCAGTGTAAGTAACAATTGTACCCAATTTGGTTCCATCGGACATAAATGCGTCCTTACGATTGACATATAAGCCCTTATTCGTTAAATCCGTGATTACAAAATCGTATTCAGCATTGTCTATAATCAATCGTGAAGAATATTTCGTATTATCATCTTTGCCACCTTGGGTAAATTTACCGATTATTCTTCGTCCAAGATTTTTTGCTTCATTGTTTCTGATTTCAAATAACTGTCTGGACCAATCCATGATTTGTTGTTCATTAAAAACATTAGGAAACAGTTTTCGCTCTTCGCTAATTATTTTTTCTAGATCAGGTTGTGGTAACCAGACTGATTTCTGTGCTCGATAGGATATAATTGCTTCACTGACAATTAATGATTTTAACATCTTACAATCAAGCATATACCGTAATAACACTATTGGCATCCAGTGTTTTTCAGACATGTGTTTACCAATCCAAAGATAACTACACGGATGAAGTCCTTCAGCCATTTCAAATGATACTACACAAGCGAATCCGGTTAAATCAAAATCAGGAAGTGGTCCATTAATAGCAACACGGGTCATTTCGTGTGTAGGGTGTCCAAATCGTTTGAAATATTTCTCACACTCTCCATACCCAAGAAAACTTCCTGGATAACACGCAATCATATCAACTGAAATAACGGTATCAGCGGTGTATTTTGTGTTCCATAATCCGCCGTGGCTGTATTCAAGACAGGACAATTTGACATCTGATAAAAACTCACTTCGTGTTGGTTTCCACGCGTTTTTCTTTCTTGCAAAATGTGCTGCAATGGATGGTACTGTGAAACAGTTTGCTAATAATTGATCTTCGATTTCCCCCTCAGAAAACTCACTAGCTAGTTGTTTCATTTGATTCTGCAGCTCTTCAGTACGGTATAATTCTCCGTTAGGCCTTACAAACTGATCAAATTTGCATTCTTCGTCTGAAGTACTATGAAATAGCCACACTGACACAGGATCGTTTTTACTCAAATGGTAAATAGCATCAAATAATTTCTGCTCTGAAAAAAACTCTTCGGTTTGGGATAGATATCTTACGGTTCTATCCCGTGGGAATATTGTTACTGCAGATGACCACGCGTGCGCGTTATGATCAATAATTTCAATGGGGGATCCCTGTGATTTATATTTCGATTCGTATAATACTTCTCCGGTGATTGTCCTTACCGATATTGGAAATCTTAATGATTTTTCTAATTTAGTTATATCCTGAATTGTTGCTCCATGCTCTTTTACCGTGAACTCCCACTCGGTTATTTTTTTTCGTCTTAGATCAGTTAGTTTATTTCCCCGGGACGCATTTGTGAAGTGTTCTATTATTCGTTCTGCTACACAATTTAGCCCTGTCGAATATTTCATGAGTGCTAGTTTTGAAATATCAGGTTTTTCATTGAGCGGATAGATCCCGTAAACAACTGCTGTGACAGGATAAGATCTTTCGTAGTAGGGTTTATCAATTCCAGTCAAAATTCCCGGTTTTGAATCCTGATTCACGGTGACAGTTTTTTTGCCCCTGAGAATGGGTTCAAATTTATCCCTAATAATCCATTTGCCATCCTCACGGATAATGAATTTGATTCGAAAAAATGACTTTTTTCCCCAATACGTGAAATGATCACTGCTGCTTTTTCATCATTCATGGTAGCGTCAACAACACCATCAATTCGAAATGTTGACCAGCAATAAGATGCTCCATCACGCTTGAATTCATTAAAACAGTCTCTGATGGGTTTATCAAGAATTTTATTCTTGGGTGTATTAGAAATTATATCAAGATTGAATTGAGCATCCTTCCATGGTGATCTCATGTTTCCGTCTCTTGGACGTTTGTTACGTTTTTTGGGTCTATCGCGATTAAATCTAGGATTGATTTTTAATAATCTCTTAAACTCTTTCATGTTTCCGTCTCTTGGACGTTTGTTACGTTTTTTGGGTTTATCGATATTAAATTTAGGGTTAATTTTCAATAATCTCTTAAACTCCTTCATGTTTCCGTCTCTTGGACGTTTGTTACGTTTGTTTCTGTTTACTACACGTTTTTTGGGTCTATCGCGATTAAATCTAGGATTGATTTTCAATAATCTCTTAAACTCTTTCATGTTTCCGTCTACTATACGTTTTTTGGGTCTATCGAGATTAAATCTAGGATTGATTTTCAATAATCTCTTGAACTCTCTATCGGTATTGAATTTAGCATTTTTCGAAGTCAATCTCTTGAACTCCTTCATGCTAAATTAAAAACATGTGTCTAAATGAAAGATTTATGTATAATCAATCACTGCAAAATGGGTCAGTCATTGAATTAGACAATAGTGTAGTATATAATGACCCAAGAATTCAGACTACACCCAGTGATTAAAAATTACGAAGCATCCAGTGATGGTGTTGTAAGACACTGTAGACTGAAGAACCCAATTGGGTGGGATAATGGTATGGGGTATTTGGTGTTTAATGTTGGAAGGAAGACATTTCGCAATCATCGTTTCATATTTGAATGTTTTAATGGATTGATCAAAGATGGTTTTGTTATTGATCACATTGATTCTAATCCAAGGAACAATTCTTTATCCAATCTGCAAGCTATCACACAGAGTGAGAATATCAAACGAGGAAGGACTGACACTTGTTCAAAAGCGAGACCAGTGAAATCTTTTAATACAACAACTAACGAAGAGAAAATATTTAAATCATTATATGAAGCCGGTAAGTATTTCAATATTTGTAGAACTTCAGTACGATTCGTTGCATCGGGAATAACCAAGACGGCTATTTCAAAAAAGACGGGGCAAAAAGTTCAATTTAGTTATGTCTAATGCGTCATAATTTCCAATTAGAGATATGTCATTCTTATAGAATAATGAATTCTGAAAACATGAATAGCATCATAGTTGAAATAGCAAAATTGAAAAATCAGGATATCAAACTATCAGATGGGTTAAATCCTGATCAAATTGTGTCTGATTTTCAGGATATAGAATACGGGGTTAGCACTAACAAATATATGCTACCCAAGAAATATGCACTCATCAAAAGAATTCAGAATTCTATTAAAGACTCTCTTTCATTTTCCAGTGACATCAGTGTGTTCGTCCCGTTGTATACTATCGTAGAGGGAATACGAAAAGAATTGGGGTACGAATACGAATTGAAAAAAGAAGTCAACTCTAAAATTAGAAACCTACGAGCATTAATTCAATTTTGATTACCCGACCATTGATTACCCGACCATTGATTGCCCGACCATTTTATCATCGACCTTCATTTTTTTAGCCGACCCTCAACGGGAATGTCAAAAATAGAATGAGGAAACTGTCAGTATTATTTATTTTATATACAATTATGACAGTTTCCTCATCAATGATAGAGCCGTTAAAACAATCAAATAACACTTCCACGGTGGTATCAAAAATCATCCGACATGTCATTGATGTCAAAATAGAATGGAGCAAGTGTCAGTATTATTTATTTTATATACAATTATGACACTTGCTCCATCATTGATAAAAGGTGTCTCACGATGAAATAACACTTCCATGACCGTATCAAAAATCATCCGATGGTGTTAGGTCGGATTGAAAAATTGTTTTGCAATTGAAAAATGGTTTCTGATTTCAAATAATGGTCAATGAGGCATTAACAACCCGATTGGCTCGTGAACGATTAGATGCAATTAAGAGATTTATACCAATTCGTGACTCTGTAAGGAATAAACTGCAACAACGACAGAGTTTACAAACTGATTTTGCTTTAGGGTCTGAAGAGTTGTTTAAACCAGTAACCACAGCAACGAAAGGGGTAGAGCGTGCTTTACTGGGAGATGTTCCCGAGACGGGGAAATCTGTTATTGGTGAACTTGAAAAAATAGCAGCAAAAACTGAACAAACAAAACAAATGGAATCAAAAAGAACAGTAGATGATTTACGCGTGAGATTTAACGAGGAAGGGTTAGCAGAAATTGATAAGACTGATCCAACAAAAATTCCTGAGCTTGTTGTTACGTCTTATGAAAACAGAAAAAAATGGTTGAAACAAGAACATCATAAATATGTTAAGAATTTCACTCACTGGGCTGATATATTCTATAAAATCAAAACTGGAAAAAGTAAAAGAAAGACAGATAGTGCATCATACATTGAATATATCAGGATGGTGGATCACGTGTATAATCAATACGAAGAGTTTAAACAACAACAAAAACCGCAAAAACCGCAAAGGCGGCGACAGCAACCTGCAAAGAAAATTTCTTTCTCTCCTAAAAAACAACAACTACCACGTGATGATGATGATGATGATGATGATGATTTAGAAGAACGACGTCAAACACCAACACGGAGACAAAAAAAACAAGAAGAACCTAATGATGATTATTTACAAGAAACGGGTTTAGAAAAACTAGATGAAGCAGCTGGTTATAGCGGAAGTGGACTGCAAAATCCAAGGATTGGAAACACTTGTCCTGATAGTGTTATCAATGATATATCACGATTAGATGTTCTTATAGGAGGTTTCCGAGCTGGAAATAATTCACCGGAAATAATTAATGAAGCAGCTGATATCTGTAGACGGTTATTTCAAGGCGGTATCATGGATATCAAAACATATCGAGATTTCATTGACGAGTTAGCAAATGGGTATCATAGTGATTAAATAACAATTGAAAACACTATTGTTTTTATAATAATGATCGTACACTACAATCATGATAAACCAACCCTCGTCTATGTAGTTAATTCACGGTTTCCAGTTTATAAAGCATACTATGGAGATGGCCTCGGCAATACCATTTTAGGATTCTTTTCAAGAATGGCCCCAAAAGTGATGCCGTTAGCTAAACAGTTATCAATGAAAGCCATTGATGTTATTCGTGATAAGGGTATTAGTACTGTTGGAGATCTTGCCGGGAAAGCGTTTTCAACTGCGAAGGATAAAATAACATCATTAGTGAGGCGAAAAAAGAAACCGTTACCGTCTACAGAAGAAATGCCTGCAAGTGTTAGTAAAATTATAAATAACGCAGTAGATGAAAAACTAGCGTCGATGGTAAATCAAGGGGACCAAAGCAATATTGCAAATATGATAGCGGGAAGTGGCTTTAAAAAACCACGTCGATGAAATCCTATGGATTTTCACGCTAGCGTTTTTCACGATGAAAATCACGATTTAGACTCTGATAAATAGAATAAAATGTTCAAAAGGTCACCTGATCCAGCATTTGATATAGACGCCCCAGTCCCCAAGAATGATTCTGTACGCGATTATCAATATTACGCCTATCATGCCATAAACTCAAATAGTCGAGCAAGAATTGATCTTCAAGTCCATGATACCAGTAAATACTTTTTACCCTGTGAAGCATTTATTGAAGTAGAAGGAGAAATTGTAACAGCTGCTGATACTACTGCTGTACCAGCACCGTATCCAGCTGGTACTCAAGTCGGTTTTGTCAATAATGGTATTATGGCGCTATTTGAGAGTGCTAGATATCTCATTGATGGAAAAGAAATTGAGTCCATAGATCGTGATGTTGATGTGGCTACAACAATAATCGGGTTAGCGAGATATTCTGATGATTATACAAGATCAGCAGGACCCTCTATGATGTTTGCAAAGGATGGTAAGAATACCGCTGGAGGAAATCAATTTGTTGTAGGACAACCAAAAAAACGTGATAATACCCCTGCTGGTATCGAGGATATGATTATAAACAACGATGCTAATTTCAATCTAGGAGCTGCAACACGAAACGCAATGTTGCAAGGAGAGCGTAAATCATTTTCATGCGCGATTCCACTGCATCACATATTTGGATTCTGTAGAAACGTCAGAAAAGTTATCTACGGGGCGAAGCATACAGTATCACTTGTACGAAAGGGTGATGATAATGATGCAATTTGGAGGATTCCAGCAGATGCTGCAGCCCCCAATGCTGATGCCGGTAGAGTCGATTTAACAAAAATATCATTGTGGATGCCAGTGTTGACTCCAGCAATCACCGCAGAAGAACGATTACTATCATTTATGGATCAAGGAGGAAAGTCATTACTGAGTTGGCTAACCGTGAGTACAGATGTGAAGCAATCAAATATCAACGGGTTATTCACTTGGAACCTAGCATCAAAACAAGGCGTTTCTGCGCCACGTCATATATTCGTAGCGTTACAGGATAACACACGAGTTGGCAATCAACGTTTCAGCCATATGATATTTGATCAATTAGGTGTGAAAGACGTCTCACTGAGAATAAACGGCCAGCAGGAACCATCTGAGGATATACAACTTAATTACACAGAAAATCATATTGCACGAGTTTATCATCGTCTGTTGTCATTTATGGCACGCGATCAAAATGTGGATACTGGTTTGCAAATATCACAATATGATTTTAAAAATCTGTATCCGATCTATTACTTCTCACTGGAACATCTCGATTTGACAAGACAGTCAGTTGTTGATATACACTTTAGAGCTAATGTGACTCGTGGTGCTATTGCTGATTATAGAGCGGTTGCTGTCATTCTCAGTGATAAATCAATGCTACTTGAAGGTGTTGGTGGAAGAATGAGAGTGGTAGATGCCCCAGTAGAAAATCTTTGAAATTGTAAACGATTTAGAATCAATCTATTATGTATAATGTCATATAGTGTTATTAGTGTTGCGTTAACTCCTGGTCAAATCAAAAAATTGCAATCAGAATCGGCTAAAAAATGTGGAACCACAATCACGTTGAAACCTAATCAAATGACTGGTGGTGCAAATAAATTATCGCTGACAACCCGTCAAATAAAACATTTCAATGATGCACTTGCAGCCAAAAAAGGTGTCCAGATTACTCTTTCTGCGGCTGCTATAAAAAATATGATTAAAACAGGCGGTATATTCCCGTTGTTAGCTGCAATACCAGCATTGATTGCAGCAGCAGCCCCAGCAGTGGCTAAAGCAGCGGCGTTAGGAGCCGTTGGTACTGCAGCAGGAATGCCACTTAAGAAGGCAACTGGGAAGGGATATAAAAAAAGGGACGATCCGTTCACGGATTGGGTCTAAGACTACCAGGAACCCCGTATTCGTGGTACAGCGGAAAGGGTCTAAGACTACCAGGAACCCCGTATTCATGGTACAGCGGGAGATCCGTTCACGGATCAGGCCTGAGACTACCAGGAACGGTTTATTAATTCAGAAATCTTCGATGGTTCCCAAATCTTTGATGGTTCCCATGTCCAATTTTGATTTAATGGATGCGGCTAAAAAACTTGTGATTAAAAATTTCAGAGGTGTTTTTATGAAAGATCAATTACCACATCAACCAAACAAAACTGAAACAGGTATTATTAATCTCGATAACAGCACCGGACCTGGAACTCACTGGGTTGCATACGCTATTGATCCACGTGGGATTGTCTATTTTGATTCATATGGATTAGCCCCACCAAAAGAGTTTATGCGTTACATAAAAACCCTTCCAATGAAGACTTGGTATTCTACGCTACCAACACAACAAATCAATGACCCACCAATATGCGGCAGTGAAGTATTAAATGTCCTTGATGCTATTTCTAACTCCTTGGGTAACCCAAGGGGAAAACCACCTCATATTGTCGTAAATGACTACACCAGCAATCGCTTTTTAGAGAGAGAAAGAGTTTTACAATAACATGATTGATATATGGGGAGATCTTTGAAACCCAAACCCGATGACACTGCAACCGGTGATATAACAAAAAAAATTAAAGATGAAATCGCTGAGACGTTGAACTTAACAAGTGTTGACCCGAATGAAATAGTTGTATTTCAGGACAAACAGGGTAAATTGAAATCCAGTGATGTGTCGTTGGATGATATTTTAGTTAAACAACGAAACGCAATCGAGAACACCGTTGCGTTATTTTCCGATCAGGGTAAATTGAAAACCAGTAATATTTCTCTGGATGATATTTTGGTTAAACAACAAAACGCAATCGAGGATACTATCGCCTTATTTTCGGATCAGGGTAAACTCAAACCGGGTGTACTTTTTTCGACGATTACAGATCGATTTAAAACTCTCAACGATTCTGCGTTAGAACTAGCAACACTTCAATCTAAAACCGAAGAACACATAAAACAGTTTACCGCATTTCGTAGAAATATCATTGATAAATTTATTGGAACTACATTCGATAAAATTGAACTAAAACTCCCTGATATTAAAAAATCCATCGATGAGACGAAAACTTTCATCGAAGCCGTCAAAGGTGATTTTTCGAGGATGATAACAGTCATTGAAAAAACAAAAATTCCTCATGAGAAAACCAACAACATAGTATATACAATCCAACACGGATCATTTGCGTGGATACCTACAAACAATAAATTAGATATCACTGCAACCGTCAAGGGTATTTATCGATTAACACTGGTGACAACGGAACAATTTAATATATCATCGTCGAGTTCATCCGGGGTCAACAATACGATTTCAACGATCATCGACAAGGGTACAACTGAAAAGTTCACTATAACATCTACTGATAAAACTTTGGCTAGAACTCCGGTATCATGGTATGTGGAATTCGTAGCGGATTTAAGTAAATAAATTGAAAGGATTTCACAATTGAAAACGCTAGCGTTGTTAAAATAAAAAATGATTTCATCATCGCAATATCGCTATGATCAGGTCAGAGAATATCAAACTAGACTCAAAACCCTGTCTGAGGAGTATGCAATGAAAATTAAAAAATATCGCAGGAGAATTACCGCAATTGATATTACTGTGTATTCAGTGAGTGGTGTAATCACCGGAGCCGGTATTATACTGTCTTCAGTGACAATGATGGCCCCGATAGCTGTTCCAATTTGCATTTCTGCGGCAACAACAATCGCTGGAATTATTTCAATAATCACAAAAAAAATATCCTCATGCAGCCAACGGAAACTGCAAGACTACATAATTCAATTTCATGTTGTGTCTACTGCATACTCGCAATTATCCTCATTGATATCGTCATCGCTCGATGATACAATTATATCAGAGAGAGAGTTTTCAGCGATGGTAGATATATATGATTCTGCGATGTCAAAATTAGAAGTACAAAAACATGAGTATAATAACAATGACAACACCGATGGAATTACTTCAACAAATAGTGGAGAACACAAACCCAGTACAAACCAGCATGATCTCAATAACCTCAACGAATCCAGAATTCAGTGTGAATTTCCCCTCTCCGGTCCCAGTGAAGGAGATAGCGCTAGCAAAATTACGAGTATACCACAGTTGGCCAAATATTAGGTCAAAATCATTTGGTGGTCAACAACCCAATAATTCCCTGGTATTTGCAAATAAGAATAAACCAGACGGTACCCCAGACTGGAATGTTGTTTCCATACCAACCGGATCATACCAAATTGAACAAATCAATAATGAATTCGCGCGTAGAATAAAATCGATTACTGGAGTAGAGTCAAAAATAGCTATAACAGTTCATGAACCAACACTATCATCTGCCATTGAAATAAACTCAGAAGAATACGTCGTAGATATCTATCAAAGTTCTATTAGAACCGTACTAGGATGGCCTGAATTACCACCCCGGGGAGAAACCGTTGATTTACCAGAACCACAAAAAACCGATTATATCACCGACAGGATAAAATCTGATAATCCAGTAAAAAGCTATAGATATTATGATAAGTCATATTTTTTCATTAGAGTAGAATATGATGAAAGAATACGACTTATTCATCAAGTTGCTAACCGGGATAAAATCACTGAAAATTTCACAGCTTTCAATAACGATATTTCACTGTTGTTAATATCTCTTAAATCCGGTACTCTCACCCGAGATGAATTTATCAATGTCGTAGAAACATGTAACAAAATCATCAATGACATGGAAACATTTCATTCACAAATTATTCAAGGGGTATTAGGTGACAGTAGTCCTAAAACAAGAGATTTATTTGCAATAGACTATAAGATACGCATAGGAGATATTCCAACATTCAAACTTCCAGGATATAATATCTCAGAACTAAAAAATCTCTCAGTGATGCCATCGATGTTGGTTTTAAAATAATTCATGATGCGTGGAAAAAAACAGCATCACCGGAAATAAAAATACTCAAACACAATAATGACCCAGATGGTGGTGGCAGGCATATTGCTCCGTTCAATGTGAATATTTCAACGGTGATTGCGCTCAATTTAGTGTGTGATGTGATCGAAGGAAGCTATCAAATAAATTTAGAACGATCAAATCAAGCTCAGCAGGGATATATTTTGTATTCATTTGCACCAATAGCTCCTCCAGGGTTTTTAATAATTGAGTCCCCGGTGAATCCAGTCTATATGCGATGTCATAATAATTCATTAACCAGAATTAATTTCAAACTCACTGACCAGTCTAATAATCTGATTGATTTACAAGAGGAGGTTTTACAAATTAGTCTGTTTGTAAAGTCGTAAAGACTTTCATCCTAAGGGGATTTTCGTCGTAGTGATTTACATGACCCTCGAACACGATATCGTATCGGACTGGATCAAATATTCGGTTAACCCAGAACTGAAAGTTCCAGCAGCAGAGAGGGTGAGTGACAACGACGTTGTAGTCCCTTTTTCCCAAAAAATCCATGAAACGATATCAGATTCACACACACATTGGGGCCTGATGTCATTGGTTTCATCGTTTTTAAGCGTGATTTCAGTGAAAACTTGTCTAAAAATGTTGTCTGATTCGCCCCTTCTGCTGCTCACGGCATAACAGTAATAACTGAATTAGGCATGGATCTTGATGTTGATGAAACTTTAAGAGTTCACTTTCATTGTTCCATTACATCTTTAGCAAGAAATGTCGATCCTTCAACTTGGATTTCAGCAGCATAAAAATGCGAAGGATTATTCGGATTTACTGATTAGAATTGGATCAATTTATATGGACGATGTAGGGTCATTGTCTCCCCCCCCCCCCCCCCCCTTTACACCTTTTGCGATAGATATAGATTGTGGCAACACGTTTAGAGTAAATTTATTTCTCATCCATAAGCTGGGCTAGAAAGAATTATTATAAACTTAAATGAACCAGACCAAGGAACCCCTATGAATATCCCACCGCTGCCACCACACATTTTCTTGTAATAATCCAATGGGTACATGCACACTTTACCGAGCGATGTCAAACCCTGGCGCGATTGCGCTAGAAGTTATGTTTCCCCTAATTCTAAAGACCTCTTTACAACCACTGTTGTAAACTAGAAAGTCCAACGTGTCCATTCTGTAAATTACTCTAATACAAGATCACAGATCTCACAACTTCCCAATTGTTTAACTTTCCGTAACGCACCGTCAGCATTTCACGCCGTAAAACTATACAAGTCCCCCTAATACAGGGAACTGTTTTTACTACGTCAACTTAGGCCAGTAAAATCATGGTTTTAAGCCACATTTTGCCTGTAAAATTGCATTAAATGTACCATCTTGGCAACAATAAACGGTACATGCAGAAGACGGAATAGTCCCTTGTTGTTTATTCATTTGTGTAATTTACCAGTCTCCAATCATAAATATTGCACCTGGAGTCACGCCATCAATTGACACAACCAGATTTAAATAGGTACTACTGAACTCATGGGACACTCACGAGGTTTAGAACTGAATACACCAAACGTAAACCATGGTATCATGAAAACTCACTAACACTTCAATCCATGACGTTAACTCCTAGTAATTGGCTAATTTCTTTCTCTCTGAGGAACATCTCAAACAAGTAATAACAAACATCTAAGAAATCCTTAAAACGGAACACTATAAACAAATGCGCATACTGCAAATGTGTTTCATTCTTTATACATACAATTGAAACTGACATCAGGATATACACTTATCACCAAGTGAACTAGGCACCAGGGTCATACGTTGACAGCCACTGAATTCCTCGCCATGTAACTATGTACATACTATTGGGGAATGAAATACGTATGCACACACCTAACTGACTTTTGCCATTAAGATGTTTCTTACCCAATAGATTCAAACTACTGAGTTGATGTTAAAAAAGGGATTTATGATTTCTACTGAGCCACGACATGAGTATTATAGTGTCACAACTGTCAGTCCGTTCATTACACCGTGGTTAAAGACAGAAACCGGTCTGCTAACCTATGAGAGTTTATTAAAACAATAAACTAAGTGACCAACGAATCAGGTGCCGATTCAGATATCTATGTGATGCCATAGCCAAAGAGTAAATGGCACTACACTGTGTTATGAGTCTATGCTCTTAAAAGAAGTAACAAAAGAAAAAAAAAGAATGAAGACAACAAGCTTTGTAAAATTTAAGAAATAATTTATTTTCCTTGGCTACAAAGTAAAAAATAAGAACAAGAACTTACGGTATTGCGAATTAAATCCATACTGTAATCCAAGAAATAAAAAAACACAAGTCCTATCAACGAAAAGTTCAAAGTGAATCACAGTTCAAATATCGATGAAAATCCAAGATGGAAGGCGATGACGTGTGCAAAATCAGCGTTGTACTGATGTGCCAACAGTTTCTTGCTGAAACACAGAACATATTTATTTCAGCTTTTGAATTCTGTAATTCTGTCAATTCCGGTAAATGTTTTTGACCAAGAATTAATTTAGATAACTTTTATATTTCCAGAGCAAACAATCACTTGAAATTCAATAATTTCAAGAAAATAAAATTCAGCCCTAATATGGATACAACATAAAGCAACTTGACTTCTCAAGTGTTGAGGCACGACTGATAGAATTATTATTATAACATCAGTTATAAGACTAACTAAAACGCAAAACAGATTTCCGGATTGGGGTCAAGAGTTCATTCTTCTGGGAAAAAATGGAAGTTTGTTTATCAATTGACATGAGCCTCACGTCCCGTAGTCAAGGTATGACCAATGACTGAACTAAATGATTCTTACTCTCAAAAAGAATTTTAAAAAAATCAAAAACAGTTGTTTACCAAAGCTGTCATCGATTTTAAGGTTAGCAACTAGAAACATGTTTCTATTATTAGGTATTTACATCAATTAAATAAATTAAAAAAAAAATCAATCAAGTAAAAGAGAAATGAACTTAATTCTGAGAAAAAAATCAAGTTCAGTTAACAAAATTACATTACATAAGCATGTAATGGAATTTTTTTAAAAAAAATAACAAACAAACAATTAAATTAAATATACATAACAACTCTTAATCCTCTAAGTAGAGCCCAACCCTCTTTTCTGTTGTCATAATGCCATGCTAATCTCTAGTATGCCCTTATGACAACAGATGGCGACGAGTCGGACAATAAAGACGTTACTGATAAAACTTAGTTTTTCAGCGTTGCAAGGCCAAATCTGTAACAGAAGTTGGAATGATGTAATTGTAAAGTTTATAAACAGAATATGTAAAACTTATAACTGACATAGCGTGTGTCATAAGAGAAACTACAGATTCAATTTAGTAGTTGGCAAACTGCAAGATACAATGACGCAGAAGGAAAGTAGATCTAAGCACTTGCAAGCAGCCGTTTGCAATAATGCAGAAGGAAAGTAACACATGCAAACTTCCACGTACAATTTGCATCAATGAAAATACAATATACATTGATAGAACTAAAGTAGCAATTGCAAGCAGCCATTTACAATATGGTAATGCATCAAGGAAGATTAGGAAATACACGCATATAATTATGGCGGTAATGCCCCTCCATACCAACTATGACAGACTTATTCCCTGACTAATGCTTACGTACATCCCAAACAAGGAGTATGTAATAATGCAAACTTAAAAGTCATTAATAACGAAAACTGGAACAAATTCATATAAGCTGTGTTCCTAACATAAGCACCATGACAGTTTTCATTCAATATTTGTCGAAGGGGTGGGGTGTCTGATGGTTCTAGAAGATTGAATGTACCAAAGGTAAAAGTGTTTATTTATTTTTTTAAAAGAGTAACAAACACTTTGACAATATATCATGTGTTATAAGGAAAACACTGAAGCGCAATTAGCGTATCGTGAAGGTCAGATTAGTAGAGAAAATCTTCTGCTGGAGACCAAAGTACACAATTAAAATCTGTAATGAATATACTAAAGAAAACAACTAAACGTTTATGACAAGACTTGATCTTTAAGTAGATAGCACTGCACTTTGAAAAAAGACCGATGAAATGGATTAGGTGTGAGCGGGAGTTTATTTGTCTTGCTGGTGGGTCTCAAAATGAAGTCATTTGTTTCATTGTCACTGGCATTTATCGCAGTTTTTATTGTTCTTTAACTGCATGAACTACGCACTTTCATTATGCAAATCTTGACTCAAGGCCGTATTAACCAATGTCGAAAGCCACTTGCCAAAATCCACTACGATCTCTTTTCAGCATTGCGGTATTTCGCCAGGGACTTGCGACCATCACGAAGCAGATAAGCAAATCTTTAATTTGATTTTACACCTCCTAAGTGCAAATGGGACTGTCCATTACATAAGGCAGCGACCAACATCTTGTATCAGGTATACAAACAAAATCAAATACGTGGAGACAGTACCAGATTAAACCATGTGGAGGCCCTTAGGCAGTCGAAATCTTGCACCACCCCTTTCAAATTATCTCCTATCAATATTATTTTGATCCGTTGTCGCAGGGCCTCTAAAAGGCGTGGGGTCCATAGGCAGGATGCCTACTCTGCTTATTTGGTAATCTGGCAGTGCGTGGAGACTGATTTATATCAAGATAATGCCGTTATGTCCGCGCATCACTTTTTAGATGTACGTCTGTCCTTGAATTATACGATGCAGTTCTCAGATATCAACCATTCGACAGATGCCAATTGATGAATTGCTGACTGTTGACTTCCACAGTATATAACTATAACTATATAACTTTTTATATAGTATATAGAGAGGGTCCTATGTCACAATGGGTTATTGGTGTAATCTAAGGTATTTTTATCACTCTGCATGATTTTTTTCCCTTTAGATTATTTTTTTTTATTTCACATCAAGCTCGCGTCGAGCACCTGTGTTGACTTCCTTTAAAAATCACACGGCAGTAATCTCATGTTCTTGATCTATTGTGAATGGTACCAAAATATATTTAAAACTGCTATCACACATGCTACAATTCTGTTGCAACAGATCCAAAAATGTGTGTCCTCTGCATTCCATACGCGTCATATTGGTATCAATTTCATAATGGATGTTATGTAATTGGAAAGTCTGCATTTCATTCTGTGCGTGCTTTTATTTGTACTGTCTTCCATAGTCTGGTTCCCTGCTTAGGATGCTCCTTGCGTTGCACTCCGTCACTAAGTCAGGCGAACTACGATGCCATATTGTCACGTGATCAAAACAAATGGCCTATTACGGAGAGATCTAGTTAATCTAACCGTGGCACATTTATTCCTTTAATATTCTCTCTAAATGATACAATATTAACATTACTAAAACTTTTGATTTGAAGTACAGCAGTCGTTATATTGTGTTCAAGCTTAACCACAAATTCGTCATATAATTATTTGGACAAATATTTTTGCTAGTTGGCGAAGATGAAGGAAAAGGGTACACACAACGGTATTTTGATAATATTACACATTTTCACAGCGTCATCTCAGTGATTCCTTCTCCAATTGATTCCTTGATAATTTTTACATAGAAACTGATAACTGATATAAGGTGATGTACGACAGCCATAATATAGCCAAAGATAAAGACCAATATAATCAACACTCTTTTACGTGTGGATGAGGGTACCAGTTGCTTTGCAAATATTGCACACTTCTCACCAAATCATCAAATATATTCTAGTTGCAATAAACTCCATGATTGATTTAACATTGATATTGATATATCGTTGTACATGACACCTCAGACATAGCCAAATGTTAGAATCGAAATAGCACCCTATTCCACGAGTAGGTGGGTGTGACAATATTTGGTTCAATATTGTGTATTCGTACTGCATCACGTAATTTGTAAAAGATTCCATTTGCAATCAATTCATTGATACCTTTCAAATCATAATACATTTAAGGCGACAAATGACATCTTTTGTTTGCCAGATATTAAAACGAAATGCTATCTATTTTATGAAGTTAGGGGGAAGGGGCGAGAAGTGGAACGCCATAGCTGTCTTATGTTTCAGATCAGTTTAATGTAGGGTCACGAGTCATGATTTGGGGTCAAATAATACTTCAAATGCTTCTTTAAGGGCTATATAAGGTAAACTCAGCCTTATATGGGGTTGCTAAGCCATGATGTTACATCAATGTAGTTTAACGTAGGGTTCACCAGTCATGATATTGTTTCAACTTTGCTTAATATTTCCTTGATTTGTCATCATCTGGGGGTAAAACGATACTATGAATGCTCCTTTAAGCGTTATGTGAGGTCAGATGAGCTTCTACAGGGGTGTAAAGTCATGGTACCAACTTAATGCAAGAAACATTATTAATAATTAAAAGTTAAAAATGACAATACATTTGATCCTTAAAGTGTTATATTAGGCCAGGTTAACATAATATGGAGTTACTAAGTCCTAATATGACCGTTTATATTGCTGTATGCAGTCAAGATTGCGTTGTTAAATCTATACCAACGTGATATTTCATTACAGTATTAATACAGTGGGTCCTATTGCCGGGTTATTTTGCCAATCTTCGTTGCCCGTTCTCGTGGTCAACGTTCCCTCTAAGTTGCGCGAGTGCGCGCGCGCGCAGCTGCTCAGGCATCCCCGCGCAGCTGATTTGTCAATTTTTGCTCGTTCCAACGTTAAAGTTTGCTCGTCTCCATAATGCTTGCGTAGTTCAGCGAGCACTGCGCGCACATCTACCATTCGCTTAGAGGGAACGTTGCCCGTGGTATGTTTAGTTCTCAGTAGCATTTGCATTCATTAAGGTATGATAATGTAATTTACTTTTGATTATTCATTTTCTTTTCTTCATATCATGGGGTAAGTTTGTTATTGCGTAATCCTGTCCGCTGAACGGTTAATATTTTTTTCAGGTTATCAATATTTATCTGTCGTTGTTAATATTATATTATATGAATTCAGATATAATTTCGTGTAGTCACTTTACCATTATGTTGTGATTTCGTTATATTCAATATGAACACATCTAACTCTTTGTGGCTACTTCTGCGATGCATGGTTAATATCTCTCTACACAGACTTGAAACGTTGCCGGCCGTTTATATAGGTAATGTGTCATCTTACTAAAATAAGCAGCTATACACGTAAATTGCAGAACGTGGTATAGGGGTATTATTTTATGCACTTCAACCCTATGTTTTTGAGTCTTGTGAATTTTTGTATCAGAGATGTTTTCTTTCATGTCCGTGCATAACACATATAAAGTGAAACGTTCATCAATCGTGGGCGGCATCATTCAAGCGGCGAACATCAAGCAGGCAGGACCGGGGCAGCGCTGACCACCGTGAACATGAGAGTACAGCGGATAAATGTTAACCATTAGGAGTGCCAATAAAAAAAGAAGAAGACACCCAGAGGAGTAACAAGGTTTCGCTTAAATTAGCGCTCGTCGATAATGACGTAGTAATACCACCGTTGGAACTCAGTCACATAGGACAGAAGCTGTAGATTCTCCAGTATGCTGAACAAGGAAACATGGCGGCTGCCACGAGGCAATCCAAGATGGCGTCCAAGCACGAGGTCGAGAACTCTCCCAAGGCATGGTTAAAAAATCATGGAGCCTGTGGTATAAGAACCGGACACCGGAAAATATCAGCAAGCTGAAGATGTAATAATATCTGCACCTGATGAAATGCCTGTATAGCAGAGATGTGATAGCTTTCGCCTTTGCCTTGTTCGTTCGCTTGGATAATAGGGGACTCATTTGGTTACGAGTACCCCTCTTTGAACAACTTTCCGTGGCCCTAAAAAGCTAATTTGACCTTATTGGTACCGCCTCCAACAAAATTCAAGACCAAAATTACCTACCATTGACTACACTATTATATGTCGCTTAGACATTTTTAATTTTCTAAATTTGTTAGGGACTTATTATATGTACGCTTATGTACTAGTTTTATTTGAATGACAGGACTTTAAATAATAATTCTTCAACTTAAATATTTGAATAATTGCACAGGTGGCTAACACATTATTGGATGTTAATTTATCCATTAGTACAACTGGACTGAATTTGACCTTTAGTGTGACCTTGTCGTTTCAGGTGTGGACTGCGTCCTTTGCTGTGCTGTCTTGCTGTTTGCGTGCTCTGGTGTGTGCTGCTGTGTCGACGCCCTCCTGGACCTGGGCCCTTTCCGCCTTTGCCGTTTCCGACTCACCAAATTACTAGCGAAATGAGAAAGCATTTTCCCTCGCTACCAACGTTTACTTCCGATTGGTTGTTAGGGGTGGGTGTGTGTAGGTACTATTCCTACCCACCCCATGGGCTTTCATTTCTCCCGATAGTTACTTTTTAGTAATTCGGGAGAACGCCCTATTTAAAATATAGTGCATTTAAGCACTGTAATCCTGAGGGGGGGGGGGAGTAGCGACCCTCCCCAAGGGACCTTAAATGGCCACCGATATGGTGGCTATAAAAGTTGCCCATATGCCCCTAGAGGGCGGTGGCAACTATAAAATATCCATTTCAGTCAATCGTGGGCGGTCACTCATTGAGTCATTCGCAGCGAACAGAGCAGAGAACAAGTCATAAGCAATGGAGCTAGCGATGGATATTATTCCAAACCAAGCATTGAATGCACTTAGGGGCCTTGGTCTCAATGTTGCATCTGGTTGGAGCATACGTGCGCAGGCTAATAGAACCACTCTCCTGCTAATTTGGGAAACTAATGTAATTAGAAATAGGCCAAGGAATCGTCGCTGTGGCAAACACGTGCAGAGGCAGAGGGAGCAATCGTTTATGCAGACCCAGCCAACTAGCAGCCCATCAGCGCACATTCACCAAGAGAACAAACTTCAGCAGTCAACCGAGCCTTCATCAAAAATGATTGCAGTTATTGGAGGAGAAGAACTCCAAGGGCCCAGGCCAATGGTTATGACTGCCCATGTAAGAACCGACCACGTTCCGGGAAAAATAATAATCAGTCCACCACCACAACAACAACAACCTTCACCAACTTCGGAGATGTATGCGAGTATAGTAGCCCATACTCCTAAACCAAAAACTACTCCACCAAAAAAGTCTACAACCAGCACAGAGGTTCAAACCGACATATCCACGATGACCATCAGAAAATACCAACAACAATGTGATGATGAAGCAGCAGCAACACAACAACAACAACAACAACAAACCTCATTAGAGAAAGACCTTGAAGTTTCGTCTTCCAGTGAACGGGAAGAGGCAGAGGAGGATTTTCACGATGAAAACATTGTAGAAGACCAGGAGGCAACTGAGGACATCGAAGGAGAAGAATTTGATCCCATGATTCAAAAAATACACGTCATGGGGCTCACTGAATCATTAGAATGTATAAAAAAAAAAACAGGCAATTACATCAACGCCGTCAAATATATGGCCTGGAGGACACTAAGAACAAGAAAACCGAGACCTCAACAATGGCAATTTGCAGTGAGAATACTTAGCCAATTTTATCAACAGGCATGGCAATCTCATTCTCTCTCCACATTGATTGAAACTGCTGAATACTTAACACAAGTGCATGGATTCGAGGCATTCCCTGCACAGACATACGAAGAACGTCGGAGTGCGGCAGAAATTCAAAAAGACGAAGAACGCCGCGGAACCTACAAATGATCAACAACAAGCCTTCTTTAAGGCTATCTTGCCTCAAATAGGGTACTCAATTGGTTACGAGGAACCCTTTTCGAACAATCTCTAACACAAACCTGATATGATCATTTTGAACACCGCTCAAAATTCACAATCTCACTACCGAACAGTGACTATACTTTTATATGTCGCACAGACATATTAGTTAATAAATTCGTTAGGGACTTACGATATGTACACTCCGTACTAGAAAATTGGAATAGTTAGGATTGTTAAAGAAAATCTACGACTTATTTATTTGATACAATTGCACAGGTGGCTTACACAGTATTGTTATTAGGATGTCCATTAGTACAACTGGACTGAATTTAAAATAAATATGGCGAAAGCGTTTTTTGGTGTAAACGACATCTACAACATCGGCTGGCCGACATCCAGAACCTTTTCCGCCTTTTCCTCGTCCAAAGCCATCAACATAGCGATATGAGAAAACAATTTTTCTCTCGCTATTCTATCGTGCCATTGCACAAAACTGTCTTCTCCCTGATTGGTTGATAGGGTTGAGTGTGTGTTGGTTCTATTCCCACTCACCTGAAGGTCTTTAATTCGTGTCGATAGTTCCTTTTTGGGACTCGACACGACGACCAAATTAATTAGCATACTATGTATGCAGTAATACCCGTGGGGATGTGGCACACTTCCTTCCCCAGGGAAAAATTAAATAGTCATCTTTGATGACACTAACCAGTCGTAAATGCACATAGGTGCGCACACGACTTTAATTTAACTTAACTAACTAACTAACAATCGTGGGCGGTTTCACTTAAAACCAAAATCATCATCAATCTGGCTACTCATCAAAGCGAGATCGCCACTTAACACGGGTGCTGGGGTGACGGCGATAACACAGTCTAGTGTTGTCAATGATACATACAGCACCCATCAAATAAATAGTCCGACCATCGGGCATTAGCGCGTAAGCGACCTAAATTCATGTAACTGTAACAATCTGGCTACGCAGCTTTCACTCGTTAACTACGAATAATGAGCAGTGGATTTATTAGCAAATTAGTGGAACTTCAAAGGCACCTGGAGTATGCCAGATGCATCCTGGACAAGGAGGAAGAAAAAGAAGAAGAAAGAATAAAAGAAGAGAGGGATCCTACTTCACCTCATGCTAAGACCTCAGTGTCTGGTTAAGCTGTAGTGAGGACGCCTCCACGGCCAGTAGTAATACCAATACCACAGCCACTACCGGTATAACAGCCATTACTAGTAACACAATTGCGTCGTCGACGGGTGTGACATATGAGGCATGAAGAACACTTCAGAATCCGACAAACGGACGATTGGGTCTCTGAAGCCAATCAGTCAGCATCTGCTCTCCCGAGAGGAAGACTGAACGGGGAGCAGGACTGGAGCCGGCAATATTTCTGTGGCGCAAGCCATGGAAGATGGTATCAGCCAGGTTTATTTGGAGTTTTTTTTAATATAAAAAACCGCCTTTATCTGGGCTAACCAAAATCTCTAGAAGAAACAATTCAAGTTGCCAAATAGTGCGAGTGTGTAGTAGTGTGATTGTAAACACTCACTCCTTTCGTGATATGTATGTGTGTATATTAGTTTGAATACGTTTGTGTGTATAGTAGATTTTGACTTTGTATGCGTGCACGTACGTTTGTGTGGATAGTAGATACTGTGTTTATTCTTCTCCTTCACGTGTGTGGATAGTATATTTGTGGTTTGTTTTCACTCTTTTCTGTGTTGATAGCATATTTCTCTACCTTCTGTGTTGATAATATATGTGTGATTTGTTTTCTCTCCCTCTCGTGTGTGTAGGAGTGTGGGTGGGGGTTGGGCGGTGTCCTCTTCCCGTGTGTTGATAGTAGATAATGAGTTATTATGCGTTCACATATACGTGTGGATAGTAGATAACATGTGAAGTGAGTGTAAGTAAGTTTTCCTTCATGTCCGTGCTTCATTCGCACCATCGACATTCATCATACATTCATACAGTCAGGCAGCGGACACGGAGCAGGCAAGACGTCTAATCTAACTGGAACCCGGAGGGGGGACTCATGTGCGTTAAATCAGTCGATGGAACCTAGGACCTGGTGTTATCTCAACACTGAAGACTCGAGACAAGTAAAGATCATAAATAACACCGAACACCGAAGCAGGACGTTTTGGCGCCGCCGATTTGGCGCCAGCTGTTTTGGCGCGACCGGTTTGGCGCCGGCCGTTTTGGCACGGGCCGGTTTGGCGCCGGTCACTTTGGAGCCGACCAATTGTTATTTCTGGTGAGTGAAATATAAAGTGAAAAATAAAAGTAAATTTATTCCAATGTTCAGCCTGTATGTTATTAAAATGTCTTTAACTAAAACTATAAGTGAAACTTAAAAGTAACTGCTATTCAAACAGCAACATAGCTAAAAGGTCTGAAAGCTGATGCCTTTTTCCTCATATCATTCACAATCTTGTCTACTTCTGCTTTTGCAGCATCACTCCCATGATTATGTTCATCAATAGAATGAATTGGCCGTCATCTGCAGCTGTGTTAATTTTTTTTAAGCTTATCGGCACTGTATTTATCAAAAAAGTATTGATATTCATCGTGCACGTACTTTTCTTGACCACGCTTCGATTTTATAACGCTCATTTCCGAGAAAAACTTTAAAGTTAATACATTTGGCAGCACATTTATATAAACAAACAACTATAAAGAAGTGGGTTTAAGCCTGAATGGCTAAATCGATAATCTTTTGCGTGGAATTCTTTGACCTTATTGCTTTCGTTTTCAAATATGAATAACACGTACGGTTAGACATCAAAAGGTTAAATTGTTAATCCTTAAGTGGTCATGACTCACATGACAATAGACCAATAGAGTAAATTATCTTAAGCGTTCTGCTTATATTGTTATTTCTTAATTCTTTTGTAAATACCGACATGGCCTCTATCTATCTTAAGGATAATGTGTAATCTTTTGATGTTAATCCTCTTGCCGGTGCCAAAACGTCCGGCGCCAAAACGGCCCACGCCAAAACATCCAAGCGCCAAAACGGTCGCGCCAAACAGGCGGCGCCAAAACGTCACGGACCGCCAAACACACCCCACTCCAACTCTAATTTTTTTTCCTTTCCCAGGGATCAATTTTGACCACCACTCAAAATTAACAAGCTAAAATACCTAACAGTGACTACACTCATTTATGTCGCTAAGACATTTTAGCAATTAAATTTGTTAGGGACCAACAACATGTACACTATGTACTAGAAATATTTATTGATAGGAAAGATGAAAAATTATACGACTTTATTATTTGATTTTATTGCATATGTGGCTTACACACTATTGGTAAATATTTGTGCATTAGTAAAACTGGACTAGATTTGAAATAAGTGCGACCCGGGCGTTTCAAACGTAAACAATGGCAACATCTAGGAGTGTGGTGAAACAGAACAAGGCTTGACCTGATTGTCGACGAAAACACGGCTGTTCCATTTGGACTTTAGCCACTTTTATATAACACGCTTTCTGATTGGATGTTGACATTTTTTATTTCAATCCGGTTTTGACTTCAAGCTCGGCCTATTCTCACACTGATGTAAAGTACAACTAAACTATATTTGGCAATTCACTAATTACACAGATACTTATTGCTTCATTTAAGTAGTAATAAGATATAAAATCGGTTGGATTTTGTCTTTAACTACAGTGACATAATTTGACAAACTAGTTTTTCTTAGCCGGGTGCCTTCCTGCTTTTCTGTGGTCAGACATGTTAATCTAAGGCGAGACTGCCATTTAAAGCGGTGGCTGGGGTTTCGGCGACAACACAGCCTAGTGTTGTCAATGTTACCTTTAGCCCCGACCAAGTAAATAGCTCGACCGGGCATTAACCGGTCGCAAAAGCACTTAGTTGCGTAGGCGACCTTAATTTATATACGATGATGATGATCGCACCATCGATTCATTCACATTCAGTTTTGGATTCACCAGGCAGTCGTCGGAGAGTGCCGAGAGTTTTATGAAGAAATTTTATGAAGGCTTTTATGAGAATGTTTTTCATAAGTTCATAGATGTATTAATTTTGGAATCCGGAATGATAGAGAGAAGAGAAAAACGAGTTCCTTAGAAAGGGTGTCACAAGGATGATGAAAAACATCTTGGGGAAAAGTACGGAATCTGATCTGTAATAAGAGACACAAATCTTTTCTAGCTTCAGGTCGAATGTAACTTTATTTAAAAAATCAACACATATATATTACTACATTCTAGAAACACATATATAAACTTTATAACCAAAATACATCAACATACATATAAAATTACACTTTCTTTTAAGCTTTCCAACTTTATTCATTTGTATAATTTACGCATTTTAGAATATGATACGAATAGTTAAATCTCGATCAGTTTCATGATAGCCAAAGACTATAAAATGTAATAGCTGCAATTAAAGCAACAATCAATTTGAAGAAATGTATTTTACTCATTTTAAAATAGAATATTGATTTGGAATATGTTGCTAGATATTATTCTTTTTTACTTAAAGAATACTTTATTTCAACATTAAATCTAAACATTAAGTTGGTAACGAATTTGTCTTTTACAATAAAAATTACCATAAATGTAATTAAATATGAATTCTTTAAAACTATTAAACATTCCATTACAATGTACTATAAATAAAACAATTAAGTGAATGTAAAGTGCCAAATTTTTCGTAAAAAAAAAAAATCCATTAATGAATTCTTAGTCTAGCCAACAATTAACTGTTATCTTGTGGTAGATTTTTGCACGGAGAAATGTTTTTCTAACTCGGGTCACACCGTTAGTATGTTTATAGTAAAAACGAACTAGTTGTATGACAGACTAGAAAGGCGAAATTCACATGGAAAACTGTCAAAAGTGATTTGAGAGAAACGACAGGGTGTTAAATACAACCCCAGGTGGCATTTTTGGCACATTGATAAGCAGTTTTCCCAATGTCTGTAGGAATAGCATTTATTCCGATTGGTCAAATGTGGAATGAGGGGTGGGTCATCCCTGAATCTTGGAGGGAATATACTCTTTGATTTAGTGAATTTTCGTCAGTCTTAAAGTTCTCTGAGAGAGAGAGAGAAAACAGAAGTATAAATGCATAGAAGAGACTCCGGACGGTATTTTAGGGAAAGACGTCCGTAAAATCGTGGTTCCAGGGAAAATTTATAATCTAGGAACGATTGTAAGACGCCAAAAACACAAGGAAAATAGTTTGTTTGGAGAGAGAGAAATAGCGAGAGGTCGATATCCAAAGGAGGAAAAAGAATAATTTAGAAATCAGAGTTGTGAGAACCCCACGTTCATCCAGAGGGCAAGTTAAAGTCGAGACGCAAGCAGAAAAACAGTCGACAAGCAGGTCATGAGAATTTACCAAGTGGTCAAATGTTAATGAACACTCGATTTCGTGATGAAATTTGCTATCAGCCATTAACGGCTAAATTTGTCTATTTTATTAGTGTTTGAAATTTAGTTAATGTATCAATTATTTTAAACTTCGGTTTTAGAGTGCTTCTGAACTAAGAGTATTCAGAAGGAAAAAAAATTGTAACTTACTGTGTCTTTTCTTCTCTTGATTCTTTTGATTAAATTCTTTATTTATCTTTACGGGGGCTCGTGTGTTGTCTTTGTTCAAGATATTGTCTCAGATTGCCATATCCATTCTATAACCGGGCAAATCACACCGTGGAGGTCATTCCTTAGATAACGAGTATTAGCTGGAGACGGTTTCGGGTGCTGTTTTTTTAAGTTGCGCAATACCTCTGACCAGTGGGCTTGTGCAATATTGTACCAGTAACGCTTGGGACCGAACGACCTGTTACAGTGAACAATGATGCAAACATATGAACTTTACCATTAAAATCTCAAACATTAAAAGTGCCTATTTCTTAAGAAAGTATACGAACATAGACAGTTCTTACCTATAATGAAAGAGACAAATCTTTTCTAGCTTCAGGACGAAAGGAACTGTCCTGAGCGGTTTTGCTTCTAAGATAATTATTTTTTTTGCTCACCATGCATGAAAAGCACTATTTGAAGGCTAATTTAATATGAGACCATTCATCCTCTGCATCAATTTATACAAGACCATTCATCCTCTGCATCAATTTAGACCACGTTTGCTTATACGATAGTCTACAGAGCTGTATAACATGGTCATTAATTTACTTGAATGCTGCATGGAATGATAATATATTGTAAATACAAGGAACGGGGAAGATGGGGGAGAAATAAAGACGTAACAGACACAGAAACGATGAAAGAAGACAAATATCTATGAAGATATTTGAAATTGTTAATTTTCCAGCTAAAATTCAACCTATATTTATGCATTATTCACAAACTTGCCTACCTAATATAAAGACAACGAAGCAATCTAATTATTATCCAGGCTATATTTTTGCAAGAACATTTGTAGTTACAATGCAGTTTAGGAGAGCCTCCTTGCTGAATAACGTCGTAAATTAAAAATTAAATGAAATTTGCTAAAATATATCACACATATACTTGCCTACAACACGGCAAACAATACCGTATGTTTCGACGTTATTAAAAAAAAACAAAAACGGATGCGTACCATTATCTTACTTCCGTTTATCGCGCCAGATGCGTATCACGATGTTACTTTCCTCAATAAAGTTGAATCTGTTTTGTTCCTTGATTTGTAAATTGGGAACATCGTTTTCACTGAATTTGTGTATTCGATTGGAAACTACGTAAAAAGAATCCAGCTACAATTCGTAATGTTAGTGACAACCAGTTGCTCTGAAATGTCGAGATCATTCCAAGAGAATTTAAAATTGATATATGAAAGAAAATCAATTATTTGCACTGACAATATTTTAGTATACGTCACATTAGGAACGGCAAAACACAGTGTAGTTCGTTAGTTCGTTGTTGTCAACATTCCAGAATAAAAAAAGAAGAGAGAGAGAGAGAGAGAGAGAGAGAGAGAGAGAGAGAGAGAGAGAGAGAGAGAGAGAGAGAGAGAGAGAGAGAGAGAGAGAGAGATCTGGATTCGTCGGTTGGAGTTCCACGATATGAAGAAGTAAGTAATTATATTTTTTGTGTGTGTGCTCCCTGTCTATTTATTAACATTATTCCATTTAAAGATCACAGTGCTGGCGTCCATACTCTTGAAGGAATCATGCGATTGTTTTAGAGCAGTAATATTTTGTACGGTTGTCCTGTGATATGAATGCTAATTATTTGAGGTTGGAGTAAATTTTATGGGACTTTCTTGGTAATAATTACATTTCAAATTAAAGTATGATCGGAGTGTTCTTTTTGATTGTGTTTTACTTATCAAAAAGGGTAGCGAGTAGCGGAGCGATACACACTGAACATTACAGGCAGTATACTAGTTTACCGCGGTATTATTTTTCGATGGTACTTACACAGTACTTTCTCACTGCACCGGTACTTCGGTATTTTCCGTCTGGTTTTGGACGCTCAGTGGGCCTGATGTCTTGAGGGAGAAATGAATAAACTAACACCTATTTATATTGAAAAATTGTAGATTTAGCTGTGATAACATTTACTCAGTAAATTTTTTTTCCAGCCAAAATGCACAACATAAATCACTGAGGACAGGAATAATAAAAACGGATCAACACAGTAAAAAAAAGGATATAACAGATGATGCGAACTTTGACGGTGCTGCACCTGACTCATTTTAATAACAGTAACTTCTATAAAGCAAGAAAAAATACAGATCTTACAACAAATACAGAATTAACTCATCTGAAAAACGCAAACAACTTATTAAGGGAAAAAGACAAAAACCTCGTTCACCATGGTCATTATCTATATAAGTACTCACAAACAATTTACTACAGTATTCATTGTGAAAAGGTAAAAAATACTTTTCATTATGGTATTCTTGGCAGTGATGTGAGTGTTTAAAAAAGATAAACAATACAATCTATGTGTCCATGATTACTAATCCTTTAAAGACAGTATGCACCGGTACTTCGTTATTTTCCGTCAGTAACAGGCCCGGACATAGAGACCCAGAGCCCCAATACATTTAATTACCTAGTCGGGGGCACTCTTTCAAGTCAGTTAGCATTGACATGTGTCCTCAATGTGTACCATTTCGGCCCCTGGCTGGGGCTCCCTCCGACGCTGGGGCCCTAGGCAGCTGCCTAGTTTGCCTAGGTAGAAGTTCGCAGCTGGTCAGTAACAAAATAAAAGGTATTTCCTGAGTAATCTTGATACGGATTTAATTATATTAACGTAATGTTTTCATTTCACATAACGCAATAATTTAAAACAATTATTATTTTTTCTTCTTTTTACAAAGTTGTGTTTGCCATACATACACTAATTTGAATATTACAAATATAATTATCGGTGTATTAAGTTATGTATTTGAAACATGTCACATATGCTAACGTTATTGCCTAATGTGATGTTGAATGATAGATATGTTTGTGCCAAATACCAATTTTGGGAATATTTTGGAATAATATAATACAAATGAGATGTTTTAGTTATTAACATAGCATCTGAAAATGTTAATGTATTTATTTGTACAACTGCAAATTATCCAAAGATTTTCAGGAGAACAGTTCGAATAATTCCAAGTCCAAGAACTTGGCATTTGTAACTTGAAATCCATCAATGAGTGTATTTAATTGTTTGTTTGATTAGGATTTTTAACGTAGCTTTAAAAAAAATTCAGTCATATCCCTACAATGTCTGCAGTGATGCAGTTTATGGTGATGTCTAGCACTGGGGCATCATGTAGCAGACATGTAACATGTCCCACCCAGTCACATTATCCTGACACCAGGCCAACCAGTCCTAACACTAACCTCTTAATGCTGAGCGTCAAACGAGGCAGCTGTTAGTAACATTTTTGTAAGTCTTTGGTATGACTCGGCCAGGGATCGAACCCACGATCTCCCACTTCCGCGGCGGACGCTCTAACCACTGGGTCACCGGAGTGGTTCAATCAATGAGTGTATTATTAATAATCAGCGTCGTAGACTAATTACAAATAAAAATGATGAATTAGTTGGATAGAAACTAGTGTAATTCAAGTCTCAGGCGGGGTCATAACTTCGGAGGATGATATGTATCAAGTGTAGCAAGAGACGCAAAGTCAAGGAAAATGTGAAGTTTTGGAAAGGAACATTTATTTGATTTTACGTTTGAACAGAACAATACTCGCACAACGAAATTAAACTTATTCAATAATGGCCCGGAATATACGCTATTAACAAATTGGCACACTCAACATATGAGAAATTGTGTTTCCTTTGGTACGGATATTAGCCAATACCATACGTTAATTTAAAATAGTAAACGGAGAAAATATAAAATGATTTCCAAGAGAATACCGTTAAGATAGATTATTGCCTCAAAATTCAACCCATGCTTTATATACTGCTGGGAACCTGGCTTGCATATCAAATTGAAAAGGCTTAACTCTGCTAGCTCTCTGGATTTTCAAGTCATTGCTTTTCCGACGTATTCTTCTATTTGTTTTTAAATTCCTCAGACAGTAACAATTATGGTTGTAATATCGATAAGATGATAAGGCAATGCCAATAAATTGCCTGATATTTTTTGTTTATTTTTTATTGAAAAAAATGTAGTTTCAACAGCAAAAGCATAAACAACAATGTCACGTTGTAAGGATTAACCAGATTCTAACATGTATATGTTAGACCCTAATGCTAATAAATTCGCGATGTAAATATTTATCAAGGTCAATTCGGCGAACAATGTGTCAAGCCAGTTATTTGGCAAGGTCATAAAATTCGCGCCTGGTCTTACTTTGTTAATAATAACTGTCATTACATTTTTCACAGGTAAGTGGTGGAATTCTGTGTTCGGATAAAAAGAACATCAAGTGGGGGTCATAACTCCACCCTTGACAGAAAATTTTAGAGCGGACAGTGTCTGATAATTATATGAATCAACATCCACTCAGAATTGAGCAACCCGTGGCCAACATTAGGATCGCAAGCTTAAATATATTATCTTGAGAACTAAACGAAAGTAGCCGTTAAACCAGCTTGCGTGAATTATAATGGAAGGTAAGCTACTCCGACGTCATTCGAAATTGGCGGGAAACTTGTTATTCTGGGAACTACAAGAAGCTTCAGTAAAGGCCAGTGACTATTTGCTCGACCGTTGTAATATTAGGGCAAAGTAAGTATAGTTTAATTATTGCAGAATATATACTTTAATACGTAGAATTACCATTTGTAGGGTTTGATTCATTCGTAGTGTTTGATATACATGCATATTTTGAGATATGAGCAATGTTCACATTGGGTTAATTCGTAGTAACCTCGTGTATTTATTCATTTGATATTATAGATTTACAATTAAAAATAATTGTATGCATCTCTTTCTTTGTCAGTCATAAATTCACTGCAAAACAGTTATGTTCAAACTTGTTGTTTAGTGTGAGTTTAAGCAGCTAGGGGAATATGCTATGCTAATGTCCTTGTGTGTTAATACAGGAAGCTTTTAAGGACCAGAGGAAATGTAGGAGTAGAGGGAATTACACCAGTGCAATGAAGCCAGAGGACTACACAAGGGAGGTAATTGAAGTCCAGTACGCGAACAGCATGCGTGACTCGACAGTGGTTGTCATTGATCTCAATTTACCGTACGTGAAGGGGAAAATTAAAGCTGCGTGCTTGGCTAGCCTTTCGCATGACGTCATACTGGGATGTCGTTCTGTGTTGCCACAACTGAACCCCGAAACCTGCACACAGATGCCGATGAGTGCTGTGGAAACCAGATCCAAACACGCTGATGACGGTAACAGATATGAGATAAGGAAACTCCAAATGGCTTGGTGAAGTTCGCGTACAAGAAGGGGATCTTGTAGAGCCACACCAGAAAAGGCAGTAAACACTTTAGCACGTCGTCGTGCCGAATGAGAAGCGAGGCGAAGTATTAAAACTCGCGCACGAGTCTCATGGGAATTGCCAAGATGCGTGACCATCTTGTCAAAGACTTTTACTGGCCAGAGGTCCAGAGAGATGTCAAGCGGTTCTGTCTCTCCTGTGACAAGTGTCAGAGAATGGCACCGAAAGTGACGCATGTATACACGACAAGGAGCAGTATTGTAAAAGGAGCACGAAGGGGCGCTTTTCTCTGTCGAGTACGGCAGTCGGAAATTGTCTGCTGCCGAGAAGAAAAACTCCGTATCGGAGAGGGAATGATTCGGAATTGTGTTCAAAATATAATGGTTCGAGCAGTACTTGTACAGGCGCAAGTTCATATTGGAAACTGGCCACAAACACCTCGCCTATCTGGCGCAGGCGAAATTGTTGAATGGATGCTTGATGTGATGGTCGCTGTTCTTACAGCAGTACAGTTAAACTTCGTGATCTCTATAGATGTAGTTAACAATGGCATAAATTTACCAGTCTTTATCTGCGTAAGAAAGAAAGTTTATACAATTTGTATTGAGAAATGAAGTATGCACACATACAATAACAATGTAAACAAAATTCAGAGCATTGAATTAAATATCTAGTATAGATACCGTTTATGATGTGAATCTTGTAAATTTAAAATTAAGAACATGGAGCATCTAGTGTGCACACTGTCATTATTCCTTGCATAAATGACTTAACAGTACCTAGATATAAAATGAATTTCGTATATCTGACCCCTGTGGGTATACACGAAGTAACCCCATGTCCCTGGAAGAACTGAAACTGGAGGTTAAAGGTTACCAAGTAACAATACATGACAGAACAATATACACGTTATTCTTATGTAAATAAGTGTTGCCAAGTTTCAGAGCAATTAAACAAATCAAAAGCAGTAGTACTAGTTGAGCGTAAAGAAATATTAAAAACCGAAATTCAGCTGGGTTTAAGAAGGAAAATTGCTGCACATATATTTTATTCTTTAGTTTTAGTAGTTATTAAATATTACACGAATTCATAAAAAAATATATAGCAATAACAATACATACATTATTTAACTGTATAATTTTTATTTGATGCTCACATGTAGTTTTTTATTGAGATTTTTTTGCATATACATTACAAAGTTTATTACACCAATCCATTGTTAAATTGTGCCCACGTAACTAGTGAATCTGCTTATAATGTGGTGTCAGGTATGGATTTTGTTTTTCAAAAGTAGAAAATATCTTCCAAAATTGACCACTATTTGCTAAACATGAAGAAAATTCCAATCATATTTGGTAAATGAACCCTGACATATTGCTCATTTTGTCATTGAAAATGCAGCTTGTGTCTTAAATTTGAATCAATATCATCTCAAATTTTCCTATCATTTATTTTGTTAAATTTTATTTCTAAACAACATTCTTAGTACAATGTAAATAACAATATTTGACAAACATCTGATCAATCAAATTATCACTTTAATAAATAAATGCATATTAAATCAGTTTGTAACTTATAAATTTATCATCACAGCCATGTACACTAGCATTTCCGTGAGAACCTAACTAAATGTTGCATTCTGATCTCCAACATGTAGAAGTATTTGTGATATTGTTACAGTCATTTAAAATTAGACCTGCTTTTTATTAAAACATTAACTGCATTTTTTTGCACCAAATCAAATAATTGGGGTGGGATAATAAAAAGACAAATTAATAGGCAAGCTATCTTTTATTTGTTGACCATGATGAAAACTGCAATCAAAGATAGTGAACTAAACCTGGACATCATCAAAAAAGAATGTAAATGACCAGAAATCTGAATAACCATAATGAAATTCTCAACTTTTAAACATCCTTTATTTTCTTGTATTTTCTTTACACAAGACAATTCTCAGTACATTGTAAATAAAAATATTGAAATTTCAATCAATGAAAATGTTACAAATACCTACTGATGGCAATATCTTAATAAATAAATACCAATGAAACAAATTTTAAAGGGAAATCTGTGTTGTATTTTAAATGTAACCATCATGTGATATGCATTAACATATTAAAAATGTCAATCTGCTGTCACATCTTTCTCTGCGAACATATTTAACTACCAACTTTTTTATCTCTGATTTGCAGACATTTTTTGTTTTGTTGTTAGACTAATTTAAAAGCAGACCTACTTTTGCATGATCACTTTAGTTATATATTTTGTATCAAAACAAATAATGGGGTGGAATAAACAAAAAGGCCAAAAGCCATGCAAATCCACCCGGTTAAAGAGCTAGCGGTCACAGTCCTGTGTCTGGTCAACTCATTTCAAATGACCACTTGAACACTATTTGAATATTATGAAAGAAAGATAATTAAACTACCTTAAATTGAAATAGTCATTGACAAATGTGATCAAATATTGCAAGGCAAACAAGTGAAAAGAATACTCAGTAAATACAAAGCTTTGTTTCATAGCTATAGTTCATCATGGAAAAATGACTTTCAAAGTTTGTACTGAAATTAAATTTAAAACATCAGCATTTGGAAATTTGCTCAAGGATAAGCAAAAGTTTTGCTATTTCTTGAAATGAAATTGTGCCATCAATATTTTACTAATAAAGCAATTTTATAAAATCAAGTTTCAACTTTGATATTTGGTTTCATAAAACGAATGGCTCTAGTTTTTTGTAGAAAGAAAAAGGAATCTTGTTTTGTTATATAAATAGCAGTGATGTAATACACATAGAAATTAAATGTTGAGGAACACGTGTACATGTTCTTCCAGTTACTGGTTTTCTTGAAAATAAAGGTATTTTATTATATTAAACTGTTTATTGACAATTATTCTCAATGCAATTGTAGAACAATTAGTCAGTATTTAAACAGTGTCACTACACTATCCCTTGATCTTATTATCTAGCTGGAATGGCATACACTGTCATTTTATAGAGGTCCCTCAGTAACTTGCACCCTTGCTTATGGTGATGTCTGGTTTTGGACGCTCAGTGGGCCTGATGTCTTGAGGGAGAAATGAATAAACTAACACCTATTTATATTGAAAAATTGTAGATTTAGCTGTGATAACATTTACTCAGTAAATTTATTTTCCAGCCAAAATGCACAACATAAATCACTGAGGACAGGAATAATAAAAACGGATCAACACAGTAAAAAAAAAGGATATAACAGATGATGCGAACTTTGACGGTGCTGCACCTGACTCATTTTAATAACAGTAACTTCTATTAAGCAAGAAAAAATACAGATCTTACAACAAATACAGAATTAACTCATCTGAAAAACGCAAACAACTTATTAAGGGAAAAAGACAAAAACCTCGTTCACCATGGTCATTATCTATATAAGTACTCACAAACAATTTACTACAGTACTCATTGTGAAAAGGTAAAAAATACTTTTCATTATGGTATTCTTAGCAGTGATGTGAGTGTTTAAAAAAGATAAACAATACAATCTATGTGTCCATGATTACTAATCCTTTAAAGACAGTATGGTTAAAAACAAAAGGATTTTAAAGTGGTATTAAGAGATGTACTCAAATCTATTATTTGTGGCTCAGAACTTAACCAGATAAATCTAATAAAACTAAAACCACTTATCTTTTTCCATCATTTTTTCTTGCATCATGGTTCTGAATAAAATGAACCCTGCATGCCAGTTCTTCACAGCAGTCATAGCTATTAAGGTCACTCAAAATTGATTTTGCCCAACATTCAACATTAAAAAGGAGCATAACTCTGGAGCAACACATCAGAACAAGAGTATTAGTGAAGTTTTCAATGCAATACACACATTGACCATGTGTCAATAATATCAGCAAAGCTTCATGATGATTAATCAAAGCTGTGGGCCTAGTTGCACAATGATCGTAAATACATTTAACATGAAAACGAGGTATACCTCTGGAAAATGCATTAGAGTATGTGGACAGAATAATATGCATGATGTGAAGTAATTACACACACAACCACTTTGGGATGTACATATGAAGTTTTGGATGTACATATATACAAACATACATCCTTTTTTTTTAGGAGCATTACTAAAATTAAATTTCTCTTTAGATTATGGTGATAAAAGTAAAAAGAAAAATTGTACCTAAAGATTTCTAAACTTGCTTTTGCAGACCTATAAAACAAAGCACATTAGAGAAAGTTCTGTTTGTTTTTACTGAAAAATAATATATTATGTAACATTTTTACAAAAAAAAAAAGAATAGTTTTACTAAATGACCCATCAATTATAGTAAATGAAAAACAAAATAAAAACAAATGCATGAAGTTACCTTTCTTGCCACTATTTCTCTACTTATCTCTGACACCTATATCTTCTATAATAAAGATGAACAGTTATATAAAGTGTAAAAATATAACTGATTTTCTACTCTTTATTTATGAAATTATGAAATCTGACTATTTAGTCAACACTGTACTTGTTTTGTGTGTACCTCCTCTGCCAGATTATAAATAATTGTATGCATCTCTTTCTTTGTCATTCATAAATTTACAGCAAAAACAGTTATGTTCAAGCTTATGTTTTTCCTTTTGGTGGTGTGTATTCTGATGTCCTATGGTCTTCCATCCCTAGCTCTGTGTGACTCTCTCTGAAATGGTAAAAATGAGAGAAAAAATGATTAACACAGCGTTATCTTCCTTATAAGTGTAATTATATTGCGTTGATTTGGAGAACAAAATCAGAATCTTTCATTGAGTTATAGAAAGATAATTAAAGAATTAAGGAACAGAGACAATGAAATATAAATTAACAGAATCAAGATTTCATAAGGTCTTGTCCCATTTGTAATTGATTTACAAAATGATCTTTTTTAATGTGAAGCTGGATCAACTTTCTTTAAGTGCAATATCAAAACTAATCTAAAAACACACTAAACAAGATTTAAACATGAAGCTTCATAATGTATTTGCAATAAACTTGTCATTTTATTATTCAAATAAAATGCACAAATAAGAAATATCTGAAAGTTGATAAAATACTTCTTTAAATAAATTTTGTTGCAGTATTTCAAGATTTCCCAACATCATTCAAACTGGATGGTTTCATTAGCATATTTCAATATGGTGAAATGTTCATAGAAAAAAATTGTAGGTTAAATATAATCTCTAATTTTTGCCATTTTTAGTAGTGTAAGGACCAATATTTTGTCTGAATTATTTTTCAATGAGATAACAGTAAACCAACATTAACCATGATGAAGTGTTACAAATCTGAGGTCATAAAATTAAGTAACAGAAAAAAAGCAAAACTTAACAAAAAATTATTAAAGTTAAAAATCCATTTATGTGAGAGGAACTTGTAGTATTATGAAGTGAATCAAAATAATCCTGAAACAGTTCTTTGAAAGACCAAAAGAATATTAAGTTCTGTATAAATATCAAAATGGGAAATGTACTAGTCTGCCAAAAATCACGACGTCAAGATGGTGTTGTTTAGAACTCCAATGAATAATTCACAATAGTTCAAGATAAGATTAATATTATAGTCCAAATAATGAGTATATTCAAATTCCACAGAACAGTCCATCTAAATGTTTTTCCTATCAAATAATATATAAGTACAACATAAAAGACATATGCAGACTTATAACAGGATTACAAGAAATATGAATGACTCAGAAATAGGAATGAATCTGATCGGTCAGTTCTCTCCTAATAAACGCCTTATATTATGACTATATTTCACAAGATACCCCAGGTAATGGATCTTACTACTCAATTTATTCCCATTTGCTTATTCATGTGACCTAGCCCAACAATTGGGAAATTACTGAATTCTTCTAGAACTGTCCAAACCAAGAAGAAAATAACCCAAAGCCATCATAAAGTCTTATTAAAATTATTAGTAGTAATTGTCCAAACATACTTAAGCATCTATTTATGTGATTTCATTCTCTTAGCAGACTCAAGTCAGGTAGGCAAAAATCTAAATGAAGATATTCTGAACAATTTACATCCAGGAATATAAATTACAAAAATCAGTTATATCATATACCAGGAGTTACAAAAAATATAACTACATGTATACATAACAGATGATACGAACATATTTATATCACACTGTAGCAAACAGTTAATATTTAAAGTATGAATGTATTGTTATGAGTCTATGCTCTTGCAAAAAGTAACAGGAAAAAAGTGCAGTCAACAAGCTTTGTAAAATTTAACAAATTTTTTTTCCCCCCTAAAATATATTGAGTGAAAAATGAGAAGAAAGATCTTACAGCTTTACAAACCAAATTCAAATAATAATCTATGAATTAAAAAACAGAAGTCCTAGTAATAAAAAGTCATGAATAAAACTAGTTTAACTCCTGATGAAATTAATAATGAAAGATGAAATGCTGCAGTGTCAACAGTTTCTTGTTGAATCACAGAAAATATTCAAGTTTTGAATTCTGTATAAATTTCAATAAAGGTCCTTGTCCAAGATTTAATTTAGTGAACTAGTATTTCCAGGGAAAATAATCACTTAAAATCCACTACTTTGAAGAAAAGAAAATCTCAGCCCAAACTGGTCACAACAACATAATGTGTTAAAAGTTTAAAGCCCACTGACTACTTCTACACAAAACATTAGGTATAATGCTAACTTATGACATAAAATAGATTCCCGGAATGGGGTGAAGAGTTCAACCTTTCAGAAGAAATGGAAGTTTGTTAATGAAAATTATCGCATACTCCAGGTATGACCTTGGCTCAACTAGACAACAAATTTTTTTTTTAAAAATTAAAAAAAGTTATTTACCAAAATTGCCACTGATTTTGAAACAAGGTCAGGAACTAGGTCAGCATTAGATGCAATGTCTCTATTACTAATTGTTTACATCAAAAATATTTTAGAAAATCAGCTATTCTGGACAATATCAAGTCCAATAAACAAAGTTACATTACAAAAGCAAGTTTTTATATAACAGGGCTTGAAATTAGTGGTAGTCTGCTAGCCCGAGGCTACCGTATTTTCCGGCCTATAGGTCGATGCGGAGTATAAGTCGAATTGACCAATTTTGTAAATTTTCCATCCTTCGTCCATATATAAGTCGATTCGGAGTATAAGACGAGGCCAGGTCAATAACTTGGCTTTGTATTTTATACTACCGGTAGTAACTTCCGGTTGCATGAATATTGATGGTATCGTCGTATGATATTCCATAATACCGGCAATATCCATTGCAACAAGAGCTATGATCATTACTTCCAGTTGAAAGTTTAAACCTATGGTAATTTATTTGAGAAACTTTGTCAAATATAATTACGGTACTTTATTCAGAGAACCATGCATTGGTACATACACGTGTCTAATTTATATATACATGTATAATCTATTGCATGAAAAGAGTATCAACACCGTGTACTCACCAGCGAATCTTGTAACATACATTGAATCCATAATACAAATATTTCCATCGAAAAGATCCACACACGGATGTAAAATATTAAATAATTTTGTCACAGATCATTATTTGACTGAATTCAATGAAAAGAAAATAACAAAAATTACGTAACGGGTGTACGTAACGAATGATGAAATAGTACTTGTTTGTATATTAAATAATGGAAGTTAAAGTGTATTCTTATAACAACTACATGTACGTCTCAGGATCTTTGTCTCTGAATTCAGTCATTGTAAATTTCAGCAATTTTTCCCACCCAAGCTGCTAGTCAAAGTCCTTTGAACTTGCCGCCCAGCTAGCCCAGTTATTGCGTCATGTTCTTTTGATGTACTCTAATAAATACAGTAGGCTGAACTGGTTGTATTTTAACCTGTACTAATGCAATGAAAACAATGCCCATGGCTAAATTCATTACATGTATTTAGATCTAGAGAAGGAAGTGGGCATCATTTATTGTTGTACTTAATCCCATTGATATTAAACACGAGTAGCGTAATTGATGCGGATTAATGATAAAGAACAATGGTAATATGGTAACTAGTATCGGTAGCTAAAGCCAATATCAAGGTCGAAACAATTGCGGCAACTGGCTTTGATTGTTGTTGGAAACCAAATACAAATTTATCAACAACCGGTATAATCAAAGAGAGACACCGTTAATGTTGATGTTAATATTTTATAACGGTGTTTACAATAGCCACTGCTTTGATCCTACATAAGTCATGACTTTATTAGGGGGAGGTCATTTACTGGGGAGGTGGGGAGGGGGGGGGCAAAGGCATGTGTTTTGAAATGTGTGTCTTCCTCGTAGTTTCTTATATAAAGGACACTGCCATTCCTTTTCTTACTTTAAATAATTCGCGTTAGCTATACTGTAACATCTCGTATTTCAAAAAGAGGCACAATTCCTGCCTTATAAGACAGGCAAAATGTGGCGTTTTAAAGAAGGTGTTCAGCCTCCAAAAAAAAAAAAAAGTTGAATGAAAATGAAATAAAAGAGAGGAACAATTCTTATGATAGGGAAAAGCGTAATCGGACGTTTCAGAAGACATGGACAAAAGACAGGGAATGGCTGAATTATGATGAGAACAAAAACGTTATGCAGTGTAACTGGTGTATGGAATTCACCAAAAACAATCACAGAGAAAACATCCAGCTTTGATGCGGATTGTTCGAACTTTAAAATTGAATCAGAGATGAAAATGGTGAAGAGTGACTGAGATCTTGTTTGAGACCTTGTGTTCTGTCCGACCTACTCTTTATAATCTTCCATACAAATCACATTCCAACATATGATTCGTCACCAGCAATACATTTGTGGAATATTTCAGAGCGACAAATAAGGAGACCAGAACAAACCCTATATGGACACAGAGTGCAGGTGGAGGACGAAAAATGACACCTGGATCCCTTTCTGGAATTGGATCCAGATTATCTTGAGAAATAAAAAATGTTAATTGACTGATTGATAATTTGAAGTACTTCTGTACCTCTGCATTTCATAGGATAATACTATTTATGAAAGAAAATTGTTGTTAATCTTAATACAAGCGTGTGACATAGTTTTGTGGACGGGACTAGTAAATGTTTGGCAGGACTAGTAAATTTCTCAGTACACTAGTCCTTCTGGCTACAAAGAAATTTGTTGTGTTAAATTCAAATCCTGCATAATTATATTTTTGTAAAAACTAACAAATAATTAAATAAAGTATACATAACAGTGTGAAAATAGTATATGCATGGGAACTCACTTCCAACATTTAGCGCAATAAAGATCAAGGTTACAGTCATGGCAACGTAAGACAGCATCAGCTGTGCATATGCAACAGTATGGAAGTTCATCATCATCTTCAAGCTGTGAAATATAACAATGTAAAATATTCAGTAAAAGTATGGATTACCATCATAATTAGGATGTGATGAATTAAGAATAACCATCATACTTAGGATGTGATAAATTAAGGATACACAAAATTGAATTGTGACAAATTAAGGATAACCATCATAATTAGGATGTGATGAATTAAGGATACACAAAATTGGGTTTTGACAGATTAAGGAAAACCATCATAATTACGATTTGTATGAATTAAGGATACACATAATTGGGTTGTGATCAATTAAGGATACTGGGAAACAACATTTTGGACAAATGTGTGTCACCAGAATGAAAAAGGAAAGACATTACTATGAGCTGTTTGTAAATAGCTGATTCCAACTATCAAGTTCACATGATTCCATCTCATTTTTAAATGAAATAAATGACTTCTTGCGATGCAAATAAAACAAAATTTATCATTTACTGTTATGCTTTAGCATCAGGATTTTGGGAAGGCTTCCATCTGCCCATCCATTTGTTTATCCATAACTCTATCTCTTAAGTGTACGGTGGAAATTAACCAGACTGGGTTAATTCTGAATGGTCACATATCACATATCCTATATACCAAATTATAAGTCCAGTCCAACTGCAACCTGCATACACTCAGATCTGCTATCAGATAATGCATTGGCAGATCAGGGTCGATGCAGTCTGTTGGAAGTAATTAGCAGAGAAAACAACACTGACACTAATCTGCTGGCACATTATAAGCTGGCAATCAAGATCAATTTGTTTGCAATTGAACTTAAATGCAAGTATATATAAGGTACACAAGAATTTCAATTCAAGTAGCAATTCTGAATGGTCTGAGCAAACCTAATACTTGTAATAAAAAGATGCATGATGCAACTTTTGAGTAGAACACCTGCAAGATGGACCTCATGGAAGAAGAGAGGAGGGAGGAAATATGCAGTAACTATTTCTTCCTTGTAACTGTCAAATGATGAAACCATCCCTGATATTCTTCAGGCTACCAAGATTTTCAAATTAGCTGCTGTGGTGCATATACTGGTTGTCATCTTGGCATCTATGATAAATTAGACATCATTAGAAGTTTTTCGATGAAAACCCTATGTTCATCCATTCAGGGGGAGTAATGAAAACAAAATTTTCAAGATGTCTACAGTGGTGGCCATGCTGGATGGCAGATTGGCAACAATTTCATTAAAGACCAAACTTACATGATAAGAAGTCCTCTGGTTAAAACCCCATGTTGATATGATGTTCTGTTAAAGTAAATATGTAATAAGAGTTTTAAGATGCTACCATGGTGCTCATAATGGATGTCAGATTAATTAGTAGCAGCTAGACATTATAAGTCTTTTGGTGAAATCCCCATGCTGATATGACCATACAGGTTGGGGACTAGCAATAGTAAAGATTTTCAAGATGACTGCAGTGGTGGCTGTATTGCATGTCAGATCAGTACCATTTCCATTTAGGACCAACATGGCATTACACGAGAACTTTTTTGAAAACCATGTGTTGATACAACTATAATTTCATGAGAATAGTAATAACAAGATATTCATGATGGCCGCCAAGTGCCATATTGGACAAACTAGACATAATTTTATGAGAAACAGAAATAACAAAATATTCATGATGGCTGCCACAGTGGCCATATTGGACCAACTAGACATCTTAAGAAGATATTTAGTAAAAAAAATCCAATGTAGAAATAGGATTTCAAGAGTAGTCACATGTCATCTTACATATTTCTTTGTCCACTCTCTCTCCAGAGTCATTATTGAATCCTGATGCAATATCAAACTCATTCCTTCTGCAGACTTGAAAGAAAGATGCATTAAGTTTTAAACAATGATTTTATGAAGATTAAGTCGTGTATTCTGGATAATAAATATTTTACAATATGTAATCACCTCCTCTTCTTCTTTCTTCTTTGATTTTGACTTTTTGGCATTTCTGCTTCCAACTTTGTCCATGTCAATGTTATCTTTTGCAGCTGCTTCTTCTAACTTGGCTTCTTTAAGGTACTGTAGAAATAAACAAAGATATAAAACATAAGTGAAAGCTCTGTGAATAAAACTAAGTAATAAAACTGAAGGATAATGAACAATTGCCATCTTATGGATATCTGGAGTGGATTAATTTTCACGAGCTCTCACTCTGATGACTAAATTGCTCATAATTCCTCACCATTAAAAATACCCACTTTAGGGAATGTCATTTTATTCTAATGCTGTTATAACAGATGATAAAGTTAAAATGGCTGCTGGCTTAAATATTTTTGAGTGTTGTTCTTTCTTTTCTTTTTTAAAAATCTTGTTGAGGTCACAAGCAGCAGAAGTCCTTATTTCATTACTAAGCAATACATTCAAGTGATGCCAATGAAATTAGTGTTTGATACTTGAGTCACCAGTTTTACATACATATATTTCGTGAGTTCACTGGAAGGAATTGTCGGATGCAATACAATAAATCAGTGTTTGCCATAATGCAATTAGTGCAGTTTACTGCATACAAAAAACTGTTGCAAGCAAACAATAATATTTATCAAAACAATACAATTGGTGCCAAAATATAATGAAAATAGCAATATATAATGTTATAAAGCAAAAATGTTTGATTGCAGTACCACTGATGACTTGTGGCCACACATCATAAAATCAATTTTTCACACACATGTATCTATTAAGATGGCAGTCCCAGGTATCAAGAAAATTACAAACATCATACAATATGTGGACAATTACTTAAGAAAATGGTGTCATACTAATGCATATATACTGATTCTGAAAAATGCTAAACTATATAGATTAACAGCTCTTTTTTTAAAAAAAATATTTAAACTTAGCTGTGAAGAATTTCAATTCAGTAAGACACATAAGGTGTTCCCTATGAAAATTTTCTTTAAGTACATTTCTAGGCATAGTATATATAAACCAGAAATGTAGCTGAAAGTTAAATGGCTGAATGGAATTCACAAGGGCTCATACATTAATTATTTTTTAATTTGCATTACATTGTTTTATAAATAGTCAAAAGTCACAAATTTGTAAAAAAAATAGTTACAAAATTCTCCATGTTTAAAACAAACAAGTACAGCCTATTCTCACTTAAAAGTTGAGACCAACTGGAAACAACATGAACTCTGAGTTACTGTTGCAAAATGTACTAGGAGATCAGGGTCTATGTTATATTACTCTACTGATTATTCCTAACAAAATGCACAGACCTAGATCTGCTAACTCACTTAACACACTTCACAGACCTAGATCTGCTAACTCACTTAACACACTGCACAGACCTAGATCTGCTAATTCTAATGCACTGCACAGACATAGATCTGCTAACTCACTTAACACACTTCACAGACCTAGATCTGCTAACTCTCCTAACACACTTCACAGACCTAGATCTGCTAACTCACTTAACACACTTCACAGACCTAGATCTGCTACCTCTCCTAGCACACTTCACAGACCTAGATCTGCTAACTCACTTAACACACTGCACAGACCTAGATCTGCTAATTCTAATGCACTGCACAGACCTAGATCTGCTAACTCACTTAACACACTGCACAGACCTAGATCTGCTAACTCACTTAACACACTGCACAGACCTAGATCTGCTAACTCACTTAACACACTGCACAGACCTAGATCTGCTAATTCTAATGCACTGCACAGACCTAGATCTGCTAATTCTAATGCACTGCACAGACCTAGATCTGCTAACTCTCTTAACACACTTCACAGACCTAGATCTGCTAACTCACTTAACACACTGCACAGACCTAGATCTGCTAATTCTAATGCACTGCACAGACATAGATCTGCTAACTCACTTAACACACTTCACAGACCTAGATCTGCTAACTCTCCTAACACACTTCACAGACCTAGATCTGCTAACTCACTTAACACACTTCACAGACCTAGATCTGCTACCTCTCCTAGCACACTTCACAGACCTAGATCTGCTAACTCACTTAACACACCGCACAGACCTAGATCTGCTAATTCTAATGCACTGCACAGACCTAGATCTGCTAACTCACTTAACACACTGCACAGACCTAGATCTGCTAACTCACTTAACACACTGCACAGACCTAGATCTGCTAACTCACTTAACACACTGCACAGACCTAGATCTGCTAATTCTAATGCACTGCACAGACCTAGATCTGCTAATTCTAATGCACTGCACAGACCTAGATCTGCTAACTCTCTTAACACACTGCACAGACCCAGATCTGTAAACTCATTATGAGATGGCAAAGAAACCTCTAGCTATAAATAAGTGACAGTAAACTTAACTCTTTGCATTAATTTCTGTGCTGTCACATCTTCATGCTCAGATTCATTTTCACTGTCCGATTCTGCTTCAGAATTTTCATCTGCAATGATGGTAATAGCAATGTTCATGGTGATGATAATAATGAGGATGATGACCATTGTGTTAATAATAATAATAATAATAATAATAACAATAACAATATCACAACAACAACAATAATAATAGTAACAATAATAATAACAATATATCACAACAACAATAACAATAATAACAATAATAATAATAATAATAATAATAATAATAATAATAATAATAATAATAATAATAACTGATACTGGTATTTGGTATAAGGTATTTATTAAATAAAGCCTGATGGAAAAGCTGTACATCAAGGTCACCTGTTTACAAATGCCAGTTTGGCCTTTTCACATGGGTGGCTGCTAGGTTTTATTGTAATAATAATACTAATAATAATGATAATAATAAATGTTAAGGGCCACAAAATATAAAAATGTGACCATCCTAGAAGTCAGCCGACTTTTTTAAGCTGAAGCTACATATTCAATTACAGTCAAATAGTAATGGGAATGTCAGTGTTCACATCCCAGTGCCATGCCTATTCTTTCAAGGGCAACAGCTCCGTACAGTAAGGTCAAAACCCAGTCATCTTCAAACTTGTCCAATATGTTTTTGAGTTAAGCTTTCTTGAAAATGCGACTGAATTAAAAACATCTGTGATATACTTGAGTCTTAACAATCCAAGACGATCAAGGGCCGAAACAATGTAAACAAACAATATAAATTTACTCAGTGCTGAAACTCACCCGAGGTCTCATTGTAATAAAGTTTCAGAGCCAATTTGATTTTTAAAAAATAAGTGGTCTATGTTGACTGAAGACTGCTCATCTGATTGGTATGGGTCGAACTTCCAAACACAAAAACAGTCCCCAACAAAATCTGGTATGCTGGATTCTTTCGTTTGATATTTTTTCTAAAGCTTGTGATTGCATGTGTTGTTATCAACCATTTTTAGGTTTCTCAAGTTGTTATCTTCATCATGGCACAACAACATCATTTTGTATAATATTCAAACAACCCTATGACAGGCTTCTTTGGTCAAAGTTTATCAAATTCTATTCAGCAGATTCCTGTCATAAAGTGGAGTCAGTGTTATTGTATGGTAGGTGGACTGGTATCATTTGTACAAATCTGATAGCCCTTTATGCCAGAATGATTTCTGCCAAGTTTGGTAAAATTTTGTTGAGTCATTTTTCATTAATTGTAAAAATGTTTTTTAATTTTAGCAACAGTGGATATATGACATTATTTGCATAAAACTGAAAACTCTCTATTCCATGATGCTTGTGTCTTTATGTCAGATTCTGTTGAAAAGGTTTTGCAAGGAAATATTTAAAGTGTTTTAAATTTTTTTTTTAAAGTGGCCATATTTGATGATGGATTAGCATCAGTCATATAGACTTGAAAGCCTTCTATGCCAGGATGCTCTCTGTAAAGCTTGGTCATATTTCTAGAGATGTTTTTGTATAGAAGACCTTTAAATGTTTTTCTAATTTCAGTAAAGGTGTCCATATGTGATAGCAGATCAGGATCAGTTGTACAAATTTCAAATCAGTCAAGACCAGAATGCTTTTTGTAAAATTTGATCAAATTCTGTCAAGTAGATTTTGAATGTTTTAGTAATGGTGACCATATCTGATGGTGATCGGTATCTCTGACAGGTATTTAGGCAAGGATACTTTTATGTTTGACTAAATTTAAAAGATTGCCCATTTTTAGTACTGTGGGCAATATTTGATTGCAGGTTGCATGAATCGTGTTCTTCATGCCAGAATGTGTTTTTGTAAGATTGGAGAAATTATTCTGAAGAAGAAATTTACATGATGATTTTTTTAATTTTATTTTTAGTAATGGTGGCTATACCTAATGGTAAATCACCATCATTCCAATATCTAAAAGGTTTTCATGCCGGGATGCTTCCTCTAAATGTGATCAAATTCTGTTCACAGGTTTTTGAGAAGCTGTTTAATGGCTTTTATAATTTTAGTAATGGTGGCCATATTTGAGAGTGAACCAAGAACAGAAGTTGTATAAATTTGAATGCCCTCTATTCCAGTATACTTTTGTTCAAATCTGGTTGCAGTTTTAAGATGTTTCCAACATTTTTCTATTTTTACTAACAGTTTAAAAAAGCAACTTTAAAGATCTTGATACCAGGAAGTTTTTCTGCAATATTGGACAAATTCTATTCATCAGTTTTGGAGAAACAATTAAAATGCTTTTTTTCCCGATTATTTTTAATAACTGGCAGTATCTGCGCTATTTGTGCAAATGTAAAAACATCTCCATGCCAGTATACTTTCTATCAAATTTGGTCAAATACAATTCAGCAGGTTATGAAAAGACTTCATTTGAAAGATTTTCTGTTTTTATATATATCAACTATTCCATATTTGATGGTAGATTATTTGTATAAATTTTCAAGGTCTTACTGCAAGGATGGTTTTTGATTGGTCAAATTCTATTTGATGGTTTGAGTGTTTCTAAATGTTTCTATTCATAGTCATGGCGAGCATACCTGATGGCATATTTGCATCATTTGTCAAATCTCAAATGCTTTTATTCAAATTCTGTTAGGAGGTTTTTGAGAAGTCATTTAATGTTGGTGCTAAGTTTTAGTAATGGTGGCCTTATTCAACAGCATATCAGCATAAACTATAAAATTTGGAAATCCTCTATGCCAGTTAGCTTTCTGTTAAATATAATCAAATACTGTTGAGTAATTTTGGAGAAGTCATTAATTTTTTCTTCTATTTTTTTTAAAAAGAACGCATATTTATTTGTGAATCAGCAAGATTTATGTAAGTTTTGCCAGCATGCTGTCTCTCAAGTTTGGTTGAATACTTTTCAGTAGTTTTTTTTAAAAAGAAGTTGTTTAAAGGTGTTTCTATTGTGTTTTTTTCTAATAATAGTAATTTGGCCATATTTAAAGCTGGATGGACATCATTTGTACAAACAAAGGGTGCTATCTGTAAAATTATATTAAATTCTGTTCAAGGGTTTTGGAGCTCAAGTCATTTAGAGGTATTTCAATGTATTTAGTAATGGTGGCCATGTTGATGGCAGACTGGCATCATTTGTATAAAACTGAAAGCCATTCATGCCAAGATGCACTGTGCTAAATTTTGGTCAAAAAGGGTCATATGGTTTTGAGCTGTTAAAATTGCAACTGTTGATGGATGTAAATACACGAAGTATGATCAACACATAGTCATGCCATAAGTTCACTTGACCTTTTGACCAGATGAGCTAAAAATGTTAATGCCAGAGTATTAGCAAGCTTGTGAATATCTACTGTATGTTGATCAAGGGCCATAACTGTGTAAAATGTGGTCAAACTGTGATCATCATCATACTATTCAGAGTTATTGTTAAAATGAAGCTTCCCTGTACATTTTTTTTAATCAGACAGAAAGTGTAAAAAGTTTGAACACAAACCACAACAACGATAACTAATCCACCTTCTGGTAGAAATGCATCGGTCTACCAGCAATCTTGGAAGCTAAAGTAGCTTTTGCAGTACAAAGCAGCCCCCTCTCAGGGCAAAACTGTAACATGTAAACTTAACCTTGAATATAGGATAACAAATGCATTACATGAAATGTCACACAAGCAGTTTTACCAATATTAAAAAATGTACATTTAAATCTTAAAAGTTATGACATGAAACAAGATCTGTCAGAAAGTGAGTGGATGATTTGAAGAGCGAATAAGCAAACTATAGGGAGATAACTATAAAGTACTAACTTAATACAATTGATCTTAAATGGTACACAAACGTCTTTCACAATACAAATGAAAACTAAATTTCATGCAGACATCTCAAACGGTTCTGGAGAAATTAACAATACAAGAGTGTAATGCATGACAAACTGTCACATTTTGTAAAAAAAATATGAGAACAAGTATGAAAATATAAGAATGCACGTAGATCGAGAATGATTTCAATTCAGTTTTTACTTTTTCTGTTTGTTTCATTGCTAATAATTATTCCTCATTCATACTGTGAGTAAACACTGAGACTCACTGAAATAATAGCTCTGCACAAACATAACAAGAAATATTCACTTCAAACCTGATGTACCTTTGTTAATATCAGATTTACTCTCTTTCCTCCTTTGTTTGACCTCTTTTAATTTTTTCATAATTTCTTTGTCTTTCTCCAGACCTTCCAAAGCCCTTTGAGCATCAATTTCAAGCTCCTTTGCTGCATCACTAAGAATTCTGTTCATCTCTTCAACACTTATGGAATCATCTCCTGCAGAGTTGGAAAGTTTTTCAGAGTTCTCAGCTCCTTTTCCATCAAGAATATTATGGGAGAAGCCTTTTACATCTTGTGGACTTGATTTGTTCAAATCATTTTCTTGCAGATCTGGAAAGAACCAAATACAGTTTGTAAAGTTAACAAACTAAGGAGTGCCTTAACTTCATATTCTTTCCTGAATGTTTAGGTTGATGTCTGCAAAATGTGCAGTACTGTTACTCTTTCATAATCAAACATCTTATCATCTGATTTTCAAAGAGAACGCCCACCTCTGCTGTGGTGATTATGGTCTTCTTCCCCACAATTTTGATCCTCGCATAGAGCTAAGGTATATACTGTTTGAGGCTAAGCATAGTAATGCCTATTCCTGTGTCCAATTTTACCTACAGTTGGTGTTTAAAATGTTCTGAATATTGTGTGTACTGTACAACAAAGTTCTTTATTAATAAACAGTACAACAGTGCATCCACTCAAAGTACTCCACATACAACACTACACACTTCCTCAGTCTGATTATTCAATTTTAATGCCATTTTGTATTGACTTTTAGAATGTTGTTCAAACACTGCATAGATATATTAGGGCTGCATGGAGGATGCACAAAGTTTAGATGTTTTGTCAGTTCACAAAGTCTGTCATGATCGCAGATTTATGTGTTATTGGATTATCATGGGGGTTGCTTTTGGTACTAATATGAGGACAGGTGGTTTGATAGTTTTTAAAATCTTTTAGCAAGACTTCAGAGCCAGAGAAGGTTCAGTGAAGTTAGCTAAGTAAAGTATAGCTACCTACATGGCTAGCTTTTTGCACTGAAAATAAAGTATATAAAACCCTTAAGTCCAATTACATCAAGCATTTGTGGACTGTTTTTTTTCTCCAATCCCAACTTGACTATTTTTTGATAAGATGGGTTCACAAAAGTAAATCCATGTTTCACCACCTGTGATAAATGCATTTACAGACTATGGTCTTACATTTTGTGTGTCATATTCCTTGGTTTCTTGACCATTTTTAACACAATGAAACAACCTCATAATTTTGGGATATAATATAGAACTCCATTCTTAAATGCTATCTAATTTGGCCTTAATATTAGTCAAAGAGTACCCTAAGGCCACCTGGATTTTATTGTATGTTCATTACTCAGTAGCAGAATATTTCTCTTTCTCTGAAATGGTTACATCATTGTCTTTTTACCTATATGATGTTTTAAACATCTGGTGTGTCACACATGCAGCCATAAATGATTTTGTAGAATATTTTGTCTAATGATCGGTATTAAATTTACTGACAGGTCAGAAAGGCTCACAAAAGTGAGAAGAAACTATTCTGAACTTTTGAAATACCCCTATTAAATTCCATGTAAATGAGCACATTCACAAGATATGTTTCTCTGGCATGTGAAAACAAAAATTTCATTTAAGTAACAAGTGAAGAAATGCATTCAGGTGGCATATGAAGATGATAAATGTGCTCACATGGCAGGTTAAAACAATAAATATTAAAGTGGTATGTGTAAACAAAAAAATTGTTTAAGCAGAATTTTAAAAAATCAAATGCATTGTGAAAATAACAAATAAGTTTACATGGTATGGGAAGAGAAAGAATATGCTCAAGTGGCATGTGAAAATAAGAATATGTGGCATGTGAAAACAAGGTGCTCAAGTGGCATCTGAAAACAGAAAAAATGTCTTTAAGTGGCATGTGAACATAACAAATGTGTACAACTGGCATATTACAATAACAAATTTACTCAAGTAGCACTAGAATATAAATGTTCTTAAGTGGCATGTGAAAAAACAAATGTATTACAGTGGTATATGAAAACAAATATTCTGAAGTGGCATGTGGAAAAAACAAATGTATTACAGTGGTATATGAAAATAAATATGCACAGGCAGCAAATGAAAAGAATAAGTGTTCATGTGGAATACACAAACAAGCTATCGATCATATTAAAAATCAAATGGATTAAAGAGACATTGAAATATCAGAAACTGAAACAAAATGATATGAAGCCTGAACTACATAATTTTCTCTTAATTATCTTAATGCAACTTTGAATTTTCTTGGACTCCTTGCAACATTTTCTAAAGTTTAACTCACAGTGCATCATCTATTATATTTAACAACAGGATTTTATTTAAAAAATAGTTTTGTTTTCATTTTTTTTCACTGGAAGGAAAAAAGATTCAAAAAGAAAGAAAAAGCGGAAGCCTATATAACATAAACAAAACCTGAATTCGAAAAAGAAATACTATTTATACTTAAGTCAAGTCCAACTACAAACTGCACAGATTTGGATCTGCTGCTACATAATGCACTGGCAGATAACTCTGTGCAGCTTGATAGGAGTAATCAGTAAAACAAACAGACCTTAATCTGCAGGCACATTATGCTACAAAAGGTCAGAATCTTTGTTGCTTGCAGCTTAACTGACTTGTAAACGAGTACAGATGGTACGGAGACAATATATCCAAAATGGAAGGTAAAAGTGTTAATAAGCTGAGAGACAAATTATGATTACAAATATTATGGCAATACTTAAGTAGCTGCTGATGAATAAGCTTTTAAATATAAAATATTCCTCCCTTTTATCACCATTATTACCTTATCAACCTTCATTTCATTGGATTCCTATATTCTAGAGTTAATCTACTTGGCTCACACACATAAGAGATTAAAACAATTCACCCAAATAATTGCAAGTTGGATAATTAGACATTTTTTGTCATGTACATAATATATTGGAGCTGTGGTGAATCTGTGGTTAACATACAGCCGGACTTGTGATCAAAAGGATGTGGGTTGGATGCCATGGTTTGAAAATTAAATATGGTACTTTAGTCCAGCTACATCTGCACTAAATAACCATGATAAAAACATCAAACTAAACCATGTATAAAATGCTGATCTTTCTGAGTTATCTTTTTTCATTTCATCCACACAAAAATGCTTCCTAAAAAAATCCCAACAAAAGGGTACAGGCAAAATCTAATAAACTGTTGCAATCAGCTTGGCACAGGTTTAACTTTCATTTGCTTTGGAAACAAAAAAATTATAGAGAGAGAAAACTTATATGTTGGAAGCATTACATTAAAAATATAAAATAATCAATTATTTTCTGGCCCATGGACCAACTCAGTGCAAGATCAAATATTAAACTCTGATATTGGCAGATGCTTTAAAGCAATAGTGTGCTGGTACTTATGTCCTGTTTAGGTATAAACTATTATTTTCATTGTGCCCCCCACCCCAAGCTGTACCAATCATGTATATCTGTTTTTGATTTTTGTCCTCCATTAAGCTATGCCAGTCTTTGCATAATTGTGTAGTTTCACTTGATATATTTGAGTTTGTGAGTTTTGTCTTCCCCAAGCTGTACCAATCAATCTTTGTTCATGTATATCTGCTTTTTCAGTGCTATCCTCTCCTAATCTGGGCCAGTTTGTTTTTCAGTGTTATCCTCTCCTAATCTGGGCCAGTTTGTTTTTCAGTGCTATCCTCTCCTAATCTGGGCCAGTTTCTTAATATATACCTGCTGTGAGTTTTGTCCTCCCCTAAGCTGGGCCAGTCTGTGTGCATGAGTTTTGTCTCCCCCATAGCTGTACCAATTTGCATTCATATATATGTTTTTTGAGTGTTAACCTCCCCTAATCTGGGACAGTTTGTTAATGTATACCTGTTGTGAGTTTTGTTCTCCCCTAAGCTAGGCCAGTCTGTGTACATGAGTTTGGTCCTCCCAAAATCTGCACAAGTCTTTGCTTGTTTGTTTGATTAGGATTTTTAACGTAGCTTTAACAATGTTTCAGTCATATCGCTACGATGTCTGCAGTGAGGCAGTTTATAGTGATGTCTAGCACTGAGACATCATGCCGCAGACATGTAGCATGATGTCTCACCCAGTCACATTATCCTGACACCAGGCCGACCAGTCCTAAAACTAACCTCTTAATGCTGAGCGTCAAGCAAGGCAGCTGTTAGTACCATTTTTGTAAGTCTTTGGTATGACTCGGCCAGGGATCGAACCGACGACCTCCCACTTCCGAGGCAGACGCTCTAACTACTAGGCCACCTGAGCGGTTACAAGTCTTTGCTCATGTACACCTGATTTTGAGTCTTGTCCATCCCCAATCTGTACCAATCTTTTGTTCATGTATACCTGTTAGTAAATTTTGTTCTTACCTAAGCTGTGTCAGTCTTTGCTCATGTATACCTGTTTGTGAGTTTTGTCCTCCTCTAAGCTGTGCCAGTTTTTGGTCTACCTCAAATGCAGGATCAGGCCTGTGGGAATCTATCTCCACCTCATCAGCAATCTCATTAAGCAGGTCATTTATTTTCTCTTGCTCAGTTCGTCTGTCAGGACTCTGATACACCTGTATATATATATATATATATATATATATATATATATATATATATATATATATATATATATATATATATATATATATATATATATATATATATATATATAGGTATCTACCTACTTAACTAACACTGAACAGTCATGAATCATGAATCATTATTAAACATATGTTGCAAAATGTCTAAAAATCTAAAATGTAAAGTTTTTCTGATTGGTTTATAGACAACAAGGACATCCCATGAAAATTATCAGGAAATTAATTACAAAGTGATACTATTCTGCTTCCATTTATGTACAGTTATATAACATGTAATTTTCATAAAGATCTACATGAAATTTCCTATTAAATGTTTAAAAGGGGAGGTAATTATTACTTTAACATTATTTATTTTTACTGGTATAAATCTTTGTGGTTTTGCAAAAACCACACCATAATCAATACTGAAATTCCTGGATTTGAAACTGATCTTTTCTTTTTCTTTGAAGGATCAATGTTTGAAAGGTGATCATTGTTTGATTGGTCCTTAGAAGAATCATCGCTTGATTGGTCATTGGAAGGATTATTGTTTGATTCTTCCTTTCTTTCATTTTTCTGGACAATAATGAAATGCATGAAAACTTTTAAGCAAAAACAATGTAAACTAACAGTAAAACTCTTACTTAAGGATTTAAAGACAAATACAGTTTTATTAAAACAAACATCTTTTATTTTTACTTTGATATATGACACAAAATGTTTTTCAACTGTAACAAACAAAAAGATGTTATTTTTTGTGAGGCATTTAATTAGCTTAAGTAAAACCATGATTAACATCCTCAAAAATTCAATTTATTTATCAAGATGACTGGCATTTATTTAGTCACATTTTTATAAAACCAACATCGGATATCTTAGGACTTATGATAGTACAGGCAATTATATCTTGTAAACAGACAAATAGATGGAATTATGAATTAGTATTTTATCCAAGGATAAGATCTTTACATTTAACTATTGTTCATAATGAATGAATAAATCTTCATGCAAGATCATTGTCTCTAGATTGATTATATAAACTGAAAAAGTATCTGTACCATAGAATCATTGGATGTGCCAACCTAAACTATAAGAACCAGTCTTAATGGGAGTTAAATTTTGGATTCAAAATCTCATTACTTTAGACTTGTGTTCTTTAAGTAACAGAAACAGAAACTACCACTCTGCAGTTAATATTGCTTTACATGTTTTTTTTAAAAACAAAAACTTACTAAACCATTTCACTTCCATTCATATTTTCATCTGATCATAAGATTCAAACATTCTTTTTAATAAATTATATTCACAGACTGATTTCTTCAGGCACAAATGCATTTTTAAATTGATAAGACAGGAGAAACAAATTAATGCCACTTTCAGAAAGTAAATTAATGACTTGCCTACCATTGGAAATAGCATCAATAAGTTAAACTGTATGTATGAATCAATCAAACTGTCTGAAACTGGAAAAAGCATATAATGAATAATATTTCTTTCAAAATATATTACACACCTGCGAAAACAAAATCCCAGTTGTAAATGCATTATAACACTTCCTTTATCAAAAACAAAAGTGTTCAAGTCAAAGTCGCAATCTAAATATTTACTGAACACCTTCATTGGGAATAGTACTATAAGCTGTTCTAAGCAATTTATTTACACCTGACAGACGAGAACAATCAAGGTGACCCTTTATACAAGATCCATCCAATGATTTGCTGAGGTTTATTCACCAGATATGAACCTCAGTTTTGATGATATTAGAATAAATAACACTTGAAAATTTTTCATAAACATTTATTACTGACTTGGGGCTCTAAATTTACCTCTGACATACATGGAGTGGATGTTTACCTGTGATTTTTACAATTTAGATATAACATTGTGACAGACATTACATATACATGGTTGAACTAATAAAGAATATAATATTTCTTTCATATATTTGAACTTTTCCATTAAAAAATCAAGCCAAAAATACAGATGAAATACAATTGTAACTTATCATTTAATCTGTATTTGCACCTGTACATGCAAATGTTCAACTTACACAGGTGTCTTGATGCTAGTCTTAAAGTTTAGACATCTACCATCATTTTTCATATAGGATTTGTGTATCTTTTGTGTATAGTTATTGAAATACATGCAATTTAAAAACTGTGCAAATTTCTTTTTTCCGCTCAAACAATTCAGCACTGAGGGATCTTTAACTGCAAAACAATGTAGCACTTTAAGGGTTAACCTGTTTTCATCTGTTCAGTTGATTTTGTCAAAAATCCAGATGATGATCTGCACCGTCTAAAATTTGAATTTCCCCTAAAAAAACTGTCTATATTATCATTAAAATTAACATTCTCATCTTTTTTGTCGTCACTTGCTGCTGACATTTTAAAACTCTTGAATGAAAAGGTAATGTACAACTGAAATTTAGTACTAACACAATGAATCTTGGCTAAGCCATCAGTGCCAATAACAAGAATAATCAAGTAACTTTAATGTTTTTATACTTCAATGCCCTCAAGTTGAAGTAAAAACAAATCAAAATAAAAACTGATATGTCGATTTTGTACTTTGTAAATTAAATTAAATTATGGTTCTCCATGAAGTGATTTCTTTTGTCCAAAACCATCTTGTAATTTGGTACAGTAAAAATAGAATAAGACCTTAATACATTATAGCAATTTTATTTTGGAATAAAATGCTGCTCATAGAATGAGGATGATAAAAAGCCTTGAAGGTAAATAATGAAGTCTGAAAATAATGCAGTCTGGTTTATCAGTAGCATCAAACTGCTCAGCTGAAGTACACCTTATTCTCACTGCAGTCTGTATCATATGGTACACCTTATTCTCACTGCTGACTGTATCATATGGTACACCTAATTCTCACTGCAGACTGTATCATATGGTACACCTAATTCTCACTGCAGACTGTGCAGTACATCCTGTTCCCACTGCAGACTTGTGTTCCACTCTTATCTTCATGGCAGACTGTGTGGTACAACCTTATTCTCACTGCAGACTGTATCATATGGTACACCTTATTCTCACTGCAGACTGTATGGTCCATCTTATTCTCACTGCAGACTGTATGGTCCATCTTATTCTCACTACAGACTGTGTGGTAAATCCTGTTCCCACTGCATACTATATGGCACACCCTATGCTCACAGCAGACTGCGTAGTACACCCTGTTCTCTCTGGACACTATATGACACACACTATTCTAATTGCAAACCATATAGTACACTATATTCTCAGAACAGACTGCGTAGTACACCCTGTTTTCACTGCACACTGTATGGTTGTTGTTGTTGTAGAGTTAAATGCTTTTTCAGCACAAGATAGGCTATACACAGTGGCCAGTATAACTGGTGGAGAAAGAACTATGGAAAACCCTGGGAAGAACCATGAAACTATGAAAAATTACTGGCAGGCTTTCTCCTGTATCCATGTTAGCCAAGCCTGAGACTTGAACTCACATAGACAGAGATGAGATGACAGTGATCCAGAGCAGTGAGTGCTTGAGACCATTCGGCCACTCAGTGCCCTGCACACTGTATGGTATGGTCTATTCTCACTGCAGACTGTGTAGTACACATTATTCTCACTGCAGACTGTAAAGTACACAAACAAGAGGGAAAAAGTCAACTGATATCTTGAAGATGCCATTCATACATGACACAATGTTAGGCACAAAAAAATTAAGATTGAATTATTTAAATCTACTGTATGACAGTATCTCACAAATAAAATCATCATTTAAAAACACATTCACTTGAGTATAAGTGACAATCTTTTCACCAGCTAGAGTAACAAAAGTATCCTTACTATTTACCTGCAGACATTGCTCCTTATTAGTTGTAACTACAGATGCCAAGGACATAGAAGCCCTGGTGGTGAATAAACACAATTGGCAGCGAAAAGTTAACTATTTTTTTGAACCAGGATATCAGAGACAAAAGGTTATTTTTTTTGCAAAGTAAGCCAATCTCAGAAGCTGACATTGATTACTTTATTTTTTTAAAGGATATCAATACAAAAGTTATTTTATTGCAGACCAAGAAAACAATGGATTTTTGTAAGAGAGCTGATCTTTTTTGAATATACAATGATGACCGAGATATGGAAGCAAACTATGGTTCCTTTTCACTGGTATTCATGGTAATTTTGAAAATAAACTGAAACAGTAGAACAAATTTTAAAGTGACACATTATAGTGCTTTCTGTACAGATGTTGATGACCCAGCATGGCCCAGAATATTTGGAGAAAATAAAATCATGTGATGAATTGGTGCAGGTCAGAATAGAAGCAAATGATTTATATTGAATACAACTGCCATTCATGCATGACACGGTGTTAGATGCAAAATAGCCAAGATTGAATTATATCCAGTTCTACTGTATGACAGTACCTTGCAAATAAAAATCATTATTTGAAAACACATTTAATTGTGTGCAAGTGACAATCTTTTTGCCAGCACAGGTTACAAAAGTATCATTACTATTTACCTGCAGACATCAATGCTCCTTTTGTATTAATTATTACTACAGATGCCAAGGACATAGAAGCCCTGGTGGTGAATAAATACAACTGGAAGCCAGCAGTAAACTTTTTCTTTGAACATACAGACAGGACATCAAAGACAAAGGTTTTTTTTATTACAATGCAAGCTACCTTGGAAGCAAACTTTGGACTCTCAAGCTGTTATTTTTTTAAAAAGGATATCAATACAAAGGTTATTTTATTGCAAAGTAAGCTGACCTCAGAAGCCAACTATGGAGTTTTTAAGTGCGCCGATTGCTTTTTTATATTTTTTAATACACAAAGATGCCAGAGATATGGAAGCTAACTTTGGTTCTTTTTCACTAGTATTCACGAAAATTTTAAAAAAATTTAAACAATGAAACAGTTTTTAAAGTGACACAATATAGTTCTTCATGTGCGAACATTGATGACCCAGCATCACCCAGAAGATTTGGAGACAATAAAATCATGTGATAATTCATGAATGCCAGAAGAGAAACTGATTATTTTACTGACAATTTAACCATTAAGTTACATGGATGAAACTCTAGTGTACTTTTATCGCATTCCTGAATGGACTGATCATAAGATGAGGGTCAAAAGTGTTAGAATTAGCAAGACTAGTGCAGATTTTTTTTAAAAATCTAACTTTTGACCATGCAGTTCCGCTTTAGGTAATGTGTTGCCTTTAACAATTTTTCATGGTATAAAAAAGCTAAAAAATTATTTAAGTACAGAAAGAATGGACAATACATGTGCAGAAGAAGGGTGGTATTAATGAAATGCTGTCACAGTGGATTAAAGAGTTCTATCTTAAGTACAGTTTTATATTTTTTAAAATAAAATTTCAGTTGGAGTGCATTTTCCGACATGTAATTTTTTAAAAAGATTTTTAAAAGGTGTCCCACAACTTATGACTTGATAAAAACAATGTGCCCCAGAATATACAGTGCATAAAAATTACTTTTAAAATTATATTATGGTGTTCAAACAAATATAATGCTCCAGATAAGGTACTCTACCCACTCCCATCCCCAAAAAGGTTCAAATTTGTTCAGGCTTTGCCATACTGAATCTAAAATATACTGCAGAATATGTACCCCTCTTACAATTAAATATTAATACAATATAATATTTTAAAATCAACTAACAGCATTTCTGCTAATACAATGAACTCAGGGGCCACAAGTGGCCTAAAGCGCTGTCCGTTTCGAATCACAGCCATCTCACCTCTGTCTGTGTGGGTTCGAGTCTGATTCGGCCAATATGGGTATGTGAGAAAGATTGCCAGTAGCTTCTTGTGGGTCGGTGATGGTTCTTTACAAGTTTTCCCGGGTTCTTCCTCCACCATTAATACTGGCCGCCATGTATAACCTATCTTGTGCTGAAAAATGGCATTAAACCATAAAAACAAAACAAACAATGAACTCATGTTCTAATAAAAAAACTAACAACAAAATGCTAACAAAAGTGATGATGATATAAAAAAAATGACAGCTTTGTGTCTCTTTTTATCAACAATGACTGAAACAAAATCTTAGAATCTTACCGATTTTTGTGCAGCAGAAGAGTATCTAGCTGGATCCATTCCTTTTAAATGAGCCAATCTTTCATCAATCTCCTGCACAGTCACCTTGGCTGCTGCTGCTAAATGACAGAATGCTCCAGTACTGATATCGTACATAAATAAATTATAACTAAGTGAACTTGCTTTTCTTTTATTCTGGCTCCAACCAGTATAAAAAGTGCAATGCATTTCTTATAAAATTTCCCACAATTTTAACTAGTACATAGATAAAATAAGAAGAATGTAATCAATGATTACATAATTCACCTCTATAAAGCTTGTAGAAGTCTCCTGCAGCCATTGTAGACATTCTTTATAATTCTGAAAGTAAATTCTGATTAAAGTGATATTGTCAATCAAATGTTGGCCCCTGTGACAGTGCAGAGAAGACATGATAGTATAAAAAAGAACATTCTTTACTATAAAATCAATGTAAATATACTATAATAAGTTGGTAAGAATCTCTCAATTGGAATCTTCAAACAGAGTTCAGGAATTCTAGATAAATCCATTTCTTCATTTTAACTTTGAAGTATTCAAAACCAGTTATGAAAAACTAAAGAAAAGTCAAAAGACCAAATTTTGTCAGAAAATGTAAGTGCAATATAAAACTCACTGACATGGCCTCAGACCTTAAAATGGATATCATAGAAGTTTACTGATATTATTTTAGACATTGTCATTGTATAACCAGTTGTACGCTGATGACACCCAAATAAATGTCTAGCCACCCAACTGAAGTTAATACTACCATCCAAGGAGTAGAGAGGTGCATTTCTGATGTAAAATCATGGATGACATGTAACCAGCTGCAGATGAATGATGATAAAACTGAGGCTATTCTGATCACAACACAAAGACTTTCTTATTCACATCCTTTACATCAAACAATAAATATCGGCAACACCAACATTAAATTCACAGTCAGTATGAAACCTAGGTGTTACTCTTGACAGTACTCTCACATTGCACTAACATGCCGTGAACATATGCAAGGCTGCATATCTTGAGCTGAGATGCATCAGTACATTCGCAAATATCTTTCAGTTGATGCCACTAAAACACTTGTGTGTGTATGTGTGTGTGCATTAGTACTTTCAAGACTGGACTATTGGAACTTGATTCTGCCTGGTGCATCTCAATATCTACTCCTGAAACTTCAAAAAGTTCAAAACACAGCTGCTCGGATCATCTTTAGAGTATCACAATCAGAGCACACCTCCCTGGTGCTCTGTACCCTACACTGGCTATCCATTTGATCCAGAATCAAACACAAAATTAGTTCCCTGTGCTACGTTTCACTGACATACTCCAGTCCAGGATACCTATCTAACCTCACCCATGTGTACACACCAGCAAGATACTTACACTCCTCTTCTGACAATTGTATACTTATTATTCTCACTAAGAAAACAAAGTCATTTGGACAATGTTCTTTTGTATACCTGGGCCCAGCAATGTGGAATGAATTGCCCAGTGAAATCAGACACAAAGACACAGTGATCCCTTTCAAGAGTGCTCTTAAAACTCACCTTTTTCGACTCCATGAACAAACTTAAAGACTTAATGTTTCCTACCTTATATATTTTATGCATTTTTTATGTTTTCTAATTTCATGGTGATTGTTGTTTTTTGTATTAATATCTTTATAGATGTTTAAAGTGCTTAGCACTTCTAAAGATTAGGCGCAATACAAAGTTCTCATTATTATTATTATTATTATTATAAGCATATGATAAGTTTGGTTAAATCTAGAACAGCTTTTCGAGAAATAAAAAGTTACTTAAGTGATATCATTCAATGTTTTCCTCAAATATCTACAGACTGGATTAAATGGTACAAATCTATACTTGTTTGTGTTTCCATACCTATCATGATCATCATCAATCCATTAACCCAAGAGGTTGCTGGGGCACCACAGTTGACTTTACAACCAATTCTCTCCATGTTTCCCTTTTCTCTACTGCCATTTGGGATTCTCCATATCCCATGCCTGTCCACTCCTTAATGTTGTCTTGCTACCTATTTTTCTGTCTGCCTCTTCTTCTGTACCCTCGCACTGTGTGTTGCAAGATTATTTTTGCCAGGCCTGATGAACTTGAGACTTCAGTTTGCAGCTTCTTTTTTACGGTGGTCAAGAGGTCTGATGGCTCGTTGGATCCAGTTGTGGACTTCTTTGTTAGTTACATGGTCAATGTATGAGATGCCCAACATCTTGCAGTATGTTAAGTGTAAACTTTTGAATCAACATTGAACCTTAAATTTGAATGCATTGAGCATTAAGATTTTATCACATTTAAACCAGAGAAGTCTTTGCGAAGGGTCACTTCGACCTTTCTTCAATTCCTCCCCCCAATCCATGTCAGTGGTAAACTTCAAAGGGCCAGCATTTTGACTCTCTAAAATTGATCAGGGTATCTTAATGCTGTCCTGAGAAAGAAAACATTTGAGTTACCAACCATAACCACTTGGTAGGAACCCATGTCAAATAGTCATTCTTCAACCACTTGGTAGGAACCCATGTCAAATAGTCATTCTTTAAAGGGAAGTGTTATATACAACATAGCTCAGAGATTCTAGACTAAAAAATGAAACAATTATCTAAGGAAAATTTTAGGAAATGCTGCTTATGATTGGTCAAATTAAAATTAAGGCATAAACTCTGGAAGTAATGTGAATTTAAAGTGTCAACCTTTGTCAAAATTCTTAAGTCCGAAATTTCCTAAGAGGGGAGAAGTTTGGCTCTTGGGAAGCCTATAAGAGAATAGTACTTTCCAAGTTAAACAAGAAAGGGGACCAAGTGGCTGTCTTGTGAGAAAATACCTGGTTTGAGTACTAAATTTTAATTTCACATATATTATTTTGGTTGTTTGGTTTATGCAAATCAGTTTGATATGACTAGGTTCCATATTATGTATTGTTTATTCAATTTCATGGAAATATGTTGATGCTAGAGTTGTTATGCAATTTATCTCTTTAATTTTACAGTTACTATTTCATTGAACAAGTTTTCATATGTGTAGGATTTCAGGGGGTTATATGAAATAATTTCCTTTATCTATTAGGACGATACTAGTTATCATGAGTTATTACTTATTATTTATTAATATTTGATTTTGAAATGTTTAAATATTCTTGTAGGTTAGAAATTGCTGTGAGTTAGAATTTGTGAATTCTGGGATAGAGATGGGAGAGTCCAATGATGGAAGTCTGAAGAAGAAAAAGTGAAGCGACGAATTTAGAATAAAGGACTAGGAAGTCCAGAAGGGGATTAAATGATCAGAATAGAAAGACTCTAGGAAAACAGGAAGATGTTGGAACAGTCAAGGAAGAAAGGTGATGCAATTGGTCATGGAAATTGTGCTCTCTTCACCATTCATTATGATAATTAAATGAATCCAAATTAGACTGCTATTTAATTCTATTGACATAATTAAAGTTGAATTGGAATTGCCACAATTAATTTGTGTTAATTAATCTTTTTATTTTTCTTATCTAAGGTGGCTCGTGTTGCAATATTTCTTCCCAATATTCTTAATCATTTCTATATTGATGTTCTACCTATCCACTCACACCGGTTCATAAAACTGAAGGAGGTCATTCCCTTGATAACACAGCCAAATCCAAGAGGGCAACTATACACAGTAGCATCTCATTTTAAAGGTTTGAATCCTTTTTTTGTAGATCTGATGTGAGAGCCCACGTTTCACAAGCATACAAAAAGATGGATAGGACAACTGAGCACATCAGTCTTATTTTGGAACCAAGAGCAACACTGGTATCTTTCCATATTGGTCTCAACCTTGACATTACTGAGCAATCCTGCAAAGTAGTTGTGGTCTGGAGATGTCATCTGTAATAATTGATCCAAAGTACTGAAGCTTTTGACTCTTTCCAGTTTCTGTCCACTGACACTTATTTCTGCACTGATGCCATTGTTATTTGTCATTAGTTTGGTTTTTTGGGTGCTAATCTCCATACCATATGCTGTGGAGATTGTGTGAGGTTCTCAACCAAGTCAGCCAGTTCTTTTTCATCTCCTGCTAAACCATCAATATCATCTGTGAAGTGAAGGTTGGTGCTTGTTCTTCCTCTGATGCTGACAGTGCCCTTGTGGTCATGGAAGGCATCCTCCATGATCCTTTCAAGCAAAATGTTGAAGAGTGTAGGTGACAGTATACATCCCTGACTAATTGATGAGGATAGCACTGGTGGCTTTATCATAAAGGTGCACCAGGTTTCAGCTGATGTACTTCTGCATAGCTGCCCTTAAGACCACATGCCATAACCTATCAAATGCCTTTTTAAAACTTAAAAAAAGATGTGGTATGGATTCTGCTGATGCTGAAGACATTTTTTGCAAAAGGAGTTTAAAGATTTTTTCACCTATAGGTTAGTTCATCCTGACGAATTTCAAAGAAACTAAAGTTAGCAACAATTCTAAGAAAAAGAATAAATTTCCTAAAGTTTAAAGATAATTTAATCAGTAGAAAAGTGAATTTTTGGTTGGTTAAAAAGGTTGTGAAAGATTAAATACAGTGACAATATGTGACTGTGACTGGTGTATGGGTGTTGGTCAATCAAACCATTTTCAAATCTTTTTTAAAAAAAAGCACTAAATCATCAGAGAAAGCCTGAAAATGTGACTTTGTTGAAACATGCAAGGCAAAGATAAAATACCAGACTGCAGAACATGAAAGCAGGGCAACAAATCTATTAAACACGGAACATGCTGAGATGGTAAAAAAAGATAACAAAATATAAAATAATCTAAAGATAGTCATACAAAATTAGAAACAGAAACATTTATACCAAAATCTGTAATGGACACGTGTCTCACTTTCTTCTTATCAACTTCCTACAAAATCATGTACAAGTGTTTCTCTTTATTCGGACAAGAATACTTAAAAGTAAGTTTGCTCTATAAGCAATACTGGGTATGAGCTCATGATTAAAAACCTAATGACAATTGAGATTTCAGTTTTGTCTCTTGCAATTATGGGGTAAAGGGCCAAACAACTCATTAGTTTTGATATCTATTAAAAACCCTTGGACTTGACTTATAAGTAAGTGTATATGGTATAAAATGTATGTTTTTTGTTTCTTTAATCAACATACCCATTAAGATTGATAACAAAACTAATCTCACCCTCCGCCGGAGTTTTCTCTTTTAACTTTTCCAGTCTCTGTGCAATTTCCATGTCAGACTTGGACATGCCTGTCACATGACTCTGCTTATGTACTGTCTGTGGTTTAGGGGCAGGTCCAGATGATTGCCTTTCCTGAAGCGAAGCTATCCGTCTGATAAAAAAATATTATGTCAAAACATTATGTGAAATGCTTACAGTAATTCATATATAATTCAAGTCATGGTACTGAAATTTATTTGATGGTCAAATGATTAAAATATCAGCTTATTTTTAATTTTCTCACATACACTTTTTGTGAAAATCAGTGCTTTAAGTTTCCATTTAGAATTTGCATACATTTATATTTAAGTTATCACACCAAAACTATTGACTGATTTTAATTTTAAAAAACTATTAGTTGTAATTCCATGGTAGACAAAAAGAAATGATAAATAGAATTACACGACTACCAACATACGATATACCTTGGCAATATCTGAACTTGCTACTAGATTAAAAACTACTAGAATAATTTAATATTTTTTCATTTTTAAGTATTTTAAACATTTCTTAAATTTTTATAAACATCCTATATAAAATTTACCATTTTTTTTAATCCCTTAAACCAATTTATACTGCATGAAACTTGGACAGCTGGTTTTCTCTGGCCTAATTGTAAGAAAATAAATTCCTATATACCATTTCATTTCTTCCGTATTTTAATAAAAAATACAATTACAATTTCTTCTTTCAGGGCAAATAAAAAAAAAAATTATAGGAAAAATGATCCTCTACTCACTTCTTGTAAGCCTCAGGGGGGGAGTATCTACCTGAATTGTCAGGCTGCGATTTTCTGAAAAATGAAGGGAGAAAAAGTTTTTGACTGTTAGATTTAATTAGACCTGTCAAATTATGAAAAATGCTGCTGTGAATGAACAAATGAAAAAGAAACTTCAATGCTCTATAAATTTGTTCTCACGTACAGGCAAAAGTCAAGTAGCATTTGAAGAATCATTTACCCCATATTCAAAAATCAACTGGCCTTTAAGGTTTTATATACAATTTTACAATCTACTTACCCTGACAAATTTGTACATACATTGCACTGAGCTTTTACATACAATCTACATGCCATATGGATTTCTTATGTACAATCTACTTGCCCTGGTGGGTTTTTGTGTACAATATACTTGCCCTAAAGAGTTTTTATGTACAATATAAAAAAATCCAGAAGCCCCTTTTTCTATTAGCTCTAAGAAATGTAGAAGCCTAAATTTAGACAGACACTAGCACAGTATTTCCTAAATATGAGCAATGAGCTATCATAGGTTGCATTTGCATTTTCCATGCACATTATTAAATATAAGCAGCTTTGAAAAGTACAATATTACCATATATACTCGCTTATAAGTCGAGTTTTTTTTTTTTACTTAGAATTTGACTCATACAGAGTAGGGGTCGTCTTATAAGTGAGACATTAAAAATAGAAAAAAATCTTGGGATAATGTTGGAAACTCTAGATGTTTGCAGTACATAAAAATACTGTCAATTCATATGTTTTTATGTTTTCAAGTCACTATTCCTATGCAGTAATGCATATATGGTATGCACTGTGTTTATGCGTTTCATGACGGTCTTATAAGCGCAACATACAAATATTTTTTTAATCAGACCCTAATCCCTCAGCTTATGAAGGCAAGCATGCTTTGTTTTTCTCCAAGTTCACAATCTTTTCATCGAGATACTAATTTGACAATTATGACCTTAATCCCTTAGATTGTAAAAGTAGCACTGCTTTGTTTTCCCCAGTGGACAATCATTTGATCTTGCCGCGCATTTGATACTTGTTCAATGTCATGTAAAGTCCCTTTGATCATACCGCACCTGCTCAGTTGCGGCGACCCTTTAATGAGATATCAAAGACCGTATAGTCAAATGCTCTCAAAGAGTCTCTACATAAATAATGGTCCAAGTTTATGAATTGTTAGTGTTCTGTCAATTACTGTGTACTTTGTCACTTAGATATCATACAGCGTGAATAGCTAAACTTAGGTAATTTCACCAATATGGGGAAAAGACAACGTAATGCGTACGATGGAGCATTTAAGCTAAAAGTTATAGACTTTGCAGAGAAAAATAACAATACCATTGGATGTTTGTCTAAACAAGCCATTTAAGGCAAATATGCGTAAACAATTGGCACAGGTGGATTGTAGATTGTAGATGGGCTCAAAGAAAAGACAAAAGCAGGAAATCTGAAGCGTCCAGGGATTGAGTTAGTAACTCAATGGGTGTGTAATGCATGGGAGGAAATTCCAAATGAGATGGTTGTGAAATCATTTAAGAAATGTGGTATTTCAAATGCAATGGATGGGACGGAGGATGACGAACTCTTCAGTGATTTAATTTGTGACAAGACTAACACCAAAGCACCCGCAGATGACAGTAAAGACAAAGAATCGGAGTCGGAAGAGGAATCAGAGTCGATGTTTACGATGACGGGACGACATTGGAGGAATTTAGAACTTTATTTGGTTACTCTGATGATGAGGATGAATTCTTGGGCTTTGAACCAGAGGACATTAGACAGTGACATTTATAGGATACCAATTTTATACCTGTATGTGACCTATAATCCAATTCATGGATTTATCATATAAATGGATTAAAAATGTTAAGCTATATGGATTTCATTACACAAAGATGGACAAAATGTAAGTTGTAAATTTATTTGTACATATTCAACTCAATAATACAATTGTATTTATTCTACATTGGTTTTTGTTTATATCTGTCCTATTTATCTCTATGTCTGTCTATCTATCCAGTTAGTTTATCTATCCAGTTTGTCTCATTTATTTTTCCTAAGTGCAGCTCTGACTCAGTGATGACATGTCACCCCTTGCAGTCGGATTTAATTTGCAAAAAAACACCTCGACTTTAGGAGGGTCATAGCTGAATTGGCTTTTTGAAGCCATGACAAGGGGGGGGGGGGGGGTCGACTTATAGTCGAGTCGACTTATACTCGAGTATATACGGTAACCCCTCTACATTTTTCTTGCTTAGGGGTGATAGTCTAAAATCTGAGGCACACATATACACTACATGGATGCATGGATTTAAACAATTGTAAAAAAAAATTCTTTCTTTGTTTTGGACAAATCTGTGACATGAAATGATGTTATTTTACTTCTTTTCCCACTGATTTTCTGAACTTTGTTGAAAAACATATGTGAAATCACTCACATCATAATTTGAACACAGAAACGAAGATTTAAGTCCATGTAGACTATTATATTCACCCAATGGAAATATGACTCTAACTCATATGTTAAAGTTAGGAATAGGTTGATGGATGGGAGAAACAATATGTAGGAGTCTGAATGTTCAATGATTACTTTGTTAAAGATGGACTGGATCTTGATATGTTAAATGAAAAGAAAATTACAACACTGTTCCAAGCAGCATAAAGAAAATGTTTAATTAATTGGCTACAAACCCTGCAAGGACATCAAAACATTTATTGCAGACGGAATGTTTTTCATTCTTCAGTTTGGGAATACTAGCTTTCTTTGTCAAACATTTACTGCAGAAGGCAAATCCACAGTTCTTACAGCCATGCTGAAAGATAAGAATGCAATTAAAATTAAACTCCCAACTTGATTCATTTGAGAAGTCATAAACCTAAAATTACAATTTCAGCACCCCAAGAAGCATAATAAGTGATAAAACACTTAATTAAGAAAACCTTGAGTTGTTATTTCATACTGGATAAAAATATTTATTATATCTAAGAAAGCATGTAACACTGTAATACCTATCAGAATAAACTGATGTATAACTGCTGAAATTTGAAGCAACATGGATTATACAATATTTGTCAATGTGACCTAATTTTGTTTCAATGACATAATATAAAATCATAACCTAAGTGCTCAAGTCAACTGAACATACAGATGTAGAGACAGATTGCAGCAATAAATAGGCTGCATTTGCTTAATGATACTTCTGTGAAATGCAACATTTTGTGATGATCGGTGAATCTCTTCAATTTTTTTTCCTCTTTTACAACCAATCAATGTCAATTGGTGGCATTTATTGCAACAAAAGAGCCTTACATACTGAACTGGGAAGTGAAACAAAAAATGGTTCAGCTGTTGCAAAGTACATTATTTAAATCTTGTAGTAAAGCACCAGGATGTGCAGAATCTTAGAGGGGATACACAACAAATTGTGTGACAATCCCCCAATTTTCAGGACTGGTTAAATATCAACCGGTCCTTATTACAGATCAATGCTGTTTCAATACAAAGAATAATCTCATACCATATATATTTGCTTGTGAGTCAAGTCCTACTTCAAACAACAAAGATTTGGATCTACTGTAGTAAAATTTGCCTGCAGATTAGGGTCTACATTGTCTGTTGCAGATATGCCAGTGCATTATGTAACAGCAGACCAGAGTCAGTCCAGTTTGCAGTTGGACTTTACTTATGAGTCAGTATATGCAATAATTCTTGAGTAAATTCTTGATTTGGCCGTAACTGTGTCCAATACCCAAGACAAGTTGTATTCATCTCATTTCCACATCAAAATAATGTGTGCCTGCTGTGTTATTAACTGTAACACTTCATACCAAAGACATATCACATCTAGCAACTTTTTTATTCAAATGCATGAGTTGAAGAATCACAACATTTATATTAAGACATTATAAAGACAGCAAATTTTGTAGTAAATTATGTTTCTCCGAGAATACGTTCCCCAATCACATTACTTTAGGGATATTAGCCTGCTACCTCGCGAATCCAGCCCTACCAAAAGACGAAAATTCGTCTTTCCTGTCTATGTCATATAGACAAAGGGCAATAACTCTTGCCCATTACCTCCCCTTGCCGCCCGTTAGGTGTCGCTTCTTTAGTTTTTAAGCTGAGCGATATATAAAACACGAGGATGCTCGCATGGCGGGGTGGTTGGGAGGGTTTCTTAGTAATGTGATTGGGTAAGTATTCTCGGAGAAACATAATTTACTACAAAATTTGCTTTCTCCTTTGAATACGTTCCCCAATCACATTACTTTAGGAGAATAAGTAATAGGAGGAGGGAATGCGGAGCATCCGACCTCCACACGGGTATCCTCTAGGGAATGATGGTTGGATTCCCCATGTGAATGATAACCCGGTCTCCTAATTTTCAATCAGCAACACAGCCCAGGGTCACGTGATATGTGACCCTTTTATACGGTTAAGAAGATAGATATTGAAATCTTCTTACCTACGAAAATTTATCTGGCGAATCCAGCGAAGCTAATAGGCTGTGCTGATTGTTGTACATGAGTCTGGTGGGCGTCTGGGCTGCCCAACACCGGACCTACTAGAATCAATGTTTGCCTCTGCGAGTACAAACTTGAAGATAAAACTGTAGAAGGTTGACTCTGCATGTCAGCCAACAGCTTCTATAAGGTGACTGATTTGCGAATTCTCAGAGTACGCCGAGCGTATAACCCACTACAGCCATGAAGCAAGGGCTTGAATGGTGATGTCTCATATCCCAGCTATCACCAGAAAAAAAAGAGGTGCTTGTATGTGACCTGACTCACCTCTATGCATTGAAATGGTGCTAGAGTGCTCAAACAGGATCTTACATGGCTGTTGATCCTGACTTATCTATAAAGAAAGCGAGCTAATGACGACTCGTTGATCGCCAATGTATGGTAATCTATTTTGGACTACGAAGCCTAGCTGCGTCAAGAGGACCATCAAACCCTCTGATCGGAACGGAAGAGAGTTCGGGTCACTAGAAAGGACATGTAACTCGCTCACCCTGCATGCTGAAGCTAAGGCTATCAAGAAACCCAATTTGTATGATAGTAGCTTTAACTAATCGTGGGTTAAAGACTCAATACTGTCTGAATTGAGTCATGTTAAAACCCAGGACAGATTCCATTTGGAAACAGGGTGAGGGATATAAGTCGATTGAATTTTTTTTTTTTTTTTTTTTTTTTTTTTAATGTCTAAAAGATCTGACAAATCTTTGTCATGGCTGATAGCACATGTACCAGAATGGCGGAATGTGTCTGATATCATGGAGCGGTAACATTTGAGAATAACTGGAGCCAGATGTTTCTCCTTGAAAAGCCAGAGAAAAGTTGGCCAGTTGAGGGATTGTGACACTCAGAGGAACAATGTGAATGATATGGTACCAGTCTCTGAAAACATGCCACTTGCCCTCGTAAACCTTCAGAGTAGAGGGCCTTCTTGCTCTCGAGATTCTCTCCGCAATCAAAGATTTAAATTGTTTGTCTTGCAAGGCTGTCTGGACAAGAGCCAAGCTTGAACAAAAAGACGGTCCGGACAGGGGTGGAACACCCCTGGCCGCGGTTGCTTGTGAATACTTGTGCTGACTGTAATCTTCCTGGGTAGATCTATCGCCTAGATTGAGTAGATCGGAGACCCAGTAGTTGTTCCATCTGAGAAGGGTAATCAGAACCATCTGACAATTCTGACCCCTTAACTTCTGGATTAATTCCAGTACCAAGACCGTGGGAGGGTAGGAGAATGACCACAACCCTTCCCAGGTGATTGATCGAGCATCCACGACCCAAGCTTCTGGGTCTGGAACCTGTGAGATGAAAGGTGGAGAATTTGCTATTCCACCTTGTTGCAAAGATCAATCTTCGGACGTCTCCAAAGTGTTGTCGATTGGAAGAAAGTCCGATTGATGGAGTGACCATTCTGTGTGTCTGAATTGTACATTGAGGTGGAGATTGTCGAACCAATGTAGAAACTGCCAGTTCAGATTGCACAGGTCTGGTGATTGGTGTCCCCTTGTTTTGAGGCAAGGCACCACCACAATGTTGTCTGACATAATGAGGGCAGTTTGTAATAAGAGTTGATCCTGCCCGAAATGAAAGGCATTAATGACAACCTTTATTTCTGAAAGGTTGATGTGGAAAGGGCTCGCCCCTGGCACCCACGTGCCGCTGACAGTATCTAAGTCCGGCAACAGGCGGGCACCCCAACCGTAGGTATTAGTGGCGGAACATACCGTTATCCCCTTGGGGTATCTCCAGAGTAATCCCTGTGGACAGCCTACAGGGGTTGTGCCATTGACTCAAGAATGATCGTATCTCTGGCGTGAGCATGACTGTTTTCTGGGATCGAAGGGACTTGAAAATGGCGCAATTACGCTAGCAAAGTCCTTTGTAAAGGGCGCCTAAAAGGACGGCTGAGAGGGATCAAGTCTGCTGCCGCATTGAATAATCCGAGGATCTGCAACTCTCTCGCTAAAATGCGCATCCTGCCGGAAACGGACTCTACGAGTGCAATTATCTGGATGATCGCAAACTCGAAGAAGCCTTACCAGATTCAGATCGGGAGAAACTCCACACCCAGATGGACCAAAATCCGGATTGGACAGATCAGACTTTATCCAGTTCACGAGAAAGCCTATATGACGTAAAGTGATATAAGATCGTTTCTGCCTTTGAGCAGAGTAGAACTTGACAGATGTTACTGGAGGATGTCGTCCAAATATACTGCCGACGCAATAGATGAAGTCGAGCGGAACAGGGTGACGACGTAATCCATAACCTTGGTACTAGCCCAAGTGCTTAAATTTAGGCCAAAAGGTATGACATGGAACTGATAAGCCTAGTCCCGACAAGCACAACGGAGAATGTCCGCAACTCGTGGGATAGGGACGTGAAATGTGCGTCGGTCATATCTAGCCAGCATATGATGGGGTTTAAGCGACGTGCCCTTCATACATGCGTCACGACGTATCAGGTCTAGGTTGGCAGAAGCAGTCAGCGCATTGGCCATGGAATGGTGAGCTGCCCTGTTAAGAACCCTAGCTAACTGGGCCGTTGAATCCCAAGCATGTTCATTGCCAGATTTATCAGCGATCCTGAAAATGGCTAGGGAGGCTAGGTCTAACAGTGAAGACGTAGCGACTACATTCGAACCAGCTTGGACGTGGCATTGAACACAGTTTTGTCCACTTTATAAGACAATGCCGCAGACATATGGACTGCTGCCCTATTTTATCCAGAGCCGGGACCTCAGTACTGAACGCACCGGAGTGAGTTTTGTACCATCGACCTGAAAACGACGCTGGTACTTGGCTTTCAGAAAAGAAAAACCTTAGCAATTCCTGGATCCCCTATGCGTGTCGACAGACGGTCATTAATTTCCTTAATTTTGTCGACTGGGGAAGGAGGCGGAAGGATAGAGTCTCTTCCCCCTCATCCAGATCGACTGACACTCTAACCTTATAGTCGGTAATGGCAGCAGGAGGTGGAGGGCATTCTGAAGGGGCCAACACCTTATAAATTTCCTCCACTGCGGCTTTGAAGCTGAACTCAGTCCGTTCCATAGTTGGATCTGCATACCGCTGATTTGCCTGCGACTCATCGCACTCACTATGTACATAATCTTGCTCTGGTAAAGCATCCATATCGGGGTAATGCATACCAGGTGGCATAGATGACTCGATTCCATCATCTCTGATAAAGGCATTCACTCTCCCTTGTGGATGAGCTGTTAGCCTATGGACGGCCGGCAATGCCGAATGAATTGATTGGCATATGTTTGGCCTGAATGACTGCGATGGGCCGGCTATGACCGGCACCGACCGCTCGAATGGTCGGGTTGGATCGAGAGATTCCTCGCCAACTATCTGTGTCATGGTAGTGATATGTAACCGGTAGTACGGATTGACAGACAGAAACATCATTAGAATCTTCGTCAATTCGATTTGTGCGGATTGCGGTATGATAAAAGTCCCCGTGCTGGTACAGCGGTATAGTCGGATGGACTGGTATAAGACTAAAATCTCCATACGGTTGGACGACCGGTGCCTGTTGGGCTGGACGGCCGGAGCCGGATGAACGGTCAGTGCCGGCAAGTGTCAGCTGAAAGCTTGGCTGGACGACCGGTGCCATATGGGCTGAACGGTCATTGCCGGATCGCCCGGTGCCGGTTAGTGCCGGCGGGAAGGTCTGCTGGATGACCGGTGCCATATGGGCTGAACGGTCATTGCCGGATGGACGCCCGGTGCCGGATGTTGCCGACTGTAAGGTAATAACAATTACATAATGCTTATGTAGTGCGTCCAGCACTGCGCGCCCATCTACCATTCGCTCAGAGGGAATGTTGGTTCTGGTACAGCTTGCATATCTGTACAGCATACAAGGTGACTTAGATGACGCAATTCTGTCATAATTGACACTTTCACTAAATCTCCCTTGTGGAGAAGCCGTGAACATATGGACGGCCGGCACTGCCGGCTGATTGAACTGGCGGATGGTCGGCCTGAAAGACCTGTTCTGGTAAAAGCTGTCATATCTGGGTAGCACATACCAAGTGGCATAGATAACTCAATTCCGTCACCTCTGATAATATCACTAATTCTCCCTTGTTTTAAAATCACACCGTCACGTATTTGACATGACGGGAGGTGTACACCGGCAATACCGACTAATTTCTCTGGTATATGGTCGGCCGGAATGTCGGCGAAGGTCCGGCTATGACCGGCACCTGCCTCTCGAATGGTCTGATTGGAGGGAGATTCATCTATAACATTTCTCTCATGGTAGTGATATGTAACCAGTAGTGTAGATTGACTGACGGGTACATCACTATAATCTCCGTAAATCCGATGTACAGCCGGTGCAGGTTGATGCCGGCTGGAAGACCGGTGCCATTTGGGCTTAACGGTCGTTGCCGGATGGTCGGCCGGTGCCGGTTGATGCCGGCTGGAAGGTCGGCTGGACGACCGGTGCCATTTGGGCTGAACGGTCGCTGCCGGATGGACGGCCGGTGCAGGTTGATGCCGGCTGGAAGGTTGGCTGGACGACCGGTGCCATTTGGGCTGAACGGTCGTTGCCGGATGGACGGCCGGTGCCGGTTGATACCGGCTGGAAGGTCGGCTGGACGACCGGTGCCAATTGGGCTGAACGGTCGTTGCCGGATGGACGGCCGGTGCCGGTTGATGCCGGCTGGAAGGTCGGCTGGACGACCGGTGCCATTTGGGCTGAACGGTCGTTGCCGTATGGACGGCCGGTGCCTGTCGACGCAGGCTGGAAGGTCGGCTGGCCGGCCGGTGCCATTTGGGCTGAACGGCCGGTGCCTGTTGATGCAAGCTGGAAGGTCGGCTGGCCGTCCGGTGCCATTTGGGCTGAACGTACGGTGCCGGATGGACGGTTAATGCCGGTTTGCCTGCTGAAGTGCCGGCTGAACTGATGGTGTCGGCTGGACTGACAGCTGGAAGGCCGGCGAAAGTGCATATTAAAATGGATCCAATTGATCCAGCATAGACTCCATGCGTCCTGACTTACAGGCCCGAAAGCCATGTACGGATCTGCGGTGAAATTTACACCCACTGGGCAGCCTAAACCACGTCAACATAATTTCCTCCATTTCCACATTGCCAACACCCATTTTGCCATTCATGCCTTCGTTGTCGACTTTGCTTACTGAAACGACAAAAGAAGAGAACAAAGCACAAATTAAAAAATTCAGCATATTATTAATTCGATAATACTATAACCGTTATTAACGGAGTAGTCAAATTATTCCGTGCCATGTTAACTCTTAATGACAACACTAGTTATCGCCGTGAGCGTGTTGCAATGGTTCGTTCAAGACGAAGTCTACTGAAACGAAAAAGATGATAAACAAAGCACAATTAGCAATTCAGCACGCTATTAAGTTGCTATTACCATAACCGTAACTAACGGAGGAAGTGAAATGATTTAGTGTCGCGTGAACTCATGACTTCAACATGAATTCCGCCAAAGCACAAATTAAAAATTCAGCATATTATTAATTCGATAATACTATAACCGTTATTAACGGAGTAGTCAAATTATTCCGTGCCATGTTAACTCTTAATGACCACACTAGTTATCGCCGTGAGCGTGTTGCAATAGGTCGTTCAAGACGAAGTCTACTGAAATGAAAAGATGATAAACAAAGCACATTTAGCAATTCAGCACGCTATTAAGTCGCTATTACCATAACCGTAACTAACGGAGGAAGCGAAATGATTTAGTGTCGCGTGAACTCGTGACTACAACACGAAATTCCGCCATTAATAGTCGCAACTGGTCGTTCAGAGATGAAGTCTACTGAAACGGAAAAGAAGATAAACAAAGCACAAATTAACAATTCAGTACGCTATTAAGTCGCTATTCCATAACCGTAACTAACGTAGGAAGCGAAATGATTAAGTGTTGCGTGAACTCGTGACTACAACACGAAGTCCTTCATTAAAGTCGCAAATTGGTCGTTCAAAGACTTTTTTGAAGTCTACTGAAACGTCAAAGAAGATAAATAAAGCACATATTATCAATGCAGCACGTTATTAGTCGCTAATATCGTAAACGTTACATACGGAATAAGCGAAATTATTGAGTGCTACATGTATTACATGCTAGTACCGCCATAAGCGTGCTTTGACCACGTTGCAACCTGGTCCGAAGTCTAGAAAAGGTGACAAAGTCACTCAAATTGGAAAATATTGTAAAATAATGTATACGACCTGTTGAGGAATGATTATCCAACACAGTAATTCCAAATTTAACTTCGGATGGTCAGAATTTACACTAAGATGGCTTGGATTCATTGGAGGTCTAATTGTACGTGTTTACACACAACAAGCGAAGCTAAAAAACTAAAGAAGCGACACCTAATGGGTGGCAAGGGGAGGTAATGGGCAAGAGTTATTGCCCTTTGTCTATATGACATAGACAGGAAAGACGAATTTTCGTCTTTTGGTAGGGCTGGATTCGCGAGGTAGCAGGCTAATATCCCTAAAGTAATGTGATTGGGGAACGTATTCAAAGGAGAAATCAATGTTGAATATATACCTTTAAATTCAATTAAAAATAATGTTTCTTACCTAAAGAGAATAATTCATAACTGGATGATCTCATTCTAGATACAAGGGTGTTTAACAAAACAGCTGACTTAACATGCAGGAGAAAACAAGAAATGCATTCTGTATTTGAAAAGAAACACAAAACACAATAAAAAGTTTTACTTATAAGAGTAAATCAACCAACAAATCATCAATAAATCAGAAAGTTGTAGCTGATTTACAATGATTCGACACATAATTGAGCAACATATTTACCTTTAATGTTAAACTTTATGGGAGTTACTTTGCACACTAAACTCTTATCTCATATACCATTGTCAGCAATCTCATTCACAGATTTCCTCCTCCTCTTTCACTTCTCACTATATTTGTCCTATCTCTGTTTGCATCGTCTCAGCTTATCTGCCCCACTGCCATTCTGTTGGCTACCTTTTGACTCGTCATGTTCATAATGATTAGTTCTGTCTACCGGTATACATGCCTAACCTTATGCAGACTGCATGCCTCTCACTATATAGATTAAAAAATTTATATTTGCACAAAACCATACTTTGATGCATTGTAAGGATGAACTACCCTGATAGAAGGGTGCATCAATATCACCCTGTAGTCATCTTTGTATAGGGAGTGGTACATCAACATGCTCTGTAGTCATCTTTATATGGGCAGTGATACATTAACATGCTCTGTAGTCATCTTTGTATAGGGAGTGATATATTAACACACCCTGTAGTCATCTTTGTATAGGGAGTGGTACATCAACATGCTCTGTAGTCATCTTTATATGGGCAGTGATACATTAACATGCTCTGTAGTCATCTTTGTATAGGGTGTGGTTCGTCATCACACCTTGTAGTCTTTGTATAGACAGTGGTACATCAACACATCATGTAGTCATCATTGTACAGGGAGTGATCTCTAGCACAGTGCCAGCAATTACTGTTGCTGGCTCAATACACAGCCTCTTCAGAGCTGCGGGTGATGCAAACTGTGTGGGGTTTTAGAATGTTATTCAGCTTCTAAAATCTTTGCAGCTTCTGTAAAAGTCTGAGATTTGGTTGGCAAGCCTTCCCTGGTTCCTAACAGGCAGATAAGCTACCCTGGATCTTGAACTTCCAAATCACTGTCATTCTCCATTATTAATGTAACAGCTGGCAATGTTATGATGGTACCATCAGAAGTGTGTCTCCTTATGTAGTTTTGGTTTCTGTTTGGCAGCTTGTTCATTCCATATTCACATGGCTTGCATTAAAAATTCTTGTCCTGTTTGTTTAATTCCACACACTAACCCTTAAAGTGCTGAATTGTTTTGCAGTAAAAGGTCCCTCAGTGCTGAATTGTTTCAGGAGAAAAAAGAAGAAAACTCCACAGTCTTTAAATTACATGTATTTCATTAAATATACACAATTGATAGACAAACCCTATATGAAAAATGATGGCGCGTGTCTATACTTTAAGATTGGCATCAAGACACATGTGTAGGTTTAACATATTTGCAGGTACAGGTGTAAATACAGGTAAAATGACAAGTTAAAATTGTATTTCATCAGTAATTTTGTTTGTGTTTTATGGAAAAGTTAAAATATATCTTACTTTTTTTGCTGAAGTATGCGGATGATATCACATCATCAATTGCCCATTAGGAATCGAGAACAGACATATGTACCAAACCCATTGTTTTAATCGATGCGAAAACATTTTAGATGCTCAGGTGCGACAGGCCGCCATTTCTTGATGCGACTTTTTTCTGTCAAGTCTGGCCCATGAACTCTCTGATCTGCATTATGATTTGTTTGATATACTATCAGATTCAATACCGGTAACTCGTCATCTAAGAAAAAGTCTTCAATAGTCCGATTGTTCATTATTCACCATCTCGACATTTAATTTTGAATTACCAGTGAATGGGGGTTGACAGGCGCGCCATCTTTTCACGTCAAGCGAGCATGTACATCCGACTCCAGTTCCACGTAAATTACTGGCTCAAAATCATTCATGTGTATTTCCAATAATACCTCGCTTGCTCCAATAATGTCATTTTTCTCAAATTATTCAAAATCACTATTAGCATCACTATCAGACGCGAATATTTGTTGCAAGAAATCACCTTCGTATTCAGCGTCGGCCATTTTAGTTTTGGACTAGTACCACGTGTTTAGAAACGAGCATTTGTAAAATTACATCGTTAATAATATAGTAAAGTACTGCAGTATGCTTGTTCCGGGCCTTTTTAAACCAATGAAATATAGTTTTACAGGCATTTATGGCAAGATGAAGTTATAGAATGCGATCATTGTTGCTCACCTCGAAATCAACTAGAGTCGCGACAAGCACTACGGGACCACATACAACAGCGCAACTGGAGTCGCGATACGCACTTTAAGGGCTAACATATGTGCTTAACACTGTTCGCTCTCCAATCTGAGTCTCTCCACAGATTCCTGTCCAATTGCTCATTTTAAAAATACTGACTGGCTTGTAACCAATCTTGAATATGCCAATTATAACATCAATGGATGATTGTTTTTTTCTTATGAAGTCTAAACATATCAACCTGGTATCATCAATCTTTGCTACAACTGCTGTGCTCTGGTAAACAATGCTGCCAATACAACAAAAAAACACCAGGTTATCTGTCCTAAAAGAGTCAGTGCTGTATCTCCTGCAGAACCAATATCCTACTTAGTTTTGATGAAACAGATAGGAAGCAACATAGAAAAATTGCAAAATGATCTGTAAAATATTTATATCATATGTTTGGAAGGTCTCTATTACTCTGACATATGTAATCAGCACCTAAACATACCAAAAGGGATATAAAAAAACGCACAGAATTAACAAGAAGGCAGATTTTAACCGTCATGTAATTGTTACCTTATCAATTTGTTCATGGGGAGTGGGTGCATGAAATAATTTCCCTTCTCACTAATACAAATGAGCATCTGTGTCCAGGACAATTGGTTTGCATATGCAATAGGTACAATGAAAAAGATTTGATTGTTAGTCATCTCTGCTCCCATGCTCTACCTTGCTCTAAATAAGATTTTCTTTGCTTGATGAAACTACCTACACTTTTTCATTCAAGGACAACATTAATGCTTTCCAAATTTAAGCGAAGACATGAAAGTTGGTAACAAAATATTTTTAACAGCATTCATGCAGTGCAAACCAAAAGTTGTGGTAACCAAGATGAGACTTGCACCTGATCAAATGAGCAGCCTGAAATGGCCTAAAAAGTTGACTAGAAATCACTAACACCTAACAGGTAGTCTGTCTGGAAGTATTCTTTTATTATCTTGTCAAGGATGAGAATGACTGCAAACGGATGATATATTTATGTCTGTAAAATGCATACTAGAAATTCAACCAATATGTCAACACATAAAATGGCAAAAACCTACTACAGAGAGACCTTTTAACTCATTCAGCCCTACATTGTTATCGGTATCACTGCTGCTATACCCCAGAAGCACTAAGCTGTGTCTAGCTGCTTGTGCTCCAGCGAGTTTTTACCTCGTGTGAAAATTTGTAAACATCATGCACGTGCATTCACTCCTACCTTAATTTCTCTTCTTATATACAATAAAAATAAACAAGATTTTCACCAATTGTTCCAAAAGAATTTGTTTACACAGTGATTTTTTTCTTCCTATTTATCTTATTTGTCTCACAAAATATCCAACTGCCTAACATATCTTTCCTCTGCATGCTCGATATTTTCGAGCCCAAGCCAGAGAAACTCCTCATTTTTTCTCTCATCATCATCAAAAGTTACTCTTGATCTGCCATCATTTATGAATTTTCATGAACAGAACATGTGTAGTAAAACTGCCATCAATTAGTAACCGTTGGTTTCTTCACATTTCAAATTTCCAGAAGAAAAGTAAAATCATTTCCGATAGGTTAATAATGGTTTGATTCTTGAAAAAAAACCAATTATAACCAATCTGAGACATTGTATCTGACACATTCACCATTACTAAATAAGCGATCGCCCACTGAATGCAGTCAACAAGCTACAGCTACTGGCAGGACTGTCCATTGAATGCAGAAACCAAATCACACATACAGACGGGATTGGGTCTGAATGAGTTACAGATGAAAAGACCATCAAGTTGATATATGTATCAATAATTTATCATATCATAGGTTGTCTATTGTGAACCATATTGATATACTGTATGGCAAATGTGTATCATTTCACCCTTAGTTATAATTTATTCCACCTAATTGTACTGTACATGTTCTCTGATAAGTCCAACTGCGAACAAACCAGACCCTGATCAATAATCACTTAATAAACCAGCATATCAAAAGTCTATGTTCTTCATTGTGTCTGTCACATCTGGGATCCTATATGCTGGAGTGTTATAACCATCCTTGCATGTCAAGGGAGACAATCAGCTACTCTCCTTTGTTACCATGGCTGCCTGTAGTGGCAGGGTAAAGTTTCATAAATAGCCCCTGGCAAATTTTTTGCTTAAGGCTATGGTGTGACTTTTTTTTTTTTAGCTATTACTGTGTAATAATTAAAGATGTGGGTATATCTGTGAATTTGGTCTTTCTGGCTTGTGCTGTTTTTGAAGCTGATTTGAGCCATGTACACCTTATGCAGTCACTTTTTATTCTATGAACTTCCATTGCCTTGTCAGGTCAAGCAAGTAATCTTGTGTTTTGCTTTATTATACCTATCCAAATATATGCACCTTTTTGGCCTCACTTGTGCTTTTTAATTTTATATATGAAATTTTGCATTAGGTAGGTGTATACAACATTAAATTTGTGCATGAAAATGCATAAATCTTCTTAACCAATCATTGCAACAGCAAGGAAAAAACTCTCACTTTTGTGACATAATATTTTCATGCTGCTGTATTGAGCCAGTCAAACATGCACTTTAATTTATTTGTTGCACATTGTTACAATATGTGTTCATGGCCTAATTTGCTTCTGCACTCAACCCCCACCTTCCAAACAACCGAGGAAATCACCTCCACCCCCGAGTGATAAGGGTGAGCTGTGGATTATCTCGGGATCGCCGTATTCCTACAATGTTAGACATCAACCCTGATATTTATATTGTTTGGTTTTGACATAAATATTTCGGGTAGAAATCTTATAATATTGTAAGAATAGGGGCCGTTGCAAGCTTAAGATGAACAAAACGGCAATCTGAGCTAGAATCACCTTCAGCATCCCATTACATGGAAAACGTGTCGTAAACGCTGTGAAATGACACTCAGACAATCACCCGTTTCTTACTACAAACAATGACTATCTCACGTGATTTGTGACTATGTGATATAAAAAATACAGTAAAATTACTGTATATGTATGTATGTATGTATGTATGTATGTATGTATGTATGTATATATATATATATATATATATATATATATATATATATATATATATATATCAATGGGACTATATAAATGAAATACATTACTTTGGACTGTTTCTATCAGCATTTCAGTCGAGCAATTAGGTAATTTTAAAAAAATAATTGTATATATCTAGTGTTTGTTTCTCGCATGATATTGTTCCTGTTTCACTATATCCAACGTCTTTCAAAAAAATTTTTATCACAAAACTTTGATGGAATGAACTTAATGATCTGAAGATAATGTTTCTTTTTACAGGTCTAACAAGCAATATGTATGGTCTTCTTAGACGTATATCGGAGCGATATGACTGAAAAATTGTTAAAGCCACATTAAAAATTCCATTCACACACACACACTTGTTTATGGGTGCAAAGAAATGAGTGGTAATTTGCCATCAATTGTGTCTGTGTTTAGCTGTTGTGCAGGCGACCACAAGTCTTTAAACATCCTAGTTTTTTTTAGGTTTCGTGAAAGGAATAAATCTAATTTTAACGCTATTTCACAATTATATGATATTTTACTTCAATGCATTTTTAAAAAAAAGAGAGAATCAAAGATAGTTACTGTTTAGAAGTAGAGCTGTACCGATGTCACTTTTTGCCGATTATGCCGATACCGCGTATAGCCGATTATCAAAATTGCCGATACCGATTATGAGACCGATTATTAATAATCCAATCAATTCGGGCTCTTGAAACAATGTGTCCAAATAAATTACTACTCTGTTGTCCACAGACCGTGGGTGTGGGCGATTTTTTTTTTAGCAAACAGGAAAGTTTCGCGGCACAATAAATATGTTCTAATCACTATGTAAATTGAGGCAATGCTTTGAGTTAATTGCCGACTTTCTATGAACAAAGGTCGTCGGCTTGCTTTGACAACAACAAATACTCGTTATTGCTGCGGCAACATCAGATAATTGTAAAACATTGATATAGAATTGTTTTATTTGTTTAGTATATGTCGGTGCTTCAAAGGTACAGTAAAACCTGTTATGACTTATGAGAGACCACCCCTTCTGCCAGATTGTGGCTTGGTGAAACACTAACAAAAGAAATAAAAAATGTTTAAAAAAAATCCGGAAATGATTCTCACTTACTAGTATTAAAGACAATGAGTTCGTTCACCCTCCAGGCAATACGGATTAACTGAAAGACAGACGACGTACTCAAACCTACACTGAAGCCCTTTCAAACAATTTCTCACTGGGACATAAGGACGGTCGGTGTTTTGTGAGTTTTCATAAAGATAAAGAAAAAACACAAACCTCAAAATTGACTGTGTATATATCCATCATTACTCCCTTTGATGTTAATCTTACTGGCTATTCACATGACTTTGGCACTACAATGGCGGTTAGCGACATGTACTTTAGTCTGGTTTACTGCAGTTTACAAATGTTACCGGACGCTGGAGTTGAAAATTTTGCACAACTGGCAGCAAGATAAATTCTTTTTAAATACTTTATTAGAGCAATCTCTTTGTTACAAAAGATTAATTGATGGTTGGATGTGTTTATCTCGATATATGGTTATTCGACTATACAGTAGTGTTAGTTAATGAGCAACTTGTTTGCATACTGCATATATCCCGAGCTCTAGTGTTACAAAGGATTAAGTTACGGTCAGTCAAAACGCGACTGTATATACAACTTTTATCAGGAAAAATTGGGTATTTAAAAAAATTATTTGCATCGGCACCGATTATTTTTGCCGATACCCGATTATACCGATTGTGCTAATAATCGGCCCGATTACGCGTACGGGCGATTAATCGGTACAGCTCTATTTAGAAGTACAAGTTTGCACATCATAATTTGACACTTTTACCCTGTCATGAAATGTAATCTTGATTAGTGATGTGTGTTGATTTAAACAAGCAAATACATGCTTAATATTTAGAAAATAAATGTCTGAAACCAGTTTTTATATCTCTGTATTGTTAATTAAAATTTGTATTACTCGCCCCTCATTCAGCTCGATGACTGAAAGTAAAGAATTACTCGAGCGTGAAAAAGAACAAGACGATGAAACACTATTTTGGGGATAACTAAGAGTAAAGTGTACATTTTCAAACTTGAAGCAAAACGCATATTGAATTCAATCAATTAACGATAACAAAATACTGCAATGCTTACCATTTGAAATGAGGCAATTGTTACCATAATATTCTGTTAAAAAATATTATTAAGTAGCAACAATGCCAATAAATCACAAGATATATTCAGCAAACTAATCCAATCATGAAAAGAATTAGTAAAAGTTTAACATTTTTAAATAAATTAGCTATTATATGGAGGAGAAACAACAATAAATAGGATATAATTTAAAATGTTATATTTATGGTGGACCGCTCCTGTGGCCTAATGGTTAAGGCGTCCACTTATGATGCAGGAGGTTGTTGGTTCTATTCAAGGCTGAGTCATAACCAAAGACATAAAAATGGTACTTACAGCTGCCTCGTTTGGCACTCAGCATTAGTGTTAGGACTGGTCAGTCTGGTGTCAGAATAATGTAACTGGGTGGGGCATCATGCTACATGTCTGCGGCATGATGACCCAGTGCTAGAATCACTATAAACTGCCACACTGCACACTTGGGTACAACTCAGCCGGGGATCGAACCCATGATCTCCCGCTTACGCGGTGGACTCTAACCACTAGGCCATCGAAGTGGTCTTTATCAGTTTGTGTAACAGCAAAAATAAAAGTACTGCAGTATAGAAAATTATCACTGTAAACGACAGATTAATTTTCTGATCAGTCTTATTAAATAAATGAAGAAAAAGGGGGAAATATCGTCTGATATAACGGCACGCTGAATGTAATTGTAATGAGAGAGAGAGAGAGAGAGAGAGAGAGAGAGAGAGAGAGAGAGAGAGAGAGGTTATGGGTATGAAATCTTAACGGTAGGCCCCTAAATTAAAATGAAGACAATGGTGTAATGCTGATGAATTTCAATAAATGTCCGATATTTCCATTAACGTGGGGCGAAATGTCGATTGGCCGAAACGTCCATGGGACGAAACGTCCATGTATCAGGTGGGGAGAAATGTCCTGGGCCGAAACGTCCATATTCCGATCTTACATATAATGATAACAAAACTAACTTCTTTTTTAAACACTCCGAATCCTAATCCACAACCAAAACACTGGCCGGACATATTTCATTGCCTGGTATATCACTTGCTCGTGTAAATGTAACGCATCCTCACGCAATTACGATAAACCTGCCAGGGAAAATACCTCTCCTATATATACAGTACTCTTAGAAGTGTCAAAATTTGGACATTAAAGCGTATTTTTGCACCGTGATTCAACAATCAAGATTATACAAACGCTTACATAAAGAGCGTCATGTTAGCTAGCCGGGTTCCCGGTTCATATACAGCTAGCACCCATGTCAACTCGAGTTAAACTTATTTTTCCTACATTTTTTTTCTTCTCCCTGCTGGATTTTCCAGTGTCCAAATCCTAATGATTCATATATTAATATAAAATACCTTCAAAAATGAATTGACAGTGAAGATGTTGTGTAAGATTATCCGGCATTTTTATATATAAGGCACCGTACATTGTGTCACAAATTTCATTTTCGGATCAGCATCAATACTTCATTAATCACTGTGCGCTGTCGCCGAAATTCACAGTTAGCAACACCATAATTCTCAGAATAAAAGAATAAATGATTAGCTTTAAGTCAATACCAAAATGATTAAATATAAATCTCGCATTACCACCAAAATGAAAGAGAAAATAATGCTCTGAGAAAGAAAGAAAATAAAGATAAACGAGACCCCCCTTCTTCCCCAAGATTTTGACTACTTAACTGGAAGTAATAATAGTGACCCGAGTCCATATTTAATGATACTGAATCGCATCACAATTAGTACTTCCAGTTCAGTACCGTCTAGTCTAGAACATTTTATCCTCTCATTTTGGTAGTGATATAAGTTATATTTAGTGCGTTTTTGGCAGGGATTTTAACGAAATTGTTTATTCATGAGAAAATGAGCTCTGAGAGTGGTTGTCTTTGTGTATTTCGGCGACAGTGCACAGTGAGTAAAAAGTTCTTGGTTGATGATCCGGAAGTGAAATCTGTGTTCTGTTTACATACTGATCTGTTGACAGTGTAGCGACTCGAAAAATGACATTAAACCTTTGACAAAACTTCACTGTGAAATCATCTTTGATTTGAGAAGTCGATTTAGTGTCTGTCACAATCACAAGAAATGGCAAGGACCAAGCAGACAGCGCGTAAATCTTGTAGTTGAGAAGTCTACATAGTCACAATCACAAAAATGGCAAGGACCAAGCAGACAGCGCGTAAATCTTGTAGTTGAGAAGTCTACATAGTCAAAATCACAAAAATGGCAAGGACCAAGCAGACAGCGCGTAAATCTTGTAGTTGAGAAGTCTACATAGTCACAATCACAAAAATGGCAAGGACCAAGCAAACTGCTAGGAAATCCACGGGAATGAATTAACGAGGATAGCCATATAGACTTCAACACCCAGAAAAGTAGATGGAAGAAAAAATAATGACAAGAAATTAACAAAAAATTTAACAGAAAAGGAATAAGGAACAAAGTGAAGCTCAGACGAAATAACACACGAAAAACACGAGGAAACATGGCGGTAGCACGCAAAATAATGACCGACCTGCAAAAATACTTTAGAACACAGCGTGTGGAATTAGAAGATGGAGATTATCTGGAATGCAAGTATAGAAAAGGAACACAACTGATTGAATTTAAAGAATTTAATGGGAGAAGAATACCGGGAACAACATCTATCCTGGTAGAACTAAAAATCAGGGACGAAGAAATACTGACCAAGATATATTCCATGAATTATACAAAGGGAGGATACAATGTAAGATATGGAGGGAACACACCTGCACTACCATACGGGGAAACAACAATATGTGGAATCAGAGCGGAAATTAAAAGCCCGGAACCCATTATGAGAAAAATCCGTAAACAAACAGGGGAACTACATATAACAGGCTTTCCAATGGAGATACCGCTAGAAACCATTGTTGCATGGTTCGAGAAGAAATTCAGCATAAAAGTAGTAAATTCCAAACTCGGAGTAATACCAGGTTTCAATATTTATGATGAAACAAGAATCCTAGAAATAGAAAAGATGAAACTCCGCACCATTAAAAGGGCAAACTTCATACACGGATTCCTAACAACAACTTGGTATAAGGGTTGCATATATTACAGAAAATGCAATAAATGTGGAGAAACGGGACATACACCCAACAAATGCAATAGAGATACTAATGCTACAGTAATCCCGGAAACATCAGATCATCAAACTAAAGTCAAACAAATACCAACTTCAAAGAACCAAATAACCATCCCAGACCAAAGCTTACAGCAAATTACAAACAAGGCAACTGAACAACCAAAAAAGAAACCTGAAGAGAAAAACAAGATCAAAAGTCAAAGCCAAGAACATCAGAATAAGGGAAATACAAAACAACGACTGGCAAAACAAATGACACCAGATCATCAAACTAGAGTGAAACAAATGCTATCCCCAAAGAAACTACCAATCATTCTAGATCAAAGTCTACAGCAAACTACAAAAATAAACAAGACAACCGAACAACCAAGTAATAAACCTGAAGGGGATAGAAAAACAAAACAACAAAGGGCCAGTACGACAACAAATCCAAAAGAGAAGACAACTGACACCCAACTACAAATGGACGCAGAAGAGTACTTTATACAAGAGAGGAAAGAAAGAAGGAAAGAAAAAAAGGAGAAAATTAAGAGAAGAACAGGAAGAAATGTATGATGCCTTATACAACGATGAGTGTTTAGAATAGACGAACAGGAAAAAAAACAGAAAAAAAAATATATATATATAAAAATCTTCTACTATAGTAAAATCTTACCAAATAATATTATAAACTATAGCACACAACTTTAACATTAACAGGAGGGACTTCCCATAAAATGGTCTGATAAAATCAGCGGGAAGACAACCCTCCCTCCCCCCCCCCCCAAAAAAAAAGAATCATCTTTGAAGGAATTTTAGATTAACATATGATTTACATTGATTGTTACACAGTAGAAAGGTCAGTACTGAGAAATAAATGTTGAGAACATAAAGTAAAATTAATTGTGTTATATGTACTATAGTGATTCTTTTCCGTTAAATCGAGAAGAAACGGAAATGGCCGAGCTATGTCCCGATTGGTTAGCTGAGGACAGATAAGGTACAAAGCGTTGAATGGAAGAAACCGTGGAGAAAATCAAGATCGCGAAGTAGTACAAAAATGTGTTAGCAGTAAAGAAATAGCATTAAATCTGTTACTTCTTGCTGTTTCACCACGAGCTTTTCGTTGTATTCGTCACAGCTATGTCAATTAAAAAAGTACTGAGTGTTTGTTTAAAGTTTCAAGTGGTTCAGTGAGAGTATGTACAATTTTATGATGTTGGCTTATTGTGTCACATATGGCCAGTGTAAATGAAATTTGTATCGATTTTTATAACCGTTATTTTACGTTAAGTTTCGACATTTACAAATATAACGATATTACCTGTCGTGTAGCTTACTTGCATTTAAAATGCATTCTCGAAGAAAGAGTGCTGTTGAGATGACTGGTATGAAGTTGATAATGTAACATATTCCTCTTTATGAGAAGCGATTTTTGAGGCTTTAAATTTTTCCCTTTTCTATACATCGTATTTAGAAAAAATAATATTTTTTGAGTGATAATGTGATTGCCGTAACTGGAAATGTGGATAGGTCAAGCATTAGCAATGGTACTACATTAAATACATATACATATAATTGATCTATTCTCTCAAATCAATGCATCGTTTTAACACAGAAACTATTATGGTCTGTACACACATCCCCGTTTGTTTGTACCCCCTGCCGATTTCAGTAACGAAAGGCATAAACAAAACAAAAAAAATCCATAAATCTTACTAAATTCGTTCATTGATTTATAATTTCTAATTGATTGCGACCAGGGTGTCCATAACACCTTCATCGTCTGCGCGTCTCATGCTTAGCGGAAGTTTTCATACTAACACGACACCATATTGCATACAAGTTGGGCAAATCTATGTTCCAGAGTGATGTCATTGCTCCTATTTGGTTACTCCCGGATACTTTCTCGATTACGCATCCACCCCTTTGCTGAAAATGAACTTGTCCAGAAACTGGAAATTGATGTCGAGGACGGCCATTCTTGTAATGAAAACTTCGCGATGATTCCTATTTTCGCTAATTCGATATCATTTTCATAATCAGATTTTTCCCTATTAATCTTTTTCAATATTCGTTTTTTTCCCGCCATTAAAGTCTTATAACCGGTCTTTAAAGTATCTCTTTGTACGATCAGTTTTTGATAACCACCAGCTTCTTTATACGAGGTTAACTTCGCAATATCTTGTTGTTGCTGCGCGATAACCGCTTTTTCCTCGTCGGATTTCTTCGTGAGATCTTCCATGACGGTTCTAACTTTATTTCGCTGTTCAGTCAACGCCGCGATCTTCTCACGGAGTTTAGAATTCTCTTCACGGAGTTCTCGCTGCATCTCACGCCGATGTTTTATCGCGGCGCTGTATTCATTAGCGGTTCCATTTGTAGTAGCGGACATCGGCTCCTTAGACCATATCTTATATAACCGTGATAACCCGCTTTTGTATTCCCGAGACACCTCCTGAGGACGTTTAACTCCTCGCAGCGATATTTTTTTTTTCTTCGTAACCGGTAAGGTAGGTTGGCGCTCTCATATATTTATACGCGGAAAAAAATAATACTCGGAAATAATACTTGAAAATCGTGATCGGAAATCACGACAATAAAAAAAAATAATACTCTGAAATAGTACTCGATAATGATGACGTCCAATGATTTTTTTTCTTACTCGGTTTCCGTCGTTTCCGAGTTTAGTATCTGTTTGAGACGATCCACGGTCATACACAAGTGAACGTAATTCATGATCTGATCACGATCACAACTGATCATCGCTATGGAATCGTGCTGAAGCCGTCTCAGTTGATGATCCCTCAGTAGAAAATCTTCATCACCGAATCTATCCACGTAGAACTCGAAGTTACCCACGATGGTTTCCGAGAACGATTTTCTAATAGCTTCCTCGAGTGATCTTCGCGTGAGTGTACATATTATATTATTTATTATTTAATTTAGATTTTACGACGAAAGTCCTTATGACTTCACATCAAGGGTAATCTGTAACTGCTCTCCTGACAAATCGATCAAATTAAAATCTTGGTCGACTAATCTAAAATTTATTCTCGATGTGAAGTTGTAAATCGTGGCTAGGTATGCTAAATTATCTGGACACTGCACGATTAAACATCCGGGGGTACTTTCAGGAGTAAATGTGTATAGGATATAATCTTGATTAGCTTTATTCGATGATGATAAATCAACGGTATAACTACCCAGTACGATATCACAAATAAGATGTACCACGATTGTTCCCTTGATATCAACATTACCCGGTGCTATATGTCTACCCGTTCTGTCAACAGCGTTATTATACCTGAGAATATCAATTTCGGGAAGTGTTTTAAACCATCTCTCGTGAATCTTAAGAAAAAATTCATCGATGAGATTATTAAACATTTTCTTCAACGATGGGACGCTATATCCTAGAAATTTATAACCGGGTAATGTAGCCTCCGTTCATGAAAATACTCTTTAAAAATCTTGTTTGTTATGACTTTTATCATCGATGATCACCTTGAGCAATCTCGCATTGAGATAATCCATATCGGAGATAATTTGATTTAGCACCTTAATCCGGTTAATAATCTTGTCACGTGGCGCTGTTATATCGAGGATATAATCTTAAAAATATTGTCGTAGTTGCTGTAAATTTGTTTCATTATACAAATTTTCATCGTGATAATAAATCCTCCTTGTTGACGCGGAAATTTAAAATCCCATAATACATCACCGTACGTTTTATACTCGTAGCTCTTTGGATCATCGTACACGGTATATTTTTTCAGTAAGATTCGCGCGATTTTGTAACGTGTGTAAATACCTAACATAATTTAAATAAACATCATTGGAGGATTCAACGGTTGTAACAAAATCAGATTTTTTAGGTTCCGGTAGCCGCGTAAGATCAATCGTCGACGATTTTTTCTGGCCATCCTAATACTGTTCTAATCGAACTGTTATATATATGAACGGCGGGGAATTTATATTGATGGCTGTTAATAATGTGTGTATGTGTCCGGTTATTTCAATGGGATATTTTTCACCTTCAACGACTTTTTTCCCCGTTATTACTGATATTTGGTGTTTAATTTCATTACCGATATCTTCGATTTCATAAGTTCCCTTGTGAAGATATATTGTTTTTCAATCAAGTGTTCCATCTGGTTTATTCTTATACGCGAATACAAAAGAGTTATTAGGTGATCTTCCCACGAACGGTTCCGAAATAATATTCGGCCAGCTATTAACGCGATCTCATTTATCGGGATCGGAGTAGGAAATTCGATACTAAACTCCGGTTTCCTTGATAACACCGATATCATTGTTGTTTTCACCGGGGCGGTGTTCTCCGCTATTTGTTGAAGTAGCTCCTGTGACATTATTATTATCTCTTTTTCTAATTTTGTCATCGCGGTGTCATAAATATTCATTATCGTGGGGAATTCTACATCGGATATCAATAAATCGTTGAAGCTTGATGATATCGTGGAGGATAATTGCGAGTACGCGGTTGATACCGTATGAAGCTTTATTGAGTAATCTTGAAGTTTACGCTGGGAACATGACGATATTTTTTTGGTGATTATAGAAATCGTTCCCACGATGGTTAACATCGTGGCTATACAAATAGGAATAGCGACCGGAGCGATCATTACCACCGAAGATAGTATTATTCCTGCTCCGGCAACTACACCTGAGATTGAATACACAGTGACATCAACCGCGGTAATCCTTCGCTGATATTTTTTAATTTTCGTTTGATACTCCTCGGAGAGCAACTTGAGTTTAGTTTGTAGCTGCAACACCTGGTTGTATCGGTATTGTTGCGACATTATTAAATTACGACGATTTCAATTAAGTTATTTGCTTAGATCTAACACAAGTTCTATACACGTTGTTATCTGTTCCCTAATTACGGTATCTTTGGTGGCTGTTATCTTAAATTGCATTTTAAACCCATCCAACGCAAAAAATGTTATGGTATTATTAAAACTTGTTATATTAATAATTGCTTGATCAGGGTTAAGGGGATCAATCTCAGCACGTCCCACAATAGTAAACTGTTCCATGAAAATTATTGTTAATCGATAAATACCTTTAACCGTTGCTGTAAAATCTAACGTGTTATTCTCCAGCGTCCAATCATGAGATCCATGTTGAATCGTGTATACTACGTTTTTGATATTTTCATGAGGAATTTTTATCTTATCGATTTTTTTATTCACGGTTTGAAGATCACCTTCGACGGCTTCTTGAATCGTCTTGATATCATCGATGGATCTTTTTATTTCGGGAAGTTTTATTTCGATGTTATCCACGGGGCCTCCAAAGAATGTATTAATGATGTTTCTACGAAAAGATACAAATTGTCTTACGTGATCTTCATACGTAGATTTAAAATGTGTTAACGTATCAATAGCGGTTTTCACATCGAAGAGGTTCAATGTGATATCCCGCGGTAACCTTCCTCCTAGAAAGTTCAAGAACTTGATATTATATTTAAATTGATCTTGATAAAATCTATCATACGCAATAATATGTTGAGTTTTAGAGGTTTTCACATCGGCGAGTTTCGGTGTAGTCACCGGTGATATCCCAAAGAAATCATAGATGGGAAGTTGAACGTCTGTAACAGATTTCTGTAAACGTTCAAACTGATTTACATGAGCGTCGGATTTATCATGGAAGGTTTTTAAGGATTCCTCCGATGATCCGAGATCCGTTAATCTGTTCGTGATCGCGTTCGATATAAGACTATTTACTCGTTCGATGGAAACTCCTACGCGCCGGGTTGTTGAATACGCGGTAATGATCTTCCCCAAAAATCAACCATGTTATATCACTGATATCTCTTTAAAAAGCTGGTTTAATCGTGTACGGTTTTATGAGGTAGATTAGGAAATGTTGAAATCGCTGTTAACACGTTAAGAGCTTCTCTTCCACATATCGGAGGATCGGTTAAAGTCTGTGTGGGTAACGTCGAATACCATATCGGTATTTTTAATGGTGATACATACTTGATAAATTCTTGTGGAGGCGCTAACCCGTACGAGTCAAAATGTATAATTGATCGTGGGTGTATCGCGTAAGCTACCCAGTGAGTTCCCGGGCCGGTATCATCATCTAGATTAATTATACCGGTTTCTGGTATAATCGGTTGTTTAGGTAATTGTTCTCTCATAGAAACACCTCTGAAATATTTTATTGGAGATTTCTATACCGCGGTGATTAAATCAAAATTTGACATCGGAGTTATTGGTTGATAACCGTTGTAAATCGGCTTCCTGCTAATCGATATCCTCTTCGTTTTTTTTTTGTATCTCCCTCCTAAAACTTTATTCCCCAACCGCCAAGCGCAGAAAGAGCACCGGTAACTAGTGGAAAGAGAGGAGAAAGAAACCCACATGATTTGATCATATTAGAAATTGCCCCGGATGAAAAATCTATCTGAACTCCTGTACCAGCTCTTTTAGCGTCATTGAAATGTTTAAGCTGAGTTTCTGTCAGAGAGAGTTTATTAGGTCCTTCAATAGCTATCTGTGTATACTTTAAAGTTATTCTTGCTCCCCCAATAGATGTTTTCGATGTTAACTTCTTTATCTGACCAGGTTTCAAGGTGACATTAAAGTGATTATACGACATTTTTATTTAAATTATAAAGCATCTAATTGTTAAAAGTTTTCCACAGGCGCATCGATTACTCTCATTTAACTATTACCACCATCTAGCGTCATTGTCTTATTACTCAGAATTACCGCGATTACTCTATACGCTGCTAAACCAACAGGAAACGGCCATATTGCACTAACTTGAAACTTCACATCGACGACGGAGTGCTTAGATAATCAAATTGTTGTAACGAGAAGTAATAGATCGGATACAAAGTTTGAAAATCCCACTGCGATATCTGTAATCCGGTATCAATATTTTGATCACGCCTTATATAAGATCATAATCTATGATACACACGATCTATTTTATTATTACCATAATCGATCAGAAGATTTCAGCGGGTTCCTGCTGATTACTTATTTGCAGTGACAACTCGCTGACATTTATTTTATCAAAAATCATATGGCTACGTAGCTGCTTATTATTTTCCTCTGTTCGATTTTCATTTTGCAACGCGATAAAGTAAACGCGCGGCGCGGAAACATTTTTTGTTAACGCAACTTGCCAGGTGAATATTCCCGGAGAAGAACTTGATGTACTAGCCGTTGTAACGTCTAAATATGACAATAATGATTTTCCTCCGTGATCCATAAAAGATAACAATCGTGTTTCTATGTCGAGTGACGGAGTCATCACAGGCATCCATAACGCTAGTTTAGATAAAACTATTTTACCATCGGTGACACCATCACCGCGCCAGAGGGCATCATCGTCTTTCGATTTTATCATAAGTACCACGGTATGGCTAGACCCAAAGACAACATTTCTAACATCTCTACAAAATCCAAAAATATGAGAGAGAGGAATCGCGTATGAAAATCTTCCATCGAAGTTTAACATCGTTATTCGAGTTGCAAATCTTAGTTATAATTAGGGTTTTGACTAATAATCATATTTTCGACATCAATATCAGCGGCTCTGGCATGATTCATTGGTCGTCTTGCTATAAATTGATTATTATCAGCGTTATTAGTAAGATCCTTCGCGAACATCATTGAATGACCGGCGGCTCTGATAAAATGATCGGAGTATCTCGAGAGTCCTAGTATCAAAGTCGCAACGTCAACGTCATTATCGATGGATTCTATTCGATTAGAATTAATCAAATTCTGAGCGCTTCTAAATAACGCCATTATACCATTATTAACAAAACCAATCGGAGTTGTTGATAAATTATTATACTGATTACTATTATCATTTCTTAACAACTGCCCTTCAACCTCGAGAAAAGCTTCACACGGTAAATAATATTTGGAGTTCAATTCGTGATCTAATATCAGGATTCGCTGTACTATACGAGAAAAATTGAAAATCGCGCGTAGAATCATATCGCGGTACAGGAGCGTCCATATCAAAGGCATCATCGATAATTGATTGGAACATTTTATTATTAATCAACTGATCTAAATCATAATATTCTAAGACCAGAACCAGCTATTAAATAAGCGATAATATTTCTCTGGGAATCTTCATCAGATTGTATTAACGGAGGTAATTTTTGAGCTACTATTTCATTCACCTGTTTACTTATTTTAGGTGGCATTAATTCCGTGGACGGTAATATTATAGGTTTTCGTTTTTTTCCAAACAATGACATGATTTTTTTTTTAACGGTATCAAACGCGCTACCGGCTAAATCACCAACCTTCCCGATAACTTTACTACTGATAGCACCAATAGCTTTTGAAATTAGTTCTTTTCCCACAGGAATAATCTTTGGAGCGATTCTAGTAAATAATCCTGAGATGAAATTACCTAATCCATCTCCGTGATACATCTTATGCACGGGTAATCGCGAGTTCATCACGTAAATTCTTCTTGGGTTGTTACGATACATTTTATTTAGATGTTATATATCTAATCGCTGTGATAATCGTCGATTAATTCATCGATGAAACCTCGATATAATTTAATATCCATACCCCCCCCCCTTAAATAACCTTTGACAGATATCAGCGGCTTCATTAATTATCTCCGGAGAATTATTTTCAGCGCGTTTTCCTCCGATGAGAACTTCTAATCGTGATATATCATCGAGGACACTTCTTAAACAGAGATTATCACCGTGAGAATATCCTTCACCAGTTTTACCCTTTACTTTTTTTTCACCCGTTGCACCTAAAGAAGGTTTCTCGATATCTAATAATTTTGATCTTTCCGGTAATCGGAGAAATCTAGGTTCGGATTTTTTTGTTGAAGATGATTCAGAAGATTACTTCATCCATTAGTTCACTATACGTTCTATCTTCTTTCAATGCTTTAGTTACACCGGTTATTACACGATTTAACCCATTATACCAAATAGTTTTACTTATGGGGATATAATCAGATTGTATATAATCTTTTCTACGATGAAAATTTCTAACGAAAAAAATCAGCTACTTCTTCATTTCTTCATTATTATTAAATTTCATATCTCTTATTTCATCGAGTTTACCCGGAAGAAATTTATCATTGAAGGAAACTCTTTCACAGGTAGCTTCCTCAACCTCATCTTGCTGTTCAGGTTCTACTGGTTGTGGTGGTACTGGTTGAGGTTGAGGTTGAGGTTGAGGAAGGGTTTTTGTTTGTTTCGCTATATATTTAGTAGCCGTAACAACCTAGGAATTGTTATAATAATAATAATAATAATAATAATAATAATAATAATAATAATAATAATAATAATAATGAGGACCTTGTATAGAGCCTAATCTTACGAAGCTCTAAGCGCTTTACATCATCAGTAATGATATGACTACTCTACAGGTGTGCTCTGATCGAGGTACTCTAAAGATGATACGTGCAGCTGTGTTTTGAACTTTTTGAAGTTTCTGGAGTAAATATTGTGACGAAGCAGACAGAATTGAGTTACAATAGTCCAGTCTTGAAAGTACTAATGAACACACAAGTGTTTTAGTGGCATCAACTGAAATATATTTACGAATAGAACTGATGCGTCTCAATTCAAGATATGCAGCCTTGCATATGTTCATGACATGTTGGTGCAATGTGAGAGTACTGTCTAGAGTAACGCCTAGGTTCCGTACTGACTGTGAAAATTTAATGTTGGTGTTGTTGATATTTATTGTCTGAAGTAAAGGATGTGAATGAGAAAGTCTTTGTGTTGTGATCAGAATAACCTGTTTTATCATCATTCATCTGCAGCTTGTTACATGTCATCCATGATTTCACATCAGAAATGCACTTTTCTACTCCATGGATGGTAGCATCAACTTCAGTTGGGTGGCTAGACTTGTATATTTGGGTGTGATCAGCATACAATTGGTGCGACACTGGGTGATGATCTGTGACACTTGAGAGCGGCTGAGTATACAGAATGAAGAGAACAGGTCCAAGAACAGATCCCCGTGGAACATTACAACATATGTCAAATGGGCTGGAGTGTTTTCCATTTGCAGAAATAATTTGTGTCCTGTTGACTAAGTAGGACTTGAACCACTGTAAGGTTATATTCTGAATGCCAAATGCATACTGGAGATGGTGAAGTAATATATCATGGTCTATTGTGTCAAATGCTGAAGATAAATCCAGGAGATTGATGACTGTAATCTTTCCACTATCCAAAGCAGAGAGAATGCCACTAAATACTTTCAGAAGAGTAGTTTCCATACTGTGGCAAGGGCGATATGCAGACTGTACATTGCTAAAAAGACTGTTTGAATTCAAATGAGATACAAGTTGAGTTAGAACAACCTTTTCTAAGATTTTTTATATGAATGTGAGATTAGAAACTGGGCGGTAGTTCTTTAAATCGTTATGGTCCAGTGTTGGTTTCTTCAGCAGTGGCTTTACGATGGCAGTTTTGAAAAATGATGGGAATTCCCCTGATGAGAGAGATATATTGATAACATCAGTTAGTGAAGGCAATATTGGGTCTAAGCACTCAAGCAGCAGTGATATTGGAATTGGATCAAGTTCACAAGACTTTGGTGTACTTTTCATCACGATTGTCCATACTGAATCAATAGAAACAGGTTCAAATGCTCCTAACGGTTGTCGCTGAAATTCTGCATCATAACTGTATGGTGACGAATCAGTTGAAATTGTGCTGTCAAGCGAATCTCTAATGGTTTGTACTTTGTCATCGAAGAAATTTGCAAATTGGTCTGGTAGGTCTACTGGAGAGAAGGTTGATGGAAGTGGTGTACATTTGTTCCTTGACATTAATTTGTTAATTATCTCGAAGAGCTCTTTGCAGCTGGAACTCTCCGTGATCTTAGTACTGTAGTGGGATGATTTGGCTAAATGGACTATGTTTGTGACGTTCTTCTTAGCGGCTTCGTAGATTTGTTTATGAATAGTGAGTCTAGTGGAAAGCCAAAGCCTCTCTGCTTTTCGGCGATGTCTTTTAGCAGTGCGAAGCTGGTCCCTATCACTGCTATACCATGGAGAACACTTTTTTTTTTTATTGATACTCTGCATTTGGTGGTTGTAATAACCAGGCATGACATATCTACTGTCCACCAAGGCCGGTATCATACAGCACAGCTGCCATCTCACCATTAACCGAAGCTACCGCTGTATTATTGAACTACACAGTTGTCTGTTTCTTAACAGTATTCGTAGTTACCGAAGAAAACAAATCCTTGTCGGACGATGATTACTAGAATCCTTAACCACATTTACTGGTCTGTTTCAGCAGTAACATGCCGAGTTACCTTTCCAAACCCGTGGCATCCTTCTCTTCCCCGACCAATGGAAATGTCCTCAGCTAAATTTTCCGGCCCATAGCCTTACACTAGTCTGACCATTTCGTCTTTAAGGTTCCATATCAGTGGTCATCCTATGCTCACCGATGCCAGTCGGTCCCTGCCACCTCAGGTGGTTGGATGCGAGCGCGCTCTCTCATAGCGCTCGGCCATCACGCTTATATCATTAAAGATTGAGAATTCTCGCTCCGTTTAGAACACTTTAAAGTCTTTTCTGTATGTACTTAAGACGTACTCTTTTCAATTTTATTCGTGTATGCCTTCATACGTTAGCGCGGTACCAGACATTTTCATTTATTTATCAAACATTACGCGTACGCGGCTATGTAAATACGCGTGCGTTACGATATCTCTCTACGACGATTATATGAAGAGTTTCCGAAACGTTCCGCTGACAGTTCATAGTGCCGTAGGAACGCTTCTTTCCAGATCGCCATAGTCGTCAACCTCGTTCGGTTGCATATTATGGTAGATATCTTTGCTGCTACCTGTAAGAATATCGAAACATTGATAGCTCACTGGTTCACTCGGCCATCACATACTGTATCAAAACGTTGTCAATGAGTTTGTCCTTGTTATTGAACATGGGTATTGTGATCTGTATTAGTCGTCTATGTTCATATCGCCTACTTGTTGGTCTTGAACGTTCATTCAGGTCTTTACCCCTTCTGGACTCTGCTTTTATCCTCAGTTTATCTTTGGGTAACATATGTTTGCGTTCTCATGATTTTATTCGGTCTGCAGTCTGGCTAATTCGAGCTCTCGTTCGCGCTCCGCTGTTTGTCTGTCTTTGTCTCGTTCCTCTGCTTTCTGTCTTTATCTCGTTTGCCCTAAGCTGCCTGTCTGTCTTTCGTTCAGCTCAACATTTGTAGCTAACTAAACCCCGTCGTAACCCAGTTTGCTCTTACCAATCGACCTAAGTTCTTTGTCTGTTTGTCGCCATCTGGTATACTTGTCCGGTGACACAAGAATAAAGTCCTTTACCTCCACTTAAGTTTATTCTGCCCTTGTTGGAACGTAATTATCCTACTTCAAATATGGCCCTACTCAGTTAAACCAAACTCTCATTGCACAATCAAATAAACGGTCAGTACACAACTGGAATGTCTCCCCAAATTCTGCTTAACGCTTACACACTAAACAAGATGCAATTTACTACTATCAAGATCAATGATTTGGCTTCATACTTGTTACAGATTGATCCAGGAAGAGATATATTAGTATTCAAATAGTGGATAGATAATTTGTGATATTTTTTGTCATATGTGTAATGTGTACAACTTTCCGGGGAATGCAGCTATTTGATTCAGAATTAGATAGTTAAAGGATTTCTCTAAGTATGATACAATGAATTCACTGTTTATCAGAATTATATATATATATATATATATATATATATATATATATATATATATATATATATATATATATATATATATATATATATATATATACCGCCATTTATAACTAGGCGCCAATATTTGCGGTCAGCCTGACTTTAAGCTGTCCAACAACTGTTCTGGAGAATTTTAATTTCGATATTTTTGATACAGAAAATCAAAGTCAACCTTTCACTAGACTTGTCTGAGACGGTTAAATAAACGAAGGCTTAATTAAGAATCACTTCCTCTCCCGACATGTACCTTAGGAATCATTGCAGTATAGCGACTGATTGGTACAATCAAGTCTTTTATCAAGTCGTGTGCAAAGTTCACAATACTTGTATCCAGTAATGTGACTTTCAGCAAGATATTTTTTATTTCGCTGTGTTCCCGGTAGTTTCGTTGGATATCACCGCGACAGACATTAATTTAGACCTGAAAGACCTGACAAAAATGAATTTCCTTCCTTCATATCAAATACCGAGATTGCGGCTCGACCATAACGTGTTGCAACTCCAAGTTTGTTTGTGGTAAGACAACACACACACACGCACGCACGCACGCACACACACATACTGTAAGCCATGATTGTATTATAAAACTATTGTATTATTCATAAATTGACATGGCGTCATGAGGAAGATAAAATAAAGATGTAATGAAGGGGGGAAAAAAGATTGTTCTGTCAGTAACTTTTCCGCACAGGAAAGCCCAGGCTTTCTTTACGCGAATTACGATCACGATATCTATTATAGGTTATTACAATATGTGGTCTTAAACTAAGTAACATAAAGAGCAAAAACCAACAAGTTTCCTGAAATTCTATAATTGATTTATTTCCCCAAAATACAATGTACACATTAAAAAAGAAGTCAGATTTCGAAGCTCTTTAACTATTTTGTTATACTGTTTCTTTTGCTGATTTTTCTTCTCACCCAGTTTCCACTTAAGGTTTCTTTCTTTTATAACTTGCGGGTGTAGCTGTATGTTGGTAGTATGTAAAGTCGATCGAAGTCATCGACTCATCAGTATTTGTGCCGGAGATCCTATATCATCAACCGGTCTACTTCGATATTCCAATATCGATAGCTACTGATATTCTCCATCTTTCTTTGTCTTACTGAGAATTCGTTTGACAGTTTGAATGGTTCTTTCTGCTAAACCATTAGACTTGGGACTTGACGTAGTGTGTTTGAATCCACAGGTCTTTGCAAACTGTCCATATTCTTTTGAGGAGAACAGTAGTCCATTATCACTCATTACTTCTCGTGGTATTCCATATCTTGCAAAAACTGACTTTGTGTGTGCGATTACTATGTTTGCTTGTGTATTTTCTAACTTAACAACTTAAAAATATCTGGAGCAATAGTTTTTGTCAAGACATAGTTGTAATTAATCCACATAAATGAATCGGTTCCAACCATTTTTCTTGGTGCAGTAAGTTGTGTAGACAATACTGTTTTTTTTATATCTTTTCCGAGACAATACGTTAAGTAAAATCTGTACTTCTGCAGTCTTAAAAGCATTCTGTGAAGTCTAGGCCGTGCGGCAGGTAGAGGTTTCTTGAGGATTGCTTGCAGAGGTTTATAAATCAGATTCAACTTGTACTTGATGACCGTAAGTATATTGATAAATCTTTCAAGACCAAATAACACAACAAACAGTTCTTTCTCAATCTGTGCATACCTTGTTTCTGCATCTGTCAAAGACCTTGATGCAAATACAATGGGTTTACATGACTGCATTAACACTGCTCCAAGTACTGATTTTGATGCATCACAACTAATGATGACATGCTTCTTAACATCGAAATTCGTTGCTTAAAATCTGTTTGATCTCTTCAAATGTATGTTTCTGTGCAGTTTCCCCAAACAAATTCAGTGTCACTTTTCAAAAGTGCTTGGATTGGCTCAGTCACTGCAGACATATTTGGGATAGATTTCGCAAGGAAGTTGACTGTACCAAGTAATCTGTAAATTCCTTTCCTGTCCGTCGGAGCGGGCATTTCTGTGATTGCTATTACTTTTTCTGCATCACGTTTAATACCTGATGGTGTCAACATGTGTCCCACGTAGCACACTTATGTTAGCCGAGATTGGCATGTTTCCAAATTCAGTGTCAGATTTATTTCCTGGCATCTCTTTAAAGCATTTTTCAGTTTTCCATCATAATCTTCCTTCAACATACAGTTATCTTATTTATATCAGTCTCCACTCCGGGCAGGTCCTCAGAACACTGTCCCATGCGTTTCTGGAACACTTTTTGAGCAGTTTTAATAAGAAAAAATGCATTCTCAAGTAGCAATATCTACGAAATGGGGGTGTTAAAATATGTCAATAACTGGCATTCTTCATCCAGGGATATATTCCAGTAAGCAGGATTGGCATCTAGTTTGGAGAAAACCTTAGCTCCAGCCATCCTTGTGTTTGTATATTCACTTGTAGGAAGTTGATAATGCTCTCGTTGATAGCTTGATTCAATCTTCTCAGATCTAGATATATTCGTGGTTTTCCCGACTTGGTTTTATCAACAGCTACAAATGAACTGACCCATTCTGTTGGTTCATCTACTTTCCGTATTAAGTTTTTCAGTTCTATCTCTTCGTAAGTTGATTTAAGTGTTTCTCGTAAAGCTGTAGGAACATTCCTTGGTTGATTTGATAACATAGTTCACATTTTGGTTCATTGCAATATTGTAATTGTAATTGTAATTGTAATTGGTTCATTGCAATATTGTAATTTTGTTTCAGGCATCCTAGGCTTTTGAACACACTGGAAAAATTTCACGATATAATTGTCCTTATTCATGTGAACATTGCAAACAACTTGTCTTAATTTGCAAATCTTAATACGCTTTGAACCCACTTAATAGGCTGTTTTTCTTGTGACAAAATAATCCAGTTCTTGATTCATGCAGTTTAATTTGCATTTACCTATGGCAATTAGCTTGTCACCATAGTAACTTGTGAGACAGGTCTTAATTGGTTTTAATTTAACGTTATCAATGTTTATTGTTTAAAAATGTGGTTTGGAATGATGTTTACTTGCGAGTCAGAATCAATTTTAAATTTGACATCAGTACCATGAAGAGTCAAGAGTTACGTGACATTATGTATCACTGATTTAAGTGCTTGCCTTTGTCACTGTTCCTACAAAAGATCTTTCTTCCTCTTTACTTGAGTATTCTTGCATACCATGCACCCGTTTTGTCTTGCAGTATTTCTGCAATGATACTGTTTTCGTGACGCCTGTAGCAAGTTTTTCCATAAGCCGGACACCTACCTTTTGCATGCAATTTGCCACATTTACCATAGTCGAATAATCTGGAGTCTAATTTCATTTATAACATTTCCGTTTTCTTTGGTTGTGCCATTTTCTTTTTTTTCCCCCTTCATTATACAACATGAACTTCTAATGCAGCCGTTTCATTTCGCATACTTTGAATCTGCTTTTTGGATTCTTCGTCTGCTTTGCGGATAGTCAGTGCTTTTTGTAATGTTAGTTGATCTTCTAATAAAAGTCCTTCTTTTACTTTTTTCAGATCTCTAATCATTTCATCCTGTAGATTTTCAAATTTGCAGTTCTTGGCAAAATATTTAAGTTCAGTTACACACGGGTCAACATTTTCATTCTTTTGTTGGAGTGTAATAAATATTTTTTTCTCGTTTGAGAGGAAAAGCCGAAATTGTTCCAATTGTGACTTTATCTCTCTCATTGGCAATAGTATGTTAATGAAAATAGTCCAGTGGAGACAGATGTTTTTCGTTTTGCTGGACAGAAAAGTCCAGATAACAGGGGACCAGTCTATATCGTTTCGGGCTGTATTTAGGTCTCACTGGATAGCTTCGCATTTTGACACCTCCCTAATATTTAAGGTAGAAGGCATGGGCCTAATTATCACCATCCTATCATTTTTCATTTCACAAATAAGCTAAATCTGTAATGTGGATTAGATTTACTTTGAGTTAGTCTTGAAAACTGGTTGACTTGTTGGAGTCTGCCTTTCACAGTTAGACTAGCACTGGAGATCAAATGCGTAACATTGGCTTCAAATGAGCCGCGAACTTGGCTTGCGTATTTACATGTATCTGCTAGAGAGGTAAATATCTAAAAATCTAGATGGTTGAGGGGTGATCAAAAGTATGTTAATTTGTTACAGTACTAGTGATCTGTATTCATGTATAAGGCACATACTGATTCTTTGAGCTCTTTTGTCACAGCAAAATATTAAAAATACCCTTTTCTGTAAAAAAAATGAGTGTAAAATAGAGGGGTTGGGGGCAGTGTTGATTCAGTATAAAAGCCACTAGTTGCATGAGGAATTAACTTTAATTACTCAGTCAGAATCTTACAAGCATAATTTCAACAAAAATCCTTAGTTCATTTTTATTTGTTTCTTTAATGTAATATTATTATCATTTCTCTGCTATAGGTCATTGTCGGACAAAAATTTGCCAAAACAACTGTCCAGTGAGACCTTATTCCGACTATAGTGGCGCTCTATAGTTTCGTATTTTTAAAGAAAATGAAGTTATCGAGCTTTCCTCGCTCATTATACAGACTATATAAAATATATCTTGTATATTTTAGGTATTGCTCCAAGAACCAAGAATTCTCTTTGTTCTCTTTATTCTGTGTGTGATTGATGGGTGTAATATGGGTTATCAAGTATAGAGCTTGGCCTTACTCCAGATCTGTATCTTTCATAAAAGGTGCTAGCTCCATTTGGTCATTTCACTTCTAAAACCAATTGTATATTTCTTTTAAAGAGCACATAACGTCTTTTTATCATTTGATGTGTTTTGTAATTCATTCATTGCACTTCAGAAGTTGGTATTGTCTAGTCTGGCAAATTTAGTTATCCCTTTTTTAATATCTGATAAAGATAGTGTACTTAATACAAATTCAGGCTGATCTTTGGAGCACAAGGGAGCCGTCATTTTAGGTAGCAGTATGCTTAGACAGTTTATAATTTCCAAAAGTACTATATCCAAAGAAATGTCAGCCACATTTCATTAAAGTATTTTAGAGGTATGACAATATTCGCTCCGCTGCCCATGTTTTAAATGCAAACAACTTCACCGTGCATACGTTACTTTCTAAAAAGTACATATTAACTGGTGGCATAAAGCGTATCGGGTTCTCGGTTTCACTTTTACAATCTAAACAAAATCAAGGACGTGGCATCAATCCTGTCTGGTTTTCGGCTTCTTTGATAATTTATATATAAAATATACGATGTTCACAGTACAAGACAAGGTCAGTTCTTGTTGTACATGTTGGCAGGTGGAAACAGATGATCCCAAATGCTACGCCGAAAACATCGCTTGCTGCTTTTTATCTGCGGTATATGGATCACAGGAATTATTTATTTTATTTACAGGAGTGGTTCAGATGAGGTGAGTTCAAGATAATCGAAATCATTACTTTTGTTTCGTTTTATAGCAAGCCCAAAGTTTCACTTGAAGGTCTGCTACTACCTATTGAGGTTGATAAGGTATCTGATACAACTTAACATTTTTAGACTAAGATATAAGCTAGTGCATCTGTTAACTTATCTTAGTGTGCTTGGATTGAGTCAACTATTAAAAATTAAATACTTTTTAAGAGTGACAGAAGGAGAGAGAGAGAGCTTAATTCACCTAAGCAATGAAAAGTGGGACCCTGTGGCCCATTTTATAGTAAAAGTCGTGCAGGTAGTGTATAGTATTAGTAGGTTCCTATGATATCGTGGGTTCTATGGTGTCGTTGTATTCGGATTTGTATGTGTTCAGTTCCGACTATTACAGTAACGAGTTTTATTCGAATTTCATTATGCATACCTTTAAATAGCGATTATTCACTTTATATGGATCATCATACATTCATATTCCTTTGGAAGGTTATTATTTAAACCTCGGGAAGAACTACCGACCCACGAGAAGGTACTGGCAGGCTTTCTCACGTACCCACGTTAGCTGAGCCATGGGTATTTTTGAACAAGGGTAACATAATGGTGTGTTTCAATACAAACGAGATTGAACGTTGCATGCTTTGATGTCACAAAAGTTATGTGTTGATAAAACATTTGCCAGTGTTGTGATGGTTGGACCAGACATACTCTTTTCTTGACCTAGTTTACTACCTGACCATCTTTGTAAAAATTGATCAAAAATGTTTTAACTGGAATGTGATATTTAAGCTGCAGAGTTCAATCATCAGGATTTATTTAGACCTATAGTTAAACTATCATCATCATCATCATCATCATAATCAGTCTCTTGACCTAGCGTGGTCGTTGAGTCATTGTACTGCTGAACATCTGACCAGTTCCCTCTACTTGTCTCGATCAGGTGCCAATGCCTTTGTTTCCGCAAAACTTTTCCTGGTCCATTCTGTGATGTCAGTCCACTTTTTTTTCAGTCTACCTCTCCTTCTGCCACCTTGGACACTGCCCTGCAGTACTATTGTGGGTAAACTGTTGGCTCTAGTGACATGGCTATACCATTTCAGCTTTCTCTTTTTGACAGTGGTGTGGAGGTTTTCATATAGTTAAACTATATTATTGTACAATGCTAGAAGGACACTATTTAATTTGAGTTAATGTGCGTACATGGCCGCATAAAAATGTACTTTAGGTCACAAAGCACCATAACCGAGAAACAACGTTGCAAATACCTTTACCAGGTTCTTGCTTTTGTGAAGAAATTTAAACACATACATTAGGGTAAGCAATAGCATCGTTAATTTATAAATTTCTGCAATAAATATCTAGTTATCCAACATTATATGCCTTGAATCAATTACCAGCAGTTTTTTTAAAACAGTTTTCTTGTCCACTAAACTATGAAAATTAATTTCTTAAAATTTTTTCTCTGGACTGAAAATGCGACGGGCTGAAACTTTATGGCAGCGATGAATTTAAATCAGGGCTGGTGCTTCCACTAGGCGAACTAGACAATCGCCTAGGGCGCTGGGCTAAGGGTTTATTTCATGATGGGCGGGTGGGGGAGGGCGTGAGTGGAAGGGGGCGCAGATATCTGCCAAAATGCCTTGCATTGGCACTGATTTAAATTGTAAATTAAGTATGTTTCATTGATCAGAAAATGTAGTCATTGCTTTTGTCACAGTGAATCAGTAATGCATCTACAGTTAGATTTGAATGACAAGTCACATAACCATGTTAAGGAGTATGTTTGATGGCTAACAATTAAAAGGCACATAATAGCAGTTGAATAATGAAAGGGGTATTTACATTGTCAGATGATACACATGAACATGTTTTTGACCTTGTATTATTAAGTAAATTTCTACTAAATTTATGTGGTTAGTTAACTGGTTTTTACATACATGCATATCATCTTGTATAATGAACCCTACACCCCAACATTCTCTAGGGATTCCCTTTGACCAGGATTTTGAACTGTGATTTTTATCTGAATCAGAAAAGGCAGTGTGCATTCTGCCCTATGTGTTAGTACCTTGGCCATTCTTGCTCTGAGTTCCAGAATATAAATCCACATAACCCAGTAGTTAATTAGCCTTATTCTCATGAGAAGCAAGTCACATAAGACTGTCAGATAATTGTTGTCATTGCAAGCTTCTATTGTTTTTAAGAAGAAAAACTGATATATAATCAGAATTTCTGATGGTCATTGTTCAAGAAGTTCCTATGGCTGTGTACCATAGATCTGAAAGCTAATAAACCATCTTGTATGTGCCATGGTAAATTCAAACCATACCACAAATCAGGCACTTACTGCTGCAAAGAAAAGCTGTGCCAAATTTTAAAATATATGCAAATTGTAGTTATCAGTTTTTTGCCCATACACAAGTTTTGTGAGAATATTTACCTAAAAAGCAATTTTTTCTTCTCATTATTATTATTATTATTATTATTATTATTATTATTATTATTATTATTGTCCATTATCATGCCATACCATTCTCTTGACATCTTTCATTTAGAATCTCTATTCATATCTCAGATATAAAAGAGCAATTTGTGTAGGTAGCATTAATTTGTCCTCATGCTGTGTTTCTGTCCTTTCTTCACAAGCTGAATTAGAATAAAACATTGTGGTTTTATCATGGAACATACAGATATCCCAAAAATTTCTTAGATATTATGTTTAGCGTTTGTTTGGTGTAAATAAGCTGCCTATTGTCTGGACAAAAGAGTTTGATGAGCTCACAGTTTTTGTGTCAATTTATTGTTACGACTCTAATTTTAAACAAAGTAACAGTAAAGAGCTAAAACCTACATGTTTGTAAAATTCATCAAATTTACCTTGGATACAAAGTGAAACTTCCAGTGGTATTCCAAATAAATTCCAGTCTTGCATGTGTTGATGTGTATGTAATCTTGAATGTGGTTATGTACCAATGGCCTGGAGTCTTATGATAAACTGACGTCTTTTGATATATGATAATAATTTGATCCATAAATGTCCGTGTCCAAATTCATTATAATTCCAAATTAAGATTCTGTCTTAGATTATTATTGATGAGCATTTTTCATTTCTAGTAAATTGTAATTTTAATAAATAATTTTAAAAAAAAAACCAAATGAAAAAGTAACACATCAATAAGACTGATTCTGCTTCAGGATGTTCAGAAAAAAATGTGTAATTTCTCAAGTACACAGCAATATTTAAAAAGATAAGACACAAAAATAGAACAAGAATGTAGGTCAAAGGTTCATTTCTAGAACATTTTAATTTGTCAACAAGATACAGTCTGTTACTAAAATTATACTAAAGAACGTGGCACACATCAGATTTACCAGGTTTTTCAATATGGGAAATTCCTGTTGTCTTAGACTTTGATTCTATAAAATGCTATTGTAATATAATATTGTTTATTGGATTTGATATCGTCCAGAAATTCAGTTCAGTTCTGTTTGATTTTTATATCTTTATTTTGGGGGCCCCGAGTGGTCTAAAGTGTTACGGATCACTGCCATCTCACATCTTTCTGCGTGGGTTCGAGTCTCAGATTCGACTAATGTGGGTATGTGAGAAAGCTTGATGGTAGCTTCTCATTGGTTGGGGATTTCTTTCCGGGGGTTTTCCCCGGGTTCTTCCTCCACCTTTAATACTGGCTGCCATGTATAACCTATCGTGTGCAGGAAAATGGCGTTAAACACTACAACAACAACATATCTTTATTTTATTGATAAACACCTACAAGTAATAATAGAAACACTGTATCTAGTATCTGACCTTGATTCAAGACCAGTTATTGTTTGGGTAAACAACTTTTTTTTTAAAACTTAAAATTCTTTCTTAAAGTAAGAATTGTTAAGTTAAGTCAAGGCCATAACCTCAATGACATGATATTTATCATGTAACAAAGTTCATCTCCTTCTGGACAGATGATCTCTTGACCCCCATTCAGGAATCTCCATTACGGATCACTGCCAACTCACCTCTGCATGGGTTTGAGTCTCAGATTCGGCCAATGTGGGTATGGCTGCCTATCTTATGCTGAAAAAAGGTGTTAAACCCTACTACAACATCAACAACAACACTTTAAAGTTTAAGTTGTTTTATGTTGTGTCCAATTTGGGCTAATTATTTTATTTTGTACAAATTATTTGAATTCAAGTTACAGGTCATCCATGATTTCACAATTCAAGTGATTCTTTTCCCTGAAAATACATAAGTGCTCCTACAAAATTCTTGGATAAAAACATTTATTGGAAGTTATACTGAATTAAAAACTGGAATAATATTTTCTGTGATTCAACCAGAAAAGTTTGACATAACAGCACTTTGCAGGTTACAGCAGATATTATCATCTTCCATTTTGGATTTCATCTGGATTCAAATTCAGTTTCATTCAGGACTTTTTATTACTAGGTCTGCAATTTTTTAATTCTTGGATTTGATTCATAAAACCATAAGTTCTGTTTCTCATTTTAAACTTGAGATTCTAGGGAAATAAATTAGTTATTTGTTAAATTTTACAAAGTCTTCACTCTTTTCTGTTACTTTTCGTAAGATCCTAGACTTGTTACTATATATATATATATATACACATATCATATTTATAAACCTGTGCAAGAACATACTGGTAATTGAGTGCAAGAACATACTGGTAATTGATATTAATAGTAAAGTTCTTCTACCAATAAGAACTATTCCTTAGGTGATTATCGGAGGGAAATTGTATCCTGCATTTTTTCTTCTGTGAACAAGACTTTGAAGAAAGCAGGTATTTTATGTTATGACTAGTTGCTGCTGTTCTATCTTCAAAATTACTTGAATAATCCCAACACATACTTTGTTGATATATTATTTAACTGGTATCATGAGGAGGAGGATTAATTCTGTTTTCAATATCTCGTCATTAGTATTCAGCCAGTCATAAATATCAGTGTTTTTTTAATTCAGATTCTTGACTGATGATCAATAAAATCCTTCTAAATGTCTATCTTCTTTATATGATGACATATGTATCATAAACAGCATGGTATTATTTGTGGGGATTTTGTAAGGATGTCAGTACTTTAAGTCACAACAGGTATATTGCTTTTTTTTAAAAATTGTTATTCGTCCATTTTCTTGCTGTCAAGAACTTGCCTTTTGTGGTCAGAGAAAGAAATCTCCAGATTTGTTCGCAAATTATATCCAAATTATTTTGAGATGTTCTGTGATTATAGCCCAGGGACTTTTAGTGAAACAGAAGAGATTATATATTAGGTGCATAATACGTGTAACAAGTGGGAAGGTATTTTGATCTTAAGATGCCATTAGATTTTAAAATACAATCATACTGTCTTAATTTTCCAGTTATGAATCTTCTTTAACCTTTGAGGAAATGTTGAGGATGTCCTCAAATTAAGGGAACTGCTAATCTTTTTTTTAAAGATAAAAACAATTGCCACATGTTTACTGGTAGTTTAAGTTAAAAGGTGGTTTTGCATCCTTTCCTCTGTTACTTTACTGCTGACAAAAATCAGAACTCTTGATAAGAATTTAATTAATTTGGGTATTTTGCACTCTGATTTGAATGTAAATGTTGACCAATCCAGTAGCCTGGTGGTTAGAGAGTCCGTCTTGGATGTGGGAGGTCATGGGTTCGATCTCCGGCTGAGCCATACCAAAGACTTACAGAAAAGGTACTAACAGCTGCCACACTTAGTTCTCAGCATTAAGAGGTTAGTGTTATGACTGGTTGGCCTGGTGTCAGGATAATGTGACTGAGTGGGACATCATGCTACATGTATGTCATGATGCTCCAGTGCTAGGCATCTCATAAACTGCCACACTGCAGACCTCGTAGCGATGCAACCAACAAATTGCTAAAGCCACATTAAAAATCCAAAACACACACTAATTGTTTATTTTGAAATTTGATATGTTAATTTTTTTTTACACCACTAGTAATATTCAATATCAGACCGAGTAAATAATCAAGATACATGTACATGTACTAATTTTAGAAAGCATGAAATATGTTTGCGATGATTCTGAATCATCAAGTAATGTTTTAAATATGCATGAAAGATGTGGAACTTGATCAGTAGTATGCTTGATATTGATCAATTGCACCAAAATATAACATGAACTATATTAATCACATGATCTTTATGCCGGGGACAAAGCTTACATTTGTTAGGCTTAGTTCCGATATACAGAAAATTCCCTTATGTGTTTTTAGCCAATTTGCTTGTTGTCAAAAGTATCATAAAGCATGATTATGTAAAATCTCGGTTTGAAGATCAATTTAAAGACTTTTAGTGGAACCTGACCCTGCTCTGTCACTGCTGAGAACTGGCTTTGTTTTTCTTAGAGGATTTTAATTTAGCACATACATCTTATCATACATATATCTGTATGGAGAGCTGTTCATATACTTAAGCAGTTTGAAATCCTGTTGTTCCCCATCTACTCAGATGTGTAATATTTTAAGTTCTCATCTTGACAAATGTTTTGAGATCAGTCTTAGTTCATAGGTCAACTAGGGTCACAATGAGGAATGGGCTTTCTTGGTCTTCTCCAGTTATCAACACTTGTCTGACTTCCTTCCACACAGCATTGCAAATTTTTCCTAGCTGTAACTCAGTAAATTGTTAGGTCAGGGTCATTGAAATTAGCAATAAGTGCCTAGTTTGTTTTAAATAGTTTGTGTGAAACCAATTAAGTCCTGTTTGAAACATTTAATGATGCTGACCTGAAAATTTATCAGATAGGATAAATATTCCTCATGCTGTGAGGATCAACAAACTATACTTGAATATCAGGTTTCAGGTTTTGATGTTCCAGTAGACCTTTTTGTGGGCATTTTTGGGAGATGATGATGTTACATAAAATTAAACAGGAATAACTGCTTTATTTACTCTTTGATAAATGTGTGCTGAAAGGGGTATGTTAAAGTTTTCCTTTCACCAGACTACACAGCTAGAAACTGGGGCAGTATGTCATTTTGATTAAAGAAGCCACAAATGCTAGTCAAATCACCCTCCTCTAGCATCCAGGTACAGTCTTGTGGACCCCTTCCCCCCCAGCAGTTTATATTGTACACTTTGAAAATTTCAGGTTTGAGAAACCTTCCTTACTGACATAAGATTTATGACCATGGTGTGAAATATACTTTGATTAGCTATGCAGTTGCTTACTTGGTATCTTCTTGTCAATATCAAGGCGCATTCCCATTGCCATGGCACGAAAAAGGTTTTGGTGTGGTGTTGAACATCAGTCTTTGGTAGTAGTCTTCTTCAAAAAATATTGTGAATGTACATATCTGGAAAATTGCATGTTGCATTTTTCAGTTGTGTGTGTGCGTGTGTAAAATTCATTTTATTTTTGCTTACCCATTACATTCAAGTTTGGGCTTAGGGATAAAAATGAAGGATTGAAGCTTGTTTCTTACACCAAGTGGTAAATAACTACTAATTATAAACTACTTGCTAATACTAATTGGGACTGATTCTCTTACATCCTCACTTTCATGGGGTACTTAATTTTAAGTTCTACGCCAAGAATCTGTATTGCTCAGTGTGAGGTTCAGAAAGAGCTTCAGGTATATAATTTACCAGATAATGGGTTCACATATTTTCTAATTGAGAGAGCCTGTCATTCCAAATTACTTAAGAAGCAAACCCCTCTCTGTTGATGGATGGAAGGAGAATCATAGAGAGCAGCTTTGCTTGATATGATTTAGAGAAAAGAAATGTCATGTAACAAAAAGAGGGTTGTTGATATGGGGTTATGTGTGTGTGTGTGTGTGTGTGTGTGTGTGTGTGTGTCAGGGGTTGGCAACCTATGGCACACATGCTAAGAGTTTGTGTGTGGCACACAATGGGCATCCAAAAATCTTGAGTTCATTTTATAATTAATCCAGAAAAAAAGTAGCATGCTGTGTGAAATAGGATGCCACCCTGATGTGTGTGTGGGGGGTGGGGTGGGGTGGGGAAATCATTGGACATAGTGATGATATTTCTGCCACTTGCAGAATGCTCCAACTGCATTTGAATTAAATCTTTTTTTTAAATACATTTAACTATTTAACTTTACAACTGTAAAGCCCTGCAATTTCAAAACCCTTATCTGACAAAGCATGCACCAGATAGAGAACAAAAATCATTCATATGACAGGTGTGGGACTTCTTCATGCAACATAGCCTTATGTACATGCTTAGAAGATTTGTCAAAGTGTAAACTGCATAGAACCAGATCTGCCATTACATCATCCACCAGAAGATGTTGGTCTGTGCAGTTTGTTTGGAGTAATCAAAAAAGCATAGACCCTGATCTGCAGGTTCATTATGCTATGGCCGATCCAGATCTTTGTTCTTTGCAGTTTTACTTGACATTATAATTGAGTATATACTGCAGAGCTATAGTGATATCACCAATACTGTTTTGAATACTGTCAAGCATCCAATAGAATCCCCATTTTAAATTGTTGTTTGACATAAATACAGAGGAGGTTTTCTTTCATATAAATAATGTTGCAGATAACAATAGCTAGGAAAGTAAAGATCAATCAAATAAAGTTTTCTTCATTGATTTTTTGATAGTAAAACAGTCAGAAGAGATTGACAGTGTAAATCGCTTAAAATGGTTTTTTGATAGACACAATACTATTTTTTTTGCTAAAGTTATCCTAAATCCTAAACATTTACATATATAAACCATCATAAAGAAGAGGAAGAGAGATGATAGGGATGAAAATCCAAAAGTTGACGACAAGTTTCAAGAGCATTTGGGCTAACACAAGACATGGCTTTTTGCAACAGAAAAAATGTATACAGCTAAAAACAGTTGCTGGAAACATCATCATGCTTAGTCAGGTTCCCTGCTTAGTATGCTCCTTGCATTGCACTCCGCTATACTAACCAACTAATAACATAGCGGAATGCAACACAAGAAGCAGGGAACCAGACTACATCATGCTAGTTCTAGTTGGTTCTAGATAAAAATGGTGCTGATCAGACATCCAATATGGCCACCACTCCTGAGCATGCAGTAATATCATCATGGGATTTTCACTGGAAGATTTCTTATGATGTGTATTTGGTCCTTAATACAGACTCCATGGACATTTAATGGCCAACACTGTGGCATTCTTGAAAATTCTCTTTCTGAATTGGTGTTCATATGAACATGATGGTCTCACAAAAAGTCATTTTATGATGTCTGATTGGCACTTTGTAATTAAATGATAATGGTGTAAATCAGATATGCATTTTTTCCACCATACTTTATCTTTAAATCCTTGTTATTGTAAAAATGTTGCTGATATAGCCATCACAGTAAACATGTTAGAAATCTGTCTTGAAATCTCCTGAATGGACGGTCATATCATTATGTCGCTGTCACCATGTGTTTGAATGGTGTCCAGTTTGACTTAAATGAAAATGGTGCTGATTTTACATCCAGTATGGCTGACATAGTGAAAAGTGACAGTCTTGTTGCTCAAGAATATTAGAGATGGTTTAAACACTAAGCCATTAAAAAGGAATAGTCATATCTTGAATTTCTGATTTTTTTTTAAAAGGAAGTAGACTATGTCCAATTGATTGGACTTTAATTGAATTTTCTTGTACGTTTACATTTTTTTAAATTATTTGTTTCAATCTGATGTTTTCTATCATTGTTCATAATATGGTATGGCACAGTAAATAACATCAATGTTCAATGCCTGTCATTTCATTTTATTCCCTTCATGAGTATAAATTTTCAAAAAACCTACATATGTTCACTAACTTGTACTCATAATCTCACACTGCTTCTCCCATTTTTTATATTAGATGTTTATTTCATTGTTAATATATATCATGTCATGAAAAGTATGATCAGATGTTAATATCCACCTTTCATGTTCTCTAAAAACAACATAGAGCAGGGTCTATGTTATTCATTCTTCTGTTCAGGCCTAGATATACATACACATTATAAGATGGCAGAACTCTGTCATGGTGGTTTGCATTTGGACTGGTTTGAATAAGCAAGTATAGACAGTGTTAAATTTTGTCACAAATTATTTGGCACCATCAATACATGTAGATGGAAATCCGAACTATATTTTGCCAAAATTGTAATACAAAGATTAAAATAAGTGAAAATACAATTTACATTTGTTAATTACTGGTGGAGGGTTGTCACTGGTGATAGAAAAAAGGATTTGGCAGGTTTTTTACTTAGGAACGTTTATGACAGTGATGGATACATGTTAGATACAGTTGTATTACCCCATACTATACATCTCATGTGACATGTTAATCAATTATATCACCCCATATTATACATCTCATGTGACATGTTAGTCAATTATATCACCCCATACTATACATCTCATGTGACATGTTAGTCAATTATATTACCCCATATTATACATATCATGTGACATGTTAGTCAATTATATTACCCCATATTATACATCTCATGTGACATGTTAGTCAAGTAATGTCTAACAATGAAATATTGTTGGAAATAAATAACTGTTAAGTATCCCATGTAGTGATCCAATCACAGATAATATTAATACTTTTAGGCATTCATTGGAATTGAATATGTTTTTCGAGACATGGGATCTAGGGAACTTTACATCCATGCATAGACTTTGACCTAGTAAATGTATGTGGACCCAGACACAATGCTTATAATGTACTAGATATCAAGACAAAATCATCAGGGAAATAATAATGGTAGCAGCTATGCTATGGTATCAAATCTCGCAGTATTGTATTTGTATCTCAGTCCTTCAGTTTTAGGTTTAAACACACAATTTTGCAAAATTGGATCCTGGTTTCTTGGTTTGTTTAGCTTCCTTCCATGTTTTGAATATATTTACCACCTTAAGTAAAGTACTACAGAGAGCTCATAGTTTATTTTAGAGGTGGATCCAATCACTTTTAAGAAATAAAATGGATTAGAACAATCTTTGTTATCCCCATGCTTTAGTGGGAGGGTGAATATTGTGGTACCTTCCATTTCAGGGACACTTGTTTTTACTAAGCTCTGTAACTGGAGTCATAGCAGTAGAACACATGTATATAAATCAAGGAATTTGTTTCATACCATGTTGGCTCAGTCCACAACAGAGGGTGTTGGGGTGGGGCAGAGTAAACAAAAACATTGATTAGTACCGTACTAGAAACGTTTTCAGATGGTTACTTGTCCTGCTAGACAAATGACTTGGAACTTATCTGAATCAGTTTTACTCATCCTATGCTGTACATAATACAGAATCTGTTTAAATTGTCACTTGTCCAATTGTATGAACATGGTGAGCATCTTTTAAACAAAGCAAAAGCCATTAACTGTTTTGTTGCTTTCACTGAATGATCCAAAAGATCAGCTTTCTAGCACAATAGGGTTGTTCTCTGAAGCAGAAATTACTATGAGGAAACCAATACAGTGTTAATATGGAGCACGTGTGACCTGTTCAGTCAGTCAGAATTCAGAATAATTTTTGTGAAGTACTGCCAGTAATACAGTAGAAATATAAATAAATCATGTGTCATGATAAATGATGTGCCCAGATCCTAAAGGTTGCCAGAATTATAGATACACTGTTTTTTCTTACTTACTTTTTTTTTGTTTTTTTAGTACAGTAGAACACAAAATATCTAGACCCATCCAAAGGAAGTGAATCCAATCAATTTTGTTCTTAGATTTTCAGGGGACATTGAATGTTCATACAGCTGGATGATTATCATTGTACTGTACTGTACATTGGAAAAGACATTTTGCTGTACTGTACATTGGAAATGGCATTTTGCTATACTGTACATTTGAAATGGCATTGTACTGTACAGTACACTTGAAATCATGGATAGCTCTTGGAAAGAATACCAGTAATTGTGACTATTCAGGTTATATGGGAATGAACCAAACAAACCAAAGCAGCATCTGGCTGGATATGAGTTGATTGGTGGACTGCTCATATACATGTATACATGGATGCATTAATGATAATTTTCTTTAGAAATTTAATTCCATTTGAGAGGAACGGGATAAAATGAATTAAAAGCAAGTGAATCAATGTTTTAATCAACTCTTGAGGTTTTCAAATGGTCTTGTGGTGCATGACGAAGGAATTTGTACAACTTCCCTGGGATAGATATGGCATCGCTATCTATTTTGCACCTAATGTACAGATAATGGTGGGATTGGTGTTCAGGACATGGCACCTTTTTACAGGTAATATAATCTTATCAAGAAATTCTCTGTTACCAGGGACATGTATTGATAAAGTAGTCCTTTTGGCCTTTTCATTTTATAACTGTGATTCTGACGGCATCACAAAAATCTCCCTTTATACCCAAACAATGAAAGAGAAAAAACATTGTTGATAAAGAACTTTTGTGTATAATCCCCAGATAAAAGCATTTTAGAGACCTATATTTTAAATGATAGAACCATGGTCGTTTCATATATTTTGTATTATGAATATGCTGGGATACTTGATGCAATAAATGTATGGGGACATGGATCTGGCGAAATTTTACCAACATGCAGATTGCCATCACTATATTGAGTGTAATGAGGAAATTTGACTGAAAACACAAATTTATATCAATTAACATATTTACTTTATATAAAGTGTAATTAGCTCTGACTATAATAGACCAATAGACATGGACTTCATTAAACTCTTGAGACTGAGATTTCTATTGAAACAATTGCAAGAAACTTAAATTTAGTAACAACACTTAATATTGGCTGATGAATTCTGGAGTTTTAAAACCTTTGGGCCTGCCATACAAATTTTACATCAAGAGCTGATACAGGTACTGCCCTTTTGAAATCAAGTAGTCTAAACTATTAGTTTGTGACATGAGAAAATGGTTTATGCAGCATTACTTTGTTGTGCATTCTTGGATTTAAATGCAGCTTGAAATTGATGAAGCCTTAGCTTAGTTTAATTTCCGGAGTTCCACATTATCATTTCAGATATACATGGTCCCAGATTACACGTCCTTCATCTGTGGATTGCACATCATACCTTTGCCAGGATTGATTGGTTTGATAAGTTTGCTTTAAATCTTGACGAGACTTGCAAAAGAGCAAGGATCTTATTTTGTGACGTAATGCAAATGAGTTATGTCCATGGTTTTGGCCCACTTTGCTGCTGATTGTTAGGTTGCATGCTAATTTCCTTTGTAACTTTATAGTGGGTAGATTTTGAACAAATTTGATTTTCAGCATTCATGGTCATGGCTTAGATGCAATTTCTCTCCCATTTTGCTAACTTTGTTTTCCAGCAAATTTTAAAGAGCTTGCAATGCATCTAGACTAATATCTCAAACTGACTACTCTTCGCTTTTTGTATATAGAATTAAAATTAATCTTCGGCACTGATGTGGACATAATTCCACTTGGGGAGTTGGAATTCATATGCAAGAACAAAGCATTGCTGTTTCAGCTGATGAAATTTTAAACCTTCCACTTAAATTTCTTCATTCCTCATGTTTTCCATTTGAATAACATTGATTCTGCTAATCTTGCTTTTAACAGCTTCAGGAAATGATATAAGAGTCACTGACAAGAGACATGTACAGTTGCCTGACATTAAAACAATTTCAAACAGATAGGGACATATGCATGTTTCTACACCATTGACTTGAATATTTTGAGTTTTATTCTTTTAGCATAGTGAAAACATATTAATATCTTGTCTTTTTTTTACAGGCTTCTCATAATGCATTGTTGCAAGCAAAACAAAGAGAAGCTGGTGGAATTAATAACAAAGGAAATCAAGAATCAGGCAAAGATGTTATAGAACCACCTTTTCCTACCCCTGTCCCACCAAAAATTAAAATACCCGACCTAAATTTAAAATCTCAAGAGCTTCCAAAGAAACAGCGTCCTAATGATGATGACAATGAAAATAATGATGTTCCATGGAGGGAATTCGATGAAAGAGCATACATAGACAAAAATCGAATCAAACCAGGAGAGGACTCATATGCTCGCAATAAATTCAATCAGCATGCAAGTGATAATACAAAATCCAACCGAGATGTTCCAGACACTAGACATCCACAGTAAGTAGATCAACTAATCTGTCATTAATCTGTCTTTACTATCTAATGTTCCAGAAACCTTTATTTCAAATTTTTTAACAATTTTCAGTGGGATATAAAAATTTTGGATACCAAGTATATGAAACTGATGGAATTCAGATTTGAACATAATTTGAAAGGGACCCAAGTGGCAGAGTGGTCTAATGCACTATACTTTACAAATTACTGACATCTCACTTCTGTCCAAATGGGTTCAGGTCATCGGTTCAGCCAGTGAGGGTATGTGAGAAAACATGGCAGTAGCTTCCAGTCAGTTGGTGGTTCTTGTTGGGCCTCTTCCAGGTTCTTCCTCTTCCAGATATAATTGCCACCATGTATAGCCTATCTTGTGCTGAAATGGCATTAAACCCACAAAACAAAGAAAGAATAAACTGAAAAAGTTTATTTCTCTGAGGGATCACCATGTTCTTGTCTTGTCTTAACAATATCCAACCATGAACTTATTTGCAGACGGGTCCAATTTTCTTTTATTTTCAACACATTATGAATTAAGAATTCAACTATAGTGCCTTTGTCTTGTCAAGGCCTTCCAATGTTCAGGCCTGAGGCCCAGTCATTCAGTTACTATTGCCATTGCTTTGACATGATCACTCTTATTGCAAAAAGATAAATCAGAAACGTGCATCAAAAATAACTAGAACTTGGTGTACACTCATCTCACAGTGGTTATATATCAACACAAACCAAAAAAAAAAAAAAAATAAATGTTGGAACTTGCAGCCTGTATTGTGTACTTGTTCTTTATTTGCAAGCAAGGTCACAATGCAGCTGAGTTTACCTAGCACACTTCTGACCAGCATTGAATTTGCTGCCCATAATAGAGATTAATTTTCCAGACAGGATATTCAGGAAAAGTTATAAGTTTCATTTGCTCACAAATTATCCAGGCAGCAAGAACAGTTACTATTCTATCATCTCCCAATGGTGTTCACCTCAGATCTCCAAAAATGTGTGCTTCCTATTGCACTAGTTTTAAAATTAAATCATGTAGGTGTTTTTTTTAACAAACTTTATAGATATTATAATGATTAGTATATATAATGTATTAAGCACTTCAAAGTACTGGGCAAAACCATATGAATTAAATGCACAAATCATTTTGAGGATTTAACAATCAGTTAGATATATTTAAAAAAATCTTCTTTTAAACCATTGGTGGAAAAAGTGCTATGGTTGATAATGAAGAACATGGATGTTTTGCTAATCAGAAACGCACTGTGTTGCCTTAGAGTCTCGTAATGTGCGTTGGCGCATTTGGCTGTTATGTGTCATTTGTCCAAAAATACTTACTGTTCTAAACTTCTTCTAAGAACCACCAGACCAATATTGACCAAATCAGACACAACACATCCTCATATCATATGAAGGTCTTCACATTAACAACCACCAGACCAATATTCACCAAATCAGACACATCCTCATATCATATGAAGGCCTTCACATTTATACAAATAGTGCTGATCAACCACCAAATATAGCTACCATTACTAAAGTTAATAAAAACCTTTTAAAAGACTTTTATCAGAAAATACTTTTTACAAATTTGAAAAAAAAGCATAAATTTTTAAATATTATGCTGATCTGTTTTTTAAGGTATGGCCGCTGTTGCTAAAAAAAAAGTATACTATCAGAAAAAATAGATAAACAATTGAACAACTGTCATTAAGCTCTTTATAATTTGTACAAATGATAATGAACAACTGTTATTAAGAATAGAAAAAAACATTTAAGCAACATCTATAAAACCAGCAGCTTATTTTGGTCAGATTTGATGAGAAACATCTTGGCATTGAGTGCTTTAAATTTGATGAGAAACATCTTGGCATTGAGTGCTTTCAGTTTGATGAGAAACATCTTGGCATTGAGTGCTTTCAATTTGATGAGAAACATCTTGGCATTGAGTGCTTTAAATTTGATGAGAGACATCTTGGCATTGAGTGCTTTAAATTTGATGAGAAACATCTTGGCATTGAGTGCTTTAAATTTGATGAGAAACATCTTGGCATCGAGTGCTTTAAATTTGATGAGAAACATCTTGGCTTTGAATGCTTTAAATTTGATGAGAAACATCTTGGCATCGAGTGCTTTAAATTTGATGAGAAACATCTTGGCATCAAGTGCTTTAAATTTGATGAGAAACATCTTGGCATTGAGTGCTTTAAATTTGATGAGAAACATCTTGGCATTGAGTGCTTTAAATTTGATGAGAAACATCTTGGCATTGAGTGCTTTAAATCAGTACAGTTGGTTCTATTATCAACTATAGCTGCCATTGTTAAAAATATAAAAACCTTTAAATAACTTTTTTCAAAACCAATTAAAAAAATTTGACTAAGTTTGGCAAAAAGCATCTAAGCATAGACATTATTGCAGTTTTGTATAAATTATTTCAATATACTATCAATCAAAAATTTAGTCAATGGTGCTAAAACTAGTAAAACACTAGAAAATCTTTTGAAAAGAGGTTTAGCAGAATTTGACCAAACTTTACAGAAAACATTATGGCATCAACGGCATGAAGATTTATGCAAATTATGCCAGTTCACCAGAGCAGTATGTAGAAAAACAATTCTGCAAGTTTTTCTTAAGATCTTATGAACAGACTTTGGCCAACTTTGATACAGGATATTCCTGGCATAGGGGAATATTGGAGAAATTATACAAAAATGCCATCAAATATAGATGAAGATTGAAAACCTTGAGAAACCTTTAAATATTTGTTTGCATAGCATGTGTAATCAACAGCATTGAATGAAATTTCAAGAAAAAAGCATCCAACTGATCCAATGTCTTGTTCAACTGTTCTTGCAATAGGCAAGGAGACAGATGTTATCTAAGTGAGTGTTCTTGGGTCCACTTGGGCATTTTGTTCTGTGTTGATTTAGTGATTTTCTGTAATTTTTATATGAACAAAGTTTTTAACACATTAACCCCAGGAGGGTTTTGCTGTTTTCGTCTGCATCCTAATATATCAACTTCTAAGCAATTTTCCATTAGCCCAAAGCGTAGTTGTGCTAAAAACAACGGTCTCCATAAAATCGGATTCTGACCATGGGCAAATTTTTAGTGGAAAAAACAGGTCCAAAATTAGGTTTTTCCCTCTGTATTTTGTTGTGCAACTCAAATGTCCAGATTATTTGGTATCATTGTAGAGCTAAATCTGTCTACCTTTCTATAATACCACCCACTTTAGTGTATCATACATGGCCTCAACACTACAGACCTTGGCATTAGGCTACTACTTCCTACCCTGTAAATGCAGCGCTTGGGGTTAATGTGTTAAAAGGGTTGGAAAGTTTTCATTTCTGATATTCACAGAAATTACTTTTTCTTCTTAAAATATTGATCATAAAGATAACTTATTTTAGTTCTAGTGGTCAGTGACAAGAAGCATTTATGTAAAGGTCCTGTGGCCAACATCTATTTGGTATCAGGTGCCATTAGAAGTTGTTTATTATTGCCATGCCTCCAAAACTACTTAGAGGAAAGTCTTGAAACATGACATAGTTTCTTCATTGCATCTAGTTGGTCCTAATTGGAAATGGTGCCCCTTTTCAACATGGTCACCTTGGAAATTCTCTTGCAAATCATGTTAATGCTATTTCTACTGAACACATACTCAAATATGTATGGAGTTTGAATGACCCAGAATGAAAATGTTACTAATCTGACCTCTGACAGATTAACCATTTTGATATTATATCTATTTTCGCTTCTTTTGAATTGATTGTCATATTGTCAGGTTTTCACTGAAACACCTTGCCCAATGTAGATGTTATTTTTATTTTTTAAAACAGATGCAAATCTGACCTCCAGATGCTGCCATGGTGGCAATCTTGGATCTTATGTTATAGCTACTTGACCTTAAAAGATGGTTATGTTTACATTGGGTTTAGGTGCTAAATGGAAATGTACCATTTGAACCACCAAAATGCCTTCCATAGCTGCAATTTTGAAAATGTGGTTGTTACTATTTCTTTTAATTAAAAAAAGCTAGCTATATAGCCTGGGATTTAACTTACGGTATGTTGTAGATTGCCAATCTGATCTTCACCATCTTCAAAACCTATTGTTATTGCTTCTCCTCTGGAATGAATAGTCATATTGTCTACAACACTGATGGGATGGTCATATTGACACAAATCATTTATTGCATGACCTGTTATGACATATCAGACTAATTATCTGTGTGTATTTTAGCATTGCTGTTTATGAGTTTGATGATGTGACTCGCTTGACTGTGGAGTCCGAGTCACTTCTTAGATTTCTGTATTTCATTGACTGCATAAAAACAGTTTGACTTGTACACATACAAATGGATTTCAACCAGACATTTAAAAAACAAAACAAGCTGTTGGTATTGATTTCAAGGTCAATGATTATAATTCTGACTTTAATCTATACAGACATGGGCACAAATTTATGTGGATTTTTTCAAACCTTTCTTGGCAATCACACAATTATGTTATGTTGAGGTTTCTCAAGAACATCAGATGGTTTAAGTAATCAACAGTTAAAAGTCTTAAGAATGGGAAAGAAGTGGATTTATTGTGGAGGACTGATAAAACTACTTTCTTTATCAGTAGAACATCTTTAATTTTTTTTTTTACTGTCTTTTCATTTGGTACCATATAGCTACTGATATATTCAAGTACCATAAAATGTTGCCCCCCCCCCCCACACACACATAAGGGATTATACACGTTTTTCCTGTTTGTAAAAAACTAATTGATATTGCTCATTATGATAAAATCTTGCTAAAGATTGAATATCACATTACAAGTGACAGGTATGTAGCCAGAAACTACTATTTCCTTGTTCTTATAAGTATAATTGCCAATATAAATAAAACATATGTGCAGTTCAGTTTACATTGAGAAGAAAAAGAATTAGCAGATAGTTAGGTTAGTACAATTTGTTGTGATCTGAACAGATTTAATATCCTGAATTTGTCATGGATCATAGCTACATTACTTTGTTTTATTTTTATTTTTTTTCTCCCTAATTTGTTTAGACTTTTTTTCTTTCTATGACCTCCCCCCACCCAGCTCAAAATAAAAGGTCAGCAGGAAAAAGATAGGATCAACTGGGTAACCAGAACCACACATACTCATTAAAATTTGGCCTAGTAATCTGTGCCAGAAATTTTACACCTATCCCCCCGCCCCCTTCCCAATCCCCAACCTAAGCAAACATTGACTTTTGATATTCAGACATTTTAAAGACTTTAATAAACTTCCATCTCATTTATTGATGATTTTGACATATATTTAATTTCCTTTTTCAGGTGCAAATCTCAGCAGTATAGGTCTAATCTCCCATCTACCTCTGTAATAATTACATTCCATAATGAAGCCAGATCTACCTTATTGAGAACTGTTGTCAGGTAACTGTCTGTATCTTTCTACCAGTCCTTATTGTGGCATTTGCATTAACATGGTCAGACTTAGCTTTCTATACCATAGGTAGTGATGGTAGTGTTGAAGTTAAAAGTTACTGGGAGGACAGATCAGTGTAAAGAAAGATACCAGGTTTGCTGTGAGAATAATTAGAGATAAGCAGAACCTTATATAATTTTTTTTTGTTGATTTTCTTTAATTAGGGCCCCAGTATATGAAGTTAGTGGGGTCCTATACTAATCATCTATGCATCTGTCTGCAATCTGCTTTCCTAATAATAACTTTACAATAAATTGTTGGATTTTAATGTTAATATTTGCTGTGTTGATTCATGTTGATAAGACCTTCTAAGAGGTTCATTTCCAGCTTTCTGTGTTATCAATTAAATGAGTTATTGCTGTCCTCTTAACTGGTTTCGGCAGTTTCACTGATGGTTTTGGATTTCAGTCAGATTTGATATATGTCAATACTGACAAGACCTTGAACAAGTTAGATTTCCAGCATTACACATTTAGACCCCCAGAGATTGCCCATCCTCCTGAATTTCATTTTCCATCATACAACTTAATGATGGATCAATGGATGCAGCATAACTGTATGATGGATTAATGGACACAGCATAATGTTACCATGGATCAGTGGATACAGCATAACTTTATTATGGATCAATGGACACAGCATAGCATTACCATGGATCAATGGATATGGCATAGCTATATCATGGATCAATGGACACAGCATAACTTTATCATGGATCAATAGACACAGCATAACTATAGCATGGATCAATAGACACAGCATAACTATATCATGGATCAATAGACACAGCATAATTTTATCATGGATCAATAGACACAGCATAACTTTATCATGGATCAATGGACACAGCATAACTTTATCATGGATCAATAGACACAGTATAACTATATCATGGATCAATGGACACAGCATAACTATATCATGGATCAATGGACACAGCATAACTTTATCATGGATCAATAGACACAGCATAACTTTATCATGGATCAATGGATAAAAACAAGTGTTGATAATGGATATGTTGATGAGATTTTGAATGATTAAAATTTCCAGCATTCCATGATATAACTTACGCGAGTTATTTCTCCAGATTGTCTTTCATCCTGACTTTTTTTCATGCAGCACTACTTGACCAAAGATTGTTTCATTTAAACCAAATTTGGAATGCAGCCTCCTGACCCTGTATTAAATAGATTTACGTACCACAGATTGATGGATTTTAACCAGATTTGGCAAGCAGCTTTCAAATTCTGTATTTTGTAGTGTTGCAGTACCACAGATTGATGTATTTTAACCAAATTTGGCATGCAGCCTCCTGAGTTTATTTTATGCATCATACTTTACCAGAGATTGATGGATTTCTGATTTTTCAACCAAATTAGGCATGTAGCCTCCTATTGATAAGGCTTGTATTTACAGCATACCATGCATCATTTACAATAGATTTGATCCAGAATTCCCATTTTCACAACTATAGTTTCCCAAAATACAAGTTTCTGTATTTAATATCCTGCCAAGCTGATAGTTGTGAGCAGGGACCTTTTCACTGCAGACTACACCTATAGAAGATAGCTTTGTCTGCATTTAGTTATCACTGTGTTCATGTTTCCTCAACATTTTGACAACTATCATTAATAAGACTTCATATTAAAGGTACATTCTTTGAAACAAATGATTCATCTGCTCGGTAAGTCCTATTCATTTTGCAGGTAAATCTTCCTAATTAAACTTTTTATTGTCACTGGTATGGATATTTCAGAATTTTATGGAACTACCTTTCATGTGGAACTGCCTTGAATTGAATACATGTACCAAACATAAGCTAAAGATATATTTATGGAAAAGTCGATCTTCCTTCTATTGAATAAATTAGAGTGTTATGTGCATGGGCACATTGTGCATTCAGAGAAATAGTCACCTGCATGCATGCTGGAATACTAGGAAAGATCATGATCAAGACAGTAAGACAGAGCATGTATTTTAAAGTAAGGACTTGATAGAGTAGCTAAGTGGTGGAGATCCCAATAACTTGTGTTATGTATATCTGTTTTGGGTGTTTAACATTTGATAATGATTGTAGATTATAAAGGTAAACAGCATATTATATAGATATGTCCATGAATGTAAACCTTACAAATTATTTTTTTTTCAATCATGTTTCTTTGCAGTTGAGGTCAGGACATTGGTTTTCCCCTTGGGAATTTTTGGTTTGCCTTGATGTTTACTAAAATTTAAGTTTATAAGAGTTATCACCCTTTTGGACTTGAAGCTGAATGAAAGTTGTATGACAAACTCTGGTCATGCATTTTGACTCACAGTATTCATGTAAATTGCCATTAAATATTACCTGAACATTTGTATCTCGACCAATCACTGTGCTTATAAAGTGTTTGCTAGAGTGTGGGGGATTGTGGTTGTGGTGTGCGATTGTTAGATTGTACCTTCTTACAGGGTGTCCCCCTTTATTCGGTTCTTGTTATCTATAGGGTGATTGTCCTTGGTGTTATTGCCCAGATCAAGTAATATTAATAGAAAGTGTGGAATAAATAGATCAGATATATAGAACAGAATGACTTAAGCCCCCAAATGTGAAATAAAAACAGTTTAATCAATTTCATAAACAACTGTGAGAATACATTACATTAGGAAGATATGCTTCTTTTGAGATAAAACATTCACCAAAGTTCAAACATGAATGAATTATATAAATAGCCAATCTGTTTAAATGATAGAATCAGTTCATCATAGAAATGAGTGAATGATCAAAGCCATTGTCATGTACAACTTCATAACCTGTTCTTTTCACTCCAACTTCACTGCATTGTTCTTCTCAGTCCTTTTTGTTTTTCACTTTTTCCCACTCCAAACTCTCTATTTTGTCTCACCTCCTTTCTTCCCACTTAGTGTGGATAGGTGGAGGTGTGAGTACGTAGATATGTTTATCATAGGTAGGTCTTCATTAGCTTTCTTGGTACCTTTACAGTAGTAATTCAGTAGGTTCCTTGGAGGGTCATTCCCTTTCTAAAATAAACAGAGAGCAACCTAAGTCTTCTGTTTGATAACCTCCTGGGAATAGATCATTACTTGCCTCTCATTATGTCAGGGTTTAACAGATGGTAGGCTATGTAGTTAAACCAAATGTGGCAGACCATAACAAACCTAGTTTTGTAAGATTAATATACTTCCTACTGGCTAATTTTACACCAACTTACATTAATGCCACATGAGACATAAACAGTACATAAACAGTTCCATTCTCGTCTCAATTACACAAATGAATGAATGAAAATCATTACATAGCTTTCTATAAACAAATAAATTCATGCAAATATAAGGTAATAAATTGAAGCAAATAATTACAGTGGGACCCCGCTATAACCCGCCCCGCTATAACCCAAATTCGGATATAACCCGGTCGTGGCATGGCTCCCGAAATTTCGGGTAATTTATTACAGGTATTTTTCTCTAAGACCCAAAAAAAAATAATTTAAGTATGAAAAAAAAATTGAGTTTAATTATCATTCTCATATTCGTCTAAACAGTGCGAAAAAGAACGTGTAGAAAATGTATTATCAAATTTCTTCTAGTTTTGTGCCAAAATAAACGTCGGAAATACGAACCAATTGCTGGGCCTACTGAGAACTTTGATCTTTGTTTATTGTTGAAAAATTACAGCTCATAAGTGTCAATATTATAATTACTGATTCCTGAGTAATGAAGCCATCGTGTCTACTTTGTGTTTGTCTTGAATGCATTCCGAATACAATCGTTGCTCAAATAATCTCTGATATATGTTCTCTTAATTTCATACACAACTAAGCAGAATGTATAAATCAATTAATTTAAGTACATTGTTTATCATCAAAGTGAATTGCCGAGCTAAACAGTGACAATTCAGTGGTTAAAATACAGCCAGTTCTGCCTGCTGTATTTATTAGAGTACATCAAAAGAACATGACGCAATAACTAGGCGGCAAGTTCAAAGGACTTTGACTAGCAGCTTGGGTGAGAAAATGTGCTGAAATTTACAATGACTGAATTCAGAGACAGAGATCCTGAGATGTACATGTAGTTATTATAAGAATACACTTTAGCTTCCATTATTCAATCTATGGACATGTACTATTTCATCATTCATTACGTACACCCGTTACGTCATTTTTTTTTCTTTTTTCTTTTCATTGAATTCAGTCACATAATGATCTGTGACAAAATTATTGAATATTTTACATCCGTGTATGGATATTTTCGATGGAAATATTTGTATTATGGATTCAGTGTATGTTACAAGATTCGCAGGTGAGTACACGGTGTTGATACTCTTTTCATGCAATAGATTATACATGTATATATAAATTAGACACGGTAATGTACCAATGCATGGTTCTCTGAATAAAGTAATATATTATATCTGCAATTTCTGTTACCACAGCAAATGTTTTTCTCATTTAATATATATTGATCAAAAATGGTAATTGTGCCATGCATTTTCGCACCCGTCTTTATGTAAACCCCCCCCCCCCCAATTAAATCCAAAAATGTGTTGGTATTGTACAAGTAGAAGATGAATTTATATTTATGTTGGTTTTAACATGTGCTTATACATGTGCATGTTTGTCTTTTATCTATTTTTAGTCAATCATTCCAGTTTTATATCAATATATAGTTTGGAAAGCATACTTATATGAAATATATAAATAAGCAGATCTGATTGTCAGTTTATTGAAAAAGTTTGATTTGTCTTTTCTGGGAAAGCGTTAAGTGATGAATAATAATATAATAATAATAACAACAACAATATAATAATAATAATAATAATAATAATAATAATAATAATAATAATAATTAATAATAAAATTATATAACTGCATGAAATAAAAATTATATTACATTATTTTTTGTATTGAAGAATTATTATTATTATTATTATTATTATTATTATTATTATTATTATATATGTCATCTTTGCCTTATTTATGGCAAGGCAGCTTACACCATTTAGTGTCAAAGTCAATGCCAAATTAAAACAATGACAATTAGAAAAAATATAAGAGAAGGCAACTGAAGTCAGATGTGTAACACTGCACACAAAACTGCAGAACACAAGACTTGTACACATCTTGTTTTAGTCATTGCTAAGAAATATATATCACTTGAGAAGAATGATACTACAGAAACAAAGTGTAGGAGGATACTATTAGATACAAAAACAAACAGCTTTATTGCATGGTTCAATTATCTTTATATTAGACAATCAGTCAAACATTATAAGTAACCATCACCACCATAATCATCAACACGTACCACTATTAGTAGCAGCAGTAATGATACCAGCATCATGAAAATATTTACATGCATATAATTCATTATCTTCTTTTTTTTCTTCTTCTTATTCTTCTTCTAAATTATTATTCTTATTACTATTATTATTACTATTATTACTATTAATATTATTTTTTTAAAATTATTATTATTATTATTATTATTATTATTATTATTATTATTATTATTGTCACTACTGTTAATAACACCCAACTTGAAAAAGTAATGCATTGCATCAATTAATGTTTGCATGAAAGACAAAAACTGTTAAAAACTGATTGACAATCTAATCAGGTCATCTATGTACTATATACTGATATAAAACAGCAGTGACTGACACAAGAGGCATACAAAACACACAAGCATGCATACAAATATAAGATAAAACCAATATAAACACAATCGCTTCCACTAGTCACAAACCACAACCACCACCACTCCACTCTAAGACTCCACACTGGATTAAACTTTATGCCCTCCTGTTTTTCCCTTTCCATTTGGAAGCTTTCACAATTTATTTTAATCAATTTGTATGAATGACCTCTAATTCAATTTTTATTCTGACTAAGAATCCTCTGGCATTACAGTCTTTATTTATTTACAAAATATCTTAAATGCTATCATCTTTGAGGAAAAAGGCAAAATCTGACATTGCCCCCCCCCCCACCTGCCCCGCCCAAAAGTTCATCAAATTCTCTAAATAGTAAATAATCCAAGAATAAATAAAAAAAAAAAGGTAACCCAATACCTAAGACTGTAAAGACTTCTTCAGCTAGAATGAAAACAAGGTTTGCCCTTCTTTCTGCTACTATTTCCAACTTCTCTTCCTCTTTACTTGCCATTACAAACTATATTGTTATTGAATTTCTTATATGCTTAAAAACATTGCAACACAATTAAATTTCCTAAATTGTCTTATCAAAAATGTTCTTAAGCATGTAAGAGATTTACTTCATTTTGTAAAAATGCCTTAATGGTAAAGCATGATCCTTTTTTCTATTTTATGATACAAACACATATTAATGAAGCACAAAAATGATGAGCTGTTAAAAGTTTAAAGCATCAGTTCTGTGACAAAGGTAATCTGTTGGACCCCAACCAGGATATTCCACAGCCATGTGTGTCATTTCATCACCTTGGCAAATGATTACACAAACTTTCTTATCTACAGTTTGCTGGAAAAGTCCTGTAATCAGATACCAAAACACACCTTGCAAATTTATACTTACAAATCATTTTCAGACATTCATTGAAAAAATAAAGATGGGGGAAAGGAAAATATATAATTACAAAGCTATTGTCCTCCATGGAATATTCATTGCAAATTTTTTCCTGAACAGTTACAAGATCCAACTGTCCAATTACCCTAGAGCCAGAGAGAAGTTGACAGATAGTATTAATTAATAAAGCCAATTTTATTTTTGGTGCAGACACAGAAGAATATGTAACTCGAAGTTTCTTGTAAACTATCCTTTCAGATATTATACCAGTAACACAGCTAAAACAGAAATATTTGAACATTTACAAAGCTATAAGTTTTATGCTGGTATTTAAAATTATTTATGGTGTTGATGTGTACTATATTTGCTTTAGTAGGAAAGAGGTCTCCTGAAAAAGAGACAATTATCTTGTAATGAAGCTGGCATATGGGAGCAGCAGCTGTGAAACATGTTCCTGTAATGAGCTACTAAGCCAGACAGTTAATGCTAATTGTATCAAACACTATTAATACTTTACTACATGCCTGACAGGGATTTACAAATGTAATAAAAGTCACCATGTTCATTAGTAAATAAATATGAAATGATGTGAAAAGTGAACATTAACTGGACCATACCTTCAAATCTGGTTTTCAACTAATTTACAATAGTAGTCAAATCTACACCATTGTTCCTCAAGAATAACAAAACAATGCATAAGTGTTCACATGAAAACCATATGTTTCAGATAAGCAGCGAGGACAAATATGGCCCGATTGGTTGCCATGTTGGAGGTCAGATCAGCGTTATTGTCATTCAAAATCCAATTACATATTTTTTAAATGAAAAACCAATTTTTATATTTTTGATAGGTCATGTCAGCATCATTTTATTTAGGACCAACTATAAATCATAAGAAGTCTTCTAACAAAAACTATTTTGAAGATGCAACAAATAATGAATGTTAACTGACAACATGTCAGTTTGACCATTTAACACCACCATTATAAAGATAACTGCAATGGCTGTAATTTTATATGGTTAGATTGGCACCATTTTCATTTAGAACCAATTACTTATCATAAGAAGTGGGTGAATGGTGGACACATGCCAATTCAATCATTCATCCAAAAGGAATGGCCTTACTCAAAATTCAAGAGCCAGCAAAATGGCTATTTTGTAAGACCAGGTATATATATTAGTTTTGAATAGGACCAATATGTGGTAAAAATTGTTTCAGTAAAATCCCAATATCAATTTGATGAAATGTTCAATAGAATGAACAATAAAAGATTCCAAGATCATAAACATAATGAAGGTCAGATTTGTACCCTTTTGCTATCTGTAACATTCATCTTAAATGGAAATGTAATTGAGTTCTTTGTAAGTCTGATACTTGTAAAACTTCCTCCAATGGAGCCTGAAGAAAACGCCATAACCAACATCACTATTGCACTTGTGACATGTAAGTATTAAGTCTTGCCCAGTAAATGCTATGTATAGAAGTGTGTAGATGGTTAATTTTGTTTGACACAACTGTACACACACACACACACACATATATATATATATATATATATATATATATATATATATATATATATATATATATATATATATATATATATATTAAAATCAATGTACTGATAAATAAATACTGATCTTAAAATTTAAAATTGCAAATTTTGGCAAGAAAAAAAAATCTTAAATTGTAATGAATACAGTAGTGCAAAAGTATTCTAAGTCTTATCAGGTTTATAAAAATTTGACACATAAAAACACTGAGCAGTGATTTTAAGCCAAAACAATCAGAAATATTTAAATTTCTACCCTTCCTTAATGGCTATTACAAAAGCCCTGGGGCTTGCATGACAAGTCCATTTTGAAAACATGGATGAAGATCTTGCAACAATATAGGAATATGTGCTGCAGAATAAATGTTTGCTAAAAATGAAACATCCCAAGCTTAAACAGAACCCATTAAAGAAAATAAAAGCAAATTTAACCACAAAAGATGTACAAAATGTGACCATGACCAAGAGGTGAAAGGGGCAATCCATCAATGGGTATAGGGTGTTGGAAATCCATCTGTGGTGTAGGGTGTAGGAAATCAATTAATGTTGTAAGGTGTAATAAATCCATCAAGATGTGTTGGGTGTAGGAGATCCATCAATGGATGTAGCAGGCTGGAAATCCATCTATGGTGTAGGGTGTAGGAAATCAATTGTGTACGGTGTATGAAATCCATCAATAGGTGTAGTGTGCTGCAAATCCATTAAGGGCTGTAGGAAATCCATCATGATGTGTAGGGTGTTGGAAACCCATTATAAATCCATTTTTAGAAGTTAAAACTAAATTTGCAGATTATATATAAATTGGGCAACACAGCTCTTTCTTATTCAAATGGTATTAAGAAGCAAATATTGAAAATATGATATCGGGTACAAAATTCGGCTCAGTCTTTTGAAAAGTGCATGGGATGTGTTTCAAATATACAAGAGAGATGCATTCACAGACAAAGGTTATACATCTGCAGACAATGGTTTTCATGTAAAAATAAAAGGATTAATACCCTGACTGGTAAACTGCACTTGAACAGTTTTTAAATAACTCTCTCATATACCGTTTATGGTAGCCTAGTGGTTAAAGCGTCTGCCTCTGATGCGGGAAGTCACAGGTTTGAACCATGACCAAGTCATATTAAAGACTCGTACAAAATGGTACAAATAGCTGCCTCATTAAATGCTCAGTATTAGGACTGGTCAACTGGCATCAGGATAATGTGACTGGCTGGGACATGATGAATACATGTATGTCTATGGCATGATGCCCCAGTGCTAGACAGTAGACATCTGCATGAACTGTCACACTGCAGACATCATAGTGATATGTCTGAACAACAGTTAAAGCCACATTAAAAATCCAAACACATATACCCTCTCCCATAAACTCAGAAAACTAAATGTTACACAATCCTGACATGAATAAAAATATTTTCAGGCAAATATTCAAATCAGACATTGTTATTCAAATGTTTGTCATACTTGTCCAATTTTAATGAGCCTGGTATGTTAGTGTTACTCAGCTACTGTGCTAGCTATCATCCAGAAAACTTGAAACCTGACACCAGTCATCCATAAGCTACCCATTACTATGTCCGAATTGTGTTTAAAAAGGACAAAATAAATGCACAATGCAATTTTGTCAATAAACAGCAACAACAGCTGCCACTGGCACATACCACTACTGCAAGCACTACCATCTTGGGACGAAATCAGATTTAATTTTATTGTTTGAAACTGATCAGTAACTTTTGAGCCCCCTGGTGGCCATGTGTTCTAAAGTGCTTGCTTTTATTGATCACTGCTATCTCACTGCTGTCAATGTGGGTAGGAGTCTCAGGCTTGACCAATGCGGGTATGTGAAAAAGCTTGCCAGTAGCTTCTCATGGGTCAGTGGTTCTCATTGGGGCTCTACCAGGTTCACCCTCCACCCATAATATAATGGCTGCAATATATAGCCCTAGCATGCACTAAAAAATGACATCAAACTCAAAATTACAATAAATTTCCTGTTATGATGTTGTTTTCCTTATTTATTTAGTGATCATACGAAAAGTAGCTGATATTATGCATTCTATTTCAATATTTTCATGTTAGGCAAAAATATGTTACATATTGAATTGGTATTGAAATTATGGTAGGTGTTTTTATTAAAAACATTTTATATATTAGAATGACTAGCGTAAAAGAATGATGTACAAATGGCTCCAAATACTAAGCAAAACTGAGTCAATTAGATACACATAGAACTTTCAGGAATTTATTATTATTATTATTATTATTATTATTATTATTCTTAAAATTTATTATTATTATCATATTATTATCATCATCATCATCATTATTATTATTATTATTATTAAAATTTATTATTATTATCATTATTATCATCATCATCATTATTATTATTATTATTATTAAAATGTATTATTATTATCATTATTATTATTTATTTTACTCTGGGGGAAAAAAGGTGCTATGGTCAGCAACAATAAACAGAGATAGTTGGGGCCTTATTGAAGCTTTTCTTAAATTACCATGTAGGTAGTAGAAATTTAAAAATATTATTATCATTATTATCATCATCATCATCATCATTATTATTATTATTATTATTATTATTATTATTATTCAAATTTATTATTATTATCATTATTATCATCATCATCATCATCATCATCATTATTATTATTATTATTATTATTAAAATTTATTATTATTATCATTATTATCATCATCATTATTATTATTATTATTATTAAAATTTATTATTATTATCATTATTATCATCATCATCATTATTATTATTATTATTATTAAAATTTATTATTATTATCATTATTATCATCATCATCATTATTATTATTATTATTATTATCATTATTAAAATTTATTATTATTATCATTATTATCATCATCATCATCATTATTATTATTATTATTATTAAAATTTATTATTATTATCATTATTATTATCATCATCATTATTATTATTATTATTATTAAAATTTATTATTATTATCATTATTATTATTATTATTATTATTATTATTATTATTAAAATGTATTATTATTATCATTATTATTATTTATTTTACTCTGGGGGAAAAAAGGTGCTATGGTCAGCAACAATAAACAGAGATAGTTGGGGCCTTATTGAAGCTTTTCTTAAATTACCATGTAGGTAGTAGAAATTTAAAAATAGATTTATTACTGTTTAACGAAAATTCTAAGCCAAACAAAGTGTAATAGCTAAACACACCTGAATGCTATGAGGTATTGTTGTTGCTGCTGTTGTTGTTGTTATCCCACGACAGTACTTAGATCATGGAGAGTTCCAGCTGCAAAGAGCTCTTCGTGATTACTAATTAACTAATGTCAAGGAACAAATGTACACCACTTCCAACTACCTTCTCTCCAGTAGACCTTCCGGACCTATTTGGAGATTTCTTCTCTGACAAGGTACAAACCATTAGAGATAAGCATGACAACACAATTTAAATTTCATACAGATGCAATACAGAATTTCAGCAGCAACCGTTAACAGAATTTGAACCTGACTCTATGGATTTAATAGGGACAATCATGATGAAGAGTGCACCAAAATCATGTGAACTTGGTCCAATTCCAGCATCACTGCTGCTTGAGTGCTTAGATCCAAAAATGCCTTCACTTTGTGGCAAAATTAGATCATTGCTTAGGTAATTAATGAGACTTTTATATAAAATTTTGAACCAGAAATAAAGAGAAGGTGGAAAATAGAGAGAACCATAGTTCCCCACAGCATGTTGATCTCAAATTGGAAGTAAGGCAAATCGGCATAATCAAAAGTTTGTTACGGTTTTGACTAAAGTTTTTAATTTGCTTATATTTTTTAACTCTCAAGGTGGACCTACTTCATGCTTGGGATAGATCATTATGAAACTAAGGCAATTTGTTCTGCAACACAGTTTCCTTAGCCTTGTCCCATGGTTTCAGGGTTAGTCATAGAAAATTTGCAGTATGGTTTTGGCTAAGGTTTTCTCATGTGCTTACATTTCCTCAAACTCATGATGAATTTTCTTCTTACTTGGGTTGAATCCATTATGAGGCTAAGATGATTCATTTAGTGACATGCATACTTGCCTCAATGACCTTGTGGTCAAGTTATAAATACTCGTATTAAGGTTTACACTACAAGGTTTACATTAGGTTCTTCATTTGGTTTTTTATGACAATTGTTGTTTTGAAAGCTTGGCTTTTTGGGTACATTTTTGTAGCAATTTCTGAAATGACAGCTGTTTCAAAATAAAGCCAAGTATGTACTTTAAGTTAAGAGGTTTTGTTAAAAGTTGGTCCAGATCAGGTGAGCTTTTCACAGCTCTTAGCGGTTCCCCAAGTGGCCAAGTGGTCTAAAGCACTATCTGTTACAAATCACTGTTGTTTCACCTCTATCTGCGCGGGTTTGTGTCTCAAATTCGGCCAATGTGGGCATGTGACAAAGCTTGCCAGTAGCTTCTCGTGGGTTGGTGGTTCTTTCTAGGGGTTTTCCTGGGTTCTTCCTCCACCATTAATACTAGCCACCATGTATAGCCTATTGTGTGCTGAAAAATGGTATTAAACCCTACAACAACAACAACAACAGCAACAACAATACCTCATAGCATTCAGGTGTGTTTAGCTATTACACTTTGTTTGGCTTAGAATTTTCGTTAAACAGTAATAAATCTTATTTTTAAATTTCTACTACCTACATGGTAATTTAAGAAAAGCTTCAATAAGGCCCCAACTATCTCTGTTTATTGTTGCTGACCATAGCACCTTTTTTCCCCCAGAGTAAAATAAATAATAATAATGATAATAATAATACATTTTAATAATAATAATAATAATAATAATAATGATAATAATAATAAATTTTAATAATAATAATAATAATGATGATGATAATAATAATGATAATAATAATAAATTTTAATAATAATAATAATAATGATGATGATGATGATAATAATGATAATAATAATAAATTTTAATAATGATAATAATAATAATAATAATAATGATGATGATGATAATAATGATAATAATAATAAATTTTAATGATAATAATAATAATAATGATGATGATGATAATAATGATAATAATAATAAATTTTAATAATAATAATAATAATGATGATGATAATAATGATAATAATAAATTTTAATAATAATAATAATAATAATAATAATAATAATAATAATGATGATGATGATGATGATGATGATAATAATGATAATAATAATAAATTTTAATAATAATAATAATAATAATGATGATGATGATGATGATAATAATGATAATAATATTTTTAAATTTCTACTACCTACATGGTAATTTAAGAAAAGCTTCAATAAGGCCCCAACTATCTCTGTTTATTGTTGCTGACCATAGCACCTTTTTTCCCCCAGAGTAAAATAAATAATAATAATGATAATAATAATACATTTTAATAATAATAATAATAATAATAATAATAATAATAATAATGATGATGATGATAATAATGATAATAATAATAAATTTTAATAATAATAATAATAATAATGATGATGATGATGATAATAATATGATAATAATAATAAATTTTAAGAATAATAATAATAATAATAATAATAATAATAATAATTCCTGAAAGTTCTATGTGTATCTAATTGACTCAGTTTTGCTTAGTATTTGGAGCCATTTGTACATCATTCTTTTACGCTAGTCATTCTAATATATAAAATGTTTTTAATAAAAACACCTACCATAATTTCAATACCAATTCAATATGTAACATATTTTTGCCTAACATGAAAATATTGAAATAGAATGCATAATATCAGCTACTTTTCGTATGATCACTAAATAAATAAGGAAAACAACATCATAACAGGAAATTTATTGTAATTTTGAGTTTGATGTCATTTTTTAGTGCATGCTAGGGCTATACATTGCAGCCATTATATTATGGGTGGAGGGTGAACCTGGTAGAGCCCCAATGAGAACCACTGACCCATGAGAAGCTACTGGCAAGCTTTTTCACATACCCGCATTGGTCAAGCCTGAGACTCCTACCCACATTGACAGCAGTGAGATAGCAGTGATCAATAAAAGCAAGCGCTTTAGAACATATGGCCACCAGGGGGCTCAAAAGTTACTGATCAGTTTCAAGCAATAAAATTAAATCTGATTTCGTCCCAAGATGGTAGTGCTTGCAGTAGTGGTATGTGCCAGTGGCAGCTGTTGTTGCTGTTTATTGACAAAATTGCATTGTGCATTTATTTTGTCCTTTTTAAACACAATTCGGACATAGTAATGGGTAGCTTATGGATGACTGGTGTCAGGTTTCAAGTTTTCTGGATGATAGCTAGCACAGTAGCTGAGTAACACTAACATACCAGGCTCATTAAAATTGGACAAGTATGACAAACATTTGAATAACAATGTCTGATTTGAATATTTGCCTGAAAATATTTTTATTCATGTCAGGATTGTGTAACATTTAGTTTTCTGAGTTTATGGGAGAGGGTATATGTGTTTGGATTTTTAATGTGGCTTTAACTGTTGTTCAGACATATCACTATGATGTCTGCAGTGTGACAGTTCATGCAGATGTCTAGTAGGGTGCATCAAACGCCCCAATGTCAACCAATTATGATGCCCCTAGTTTTAGAACATTCCTTTGGTCATAAAAAGAATTTCTGACAATTTTTGTCTAATTCCAACATTGTTTAGGGGGTCCACCTCAATAACCAAGATTTGCATTATGAAGCATTATATTGCGATATTCATTTAGCTGAATGTTATTTGCTGTTGACCTCTTTACGTATTTAATATTTTACAATGGTATTGAATTTGATTAAATAACTATCCTTTGCTTGTTTATTCAAGTTGTTTGTGAAGTCTACAATCTTTTAAAGTGAGTTTTTACAAAATATTTCAATTTTATCTAATTTTGTATTAAACTTTTTTATTTTTATTGAACTTATTATATTATACTTTTATGTTGTCGCAATTCTATAGCCTGTTTTACAAATGTTATATGCAAACTGTTACTAGTCATTACAGAATATCACATAAGAACGTCTCACTGTCGTCGTCGGAAATGCCACAGAATTGAAGCTTCTTGGAGTCCCATCATACCAACCTGGAACAGAAAGTCCGGAGATATAATTGCTGATCTGACAATGGGTTTGCTCTCATCATGGCAATGTACAGAGTCTGTTGTGAATATGACATTCGATACCACAGCATCGAATACAGGTCACGTAACTGCAGCCTGTGTGACAGTCCAAAAGCAGCTTGGACGAGCTCTCCTTTGGTCAGCCTGTCGTCACCATGCTGGTGAGATTATCCTGTCTCATGTTTTCGATGATCTGAAGATTGAGTCATCCAAGTCTCCAGACGTCACCTTGTTTACACGATTTCTTAAGAACTTCCAAATGTTGACGGTGTCATCTAAAAGCAATGATGAACAGCTATCTCGATTGAACTTGACATCATTCAACCACGAGGCACTTCAGATTGTAGATACATGTTTTCCAGCTTGCCAAATCAGAGCTTTCGCTACGCCGAGATGATTATCAAGAATTTGCTGAGCTGTGCACAGTGTTCCTTGATGGAGAAACTGAAGATCATCCTGTCACCTTCAAGCGACCAGGAGCCTTACACAAAGCCAGATGGATGGCTAAACTCATCTATTCGATTAAGATATGCCTGTTTGAGCTGCAAATTCAACAACTACCACGTAACACTATTACTACACTGCATCAAGTTCCAAAGGTAAGGGCGTTTGTGAACTTTGCAACACTGGTCTACAGCAGCTGGTGGATGACGTGCAATTCAGCGGTAGATGCGCCGTGGAACGACCTGCAGTTGTACAAGTCTTTATTGCAGTACCAGGTCGTGAATCCAGATGTCTCTCAGAGTGCACTGCATGCCTTCAAACTGCATCTCTGGTACCTGACTGCAGAGATGATTCCTCTTGCTCTGTGGAGCAGTAAGGTGCCTGACGCTGAATGGCGAGCTCTTGCAGACAGTCTGCTGGCTGTTAAACCAGAAACTGCCCTCTTGGCACCACAGAACCGGTTTGGAACAGGCTTTGGCAAGCCAAAGTTTCCAGCAACTGTTACTCTGACCACAACTCTTGCTGATTTTGCTAGTATTGATTCCTGGTACACATTCACTATTCTTCAGCTGAACGCTGAGTTCATGACTAAAGAAGTTGCGAACTGGCCAAATTCTGCTGCGTACCAAGCTTCTCTCGGCAACCTTCAATCGCTGAACGTTGTCAATGACTGTGCTGAGAGAGGTGTTAAGCTATGCTTAGATTTCTTGGCATCAGCAAGGGATGAAGAACATTACCAGAACGTGCTGCAAGTTGTTGAGAAGGACCGTAAAGAACAGCCCAACTTGCGAAAACGCAAAGGACATAGCGACTAACTGAAGAATCTACCAAATAACTACCATTGACTTTAAAACATTGCTGAATGTAGAATATATTTAACTATATTTAACATTTTGAACATTGAACAAATCATTTAGAAAAATGTTGAAAACAACATATACTGTCTGAATTCATTGCGATGAAACCATTGTCTCCGATGTGTTGAAAAATGTTAAAAGATGTAGTGAATGGTTAATTTGTTATATAATAAATACTTCTAACACCCGTTGTATAAATTTAGCATCATACTGTTGAATATAATCAGATAAAAACTGAGCATGTACTATTTTAATATCTATATACAACTCTGCATGCAATATTATATAACATAATGACATGTTTAAAATGAGTGGAAAAACTGGACATATGCGCCAAATGGCGAGTTTTCGATATTTTGACAAAAAATTCATTTGAATGGTGGACCACCTAAATGTACTTCAAACTTCACCAAACTCTGCCATAAATTTTCTTTTTTTAAATAAAAAAAAACTAGACAAGGGACAAAATGATCCATTGAAGTTAAAAAAAATATGGGGCGTTTGATGCACCCTAATGTCTAGCACTGGGGCATCATGCCATAGACATACATGTATTCATCATGTCCCAGCCAGTCACATTATCCTGATGCCAGTTGACCAGTCCTAATACTGAGCATTTAATGAGGCAGCTATTTGTACCATTTTGTACGAGTCTTTAATATGACTTGGTCATGGTTCAAACCTGTGACTTCCCGCATCAGAGGCAGACGCTTTAACCACTAGGCTACCATAAACGGTATATGAAAGAGTTATTTAAAAACTGTTCAAGTGCAGTTTACCAGTCAGGGTATTAATCCTTTTATTTTTACATGAAAACCATTGTCTGCAGATGTATAACCTTTGTCTGTGAATGCATCTCTCTTGTATATTTGAAACACATCCCATGCACTTTTCAAAAGACTGAGCCGAATTTTGTACCCGATATCATATTTTCAATATTTGCTTCTTAATACCATTTGAATAAGAAAGAGCTGTGTTGCCCAATTTATATATAATCTGCAAATTTAGTTTTAACTTCTAAAAATGGATTTATAATGGGTTTCCAACACCCTACACATCATGATGGATTTCCTACAGCCCTTAATGGATTTGCAGCACACTACACCTATTGATGGATTTCATACACCGTACACAATTGATTTCCTACACCCTACACCATAGATGGATTTCCAGCCTGCTACATCCATTGATGGATCTCCTACACCCAACACATCTTGATGGATTTATTACACCTTACAACATTAATTGATTTCCTACACCCTACACCACAGATGGATTTCCAACACCCTATACCCATTGATGGATTGCCCCTTTCACCTCTTGGTCATGGTCACATTTTGTACATCTTTTGTGGTTAAATTTGCTTTTATTTTCTTTAATGGGTTCTGTTTAAGCTTGGGATGTTTCATTTTTAGCAAACATTTATTCTGCAGCACATATTCCTATATTGTTGCAAGATCTTCATCCATGTTTTCAAAATGGACTTGTCATGCAAGCCCCAGGGCTTTTGTAATAGCCATTAAGGAAGGGTAGAAATTTAAATATTTCTGATTGTTTTGGCTTAAAATCACTGCTCAGTGTTTTTATGTGTCAAATTTTTATAAACCTGATAAGACTTAGAATACTTTTGCACTACTGTATTCATTACAATTTAAGATTTTTTTTTCTTGCCAAAATTTGCAATTTTAAATTTTAAGATCAGTATTTATTTATCAGTACATTGATTTTAATATATATATACATATATATATATATATATATATATATATATATATATATATATATATATATATATATATATATATATATATATATATATGTGTGTGTGTGTGTGTGTGTGTGTGTGTGTATATATATATATATATATATATATATATGTGTGTGTGTGTGTGTATATATATATATATATATATATATATATATATATATATATATATATGTGTGTGTGTGTGTGTGTACAGTTGTGTCAAACAAAATTAACCATCTACACACTTCTATACATAGCATTTACTGGGCAAGACTTAATACTTACATGTCACAAGTGCAATAGTGATGTTGGTTATGGCGTTTTCTTCAGGCTCCATTGGAGGAAGTTTTACAAGTATCAGACTTACAAAGAACTCAATTACATTTCCATTTAAGATGAATGTTACAGATAGCAAAAGGGTACAAATCTGACCTTCATTATGTTTATGATCTTGGAATCTTTTTATTGTTCATTCTATTGAACATTTCATCAAATTGATATTGGGATTTTACTGAAACAATTTTTACCACATATTGGTCCTGTTCAAAACTAATATATATACCTGGTCTTACAAAATAGCCATTTTGCTGGCTCTTGAATTTTGAGTAAGGCCATTCCTTTTGGATGAATGATTGAATTGGCATGTGTCCACCATTCACCCACTTCTTATGATAAGTAATTGGTTCTAAATGAAAATGGTGCCAATCTAACCATATAAAATTACAGCCATTGCAGTTATCTTTATAATGGTGGTGTTAAATGGTCAAACTGACATGTCAGTTAACATTCATTATTTGTTGCATCTTCAAAATAGTTTTTGTTAGAAGACTTCTTATGATTTATAGTTGGTCCTAAATAAAATGATGCTGACATGACCTATCAAAAATATAAAAATTGGTTTTTCATTTAAAAAATATGTAATTGGATTTTGAATGACAATAACGCTGATCTGACCTCCAACATGGCAACCAATCGGGCCATATTTGTCCTCGCTGCTTATCTGAAACATATGGTTTTCATGTGAACACTTATGCATTGTTTTGTTATTCTTGAGGAACAATGGTGTAGATTTGACTACTATTGTAAATTAGTTGAAAACCAGATTTGAAGGTATGGTCCAGTTAATGTTCACTTTTCACATCATTTCATATTTATTTACTAATGAACATGGTGACTTTTATTACATTTGTAAATCCCTGTCAGGCATGTAGTAAAGTATTAATAGTGTTTGATACAATTAGCATTAACTGTCTGGCTTAGTAGCTCATTACAGGAACATGTTTCACAGCTGCTGCTCCCATATGCCAGCTTCATTACAAGATAATTGTCTCTTTTTCAGGAGACCTCTTTCCTACTAAAGCAAATATAGTACACATCAACACCATAAATAATTTTAAATACCAGCATAAAACTTATAGCTTTGTAAATGTTCAAATATTTCTGTTTTAGCTGTGTTACTGGTATAATATCTGAAAGGATAGTTTACAAGAAACTTCGAGTTACATATTCTTCTGTGTCTGCACCAAAAATAAAATTGGCTTTATTAATTAATACTATCTGTCAACTTCTCTCTGGCTCTAGGGTAATTGGACAGTTGGATCTTGTAACTGTTCAGGAAAAAATTTGCAATGAATATTCCATGGAGGACAATAGCTTTGTAATTATATATTTTCCTTTCCCCCATCTTTATTTTTTCAATGAATGTCTGAAAATGATTTGTAAGTATAAATTTGCAAGGTGTGTTTTGGTATCTGATTACAGGACTTTTCCAGCAAACTGTAGATAAGAAAGTTTGTGTAATCATTTGCCAAGGTGATGAAATGACACACATGGCTGTGGAATATCCTGGTTGGGGTCCAACAGACTACCTTTGTCACAGAACTGATGCTTTAAACTTTTAACAGCTCATCATTTTTGTGCTTCATTAATATGTGTTTGTATCATAAAATAGAAAAAAGGATCATGCTTTACCATTAAGGCATTTTTACAAAATGAAGTAAATCTCTTACATGCTTAAGAACATTTTTGATAAGACAATTTAGGAAATTTAATTGTGTTGCAATGTTTTTAAGCATATAAGAAATTCAATAACAATATAGTTTGTAATGGCAAGTAAAGAGGAAGAGAAGTTGGAAATAGTAGCAGAAAGAAGGGCAAACCTTGTTTTCATTCTAGCTGAAGAAGTCTTTACAGTCTTAGGTATTGGGTTACCTTTTTTTTTTGATTTATTCTTGGATTATTTACTATTTAGAGAATTTGATGAACTTTTGGGCGGGGCAGGTGGGGGGGGGGCAATGTCAGATTTTGCCTTTTTCCTCAAAGATGATAGCATTTAAGATATTTTGTAAATAAATAAAGACTGTAATGCCAGAGGATTCTTAGTCAGAATAAAAATTGAATAAGAGGTCATTCATACAAATTGATTAAAATAAATTGTGAAAGCTTCCAAATGGAAAGGGAAAAACAGGAGGGCATAAAGTTTAATCCAGTGTGGAGTCTTAGAGTGGAGTGGTGGTGGTTGTGGTTTGTGACTAGTGGAAGCGATTGTGTTTATATTGGTTTTATCTTATATTTGTATGCATGCTTGTGTGTTTTGTATGCCTCTTGTGTCAGTCACTGCTGTTTTATATCAGTATATAGTACATAGATGACCTGATTAGATTGTCAATCAGTTTTTAACAGTTTTGTCTTTCATGCAAACATTAATTGATGCACTGCATTACTTTTTCAAGTTGGGTGTTATTAACAGTAGTGACAATAATAATAATAATAATAATAATAATAATAATAATAATAATAATAATAATTAGTTTTAAAAAAAATAATATTAATAGTAATAATAGTAATAATAATAGTAATAAGAATAATAATTTAGAAGAAGAATAAGAAGAAGAAAAAAAAGAAGATAATGAATTATATGCATGTAAATATTTTCATGATGCTGGTATCATTACTGCTGCTACTAATAGTGGTACGTGTTGATGATTATGGTGGTGATGGTTACTTATAATGTTTGACTGATTGTCTAATATAAAGATAATTGAACCATGCAATAAAGCTGTTTGTTTTTGTATCTAATAGTATCCTCCTACACTTTGTTTCTGTAGTATCATTCTTCTCAAGTGATATATATTTCTTAACAATGACTAAAACAAGATGTGTACAAGTCTTGTGTTCTGCAGTTTTGTGTGCAGTGTTACACATCTGACTTCAGTTGCCTTCTCTTATATTTTTTCTAATTGTCATTGTTTTAATTTGGCATTGACTTTGACACTAAATGGTGTAAGCTGCCTTGCCATAAATAAGGCAAAGATGACATATATAATAATAATAATAATAATAATAATAATAATAATAATAATAATAATTCTTCAATACAAAAAATAATGTAATATAATTTTTATTTCATGCAGTTATATAATTTTATTATTAATTATTATTATTATTATTATTAATTATTATTATTATTATTATTATTATTATTATTATTATTATTATTATTGTTGTTGTTGTTGTTGTTATTATTATTATATTATTATTCATCACTTAACGCTTTCCCAGAAAAGACAAATCAAACTTTTTCAATAAACTGACAATCAGATCTGCTTATTTATATATTTCATATAAGTATGCTTTCCAAACTATATATTGATATAAAACTGGAATGATTGACTAAAAATAGATAAAAGACAAACATACACATGTATAAGCACATGTTAAAACCAACATAAATATAAATGCATCTTCTAGACCAAACCCCAGACATCAGATTTCAGAATCCTCTCCTAACTACACTCTGTATTTTACACCATGCCAAAAAAGTTGATGGTGTTTGATAAACAGTGATGGAGGACAGTAAACATCTGACTGTAGCTTAATGGGGCTCTTGTGCAGAGAACTGATGTTTCTTGATTGTATCGTTAGAAATGCAAAATATATTTTGACTTTGTTCTTAATCTAACAAGATCACTGATATGAATTTATCTACCAAAGTTTAGTGCATGATCCTTTGATGAAAACCTTGGCATGGTTTTCTGGAAGCTGGATCCAGATGTTGTTTAATAACTGTCAGTTCTTGTAATACTGCTTAGTGCTCCTGCTAGATAGAATGGTGCTTCAAACTTCTGTAATTCTAATCCACTACTCTCTACTGAATCTATTCAGATCATTTAAATTCATTTTGTTCACTTGAGTGGGAAGTGTGATGTTGCAGTCATGGTATATTCATCAGTTTAAGGCTTTGGTTCCAATTTTTAATTTGCATATATTTCCAACTGTCATCATAGAGTCTCAACAGATTTGGTATGAATCAATATAAAGTTAAGACAATTCATTCAACGACATGCTTTTGTTTGCCCCATTTTAACTTGGGGTAAAGGTTACATTCATTGAAACTTTTCATATTGTATTTTTTAATATTTCCCAAATCCCTTCATTTATTCTCATCATATTTGGCATTAATCATTGAGAACCAATGACAATTGTTCTTTGATATGCTCACTCACCAGTATGACCTTAGGATCAAGGTCACAATCATAAAAATTCATGTCAAGGTATTGGTGATGAACGTTATTTGTTTCCATTTGCTTCTGTCTCTTAAACATCTGTAATATGAAGTGGTGAAGTTAATTCATTAGATGAAATTAATGCTTTCTCCTTTTATTGTGAACTCTAAGTGACAGTCATAGAAAATTTATGTTCCTGCCTAGGCTTTAAGAAATCATACTGTTATATATATTTAATATAATTGTTTGCCTGTTAGTTTTAAAAAATATAAAATTTCATTACATGTTATTGTGATGTAACATTGCTGAAATTGACCTTGTCCAAAATTGAGTTCATTTCTGCTTGACCTAAAAAATTATTTCATTCAAGGAAACAGCTAATAATGTCTTCATTATTCTCTATGTGTATGAGCTTATTATCAGATATATTATTCATGTAAACAAAGAAGATGTGTATATGTTGATCAGGGTTAGGGTTTTGGAGATTCCTAAGGGAATTTTGTCAGATATTGTGTTGTAAATAAACAAGGCTCATTAGATCATTCTAGAAAGTTATTTTTGATTAGGTATTGGTTGTTTTTCGAAACTGCTAATTGTGGCCTGAGGTCAAACAGAGAATGATATTATCTTGTGATTGTAAGGATTTTACCAGTCATGCTTTAACATCTAGTTGTATTATGTATGTTGTGACCAGTTCGGGCTGAATTTTATTTTCTTCAAATTATTGAATTCAAGTGATTATTTCCTCTTGAACTGTAAAAGTGCTCTGATAAAATTCTTTGATAAGATAGTCATTAGAATTTATACTGAATTCAAAGCTGGAATAGTTTTCCTGTGATTCAACGAGAGACTGTTGACACATCAGCACTTAGCAGGCCATAACAGACATAATATTGCCTTGAATTTTGGATCTCTTTGGGACTTGAATTGAATTTTATTCAGGACTTGTTATTACTAGGACTTGTGGATTTAATTCACAATACACTAAGTTCACTATTCTCGTTTTTCATTTTGTATTCTAAAGAAATCAATTATTTATTGAATTTTACAAAGCTTGTTGTCTTCACTCTTTTCTGTTACTTATTTTAAAAGCAAAGACTCATAACAATATGCTTATATTTCCTTGAAGGATTTTTTTCATACCTGGGATGAATCATTATGAAACCATTCTGAAAGAAACATAATGTATTCGGTGACATGCATGTGTGCTTCTTTGACCTTGAAGCCAAGGTCATGGTCATACAAAACTGGCAATAAGATTTTGGTGAAGTTTTGTTTTCATTTATTAATATTTACTGAATTTTTTGATACATTTTTTTTTCATGGCTGAAATGTATCATTGTGGCACTAAGACAATTCATTGAGTGACATGCATGCTTGACTCGCTGACCTTTCTTTCGGTACTTAAGTTTGTGGATTGGGAAACAAGTCCTCAGTTTTCCACAGAAATTTTATTCATTGTTGGTTCTTTAGTATGTAGGTTGAGGCAGCTATAAAACCCAAGAAAGTTGGTTCTCTGCAGAATATTGTGACATGATTGTAAATAATTTGATTAACATTAACAAGGGAAAATCTGCCTTGAATGACCACTCTCTCAAGTCGTGTTTTCCTACATTGGTTTAAAGTGTAAATTTCTGGACATCTTTGCTGAAATTTTTAAAAATAGCCAATCCATTGACAGTTACTAAAGTAATAGTATTTTGAAACTCTGAACCTTCACATGAATGTTAAAGGTCAGCATTTTAATTGCAAAACATATCAGAGAAACTTGAAATACATGAATCTTGTAAAATCATCTAGCATGTATGTATGTATGTATGTATGTATGTATGTATGTATGTATGTATGGATGGATGGATGGATGGATGGATGGATTAATGTTTTGGTACAGTATCATGATCTTACAATCTGAATTAAGTTAGTGGTGAAACAGGTGACACACAAGTGTATGTGATAGTATCTTGGATCAGCTATAAAACATTTATAAACACATCTAGAAATCTGTGTATAATACTGTACTTAATTTCCATGCTCCAAAGATACACTGGAGATATTAGTTTATGCACCAAGAGGCTTACTGTATAATAATAAAAAAAACCACTAATAAAAACAAAACTAGTTTGAAGTATACATTGATCTACAGGTAAAATTTTGCTGTAAAATTATGTTAATTTAGAAAGCAATCTTTCATGAGTATCTTATTTCATCAGAAATGTGGAGAAACTACACAGGTGTGAAACTGGGATGGGTGGTGGTTTTCCCAGTAACCTAAAAAATATAACTTCTGGTCATTGGATTTTGGATTATTTGCAGTTCTATGTGTATTTTTATTTATTTATTTGCCTTATTTTCAGATTGAAAATAATTAAATTATTCAGGTTAGATTTGGATGGCTTAATCTTTTCATAAGGAGGTTCAACATTTACAAGGGTGTACAGGGTTTGTTTAACTATCACTTTTGCCCAATTTAGGGATAATATCATAATGGAATTAAAGATTAACACCACTCTACAAATTTTGTCTTTGCTGCATCTCTCCTGCTGTATGTGATATGTTCATGGAGCTTGGTCAGATTGTTACATTTGATGTCTGACATAATTCTGTATACCCATATTCATCCTTTGATGTCTGACATAATTCTGTATGCCCATATTCATCCTTTGATGTCTGACATAATTCTGTATGCCCATATCCATCCTTTGATGTCTGACTTAATTCTGTATGCTCAGAGGTATCCTTTGATTTCAGACACATAATTTTGTATGCCCATACCCATCTTTTGATGTCAGACATAATTCTGTATGCCCATATCCATCCTTTGATGTCTGACAAAATTCTGTAAGCTCATATCCATCCTTTGATGTCTGACTTAATTCGGTATGCTCAGACTCATCCTTTGATGTCAGACATAATTCCATATGCTCAGACTCATCCTTTGATGTCGGACATGATTCTGTATGCCCATATCCATCCTTTGATGTCTGACACAATTCTGTATGCCCATATCCATCTTTTGATGTCAGACATAATTCTGTATGGCCATATCCATCTTTTGATGTCAGACATAATTCCATATGCTCAGACTCATCCTTTGATGTCGGACATGATTCTGTATGCCCATATCCATCCTTTGATGTCTGACACAATTCTGTATGCCCGTATCCATCTTTTGATGTCAGACATAATTCCATGTGCTCAGACTCATCCTTTGATGTCGGACATGATTCTGTATGCCCACATCCATCCTTTGCTGTATTATTAGGATGAACTAAACCTCATTGCAGTATGTCATCCTGTATTTATCATAGGTGGTAGATAGATAAATGTATGATGCGGATGTACAGAATGATTGAAATTTAAGTGGATAGGTTTTTCATTCCTTATGGAGACTTACCTGAACCACTTTATTTGTTTGTTTTCAGAATGTCACTGGTGATTGCAAATATTGTGCGATGGTATAATGAATTACAGCAAATATCATGAAAAATATCAGTACTTGATGTGTTTTTACTTTTACTAATTTCCTTTGTGATTTCCTTTTAAAAATATGGAATTTATTCCTTAAAGACAAAATTGCATATGCTCACCCTGAAACACAATTATTCCATACCAGTTGAAGTATCTCTTACAAATTGATAGAATCTTGTTTTACATAGTAAACACCATTATTTTTCCCTTGTCCATGTTTTCTTCTCCTCACTGCAATCAACTGAGTAATGTTACATTTAGTAAATGATTGACATTGAATGATCAATTTATGGACTTTTGCTGTCAGGTAATGGTTACTATAGCATTATGGGTAATTTATTGATACAAAATTCCATCTAGCTTTGAAACTTGCCAAAAATCTGACAAGCCCACATTACATATGCCATAGTGATATTATAGCAATAGTACTTGAAAGGGACTGTAGACATAATTTTTATTAATTTTGACATTGAATATTCAATGAAAAGTCAGTTTTACCAATGTGCAGTGCAAGTTAAATTAGCATTTGACTATATAGTGCAGTGATCTGTTTGTTACTTTCACTGCCAAGTTTGGTACATGATAATCATGTTCTGCACACCTGTGGTTCAATAACTGTCAAAATTAAGTCTATTCCAGGTAATAAAATTGGTTCATAAGCATCTGAATGCAGAAAAATGTTAGTATTATTGTTTTCAAGGACACACATACTACTATAGTTTGTTTCTTTCGATTGTGCACAGAGCAACCACACATGTTCTCGCATTTACTTTCTGCATAGGTATTGTACATTTTTCTTAACGTGGTTGACTTCACATTGTAATTAACAAATTACTCATGACTTTATGGTTTACTGAAACTACATTGAATAATTTAGAGAAATGTGTTTGTGATTTGGATTTTTAACATAGTTTTAACAATTTTTCAGTTATTTCACTATGAAGTCTGCATTGTGGCAGTTATATTGATGTGTAGCATTGGGTTATCATGCTGCAGACATGTAGCATCATGTCCCAGCCAGTCACATTATCTTGACACCAGGCTGACCAGTCCTCACACTAACCTCTTAATGCTGAGTGCCAATCGAAGCTTCAGATAGTATCATTTTTAGAAGTCATGGTATGAATAGGCTGGGGTTCAAACCTGCAACCTCCTGCATCTTGAGGTGGATGCTCTAACCACTTAGGTCACCAGAGCAGTAAATTTAGATGAATAATTGCTAACTAACTATAACTGAACTCAAGTAAAACTGATTCCACAGACTGGTCTTAAGATTGGAATGAAGGCTTTGTTTACAATCTCTATTTATATTAAAACTGTCACCTGACCTATGATGCAACAAACTGTGTTGGATGTGGGTCATTTCTAATGGAAAAATTCCCAAATATTGACGTAAGGTGGATTGTTGTGTATCATGTCTCATCTTCCTTACATTTATACTGTTCTCAAGTCAGTTAGTCAATAACTTTAAATTGTAATTTGTTATCGTATATTCTTACCTTTGAGTTAAATTGCAAACAACATAGACCCTGATCTGCCATTACATAATGAGCCAGCACATTAGAAAATATGTTGTTCTTCTGATTACTCCTAACAAACTGCATAGACCCAGATGTGCTGTGTATTTTGCATTGGCAGATCTGGGTCTTTGCAGTTGGATGTTTTACTCAACTTTTAAGTAAGTATATGTTGTAATCTCTTCATTGTTATTTTAAAGGTTTGAATAAAGCTACGATATTGCTTAGAACTTTGTACTTGGAGTAAATTTTCAAGACAGTCATCCTTACAGCTCCCAACTCAGAACTTTGGGCGAGTTTGGTATTGTGCCAATGACTGTGCTAAATATATTCATCAGGAAAGATGAACTGATTCTATCCCTAATTTGAATCAAATTTATTCAACAGTTTATATTACCAGCAATAATAATCATTTGGCAGGCCAATAATAATCATTTAGAAGGCATATTCGTGATAAGCTGTTCCTTCATATTGTTTATAGTATGAAGAAAAAAAGACAGTTTAGAAACACTGCTAATTTTAGCTCAGCATGTTAATGGTATAATTGTTGTACCAGTATGTTAAAAAAAAAGCAAGCAGTTAAGTCATTGTAATAGTATGTGCACAATACATTGTGGGTTGTGAACAGACAGTCCCAATGTAAATGCCAGATTTTATTAAACCTTCATCCATGATTGAGATAAACAATTTGAAACACATTTAATCATTTGTTTGGACCAATGATAATGGACCGAAACTTCAATCACTATATTTCATAGACAAGAACAGATATAGGACCAAGAAGACTTCAGTCACTATATTTCATATATTAAAATGAATAAAGGTCCAACACAGCAGTCACTAGATTTCATTTCAGATATTCAAATTGGTTCAGATTTTTCAAGAACACAGAACTGATGATAAAAATGTGCACATCTGGTGTAAATACATAAAGGGAACAGTGTTTCAAGGATTTCATGGGAAAAGGCATCCCAGGTTCTTGAATAATGTTGACATTTCTATAATGGCCTAGATATTTTCCATATGATATAGCTGTAAAACAGCTGCAATAAACAAGCAGAAAGCTAACTGCATGTACCTCCTTACAATATACATGAGCAAAAATGTACTGCATGAAAATGAGGCTGAGGGAAAATTTAAAGGAATCTATTAATGGAACCCTTTTCCACCAGTATTTATGAATAACAAATTTATATGATGAATTCTTTGAATAGGAAATGATAATTTCCTGACATAATAATAATAATAATAATAATAATAAATCATGTAATTTTAATAATTATAATGGCATTTGGTGCATGTTTTTTGCTAAAATAGGTTTGAATAGTGAATCTGCATTCATAAGACCACCTGTTTACAAGGTGCTAATTTGGCCTTTTCACATGAGTGGCTGAGATATATTGGATTGAAGCTTCTATATTCTGTGACCCATGTTACTATTCTGTCACCAATGTTGCTATTTTGTGGCCCATGTTATTATTGTTACCCCAGTTACTATCAGGAAACTGCACTGCATTAGTTACATCACACCAAAAGCATGTGTGACCACTTAGGTTTAATTTACTTTGTGACATTATTCTTTGAGAGATTATTTAGCCTGTGTACAGATATTTTATGAAACAGAGATTCATTTAGAGCTAGAAATTCACCTCAGTCTGCTTAACTTAATAGCAAGATTTTGTTTGTTTGATTAGGATTTTTAACGTAGCTTTAACAATTTTTAGTTATATCGCTACGATGTCTGCAGTGAGGCAGTTTATAGTGATGTCTAGCACTGAGACATCATGCCGCAGACATGTAGCATGATGTCTCACTCAGTCACATTATCCTCACACCAGGTCGACCAGTCCTAACACTAACCTCTTTATGCTGAGTGTCAAGCAAGGCAGCTGTTAGTACCATTTTTGTAAGTCTTTGGTATGACTCGGCCGGGGATCGAACCGACGACCTCCCGCTTCCGGGGCGGACGCTCTAACCACTAGGCCACCGAAGCGGTTAACTTAATAGCAAGACAAAAATATAGAATTACATTTTCCAACATCTGGTCAACTTAATATCAAGACAAAAATATTGAAATTACATTCTCCCACACCTGGTCAACATGAAAGAAATATTCCTGCATTAATAGATTATCTGACCTAATTCTCCTGCCTCCAGCCACTAAATTTGTATGTTAAATAAAGTTCTTTCTTTCCCAACCCAAACTATCATTTAGCATTCAAATATTTGTGACAGCTAGTACTTGTTTTATTTTTACTGTAAATAATTTTAATTCCTTGCATTCTCCATTGTATAATCACTATTATGAAAAATGAAATTTGAATGCCTTTTTAAAAAATAAAAAATGGGTTATTTAATCTAGTCATTTTTAACATTCTGTGGATGTGAAGTGATATTGATTGATACAGAAAGAGATTGGGGATGCATTGAAAATAAGGCCACAAGGGATGGAATGAAGGCAGAGTCCAGACAGTAGATGTTGATGTAGATTTAATTACCATTGATAGACATGGAAAAACAGTTTTGATAGGCATGGAAAAACAGTCATTGAATAATTGGAGGAAATAATTTAAAAATGGAAGGGGTTTTATCTTTCTTTTGCTTTGAATTGCCGAACAGATCCAGACTTGTTACTCTCCATTTTTAGTGCCTACACCTCTCTGTCTGTAATTGCCTTGCTCTCATAACCAAATCTGAATACAAACTTTTATTTAATTTACAGATCTGACAGAAAACTTTATGCAATTTATGCTTATATTTGCCAGCTGCTGTGCTGTACAGGGAATGTGAAACTGAATTAATTTAATGTTACATAACTAACGAAGAAAATGAATTAATCCAGGTTATATAGTTATGAGAATATCAGAAAACAAAAACTACTACCATACTGCTCCAACATAGTTTAAGCTCTTTCAGCATTATATGTGTCTATGTGTAAGGTAGGCTGCATATGTGGTAGAGATATTATCACCAACATTTTGTGTTCAGGTTTTGTTCTCATTAAATTTTCTGACTATATTATTCAGTCTTTTAGGGTAATATTGCTAGTGTGCCTATGATGAAGTTTCTTTCTTTCTGTTTCAGTGTTTTCAGAATGAGTCCTGAAAATCTGATCAAGGAAATTATTCTTGTGGATGATTTCAGTGATGATGGTAATTAAACAACATACAGCACTTCATTTAAGAGAAGTCCAGATGGCCTGACATGTAATTTTGTATGAATTCACTATGAAGCAGAGTGTATTGTATTACAGTGTTGTCCATTCATCCACCAGGCGATCTGTTTATCAATTTAAGAGTTGTACACCTGGAATTAGTCAACTTTGTAGATGGCTTGCATGTAGGGTATGCATCAACCATATAGATTTTGAGTCATAAGGTCAAGGTCACTATGACTGAGGAAAAAAAGGAAAGATGGTTGGCATAACATAATTCATTCTCTATGAGCTGCAGTTACTAAATTTTGCATATGTCTTGGGCATGGGGACAAGGAAAAACTTTGCAAGTTTTAGGTCAGAGGTCAAGGGCACTACCTGAAAGAAGAAAACTGTTGTCACACAGTAACTTCGGTTCTGCAGTAATAAATCTTTGTGGCTGACATGTACGTGGGGTAAAGTAGAACCCATACCAATTTTTAGGGGTTAGGGTCCAGTTTTTATGTACAGATTTAATGTCGCATGCACCTGCCTAATATAAAAATTCATTAAAAATATAATACGTGAGTGAGGTCAAAAAGGTACATATTTCTGGATAGGTATTATGTAGTGCAACATAATCATATCACACACATGACCTGACAAGTCTACTGAAGTTCTTAGAATAAAATATTTATGTACCCCAACCCCTATTTTATACATGCATTTTTCACATCCGAAGGCCATTTTTGACAGCATGTGGTTCTCACAGTGCAAACTCAAGGTCTTTTCCTAGATGAAAATTTTGAAAAACATTGTCTACTAAATAGCTTGATGAAATTCATAATAGTTGTCATCCATGCCGTTTTTGAGATATTCTACTTGCCTTGAACCCACGTGTCTACTGCTATGGGAGGCTAGCTCTTCTTCCTAGCCGACTATTGGTATTTCACAATCAACATACTGCAGAGTAACTATGGAAAGTGTAAAGCCTGAAACACCTAGTTCACAAATTTATCCATATCTTTAATTATTACACAATAGTAGCTCAAAAACTCACACCATACCCTCAAGTTAAGAAATTTGCCAGGGGCCAATTTACGAAACTGGACCCTGCCACCTTAGTGTCAACAGGCTTGAATGTCAAGGTCACTGTGACTAAAAAAAGAAGAATGGTTTCTGTACAATAATATTATTTCACATCACAAGCCTGGACCAAACATGGTGTATATACATGTATACACTTATTATGGATGTTTTTCAGATAGATATATTATACTTACTAAGTATTTTTGTGAATCAACAATTTGACCTCATTGTTATGTCATTTATGTCATTTATGTCATTATTTATAAGGCGAGATGTGACATCTATATACAACACTTGCATACCAAAAACACAATTTGAAAGAAAAAAAGCCAATAGAAATTCTTTACAGTCCCTTTAAAAAAATAATTCAGAAATGCAGTTAATAAAGTTTTGAAAGTGCATAATTTTATTGATACAATGTATAATGTGGTACATGCAGATTAAGACAATGAAAAAACAACAAAGCAGATTAAAGTATACACTGCCACAATTGAGTGATTACATCTATATTGTTACATTTACAGTCAAGCTTCAAACAGAATCTTCACATCAAATTGTCAGCATTAAAATAACAATAAATGCCATTGTGGCTTTGTTTTAAATAAAGGTAACAAAACAGAACAGTTCAAAAATTAAATCCAATTAAGCAGCAAAAGACATTCAAAATATGCTAATTGGTTGCTTATAGTAAAAACAGCCAATCAAATTTGTTTTGTTAGGAAAATTCCCCACAGAGTAAGTACCTAATAACTAATATGATCAGAGGACAAGTAATAATCACAGTGAAAACACGAATGAGCGATGATCAGGATGATTATTTTTCATCCATAGAAGGTAATAAGTTTAAACAGCAAATGGATTGGCCGAGTATTGTGGTAGAAATACATCAGTATATTGAATACCTATTTTTTTACAAGTATTGTCAGAGCAGAAAATATGTTCTCAGTCTAAGTGTTTAACAATGTGGGATTTAACATGTACAAGCATTTATCATACATTAATATCGCATGAAAATAGCACTCTTGTTACTATAATTGACAAGGCAGATAAAGATAATACTTTTGAAAAGACTATCCTTCCTAATGTCAAGTACCAGTGTCTGAACAAACTCAGCTTAATGAGTTTTAAATTTATTTATGAGAAATGTTTTCACATTATTTGAGAGAAGATAACTTTCCATGGGTCTTACTTTTAGATCTTCAATCACCATGTCCAACCAATGACACCCAAAAGGGGATCAGAACAGTTGTTTTTTAAAAAGACCAGGAAATGACATTTTCAAAAATTACAAAATTTAATTATGAATGACACATTTCGTTTTGGACAATATATCAGTAATTTTGCCTTTGCCGTATTGATTATACTAATTATAAACCACTTTTATTATTGTGAGCTATAAGTTCAACATCCTAGAGAGATTCATACAGATTTCATCTTCCAGCTTTCTGAGTCACAGTATAAGAGCTGCTACAATTACATAGTTGTCTATGGATTTTTTTTGGTTTTGTTCTAGTTTCATTATGTATCATAAATACACCCAAACAGTTGATTGAAACTTTAACAATGTTTTGCTAATGCCCTCTTTCCCCACACCATATTCATACATATTTAATACACCATTTACATTTTGAATCATTTACAGCCTCAGATGGGGAGGACTTGGCAAAAATGAAGAAGGTCAAAGTGTTGAGAAATGACAAGAGAGAAGGTATGAAAACTAGATACAGCAAAATTGTTTCAGATAAATCATTCAAAATGATGAATTTAAAAAAAATGAACATACTTGTTAGACCTAAAACAATGCATTCTGTGGTAGCAGTTAGTTGAGTTTTTTTTTACATGCCCACTATAAAATGAAGCATGCTATGTTGTTGTCTGTCTGTCAATCTGGCTGTTCCCTATTTTGTGTCTGCTCAATAACTCTAGTTCTTCACATCATCATTATGAAAATAAATTTGTAAGTGGTTTGTATTTGGAGAAAAGAAGAAACTTGTTGATTTTGAACTGAAAACGTCAAGATCAGAGGGATTGAAAGAAGGAAGAAAAGTGATTCAACATAATAACTTCACTGTTACAGTGGATACCATAATCAAACATTCATCATTACAACATTTTCTAACTAGCTTGTATTTGGGTCAATGAAGAAACCGAAATATTTGGCATACAAAAGTAGAAAGATCAAGTTTGCAAGTAAACTTTAATTCAAGACAATAACTTGTATACTTGAGACTTTAATTAAACTTTGATATGTTTTGCATGTTTTGCATATGCATATGCATGTTTTGCATTTGTCATTTTGCTTTCCTTTTTTAAAACTTAAATATGTCTTACGTTTCCCTGTATAAGAATTACGCTTTTCTGGTACATTTAAAAATAAAAATAAAATAAAGCTGTGAAAAGTTGTGTTCATCCTATTTATCATCATATCTTTAATGCCACTCCTATAAATTTGAGAATATTCTAAAAAGAAGACTGCTGTGAAAGAATAGTGTAAGAGTACATTTGTCTATCCTGGATGTTTTGTGCTTTCCTTATTTCTATTTATAGCAGTGGTACATGCCACATTTCTTCAATTTAAAACTTTGCCAGAGAGGTTCATTATATTCGTTATAGAGTACGTTAGCAGAAAAGTCTGTACTTTTATAGGAAATGATGCCATATGTTAAGCAAATCAGGCATTAATGATGTAACATTAACAGGCATTAACTTGTGGGTATTCTATGACCGACAAATGTTAGAGCATATGGATCATTTCAAACTTCAAAAGTTTTCAGACCGGTAAAAAGACAAATTAACACCATTTTACAAATTTAAAAAGATTAATGATGTAATGCATATTGAGCACATCATCATGCCTATTGCAAAATGTTTGAACATTCAGCAGATTGAGACATTTAGACTAGTTAAAGTGAAAATAATTAATTTGTCAGTATGTTTGATGCTGGTATTCTGGTTCTACTAATCCAAATGGATTTTGCCCATTTGTGACATGAATTATGACCAGCTTCTGAACCAGGATAGTAGTAAACAAAACATGCATGTTTTTAATGCGCTGTACCGTAATTATGGCATGCAATATATAAATTACACTTTATGCTCAGATTACACTTCTCAGCCACCTACATTTGCAGCAATTATGCTTATACTGCTCTCAGTGTTGGCATGTAGGCAGTCCATTTGAGGGACTCTTATCTTTGACACATTACCCCAGGCTACGGGGGCAGGAAGTAGTAGGCTACTGCCAAGCTCTGTTGCGTCAAGGTCATGTATGATACACTAAAGTGGGTGGTATTATAGAAAGTTAGACAGATTTAGCTCTACAATGATACCAAATAATCTGGACGTTTTAGTTGCACTACCAAATACAGAGGGAAAAACCTAATTTTTTTTACCCATTTTTTTTTTCACTCAAAATTTGCTTGTGGTCGGAATCTGATTTTGTGTCTTGATTTTAGACTTTTTGGCCGCAGATGTAAGGCAGACTGGTCTGAACTGTGCACAGACAGGTGAACTTGTGCAAAAAGTAGGATAAGGTGGGCATCTGGAATAAAGAGTGGTCTCCATATGAAAATGATGGGTCTGTTAAGCAAAAAAATTTAAATAAAAAGAACTCCAACTTTTCAACTTCTGCTCATGCGCAAGTGAAATAACCAATGGAAAACATTGTTTTTAACATATCTAGGCATTGGGATAATGGAAAATTTCTTGGAAGTCAACGTATTAGGATATATTCAGAAATAGTCCCCAAAATGTGTTTCCTACTCGCATTTCATGTGAAAACAGTAAAAACCTCCAGGGGTTAATGTGTTAAAAGGTGGGTGGGGATTTGTACTAAAATTATCAGTTTAATAAGGGACTTTGGTTGTCCTGTCTATCAGTTCATCTTTCTGTCTTTCAAACTTGCTTAAGTTTGATTTACATTTAGGTATGTTTTTCAAGTTTTTACTTACGAGATGCCATGTGTCGGAAGTGGCCTCTTTAGCTGACAATTTTACCATCTACTCGATATAATGTTATGTAAGTCAGGTCCAAATGCAAACAACATAGATCCATATCCGCTGGTGTTTTATCATGCAGCAGATCAGGGTCTTTGTTGTTTGTTCTACTGATGGGTTCTATCAAACTGCATCGACCCAGATCTGTTGTTATATTATGCAATGGTTTGATCTGGATCTATGCAGTTTGCAGTTGGATCTGTTAAGGAAACAGTAGGAATTGAACCATCTACTAGTTTTGACTGGTTACCTCATTTTTAATAGTTCCATTATTTGCTCTAAGCCAAGTTCACCCTCATTTGTTATATTTCCTTTATTGCCCTAAGCCAAGTTAACCCTCATTTGTAATAGTTCCATTACTGCCCTAAGCAAAGTTAACTTTCATTTGCAATAGTTCCGTTATTGCCCTAAGCCAAGTGAACCCACATTTGTAATAGTTCCATTATTGCCCTAAGCCAAGTTAACCCTCATTTGTAATAGTTTCATTGTTGTCCTAAGCCAAGTTAACCCTCATTTGTAATAGTTCCATTATTGTCCTAAGCCAAGTTAACCCTCATTTGTAATAGTTTCATTATTGTCCTAAGCCAAGTTAACCCTCATTTGTAATAGTTCCATTATTGTCCTAAGCCAAGTTTACCCTCATTTGTAATAGTTCCTTTATTGTCCTTAGCCTAGTTAACCCTCGTTTGCATACGAAAATCTTTAGTAATTGCAAATAAAGTATGACACTTTTGACACTTTTTTATACAAATTTAGTGATTTTAATTAAATTTGGTAAAATTCCAATCATTTCAGTCTTTTAGAATTATTACAGGTCAAAGATACTGTAGTATGACTTACATTTTTAATCTACATTATGGTGTCTAGCAGTTTGTGCACTGTGCAATCACTCACATCTTTAACATCAGCAAAGCTTGGTATGCAATTTTTAAATACAGATAGCTTGGCCAGTATAGAGAAGGAAGGAAGGAAGGATATCTGTTTGCTTAACACTATTTCCATGCATTATCGGCTCTTTGAAAACAGTAAACAGCATTCAGCAGACAGAATTTGTTTTTCCTTAAGATATTGTGATTGGTTTATGGTACAAAAGTTAAAACTCCAAAACTATGTTGAATCATAAAAAGATGTAAACAAATATAATATCAAAGCATTTAATGAAATCCTTTGTTTGGATTATATTTTAAATGAATAATGCATATTTCAGAACTAAGTTTTTTGACATATTCTGATTGACAGGGTTGATGAGGTCACGAGTTAAAGGTGCTGATGCAGCACAAGCCACGGTGCTGACATTCCTCGACAGCCATTGTGAATGTAACCAGAACTGGCTTGAACCCTTGCTAGACAGAGTGGTACAGGTATATTTCACTAATTAATTTACATTTTTAAAAAACAAAGATAGATTAAACCAATCCAACAAATGGAACTAATTTTCAGAAGCATTAATCGTTGTGGAATGTGATCTTGATGATAAGGTAATCAAAAGACCATCGGAAACCTCTTACTAGAACCAAGATAACTTAAAATTATTTTGACTTCTTTGTTTCATATTGATTACAGAACAAATTCTCATAACTTGTAAAGTCAGTCAGGTTTATGACAAAGTTCTTGGTCTTCCCAAAATAACTTGTATATACAAAATTTATTATGGTAATAAACCCCAACTGTGATGTGTCCTTCCATGAAACTGTCTGTAATCTTATCACCTAAACTGCTGGGTCTAAATTAAGCCAACTTAGTACATAGGCTGTACACATATGGTGATAAATGTTTTATGATTTTAGGCCTTTGGCTTGGAGTCCATCAGAGAGGGTCAGAGTTCGGTTATTAAAAAATTACAATTACAGTGACATTTTATAAATATTATTTTTACCAAACATGTAAATGTATTTATAGAAAGATGATGCATAATTTATTTAACATATTTGATTTTCTGGAAGGTTCAGAAAAGGGAAGTGGGCATATAATAATAACAGATTTTTAGCTCAACTTTACTTAGACTAGAAGAGCTTATTGGAAAGTCTGTTATCTGTCATCTCAACTGTCATCTGTCATCTATTAATTCAAATTTGTTATAACTACTTCTCCAGCTTGGAGGATTGCCATGAAATACATGCATATTTAACCTATTTTCTAGCTGGTTCTTGATAAATATGGTGCCAATAGCCATCTTCAAATTTTTTTTTATCACTACCCCTCCTGAAACGTTTTTCCAATTTTTCATATCTTTGAAGAATGTTTAGTTGGTTCTAAAGAAATTAGTAACATCTAGAATGACTACAATATTATTGCAGCCATCTTAAAAATCTTGTGACTACTCCTCCATAATGAATGGTCATGTCAACAGGGGCTTTGCACTAAAAGACTTCTTATGATGTCCAAATTGTCCTAAATAAAATGGTGCAGATCTGATGTCCAAAATTGCTACCATAGCAACCATCTTGAAAATCTTGTTATTACCATTCCTTCTAAATGGTGATATGAACATGGAGGTTTCATTAACATAATTTGTATGGTCTTAAATGAAAATAGACAATGTGTCTTTAAAGTGGAGAGCTTGTAAGATATACAAAGGGAGCTAATAATATGTACATTCACATTATAGGAATTGCTTTATAATATCAATGTCCACTTACTATGATGACCTATTACTTATTCAGTCTATGCAAACTATATGTTATTTTAAGTCCATAGTGCGGATATTATATCAGAATATGCTAAGTTTGTCAATTTTATGATAGTATGTTAAAGTATGTGAAAACTTTGTTCAGTGATTATAATACACCATAGAATGATTCACAGGCAGAACACTTTTCCAGTGACTTTTAATTTGTTTTCAGGACAGAAGCAGAGTGGTTAGTCCAATCATTGATGTTATCAACATGGACAACTTTGAGTATATTGGGGCATCAGCTGATTTAAAAGGAGGTACCACTAACTGTATCAGTTTGTATTTGCCATGTGTAGTTCAAATAATATATATTGGAGAATACTGCTGGGATCAGTGGAAATTTGAAGCTGAGATTGACAAAATCTGTATTTTGGAGAAGAACAATTTGTATTGGGGACATTTGTCTTCAACATTTAAAATATTGAACTTATTTGTACATAAAATCAAAACTTACAAATTATTTTCTGAAGTAAAGAGGTATGGAAATAGTGTTGGCATCATATCATAAATCATTTTTCTGCATTTGAAAACAAGTAAATTAGCTATTTTTAATACTTTTTCAAAATAATAAGTTTTTTAAAATTAAAATTTATATCTCTTCTGCAAACTCCTTGTATGCTGAAGGGACCAGCATATCATATTTTAATGACTTGATTGCCGAATTTTAAATATATTTTATGATTGCTATAATCAACAAATTTAATACAGGGATCACACCAATGTTGCAAATTGTGATTTTTATTTCTTATGGGTGACAAAAGATACCATTTGGAGATTTTGTTTTGGTGACAAAATGTTTGGCTGTTAAACTTTCGTATATACTGTTTTGTATTTGGAGTGAAGAAAGTCAAAAAGGCACCATGAAAGGAAACTGCAAACTTAACTTGATATTAAATGCACTGGGATCCAACATTGCATTGTTAGATCATAATCTTCTTTTGTTAACATCTACTCTAAGGTCTGTGTGCAGTCATACATTATAATGATCATGCTACTGGACAAGTTGCAATCAACCAAACTATGAAGGCAGGAATAGGAAAATCTACAATTATATATATATATATATATATATATATATATATATATATATATATATATATATATATATATATATATATATATACACACACTAAACATTTCAGTTACTGTTGAATAATTATTTGATGTTGCTGCTGATAACAAATGGACATTCGTTTGGTCCTCCAAATTTGGCCTTTAGCAGTTATTTCAATAATACATGCACCTTTCATGAAAGCAAGTTGACTACAATTTTCAGTAAGTTAACAAAGCAAAGCATCTATGATCAAAGAAAGTCAGCACCAAACTTGAATAAAAGCAATGGAATCTGATACATTGTTGCATTTTCCAGAGTGATTTGAATATTTTTATTGTGCCCATGAATATTTTTAATACTTATGATCACTACCAATGACATCATAAAATGCAAAATAAATTTCCAATATTTTTAAACTAGATACCTGGCTGTCATATTAATTGGAAAGTGGGACATCTCACAGAGATACTTGTTAAACTGTTAATTTGTTGACATGTTTTCATTTCCCAATGAATAGCCTCATCCCCTTGGTAGACATGGCCAGATATCTTGGGCTGACCCAAATCTAGGCCATTTCAAGTACATGTTGATGTAACATACCCCATGTGCTACTTGCAGCAATGAATAATCATAGTTAATTGTTTATTGACACATGTTATTGACAAAGGGATATAGATCAAATTAAGACTACCATGATATATATGTGTTTTCTAATGGAATTCAACTGATACATGAATAATTTTCGATGTATATACAGTACTTAATGCATTATGGATTGTACTACACAAATTTAAGTTTTCAATACACAAGTGTATTTCAGACTGCTTATGCCTTCGCTTACATTGACATCTGCTTATGTCAACAATATTACCTTGCTTTCAAGGTTGTCAAGGTAAATGGGTAGTATTGTATTATGAAAATGGCAACGTATTTTTAAAACTTGTGTCAAAATATTTAGGCTAGCTATTTTTTGGGCAACAATTCATTGAAAGCTAGCACCATCCCTGTCACTGACACAATATAGTTACATGTTAGTTTATTTGAGTGTACTTACACAGTATAGTTACATGTTTATTTGGATGTACTGACACAGTATAGTTACATGTTAGTTTATTTGGATGTACTGACACAGTATAGTTACATGTTAGTTTATTTGGATGTACTGACACAGTATAGTTACATGTTAGTTTATTTGGGTGTACTGACACAGTATAGCTACATGTTAGTTTATTTGGGTGTACTGACACAGTATAGTTATATGTTAGTTTATTTGGATGTACTGACACAGTATAGCTACATGTTAGTTTATTTAGGTGTACTGACACTGTAACGTTACATGTTAGTTTATTTGGGTGTACATGATATTATGTTTTGACATCCAAGGTCAATTGTGTATGTGATTCAGAATTCATAAAAATGTCATATCCCCTGGTAAGCTAACATGTTATGAATTCATTACCTCGTTAATGTTATATAAACAAATTTGTTACCAAAATAACAAATGAATCTATTCAGACCAAAGTAGAATCCACTCCAAAAAGCTGATAAATCAGCAATGTTTAATTAAAGCCTAGCCTTCTTTTGGTGCATAATTTACACTGATGAGCAAGCCATAAATTACTCATTTATGTACAAAATAAAATCATTTGTTGCAATTTTTTAAAATCATAAATTAATATTTATATTATGACTTTTAAAGCAGCAGTTTTTTTGCCATTTTGTTGAACCAAGTTGATTGTTTCTAGCTGTTATGTAACACATGATCTAGTTATGACCTTGTTGGAATTCTTGACTAGAATAATTTTTAAGCAGAAATACTGTATTTGATATTTGTAGAAATGACCAATCAAACTAAAAACATTATCTACCACCTAGGACAATATAACACCGATATCTTTAGATTTATGTCATGAATTTGAGTATCAATGAAAAGTACTCAACCAAACTTCAAAATTTTTTGCCCATAAATGTAAATGTTATTAAAATGGAAAATAGTTTTACATCTTAGATCTGTTCTCTTTTGTTTGGGTTAGGACATGGGTAATTATGGGATGGAAGAGCATGGTTTAACAATTGTTTATTTAAATTGTGTACATTCTGTCTTCAGGATTCGGATGGAATCTTGTGTTCAAGTGGGACTACATGACATCAGAAGAGAGAAATGAGCGGATGAATAACCAAATTGGTCCCATTAGGTATGGTGAATTTAGTTTTGGATGTGCCAACTTTTATAGAGATAACATGAATTATACTTGTATTGAATTCCTTCCCCATTCCATTTTGATAGTAATGTTTTTGTCAGAATTTACTGCATGAATGAAGGCAGATGAATTTTTGCATAACTTACAAAATTAATTGTTTCTTTTAGACCTACTTTTCTCGTATGCCAACATATACCTATTTTAAGAGTGTATATTCTACTTCAGTAAGATTATCCAATGTTGGCTGACACATAAAATGGCTTCTGAAGGAGCTATTTTACTATATTGTGGTTTTAAATATAATTTTAGAAGACCCATTGTCAGAAATGGAAAATGAAATTTAATTTTTTAAAATAAAATATGATTTTTCTAGAAAGGTCTGCTGATTTTTGCCACCAGTAAATAATTCAAGAATACTGATCAGAAGTCCTTATCTTGGTTATTGACATTAGATCATTTACTTTACCAATTTGTATTCACTCACTGTGAGATCAGAAGTCCTTATCTTGGTTAATGATGTTAGATCATTTACTTTACCAATTTATATTCACTCACTGTGAGATCAGAAGTCCTTCTCTTGGTTAATAATGTTGGATCATTTTTATGTTACCAGTTTGTATGTATTCACTGTGAGATCAGAAGTCCTTATCTTGGTTAATGATGTTAGATCATTTATGTTACCAATTTGTATTCACTCATTGTGAGATCAGAAGTCCTTCTCTTGGTTAATGATGTTAGATATTTATGTTACCAATTTGTATTCACTCATTGTGAGATCAGAAGTCCTTATCTTGGTTAATGATGTTAGATCATTTTTGTTACCAATTTGTATTCACTCATTGTGAGATCAGAAGTCCTTATCTTGGTTATGATGTTAGATCATTTATGTTACCACTCTGTATTCACTCACTGTGAGATCAGAAGGAAGTATGTTGTTTTGCTGCTGCACATCATTGAGTATTTGTATCCATGTGAGGATGACCTGATTCAAGTTCTAGACTATTACAGCCATTTTTCAATTTTTTTAAAACACTTTTGAATAATTTAGTTGTAGACTTTCTGGAATAAAGCCTGCTAGCATGCATAAAGCAAAAAACCCATGACCTCCCGCTTCTGCGGTGGACTCTCTAACCACTAGTCCACCAGAGCGGTTTATTTGAAGTTGATAAATAAAATTTGGTATGAATCTTTTAATGCATGTTTTCATGTTATTATATCAGTTTTTTCAATATTTTCTAAAGTTCTGTTTTCATTTAGAATTATTTTGGTCATCAGCTGGGGTTTTACAAGCATAAATCTTGTTTGCTTTAAATCATACAGACAGACAGAAATGTGATGTTTTATGTATGGATATCTTTTGCAGAACACCAATGATAGCAGGTGGTCTTTTTGTGATAGACAAAAGCTGGTTTGAAGAACTTGGAAAATATGACATGAAAATGGATGTTTGGGGAGGTGAAAACTTAGGTTGGTATTGAAATAAATCCTTCCTAAGGTAAAACAATCTTTAGGTAAATCTGTGACGTACGTCTGAGGCTCCAGTGACTTTCAAGGTTTATAGCTCACCTCAGTGAAAAATAATACTTAACTGAAATAGAAGTGAGATATTGTATTACACCAGGTGTTGGCATTGGTGTCATTGTCCCATGTCCACACAGATAACAACCATTATTGTTTCCTAGGTGCTAGGCAACAGTTTGGAGTGGGTTTCATAACACATACCTCCTGGAGTGACGGCTGAGGGGGCTAGTTTTATATATACATTATTTGTGCATTCTCTGTAAAGTTTTCGCATTTAGCAGCTTTGGTGTTTTGCACACTCTTAATACTGTTATACATGAGATCATAAAACTTGACCAGTGGCTACATCTTGATGAGTACCATTATACTTGCATAAAAGCCTGTTTGTTTACAAGCTGACCCCTCCAACTGAATGGGTTAAAACATTGAAAAGTGCATTACCAGTGCATAAGCAGTTCCAACAGTCTGAGATGTCATCACAAGATGCATGCAGTACTTTCTAAATACATGTATGATTATATTATGGAAATTAGTATAATTTTGCTTAAAAATTAAATAACTTTATTTAATTTTCTGTTTTCTTATTGTGTCTGCCTAAATCAGATTTATATATATATATTTTTTTTGGCAGGTTGCTGTAACTGTAATCTCTCTGATTTTACTCTAGTTAATTTTATTGTTGATTGTGCAATATTATTATACATCAGTGCACCAGTAATTACACTTTTATTTGGCCTTGAATTTGTGAATATCTAACTAACATTAAAATTGTGATCCCAGTATGACAACAACGAAAATCAATAGTGTTTTGTTCAGTGTTTGCATTTAGGCTAGTGAGCATATTTTCATAAGGCACCAGCACATGTACATTGAAGGTCAGAACTTACACTGAATGAAGTACATCCCTTTGATTCAAATCATATGCACCACTGCACTAACTTAATAATATCTCCCAAATACAATAAAGAAGTTTCAGAAATTATTGTGATATCGGAAAAACTGAAATGTAGTTTGCTTTGTTGTAAGCAACATTAAACAACTAACCATGTTTACCTTTTCATAAAGCTTACTTCAGTTTGTAGGATAGCTTATATCATTTGACAAGAGTAACTCGTGCGTGGATCAATGTAAAATGCAACAGCTATATAGGTCAAGCTGAAATGGGATTTGGAAGAATATGATTTGGTAGAAACACCAAATAAATATTATTTAAAATTAACAAGGTGATAAGTGACGCTAAACATAATTTGCACTATGTAAGTACTGTACATTATAGTACAGCCTGCTCTCCAAGGTAAACTCAAACCAGCCAGTGATTTATGCAGTCTTTATCTTCATTTAATTTCATGTTGGAGAAATCAGAAAATATGCACATGCAAAAAGATAACAAAAACAAGCATAGTGCTGTATAATAGTTTATTAACATGGTTATTGAAAGAACTGGTCACTGCAATGTGACCATTGTAGATCGGTCAATTTTGTTTATACATTTTTCATGTCTATAAGTGTTGGGACCAAAATTGTTTCGATAAGCCTTTGAAAAAAATGATTTATTTGTGTTTCAAGATTTACAGCCATTACAGTAATTAGCATTGTTCTTTGATTTACAGCCATTATGGTAGTCAGTATTGTTCATGGTGTTACGAGTCTATGCTATTAAAATAAGTAATAGTAAAGAGTGAAAGACAATAAGCTTGTAAAATTTAAATAATTTATTTCCCTGGAATACATTGTGAAAGTGAAAAAAGAGCTTACATTATTGCAGATTAAATCCCAGAATAATCCAAGAAGTAAAGACACAAGTCCTAGTAATTTAAAATCCTCAATAAAATTCAGTAAATGTCCCAAAGAGATCCAAAACTGAAGGCAGTGACATGTATGTTATAGCCCATGGAGTGCTGATGTGTCAACAGTCTCTTGTTGAATCTCAAAAATATTATGCCAGGTTTGAATTCAGTATAAATTCAAGTGAATGTCTTTATCAAAGAATTATATCAGAGCACTTTTGTATTTCCAGAGAAAATAATCACTTGAATTCAATAATTTTAAGAAAATAAAATTCAGCCCAATCTGGTAACAACATAATAAAACTTGAAGGTGCTAGATGTTAAAGCACGACTGACAAAATCCTCAGAATCACAAGATTCTCTCCTTTACCTCAGGTCACAATTAGCATTTTCTAAAAACAAAATCATTACCTAATGATGGAAAATAGCTTTTAGAATGATCTAATGAGCCTTGGTTACTTACAACACAATAACCTGTAAAATTGACTTTGGAATCTCCAAAACTGACCCAAATCAATGTTTTGTTTACCTGAATAATGATCCTGATATTAAACTAACACACATAGAGAATAATTTAGCTATGTATTAGTTGTTGACATAAATGAAATATTTTGTTTTTTTAAGTCAAATTAATTCAAGCAGAAATGAACTCAATTTTTGGACAAGGTCAAGTTCAGCATACAATGTTTCATTACAATAGCATGTAATGAATATTTTTTATATAATAAAATTAACAAATAGACAATTAAATATACATAACAATGGTTAAAATCATCAAACTTGGTGATTGTATTCATGTCAGTTAGTACTAATTTTTAACCACAAAGATCATGGTGACCTTCATGTCACATTTTACTGGTTTAGGTTCTCATGCTGGATATGTTATCCTGAGATTCATGAAATTTAGTGAGACGATGCATCTTGAGGAATAATACACCCTTGCCACTGTGACCTGTATTTAATTCTCCAATGACCTGAGTTCATTCTGAACCACTTTAATTCCAGAGTAATCAAACAAGATAACTAACTGTATGCATCTTTGTACCATACCTTCTCAGAAAAAGAAGGTTATTGTGATCTGTATTTTACATTGTGTAAAGTTTTTCCATTTCATGACGGAATTGGAATTTTTTATATACTGTCAAATAGTTTTTAATCATGAAACTTGGTGACAGAATCCAGCTTAATAAGTACCACATCCTCAACTTAAAAGTGGTCACCATGACCCATAGTTCACATTTCAGTGAAATTTGTTTAGTTTGATTTCTTATATTTTTCATACCATAATCATTAAACCCATAAATACCAGAAAGTGTGACCTATATTTCAGATTTTAGATTAAGTTTTTGCAATAGCTCATGACTATGTAAGTTTTTGGCATGCTTTGCACATGTTGTCCTATCTAGATTGATGAAACTTGAAGGATGCATCTTCATGAGCACTACTCCTTTATTTTAGTATATCTATAATGAAAACAACATGATCCTTGTTTGATTCTTTAGTCAACTTATGTCAGTTGGAAAAATGTTGCTTTCCTTGGACTTGAAGTATTCACATGATGATTGGGCACTCATCATTTTAATTATCAAACTTTTCTTTGAACAGATAGCAGTTTCTAGAAATATAAAATATATTTTCTTTCCCCAGAAATTTCATTTCGAGTGTGGCAGTGCCATGGCAGCCTAGAAATAATACCCTGTAGTCGTGTAGGTCATGTCTTCCGTAAACAGCATCCTTATACATTTCCAGGGGGTAGTGGGAATGTTTTTGCAAGGTAAGTTGCTGCGATCTATATTTGTGTTAAGTACACAATAGCTTTATGGCCCAGAATAAAAACCAGAATTGGCAAATGCAGGCTTGGGCACCCATCTGTGGTATCAAGGAATCTTATTATAAGAGATTTCAGTATTATGCATTGTCTTTTATAAGTCCGTGTCATGGCTTCCATTACATTATGTAATAGTAATACCATGTATACTGTACCCCAGTATTCAACCTCAATATAAGACATCTAAGTGTAACACAGTCCCTTTTCTTACAATAGCTTTGTCTAGGACCCTGTTACATTATTATATAATAGTAATACTCTATATAATGTACCCCAGTATAATGCAACATATAACATGGTGTGATTTTGTGACTACCTTGGATGGCATTATATTTAGTTAGGGATGACTGTGATATGTTCCATCTGGTTCTCCAATTTCCTAAACTTCAAAATCTAGCAAATACAACCATGTGGACATTAAATTGCATTTGTTAGGTTGTAAAATTATTTGGAACTATCAGTGTTAGAAGAATGATGTGATTTATAAGATGGTTTGTAAAATAATTATTCCAAGGAGACAACATGATGATTTTGTTTAGATAATTATTTGTTTATCAGACCCTGCTGCATTTTACTTAAAGACTTGCATTTCCAATTTTTAAAAAGATCATTATAAATATGTACTGCTCATGTTTATGTTACCATGTTTTGCATCTAAGTTTCAGCTTTGTCAAATACGTTTTAATATTACAGATGCTTATTGGCAGGATATTAAATAAAGTTAAGCACATTTACAACTTGGATTTTATTTTGTATGTAGTAAGTAAAAAGTATAGCTGCAGTTTTGTACCAAGTACTGACATGATTCACGGTGCTTCTACCATGAACATAATGGAAAATAACAGCAAGAGTTGCACATTTTCAGAACATTTTCATGTGTACTCAGAGTGAACTGTAGAAATCCATTCATATAACTAATCTTATTTTCGTAAAGTTTTATGTGTAAATCATAGTAATCTTTAATTAAAATCAGTTGCTCATGTGAAACTGGGAACATCAGCAGTAAACCTTTCATTAACAGATACTAATATTGTTAAGACAATATTATTTCTATATTCCAGTTCAGGTTCCAGCTTAAGTTTTGTTTCTGATCCATGTTTTATGCTAACAGGAATACAAGAAGGGTTTTGTTTTTGATCCTTGTTTTATGCTAACAGGAATACAAGAAGGGTTTTGTTTTTGATCCTTGTTTTATGCTAACAGGAATACAAGAAGGGCAGCCGAGGTATGGATGGATGAATACAAAGAATTCTACTATGCAGCAGTACCATCAGCCAAAATGGTTAATTTTGGAGAGTAAGGAATCCTTATTTAACTTTCTTGCTTCTTTTGCCTTCCACCTGCTATCAGAATAGGACACATGGTTTAGATGTCTTTGATTCAAAGCTGATGTGAATGGAACTTGACTAGGAATAACTAACTTATTATATTTTTGGGGTAAACCATATCACAGATTTTGTTGCAAACATGTATGTTAATTTCATCATCATTTAATCTTTTTTTGAAAGTTTTCAACATACTAGTAGGTTTTTTAATGGAAAAGAGAATGAAAAAAGAAACATTTAGAGTGAAACATCTTCATAATATATTGTGCGAAAAATACAGTATTTACAGATGCTACCAGGCCATGGAATCATGGAATCCCTCACCAACATAATCAGTTCACACAAACTTTAATACTCAGTTGGGGACAGGTAATACAAATGACCTTCTGTTTCTGCAGTTTCATGTTTCCAGTGCACCTATTCCTTTCATTTTTAAAATGGAAAATAAATGATTTTCAGAACATTGTGTTTAGGTCTATTTGTGCTTGATCTCAGTTGCAAAGGATTGGATTCTAGTGGTTAGGTTCTGATTGATATATTTCATAGATTAATCCACTGATCTACCTTAATGGGGATCTCTAGAGTATGCATGTCAATAATGTCAAAAGATGAAAGTAATTACTTTGGAAAAGTGTGGACAGAAAAGTCTTCCACTCAGGATGACTGTAGAAGTTTGCTCTCACGATGGCATTCCCGCACATGGGTGAAACAAATCCCCTCCCCTCTGGTGGTCATTGTATGGGACTACCTCCTTTCCCCTCATAAAAACGTTTTGGCTAAATTTTGATGCATTTAAGAGGACTAATGAGCATAGATCCTGATCATCTGTCACTTGCATTTGTAATCATGTGTATTTAACACACTTTACATTTGTAATCATGTGTATTTAATACACTTTACATTTGTAATCATGTGTATTTAACACACTTTACATTTGCATTTATGTGTATTTAATACACATTGCATTTGTAATCATGTGTATTTAACCCACTTTATTTTTGCATTTATGTGTATTTAATACACATTGCATTTGTAATCATGTGTATTTAACACACTTTATTTTTGCATTTATGTGTATTTAATACACATTGCATTTGTAATCATGTGTATTTAACACACTTTACATTTGCATTTATGTGTATTTAATACACATTGCATTTGTAATCATGTGTATTTAATACACTTTACATTTGCATTTATGTGTATTTAATACACATTGCATTTTTAATCATGTGTATTTAATACACATTGCATTTGTAATCATGTGTATTTAATACACATTGCATTTGTAATCATGTGTATTTAATACACATTGCATTTGTATTTATGTGTATTTAATACACATTGCATTTGTATTTATGTGTATTTAATGCACTTTACATTTGTATTTATGTATATTTAATACACATTGCATTTGCATTTATGTGTATTTAATACACATTGTATTTGTATTTATGTGTATTTAATACACATTGTATTTGTATTTGTGTATTTAATACACATTGCATTTGTAATCATGTGTATTTAATACACATTGCATTTGTAATCATGTGTATTTAATACACATTGCATTTGTAATCATGTGTATTTAATACACATTGCATTTGTAATCATGTGTATTTAATACACATTGCATTTGTAATCATGTGTATTTAATACACATTGCATTTGTATTTATGTGTATTTTATACACATTGCATTTGTAATCATGTGTATTTAATACACTTTACATTTGTATTTATGTGTATTTAATACACATTGCATTTGCATTTATGTGTATTTAATACACATTGCATTTGTATTTATGTGTATTTAATACACATTGCATTTGTAATCATGTGTATTTAATACACTTTACATTTGTATTTATGTATATTTAATACACATTGCATTTGTAATCATGTGTATTTAATACACATTGCATTTGTATTTATGTGTATTTAATACACATTGCATTTGTATTTATGTGTATTTAATACACTTTACATTTGTATTTATGTGTATTTAATACACATTGTATTTGTATTTATGTGTATTTAATACACATTGCATTTGTAATCATGTGTATTTAATACACATTGCATTTGTAATCATGTGTATTTAATACACATTGCATTTGTAATCATGTGTATTTAATACACATTGCATTTGTAATCATGTGTATTTAATACACATTGCATTTGTAATCATGTGTATTTAATACACATTGCATTTGTATTTATGTGTATTTGATACACATTGCATTTGTAATCATGTGTATTTAATACACTTTACATTTGTATTTATGTATATTTAATACACATTGCATTTGCATTTATGTGTATTTAATACACATTGCATTTGTATTTATGTGTATTTAATACACATTGCATTTGTAATCATGTGTATTTAATACACTTTACATTTGTATTTATGTATATTTAATACACATTGCATTTGTAATCATGTGTATTTAATACACATTGCATTTGTAATCATGTGTATTTAATACACATTGCATTTGTAATCATGTGTATTTAATACACATTGCATTTGTATTTATGTGTATTTAATACACATTGCATTTGTATTTATGTGTATTTAATACACTTTACATTTGTATTTATGTATATTTAATACACATTGCATTTGCATTTATGTGTATTTAATACACATTGTATTTGTATTTATGTGTATTTAATACACATTGCATTTGTAATCATGTGTATTTAATACACATTGCATTTGTAATCATGTGTATTTAATACACATTGCATTTGTAATCATGTGTATTTAATACACATTGCATTTGTAATCATGTGTATTTAATACACATTGCATTTGTATTTATGTGTATTTGATACACTTTTCATTTGTAATCATGTGTATTTAATACACTTTACATTTGTATTTATGTATATTTAATACACATTGCATTTGCATTTATGTGTATTTAATACACATTGCATTTGTATTTATGTGTATTTAATACACATTGCATTTGTAATCATGTGTATTTAATACACTTTACATTTGTAATCATGTGTATTTAATACACTTTACATTTGTAATCATGTGTATTTAATACACTTTACATTTGTATTTATGTATATTTAATACACATTGCATTTGTAATCATGTGTATTTAATACACATTGCATTTGTAATCATGTGTATTTAATACACATTGCATTTGTATTTATGTGTATTTAATACACATTGCATTTGTATTTATGTGTATTTAATACACTTTACATTTGTATTTATGTATATTTAATACACATTGCATTTGCATTTATGTGTATTTAATACACATTGTATTTGTATTTATGTGTATTTAATACACATTGCATTTGTAATCATGTTTATTTAATACACATTGCATTTGTAATCATGTGTATTTAATACACATTGCATTTGTAATCATGTGTATTTAATACACATTGCATTTGTAATCATGTGTATTTAATACACATTGCATTTGTAATCATGTGTATTTAATACACATTTCATTTGTATTTATGTGTATTTGATACACATTGCATTTGTAATCATGTGTATTTAATACACTTTACATTTGTATTTATGTATATTTAATACACATTGCATTTGCATTTATGTGTATTTAATACACATTGCATTTGTATTTATGTGTATTTAATACACATTGCATTTGTAATCATGTGTATTTAATACACTTTACATTTGTAATCATGTGTATTTAATACACTTTACATTTGTAATCATGTGTATTTAATACACTTTACATTTGCATTTATGTGTATTTAATACACATTGCATTTGTAATCATGTGTATTTAATACACTTTACATTTGTAATCATGTGTATTTAATACAGTTTACATTTGTAATCATGTGTATTTAATACACTTTACATTTGCATTTATGTGTATTTAATACACATTGCATTTGTATTTATGTGTATTTAATACACATTGCATTTGTAATCATGTGTATTTAATACACTTTACATTTGTAATCATGTGTATTTAATACACTTTACATTTGTAATCATGTGTATTTAATACACTTTACATTTGTAATCATGTGTATTTAATACACTTTACATTTGCATTTATGTGTATTTAATACACTTTACATTTGCATTTATGTGTATTTAATACACTTTACATTTGCATTTATGTGTATTTAATACATGTTGCAATATGACACTCATATTTTTTGTGGTCATATTACATTTTGTGTGCTTGCATGATCTTTTCACCTTGTTTGCTAATGATAACTTGCTCACCTGTCATGCCATTTTAAAGGTACTGTCCTTCGCAAGAAAACCTTGCTCAGATATAAATTTTAGTGGCTATCATTTTCCTTTTTACTGAAAATTGTGTAAGACGATAAGTTATTTTTTCATGGTATTTTCAGAAATCTCTTGTGAAGAAATTTAGCTTTTAATCCTATAAGTGATCCTTTAATCCTGTTTTTTGTGTTTTTAATTATTTATATTCAAACCATGTTCAGATGGATTATACAATTCCATGTTAGCTTAAACCACATGTCAGTCCCCTAAACTTGATCTGAATGTTTTTCATCCCCCCTTTGGTGTTCATAATTAATGAATCCAACATTCTTCTATATCATTAGTGTCAATAAAGAGCACAAAGTTTTTCATATACTTCCCTTTTCAGGACAAGCCATTTTCTTTGAGTATGATTTATATATATTTGCATGTCAGTTCCTGATCTAAGGTTTTGTGGTGTTTGGCCATTTCTTTTTAATTTCTTTTAATCTTTAGTTTTAAAAGTACCTTGGAGCAAGGTAATTTTTACAATTTCAGTTAAATGGTATTTTTATTTGTTTGCTTCCATTTTAGATCTTTTCTCTTGTTAACTCATCTGGTTGAAAGGCGTAGTAAGTTTATGGTATGGCTTTTATTTTTGATCCATTTTGTAATATGTTGGTAGGTTGATAACATTATTATCATGGTTAAGTTTAAATATGGGTGTGATTTATGGCGTGATCTTGCATTGATTCATTTTACCACTCTATAGGTCATATTTTGTATCTGATTTTAATTTATCTTGGAATATATAATCGTATCATCAATGTCTTGGACAAGTTCAATGTGCATGATCCACTTCTATTAATAAATCTATCTTGCATCTAATTGGGGCTGAGCCTGTTTCTACTATGGAGTCTTTATTTCTGACATGATTTTGATCAAATTTGGAATATACACTTATATCATGAAGATCTCAGGTTAAATAATTAGGGAGATACAGGCATATTAATAAAGTGATCTTGCATCTTACTGGCTGGAAATCATTTTACTGATCATGTGGTCAGACTTATTGACCTGTATCATAAAGCTTTTTGAATGAGTTTAGTATTGAGCAAGAGCCATGAATATTCATGAGTTATTCTTGAATATATATGTCTGAGCTTGTTTCTACTCTGGACGACATGTTTCTGACCAGATTTTGAGAAAACTTGGAATGTAGGCTTATATGATCAAGATCTCATATGAGTTAGGTAATGAGTGATCTTTCATCTGATTGGCTGAACTTGTTACAACTCTAGAAACCTTATTTGTTATTGGATTGCTAGTAAACATAAGCAAGATCTGTGCATTATATGAATTCAGCACAGTTAGAAATGGTTCTCAGACTATAAAATTTAAATATGTCTTTAAAAAATGTTAAAATAGATTTTTTCATTAAAAAGCAAAGGAGCAAACTCTTGACTACTGAAACACATGGATTTCAGAATTCTGACCCTTGCAAAACTAATGAAAACTTAGTGAAAATTAAACTTTATTACTCAAGATTCTTATATTTTATTAGAACAGTTTATAAAAATAGTATAAAGATGCACTTTAGGGATGAAAATTAACAATTTGTAATTTATAACTGAAGAAAAGTTATGATATAGAAATATTGTTAGAGATAAATTGCAGGCTAACACAAACTAAATGCTTGTGCATTTTAATTAAGAAAAAGAATTTCTTTACACAATTTTGGATATTTCTTCCCAAGTTTTTTCTTTCTTTTTAATATCATTGTTCCAATATAAACATATTTCTTGCAAAAGCCAGGTCTTTGGTTTATAAATTTATTTGCAGACAATAATGTTTAAAAGCTTAATAAAGTTAAAAAAAATATTTGGAAGCAAATTAGATATGTTTGGTGAAGCTGAGCTTCTGAGTTGCTAGTATTGCTATTAGATTGTGCCTCAAACATTTGTCATTATCACATGTATTGTGTATTATTTTTATTTGATATGTTATCACATGTATTGTGCATTATTTTTATTTGATATGTTATCATTTGTATTTTGCATGATTTTTGTCTAATATGTTCACCACTATTACTAATCAGTTTTGGGATAATTTTTTTTATTTGTAGCACTTCCATTTTAAAAATTACTAAGAGAAACCCATGACTTAAGCAAAGCAAAAAAACCTCCTGTGAATTATAATTTATTTTTTGTCTGAATGACATATGATTTTAGACCAGAACATAAAGCTTCATCTTGCAAGTGTAACATTCAAGTCCATGGATGTTGTCCATTATAGGCAAGAGAATGCATATAACCTTTTTCCTTTATCATCACAAAGAATTTGTATCAGACTTTGGTAAGTTATGTGTGCTATAAAGTGTGAAAGTTAGTTTGCATGAGTCACATTCATCTAATGCTACTAATCCCTAATCCTCATCTAATGCCTGATTATAAGACGGGTTAGTGACATCAGGCCTGTTAGTACCTCTTATTATCTTGCTAGTTGTTATATTGTATCTTACAGCTGTTAGGCCCATGCCCAGTATATGTGTAATCTGCTATAATGACCACCTGCCCATAGAGAATCACTACTGTTATTCAGTCCCCTCCAAATTTCCTAAATACATGTAATTCATCTGTATATTTAACCCTTTGAACCCTAATCTCCCCCATATTTCGTCACCCTAACCCGAGCCTCCCTGGCAAATTTTGACAATTCTATAGCGAATCTAGCAAATAACATAACACAGGCTGGTATACCAGCCTGTTTGGTTATGACAGTAGATAGCGAGGCCGGTATACTGGCCTTTTGGGTATATACACCATTACAATAGGCCGGTAAACCGGCCTGTCGGGTTCAAAGGGTTAAACCAACATGACCAGTGAGCAGTGTTTTTCAGTCACATGGACCAACAGGTACTGTATATTGATAATGATGAGAATGAGGAATGAATGTCCTTGATTAATTACTTTCTCTTTTAAGTGGTATTATCTCGCCTGATTTATTATGCATTGGTTTATCTATATATCAAACTATCAAGCTTCTTTCTAGTTGTGCTTTATCTTTCCTTCTAAATCCATTTTCATGACTCTTACTTATATAAAGCCCTCCTGTCTGCTTGTGTATTGTTTCCTGATTGGTCATTATGCACAGGTTAGATTGTACTTTTGAAACTTTTATAGTATCTGGCAATGATGACATTTTTGTTTCACTTCATAGTACTTCTGTTAAAATATTAGACACCGCTCCGGTGGCCTAGTGGTTAGAGCGTCCACCACGGAAGCGGGAGGTCGTTGGTTCGATCCCCGGCCGAGTCATACCAAAGACTTACAAAAATGGTACTAACAGCTGCCTCGCTTGACGTTCAGCATTAAGAGGTTAGTGTTAGGACTGGTCGGCCTGGTGTCAGGATAATGTGACTGGGTGGGACATCATGCTACATGTCTGCGGCATGGTGCCCCAGTGGTAGACATCACTATAAACTGCCTCACTGCAGACATCGTAGCGATATGACTGAAAAATTGTTAAAGCTACGTTAAAAATCCTAATATATTAGACCTTTCAATATATCCTGAACATTTTTTCTTGAACTAGCATACTAAAAATTAAGTTATGAAGATCTGTGCTTCAGATAAAACATCATATTCTCTTTTTTTCTTTTGGCATGAATTTCATGACCAGTGTTCAAGAATATGGCCAGGTCTTTATGATGAGCTGATGCTTTAATTGTTTATTTTATTTTTCATTCTTTTATTTTTATTTTTATTTTTGGGTTTTCTTGGTTGGTTGGTGTGGGATTAACACTATTTTTCAGCACATGATAGGTTATACATGGTGCCCAAGACGTGAACCCATTTTTTGTTCAGATGTTCATCAGTCTATTCTGCAGTTGCTTCTCCTTGTTATATGAACTCAACTACACTGATTGATGGAAAAGAATCATATTAGATGCAATGTTTCAGGAGGATAAATACATTGGGGTATTGGCAAGTCATAGGTAAACACCAGTGGGGACTTTTAAAATGACTTCCATTTTGGTTGTATATTTGCATGCTTTTCCATCTCTGACAGAAAATACTGTGAATGTTCTGCATACTGATCATTTTCCAGTATTTTTCCTTGGTATTTTCCTGAGTAACTCAGGGGATACAGTTTTAGATTTTAACCAGACATGTGTACTTGTTGACTTCCAGATACATCTCAGATTGTTTCAAATCTCTGCACAGAGAGAGATCTTTTACGGATTTCTAGAAAACTCTTCCTGTCCATTAGAGGTCAGTTGAGTTTTATCTATGCACTTTCACATAAGATTGGAAATACTGTGATTCAGTCTGTCTGTAAATGAACACTTGTTTATTGCCTACATTTTCCATGCCCTTTTAAGGTCATCCTAAACTAATTGAGCTAAACATTTTAAACATGGGTCAGTGATCGCGGTTAATTTTACATTAATTTTAGATAACTCATGAGTTCTATCAGTATATCTCACATGTCTGGGAATTGGCATATGCCATCAATGACTCATCACACTTAGACTTATTTGGCATGAAAAGACAATTTGATACACACAATTGACATCTACCTGGGTCCCTTAACAATCGTCAGGGACTTAATTGAGCTTTTAGTCATAATTAATTCCTTTTAACTATAACTCTTTCTATGTATAACTCTCTCACTAGTTAAGGGGTCCATCCTTGCATCAGAAGTTTCTAAGCCCATGGATGCTACTTGAAAAGCATTGAAATTTCCATCTTGTAACATTGTACATGTGTGTTAGACATGTACAGATAAGTTCACATACCTAACAGTTTTATTTCTGGGGCAGTATATACATTCAAATTTACCCATCCAATATGCTCAAACATGGAGGTAAAAACTGAACGTGCAGGGGGACATATTTAAAGAATACTGAATTAAAGTTCTCATTTGCCATACTTCTGGATAGTTATATATTATCGTTTCTTGTAAAGTAACCTGCAAAGAATTCACATACTGGTGTTTACATAAAATTCAGATTTCACAGTAAGATTTGTATGCATATTATTTTCAGTATATCGGAAAGAGTGGAACTGAAAAAGCAGCTGAAGTGCAAACCATTTAGCTGGTACCTGAAAAACGTATATCCAGAATTAAAGTAAGTGCCAGGAAACCGTGTCTTTTTAATAATGAATGCAGTGACATGATGTTATTTAGTCATCTCTTGAAAAATATGCTGATTCCTTTTAAGTCAGATTAATCATTTTGCAATTAGCTTCAATCCATATTCCTAATTTTCATTGTGATAATACAACAGTGAACTTGTTTAAATTGAACCCTGAGTATTTCTTTAGCCTGAAACTGCTACAAGTTTACTTGCTTGACTTAAACTTCATATTTTAATTTTTAATTTAAATCTTGTATCGATTACACAGGTTCATTGTTGTAAGGAGAGTTTACTGTCTTGAGTTCTCTGCTATACTCACTTCATGTAAAATATCCCATTTACAATAGTGGAAGTAATATTGTGTTGTCCCACGATTTTACTGTATATATGCTTTTGAAGAAAAGAAATCAGTATCCTGTCATCTTCATTGCTTAGTTTTTAATTCATGTTTAAATATACATATTTAGTTGTATGAACCACTAGTCTTTGCAAATCCTCCCAACAGTTTTTGATTAGCTCTAGTGGTCATAGACAAGAGGTCTTATTTGATGGTCTGCTGTCCATTGTCCATCATCCATCTGTTAATTAGCATAAATTTATTATCTACTCCTCCAGAACTACTTGCAGGATTGCCATTTCAACTGTACACACACATTTATCCTTTAGTCTAATTGGTCTGAAATGAAAATGGTGCATGTCAGGCATTCATTATAGCTGCCATCAGCTGTCTTCAGTCTTGTAGTTAATTGCTACTCGTCTTTCAGTGGTCATATTAACATGGTGTTTTAACTTATTGTTTGGTTGTCAGTCTCCTGTGAGTGATGTTTGTTCCATTTTCACCTCATCTGGACTTAAGGCCTAGTAGGAAAGGCAATGATGTAGCCAATAATATGCCCAACAAAACAAAACCAAGTATCTGTTTGGCATAGTTTTGCTACTACTGTTCTGATTAGACTTTTAATATGAACTTGTATCTTCAGGATCTTGCATTGGTTCAGTCATGAGCAAGATCCATGCTAAGAAGGTGATCTTACATCAGATTGTTTGATCCTGTATCCACTATGGAGACTATCTTTGATCAAACTTGGTCAGTAGGCTTAAATCATTTAGGTCTTGGATAAGCAAGATCTATGCATATTAATTAAGTGATGTACAATCCTAGAGACAATAGTTTCCATATAACTTGGATGAAACTTCATTAAGATCTTGACTGAATATGATTATGAGTGAAATTAATAATGTAACCTTGTATTCATATGGGTCAGGTTGGGTCAATGTAGCAAGTGTATTATTTATAGTATTTTTCTCAAACTTGTTTTATGGTCTGAAATGGCTGAGACATTGGACAGGTTTGGCTATGAGCAATATCTTTGCATTTGAATGAGGTAATTTTGTATCAGATTGAACTTGTTACTATTTTGGAGACCAAATTAAAATAACATTTTACAGGTTTAGAGAAATTACAGTCTCTGTGTGTGTGTGTGTGTGTGTGTGTGTGTGTGTGTGTGTGTGTGTGTGTGTGTGTGTGTGTGTGTGTGTGTGTGTGTGTGTGTTAGACAGAGAGAGAGATAGAGATCATTGTGTGTGTGTATCAAGTATCCATGTTTGTGCATGCATCTGTGCATACCTACATGTAACTGCATGTTCATCCTGGATAGCACAAATATTAATCCCTACCAATATGTCCATTTGAGGAAAATGATACTGTAATTCTAACAACAAACTATGGACTATGAAGACAGGTTGTCTCATAACAGGTTTGTGCAAGATGGCCATTTTTCAGGGCCAATATTCAGCATTGTTTACAAAAGAAAAAATACACATATCCACTTGCAGGCTTTTATTCTTTCATTTTTAGTTCTTGTTAAAGTAATGCTTTCACTGGTGACCAAGTGGTCTTATCATTTATACCAAAGACTTTTTTAAAAAAATGGTATTAACAGCTGCCTCACTAAGAGTCTTGCATTAAGAGGTTAGTGTTAGGACTGATTAAGCCTGCTGTCTGAATACATGTCTGTGCAATGATGCCCTAGTGCAAGACATTACTATAAACTGCCATACTGCAGACATCTTAATGATATAACTGAAAAATTCTCAAAGCTACATTAAAAATACACACACACATTGGTGACTCATAGCAGATGTCACTCAGGACATGTTTGTTTCTGTATCATCACCACTTTCACCAACTTAGGTCACATATATTAGTATACATATATTTGGAACAAATTCTCCTTTCTTCTAAGATGTAAAGGTTTACAAATTTTGACATTTGCCCATATTTATCACTAGATAATGTAACACATATTGCCTCATTCTTGTTGTAAACTGCAAAGAATGCCTTATAATTTTTGTGTGGAAAAAAGCTTTGCAAGTATTTGGCATCCTTGCTGTGTATTTGGCTTTCACAGATTAAAATACAAGTCTACAGGTCATGTGGACATGTATGAACTATTTCAAGAATTTGATTCCACATACATGTAACTATAAATGGAAATTATTCATTTTCTTTTGCTTGCACACCAATCAGTATTGCTATCCAGATGATTATTTAACATGGACATTTTTAGATGCAATCAACCAAGAGGTGTGATACATTATAAACTAGACTGGATGTCATTTGCTTTGATGACAAATTGAAAGAACCACATATTGGAAAAATGTGTAGTACCAGCCCTGGCAGTGTTCAGACCCAACATCCTCCTTTCTTGACCCAGTTTAGTACGCAGCCACCATTTTAAAACTCCATAATGATCAATAATTTTCATCCAAAAGTTTCATGATGACAAGTAAGCTTCAGATCGCTTTGTAATCCAGAAAGAACGGACTTTGTTTAAACTATATTTGGATTAATTCTTAGAACAACAAATAATATTTTATTTAAGATCAGTCTACTTGACCACATTGAAGTAGCAATCCATTCAGGTTCATTCACTATTCTGAAATCCTGCAGTCAGCACATATATGATGAAGTCTTTTGTGAAAAAGTTCCAGATGCATACATTTTTTTTGTCTTTGTACTTCTCTTATTTTAACTTAAATATGTAATAAATAATAGTATAGTTTAATAGTTTTTAGATTTTACTTTCTTCACTAACTTATACAGTGCAAAATGTTCACGCCTTACAATTGTTTAATATAGTTGCATGTGTTCTCATTGCATTGGCATCTCTAGGTTCAGCAGTTACATAAAAAAAAAAACAGAAGTGGGGCAGAAATTCTCAACCTTATATCAAAAGGGATGAGAGAGAACTTGGTGTTATTTTCCCTTTCCCATAAACCACATAGTCATACCTGATGAGCTTAATTATGATTTTAATCTGTTATTTTAAAATAATAATTTGCTATTGACTATAATAGACAACAATTGGAAACCGGTAAGATCAGTGTGGAGGGGGAGGATGAAGAAAGGTATGCTGTGACTCTACTGTTTGTTTCAATACACCCTTTCATAGCACTACCACAACACCATTACCACCACAACCACCACCATTGCTACCACTTGACCATTGGCAGAATATTCTCCATTGTCTCAGTTCAGTTTACTGAGCCTGTTTCCCATTCCCTTTCCTTTCACTACATATTTATCCCTTCTTGTAGTCTATAAAGTCATCTCTGATTCTGTTCAATACATATGTCAATCTGTTCTTCTGTTTTCCCTTCTCTCTGTCTAACTGTCAGTCTGGCCAAGATTCTGTCTATTTTCCCACTGTCTGTTAATGAGTCTGTCAGTCTGCATGTATGTCTGATTTACCACCAGGTTTGAATTTTAATAGAATGATGATGTCCAAAACACAAACTATCATTATCAATTTTATGGTCAATTTTATCATTTGACGGACACTTGTTAAGGTCACACATGGACAAAATCATTATGTAATTTTTTCATATATATATATATATATATATATATATATATATATATATATATATATATATATATATATATATATGTTGTGGATTAATATGTGTAAACAAAAAATATCCTTTTTGTCATGCACAATTTATTACACCAAATGTCTGAAATATTAAGCTAATGTTGATATGGATTTGCCTAAAGAGAAACAGCCTGTGCCCATGCAAATTATGGTTTGTGTTCATGCCATTAAAATTTGTGTTCATCCTTTTGATATACATCAGTCTAAGTCTAGAAGGTGGCTGCTTTTTATGATTTGGTATCAATATCCTCTTAGTGGAATAAGCATCTGTGAAGAGAGTGATTTGGCATTATTAAAAGCACCTACATTACACATGACTCAATCTCCATCAATGACATGTTTGTACAACTTTGAAAAGTCCATAAGGGAAGTAAATTGTTAACAGTGAATACAATGTTTCACATTGTAATCCAAAATTTTTAATTGTATGTATTTTCCAAAAGCAGTAAATAAATAAATGTGATGCAATGATGGTTAGCATGTTATAGTTTGACATAAATGCAGCAGATAACAGCACATGATGAAAATAAATTACAACATGAATGCAACTAAATGCCACTCAAATACTGTACATGAATTAAACTTATACTTCCTTCTTTTTAAAATGTTAATTTAATTGTGATAAATGAAAGAACTGATATATAACAGTTTCAGCTCATACTGTACTGTATTGTAATAACCTATGGTACATTTCATTCCATGAATATGTTGGAATGGGTTCAGCATCCTTAAACCTAATTCTGCATCAGACTCTTTTCTTTCTTAGTTTGAATTATGAAGTATCCAATAGAAATGTAATACTCTAATAAAAGGATAGAATTATAAAAGATAGTTTCAAACCAATTTCACATTTCTGATTCAAGCAGAGATAGTTTGATTTGAGTGACTATAGCCACACATTGTCATCTCTAGTCATGATATATGAATCTAAGTGGAAAATTAGTTTCTTCATTTGTTTGATTGATTTTTCTCTTTTCTGCTAACTCAGAGAGACAAGTTGTAAATATGGTATAAAGTAGAACATGGCAGAAGATTTTTGAAAGAAATATATTATTGTGATGTTTAGCAGTTTTTTTCCAAGAAACTTATTTTTACCTTTTGACTGACAGTACTGGTTAGTATGCATGTACTATAAATACAGAAATTAACTAGATGATACAGTTCTGATTAGAGTTTAAATTTTTCAGTGATCTCTGGCTTTATATGCTGTCAATGGGATATATGTTTAGCATTACCTTTTTAAATTTCAGTTTCCTTCAAATCACTGCTAATGTTACAATTTTGTGCAAATTAATTATGCTATTTTCTATGTTTTAGTGAGTTAATTCTTCTACCTTTGTATCATTTTCACACACATATAAGGAGAGTTAATGCCTGCTACCACTGAATCTCTTTCACACACATAAAAGGAGAGTTAATGCCTGCTACCATTGAATCTCTTTCACATACATATAAGAAGAATGAATACCTGCTACCACTGAATCTCTTTCACACAATATAAGGAGAGTTAATGCCTGCTACCACTGAATCTCTTTCACACACATATAAGGAGAGTTGATGCCTGCTACCACTGAATCTCTTTCACATACATATAAGAAGAATGAATGTCTGCTACCACTGAATCTCTTTCACACAATATAAGGGAGTTAATGCCTGCTACCACTGAATCTCTTTCACACACATAAAAGGAGAGTTAATGCCTGCTACCATTGAATCTTTTTCACATACATATAAGAAGAATGAATACCTGCTACCACTGAATCTCTTTCACACAATATAAGGAGAGTTAATGCCTGCTACCACTGAATCTCTTTCACACACATATAAGGAGAGTTGATGCCTGTTACCACTGAATCTCTTTCACACACATATAAGGATAGTTAATGCCTGCTACCACTGAATCTCTTTCACACACAAATAAGGAGAGTTAATGCCTGCTACCACTGAATCTCTTTCACATACATATAAGGAGAGTTAATGCCTGTTTTGGCTTTTTGAAGATTTGTAGTTCTTCAAACTTGTGCATGCATTCTTGATAAGAGGACACATGCTATATATAACAGGTTTTAGGTTAGAACACATGGGTTGATGTCTGGAATGGGTTGGGGCAGCAAACATGCACTACAAAGTCGTGGGATTTGCCATCCATGAATTAAAAATAGGTTTAGCATTGTTACTGTGGTGATTATCTTCAAGGCCTCTGGCTTTATTGGCTCTCATGCATGGAGTCTCTGTGAGGAGGTTAAAAGGTAAAATGAGCACAGTTTCAAATACAATGATATTTGCAAAACAATCATTTGATCAAACTTTATATTATACATACATAGATACTGATTGAAACAATCTGATTTCTCATTATCTATCAGTCACTTTTATATGACACCATAATCGGAACAATTTCATAAAGGTCCTTCATAAACAATTGATTTATCCAGCAATTACCATTAGGCAATGGCGTTAGTGGCTTTGGTTTGTGTTATAAAATGAAATTAGTCTAACTTCAGACAAAGACAGACCAGCTTATGACCATATAATTTAACCCTAAACATGATGGTTCTTTGTTTTGGATTGGTTAATTGCTATAGGGCTGCCTTCATTGCCTTCAACATGATACAGACATCAAAGACATGAAAGTTGTCTCAACTTCAACAACCATAATATTTCAAATTTTGTTGGAGTACAGTGTAAATATAGAGGAAATGTGTGGTGATTTAGGGCTTTGAAATTAGATTTATACTTTTCTGTGGACCAGTGGACCTGAACACCAAAATAAAGTCTTGTCTTTGTGAATGTGCATTTTCTGGTTAGGTTTGTTCTACAATTAAAGTTTGTTTTTGTAAATTTTAGTTACTCTTTTTGAATGATATGGGGAACATTGTTTTTAGCTTTTACTTTTAAAGACATGAAGATGTTATTAATATACTGTGTTTATACATGAGGTATCTAAACAGTATATTTATATGAGTATAGTTGTACCAGTATATATTTAATTCACATGGCAAAACCTTTGACTTGTGCAAATTTTTTAATCTTTTTGAACATGTGGGTCACAACATTATTTAATTATTGTTTTGGATTCCTCTATCACCCATGTCAAACCTCTAATCTGCTTCTCTTCAGTTTGTTTAACCATAAGCTGTGCACATCTTTTAGATGACCACAACAATTGCACATTCACACTGGGAAATGTTGCACAAATGTTAGTTTTACTGGCTACACACATATGAAACTGGGATAACTATATATGGATAAGATGACTTCTTTTATGTTCACATGTAAGAAAGTGTAAACTAGCATAATTATATCGATTTCAAAGCACCTGTGTGAAGTCTCTTGTATGAACACGATAATAATGAATCATATCAGGCTTGTTTTCCATGATGTTTTTCAGCCCAAGGCAGAGAAGTTAACTTCTCTGCTAAGTACTGTTGCAGTGATCATTACTGCACTTGTCTTGCCAAGGTATCAAAATGGAGTTTCATTTTAGAAGTAGTCATTCAAATCATTTATTTTATCTACAATTCAAAATGTTGAATTATATTTATAAAGAATTTTGTTCCTTCATATTGATATACAAATCAAAGAGGGGGGATAGCTTGTCACTTACAATCATAAATAGAGTGTTTCATTGTAACCATGTTTGCTAATTTATATATATATTCAGCATACAAACAATATAGACTATAAAGATTGCATTCATGCAATAGAATGAGATTATTAAGTCTTTTCTACCTAACTCTTGTTTGAACTATGAATATAAAAATGTTACATATTTCCTTTAAAATTCATTAATGTTGACCTTGGTTGCTGTGTTGTTTTCTGTTGCTAGGCTTTTCCCTATCCACTTAGAGCTTGCTATATGAGATGTTGGTAGACATTATGATGTCACAGATATAACATTTTCACATCCAGCCAATCAGAACAATGGTTACAAAGGTAGATACAACTGTGGAATGGAGATCATAAAGACCTGAACTTGAGTTTGAAATTATGTTTACACTATGGGACAGTCAGAAGTTACATCTGTACCATTCAGATGTAACATTTGATTGGTTGTTTGAACTCAAGCCCAAGACTTGAATGATTTCCAAGCCAGACCTGCTAGTACATTTATATAATGTCAGTCTGGTTATGTGCTGTTTGTAGATGGCTGCATGTTGCACATGTACACAGTTAAATATGATATCTGTTTCCACTCTTCTCATATTTTGATCAGTTATTCACATTGAAGTATAGGTAACACAGTTTTTACATCAGTGCAAATGACATAGGTATTATGTTTCTGCAATTGTCATGATATTTTAAAATGCACTGTCTTTTGTTAACTTATTTTTACTGATACAGACAGTTTATTCTGACCTTTACATTATTTCCTCATCTAGAGAACTAACATTACTGTTTGAAAATTTTATATATATATATAATTTTATTTCTTTGAAATTTACTATTATCAAATCTAACCAGAATGTAAAGTCACCAATGGTAAAAGTTCTTTAAATATTGTCCCAACATTAGATGATAATAATTCCTCAAATGCATTTTTTGTTGTTTTTGTTTTGCTTTCCAAATGTATAATTCCAATGTATAATTTCCAAATTTTGATGATTCCGGAAAGATGGCCACCATCGCTTAACTGCTCCAGATAGGCTCTTCCGATTTTGTGCTATATTTATGATATTTGTGCTTGTTCTCTATCATCATCTACATTACTGTGTTTCATCATGCATTGGCTGTTCCGTTCATATGTGTTAATTCATCTCCTTGTTTTGGAAACAAGAACAATTAGAATTTTTTTCAGCTGTTTTGTCCCAATGTTAAGACGTCACTTCTTTTTTAATAAACCGCCATCACATGACCGCTTACAATACGATGGACCCTCATTAATTGGATTAAATGACCACACCTTGGTTCTAGATATTACATTGTGCTCAAGACTAAACGAACTGGGAATACATTCATCATTTCTTAAATGTAAACAAAAGCGAAAAAAGAAACGTTCTTTCAAAGCTGGCCGGTGTAGAACAGGAAGAAAAATTCCAGTTATCTCCCTTTCACCGTAACGGATAAACGGATTCCCAGCGATTACTCCATCAAGTCGTTCCCCCACAACTCTCGCGGAGGTGGAATTGCTGTAATTACAAAGAATGCCATGATCAAATGCCTTAAGTACAACACAACCTTCAATTTCTGCCACACATCGTTTGAACTAGTCCAAACAACACTCACACTGGAACAAAGGTCAGTCCATTTTTTCTGACTCTACCATCCTCCTCCTAGTAGAAAAAACAAGCTGACTGAATTTCTCTTTTTGGAGCAGTTTCCAAATCTTCTTGAGTATGGAAATTCGATAGGTGGCAACCTAATTATTCTTGGAGATTTCAACTTTCACTCTGTCTGTCCTGACAAACTATGCATGTCAAAATGCCTAGATTCCATTCATGTTTTCAATCTTAAACAGTCAGTTAACCAACAAACCCATAAACTTGGTCACATTTTAGACTGGTTTCTTTATAGACCTGATAATAATATTCTGCAATCTACCCTTGTATCCCACGAACTTGCATCGGATCACCTCTGCATTGTATGACATCTTGACGTATCAGTTCCTAACCCTTCACCTCTATTTGCTACTAAGAGAAACCTCCGTATGATAAATAGAACCAAATTCATGCATGACATTCAAGAAAACCTAACAACTTTCTTACATCCAACAGCGGAACAACTTGATAACTGCCTGCATTCATTGCTTGAAAAACATGCCCCAGCCACCAAATGCAGAGTATCAATAAAAAAGTGTTCTCCATGGTATAGCAGTGTTAGGGACCAGCTTCGCACTGCTAAAAGATATCGCAGAAAAGCAGAGAGGCTTTGGCTTTCCACCAGAGTCACTATTCATAAACAAATCTACGAAGCCACTAAGAAGAACGTCACAAACATAGTCCATTTAGCCAAATCATCCCACTACAGTACGAAGATCACGGAGAGTTCCAGCTGCAAAGAGCTCTTCGAGATAACTAACAAACTAATGTCAAGGAACAAATGTACACCACTTCCAACAACCTGCTCTCCACTAGACCTACCAGACCAATTTGCAAATTTCTTCGATAACAAAGTACAAACCATTATAGATTCGCTTGACAGCACAATTTCAACTGATTCGTCACTATACAGTTATGATGCAGAATTTCAGTGACAACTGTTAGGATCATTTGAACCTGTTTCTATTGATTTAATATGGACAATCAGGATGAATAGTGCACCAAAGTCTTGTGAACTTGATCCAATTCTGACATCACTGCTGCTTGAGTGCTTAGACCCAATATTGCCTTCACTAACTGGTGTTAATAATATCTCTCTCATCAGGGGAATTCCCATCATTTTTTAAAACTGCCATCATAATGCCACTGATGAAGAAACCAATTTGGCATTCAGAATATAGTCTTACAGTGGTTCAAGTCTTACTTAGTCAACAGGACACAAATTATAACTGCAAATGGAATACACTCCAGCCCACAGGGATCTGTTCTTGGACCTGTTCTCTTCATTCTGTATACTCAGCCGCTCTCAAGTGTCATAGACCATCACCCAGTGTCACACCAATTGTATGCTGATGACACCCAAATATACAAGTCTAGCCACCCAACTGAAGTTGATGCTACCATCCATGGAGTAGAGAAGTGCATTTCTGATGTGAAATCATGGATGACATGTAACAAGCTGCAGATGAATGATGATAAAACTGAGGCTATTCTGATCACAACACAAAGACTTTCTCATTCACATCCTTTACCACAGACAATAAATATCAGCGACACCAACATTAAATTCTCACAGTCAATAAATATCAGCATATCTCACAGTCAGTACGGAATCTAGGCGTTACTCTAGACAGTACTCTCACATTGCACTAACATGTCAGTTCCATTCGTAAATATCTTTCAGTTGATGCCACTAAAACACTTGTGTGTTCATTAGTACTTTCAAGACTGGAATATTGTAACTCAATTCTGTCTGGTTTGTCACAATATTTACTCCCGAAACTTCAAAAAGTTCAAAACACAGCTGCATGGATCATCTTTAGAGTACCTCGATCAGAGTACACCTCACCACTGCTCTGTACCCTACACTGGCTATCAATTCGATACAGAATCAAACACAAAATTTGTTCTCTGTGCTATGTTTCAATGACAGACTCCAGTCCAACATACCTATCCAGCCTCACCCATGTGTATACACCAGCTAGATCCTTATGCTCTTCTTCTGATAATCGTATACTCATTGTTCCCAAGGTGAAAACAAAGTCATATGGACAACGTTCGTTTGCATACCAGGGCCTGGCGACGTGGAACGAATTGCCCATTGAAATTAGACACAAAGACACAGTGGTCCCTTTTAAGAGTGCTCTTAAAGCTCACCTGTTTTGACTGCAGGGACAAACTTAGCGACCTGTTTTGTATCATATGTTTTCAGCATGTTTTTTATGTTTTCCAATTTCATTGTTTTTGACATTTGTTGTTCTCTAGTGTAGTCATATCATTATTGATAGTGTAAAGCGCTTAGAGCTTCGAAAGATTAGGTGCTGTACAAAGTCCTCATTATTATTATTATTATTATTATTATTATTATTATTATTATTATTATTATAATTCCTATATATTCTTTCATTTTTTTAAAACCATTTATACACTTAATTCTGTTAACAATTTTTACAATCATTGGACCAAAAAATGTGTCATTTATAGTTTTGTTAACCAGATCTGTAGGTCTGAGATATCGACCAAATCAGGGTCTGGTGAAGTTGTTCAATTTTAAATGTATCACCAGAATGAGGCTTTGCCAAAATTGGGAAAAGTGATTTCATTGGCTGATAAAATGTTGTAATGTAATGTATAATTTTGATGATCAGATGATTCCATTAACAGTTTCATTGGCTGATTGAGTCACACCTCCAGCATTAACATATCTTTTACAAGAAATATGTTTGATAGAATCTTTACCCATATGAAATTTTGGATTGAAAAATCACAGTAAGTATATTTAGATAAGTTGTGAACTAGTGAAAATTGTCTTTGTCATTTGAACAAAATTTGATCAAAATGCATTCTGTCAGTATCAGTCATAAATGAAGCATTTTACCAGACTGTTATATGACTCTGTCAGGTTGAAAGGAACAATATGTTCATTATATGTATCACTATAACAGAGATGAGTCATTAACTGTTAGACATATTGTGGTTACAACACTGCTGATTAATTGCAGCAAGATAATGTGAAATGGGGTGATAACTCCAGCAAAATTTGCATCTTCAGAAAAAGACCCATAATCTGTAACAAGTTTCAAAGAAATATTATTATTTGCAAGACTAGTTATGGTAACAAGAATGTGTAATAATCCATTCAAGTAAAAAGGGCAACAACTCCAACAATGTGTCATAATGCATTCAAGTAAAAAGATCAACAACTCCTTCCTTGTGTCATAATGCATTCAAGTAAAAAGGGCAACAACTCCAGCATTGTGAGAAAATGCATTCAGGTAAAAAAGGCAACAAATCCAAGACTTATTTTAGATATACAGGAACAAACTGATATTTATAAAAGCAATCTTTAGATGCTGATCTTAATGCATATATATATATATTTTTATATATATATATATATATATATATATATATATATATATATATATATATATATAAAATTTCACAGGAATTCATCAGAGGAAGTTTAATGGTTATGTAAAGTAAAGAAATGATAGTGCTTAAATTTCAGTAAGCATAATCAGTGATTAAATATATATGAAAAATTGTCAAACGCTGTAGAGGGAATTTATTGATGGTCAAAGATGGTATATAAAGTAAAATATGTAGATAAATAATTTGCTTGTTTTATTTGTCCAGATCAATAAAATGCCCTCTTCAGTATTAGCACACCCTACACCCTTTTGTTTATATCAATTTTTAAATTGAAAAAAGTCCAGATATAAAATAATGCACAACATTTAGTAATTTCATTCAATGCTTTATAATTTATAATCTAACTGTTGCAAAAGGATCCCTAACACTGTTTCTGGTATTAATATTTCTTAAACAAATGGAAGAGATTTAACTGCAGAATTTATGGAAATACTGAGATTATCAAAGAAAGTGAAATATGTCATATCTGTTGCTTAAAAACTTAGACTTGCCCATGCAAATATGTCAACCATGTAACTATGTCAACCATGTAACTATGTCAACCATGTAACTAAAGAAACCCCTTTGATTTAAAACAGCAACAAGTGGATGGTGTTTGGGACCCTTTGGTGACAATCAGGTTAGAACTTGTATATAAATTAGTGAATGCACAAAGTTTTGTGCATTTTTTAAATCCTTGATGCCTCTTATTTTTAAAAGTGGTGGGGGTTACAACAGATGGTATGGTGTGCAAATATTATAGTTTCAGAATTGTTTATATATTATTATAATTATCCATGGGATCATTTGTTTGGATAAAATCCATATATTTTATGGAGAAGAGAAAGTCAGTGATAGTCATTACTGTATTATGAACAATTTCGCTTTACCCAGATGTGGATTGTCATTTAAGTTACCTGTATTATCAAACAACCTTTGTTAAGCAGCAGAGTATTATGTTCGTTTCATTTTTTATTCAAACTTTTCCCAGTTGCCAGCTCCTTTACCAAGATAAAATTGATTCATTCCATTTTTATATGCTTAAAAGAGTTTGTACTGTATCATTTAATATTCTGTTATGAAAGTGACATATTTTTCAGATACATATATTGACATTCACAGTTGTTTAGGCATATTCAAAGATTATTCTCTCAGTGACAGTGAATGCCACAAATGGCAGAACAGTGATGATGATATCCATCTGCCCAACATCCATCCATTTTTGTACCTGTCAGGCAAAATCTATTGGTTAAAATCTTCTTGACTCACTGGCTATAAAGCGATTTGAGCATATACTATAGTTTTTCATTGTGTACCTAACATGCATCATGTGTATATGATATAGTCCTTCATTGTGTGCCATCTGTCCATGTGATCATATGATATAGTCTTTCATTGCCTGCCATCTGTCATGCATTGTGTGCATATGGTATAGTCGATCATTGTGTCATCTGTCATGCATTGTGTACATATAGAATAGTCCTTCATTGTGTGTCATCTGTCATACATTGTGATCATATGGTATAGTCCTTCATTGCCTGCCATATGTCATGCATTGTATGCATATAGAAAAGTCCTTGATTGTGTGTCATCTGTCATGCATTATGATCATATGGTGTAGTCCTTCATTGCCTGCCATCTGTCATGCATTGTATGCATATAGAATAGTCCTACATTGTGTCATATGTCATGCATTGTGTACATAATGAATAGTTCTTCATTGTGTGTCATCTGTCATACATTGTGATCATATGGTGTAGTCCTTCGTTGCCTGCCATCTGTCATGCTTTGTGTGCATATATAATAGTCCTTAATTGTGTGTCATATGTCATGCATTGTGTACATAATGAATAGTCCTTCATTGTGTGCCACCTATCATCCATTGCCTGTTGTATGTGTACAATTTTTATTTACTTCTTTGGAAAACTGCTTGACCAATTTGCACTTGATTTTACAGGGAGCATTCTGGCATCAAAGTCTTTTTGTTTTGTTCAATGGATGCTGATCTGTCATCCAGTTTGGCATCTGTTAACTAGAAAATGAAAAGCTGTTAAAAACTACTACTTAAAAAGTGTGAAACAGAATTGACCAAATGTGACAGAAAACATCTTGGCATGACAGTATTTCAGGTTGATTCAGTTCAAAGTATTCAGATTTATAATCAGTTATGGCCACAGTTACTCAAAATAGATAAACCTTTAAATGTCCTCTTCTAAATAACATGAAATAGAATTTGACCAAAGCATAGAATACATCACATTTAATTTGTTCTTATATACTGGGATCAAAATAAAAATTAAAAATAACATGGTCTGATAAGACTTCATAATGAGTTGTATCTAAAGATATAAGAATACATTTCCATTTATAACATACTTCATTCCATGACCATTAAATTAAGTACAACTGGTCAAAAACCAGAAGAACTTATGTGACAACCTTTCACCTGTCCAAGGTTTCATTGCTATAAATTAAGTACAACTGGTCAAAGACCAGAAGAGCTTATGTGACAACCTTTCACCTGTCCAAGGTTTCATTTCATTAAATTAAGTACAACTGGTCAAAAACCAGAAGAGTTTATGTGACAACATTTCATCTGTCCAAGGTTTCATTGCATTAAATTAAGTACAACTGGTCAAAAACCAGAAGAGCTTATGTGACAACATTTCATCTGTCCAAGGTTTCATTGCTACTCATAAATTACAGGAACTTTACACACACATTCAGCACATAGTTAAGTTGGACATGGGTGGCCATCTTAAAAAGCTTATGTTGCACTTTGCATCAGGTTATCACTGGACAGTTTTCTTTGACAAAGATTTGCCTAAACTTAGTTAAGTCTGGGATAGGCATATTATTAAAAAAATGATTTTCGTTCACAAGATATTAAGCAATATGGGTGATTACTGAGTTACAAATTACAAAGCATATAACAGTCATGGGTGATTACTGAGTTACAAATTACAAAGCATATAACAGTCATGGGTGATTACTGAGTTACAAATTACAAAGCATATAACAGTCATGGGTGATTACTGAGTTACGAATTTACAAAGCATATAACAATCATGGGTGATTACTGAGTTACAAATTACAAAGCATATTTAACATATAGATCAACAACTGTTTACTACTAACCAGCTTTGCATAAAAGCCAGGTGCCAATCATGTAACACATTTTGTTGGCATGACTAGTACTGAGGCAGTGGATTTGTACATGACCAGGGATACAGGATGTTAATTCCATCATTTAAAAAAAAAAACTAAATAGAAATCAGTTATTGATAGTTATCATAACACATTTTGATGAAGGATTTACAAACATCATTATTCTTAGTCATATTTTACCATGTTCATTTGTACTTTCTTTTACCTATAGAGTTCCTGATCGGCAAGATGTGGCATATGGTAGTGTTCGCCAGGGCACAATGTGTATGGATACAATGGGCAACTTTGCAGATGGAGTCCTGGGATTATTTCCTTGTCACAATGCTGGAGGCAATCAGGTCTGTCTTTTATTATGAATATGACTTGTTTTTCAATACGAAGTGTTGTAACTTTATTGTGGGTACATTTGAGAGGGACAGAGAGAGAGAGAGAATAGGAAGTAGGAAGTTAATTATCACTATATCTGTTAAGGTTTTATTTTTATTTCACAATAATTTTAGTTTTCTGAATTATTTTAATTTATAATACCAATAATGATCTTATGTTTAAGAAAAAGAGACATAGGCTGAGTGGTCTAAACCACTCACCATTATGAAGCCGGTAGCTTCTCGAGGGTCAGTGGTTCTTTCCATTTTTTTTCCGGGTTCTTCCTCCACCTTTAATACTTGGCTGCCATGTATAGCCTATCTTGTGTTTGTTTTTTTTGTTTGTTTGTTTGATTATGATTCTTAAAATAGCTTTTAACAATTTTTAAGTCATATTGGTACGATGTCTGCAGTGAGGTGGTTTATAGTGATGTCTAGCACTGGGGCATCATGCTGCATACATGTAACATGATGTCCCACCCAGTCATATTATCCTGACACCAGGTCGACCAGTCCTAACACTAACCTCTTAATGCTGAGCATCAAGCGAGGCAGCTGTTAATACCATTTTTGTAAGTCTTTGGTATGATTCGGATCGAACCCATGACCTCCTGCTTCCACTGCGGACGCTCTAACCACTAGGCCACTGGAGCTTTCATATCTTGTGCTGAAAAATGGCATTAAACCCTATAATAGCATAACAATAACACCAAAATTACAGTCATACATTAAAATAAAGGGAATTAAAACATATTTTAAGAAACCAAAAATATACAAGGTCTTTTTTTAAATACCACTTTAACCAAGATAATCAGTGATAAAAATACAAGGAATTATTTTTCAATAAAAATCAAACCCTATACAAAGTATGAAACTGTCATGCAGAATCTTGCTCATGTTTACAATTGTGTTTTCTTTTGTCATTATGTAATTTTTTTATGTATTAGTGGCAGCTGTGCATCATGTAAAAACCTCTACATCTTTTAGGTTGTGACCATGCAGTGCATTGAAGTTATTTGGTGTCATTCTGGATTAGTCATCAAGGCAGGCAAAGCAACCTCTTCCAGTTGGACAATATTCACTTGATAATTTTAGTTTTTACTTATTGTCTGTATTGACATAACCAGGCTAGTTACACATGAGGACTTGTTTTGACAATAATCATCCTAAATTTTGGATGCCTAGAAAAACAACTGTCCATTATATCGTACCTTATCATGAGCAGGATTTTCTGGATTTTCAGTTAACAAAATGAACAGATCAATCATCCTTGAAAAAGAACGACATTAAAAGTTTTTTTTATAGACATCTGACACAAGACCACTTGTTAACTGTTATGATAGAGACTGGCACAAATCTTTACTGCTCCATTAGATTAGAACTGGCTGTGGTTTTAGTTTTGTTAATTTGTCAGCTAAATCATTTACCTCAGGTTAGTGGATTAGTGTAGCTTGTACCAAGGGTGATACAAAATTGTGAAACTTTGTGATTGTATGCATCTTGATGACTACTACACTCTCTTCACAAATTAGGTCACTGTGACCTATATTTTATGCTTTAGTGATGGACTAAGTTCGGTGCTTTATGTTTATGCTTCAAATACTGTTCATGCTAGAATCATTAAATCAGATGATTTTATGCATCACTAATATCATCACAATCTTACAAGAAAATAAGGTTGCTATAACCTAAATTTCACATTTTTTAAAATTAATATCGTTAAATATGAAAATCAATTTAAAGTATATTTTTTAGGACAATGGAGATTGTAGTTCTCTTATATTAACATAAATTACTTGGAGCCCATCCATTCCCCTCTCCCTTGCAACTGGTTGCCAAATTTGCGTCTTCCTCACAATTTTATGCCCATGTCTATGCTTTGGTGTATGTTTATGGACACCGTTACTGGCTTGTTATCAAGTGATGTGTACATTCAGCTCTAATTACAACAAGCAGCTTTGTTGCAAGCAATTTTGTTGGTATAATGAATTTGTCATGATAACTATTTAAGAATGTTTTGGCAAGATTCCTCTTTCTTGTAAAGCTGTAAAATAAATCCATGATGATGTAAGGCTGAGAGAAAAAAGGAAGGATCACAAACTTGTTAATCCAGTAAGTTTCCCATTTATTTTGTAGTAGTGTACTACTAAAAATTAATGGTAGCTATCCATACTACGAAGTAGGGGCCCGTGAGTGTCCGAGTGGCCTATTAGCTATCCGTTATGGATAACTGCCATCTCACATCTGTCTGCATGGGTTTGTGTCTCAGATTCAGCCAATGTGGGTATGTGATAAAACTTTTCATGAGTCGGTGGTTCATTTCGGGGATTTTCCTGGGTTCTCCCACTACCATTAATACTGGCCACCATGTATAGCTTCTCACTTGCTGAAAAATGGCGTTATACCCTACAACAACGACAACCATACTATGAACAAGCATCTAACACATTTTCTGTAATCAGCTGCATGAGCGTACTAGGTAGATCAGAAATTCAAATAGATAGCTGTTTTTAATAAGGATTGTTTTTGTAATAGTCAGTCGAGGTAATCAGCACATTTCAATAATCATCGTCTCTGTGAGAAACTCAAATGCTCATAATAACGGTAAACTCTATTCGTGTATATTTATTACACGTGTTTTTGTTGGTTAGTGAATAATCTGCTGTAACTAATGCTGTCATAATGAAAGTTCACTGTGCAAAATTTCATTATGTTATATTGTAGCAGTAATTGCACAATTTGACAATTCGACCTTTACACACCTCCAGAGGTTTATATGGCCTCTGAGCTGAAAAGAAAATATGTGTGAAGTTTTACTCACTTAGGTTAACTTTTTGTGTTTAGCATAACCACATAAGTTTTTGCACCTTGTATTTACAGAAATATGAGATTTATTTTGAAATCATTTAGAGACAGCACAAACTGTCTCAAATCAGGATATGTGCTGTTTGCAGGCAATAATGTGATATTGACCAGAAATCATTTGATAAAGTAAGGTGATTATGTGATATGGACCAAAAATCGTTTCATACAGTAAGGTGATAATGTGATATAGACCAGAAATCATTTGATACAGTAAGACATTTATTCAATATGGACAAGAAATCATTTGATACAGCAAGTTGATTGTACCAACAGAAAATTCAATGTTTTCTGGTCTGTATATTTAAGGAGTTTTCACTGACAAAAGAAGGAGGGATCCGACACCTTGATCTCTGTGCGACCATGACTGGGACAATGCCAGGATCAGTGCTGAAGTTGTATCAGTGTACACCAGATAACAGTATGCAGGTATGTATGTAAAATTTATCATTGTATGCCAGAGAAGGGTATGTATGTAAAATGTATCAGTATATGCCAGATAACAGTGTACAGGTATGTATGTAAAATGTATCAGTGTATGCCATATAATGGTATGTATGTAAAATGTATCAGTATATGCCAGATAACAGTGTACAGGTATGTATGTAAAATTTATCAGTGTACACCTGATAACAGTATGCTGGTATGTATGTAAAATGTGCAATAGTTGTGATCAAGTTACAATAGGTAATGTCTAGGTTGCCATTAATGATGCCAGGTTGCAATGAATTTGATTTCATGATAATGAAAATTGGACTAACACTGATAAAGTTTTAAAGATTTGAAAAAGTGTACATTCTATAGTACAACCAGCACAGATGACCAACGGGCTCCAGATTTTACTGACCTGCACGTGGAGCAGAAATGTATGGTATACACCAAGCTGGATGATTAGATTGGTCAGTGCGCCATTGAGTTATGCACATGTCCGACATCTAGGTAGATACATAATACATTATACATAATATTAATGTAGTTGGTCCTAAATGATAATGGTGCTGATCATAATGTCGATAGTGGCAAGGGGATATATATTTGGTCCATTCTCATTTTTTGATTCTTGGTTGGTTGGTTCCTTCTTTTCTTACACTTTTCTTACACCATCTGTATCTTGAACCCGATTTCTCCTACATTCATTAAAATTGCCATGTGAATGCGTTTCAGGAAGACTGCAGAATTGCAGCTGGCCCAAGAGCCTGATGCTAGCTGATTTCATGGCAGATTGGGCCAAAAAATGAGGATCCAGTCCATCTAGTCAACTGGATTTTTAGGCACATTGAATAAATTGAATCAACAAATTTTATATTTGTATGCTTCTAAAGAAATGTTAAAGACTAAGTGAAAAATAAATATTGTTTCTTATGACCATTCATGAATTTGGTGATATGAGAAAATAAATAACTTGCATTTGATCTGTGTACGAAAGATCCTTTGTACTCGGAGACTCTCTGCATTTATGCGTTGTCTTTTGCCACACGTTACTTCCGATTACCGCCATCAGCATATGGAGTTTTTATGATGCCTGCAAGACACCTGAGGCTAAAATCCAAATGCAGTTAAGGAAATAAGAACTTTTTAAAAGAAATAGGACACTATCGAGCAAAAATGATAGGTTTCAGAATTCACCAGGGATATGGAAACAGTAAGCAAGCTAAGACCATGCCCATCCTGTTTTAGTTCATTCGGCTCCTCCGCATTGCAAATGATATCTGAGACGATAGCTCAATAAAGATTTATGCAATCCTCTCATCACCTAATTTCATGCATGAGTGATATCAGTACCATTTGTATCAATATCTAGGGCAGTTGGAAGTGGTATACATTTGTTCCTTGACATTAGTTTGTTAGTAATCTCGAAGAGCTCTTTGAGCTGGAACTCTATATGATCTTAGTAAGGTCATGGGCTGTAATTTGGCTGGTCCCTAACACTGCTATACCACAGAGAACATTTTCAATTGATACTCTGCACTTGGTGACTGGAGCATATTTTTCAAGCAATGAACGCAGGCAGTTATCGAGTTGTACTGCTGTATTAGGTAATAAAGTTAGGTTTGCTTTGATGCCATTCATTAGTTTGGCTCTATTTATCATATGGAAGTTTCTTTTAGTAGCAAATAAAGGTGGAGTGATAGGGACTGATACCGTAACGTACCAAGGGGTCAAGGTCAAATAAAATGGAATAGATGGACAACTCGCGCCTTTTTCAGTTACTAGATCTCTCCAGTGAATTGTAGTGTCAGTAAATGGTGTGTTCACCACAATGGTCCTATTTAGATAATAAACACACAAAAGAAAACAAATATAAATAGTCAGCACAGTTTATTATATGACTTCCAGGATTGTATGTGTTTACTCACAAACTCAAGGGCTCAAAATGCTGAAATATGATATTTACTAATTTTCAGAACATTTGTCTTGATAAAGGTTATTAAAACACTAGTTTCAATGGTATATTGCATGTAAAAATCAGCATCAATGTTCCCTTTGTCCCAAATTAATCTTGCACACACAAACAACAACAGAAATAAGTTAGTATGTCTCAAAATGTGTTCGTATTACGTACCAAAGTGGTAAGGGTATTTGTGCATCCAATCAATGTTCGGAATCAGACCCGGGTTTGTGTTTATAGTACAATGGTAAATATGTTAGAGGCACAGTCTGGAACCGGATGTTAAGTGTGTCGCATTCTCGACTGAGACACAGTTTGTCGTTTTGAGCGACACAGTCTTGTGCAATCTGATGTCAATAGTGTGCACTTGAATTGAATGTGATAATGTGTGTTGTTTTGTAGCAGCAAAGTGTGTCGTTGAGTCAGATTTATTCTTTCGCCATCTAAATGACACAACTACTACAAAATGGATGATAATTTTATATCTCAAAATGATACATGTAATTAAGTAGGAACTTCGATAGTGCCAATCCGAATACTAAATTTCCAGATTAGCAGACGGCTGTGTTGATGATGACACATTGACAGTGTGTCGTCAGCCTAATCCCTTTATGTGGACTTTTTTTTAATATAACAAGGAAATAAACATGAAACAATATTAGAGAAACATTATATAAGTCATTATGAGTACTAAATGTAATGTGTCGGTAGTTAGTAGTTCACCTTGCTTTTAATGCTTGAAATTATTGGTTGGGATGACTAGAAACTTTTGTTCTGTTTGTTTGATCGTGAGACCTTTACTGGAGTCCAGCAGAACCACAACTGCCAAAACGATGGATCTCACCCCTATTTATAGGTTTTGGGAACACACTCGGGAAATTCATGAAAATGATTTCACGAAAATGACTATATATGGAAGAATTTGGAAAGATTAACTTGAGCGCCTCCTAGTGGAATTCCGAGTGCCCAATACACACAGTAGTAAACATGGCGCCTGATTTAAAACGACAAAGATAACAATTATTTCACAATAAATGATGCAAAGATTCACATTGATGATGAACAGTTTCATCATGCTGGCGACACTTATGAACTTACCTGAGTATTACCTTAATTCTGGAGAGAAAAATGGACACAATTACCTATTTCTCTCGCAAAATAGACAGTAAGTAATAACAATTTACAATCATATCATGTACACTCTGGGCGGCTTCAAAAATCTTTGCCCAGATGATTAATATTTAAACAAATAATTTGTATATGATTTACATATTTTATCAGATTACCTTTGTTTTGTACAATGGTCATATATCAGAAACTATTACCACAGTTATTATTATTTGCTATGGAAATAGGTAAAACTTTACAACATAAAGGGAATGTAAACAATAAAAGAAGATTATCAGGTCTATGAAGAATCATGTCTAAAATGTGACCATGTTTCTTAAACGACTTTAAGGTTGAAAACATGAATGGAATCTTAGAGTTTTGATGTTTATGGATTTCCAGAACATTCAAAGTGAAAGTTGAAATCTTCATGAATAATTAGGTTGCCACCATTCGAATTTCCATTCTTCATGAGATTCAGAAACTGCTCCAAAAAGAGAGTTTCAGTCAGCTTGTTTTTTCGACTAGGAGGTGGGCAGTAGAGGCAGCAAAATAGACTGACCTTTGTTCCATTGTAAGTGTTGTTTGGACTAGTTTAAATGATGTGTGGCAGAAATTCAAAGTTGTGTTTAAGACATTTTATCATGGAATTCTATGCGATGACAGCAATAACACCTCTGTGCGAGTGTTGGGAGAATGACTTGATGGAGTAACCGGAAGGTGTTAGTTCCGTGCACTTGGACTCATCGACTGATATTTTAGCCATGCTTCTGTCAGGAAGAAGATTCAATATTCTGATTGTTGATATAATTAACTATTTCTTTGCGTTTTTCCATTTGTCCTACATTTCTTTTTTCGGTTCTGTTTACATTTATTGTTTATTTATTTGATTAGGATATTTAACATAGCTTTAACAATCTTTCAGTCATATCGCTACAATTGGGATGTCTAGCACTGGAGCATCATGCCGCTGACATATAGCATGTCCCCACCCAGTCACATTAACCTGACACCAGGCTGACCAGTCCTAACACTAACTTCTTAATGCTGAGCATCAAGGGAAGCAGCTGTTAGTACCATTTTTGTAAGTCTTTGGTATGACTTGGTTGGGGATCGAACCCACGGCCTCTTGCTTCCGCGGCGGATGCTCTTTCCACTAGGCCACCGAAGCAGTACTCTGTTTATATTTAAGTAATTGTGAATATAGTCCCAGTTCATTTAGTCTTGAGCACAATGTAGTATGGAGAGCCAATGTGTGGTCATTTAAAGCAATTAATGAGGGTCCATCATAGCATAAACAGGTTGACTGGTGATAACGTGATGGTGGTTTATTAAAAAAACAAAAGACATTGTAGAACATTGGAGCAAGACAGCTGAGAAAAATTCTAATTGTTCTCATTTCCAAAACAAAGAGATGAAGAAACATACAAACTGAACATCCAATGCATGATGAAACACAATATGAAAAACAGCGAAAAAGCAGAATAGCTGCTTCAAGCCGGTTAAGCGGTAGTGGCATCTTTCCGAAATATATATATATATATATATATATATATATATATATATATATATAAGACCTTGCTAAGGGCAGGTATTATTCATGTCTACCTGAATTTACTATTGTGTCATTGATTATGTTTGTCTTGTATTATGAATTGTTTGACCAGTTGGTTATATAAAGGATCAATATTATTTTTGGGTTAGGTCTGTTCCATTAAAACATACATGGGAGCCAGGAAAGGCACTTTTAAGGTGGGGTACTCACCCATAGATGCAATTTAGAATTTTTCTTATCATTTTAATATGAACTTTAAAAACTACCTTTCCTCTTTCTTGCAGGATTTGTTTGGTGAGTTTCACCCACTGATCTCATGAAGAGTCACTTTGTCCCCTCACATTTTTATAGCATTAGCCTCTTATTCATAAAACTTTGTACATTAACTCTTTAATTGCAAAGTGTAGTTCACTGCAAACTACTTTCTTTGCTTTGAAGACTTTATTACAGAAATGAATTTCAGAAATTTCTCTTAAACTGTTGCAATGAAAGTTGCGGGGTATTAAAAGTTATCCATAGTTCCTCTGTGAAGTTAGTGTGGTCAGACATTTTGGTTAGGAAAAATATAGTAATTGCTTAAATCTTAGCAAACAAAATTCAGTGCGACTTGATATGTGTATATCATTGGCCCAAGAAAGAACCCTATTTATCACAATTTGCCAGAATTGTGAATATGATAAAACATTTTCAGTGTATCAGCTGCATACAGTTGGAACTACTGTTGACATGTAATCTAGTTTAGCTGAAATTTTTGAGTGAATTTCTGTTTTAAGCATTTTGCATTTAGATGAAGGAGTATATATATATATATATTTATATATATATATATATATATATATATATATATATATATATATATATATATATATATATTGTTGAATAGGAGCTGGCAAGGAATTTAAGTTTTTATGATATATTTTTCATTGTACTCTTGAACTGAATTAGATTTTCCAATTTGATTTATGTTGGATTGGAAAAGAGTAAATAGAATTGAAGAGAATATTTTATTTTTCCTATTTATTTAATATTATATTTAGCAATGTTGAAGCTTTCCAAACATGTAAATTATTACTATTCTATTGTTTCTTTTCCAGCGATTTGAACGCTTTAAGGATGACACCATGTTAAGAAATAAAGCATACAATCTGTGTGTGGACAGTCAGGAATCACAGAACAAGGGACTAGTGGCCAATACCTGTGATGAGAACTCACCTACCCAAAAATGGAGCTTTACGGTTGCAAACATCAACTGAGAAACAATCTTTTCTGAATCTGAAATGTGCCAGCATCACCTTTAAACTAGGAACACAGACACACAGACAATCAACATAAATAATATGCAACTGTCATAACTTGGTGATAAAAGTCTCCTTATATGAAGATGAATTCTGAAGTCAGAAGCTAAAGTGAATTAAACCTAAAAAGTAATCTTACGTATGAAATATTAATGATTTAAAAGGAGTGTAATGCTGTAACTTTGGACAGAAATATACTATTTTGTTTGGGGAGGGGGCAAATTTAATTTGATCTCAGTTGAAGATACTTTTTGGGTTTAAGATAATAATTTCTCTACATATTTATTTTGGTAAAGCCTAGAGTAGTTCAAAGATAGCTAAATGATTATTAGCTGATTAAAAATAATAATCATGGATAAATTACATCACATAGCATTTAAAATTGAAGTAATAAAAGTTTAACAACAAAAAAATTTAACAAGTATAAATGAGTACTACTTTATATTTATTATTTCTGATCATGATTGGTGACCTTTCTAAATATTTTAAGAATTGAAAGCAAGAACTAATACATCATAAACATATAAAAATACAAAGTTTGTTGGACTATTTGCAACAAGTAGAAAACTTTTCACATACAGCAATATATTTGATGCAGTCAGTTCTTTATTTCGATAAATAACATTTTGGTTATGTTGCTTTCAGCACTTGATTATTCTTCTTTTTAAAGATTTTGTCTTCATCAGTGTAGGATATTTTATCATACAATGTTGTTAAATTATACACATACATCAACTTTTTATATATATTCATGACTTTTGTTTCTGGATTTATGGAAAATATTTAACTGGACATTACAATAGTCTCTGAGGAGTGCCTCTTGAAATCACACCATTTTGATATCATGGTTGACAATGGTAAATGTTTTGCAAATGGTTTGTACCATCAATGCTTTCAAAGTACACATATATAATGTCTTTATTACACAAATGTAATTGCTTATTGTAATATGCTCACCATAAGGCAGAGTATATCATGCTATGATGCCCATCCATCTCTCTGCGTCCCTAGTTTGTTTCTGCACAATAACTAATGTTCTCCATCATCTGCCATCAACTTTGTAAGTAGCTTGCATTTGGGGTAACTATTTTTCTTGTAACCAAATGATCAAAGGTCAAGGTGACATGGAATCGAAGAAGGAAAGCTGTTGCAGTGCAATAATTTGACTTCTATACCAAGATGCATTGACCAAACTTTGAAAATGGCTTGTGTTTGAGATTAAGAAAAACAGCTATTGATTTTGGGGTGTGAAGTCTTAATATAAGGTCATAGTGACTAAAAAAAGATGGCTTACACACAAATCTTTAGTTCTGTATCATCTTTTTTAACCAGACATTGTATATGGCTTGGATCTGAGACAAAAAAGATACCTATTCATTTTGGGGTCACAAGGTCAAAAGTTACAGTGACTGAAAGAAGAAAACATGACTTCCATATAACTACTTAGGCACTGTACCATATGCCTTGATTAAATTTTGTACATAGCTTAAATTTTAGAGAAGGACGACACATATTGATATGATGACTAAAAGGCGAAAAGTCAAGGTCAGAGCCATGACCAAAGACAAGAAAGGCATCTATTGATATTGGGGTCAATAGTTCCAAGGTCATGGTTACTGTGTCTGGAAAATAAATAATATTTCTTTTCTAAAAAATGTTTATTCTTTGACACTGTACCTTCACCAAAGTTTGTATTTTGCATTAAAAAAAAGCATTTTCACTTGGGGGGATTAAAAGGTAATTTCTAGGTTAGCATGACTAAAAGAAGAAACATCCATATTTGCATTGAAATTTTAGTTTTAAACTACATACAATGACCAGTGTTTCTTGATGTCTTATACTTACAATAACAAAAGCCCTATTAATTTGGGGTCTGACTGTGGCTTGGACTAAAGGCCAAATGTCAAGGTCATGGTAAGAAAAAAAATAATGGTTTCTGCACAATAATTTTAGGTCAAGACCAGATACTGGAACCAAATGTCAAGGTCATTTAGACTTAATACTCTTTAGAGACAACCATGCCCTACTAGTACCCAAATTGAGCACCATTAGGCAGAGGTATAAAAAAATACTGTTCATAGTAATTTTGTTTCAATAGGAGTCTTTCAGTAAGTTTTCTATATAATTTAAAATCTGCATCAAGTCTTTTAGATGTATTAAAAAGTCCATTTAAAATGACAGCAAACTGCCCCAAAAAAATAGCAAACATTACATATTATCTTAAGCCTGTTTAAAAGTTTATTTTTATATATATATATATATATATATATATATATATATATATATATATATATATATATATATATATATATATATATATATATATATATAAAGAAGAAAATGCCAGCATTTTCCATATGTACCAAGATAGATACTATTATTGGTAGTGTTGTTTGCTGTCAGTTTTATTTTTGGGGTCTAGAAGTATATGACATGCATTTATAAAGTTAGTGTATGCATGCATTCTGTTAAAGTTTTGCCGGTCACATGTGTTTGGTTTAATATGCTTTTATATATCACTATGATCAACTTTATACTTGACTTTTTACTATTCTGTCAGATTGGCTTCTATAGTTTTCTTCCTAGTTCAAATGCATTGATGAGAAACATATATATACATACATATATATATAATATATATATATATATATATATATATATATATATATATATATATATATATATATATATATATATATATATATATATATATATATATATATATATTAGGGCATAACACACACACACACACACACACACACACACACAACACACACATTCCATCACTTGCTTGTCAAATAGACTTTTGCTGCCATACCATTATATTTTTATATTATTCAATTGTTTCGTACTTTCATTTCTATAAAGAAATAACAGCGAAAATGGTAATGGAACCCAAAATTTTCCTGTACTGGTCATAGACCAGGAGAGCTTATGGAAAGGTATGTTGTCCATCCTTCCATGAATACAAGTTTGTTAATGCTTCTCTTTAACTACTAGAAGGATTGCCATGATATTTGATAGATTTATTGCATGGTGTAGTTTGTCCTAAATGAAAATGGCATTCATTATCGCTACCACACTGGCGATCTTGTTGATGCTACTGCTCCTGAATGAATGATCATATCTGCATGGGGCTTTCTCAGAATACTTCTTAGGATATCTAGTAGATAAAATCTTGTTATTGAATGGATGCATGGGGCTTTCTAGGATATCAAGTAGGTTGTAATTGAAAATAGTTCCAATCTTATTATGGACAATACTGTGTGCTTCTTTAATATCTTGTTATCACTGCTTCTTTATAACAACATTGAGGATTCACAAAGTCTTCTTATGATGTCTAGTTGGTCCAAAATGGAATCGGTTCCAGTCAGATATCCAATATGGCCCCCATTGCAGTCATCTTGAAAATCTTGTTATTGTCACTCCTGAACAGAAAATCATTTTGACAGGTTTTCATCAGAAGAATTCATTTTGTGTCCTAAAATAAAATGATGCAAACTGACAACCAATATGGCTCCCAGTGTGTCCATCTTGAAAATGTTATCTCTGCTCCAAAGAAAGTGATGGCCATATTAGCATGAGGTTTTCCCAAATAGACTTATGATACTCAGTTGGTCCTGAATGAAAATGGTGCCAGCTGTACATCCAGTATGGCTATCACAATAGCCATGTTGAAAATCTTGTTATCACTACTTGCTCTGAATGGATAGTCATAATGACATGAAGGTTTTCGCCAAAAGACATGCTGACATCAGCTTTGTCCCAAATGAGAGTGGTGCATCCAGTATGACCACCATTGTGGCCAACTTGATAATCATGTTATCCCTAAAGAATTTGAAATAATTCTAAGCCTTGGCAGTTTAAAAAAAAGAAATAGTCTTATCTTGAATTCCTGGAAATTCTTTTTCAGCCAGTAGAGTGTCAGCCCATTTGCGGGACACTTGCTAATTATTTGATTTAATTATGTAAAATGGTACAATTGTCATGATTTAAAAAACAATTCCACACATTCTTTCCTAAAAGATAGTTTTTTTTTCTTATAAGGTATTTTTATGATAATTCTTTTATTATATCAGAAATCCTAGTCATTGTTTGCATTTATTCCTTGTGTTCAGAGCTAATTTTGTTGTATTCTAATGATGCTTTGTGTGCACCTTGATAAGCAGATAAAATAATGTATATATGCACATTTGGATATGCATATATAGTTGTTATTGTTTGTCATCACTAATTGTTCATCTTTTGTCACTTTCAAAATCCAAAGAAAAGTATCACTTAATACATAAGTAATTTTTTCTAATCAATCACCAATGCAGTTTTATTTAGTGTGAGGCAAAAACATACTGTTCACAAAAGGTCACAAGAACTTAATTTTATACAGTTTTTAAATAATTCATAACAGTTTTTCTCTCAGACCTTACCAGACAAATACCTGCTGAGTAAACATCTTTGAGCTTTAGTTATTTGCAATTTTTTTGGATGTATTCATCACATTCAATCAATTGACTTGAAGAATTTCATTAAATTTAAGGAAAAATTTAATGGTAGAAATTTCAGTAATTATGCTGTAGTTGAATCTTGCGTGGTAAAATTTAGTTTTTTTACTTGTTCAGAATTTCATAGAATATTTTGTTATCAACACATTATCGCTAATTAACAGATATCATAACTTTAGCCGAGTGATTGCTGACTGAGACACCATTATAATCCAATCTGAGATGAGCCTTTTTGATTGGAGGTGGAGAGGAGAGGTGGAGGAGGAGTTTCAGTACCTATTTTTAAACAAAGTGTTAAATATTTTTTATTTTGTTGAGTTGAAATCCTTAGTTTTCAAATAGCAACCAAATGATATCTCTTGGTCTGAATATTTTTTCTCTCTATTTTACACATCAATTTGGGTTTGGGGATCCAATTTTTTATTCAGCTTTAACCCTTTGTGATTTTTATTGCAATTAATTGAGTAAATTGAAAGCATAATTATTGACATTTTACAATCAATATTTATTTTATAATGTAATCAAGTTTTGTATGCATTTAATGTGATCACAAATAATCATTATTTCAGTGCCAAATACCATAAATACTTGCTTATAAGTCAAACTGTAAACAACAAAGATCCTGATCTGCCATATAAGCAAGTATTTATTTTAGTTATAAGAGATTAAGATATTAATTAGAAAAGAAAATTAGAAGAAGCATTCTTCAAATGACCTTTGACCTAAATTGACATATTCATTTATAGCGGTCTGGGTATATGTGAAGCCACTTAAAAAGAAATGTGGCAATTTTCAGCATGATCAACCACTCCTATTAAGCTCAAACCAACATAGAGAAATTACTGGATCCATCTGTAAATATATTTACAGTGAACAATGATTTATCTTGTCCAATCTTAAAGAGTACAGCATGTTTCCTTTTGAATAGTTTCACATGAAGTCATAATCTCTTGGCACTGAAATAATATTAAATTATAATTGTCTTGTGACTGAATGATTCAGTGGAAGATGGTTCATGTGTAGTTTATTATCTCATGTGCTTGTTTGTCATTTTATCGTGATCAGATAATTCATTTATATACCAATTATTTAACAATACATCATCTCAATGTATACAGCATTTTGTATGAAGTTTTTAAAATGGCATGATGCCGCACTCCTTATAACCCGTTTTACAGTAAGGATTATTTCTAAAATTATTGCATTTGCAGTTTTTCAATGTAATGGCTGCAACTCTCCTCATCCTTGATTACTCACTGCTACCCAAAATAGGTCACAGATATATACTTTTTATAGTCCAGTACTTACATTAAATTCTTTGTTAAGCTTCAAGTCTCATGCATACTTAAGTTTGATTGTGTAGTTCAGTGGGTCCATTTCTTTTGTGCTCGTCTCAGTACCTTTAGTAGGTCATAGTACCTATTTTTCTTGCATAGTTTCTGTGCTTAAAATGAGACACTACATTTACAATTGTTCTTTTAAGGACTGAAACTGAATCCATGTCCTATTTTCTGATATCAAGCTTACCTTTCTTTGGCCCATTTATAAAGAGCAGACAACTGCAAATGGCATAAATCCAATTCCAGTGTCACAAAATGATCACTAGTTTTTCTCAGATTGAGATATTGCATCATGTTACTTTTTTTTCCCCCTTGAATTTCAAGCGTTTTTGTGATGTACATGTATATACAATAGAAAGGATATAGAAAATAACTCTTTACAGTTGTACTCCTTGGACTTCTTTTATCTTCATTTGAGGAAGACCACAGTTTATCCTTAGATAAAATGAGATAATTGCAGGAAAATTCAAGATAGTGTAGTTGCATTTTAATTTCTAATACATGCTAATTGTTCAGGGAAAAACTTTTACATTCAAAACGAAACCAAAAAAAAAGAGATGTTTCAAATCTCATTTTGAAGAAAACAAATCCGAGATGTTTAGTGCACAGGGCCCAGATCTGTCAAGGCATAATGTCCATGTGGATCAGAGTATATGCCATTTGTTTGAAACAATAAATAAAATAAACAATCAGGACCTTGATCTGTCCATCCACTATGTGAAGACAGTTCTTTGTCTACTCTGAAGTATTGCATTTTACCCGAGCCATTATAGTAAAATAAGGCAGGATATACTTATGGATTAGCACCATCTTTTAGGTTGGTATTTGGGTGACAAGAAAAATCGATGGGGGTTATATTGTGCTTGAAGGGTATGTAACCCCAATATTTGTACAATTTTATATTTTTCAAAAATCTGAACTCTGATATATATGTTTAGCTGTAAAAATTGAATATGCCATATACGTGTGCTCAAGAATTCAAAGTTTACCTCTTTCATTGTGTGATTAGTCTTAATAATATATTTATCTGCATTGTTTGTTGAATTTTAGCCACTGATAACCCTTTCCCAGTCTCATTATTGTGATTCATTGCTTTATAGAGGGCATTAGACTAAACTCCAAACAAAATTCAAAACCTTGGAATTTTGTTCCAACATTATGCTTCACCTTGTTTGTTTAAGTCAGTGGTCTCAAATTCAAACCACCCTGAGAGCCGCATAAGGGCGTTTTTGATGTCCCATAGGCTATCTCTCATAACACCATGTGACACTAATAATTTTGTGAGCCACAGGATATAGATTGGTGGGCTGTGTGTTTGATACCCCTGGTTTAAATCGTTTATCTAATATCTTTTTATTGGTGATTTACAGAATGATGCAATATGATACATACTTGAAAATCTGAAAAAAATTAGATACAACTGTGAAATGTTCAGAAGAGGCAAAAAATGACTTTTAAGTCAGTGTCCTCTTAAAAGTAATAAGAACTACCTCCAGTTAGTATTACTGTTATAATTAATGTTATAATTTTGTAATTAATCCAGCTTTAGTGTAATGATAGTCGTGAGTAGTTTCCATTGTATTTACCTGTATGCAAGCAAGAAACCTACTGTAGAAAGAAAGTCTTTCACACAATTATGACATCTGCCCAGAATAGTGGTTAATTTGACTATAGTGAACTTTGCTTTGGTGCCAAAGTAAACACTTTTGCATGAATTCTTCAGTATCTTTGGTTTGTTTGCAGTATTAAGGTTTGGGTAATAACATTATATTTTATGAAGATAGGTATAACCACAAAGTTCAAATATGAAACTTCTTTCGTCCCAGATTGAGCTAAAATTATTTTTGTACTGTAACATTTTTCATCAATTTTACTTTTAACAAATTGAGAATGACCAAAAAAATGGGCTTCATATTCTTTTAATTATTCTACAGTTTCACTGATGTTCTGTGACTAAAGCATTTTTTTTCTAATTTTAAAACCTGAAGTCCAAAATCTGTTTTTAATTAAACATTAATTTGTGATCAATCCTAGACTAGTTTTCAAGCATGCCCTAGTTTTTATCCTCTTTTTTGTATTTATTTAGATTCTAAATAAAGGACTTCTATGTTTAGAAACCAGCAAGTCACAATCTAACCATTTTCTTCAACATGAATCAGTAATTTACTGTGCATACTTACAAGTTAAACTACAAACAACATGGATCCTGACCTGCCGTCCCATATTTTACCCACAGATCAGAGTGTATTAGTAAAACAAACAACAGTGTGTGTTTGTTTTACTTACAACTCCTAACAAACTGCAGAGACCCAAATATGCATGTGCATTCTGCGATGACATATCTGGGTCTGTACAGTTTCTAGTTGGCCTGGACTTGTAGGCAAGTAAATGCAGCCAGAATGATGTAAATTCATACAGGCAAATACATCATGTTTATGCATTTGACATGTAAAAAGTGTTTGTAGCTTTATGTAATGTCCATTTTTACTTCTATTGTATCACTCTCTTTTCAGAATTTAATTATATATACAGAAAACCAAAAATTTTATTTTTGTTTGGTAATAAATGATGAAGCTCAATGAAGTAATAAAATTGTTTGATGTTAAATGTCTCATTGTCTTATTTGCCCATTACACAGAAGAAAGTGGAAAAATACAGACAGAACTGGAGATAAACATAAACAGATAAAGACACAAACTAAACTTATTCCTACAGAGTAAAAGTAGGTCAACATCTGGAAGAAAATTATTGTTTGAATGTTGAATTGTCCAACTTTTAACTTTACTATACAAGGCTGTTAATCAGTAAAAAGAAAGTTGCGAATAAGCTGAAAGGCTTTAGAAATGTGTGGCTGTTTGGTAGCTTCTCTGAAAAACTTGAACTATACTCTCAACAGTTTACTTGGCAGAGTCTTGAACAGAAACACATGTTGGAAATCTAAGTTTGGACAAGATGGGCATTCAGGGGCTGTAACTCTTTTAAGTGATGTAGAATCCAGTGTTTTGTGCTGGAAACCTGATCCATTCAAGATGCATGGTAGCCGACTAATATGCATTGTTCCGTAGTTTAGTAATATTGTGAAAGGCAAATGTTTGGAGACAGCTGGGTCTTCTAAATGATTAAAATTACAGATTAAAGTATTTTGTAACTGTACAGAATGTAGAAAATGATGTGATTTTTTTCCCCCAAGTTGTGTTGATGGGAAGAGGGACATGCAGTTATATGAAAAATAAAACTTCTCTCTACCAATGAAAGCAATTTATTCCACATAGTTCTCTCCTGGTGCTTACTTGCAGAAAACTAGCCATCTCGTGATTGATGTATGAAATACTTCTTGGCATCTTGCAGTTTAATTCAAGAGAATCTATCTTTTTTCTCATATATCAATCCATTGCAAAAAAGATCTTCTCTAGCAAGATCAATTTCAGAAAAATGTGAGTGAAACAGTTATGTATATGGTAGGCTGGGGTTAGGTATTTTTCCTCATCAGTCAATAATGACAGTAAAACAGGAGAAATTGAAGCATTTAAATGGGACAGATAACGCTATGATTTTCCAAGCCATGCTATTGTGATTGCATGTACATGATGAAAGACTGGTCTCTCAACGCATCTTCCATTTGATATACAACTTGTGTACAGCGATTAAAAGCAAAGTGTTTGTCAACAAGTCAGGACTGAAAATTGGTACTGCTTTTAGGTTGGATTAGCAACTGGTTGTTACATAATTTGCACAAAATGTATCAATAATGCTGTAATTTGGCATCCATTTTGGATTTACTTCTTGTACAATAACAATTTCATTTATTATAGCAACCAAAATCCTGACCAGGATTTGGATAAATCAGGACACAATTACACGTTTTCAAGTATTTTCATTACATGTATATGCTTAATACATCCATGCCTGTGTCACAGAATTAGGCGAAAATTGAATTAATTTCTTCTTGAATACAAACTAATTTCACCATTTTTTTTTGTTTCGTCGTACATGCGTTACCTGGGGTGAATAAGTGTTTTTCAAGGTAATTGACGTGTAGCAATTTGCATGTGCCTGACTACAAATCACTTGAAGTCAGGAACATTAGAATCACGGGGTGCACGGGAATTTTGCTGTGAATAGTTGTGAAGCGAGATTGTGGGTTGAATGCATGAGTTATTGTGTTGATACATCATTATTTTTCATTAATAATTTATTTCATAAATTTACATTATCTTTCACATATTGTGTTTGTGTTGTTCATTTAATCCATCATCCACTCAGTAACAATGCTGTTACAGCCTTATCAGCCAGACTTTTAATTTTCTCTAGTATTGATTGAGAAAACCAAGATTTTCAAAATATTTGGCTTTGACTATCCATCCAAGTTCTATAGTCATAACAAGTGTTTACAGTAAAATGTCTAAATTGAATGCTTAAAGTTAGTACAGTCTGGGATCTATATTCTGTGCTTACATTTTTCTTTCACTTGTTCAAATGGTTTTTAAGCATCTAAAATACTACAAAAATAGTTTGGTCTAGCATTACATTTGTTGAAATGTAGGCAAAACAATCTATGGTGAAAATTTAAAAATTAAGTGACAATAGTAAGCTATAAAAACTTGTTTTCAAACACATCTCCAAAATATAAATCCTTCTGCTGTGGTCACATGAATGTACACATTAAAATTCAAAAGATGTTTAAAGAAAGCTAAAGAATGATATTGGCCATAAATTGCACAAAGAAAGAAAATTAATTATAAAATTGACAAAAAACAGTAGCATAATAAGTCTTACACATATTTATTCACATATATTTAATTTCATGTAGAAAGAGAAATTACACAATAACATGCTTTGTTACTGCAAGAATTTGGATATACAAGAATGTGATGTGGCTCTGAAATTTGCTAAAATTTTTAACCTGTGCTAAAAAAGCTTTGGTGCCAAAAACCAATGAGTCTGATTTATTAATTTGACAGGATGTGTTGAATTCTTAAAGAAAAAAAGAAATGATTATGTTTTTAGATCCATGTAGTATGATCATTGTTGTTAAGTTATCCAAAGACGTATATCACACACACATACACACACACACACACACAATCTTCAAGTATCGAAATATCCCTATTTATATTAATAGCAGTATCTAGTTGTTACTACTCACAGAATGTCATTGGTGCACACTGAATTATTATATATAAATAAATAACATAAATCCAAGAGTGGCTGAGTGGTCTAAAGCACCCACCAATATGGATTACTGCCATTTCACCTCTGCATGGGTTCGAGTCTCTGGCTCAGCCAATGTGGGTTTGTGAGAAGGCTTGCTGGTAGCTTCTCGTGGGTCTGAGGTTCCTTTCAGGGTTTTCCCAATTTCTTCCTCCACCATTTATACTGGCTACCATGTATAGCCTATTGTGTGCTGAAAAATGGCATTAAACCCTACAACAACAACAAGAATCCCACATCCATGCCTGAGAGACCAAGCATGTATATGTTCACAAACCAAAATAATATTCAGCAGTAAAATGTATTGCCAAACGTCAATTAACTCTGTATCAGAGATTTTAATCAGCAATAATGAAACTTCTATAATTAATTTTACACTAAGTTCCTAAAATCATTTGAATAGTAAGGAAACTACAACTGCATGCTTTCATTCACATTTAAGACTGTCTACTTTTGTAAGAAATAGCATTGTGTACAAGACCCATGTAGAATACTTGCTGTCTTGGATGAGCATAGACTGATTTTGGTGAAAAATGAAAATACATTTGATCATGAAGACCTGATTTTGTGACATGTGCATATACATAAATATTTTTTTTCTTCGCACTTAAAATACTAGAAAAAGCTAGTATCCATTTCCCTTAATTCACAAACAAATACATGAGATCTGCAAAACACAGCACAACTAATAGCACAGAGTTAAAACTGATGTACACTGAGAGAAGTAAAAGTACACCTCAAACCCATCCCAATCAATCAATGTATATTTACACATCATATAATGTACAAAGCATTATCACAGCCTTAGATGCTGGTCATGAAATATGAGACGCAAGAAAAAGGAAAATTATTAAAGCACCTTTTTGTTAAGTGAGAAATCTTAAGATTAAAGTGAGTGTTTCTTACCAGTGTTTTGAGAATTAACATTGTAAATGAATTTTGAAAAACCAATTTTGAAAAGAGGCAAACATTAATGTTAAGGATTGATCTAACATCTGTTTAGGCCTATGCAGTTTGTTAATAGTAATCAGTAGAAATTTAATTGCCAATATTTTCAGACATCTATATTTTGTTTTAATTTAATGTTTTTTTGAGAAATTATTGAAAAGACTGTATAACAAAATATAAGTTTTCTTATTAAAAGTTATGAATTTCTGACGCTGATTCCAAATTAACATGAATTCACTGCCAGTTTTAATGATAAAATAAGTGATATATCGAGTTATATTGTACCAATTCTGATGGTAATTTTTCCATGTTACAAAAACAAACCCATATTTGCCTTTTTGACAAAAATCATGGTTTTTACATCTACTTCTGGTTTCACAAGATATCATGGTGCACTAAAATGATGAAATTTATATAACAGTAGAGCTTCTCCAGGATTTAGACTAAGCTATGTTTTAAAGACAGCTATACTTAAAAAAAGAAGGCACTACTTTCCTGCTGAGAGAAGAAGACTGAAGAATTTACTGTAAAATTAGATCCAGTCAAGTAGTCTGCTATTGTAAAAGTAAATCAAGTAAAGTAGTCAGTTAAAGTAAATATAAATCCAGTCAAGTAGTCAGCTAAAGCAAAAAATTACATAATTTATTATTACATTACCAGAATAGAGTGAAATAGCCAGGGTTAAAATTTATCTTTGAAAAATGAACCTAAGATCACAACAAATATTTACATCACAGCAAATGTGTTTACACCATATATAATAGATTTACAGGTGGACCATAACTGAAATCACTAATTTAACTAACACTCATGTACTGCTTGTTGGACTGACTGACAGGTGACTTTGTATATGATACATTATAGCACAAGAAAAAGTAATCTCAAACTCAGTAATTACCATTTTTTTAGCATTATAAAACAGTACACAAGTATACATCTTTGGCATTCCTTGGGTCTCACCCTTTGCTGCATGAGGTTAGTTGTGGTAAGATGGTAGAGAAGCATGCAGTAATTATGAGGCAGAATTGCCAGTATGACATGTCATAACTGAATAGATGACATGCCCTATCTATGAAGCAGAATCGCCAGTATGATTGATGTCTGGCTGATTGGCTAACATGTCCAACCTTAGCTGATGTTTGAGGCAGATTTGCCAGTATGACTGACTAACATAACAGTTAAGGCAGAGTTGCTGCTGTATTGAGGCAGAGTCACTATAATTTGTTATGTAAGTTGAGTGCAGAAGGGATTTACCAGTGCAGAAGGGATTTACCTGCGCATGCAATCAGACAGCAAACTGTTCAACCTGGCATGACTACAGGCAAAGAGTAAAGTGCAGAATGCAACCATCAGGGACATGCTCTTTGCAGATGATGCTGCCCTAGCACTCACACAGAAGCTGAGTTACAGCACCTGATGAACCACTTTGATAAAGCATGCGGTGAGTTTGGGCTGACCATCAGCCTAAAGAAAACAAATGTCATGGCTCAGAATGTAGACCCCCCAAGCATTATCATCAACAACTGCAAACTTGAGGTAATCAGTTGGTTCACATAACTCGGCTCTACCATCACCAACAACTTATCGCTCAATGCTGAGCTCAACAAGTGGATTGGAAAGGCATCAACAATTCTCGACAGGTTATCGCAAAGGCACTCTCCTGTATGCCAGTGAATCCTTAACTATGTATACCTTACAAGAGAAAAGATTGAGCATATTTCACATGTGATGCCTCCGATGCATACTCGGGATCACCTGAAGTGATCGAGTAAGAAACAACAAGGTGGTTGAACGTACCAAGATTCCCAGCATGGTAACACTCCTCTACCAATGTTGCATCAGATGGCTGGGCCAAGTATGTTGGATGGATGTCTGACGGATCCTCAAAGACCTTTATTCAAAACTTGCCTCTGGTAAAATATTGATCGGACGGCCACATCTCCACTTCCAGTCTGCAAGCATGACATGAAAGCCCTTCACATCAATGTCAAAATGTGGAAAGAGTTTGCTCAAGACAGCCCAAGCTGGTGACATGTTCTGATCACTGTTCTAACAGCCAGTGAGGACAAGCAATGCTTGCTAGCTGATGAAAAGCAGTCTCAAAGAAGATGCAGGTCCAGCACAAACCAGACTCATCTTTCAAGTGCAGCAAGGACTGTCATTCCCATCTTGGGCTACCTAACCACTACAGATGATTCATAACCGCCAATTGGGACAGCTCTCATGGGCACACATCCATCATCTCTCAAGACTAATGGATGGCAACATATAGGTGTATAATTTTGCTCGTCTTCTCCAAGCAGTATTTGACACAAACACTTTTGAGAGGGCATCTGTTCTGTAATCAAATAAATACACACAGAGGCCCTTTCTCATATTAATTAGTGCATGTATCCTGGAATTATCTTTTTTTCTTCAATGAATATCTGAAATGAAAGTTTTTCATTTAATAGTCTTTTTATAGATTCCTGAAACTATTAAAGTTTATTTTAATAATAATTAACAACAATATTGGAACATATAACATTTGGGAAATATTATTATGAAGACATAATATTTGCTATAAATCAAATATGACAGTGAAAATAATGAATTTCAAATAAAATAAAGTGCTAACAACTGACATAAAACAAACATTAACACACAAATTAATTAAAAGTACTAAAATCTGCATAGAACCATTGGAAAGTACTAACATATAATAATAAATACATAATAAATAATATATGCAACAAAAATATAGCAAAACCATGAGTTAACAGCAAGAATCTAAAAACAACAAAAATCATGAAGATCAAAAATGTCACAAAACCACTATTTACTTAAATATACATTAAAATTAATCTTAGAAAAATCAAATCTTACACATTAATATTAAGACTTCCCTCAAATATAATGCTTATGTTCAGAGGGTGTATTTTAATGTAAAAGTTTGGCACAAGTATATAAAATAAGTGTTCAGCAAAAAATGATTACAATGACTGTACCAATAATACCTGACATTAGTGATGCAGTTGATAAAGTACAGTTAATAAAGCAATAGCAAGAAAGTGTCTTCTACTATATTTAGCTTGCTAAAAAGTAAATAATATAAACAATGGCTTAAGCAAAACTGCCATAAACCAATGTGTCATAATGCTTCAAGATACATTTTTTTGTATGTTTGTATTCCAAAACAGTTCAAAATGAAACGAATACATTAATTTCTCTTAATATTAACATCCGCAATACACAATTATTTGCAATACATTAAATTCCTCTCAGGATAAATATAATTTTTGTTTCATATTCTGTGTTTTACCATTTCACAATTACATATGGTGGATCAGTGAATATCCTAATATTAAATACATTAGATCATAGCCCAAGTTTGTACATCGATGAGCAAGCCATCGCATTTGGTCAGTGCTTCAGTAATTGTTTATATTCATTTGCTAACACTATATGTAATAACTGACTCTTGAGCAAGACAGAATTCGAACTGCATATGGCATGCTGGGTCATTTTAAGTCTATAGCATAACATAAACAAAACTTGTTGACTTAGAAACATTCTGCTACCTTGTACACTGAACAAAATACAACTGTAATAGGAAAAATCAGAATAATCGCTTCAAGACTGAACCGTAACTAAACTTAATTTGCCTCACAATACTCGAAAATAGCCCCATATCCCCCCCCCACTTTTTTAAATAAAGCCTCTGAGTTTATTTTGGAAATGCCATGCTTAAATTACATTACATAGGCAACTTCACAATGATGTTTTGGACACACTTACTAGAGATACAAACTTTTGTACAAAAGTAATTTGATTAGTTATGTTCAATGAAATCCCTTCCAATTCTTCATTATTTTAATTCACACATCTAATAATGTGTAAATGCAATACCCTTTTTTCTCTGGCGAGATATAACAAGTGCTGTAATACATATACTGGCTTCAGTATAGTATTCTTTAACACATCTAATAAATGATAAAATATACCGGTACACACATTTTACATTTGAAAAATGTCAAATCCATATTCTTCTTTATTAAAACAAAGATAATTTTAAGTGATTAAATAAACTGATTGTGAAGGTGCTGCCATCTTGTGTAAATATATATATAATGACACTTATTTTAAGATAACAATATTCTGTAATAAACACAACAAAAGTGGAAACACAAACACCTGCTTACGGACTCAAAAAGAGGAGTAAAATTATATTGTTGCATCTTTATTTCTTGCTGTCTTCATATGAGCAAGTTTGATGTACATCATTGGCATAGTTAAGTTCTATCTGCATTACAGTAATTCTGATGCAATTATATCCCATGTTGGACAATTAGAAAAGGTACATGAAAAGATTCCTTTAATGAGTGATGTTTTGAAAAGCATCGAGTCCACAATAAGACTATCAATGATGAATGTTATTTACACATTATTTGTGCTGTACTAATATTTACAGGCCATGCTCAAGCTCACTTGTGAAGTATTGTTAAATAATTATTATACAAGCATTTTCATAATACTGATTGAGCAGCATTCATTGCTAAGGCTTATGTGTATCAATAAAATACAAGAAAATCTATATATGGGGTATGCACACTAAATATTAAGTTTATGTGTGTTGTGGAAGCCAGTCATTACATCCACATGTGAGTTCTGTATAGGAACTTTTACTGAAAACTTTCAATAGCGCTAAGTAAACGGCATTCTCAACACAATATTGTATTTGGTATGAAAGAATGCTTTGCGTTGATTGGTAAAGCAAAAAGTAATAATGTGTAGCATATGGTAACAGCTTTCTCTAACATTACTGCAAATGAATATCTGCTTGGAAACAGTCACAGGAATCGATAGGGGTGTAGTTTTCTCAAGTTTAATGAAGGATCTATTCAGAGCTGGCAATGAGCTACACATTAAACTTCATCTAACTACAAGTAGAGGTTTTCTTTTTCTAAAAATTTCCCTATCTTATGTCATAAAATTTTCAACCTGTAACATATCAACTTGCAGATGAGATTTAGATACTGTATATTAAAAGGGTCATAAGCTTTTCCATTTATTCTGAACATAAAACCAGGTAAAACAACTATATAAAGAATATTTTCTTTCATTTGTCTAGTGAAGACTATAAGAGGGAACTGCATACAGCTTTAACCCTTTCTTAATATTTTATAGTTACCTTTTAAGCATGTCCAAATAATTTCAAATTATCAAAAAATATTAAAAGTAGTATTGTGGCATTAAATCTTAATCAGGTCATCAATGTATGATTCATACATACATATCTAATTTCATTTGTCTACATCACAGAGTGTTTGCTGAACTGTCAATTTGCTTAATATTAAAATGTCAAAAAGTTTAAAAAAATGTACAGCAACAAGCTGACATCAAATCTGCCTAAGAGACCAATACTGGCATTATTTTAAATATTTTTAAAAATCCTTTATACCAGAGTTCTTTCTATATAGTTTGGTCGAATTCTGTTAAGCAGCTTTTCTTCAGAAGTTGTTTAAATGTTGTTCTAATTTGTTCAACAGTGGCAATATTTGATGGCAGATTGATACTATTTGTACAGATATATGAGAGGTCGTCATACCAGGATGCTTTCTGTCAAGCTGAGTCAAATTCTATTCAACATATTTGGAGAAGGCATCATTTAAAAGTTTTTCTATTTTTAGTAATGGTGATCATATTTGCTTGTTCATCAGCTCTGTAAAATGAAAGACAACTATTCAAAGATGCTTTTCATCAAATTTAGTCAAACTCAGTGTGTGTGTGTTTGTTTTTTTCTCTCTCAGAGAAGTAGTTTAAATAGTTTGCTATTTCTGTAACGGTGGTCATATCTGATGATAGTTTTGCATCATCTGTATAATCTCAAAGGTCATGACAGAAAGCTTTCTATCAAGTCAAATTATATTCAGCAATTTTGGAGAAGAAATTGTTTCAACATTTTTTTCTTCTAATTTTAGTAATATCTGACATACTTGATGGTGGATCAGCATCAGACGTACAAATCTACAAGGTCTTCAAGCCAAAATGATTTGTCAAATTTGGTCAAATCTACTCAGGAGCTGTTAGCCTTAACAGTTGTTTCCATTTATAGCAACATTGGTGGTAAAATATGATGGAATGTTGTAGTTTGTAAAAATATGACAGGTCTTTATGCAAGGATGCTTTTTGTCAAACATAATCAAATTCTGTTCAGTGTTTTTGAATGTTATTCTCCAAAAAACATATTTTTTAGTAATGGTGGCCAAATTTTGATGGTGGGTATGCATCTTTTGTACAACTTTGTACAAATCTTTAAGCCCTAATGCTTTCAGTAAATTTTGGCCCAATTTGATTAAGTGGTTGTTGAAAAGAGGTCATTTTAAGGTGTTTCTATTTTATAATAACAGTTGTCATTTTTGCTCACGAATTGGCGTCATTTAAACAACTTGAAGGTTATTCCTGCCAAGATTTTTTTTTTTTGGGGGGGGGGGGGTCAAATCAAATTCTATTCAGCATGTGCTGAGGAGTTGTCAGAGGGTTTTTACAATTGCTTTTAAATGACAGCCATACTGACTGTAGATTGGCATTATTTGTATTAATTTAAAAGTCCCTTTATGCAATGATGCTAAGTGCCAAACTTGGTCAAGATTTGAAAAGTGGTCTTCCAGAAGATGATTCAACTAGCATATATTGATGGATACAGATGCACAATGGATGCAGGACCATACAATAAGATCACTTTGTTGATGGATGCATGATGCACAATGGATGCAGGGCCATACAAAATCGCTTGACATTGTTGGATGCATGATGCGCAATGGATGTAGGGCCATACAAAATCACCTGACATTGTTGATGGATGCATGATGCACAATGGATGCAGGGCCATACAAAATCGCTTGACATTGTTGGATGCATGATGCGCAATGGATACAGGGCCATACAAAATCACCTGACATTGTTGATGGATGCATGATGCACAATGGATGCAGGGCCATACAAAAAGATCACTTGACACTGTTGACAGGTGAAATATAACAAAATATTTTTGCTGTAATGGCCTGAAAATACAATCAGATCACCTATATACAAAAAAAATATGAGTAACAAAATTTAAAAATCGTTATAATGGTATAAAATCACATCAGACCATTTACATATGAATACAAATATAATTTTAATACTTGTCTATCTCAAGCAGTCTAAGCTTAATTGTCAACAAGGTATAAGACCAAAAAGTTAAAAAAGTGTATAAAACTGCAAAATTGTTTTAACGGCTTGCAAATTTAGTCAGGTCATCTACTCGTGACCATTATAAAATATTAAAATATGTTCGATGACATGTCTCTAAGTCCAACAATGTTTGAGCTATTGAACAAAAAAAAAGATGGACACACAGACAATAAGCTCCATTCTGCTACAGAGCTGGCGGCACACATATAGCAAAGAATAGCATCAAAGATTAGGAAGAAAGATATTCTGAAAAGAGAAAAATTGAGATCAGCTAGAACCCAGCATACTTTATAAAGCACATCTGACATACTTAATAACATACATCTGGCATACTTAATAATATACATCTGGCATACTTAATAACATACATCTGGCATACTTAATAACATACATCTGGCATACTTAATAATATACATCTGGCATACTTAATAACATACATCTGGCATACTTAATAATATACATCTGGCATACTTAATAACATACATCTGGCATACTTAATAACATACATCTGACATACTTTAAGACTTACATCTGGCATACTTTATAATGTACATCTGGCATACTTAATAACATACATCTGACATACTTTATCATGTACATCTGGCATACTTAATAACATACATCTGACATACTTTATCATGTACATCTGGCATACTTTATAGTGTATGTCTAGCCTGCTTTACAATGAACATCTGGCATACTTTATAATGTCTAGCCTGCTTTATAATGAACATCTGGCATACTTTATAATGTACATCTGGGATACTTAATAACATAAATGTATATCTGACATACTTTATAATGTACATTTGGCATATATAATAATGCATGTCTAGCCTGCTTTATAATGAACATCTGGCATACTTTATAATGTATATTTGGCATACTTTATAGTGTATGTCTAGCTTGCTTTATAATGAACAATCTGGCATACTTTATAATGTATATTTGGCACACTTTATAGTGTATGTCTAGCTTGCTTTATAATGAACAATCTGGCATACTTTATAATGTATATTTGGCACACTTTATAGTTTATGTCTAGCTTGCTTTATAATGAACATCTGGCATACTTTATAGTGTATGTCTAGCTTGCTTTATAATGAACATCTGGCACACTTTATAATATACATCTGGCACACTTTGCTATATAAATGATTAGTTTAAATTATGTTTGAACGTGTATTGGAACCAAGCCAACCATTTGAAAATTGGTCATACATACCATCAGCATGATTTGTTGAGCCTTAAAGTTTTTATTATAACAGGTTCTAACAGGTATTGTTCTCCATATTTTGGGATTTAAAAAAAAAAGAACTGTTTTTGCAACATAGAGACAAGTCATGACCAATTTACAAAGATAATGTTGATGTATATGTGATGAGATTACACATTGTCCCTCCAGAACGGCTCATGATACTAAAGCATCTAATGCATACTGCTAATGATTTATTCATTTCTGCATCTTACTTGCATTTAAAGCTGAAGGAACCCCAAACAGTGTTCTCTGCCTGCTTACTGAGTATTAAAAATGGTTCAGGTTTATGCAACTGTCTGTCCTTGCTGAATCACACATCTGACTGGTGACAGTGTTCTTTCAGAATAACAAGCATTATTTGAGTGACAAAGAGGGATATACAACCAGTATAACTAATAAATAGTTGAGATTAAAATACTGTTACAGAAGAAATTCACAGCAAAACAAATTCCAATATGAAGTGCAATGATTTGTACTTGTATACTCATATATTGATACAGCACTATTCATTACAAACTGAAAATCAAATTATGTAATATTTGTTAAGGCAATATGCTTAATCCACCACAAAACATGAATAGGTCCTCATCACAATCTGTGAACTAAAAGTTCATAAAATGTCCTGCCCATTTGATTAATCAATGGAACTACACACATACATACAGTATCTTTCATGTGTAGTGTGGACAAAGTATGCCAAGCACACACATACATACAGTATCTTTCATGTGTAGTGTGGACAAAGTATGCCAAGCCCACACACCTACACACAGTATTTTTCATGTCTAGTGTGGACAAAGTATGCCAAGCACACATACATACATACATACATACATACAGTATCTTTCATATTTAGTGTGGACAAAGTATGCCAAGCCCACACACATACACACAGTATCTTTCATGTCTAGTGTGGACAAAGTATGCCAAGCCCACACACATACATACAGTATCTTTCATGTCTAGTGTGGACAAAGTATGTCAAGCCCACACACATACATACAGTATTTTTTATGTCTAGTGTGGACAAAGTATGCCAAGCCCACACACACATACATACATACATACAGTATCTTTCATGTTTAGTGTGGACAAAGTATGCTAAGCCCACACACATACACACAGTATCTTTCATGTCTAGTGTGGACAAAGTATGCCATGCTCACACACATACATACAGTATCTTTCATGTATAGTGTAGACAAAGTATGTCAAGCCCACACACATACATACATACAGTATCTTTCATGTTTAGTGTGGATAAAGTATGCTAAGCCCACACACATACACACAGTATCTTTCATGTCTAGTGTGGACAAAGTATGCCATGCTCACACACATACATACAGTATCTTTCATGTATAGTGTAGACAAAGTATGTCAAGCCCACACACATACATACATACAGTATCTTTCATGTCTAGTGTGGACAAAGTATGCCAAGCACACATACATACATACAGTATCTTTCATGTCTAGTGTAGACAAAGTATGCCATGCTCACACACATACATACAGTATCTTTCATGTATAGTGTAGACAAAGTATGTCAAGCCCACACACATACATACAGTATCTTTCATGTATAGTGTAGACAAAGTATGTCAAGCCCACACACATACACACAGTATCTTTCATGTATAGTGTAGACAAAGCATGCCATGCTCACACACATACATACAGTATCTTTCATGTCTAGTGTGAAGCACATGCTATGCATACTCATCATAATCATACTTTTCAATCTGACCAGAACCTAAAAGACATTCTAATTAAATGTCAAATCACCAGATTACAAAGATTTATCATGGACAATTTAAGTCATTATATAGGCAACACATACAAAGTAACACAATTAATATAAAATAATCATATCCTAAATTTATCAACAGAATCACAGTGTAGGTACAAAGACTGGTTCTGAGGCATATATGGGGTACCCCAGAGGTGGGTCTGCAGCCTGTACAGTGAGATTCCTGAGGATGGTGGGGTGAGCTTGGATGCTGTATCTCTCTTCATCATCATTGGTTAGATATAGCAGTTCTAGTCCCAGGTTTGCCCATTGGCCACGCACCACCTCCCCATTTAACCTGCCAATGCTTACTGCAACATCTTGTAGAGTCAGAGTCCTGCTGCTGTAGGTACCCTGAAAACAGAAGAAATGCATTTAAGATAGTCCGATGAAATTAAAATTTTATGACTAAATTCCAATTACTTGCAAAACATATTTTAATCCAGGTTGCTGCACCCATAAAGCATGTTCCCATGCTGTTTGCAATTGCATATAATCCCTCAACACTATTTGTCAGTTTGATCCAAACAGCATTATGTAAGTAAGCTGTGTGAGTCAGCACCTGGCAGTTTACACCATAATAAGCTCAGAAAAAACATTAAACTCTTATTATTACAAATATTAATAAAATTTGTTTATTTTTAAAGATCTTTCCTATCAGTTTTAAATCCTGTCTAAGCGTATGAATCCTTGTTGAGACATCTGTTATGTTGCTGTTTATAGAACGGGATTCTCCATCTGCAACATATTACCTACATCAATTTCCAACAAAAATTCTGCCAATGGTAGGCATTCTAAGGTTCTGAATATTCCACAGCATGGTCATAATCTATTATCTATATTGGCATATGTGGTCTGAGTAGAAGTTCAATGTTCAAGGCAAAGGATGTGTTGTTTTGTTTGACATACAAATGACTCTTTGATTTAATCTTTCATGAGTTCCTTGTGACTTGGCTGAATAATTATTGTCCAGACACGTGAGTAACCAATTTTCATGTCTTTAAATCTATTTTTGTGTTGATTAAAATATTAGACTACCTACAGGCGCTACTTACAATTAAGTCTATAGGTAAATGGTTATAGTGATGGGGGTCATATAGTCAAACAGCACAAGATATCAACACTGCCAGTTATTATGTGTGTGTGTGTGGGGGGGTTGTAGCCAATCTCCCACCTATCCCACATTGTAACTATCAAGGTTGGCATTTTACACTATAGGATTGTGAATCCAATTATTTAACACCCTTCCTCCCAATAACAATTATATAAATTTACCTAGAGTTTTTAGTTCATTTTTATGAAATGCAGTGAAAGTGCTGTAGCCCCAATGTTCTTAGGAGATTTTGAGTTCCCAGCTTACCTTTGTCAAATCTAGTCAAAGAATGAATTCTTCATATTTAGAAAAACAGCTAAGACATGTTATTTGATTCTGTCAAAATAATTTATTCAATTTTAAAAATAAAATGTAAACCTACTGTTTTGATTTAGTTTCAAGGTATGCAGTGTGTATACCTTCCTGCTCAGTGTTTATGTTAGTTACTTTGCACGTCTCTATTTATAGAAGTTAGTATAAAGTAGTTCTCCATAAAGTTTTTACAGAAACAAATGCAATTGGGTCTGATAGCATGATTATGTTCTGACCAATGAAAATCTCCCCTTCATTTATCAGTTGATGCAACTGCAATTAGTAATATATTGCAAGACCTATTTTACTTGGTACATTTTTTTCATTTCAGACCATCTTCTTGTCAAAAGAAAGTAATTCTGTGAAATGTCCATGTTAATGTGACAAGCCATTCAGGAGACGTATTAATAAAAGATTTTAAAGGTGTCCACCATGGCAGCCTGTCAGTTCAGCATCATTTCCGTTTAGCACTATCTACATGTTATAAGAAGTCTTTCAGTGAAAACACCATGTCAATATGACCATCCACTCAGGAGTAGTGAAAACATGATTTGCTACCAGAGCCATACTTGGTGTTTGTGGAGCATTATTTCATTTCAGGCATACTAGACCTCAGGATGAAACCATATGACAAGTTCTATGGCTTCCTTCACATGGTTTAGATAAAGTCGTGATGACAAACATCTACAACAGATGCAGGCCCATCACATCAGCTCTTCTGGTCTTCAACAAGAAGATATACGAAACAGCAGCATGGTCCCAATAAAATCTGGCCATCTTAATGGATCTATGACCATACCTGTGCTATAAGAGGGGCAGTGGTGTATCAAGGAGACCATCTTATATTGGCCTACGAAAGTATTTAATATATAACAATTCATTTGCACAGCAAGGAATCAAATAATTACTCACCTGTGTATTACTATGATCCAGGGCGAAAAGGTTGGGCTTAGAGGCAAGGACAGCACGTGTCCAGTGAGGTTCACGTTCTAGTCCAATGTACCAGTCTTGGTCATAACTCTCCAGGTATTCCTTTAACTCTGCTGGATTGGTAGCCTCTCCCAGCAGGGTCTGGTCCAACATCAACTTGAAACCATATCTATACAGATATAAAATAATGAACTTAAAACAATGAGATGTAGAACATACTGTATATATGAAAAGTTTCACAAGCCTAAAATTTGCACAAATCCAGAAAGACAAAGTATGTGAAAACTGTATTCACATTAACAACAAGGAAATTATAGGAAATTTGATGAATTTGCCTTTACAAATATGTTACAGAACAATTCACATGAATCATTCCTCATGATTCATGGGGGGTGGCGAGAGAGAGAGAGAGAGAGAGAGAGAGAGAGAGAGAGAGAGAGAGAGAGAGAGAGAGGATTTAAAAAAAAAACTTCTACCATCTCTCTGTGTGTCCTGATGGAACTGCTGTGGCATCTCACGGATGCAAAATGTCATTATAGATACACGCAGGTTCAAGCATTCACTTTCTGAAGATAAATGCTCATGTGCAAACTAATAAGCTTGCACAACAGAAGGCACTGGTAGTGCTTGTTTTTGATGCCATCAACATGCCAATTTCCAATGTGAACTAAAAGCACAAAAGCAGTTTTTGTGCAGGTTTATTTTCTATGCTTTTGTCTTAACCATAAACAATGTCCACAAGTTAATTGTTGTTGCTGTTGTAGGTATTAATGACATTTTTCAGCATAAGATAGGCTATACATGGTGACCAGCCAGTATAAATGGTGGAGGAAGAACCTGGGAAAACCAATGAATGAACCACCAACCCAAGAGAAGCTACCGACAAGCTTTCTCACATATTGGTACTCACATTTAAGTAAACAGTGTTTATTTCACTGACTGAAAGCTTTGTTGAATCATACAGTAAAACCGTCAGGCTATTCAATTATTTGATTCTCATGTAAAAAAAACAGCAATAGTTAGCAATGTACAAATGCATCAGTAAGCTAGCCTGAAATAAGGCATTAACTTCAATTTCCTGAATGCTCCAGCCAACTGATCTTATTGTTTACACCAAGGGTCTCAAGATCAAACCACCACAAAAGCTGCATGAGGGCATTTTTGATGGCCAAAGAGCCACACCACCAGTGTTATCTCTCATGACACCTTGTGATGCCAATAATTTTCTAGGGCCACAGGATATGGTTTGGCATGCTCTATGCAGCCCGCAGGTGATGTGTTTGAGACACCAGGTTTACACAATGCCTTAAAAACTAATTTTATCTAAAGCTAATTTTTGATGACATGAACAAAAACTACCATATACAATTGCTTACAAGTCCAATTGCAAAGTGCAAAGGCCCAGATCAACCATAGCATAAAGTGCTGGCAGATCTGGGTCTATACAGTTTGCTAGTAGTAATCAGCACGACAAAAAAATACAGACCTTGATATGCTAGTGCATAATGCAATAGCAGATCAGGGTCTGTCTTGTTTGAATTGGACTTGACATATACATGAGTACATACAATAAACTCCCCATTTATGCATATTTGACTTACCCCCGTTATGCATTTACATGAATTAATATCAACACCAAGCAGAAAAATACATCCAGAGACTCACAACATTTGTTTCTATATGGGAATGCATGGCATGGGTTCCAGAGCAGGATTCAGGAAGTTTTACTCAGTCTTAGTGTTGTCATTGTGGTAGCAGCATCTCTAATTAACACTCTCAGTTATGACCTCTCTTAACCCTTTACGCTGCATTAGGTATTCAAAATGAGTTCTTTTAAAATTCACCTGAAGTTGTAGAAATCTGATACAGACAATGTTTTCAGGAAAGCAATATACGTATAAATCATGAGTTTACCGCATACCAAACTTACCTGAATGCCTTAGCTACCAGCCCCTGAAGCTCTTTGTTCTCTGACAACCAGTCCAACATGGCATTCCATGGCATATCTCCTATATAACACTTGTACAGGAAATGGGCACCTCCAAATCCTCCTATAACAATTACTAGAATATTGGTTTTTGTAATGGCAAGGAAAATCATGGTGGTAAAACCATCTCTCAATCCATCACTCGATGTGTTCACATTTTATTGCGTAAAATTTTCCATCTAACAAGAGCAAAAAGTAGATATATCTAAAATACTTATCAAAGCAAATTCATAAAACTAAATCGGTCAGTAAGTGCTTGTGGATTACATCTCCCTCTAAAAGTAATGATCTAAGCCTATTCTTATATGTGACAAACTCTGGTCATAGTACAAATACAACAGTCAAGCATGTGATGGAGAAATATGCAAATACAATTTTTAAAAACATTAAGCTGGCTCTTACAACTAGGCCATTCTTTTACAACAAACACTGTCTAGTCTTAATACAAGAAAATACCAAATTTCATGAAGATGCCTTAAATGGTTAATGTGATATAAAGAAAAAATACAATTTTTAAAAATGGGGAGATGACTATATACATACTGATGTTGCAGATTAAATCTTCATGGCATGAAAACATTTGTCAAGATACATAAGCATACCAAGCTTCATGAATATATTTTAACTGTGTAAGGGGAAATTGACTGAAGAAAAGTGTAATTGATAGATGGTTAGACACAATATGTAATACCAAAAAGCCCAAAAAGACCTAATATTACTCTCGTGGCTTACATAATAGTTGTCCATACTAATAAACATGTTTATATAGTTGTGAAGAAAACATTCTATGAGTGTTGATTATACCTATTTTACCATAGACTGATAAAAAATTATTTCCCAAAAAAAGGCAAAAGTATATTTTATAATCGTTCAAAATCTTTAAAAGGTATCCATACAAAGCTTTTATTTTTGGGTCTATAGTTTTACATCAGTTTCACATGAATTTAAATTGTAATTTACAGTTGTCATTTTTTAAAGGCCATTGCTTTCATTTGTACTGGTAATTAAATTTGGAAATGTTTCAGGAAAAAGGCAAATTGGCATATTTTTTAATTAAAACTTAAAGACATGAAATACAAATTTCATATAATTTGTGAGTTATGGCAGTGTTATATAAAATCCATAAAAGGAGTAAAGTACCTGTTATAATAGCAATTTAACATGGCTATACTACCAATTGTTAAACTTTATTTTAAAAGACATATCAAACATGTTTTTAAAAATATTTAAGAATTTCAAAAAACGTAACATGTTAAGACATTGTTTTTTTAAAGGAAAATCAATATAACCCTCCCACATTTACTTGCAAAGAAAGATCAATAATTGTGTAAAGAAAGTCTTATCCTTACTTATAACAATGCATACAATTTAAAATGGCCTGCAATAGTACACAGTATAAAATCATCTTATAATGAACTGATCAAAAATGCAATATAGTTTACTTACTTACAATGTTACTCATTACATTTTTTAAAAATAATTTTTCTTCAGTTATAAATTATGAATCATTCATTTTAATTCAATGGTATGTAAATTTGACATTTGTAAATAATTATTTCCCTTAAATGTTTTGAGCTTGTAGTAAAAAAAATTAATTTTCTTTTATCTGGTTTGCATTTTTTTGCAAAATATTAATGTAAAAAACTGTTTCAGGCACTTTAATATGGCAAGACAAACAAATGTAAAGATTTAGTGTAACAAAAAAATCAAATTTGCTTCCAAATATTTTAACATTTACTAAGTGGCAAAAACTTTATAATTCTTTGCAAACATATTTATTAGCTTAGATATGTTTTTTTATTATACAAGAAACATTTTAAATTAGACCCAAATCATAATTACTTGTAAAAAAAATATTAATAATTTCACAATGATAGCCTTAATATATTATAATTACAACATTGCATATAGTTTATGCCAACATATAACTTTTTTCCAGCTATGAATAAAATATTGTTCATTTTAATCCATAAGGCTTGTGGTTTTTCCATATTTGCATAAATTGTTCTCTTGAAATTTATACATCTTGTAGTCCAGATATTTTGTTTGGATTGCATAATATCTGGCAAAGACATGGACTCTTAGTAACACCAACCAGTAAATCTATATAGTTAATATCATTTTGTTATTTCCCTTGCTTTTCTATAGAGAGTGTGTAGAGAGTAGACGGTTATTTTAAGGGACAGAAAATTTGGGAACTGTTACTGACAGTGCTGAAATTCAATAATATGCACAATTGTTGCTCATAATAAAACACAACGGACATATTGATGATTTATGTCTACTGACCAAGTGTACTAAAACAACGGATCAAAGATCAAGTATCTTGAGTGGTACAAGTTGAGCCAATAAAAGGGAAGATAACATCTTTATTACTTATGAATCTCAAGTTAAATCAAAATCAGATTAGAAATATGGTCCCCAGATTCGCAACAAGCTCAGTCAATTGGATGTATGTGCATCTCATTAGAAAGTATGGCTCTTGCACATATCAAACTTATTCAAGATGATATAATCACATATTCCAAGTTTTATCAAAATCTGATGAAAAACATGGTCTTCACAATGGGAAAAAGCAAATGTTGAATGATAGATGGACACAAGGCACTAGACACAGTGACATATCATAAATTCACTGAGCCTTTTAGCTAGGTAAGATAATACAATAGGGTCTTACACTTAATATGTGTCATGAGGGAATTCATTTTTTACATGACACAATGTCTTATGATAACAGAAATGCATATCAAGTTTCATGCATACATCTCATGATGGGTTAAGGAGATATTAATGAAACATAAGGGTGTATACTGTAGAAGTTGACTGCAGAACAAGTCCAACCCCAAAGAGCTGAAAAAATATAAGAAATGGAAATATTGTTATAGCAGGGGGAAAATCTTAACAGGTCATCTACATATGCATGCAGACCTACCTTCATTTGTCAGTTCTGAATAGTGTTTCTGGACTTATGTTAACAAGTTATATAAAAAAAAATGTATAAGTTTTTAAAAAAAAACAAACTTAAAATGTCTATTAAAACAAGAGGTTAAAGTGGGTTTTATGATGTTCACGTTGCTTACATTGCTATACAGTTGACCATTTTGCTAAGCAGGATCATGTAGGAGCAGAAGAACACATACTACTGAAGCTATCTCCCAAACTTTATGACATCTTCATTTTACCTAGAGTTCTATATCCTGATTCAAATTCTTTCTAAAGTTAAAGCCATAACTAATTTGCACAGTTTCTTAGACATAACAAGTCATCTAACAAGTTGATAATAATAAACCCAGCATATTAAAAATATGGCTACAATAGTAGTAAGAAGACAAGTCAATCAGATGCAAGATTTAGACCTACATTCCAAGTTTGATAAAAATTCAATCTGAAATATGGTCTTCAGAGGGGTAACAGGTTCAACCAAGCAGATACAAGATCACCTCATTAGTAAATATGGAACTGACTTGTTCTGAATTCATCTAAAATCTTAATGATATAGGCATATATTCCAAGCTGTTCAAAAGTATCAGAAATATGACCTCCAGTGTTGTAACAAGTTCAGCCAATCAAATGAAAGCTCACCTAATTTATATAAAGGATTTTGCCCATTATTTCATTTATCTAAATAATAAAAGAATATATTCCATGTTTGACCAAAATCAGATCAGAAATGTGGCCTCCAGAATGGTAAGGTTAGCCAGTCTGGTTCAATATTACGTCATTAATATCCACTGATCTTCTATATTACCAAATTAGTCAGAGATTTTTGCTGATATAAACCCACATTGCAAGTTGGACTGAAATCAGATCAGAAATATGGACTCCAGAATGCTAACAAACAATTATTCACAGTCAGATGCATGATGAGCCATATCATAAGCTTCCTTGGCATCATGGTCAGGTGAGGTAAATATGGTATCTAAGTCTAAAGGGTCATATACATACCAACATACATAATGAAAGTTCACTGGTCAATGTAAAGATGTATTCAACAAAAATGGCCATAAAGTTCATAAGATTATAGAAAATGGAAACTTTGCATTAGTGGAAAGAAAATCTAATCAGATCATGCATACATAAGGACATACAGAATTTTTTTTTTTTTTAGAAACAGTTGTAAAATCAATAAAACCATCTGATATATCATACCTTGAGAATCGTATATGGAATAACAAGCCATGATGAGCTGGGCATAACATTTGAGCAAAATTTCATCCTGAGCCACCTGATTGACCACATCTTGGCTAGGATGGCCAGCAGCTGACCAATCCAAAGTGGACAAAACATACTTGAACCAGTCCTGGGGAAACTTTCCCAGCTGTCTTGATACTTGGCCATGGTCCAGTGGAATCTCCCGCCAGGATTTTGGAAGACTCATATGCACTGAGAATGGACATTTAAAATCTGGTGATCCTGCTAGATTAATCTGAGGTTTATATATAGCATTGCTATAAGACTGTTTAGATCCATGACTGGGTTGCATCCCTGCATTAGCTTCAAATATCTCTTTGGATTTAGTAACATTCACAGCCGGAAGTCCAAGATCTAATTCCTGAAATAAGTCATCTATGTCTTTACTTTTCTTCTGAGGGGAATTTCCTTTACTCACAACAAGTGGTCCATAAAATGAATCGCCAGAGTCAGCTACTTTTGGTTTGGCTTTCTTTTTGGAACTTTCATCTCCACTGTCAGAGAAAATACTCTCTGTAAAGCTATCCAATGATCCCCAGGATGACTTTCTCTTCAAGTTTCCATTACCTATGGGTGGTAGCGGTGAAAATGTCCTGTCGGCACTGTCTAAAACTTCGACTATTGGAACAAGAGGCTGTATTGGCTCCAATTTAGGTTTCATTTTTGCAGCCAAAGCCTGTGAATTTTTTTGAAAATTAACTTCATTCAGCTCATGTTTCTCTGCTTTGGAAGAAACTAATAAATCTGTGCTAACTTTACTTTTCTCCTTGTTTATTTTGGCCTCCTTTCTCTTCAGTTCATTCACATGATGTAGCAAAATCCATACAAGACTCTTTAGAAAAGCATCCATGGTCACAGGTACACTATTTGGGTTATCGATGATACCAGTGAGGACATTTTTAGCATCAGAATAAGTCTTCAAATATGCAGCATCCACTGCTGTAAGAGTATGGAGGGGATAAGGATTGAGGCTTCCAAGGGGAAACCCTCCATCTCTCTCAAACGCTGCCTCAAAAATCTCATCAATTCTAGCAGCCTCAGCTGTGTGACAAGATGTCTCTTGAAGCTCCAGACCCTAAAACATGAAAATAAAACCTGTACTGATCAAACAGTCTGAAGTGAAATGAAAAATGTATTATCAAACAAGCTTTTTTGTGAACCTAAAACTGGACCCTTCAAGGACTCATCTTTTGTACATTTGCTACTTGATCTGTTGTTTCTATGATGGTAATACCTTGATCTGCAATTGTGAAACTAAAACTCAAGACATTTCGGATATCAATTTTTCTTAGCTATTCCCTCCCCATGAGGTAACTTGAAAATTCCAAATGCATTATACACAGAGAACACATACAAAATTCCAAATAAAATCCCAGGTATCAAGTTTCTACCTTTAAGAATGTGGAATTGGTTGGTCTGGAGAGATTAAAAAAATTTGAAATTGAGATTTTACTTTTACATTTGATCTGCTAGGAATAGAGGCTCCATGTAAAACTCTGAACAAAATCAACACCAGGTCTTGTTTCCACATTTTCTTCAGAAGAGAAAAAAAAACCTCAGCAAAAGTGTTAGTTATAACATTGTATGTATGAAAATTCAAACTGAAAAACAGCTAAAAAGGAATTTATGAAAAGACTATCTAAAATATGTTCCAACAAAGAAGAATTCACTGAAAAATGAAGAAGAAAACTGTCAATGATGATATGGCCACAATGTAAAACCTTGTCTTCTTATGACGCAAAGTGTTGTCTCTTGTCCTTCCAGTTTGGAAGAGTGCAATTTCTTTGAGGGCACTTGAAGCATGGTAATTCCTCTTTCCACAGTTAAAAAGTTAAATAATAATAACAAAATACAATGTGACTTCACTATAGCATTCTCCATTATAACATGAATTAGGATATACATGATTGTGGCATACCTCCAGAAATTTCATATGCATGTATTTTTCTCCTACACTTTATTCTTCTTTTTTCTTAAATGTATGAAAAGTAATGTGTGAAATTTTCTGATCATTTTTGAGAACATATGGTGTACGAATTCTAATATAAGAAGATTGTGGCAAGGCTCCTGCAATTTCCTATATTTTTTTATACACTAAAAAGTTTTAAAAAATAATGTAAAAAGTTAATTTGGGCTTTACCAATGTCACAAATTGCAATCTATTTCCCTTACTGGTGATAAAATGTACCATATGGGAATTTTATGTGTGTGACATTGATGGCTCTTTAAACTTGTACAGTATATACAACATTGGATTTGTAGTTAAGAAATTCATTGGTACCATGAAAGGAAGTAACAAACTTAATATAAAATGCACTGGAGCTTATATCTTTTAGATAAACAATATCTTTTTTCATATTAACAAACCATCTTAACATTGCATTGTTAATATCATAATCTGTTTATTCTGACATCTGGCCCGAGTACTGTTTGCTGTGAGATCTACACATTGTTTTGGACTGTTATTTCCGGTTGTGGAGATCAAACAGACAAGATCTTATAATGGATCTTTTGGATGAAATAGTGTTGGACTAATGGCTGCTTGCTAGTAATTATTAAATTTATTTAGACTGACTTTTGCATGTAGATGGTATGGAAAATTCTTCTTTCTTTCACTCATAGAATTAAATCCTTCAGAACACTCACATTTTCTGTAGTAAATCCTGTTGGCTTTTTTTTTAAGCCTTTGATGCATGCATGGAAAGTTTTTAAAAAAATACAACACTAAAAAAACAAAAAAACAAGTGCAGATTTACATGTTGATCCATCCAATTGTTATGCTACTGGGACTAGCTGCAAATCAACCCACTTTTGAAGGGAGGAACAGTAATCAACTAAATGTCCCCAAATAAAATTTCAAAGCAAACTAATTAAAGCCGAAACACCGATTTTTCTGTATAAATACTAAGCAAATGTTAAAAACAATTTAGTTTCAATTAATGTTATGCCAATTATTTGATGTTGCTGCCACAATGAGAAACAATCATCTGTTTGGTACTATAAAACAGTTCTTTGGAAATAACATCAAAAACACATGCTCACTTCATCAAGGAAAGCGGACTACAATCTTCAATAAAAACAAAGATAAAAATTAAAGCACTGGAATCTGATAAAGAATTGCATTTTCAAAAGCGACTGGAACACATCTGATATGCTATGAACGTTTCATTTTTGCAAGAAAAGATTTATGCTTACAGTTGCTATTATGGGCAGCATAAAAGGCAAATTAAATTTCCAATCTTTGGAAACCATGGATATCTGGCCATCAAGTTAATTGAAGATGGGGTATCTTGCAAAGATGTTTGTTAAACATTTTAATTTGTTTAAGTTTTTCATTTCCCTATCAATAGTTTCATACCCTGGGTAGCCTCGGCAAGATGATAACTGTCTCCAGCTAACCAAACTCTAGGCCAATTTAAGTACGTGTACATGAAGCTAGGGATGTTAATATCGTTTTTTTTCCAAAACCGATTATTGTTTGTAGAAATCCGATTTTAAACCGATTATCGGTTTTTGTCCTACATTGAAAATTACAAGAAATATATTCTTATAATGCAAGTTAGTGAATGCCTCTTGCGAATAAAAGATATTCACTACATACCATAACGCATAGACGTGCATCGTCTGACGGCATGGAGGACGATATTGTGGCTCCACCAAAGCCATCAAATCACGGAAGGAATTGGATTCAACAATCGAAATTGGTAGCATGTTTTCAGCGACAAACTTAGCTACAGCAGCAGTAACTTTTTCTTGATGACAATCAGGACAGTTTCTTTGTGTTCCAATAAATGTTGTTAATCGCGGCTGAACATTTGAAGAAGCCGCAATTCCAGGATGTTTGCTACGCAAATGTGCATGCAATCCAGTAGTAGTACCACCGCTCCGACTTATTTGTTGTGAACATAGTTTACAGCAAGCCATGCTTGATGAAATTTTTTCAAAGTTTTCCCATACATCAGATTTATTTTAACGACCAGCCATATTTGTAAACTTGAAAAGACACAACCAGCAGAGACCAGTCCTCAGCAACAGAGACTGTAGCTATTAACAGTCTATTGTTGTCAATTTCGGACATCAAAGAACTTAGCGACCACGGGTCGGTCGACTAACTATTTACATCCTTCAACAATAAATGTATTCATTTACAAAGACGCTGCATGGAGCGATCACAAATTTTAAACAAACACACCTTATCTGCTGGCCATATTGTATTAAAATGTAAACACTAAACAAATGCATGAATTAATTTTTTTCTGGCATTTTTTAAAATTTTCACTACAAAAATGGTAAAAAATATTGAATTCGATTATCGTTTTGTAAAAACAAAAACCGATAATCGTTTTCAAAACCGATAATCGGATTTCCGATTTTCGTTTAACAACCCTATATGAAGCATATAAACAACTAGTCACATGCTACTTGCGGCGATTGTAGTGAACTGGACTGGATATGGATCAAAGGACTAAATCTTTTATTATATATATTGATGTTGCTTGTTTTCTACTGGGATATGAGTCAAAAATGAAGTTTATAACATTAAATCTACACTTGAATTCATGGATTTATTATACACATGTACAGTATTTAATGGATTTATTATACACATGTACAGTATTTAATGGATTTATTATACACATGTACAGTATTTAATGGATTATACTACAAAAATGTAAGTTGTAAATATAAAAGTATTTCTCAGACAAGTTTGTCTTCATTTAATAAAAAGCACATATTTTTGCACCTGCTTTTATTACAAATACACACACCCTCTTGTCCCAGGCCATATTTTAGGTACATGAATCATTTTCTTCTGCTGACCTGGCTGATAATAACATGGTTTGGTCTAAAAAATGATTGTGTTCTATGGTCACCAACCACCATGTTATAGTGGGGTCACACTGTACTGTGTTTGCATTTCTTACTAATTTGCAACACAACAATTACAAATGCATAAATATCATCCAGTTTTGTAAACGAGAAATACATAATTATGTATATGATGTGGTAGTTTCTTTATTTGGGTACCAAGATTCATTCCCAGGGCAACAGAATACAGCTTCTTGACATTTCTTACAAAGGACAAAACTGCACCCTATATTATAATTCAATCACTTTGCAATGTCTCAAAAACTGAAACAAATGCTAGCATAGATAACTACACGAGGAACATAAAATACAGGTCCCAGTAATTAAACTTGTTTGAAGTGATTGGTACTTCTAATGAAGCATCTGCATACCAAATTATAATTAAATTAAATGTTATAATATTAATATCCATTCTGGCAATTAAATGCCAGAGAAACTGGTCTAAATGTAAAGGTTCATGTAAGTCACTGAAATGATGTAGTTTTGATTTAATAGTCCTTGTCATGATGCATCTAAATGCCAGGTTACATGACTGCAGGCAATAAACAAAAATCAGCTAAATGCAAAGATTAATGCACGCCATGGTGTTGGGAATTGGAAGCTTCAGTGTCCCAGCTTTAACTAAAGGGTGTAGTACATTTCATCATGTATCTTTATGCCTATGACTTTGCTAGCAAAAATAACTAATAATCGGACCTAAATGCAAACCTTCATCTAGCAAAGCTGAACTGAACCCAAGGTAATCACAAATCACTAAGCCATTAAATATAGATCAGAGTGGGTTAGTTTTCATCGGTGGCTGTATTACTATTTATGTACATGCCAGGTATTGATACACAAGCAATAATGGCTGAGAAAATTATTTAAAAGCAAACCCTAACCTTGGTGTTGATGGCAGATGATTGCTTTGAAATATGGCCAATAATCAAAGGAAGCACACATCTGAACAGCTAGTCAAGTCCAATCCAATATCCTCCTTTTAAAATAAAAAGAATAACTTCTCTTACCTTTATGCTAACACAGCAGTAGCCTGCTCCTCTTTCTAAGATCTGAATCCAGACAAGACGGTCCTGGAACCGTGCCAAGTAATGATTTCCTGGATTGGGTTCACCTGTTGTAGATTTGTATAATATTTGAATACATTTGAAGTACTGATAATCATTTAACTCCGAAATGTGGGGTTTTGGTTTAACATGCTAGAAGTCACATTATGTTTATCACCAGTAGCATTCTGGTTCTGAGGAAATCTGGGTTATTTCAGATGCAAGTTACACTTGGACAGTCTGTTAAAATGGTATAAGTGTATCAATTATTGCTTTCAGATATTAATTTGAGCCAAATTTACATTACGTTCAACAACTTCTGGAGATGAATGAGATTCATATACTGTAACTGTCACTAATAATAAAATGAGAAAAAAATATTGTTTTGTATCTTTAATTATTATTATTGTAATACACAAATTTTTCATACATGACAAGGAAATACAAATAAAAATGGAAAGGGGAGGTCAAGAATTATAAAAAGATAAAAGCACTATTGGAGGTGATAAATTCTGTTTTCATTAGTGGCCAGTCACATTTAGAAAAGCAGCAGATGCATTTAATGTTCTGATTAGATGTCAGGCAGGTCTTGACCAGAGTTTAAGTCAGATATGTGGCAAGCTGTCTCATGAGATGGAAAAAAAAGATTGTGGAGTGTTTTAATTATATTTAAAATTTTGTACAAGTTTAACCAGGAAGCAGCCCTTCCAACAAAACAGATACAAGATACAAACAAACTCTATTAAAATATGGTATTCCCAGTAAGACTGGTGCAAGGATTCCAAAAAGAGATACCCAGAACTATCCATCCAGATGCTTGCAAAGATGAACACTCAGGGGGCTATGATGAATCACCAAAAGGTTTTAGACTATTTCCATTATTTAACATTCTAATAATTAATGTCACAACTATGTGGTTAGCTGCAATTCAGCAAGAAATAAGTTGCTGCCATTTTTCATTGCAAAAGGAAAATAAAACTGTGTCCCTTCAAGGTTTCAATACACATGTAGCATAAGATCAACTGAGGGTTTAGAATAGTAATTTCATTCCAATGGTCTGAAGACAGGTGCCACTGTGAAGAAGTGGTTTCAAGAAATATTCTGATTATTGCTCCTATGAATCATTGGCAATCCTTAAGAGAGAGGACTTGTGGAAAATGCTGCATGCAACTTGTGGACTTGTACAAATATTATAAATTGATTTGTTAGTTATAAGGTTACACACTGTTAACCAAGCTGCATTTAACTGAATTACCTATGATGGAAAGGTCACATGAAGGTGAAAGTGTTCTAATATTAACTGTCATGATTTGTGAGCTTGTGCAAAATATATAACCCGGTAACTAGTTAATCAATTAATAACTTAATTACTTTGTCTGTCATTATGCATGAATTGAATCATGCAGGATGAGAGTAGTTATTGCTATTCATCAAATTAGCATACCACCACTAAATTTCATTTGCCATCATTTCATGGTTGAGACAGACTAAGAGAGTAGTCATGGCTATTCATCAAATTAGCATACCACCCATTGAATTTCATGTGCCATCATTTCATGGTTGAGACAGACTAAGAAATAGTCATTGCTGCTCATAAATTAGAATACCACCCATTGAATTTCATGTGCCATCATTTATATGGCTGAGAACATACTCAGTTTGAGAAGTTTTATTTAAGTGGAGTCTTATTGTCAATCTTTGTTTTCAAACAAATACCAGTAGCTTTGGGCTGATTAAGTCTGATCTTGCCCAGTTTTAGTTTACACATTTCATTTCTATTCAGTTCTTTTTTTCCCAAGAATTATGATGACAACTGAGCACTTGAGGTTGTAGAATAATCAGTTGTAACTTCACACATCTAACATGTGATTGCTATTAAGTCTTATTCTCTTCCATGAATTATGATGATCTGAGTACTTGAGGCTGTAGAATAATCAGTTTTGGATTAACTTCTATTCAGTCTAATAATTTCAAATTTAAAAAATATTGACTCGCAACATTAAAAGTTTTCAAGTCTGAATCTGTAATTTTTTACGCAAAATGTTTTTTTTTTTAAAGAAAAAAAAAATCAACATTAGACAATTTACCAAATTTTTTATATTATTACCAAAGATAACATCCACTTGCACAAACAGGAACTATGACACAAAATGACAATAAAACATAACAGATACCCCTGGATACACCAACAAGGCAAATACATGATAAATACAGTATTATTTATGGAATCAATACTAATAGGATTCTCTCTATTATCTATAAATGGTTACCATCATCTTATGTTAAATAGTACATTAAAGATTTGAAATATCTTACCTAGACTACCGCTGGCAAATCCTTTCCATAATGTTTTGGACAGCACTGGTACCAATTGCTTGTAAAAGTTAGTATCTGGGCATGCACTGGCTGAGGCTCCCACAGGCTCAGGCCAGGAACGGAGTGGGCGGGGAAATGCCAAAAAGAATACTGGTAGTGTAAAAATTGGCAGAACTGATGCAGAAATCACAGAGGCCAGTAAAATTAGACAAAAGACAACAGGGAAAAGAATCACAGACACAGTAATAATGGGAATAGTCGATCCTCGTCTCTGCTTCTTATCAGCCCATGATGTGATAAGCAGGACAAAGAAAAAGTAAAGTTTGTTTAGAACCTGGAAGAAACGATCTCTACAGATTCCCACTATTAAAGCAAGTATGGGCACACCCAGAGAAGTTACTGTTGAATTGTCTGATAGGACCATCTGAATAATGTGGACAACAGAAAGCTCTAATAATGAATGAACTGTGCTCTGCCAAATCTGAAATAGAAATAACAGCATAAGAAAGAAAACAGGTATACAGATAACTGACCCATTGCTAGGGCAGAGATAACCACACCTTTTCATTAGTGTAGCACATAATTTAAAATCATGGTTTCAATATGACAATAGTATTTATGTTAAACATTTTGTGAAAATATAGTAGGAAATTCTAATGATTAAGATCATTTTAATTTAAGTTAAAGTGAGCTAGGTGGATATGCATTTTAATAAATTAGGCTAAAAAACTACATTGGTAGTGATGGGTGGTTTGGAGCCTAATATGACTTGTTTGTAAAACTGAAAATGTTGTGGAGAGATCTGTCCACAAGAAATCAGTGCATATATCAACTGTGTTTAGATACCTAATGGTATTTGTCATAATTTCTGATTTATGGTTGGCTGACGGGGCATGTAATGATCTGTACATATTTCAGAAGTAATTCAAATGCCTGACATATAAATCTATGTGCAATAACATAACCCTATGTCATGTTGCCATATTTTAATTACTGGTCTAACTGGAACTTCAAATAATATTGAGGAAGCAATCAACTGTGACTTCACTCAGGTATGGATCATGTGACATTAGATTTGATCTCATCATGTGACTACTTTTATAATGCATTAATGCACTAAAAAAAAAATGGATGCATGAATTGACAGTATTCGTATCTATCTGGGTCACAATGTAAAACAGATCCATCCATTTCATAATTTTACAGTTTATGAAATAATGATAATAATCACATCATCATATGATAGTCATATGTCAAATCCACAGAAGCTTGGTCACATGATCAAAACAATTTTGAATGAGCAAAGTTGTAGAAGCCATCAGTACGGTGGCATAATTTCATATTAAATGCTAGCATATTTTACCTAATGGTTCATTAGCTGTTAGCTTTATAAAGTTCACGGCCATATCTACATTCTCTTTAAGATTTATCAGTCTTTGCTCATACACTTCGTACACTCACACACACTTGCTTAGTATATTAAAAAACTTTACCACTAATATTATCTGATAGTTTTTTGCTTCAGCCCAGTTCATTATATTTCCACATTTCATTTAGTACTTGATCCTTCTCAGCAAAACAATTTGCCTTGCCACATTTTTTGCCATATCAATAATTTTTCTTACATGGGAATTAGTGATCAACAGGCTCCTGTACATATATAGGGTAGTTTTAAAAATAAACCAAAACTGTTTCATGCCCTGTTGTTATTTTGTGCAACAAGGAGTTAGTACCATTGCTACTTTTCACACACCATTACCTCAAAAGACTGACTGAACAGGAAGGTCAAGGCTTGCATGCTGAACCCAAGATCAAAGCACTGCTGTAAAATGTGACCTTGATTCCAATGACATTAGCAATGAGTAACCATATTGCAGAATGAATTGTCTTGACTTCAAAGGGACTCAATCCAAGCATTAATAAAATCTAATATGAATTTGAAAATATAAACAAATGAAAAACTTTTAACTACACAATTTATGTAAATTTTCTATGATTGTGATTTGGATCCCATGGTCAAAGGAAAGCGTACATGTCATAGAATGAGTTGTCTTAACTTCAAAGTATGCAAAGTATAAGAACTTATCATAAGGTTTAGGAAATATATGAAAACATTTTTAACCAAAGCCTTATCAAGCTGCTAATAATGCTGCCATCACCAATATCTGAAAAGTGATGTGGCTTACTTCACAATAATCTAAGCATAACTAAAAGGATATTGCTGAGTACTATTTCTTACCACCCATGATGCTACAAGCACACAAATGTTTTTTAATATCTTCCTATTCACAGACACAATCAAAACATGCCTGAGAATCCTTCATGCAGTGTGCCACTGAAACAAATTTGATTACATGTTCACTGTTCTGTGGATGTGCAATGTACACCTACCCATCTGAATGCCCTGACGATTCCAAATGTGTACCACACGTCTGTAGCTAGGTCCAGATTCTTACAGCATGTGCTAGAACTTGTAACTGAGACTGACAAGTATGCCAGCATCATATAAGGCCCAACTGTAGAGAACAAGAAATATAATCGTCTTTCTTTATTCAACTGTGAAAAGCATAAACTCAACAGAAAATATATGATAAACTTTAATGATTTGATATATAATTTCAGACTTATTTTCCAAAAATGTATTGTGTAAAAAAGAAAATGGGATGGGGTGGTGGATTGTTTAATCACTTTTATAACAAAAGACTAGACTACATTTTATATTTATATTTTATACTATATATAATAATAATATTGATGAGGACTTTGTATAGCACAAAATCTTTAGAATCTCTCAGCGCTTTACAGCATATATAATTATATGTTTACACAACAGAAAAACAAATGACAAAAACAATGAAATTGTAAACATAAAAAACATACTGAAAACATAAGGTACAAAACATTATTAGGTCTCTAAGTTTGTCCCTGCAGTCGAAAAAGGTGAGTTTTACGAGCACTCTTAAAAGGGACAACTGCGTCTTTGTGTCTAATTTCAATGGGCAATTCGTTCCATGTTGCTGGGCCCTGGTATAAAAAAGAACATTGTCCATATGACTTTGTTTACACAGTGGGAACAATGAGTATACGATTGTCAGAAGAAGAGCATAAGTATCTTGCTGGTGTATACACATGGGTGAGGCCGGATAGGTATATTGGACTGGAGTCTGTCAGTGAAACATAGCACAGAGAACAAATTTTGTGTTTGATTCTGTATCAAATTGATACCCAGTGTAGGGTACAGATCAGTGGTGTGGTGTACTCTGATCAAGGTACTCTAAAAATGATTAGTGCAGCTGTGTTTTAAACGTTTTGAAGTTTCTCGAGTAAATATTGTGATGAACCAGACAGAATTGAGTTACAATAGTCCAATCTTGAAAGTACTAATGAACACACAAGTGTTTTAGTGGCATCAACTGAAATATATTTACAAATGGAACTGATGCGTCTCAGTTCAAGATATGCAGCCTTGCATATGTTCATGACATGTAGGTGCAATGTGAGAGTACTGTCTAGAGTAACAACTAGGTTTCGTACTGACTGTGAGAATTTAATGTTGGTGTTGCTGATATTTATTTTCTGAGGTAAAGGATGTAAATGAGAAAATCTTTGTGTTGCGATCAGAATAGCCTCAGTTTTATCATCATTCATCTGCAGCTTGTTACATGTCATCCATGATTTCACATCAGAAATGCACCTCTCTACTCCATGGATGGTAGCATCAACTTCAGTTGAATGGGAGATTAGAAACTGGGCTGTAGTTCTTTAAATCATTATGGTCAAGTGTTGGTTTCTTCAGCAGAGGCTTTATGATGGCAGTTTTGAAAAATGACGGGAATTCCCCCGATGAGAGAGTTATTAATAATATCAGTTAGTGAAGGCAATATTGGGTCTAAGCACTCAAGCAGCAGTGATTTCGGAATTGGATCGAGTTCAAAAGACTTTGGTGCACTCTTCATCACACTTGTCTGTGCTAAATCAATAGAAACAGGTTCAAATGCTCCTAATGATTGTTGCTGAAATTCTGCATTGTAACTGTATGGTGATGAGTCAGTTAAAATTGTGCTGTCAAGCGAATCTCTAATGGTTTGTAATTTGTCATGGAAGAAATTTGCAAATTGGTCCGGAAGGTCTACTGAAGAGAAGGTAGTTGGAAGTGGTGTACATTTATTCCTTGACATTAGTTTTTTAGCTATACACACATATATATATACACACACACACACAAAGCAGCCCTGATATTCTAATGACTAGGACACCTTTTCCTCAAAATTAATGTCGACACACATATAAAAATATCTGTAAAAATTAACATAAAACATTCAAAGAAAACATCAAAATTTTAAAAACAAAAACTCTATACTCAGATCCTATGATACCAATGATGGGAAAACCTCAGCATAAAGATTGTAAACTGCTATGAAATATCATGGCCAGTAAAACAGTTCAAGCGAATTTCCATGTAATAAGGATATTGCAGCTGAAAAATTGGTTAAATCATATTTTGCATCAGTGCATCTGTTTCATGAGAATTTGTGATGTACGAGAGTTTCTTCGTTTATTTGGCTAAAAACATGATATACCAGGCCCTGTTACTGTTGTTTGTTGCATGTGAATTGTGAAATGTCATTTGAAAAGTATTATTAATTGTTATTAATATCATGGTAAATTGAGTACTTGCATGAAAAGATAAAAGATACAGATAAAATAGTATTTTTAAACCAGGCCTATATCTAGTACTGACATCAGACAGGAGGAAGCAACTCAAGATTTTTGTTGCAAGTCATACTGGATACCAGTGCAGCAATAGTTTCATTTATGGCCAACTTAAAGATCTCATAAGAAGTGTTCTTGTGAATCCATGCTGATATGATTTTCCATTCAGGGGGAGTATGTATAACAAGATTTACAAGATGGCTAATGTGGTAGCCATACTGGACATCAAATCAACAATTTTCATCTAGGACCAACTAAATATCATAAGAAGTTGCTGAGTGACAAACCTTTAACAATACCAGTTTCTATTAAGAATGAGTAGTTATATTATTTTCAAGATGGCTACCATGGTGGCCATACTGGACATAAGAACAGCAAAATACATTTAACAAGAAGTTTTTTTAAAATTAAAACACTATGTCAATAAGTTTTTCTATTCAGATGTAGCTACATGTATATCAAAATTTGAAGATGGTTGCTGTGGAGGCCATAGTAGACATCAGATCAGTACCATTTTAATTGAGCATCAACAAGACTATGTGATGAATGTGTTTTTAATGGCAATACCCCAAGTAGCTTGGGAAGATTACTGACAAAAAGCTTGTGCTATTGGATGGACAACAGACCATCTTATAAACCCTCTAGTTCATGACCTGTTAACAAAATAATGGGTAAATATATGCACTAAATATTGTCAACCTGATATAATTTCACATGGAAAGAAAATCTGATATTCCTTAGAGTTGTTTTTACTGAGCAAGAGTCAAAAAAGTAAATTTAATTTTATATATGAACAGAATTATTAATAGTGTCTTAATATAGCCTCCTTAAAACCAACCATTTACATCTCCATATAAACACTATCATATCCATTTCTATACTAAAATTGAACAGCATAGCAACTGTTAATTTCAAGACATTTTGTCCAAGTCACATGGACCTTTGTTCATTACAGTGAACTCTCATACTATTTGATTTAACTTAGTCTTCTTTTAAAATTGTAACAATGGCATAAAAAAAGTTTCATGCATATATTAATATTAATGCCTTCTCATAAAATGTTTACAAATTAATGATACATGCTTGATACAGCTCTTCCACATTATAATACATATCATTATAATATGATTCCAGATATAATGCAGTACCTAATAATCTCCCAAAAATACCAGTGTATAATGATATGGGTTAAAAATAAAAAGTGAAGCTTATCTTCATGTCCTTTACAAAAATGTAACATATGTTGATAATGCCTGACTTTCTGCAGTTTGGGACTGAGAAGTGTCGATTCTGAATAAGTATTGAACCTTAAAGTTGAATGCATTGAGCATTAACAGTTTATCACATTTAAATAAAAGTCTTTGTGAAGGGTCACTTTGGGCTTCTCTTCCTAATCTTTCCATGTCAGTGTTAAAACTTTAAAGGAGCCAGTGTTCTGATTCAATGGAATTGACTGCAGATGTTTAATGTCTATAGATAGTTTAAATGACTGGAAAACCTAATGACCAAACAAAGACTAGACCACAACACATAAACTAATTGTTTGACAGAGAAAAAAATGTGTAAACTTGACTTTATTAATTGTCCAATGAGAAACAATCTGCAATTCAGACCTAATCATCTTGAAATTCTATTTGTTAAGGCAGTTTACATTTTTTTCTCTGATGATGTTCAGAGTGTTATAGTAGGGGAGTACTACATAGCAAATATGCCATTACTATGCAAAATACATGGCAAATGTGCCATTATTATTCTGATTTCACTGCTTTAGGCATTGTCCAATAACAAATGTCAATACAAATTGAATATTATGATTAATTTATTAAACCCAACTCTCCTATGGATGTAATCAATATCAGGAAGACAGTGGTGTATAAGGAAGATACCAAGAACAGATTACATGCAAATCTAGGTCCATGCTTTGCAAAACTAATCCAATCCCCTTATCTGATAAAGTTCAGTGGTTCCACCACATAAACCTCCAAAGTATTATATAGACCTTTAATTCAAATAATGTACTGATTATACTTGCTTACAAATCCAGAAACTGCACAGACCTTAATCTACACTCACATAATGCATTGGCAGATCTGGATCTATGAAATAGCTTAGGAGTAATCAGTAATATAAAAAAAGACTCCGATCTGTTGTTACATTTTGTGACAGGAGTCCAGGGTCTATGATGTTTGCAGCTGGACTCAACTTACAAATGAGTAAACATGGTAGGTATGGTCCTAGATCTCAATGAAGTGGCTAAATTTTTATGTCATAATTGCTACCTAATTTATGACAAGATATATTCATTAACATGATTTTAGATCTTGACTGATGAGAACCAATAATAAGATTATTTCCACATTATCAAATTTCCTTGTTAATGTATTTGCATGTATCACATCCAATTGTGTCAAAAATTACCTCCATATATGGTGACCTCACTTACACTGACATGATTTTGTTTCCCATAAAATACATTTATAATGACTTAATCACATCACATTCCAGCAAGGATCTAATACTGGCATTAGTGACTAAAAATTTCATACTAATTTAATTGATGGAAATTAATTCATACTTATTTGTGTTAAAATGCTCACAGGCAATCACCGATAACAACCAAAGTCACAGGGTCAAGACTTTTGACCCTATAAATGTAAGTCATTGCACTAACAACTTGTTTACTTTAAAACACTGGAATGCAAGTCTGTTTCAAATTCAATTTTATATTTACAAGTGGGTTCATAGGCACAATGATGACCTTTGTTGTGAGTGTAAGCACAAGTAGCTTTGGTTTTCAAACTTGTTTACCATGACATGGCCATATAGGTTGTCAGATTTCACTATTTTGATCATGACCAATTATATAGTGCAAGAGTTGTTTTAGTGACAATGCAATGACAGTGTCACCATTCTTTCAAGGAGTAGTGATAATGACAATTTTTTTTAAGGCTGTTTTGTTTTTCTTGGGATGAAGGTTCGACTAGGACCAGCAACATACTGTAATGATATTTTAATGAAAAGCCCTTGTCCATAAAACCATTAATTCAGGAAAAAGTAGCCATACAAAGAATTTCAAGAGAGCCACCAAGACTGCAATTTGGAAGGTAATAAAGTATCTGGATCTTTTTAAGTACAAATGGCATAAAGTGTTTTTAGTGAAATCTCAAAATGCTGCCATAAAAAATATGTTTAGGAGAAGTAATCAGTAAGAAGTTTTTCAAGATTTGTGATATCAGGTGCCAGATATTTCTCTCAGGATCATTCACAAGTAACAATAAATCTCAAAGTGAAAATCCCATGTGGATATGATCATTTGTTTAGAAGTGGCAAGTGGTTTTCTTGATTGCTGCCATGACAACCATATTGGATGTTAAACTGACACCACTTTTATTTAGAACCATTTACAAATTACAGAAGGTCTTTCAGTGAAAACCACAGGTCAGTATAGACTATTTGTTCTGAAGGAGTAACAATAATAAGTTTCTCAAGATGGCTAACATGAGAACCATGCCGGATATCAGATTGGTAAAACATTCATACAGGACTTACATCGAGACATACAAGGTGGTCATTTAGTGTACACCCCGCATTACTGTGACCATCTGATCATTAGACTACTGCTCATAAAACCAAATTTTCAAGATGGCTGAAATGGTGACATTTTTGGAGGTTCAAGGGACATCATTTTCATATAAACAAACCAGATCCTAGGATAGAAATGTATGCCAAGTTTCAAAACCTTTCTTCAAGCAGCTAATAGATAATAGGTGGATGAAAATGCATACCAGTGAAGGTACACAAATGTTTCAAAATAACATTTTTATAATGAGAGACCTTCATCTGACATGTTTAATACAAAAAGAAGTAGAGTAAATGTTCCAGGATTCTGCAAGTTTTATTTTCTACTTCTGGCATTTTTAGAACTATTTCCTTCCACAAAATGATATTTGTTTACTTACTCCAATTGACAATGGCTCTTCTTGCCATGCCCACTAACTTCAGCCACTTTTTTCTTATCTTGAAAGGAGTGCTTCGCTGCAGGCTGGAGGGAAACATCATGTTCCGCCAAAGTCCAAACACAATGTACACATTCTGAATGTCTCGCAAGATTTTCTCCATGACACACAAGCCAATGATACAATATCCCAGAATTGTCATGACAGTTGAGGACCACCACTGGGAGTTGTAATTTAGAAGTCCTGCTTCCACTCCAACAATGGCCAAGATCACAAAATGATACAGAAATAATAATGGACCCCATCTCCAAAGACATTTGGGTTCAGGTGATGTTTTATCAACGGACGATACAAGTTGCACTGTACTATCTGAGACTTTATTCCTGTTCTGGAAAAAGTGAATCACTTGGCATCCTAGTCCACTCAGATCAGTACTTAAAAAGTAACCAAAACAAGCTGAGAAGACAACTTTGGCTAAACAGCATGGGAGATAGTATGTACCCAGGTACACACCTACTGAGACAACCAATATTACAATTAGCCTGAAAAAAAGAAATTGTGTAAATTTAATTTTTCACCTATTATAAATTTCACTTTCATCTTGATTATATATTACCCATGAACCCCAACAGTGTCCTTGACCTCTGATCTTAAGACCATCCCATTCCTATGGAACCAATGATGTCCATCCTACTTTAAACAACTGCATGTTGTGATCTTTGATCACTGACATTTTAGCCAAACATTCTTAGTAACTAATGGCTGATTCAAGACAGACTGATGGATGACAAACATGCAATGTGACTGCTAAAGTTATATTCTGCTTTTTGCAAGATTTGACATAAGACCAAATAACAAAACCATAAATTATTAAAGGTACTCTTTTCCCCCAACATGACACTTTTATATCAGAATATAACTTTATATTAATATCAGAAGCTACAATCCTGAGTGACTAGGCTGTCAAATAATACCAATCAATGACAACAATAAAATTTAAATAAGAAATAATTACAAAAGCCAAGCCTTTTTTATTGTATATAGTGTCTGAACATCAATAATGCAGTTGCATTCAGTTTAGCATGAAAATTACAGGACAGAAATGGACTGCTCCAGTGGCCTAATGGTTAGAGCATCCAACTCGGATGCAGAAGGTCACAGGTTCGAAGCCCTGCCAAGTCATAACAATGACTTCTAAAAGACTGGTTGGCCTGGTGTCAGGATAATGTGTTTTGGTGGGACATGATGATTCATGTCTGTGGCATGATGTTCCAGTGCTAGACATCATTAAAAACTGTCACACTGCAAACATTGTAGCGATATCACTAAAAAATTTGTTAAAGCTACTATTAAAAAAATCCAAACCACACACACATACTGGATAGAAATTCTAAATGACTAAAATCCTTGATTCAAATATCTGTTTTCTAAGTGGAGCAACAAATGATTATAGTGTTACTTGCCTACATTTGCCAATTTTGTTGTGCATCAAGACACATAATATTAATTCAAGATAGCATTTAAGCTAATTTAATATAAATGTACTCCACATTGATATGAATGTTCACCTGATTATCTTTGCTAGCCAAGGTTTTGATATATTAACCCTATCTACAGTTCTACATCTTGGTGGATTGAGCAGATATTTTAGAGATTTGTCCTAGTGACATCTATTAGATTTCACATCGGGTACTTGGCTAGTGAAGATGACCCCTGATTGGCTGATGTGGTATTTACTAACACATCTGTACAATACCAAATTACTGTCACATATCAACATGGTGGGTAGGGGGCAGGGACATATGGGCATTTTATTACAGCAGTTTCAGTTGGGTGCATAGTGATATTGTGCAAAAATAATATGGTATCTATGCTGACATTCTTAATTATAGATCAATGTAGTCTAAATCTTTGTTGAATTAAGAAATTTCAAAAATTCTTATACAGCATGATTTTTACTGGAAATAAATTTACATGATCTGCATCTATGTATATGCAAAAGAACTTGTGATAGTTCTAACTTATCATGTATGGAAATGCAACCAAGTAAAAAAATAAACGAGCCTAGAATCACTACAGCATGAAAAGTAGGTTATTTTTTCCTCCTGTTGACATTAATAAACAGTCTTACTAACATAAAATCCCACACCCAGTCAAGAACAGCAAGAACTTTCCATCCCATCAAAAGGTTTTGAATTATTCCCTAACCTACTTCCCCTGCTACCATCACAATTAACAAAAATAGTAAATATCTTTTGTAACCAAGCAATAAACTCAATATAGTGCAGCCTTAAAGCATTCTGGAGAGAATTGCATTTTATTTTCATTTCTTTTTAAATGGGAGTAGGGCTAGGATGTTTCCTAATTCATGAGCCTGATCTGTCATAAACGAGGAAGGAACACACTCACCTGACATTTGAAGCCATGAAGGATCCCCCTAAGAGAAACACATGGGCTTGTTCAAACAGCCAGAAAAAGAATGTGTCAAATGGGGACAGAAATCCAATGGTCCAGAACAGTGGTAGGAATATAAATATTATGTGAAGCACTTGGTTTGCAGGTAGAAAAAAGTCTGCAGAAAAAAATCTGAAAAAAATTGAAAATAAACTTTCCAAAGAAGATAAATAATTCAACATTAAAATACAAAAATGAATCCTAATGTTAAATTATTTCATCTAATGCACAATATAACACACAATATAACGCAAGTCCAAAGTGGACTTCATATTGCTCACCTGCGTAACTTGATATTTAACTATTTATTTCACTTTCTGAAGCATTTTAAGAAAACAACCCACTGGAAATTGTTTCAAAGTTATTGCATCATGTTATTTTACAAGTTTTACTAATGCATAATAAACATTTTTCTCTAACACAAAGAAATAATAAAAATTTGTATAGAGGTTACTCAAACTGAACTCCTCTTGAAGATCTTGAGACACAAACCTACAAAACAAGTCTTTTCAAAACCGTACCCAAAAAAAACAACAGGTTGTTTCTGGAGAGATAGCAAACTATGATAATATGTACTTGTCAGACGTATTGGCAGAACTTTTCTAAGATCATAAAAATCATGCAAGTGGCTTTTTCTAGCATCTGATCCTTAAAGTGATTGGTACCTCCCTAGGGCTGTGATATAAACAGTTTACAAATTATTTGGAGTCACAAGGAGACAAGAGTTAGAGATGAGTAGACAATGGTGTCCTCTCATAGTCTTGCTAAGTGATTAATTATTTGTGAAATTCTGTCAGGAGGAACATGGAATATTCCTTGTCAAGGAAGAAAATTCATCCCCATGTAAAAAAAATTTAAGAGATAAGATCTCCAATTTCTCCTGACTGGGGATTAGGACTAACTGAATCAACATCCCCTAACTGAGAGACAGATTATGACTGAGGATCATGATGTTAGGCATCAATCATTGCTGTTGAAGTGCAAAAGATGGACACTTAAATTAGTTTCTCTTACTGCCACCACTCTGTTGAAGGCTCAAGCAGAAGCTACCTTTGTTGCAAAGAGGAGTTTGAAATTCTGTGATCTCCAAACCCAACCAAAACCATAGAAATGTTTTGTTTGCTAGTAAAATGGGGATGAGAGAAGATATGCATCCTAGAGATATATGGAGACCACCAAGTAATTGGGCTTGATGGTATTCCTGACTTAGGCAGCCATTATACTTTTGAACCCTTCTTCCCCAAGGAATCTATTCAAAAGGACAAGATCAATGATGAGAGAAAACTCTTCTTTTTCTTGAAACCAAGAAAATCCAAGAATAAAATCCATGACTTTGTATGTTCTTCACCCTCTCTAATGCACCCATGCTTAGAGGGATGAAACCATGAGATGAGAAATATTTTCAATACAATTACAGGCCAACATGCCCATCCCAAATGCATAAATGAATTGGTGTGTCTCTAAGTGTGTAGAAATCCATTCTAATCATCAATTTCATGAACTGAACATAAACAAAGCCCAATAAATGAATAATTTACACAAATTCTTAACAAGCCACTTAAGTATGAAATCTAGGCTATAGAAACCGTATTTTGCAAAAAGGATGTAAAATCTATCAAGATGCATCCATTCACAAATTTTTATGACACTAGCAATGATAGCATGCATATGACATGCCAGAATATCATGTGGTCATGAGACAAATGCAAGACCTGTTCTATGATTGTGAGATGCAACTCATTCCTCACTGTCACTATTCCATCATTAACAGAGCCTGAAATATAAACATCACACTTAAATTTATTAACCAAAGTCAATGAAGCTTAAAATATATATCATAATTAACTACTGAAATGAGAGAAAAGTGTTCAAGATGCAAAGTTTCATGACTCATGACACAAGTGTATCTACAAAGCATTCTGAAACTCTACATAGTCAATGAGGTAAAAGCAAAAACTTATTTGAAGTCAGTGAAATGTACATATTATTTGTTATCTGTGTAGCACAAATAGATATGTATACAATCATCAAGTTTGATAATAAAAGCCTTAATAGTAAACATCAAATTGAAACAAAGTCAGTCAAATGTAATGTATGGGTCCAAGTGACCTAGTTTTAAGATGAAGGTGTAGTACTCACCAAGCAGCAACTTCTTGCCTAGTTTCACAATGACAGGCATAACAGAATTATACAGAAGATAACAAATATGATATGGTCATGAGATAAATGTTAAAAACAAGCCAATGCCATGTAATATGTAGGTCACAATGACTTTATCTGGAGGCATAGCATCAACATGATTTTCAAGATGGCTGTCATGGCATCCACACTGGATATGAGGTCAGTAGTAATTTCATTTAGGACCAACTACGGAAGACAGGATAAGAAGTTTTCTGGTAAAAATCCTATCAAATCAGCATAACAACCATCTAGATACAACAGAAAAAACTTTCACAAAAAAATTATTGTCAATATGATCATCCATCTGAAAGGAGTGATAACAAGATTTTCAAGATGCAGCTGGAGGTCATGTCAAATCAGCACTTTTTTCATTTAGGACCAATATAGGCATTATAAAACATGTTCCAGTGAAAACTTAATGTTGATAAGACCAACCATCTAAAACAAGTAGCATAAACCAGATTTTTCAGATGGCAACCATGACAACCATATTGCAATCTTGACTGGCCACATTTTATTTTAGGAACAACATATACAAGATAAAGTATTTTAGTGAAATGGCTATGATGGTCATATTGGCTTTCAGACTAGCACCATTTTTTTTTAGGATCAACTAGAAATCAGAAAATGTCTTTAGCGAAAACCCCATAACCATTCATTCCGGAGCAGTGCAATAACAATATTTTCAAGAAGGCAACTGTGATGGCTATATTGGCTGTCAATATGGCACCATTTTCGTTAGGACCAAATAGACCTTGGGATAAATGTATATGTGCAAAGTTTCACAGCAAATCTTTCAAAATGGATAGCCAACAAACGAAGGACAGGCTATCCCAAAAGCTCTTCTTTTCCGTAAATAAGGAATATCAGGAATCAAATGAAATTGTAAGTACATGTACTGGCATTAAGATACGGATTGTTAAAAGGCACTTACCTGTGGAGCAGATCAATGGCAATAAACAAGGATATGTAGAAAGGTCTCATAAGGGCAGACAACTCTAAGAAATCAGTTGTTCTGTAGGTTGCAGTCTCTGGAGGGGCAGCAACAGTTAATGGATAGTGTCCAATAATGACTGTTATCCAACCAAATATAAATAAGACAACTGTAGCCCCTACATTATAATAGTAAAGTTTATTCAGTGTTGAGGGCAATAAATACCAAAAAACAAGTCCATATAATGGTCCAGCTATAAGAGCATGAAACACTATATTCATTTTATACTTTTTTGGTGGAACAACAAATTTTAAAGTTTCTGAATCACAGCATGAGATAAAATCCACTTCATCTTCTTCAGCAAGAAGGTTTTTCTTTTTTCTTATAAGTGGCATTTCAATTCCTTGTTTGTCCTGCAACATGGATGATATGATCTGGGTAATGAGCACAAACACTGCCATAAGAGCACCATAAACATAAATTGCGATGTAATCTTCCAGGGCTTTGAATTCAACCAACAGAGTGAACATACCCCCAACAATGAATGGGATAAAGAAAAGAATCAGCTGATTTATGTAAACATATGCAGGGGCATCATATCCGATCTTCATCTTTAGACCACCCAGAATGGTCTGTGGAAATCTTTTGGCAAAGAATTCCTGCTTATATTCATTCAACAGTGGCACTCCGTTTCCCATGATGAAGGTTGTATGTTTCTGGCACAAAAGAAATCGGAAATAATGAAGCCTTTGTAGCTATGTCATGTTTTCTTAACTTTGCTCATATGATGTTACTTGGTCACCATGATGTCACTGGTTCTAAATGACAAGTTGTATCCTTTTTAACCAGGATCCTGCTGATGCATTTTTATGTGAAAGCCTGAAACAGAAATGTGAGAGTTTATAATTGGCACTAAATAAAAACATTTTCAGTACAAGTAAGGATACTCAGAAAAATTGATAATATGAGGTACTTTCCTTAATTTAAAAGAGCAACTGGTTAAAAATCTAACATTTATTAATGACCTGATTTATTCCTGTATAATGTACATCTAATCACAGTATTCACTCAGATCTGCTATAGGTAACCTTAATATGTTGATTCTGACCAAGACCTTGAGAACATGATTCCAAACCTGAAATGCAACATATCTAGTATAAAAATATGTAAGTATACCAAGTTTCATCCATTTATCTTAAACAGCTTTTATAACTGAAAGCAGCTCTTAAAATGTAATTGAAAACTGAAATACTGACAATCGACCTTAACCTTGAAGTTAGGAACCCCAATGCAGTGATAGTTTTATGACGTTGTATTGAAGGGCACCAAGTGGTCACTAGAAGCACAAACAACAGCAGCTATAATAATAATAATAATGAAGACTTTGTATAGCGCCTAATCTTTCGAAGCTCTAAGTGCTTTACACCATCAATAATGATATGACTAAACTACAGAAAAACAAATGACAAAAACAATGAAATTGGAAAACATAAAAACATGTCAAAAACATATAAGATACAATATACAATTAGGTATCTAAGTTTGTCCCTGCAGTCAAAACAGGTGAGTTTTAAGAGCACTCTTAAAAGGGAACACTGTGTCTTTGTGTCTAATTTCAATGGGCAATTTGTTCCACGTCGCCGGGCCGTGGTATGCAAAAGAACGTTGTCCATATGACTTTGTTTTCACCATGGGAATAATGAGTATACATTCTGGGTGGTCTAAAGATGAAGATAGGATATGTAAAAGCTAAGACCCATCTGGAAAGACAAGAATATCTGTCTGAAAACTAAAATCAGACTATTGAGAGCATTAGTCATTTCAATCTTTTTGTATTCACTGGAGGCCTGGACCCTGACAGCAGAATTACAGCGACGAATTCAGGCACTTGAAATGAGATGTAGGAATCTTTACTGATCTTAAGGAAAGTATAAATTGTTTGAAATTTAAAGCTAATACAGATTTGGCAAAGTTTGTTAATCCTTAATTGTTCTGTGATCTGCACCTTAGCAATCATCACAAAACTTTATGACCAAAACTATTGATTGCATCAGACTTTTACCTTGACAGCCAAGACTTAAATAAGGTAAAAAAAAAACAGCAGACTTCAGGTCTAATCATTTTAAATGCAGGAGATAGTACATATTTTTTCCAATACATAGCACATTCCTTGCAACATCATTATGCACTGAGGTAGTAAAAATTTGTTCCATTATATAGCACTTTCGATGTGGCATTAACATGCATTACATTCAATCTGGTTTAAAAGGGTTTACTAACACCAGAGATCTGTGGATTTTTCAAAAACTTGTTCAGGGCCATTTCAGAACAGTCAAGTACCAAAGTATCTTGAATTATCTATTGCAATTGTGTCATATTCGAAGCACTTGATTTTAATCAGTGCTTGGCACTTTATGAAATTAGCAGTTATCACATTTTTTAAAAAACCTCCATTTCCAGAACTTTTCAAGGTTTTTAGAATCTCCATGACTTGAAATTGATTTATGATTCTACAGCCATTGCTATAGTTTATTCCACACAGCAATGTGAATATTATCCTTGTATCTTGCTCCCTGAATTATCCTTGTCTGTTGCTCATTGAATTTTCATGTCAGCATCTCAAAATATAGCTAGTGACCAATTTTTTTTTTATTCATGAAAGATTTACACATAATTCATATTGATATACAGCACAATACCATCCATTTGATACATGCTTAAAAACATTGGTCTCTGTACATATAATTTGCCATGTCTGTCATAAGTTCTGGAAGAGTCCAGGTTTCATGCGGCAAAGGAATTCAAGGGAGGCAACTACATTATTGTCATATAGGAAAGCTGTTCATTCCATTAAAAAAAAAACTGACCTTAAAAACAAATTTACATGGGTCATGTATGCACATTTACTCATCTTAAATTGAATATAAATTGTTCTTTTAAAATTAAACTCTACTTTTCTTTAGTCAAAGTCCATTCAATCCTGATAATTGAAATTGAATGCTCTGTTCATTAAATGTCATCCAAAAACTTCCAGACGAAAATTATCTATCGCTATGGACTATTACAGTGGTGGCCATGTACTAACCTTGGGTAAAATTAAGAGCATGTAAAGTGAAATCATCACATTCGAGGGTAGTATGAATTTTTTCCCCTCAAAACAAAAAGCTTCATTTTGACATCACAGCAATACAAGCCTGCTTTAACTGGATCACACCTTTAGGTTCATTTCATCCAAAAATGTATAAGTACTTTAACATTGATTTTGACACATGCGCCACTCAGGTCTTCTAAATAATGACCTTTAAAAAGTAATAATGTGTATAAATCTGAATGAAGTGAATACTTTTTATTTAATGGTACATGTATGTAGAATCAAATCCTAAAAAATGACACCCATTACTGAAGTAGTCCGTGTTGAATGCCTAAATGACCTGTGTGACTTGCACTACACAATGTAAGATATCTACCCTGAGATTGATGTTCTGGGATCAACGTCTTCTCCACGTCCATTCGCTTGTGTCAGAATTTCAATTTATTAGATAAAAAGGCATTATTGTAAGTTAAGACCAAATAGTATCCGTCCATGATTCAAGGGATGGGGGTTCTAGCCTGTTATACTGTTACAGGTCAGAACCCCATTCCTTTATTCATGGACCGATACTCCTTATTTTTTTGTAGCGAGTCCTTGTGACAGTGCGTGTAACCATGAAATTAGTGTGACTGCGGTATACACTATTGGTTGTGTTGGTGATATATTTTATCACCAATAGTATTAAACAATATGTTCACTCCACCAAGATGCGTAAAACGTACCAAGTGATGATAAACGCGTACATACGACGAATAGTTCTCGTCAGCTTTCAAGACATTAACAAATATGTCAACACAGCTTGATCACGTGATGCACTGTGAAGGATAAATGCAGAGCCAGCGGTATAAAAGACATTCATACTTAATCAACTACGCTAAAATAGATTTTGTACAGAAAATTTATATTTTTTTTATTAAAAGTAAATGAATATACATATGACTTGTTAAATAGCAAACGACTTTTTATATGAAAAAAAGTACGAATCAAATACTGGAGCATAATATCATAATACAGTAAACGGTAAAGTGTCAGAAACGGCCGGTACGGAAAAAGGCTAGGTTAAAAAGGCCCGGTCCAGAAGAGCCAGTCAGTGGCGTCACTATTTAGGGGTCGGGGGGCGGGGGGGGGGGGGCAAAATAACTATCAATAAAATATTTGAACTTTTGTGTAGGAAGGAGGTCCATGGAGGAACACCATCAGTTACGAAACATTACGGTTGTTAAGTGTTTAGGCCCTAATAAACAGTAACATAGAAAAAATTAAAACTTTCTAAAAAAAATTAACATATAGTTTATTTACATGGAAAACTATTATAACAATGAAAAACTACTTAGTTTTAAGAATCAAATTTTCAAAAGTCAAAGAATAATCTACGAATTCAATTACAGAAGTCATATTAGAATTTTCTAATGAATTCAACTTTGAGTCGTGATGGAAAATCCAAGATGACAATGTAAGCTAAAGTCTGTACTGTGCTTATCCACAGTTCCTTGTAGAAACACAATATTTAACACTCCAGTGTGGAAATCTAATTAAAATTTTGATAAACTGTATTTTTCCAAGACATCTGTATGAGCACATCAAATACGAATCAGTGTCAGGATCTAGGTTAACATTAATTGTTTACCAAAGAATAATTCAAGTCAACTAATTTTCTGAAAAACTATCATCTCCAGTGAATTAATTTACTCTGCAATAACATGTATTGAAAAATCATCATCATCATCAGTCTCTTGACCTAGTGTGGTCGTTGAGGCACGTTGCTGCTGAACATTTAACCAGTTCCCTCCACTTGTCTCGATCATGTGTCAATTCCTGTGTCTCCGCAAAATTTTTCCTGGTCCATTGTGTGATATTGTTAGTCCACAAGTTTCTCTGTCTACCTCTCTTTCTGCAACCCAGGACGCTGCCCTGCAGTACTGTTCTGGATAGACTGTTGGCTCTAGTGACATGGTCATACGATTTCAGCTTTCTCTTTTTGGCAGTGGTGAGGTGATCTTCATAATGGCCTACTTTGTGAGTGATGGTGTTACGCACTTCTTCATTTGTGATGTGGTCCATGTAAGAGATGCCAAGGATGGTTCTGTATTTTTCACAGAGAACCGTGAGATTGAATATTTGTGATGTTGTGCTTCCTCCACTCCGGAACCCGGCATATCCTTTAGCGATTATTTCTTCTGTTTGTGGTTTCAATCTGTTCAAGATGATCTTCTGCATCACCTTAGTAGTATGGCTGATCAAACTGAAGGTTCTGTAATTTTGGCACAGCTGGTGATTGCATTTTTTTAAATGTGTTATAATCAGTGACTGGATCCACTTAGTTGACATTTCACCTGTCACTGCTTTATCACTGATCAACCCACCCCCACCCACCCCGCCTCCGCCATTCTTGATAAGTTCAGCTGGGATATTGTCTACTCCAGATGCCTTCACAATATTCAGTGCTCTTATTGATGACTCCACCTCTTCTTTGAGAATGGGGAAATCATCATTTGTGGAGTTTTGAACTTCAAGCACCTCTGGGTCTCCTTTGGATTGATGGTTGTAGAGTTCGTTACAATACTTAGTCCATCTTACTGCAATGTCACTCGCTTCTGTGAGGCATTTTTTATTTTCGTTTGAATGGTACTAAGTCTTGGTTGCTTCTGTCTGGTGAGGTCTTTCACACTTTGGAATGCCTCTTTGCTGTTATTTTTTTTATTATTATTATCAGACTGCTCTGTATTTCTGTGCACTTTTGTCCAGTCGAATCTCCTGTTGCTTTCTTCAAGAATTCCCCTGATATTCTTGATTCTTTTTTCTTTCTCTCTATTCCATTGCCCATGTTGTGTGTCTGGTGTGTTTGAGGTCTCTTCGGGCATCACATACATTCAAAATCTCTTCTGTAACCCAGGATTTTTTCTTTGGGTGATGGAAGTTAATGATGTCCGTGGCAGCTGTTGTCGTGACTGTGTTGAAAGTGTCTGTCATCACTTGAACATCAACATCCATCACAAGGAGTGGGCAAATTTTCCACCAATTGTGGCTTGGAATGAATTGCAGATGTTAGGGTCCTACAGTTAGTTGTTCAAGGTTGAATTTGAGCCTGGTGCTCTTTGGCTCGTTAATTTTTTAAAGTTTCACTCTGAAGTTCATAATCACGAGATCGTAAACACTCCCAACACCAGCACCAGGGAATGTCCTTGTATTTTCTCTATTGATGTCAGATCGGGAACGGTTTTGAACTAGTATTTAGTCGATCTGGTTATGATTGGTTTCATTTGGTGTGTGTCATGTCTAGCATCGTGAAGTTTTATGTTCGCCCAGGGTGTGGATGGTACCAAGTTGCTGTAGCTTGCGAACTCGTGCAGCCGTCTCCCTCTTTCATGGTAAGCTCATTGCCAGAATGTTCCAAATGATCATCACAGTCTTTTAGAACATCTTTGCCAACCTTGGAATTCCAGTCTCCTTGGATAATGAGGAAGCAGCAGAAAGGGTGAACAGACTAATTCGAAACGTCACCCTTTTTGATTACCAAATCGACTAATGGTGACTAACATATAGGTCAGTTCAATGACTACACCTAGATTGACCCAAACAAATGTTGTAGTCGACCCTCTCTGCTGCTCTCTCCATGTGTTAAATTATCGATCTGAGGATTTAAAAAATCTTGTATATAATTCAAAGAAAATGAATAATTCAGACAAACGATCAATCTGAGACTTTTTTGAACTTTGAGTAATATTCTTCCTCGGTGCTGCTACAAATTAGCCAAATATTTTATTGATACATGCAACTAACATTTTATATATATATATATATATATATATATATATATATATATATATATATATATATATATATATATATATATATATATATATATATATATATATATATATATATTTATATATATATATATATATATATATATATATATTTATATATATATATATGTGTGTGTGTGTGTGTGTCAAATATCGGAGAAGCATATACTACTAGATTAGCTCGAGAACTCCAGGAAGCAATCAAAAAATATATTCCTTTGAGAAATTCGCTTCGAAGAAAACGTCAAGAACGCCAGGAGTCACAAGTTGATTACGTAGAAGGTACAAAAAGATTATTTAAACCTATTACTGCAACAAACTGAGAAAGTTGTATGGGGAGATATCACTGATCCAGGAAAAAAGAAACCTCTTCTTGGGACAATACAAGAAACTGCTAGGGCAACACAAGAGATTTTACAAGATCTTCCAGCTAGAATAGCTGCCGCACAACCTAAACAAGATATTGATAAAATTTACACTGAAATAGCTGATGTAAAAGAAAAACTTGCATCTAAACCTAAAGCAAAAAGAGATGTTGAATTGATTAGTAAATTTAAAGATGGTGTTATTGAAGATCTTAAGGAAAATATTAAAGAGAAGGATTTTTCTCGTGCTGCATATGATTTTTTTTCTCGGAAGTCTGAAATTTTAAAACCTGAGTATGTTAACATAAATGCTGAGAACTATTTTAAATGGCTATATCGTGTGTACTACAATAAAATTCAGGCTAGAAGTGATGACCCAGCATATAGTGATTATATTAACGATATAAAAAGATTTTATTCAGAAGAAACTCAACAGCAAATAGAACAACAACAACCCCAGTATCAACTTCCTCCACCTCTGTAGCAAATCGAACAACAATTTTTTTCCACATCAATCTGAAAAACCTAGAAAAATAAAGAAAAAAGAAAAAAAAAGAAACAGACAGAGAAGAAAAAGAGAGAACGATAAAAGAAAAGTTTAAAGAAAAGACTAAATGGTTGGGTAGTATATTTTCTCCAAATAAAAAGAAAAAAGATCCTGGTGATGACTTTTCTGGTGCTACTATAGGAAGTGGTTTGGGAAATAATCCTTTCACATGCTTTGACAGCGTCATAGCCGACGTGGATAAACTAGAAATCCTCATAGGAGGAAAACGCGCTGGAAATACTTCTCATGGAATTATCACTGAAATCTATGATATTTGTCGACGATTATTTACCGGTGGTATCATGGACATCAATACCTATCGGGAATTACAGATGACTAAATCCCTTGACACATAATTTAGATCATGGTGAATGATTAAATAAAATGATCGTACATAATACGTATCGTAGACCAAGAATGCTCAGAGTAGTAAATTCACGATTACCAGTTTATGAAATAACCTACGGAGATGGACTTGGTGATGTTGTTCGGGGTTTATTTAACCAGGATAGCCTCAAAAGCAATGCCAATTGCAAAACAGTTATCAATGAAAGCTATCGATGTTATTCGCGACAAAGCTCCTAGCGTAATCGGTGATCTTGCCGGTAAAGCGTGTTCTGCGGTCAAAGACAGAATTTTATGGTTATTACGACGAAAAAAAAAAAACAACTGAAATTACCATCTACTTAAGTTATGCCTGCAAATGAAAGTAAAATAATAAATCAGACCGCAACCCAAAGATTAATGGATCTGGCTGATGCATCGTTAAAAGAAAAAGAAGATAACATAACCGCTAGTCTGATAGCAGGAATGGTCTTCGTAGATAATTTTAATTTAGATCATAGTAATTACAATAAAATGTTTAAGCGTGAAATTGATACAGCGTTGGATATGGGCGAACCAGTTCGTAAAATGATTCCCTGCGCGATTATCAATATTATTCTTACGATGCAGTACAACCAAATCAACGTGGAAGAATAGAATTACAAGTACAAGATACGAGTCGATATTTCTTACCAGCTGAAGCATTTATCAAAGTCGAAGGTCGACTTATAAAAGTAGACGATACAAATTATGAAGTTGCTACTAAAATTGCTTTTGTCAATAATGGCATTATTCAGTAGTGCCACATACATCATCGATGGAAAACATATCGAATCATATCTGCAACATGTTGATGTTGCTATGACGATACTTATTCTAGCAAGATATTCTGATGACTATTCAAGATCAGCTGGTCCATCGATGATGCTTGCAAAGGATATAACCGATCATGCAGATCACACAGATTTAACTACTGGTAATGTAGAGGTGCAGGTGAACTCGCAGACGTAAATGCGGTATTATCAAGAAATAACAATTTAAACCTTGGATTTGCAGCACGTAAGTCAATGTTGAACGCTAATGGAGAATTTTCGTGTGTAGTTCCATTATCTCATATTTTTGGATTTTGCAGAGATGATAGAAAGGTTATATTTGGTGCTAAACACACTATAGTACTTGTCAGAAAAGACTCAGACTCAAGCGAGCCGATGGGGTTGTTGATGAAGCTAAAATAACGATAGCAAAATTATCATTGTGGATGCCGGTAATGGTTCCGTCTATCACAGAAGAAAATAAATTACTTTCTTTCATGAATCAAGGTGGTACATCACTGCTATCGTGAAAAACAATTACTACAGATAATACTCAAGGTAATGGTGCTGGTCAATTTACATGGCATATATCAGCACAACAAGGGGTTTCAGCACCACGAGATATTTTTATTGCACTTCAGGCAAATGCACGAGTAAATAATCAGAAAAAAGTGCGATGATATTTGACACACCTGATGTTGCTGAGGTTAGTTTAAGAATAAATGTACATCAAGAACCTGCCGAAGATATAAAGTTAAATTTTGTACATAATACTGTTTCACGTGCATATCATCGTTTAATGTCATTTATGGGGCGTGATCTAAATGTAGATACCGGTTTGCAAATATCACAAAAAGATTTTACAACATTATATCCGATTTATTACGTTTCACTGGAACATTTAGATTTATACAGACAATCTGTTGTTGATATATATTTTCGAGCTAATGTAGGTATTTTTCCTGCTGGTGCTGCAGGTCCACCTGTTGTTCCTGCTGGTTTCAGAGCGATCGCTGTTATACTTAGCGACAGAGCAGTATTACTCGAAGGTGTTGGTGGACGAATGCGAGTCGTTGATACACCCGCAGAGAACATGTAATTAAAATCAATCAAGTAAATATAAAAATGTCGTATAGTCATGTTAACGCAACTCTGACTCAAGGTCAGATAAATAAAAAATTACAATCAAGAAACGCAAATCAATGTGGGGCAAAAATAACGTTAAAGAAAAAAGAAATGAGTGGTGGTCCAAATCAATTATCGTTAACCTGTAGTCAGCTTAAACGTTTCAATAAAGCTCTAGTATCAAAATCTGGAGTTCAACTTGAATTTTCTCCAAGTGTCATCAAATATATGATTAAATCAGGAGGTATATTTCCACTTCTTGCAGCAATACCAGCATTAATTACTGCGGCCGCACCTGCAGTTGCAAAAGCTGCTGCTTTAGGTACTGTTGGAAAAGCCGCTGGACTATCATTAAAGAAAGCAACAGGAAAAAGGTAAATAAAAAGGGACGCGGTCTCAGACTTCCGAGAACTTATCTAGGAAAGGGACTGAGACTTCCAGGAATATAATACCGATGTCAAATTGTGATCTGATAAATGCTGCTAAAAAATTGAAAATAAAACATTTTAGTGGAGTGTTTACCCAAAAAAACACATCACGTTGAAATCGGTATCATCAATCTCGATTCGAATTCCGGTACAGGAACTCACTGGGTTGCATATGCGATTGATCCACGCGGAATTGTTTATTTTCTTTCGTACGGACTATCACCACCAGTTGAGTTTTTAAATTATATTGATCAATTGCCTGCCAAGAATTGGTATTCAACGTTACCGACACAGACAATGACAGACCCACCGATATGTGGTCGTGAATCCATCGCTGTATTTGATGCGATATCAAAATCAACTTAATCACCTCATCAAGTTGTACGCGAATACACAAGTAATCGTTGGACAGGTATTTAAAATTGTACATGTATATAATGGTCGATATTTACGGAAGATCAGAAAAACCGACAAAGGAACCGAAAAAGATTTTGACGCATCAAAATATGCAACACGAGATGACCTTGCTGATATTATGAACCCAGCTGGGGTTGTCCGAGGTGAAGTTGTTATTTTTCAGGACAAACACGGTGTTTTGAAAACAAGTAATATTAAGTGGAATGAAATAAAATCAACAACAAAAAAAGAATAAAAAATAACTATTACTGTTCACGAATCAACATTATCATCTGTGATTGAAGTAAAATCTCCCGATTACGTCGTAGATATGTATCGATCATCGATAAAAACTGTTCTAGGATGGCCTGATAAAACTCCATCACATCCTGATGATGTTCTCAGATTTAACAATAATCCAGATGCTCAAGGCAGACATATTTCACCAGAGATTGTACATATACCCTCAACGATTGCAGTTAATCTTGTATGTGATGTAATTGATGGTAGTTATCAAACAGATCTTGGGATATCAAATCAAGCTCAACAAGGATACGTTCTTTACACATTTACTCCAATGGTGCCTCCTGGATCTTTGATCGTGCAGGAGCCAATCAATCCAAATTATCTACGCACGCATAATCAATACTTGTCAAAAATAAATTTTAAACTCACCGACCAGAGTGGACACTTGATTGATTTACGTGGCGAAGTTTTACTGATAAATCTCAATGTAAAATCTTTAGATTTTTATCGTAAACGATTTTTTTTATCTTGATTCACGAATTAATCGGATAAATATTACATATGTACCAGCACGTAAAGGTTTTTATACACGACAAGGAAGCACTTGAAAATGCAATCAAATTAATATTTACAAAGTCTTCATTCAACATCGTTGATATAGTCATTGAGGGGTTCGGTGGCGAAGATTTTTTTACTGACGCAAGAACAGTTAGATAGATTGCGGCAAGAGCATATTTCTATGATCACGTGTGACCGAGATCAGATTATAAACTACGCGCATTCCTGCATTAAACTTGATGAGCTTAAAAAGTATATAGTTCTGAATAAAAATCAGTAAAACAGAATCTTTCTTTACAGATTTGATAAAATTTCATCTTTTTTATCCGTTTTAGTCAATTTTATCGTAAAAAATCTGTCACATTTATGATTTTTGTAAGGTAAAACCCCGAGCCATTTTCTAAATGATTTATCGATAAATCGTTAATTTCATCATTTTTTGGTCTGTTTGTATATTTTTGTTGAAATATATCCGATTTTAGTTGATTTATGAGCAAAATATGGCAAATTTACCGATTTATCGATAAATCATTTAGCGAATGGCTTGGGGTTTCACCCTACAAATATTACAATGTTGACAGATTTTTCTATGATATTTCGACTAAAATAGGTTTTAAAAAAAGATTAAATTTCATCAAAAATTACAAAATCTGAATAAAAAAAATATATTATAACAGAATAGAAAAAAATATTAAAACAGAATAAAAAAGATATTACAACAGAATAAAAAAGATACAAAAGAATAAAAAAAAGATATAAAAGAATAAAAAAGGATATAACAGAATAAAAATATATAACAGAATAAAAAAAGATATTATAACAGAATAAAAAAAGATATAACAGAATAAAAAAAGATATTATAACCGAACAAAACAACAGAACTGTAGAGGAATTAATCCAAGCTGCCTTCGGTAACAGCGTTTTCATTTATAATCTTATTTAGTTGTCTCACGCGTGTGTTAATAATTTTGTTTGTTTCATATTCATAAGACAATTACAATTTAATATTTTCTACTGTGATATAAAGTGGTACAAATTTATATACATCTGTATCTTTTACCATTGATAAGGACTGGAACATTATAGGCTGTGTGTGTGTTCTTTATCAGCCTATACTCCGTTGAAAGTGTATAACCACCTTCAAGATTTCGTTGTTGGATTTACTTGAAATCACAAATTAATTTCTAGATCGAGTTGTATATTTATATTTTAATTTTTTTTCTTTTTTTTACTGCAGATATTATAGCATTAATATTTTTGATGTTCATATATATATATATATATATATATATATATATATATATATATATATATATATATATATATATATATATATATATATATATATATATATATATATATATATATATATATATATATTTAAAAATATTATGACTTTTAACCGCACGGTCACCACCGTGTCCTTGAAGGTTTAAGGCATATTTAGCACAGCACAACCTTTAACCCCAAAGTCACCACCGTGTCCTTGCAGGTTTAAAGTATATTAAGCACAACACAACCCTAAACCCCTAGTTCACCACCATGTCCTAGCATGAAACATATAATCTTAAGCATAGCACAACCTTTGAACCCCAAGGTCACCACCGTGTCCTAGCAGGTTTAAGGCACATGAAAAACACAGCATTAATATAACATGAATTACTTATTACGATGACCTCTCTACAGATTATGTACACACACACACACACACACACACACACACACACACACACACATACACACACACCCTGGATATCAAACCCGGTTGAGTAAAACAAGCAGCCAAGATGTGTGTACATAATTCTGTTAAATTCCGATTTTTGAATTTTGAATTTCGATTTTGTGGTCCTGACCACCCACCCCCACCACCACCACCACTAATCTTCCGGGGTTTTTATAATCCTGTCGCTATCATTATTTTTTTTATCATAAGATCGTTTCAGTTCTCTGTATCTTTTACCACCACATTGCACACACAAGCGTGTTTCACCTCGTTCTCCAACACCACATTGTAAACACGGTTTTGGTCCTAGACTTCCATCTCGGACACGTTGCGAGTGGATTCCGCAGAATTCGTTTACGAAAGATTTGTTACAAAGAGTAACAGAGCCGATCATCAACCACTTGCAGGGATTCCTTGTTTTAATCATTATATATATGTAATATTTTTAATTTAAATACTTATTTTAATTATAATGATGGGGGGATTCGGGATTATCCAAGATCGAGCTTTCTAAGAATAAAAAATTTAATCTTGACAGAATATTCCATGACGCCAAATAAGAATTTCAGAAACATAACTCATCTCATCTGTTGTTGACGTTTAAGATTATAAGTGACACTAAAAATATAGATGCTACGATGAACGACAAACGAGCAGCGATGATCATTAACTACCTTGACGATAGAAAATATATTTTAAAAATCAAATTTATCGTACTATCAGATACAGACAATTGGATTATTCGTGATAACGTGATCCTGTCCTTCATAACGAATAAAGTGCCGTACTGAGTAAAGGTTCCAAACCAGGGATGTTGACCGGTATCGTATAAACTATATTACGAACGATCTTATCCTGTAACAGCGGTTATTTATGGGATATATCCGCTCGAGAAACCTAACATTGATAATCTAAATCCGATGAAATTCTCGAAGATAAATTGTGTGGCCGAACGAATAAGAGAACATTTCACTGTTTCGACTCGTGGGAAGGGGTTAACGGATAACCGACGTAATATAATAAATTCGTTGGCAGAAATAGTCAAATTTACCGGAGCATCTATCAAAGATGTTGCTGAACTAGGAAAGAAATTAAAATTCCCTATTACAGTAAAAACGATAACAGGAGAGATCTTATACGATTCAAAATTTAAATCAAAGAGAGCTTCAATCGTAATTGTTGATCATAATGCGCATGCGTGGACTAATGCAGTAACAGTATTTCCACGCACGAGGACGGTTAAATTCTATAACGGTGATATGTTTAGACTTTATTAACGAAATAAGTAAAAACGATCCTGTATCCGTGTGGTTGTTTAGTTCTGAAGATGAATCCGATAAGTTTGTAAGACCAAATGGTGATATTTATCGAACAGAATCAATCCAAGAGAAAATGAGAAAATATACTCGGTGAATGTTTTACTGTTCAATCAGTTGCAGCTCATTTTGCTAGAGAGAGAAATTCCTGGAAACCAACTCGGTTTGATTTTGTTGATGATATAATATTAAGTTGTGTTGATTATGGTCACGGTGGACTGTGGAACCGTAAATACTCGCGTAAAGATGTTATCTCGGTTGATATGGTTGCATGTTATCCGGGAAGATTTCTGGGATACGGAGAGTGTTCTGGGTATTTTAAAAGATTCGGTCACCCGACACACAAGATGACGCGAGTATCAATAAATGGAACATTACCTGATTTTGATATTACTTGATTCGCTTATATTGAATAATTTGAGTTTACAGAAAATCTTCATCCGATTTATTATGTTTGGTTCGGTAAATATTTTTCAGAAAGGAAGTGGGTGCCAATAATACTCTTACGATATATGCTTGATTATTTAATGTTGACGTCGTTGATTGTCAGTGAAGCGATTATATCATACCGAACGCAGACCGAAGTTTGGTTACCACAACAAAAGGAATATTCTGATGAAGAAAATCCTGATAAAACCGACTTTGAAAATAAAATTGCAAATGATATGGACAGGAAAATAATAGATAAATTTACCCAAGGAGGATCATACGATCAGAAACGACATTGTACAAGACTGATCATGGACGATGCTGAATTAAATTTTATAATCGCTGATACAACGAAAAGAAATATATTTAGAACTAGGGATACAGCTTTCTTATCAAATGGAACTAAGTTAGGTATAATTGTGAGTTATTCACCGCAGTATAACCATTTAAGATCTTCGATGCTCGCGTACTTTTCGATTAATCTGTTATCGATGATAAATAAAATTCCAGAGTTTGCTGTCAGAGTAGCTACCAATTCGTTTTATATAAGTAAAAAATATTTAAGATTGCTAGACCAACTAAATATCATTAATCATGCACCATGGGGTGAATGGAGAATAAAAAAGGAAAATATACTCGATTATTCTGAATCAGCAGATGTTCCAATCAAAGATATTTACCACCACCCTTTGTTGGACCGTCTCCACACGAATGGCTAAAGAGACCCGTTGACTATTACGAAGAAATAGTTGACGATCATAGAGCACTTGATTCAACATTGAGGGAGTTTAAAAAAATACTCAGATTACATCCGAATAAAATTCAATGTGAAGTAATGCGTAATACAATTTCAGAAACCTCTTTGAAAGACTTTTGGTATACATGGAGACCAAATGATCTGACAGTTGCAAGTAGAAAGCTAGTTCGTGACACACTTCAACAAAGGTTATTTCTGCTACATAAAGAAACATTCGCAGATTTGCCGGTACCATTATGTTATCGCCCAGCAGATACGCGACGACAGAATATTCTCGTTGACATACCAGGACAGACGGAGAAAAAAAAAATCTCTTGTTGAATGATATTTGTTTTAGTTGATGTCAATGTTGTTGATAGCGCGTTATCGGATTGGACGCTAGGATACGCAATGACAATACATTCATCTCAAGGATTAATTATTTCTGATACAGTTGTCTGGACAGTGGACGATCATATCGAGTGGTCGAATTTAGTTATCTTGCGGTGTCTCGTGTCAGGAAAATACCTCAGCTACAAATGATTGTCGTGGATGCGTCAGAAACCACTGGCAATGTTGACAATGATATTGTAAAAAAATTAGACAGCTATAAACAATGTGGTCAGAAAAATAAAGGCGACTGCGATCTTGACGTGCAATTTATCATAACTTTTAAACAACAACAGGATAATCACTGTGCAAGCTGTAATTGTATAATGTTGTGGCAATACTCGAGGAAAAATACTAGACAATTTACCGTAGATAGAAAAGATAACAGTCTTGGTCATACACGTGATAATGTGATGTTAACTTGTCTTGAATATAATCGGAGTAGAGGTGCTAGTTAAGTGAATGTGGTGGTAATTGTGTATCCTCGAGAATTACCTGTAATTGTTCACGTGTGAATCCACGTTGAGGAGCAGTTCAATCTAACCTGTAGATTGCAGATCTACCTGTGGATCGTACCACGCTGGATATCTTGTGTGTAGTAATACTCCAAATAGGATATGTCGCTCTTTTCTTTCCTTCTTCAAGTTCACCTCGTTCGTATAAATGCCTGACGAGGACATTACATAATATTGGCTGCGGTGAAACATTATGTTGTATTGCTATAAATTTCCTTGTAATCGCATTAATAGGTTTCATGGCAGTTGTTCGAGTAACCTCATTGTTTAATGCAGCTATCACACTTGGTAATCTTGCAACCCATTCACGAGATCTTGTATCCTGAATGAATTCCTTCGCGTATTGATATCCAAATAATCTTTCAGCAAGTGTTCGATTAAATCGTTCTACGATCGTTTGATCACGTTTAATTTCAGTATGTCCTCGTCGTATTTTAACATTATGTCGCTTCATTAATGATTATGCTGCACCAAGAAATTCTTTGCCAGGATCAGCTTGTAATAGTTGTGGACATCGCAAAGGGTCCTCGTCGATAAATTCGTTCGAAGGCAGATGCAACTTCAGTAGCTGTTTTAGTTGATAGTCGTTCTGCTTCTTTATATCTACTTGCAATATCAACAACGGTTAATGCGTATTTAAATGTTACTCTACGTATACGATCACGAGGTAAACACAAAATATCAGCCTGATGAACTTCATTAGGAAAATTAACATCAAAATCTGCGTACTCGATTCGTTTAGGCGGTGGTAGATAAATTTGCCATATTGCTTGTCGTGCTAACCACGCTGCGGAGGTAGAACGTGTGACATTTGCTGCATTAGTGAGTTTATCGATTGCTGTTCTACCTTTCCAGTATCCTCTAGGGGCTGTAATAATTTGATTGCATTATAATTAATTACCCAGCACCTATTGCTAATTTGGTTTTCATCGCAGATTTTACTAACCAATTGGCTAATCCTTCCTTGAGATTTTTATTTTTTATTGAATTCAATGCATGAATCAATTTCACATCTGCGATATGCCGTTGTTCTAGATCTTTACTTTAATAAGCTACATCATGAACGTGACACGCTTTATCGATTGCATTTACCGTATATTCACCGGATTTTGGTTGATCTTGTTCATCAAGCCTGATATCAAGGCGAGTTCCAGGACCGCAGTAATTATATCCTGGAAGATGTTTTTCTCCGGGATATTTAGCCAACGGAGTTCCTGGGAATTTTGACATTAATGTTGCAATGTCACCACCGATTTTTTATTTTTTTTTGGGGGGGGGGGTAAAAAGGAAAATTTCTTTCTGCCACATACGGAACATTTTCCACTGTATGCTATTCTTTAATTTTTTGTTGTAACCGTAGATAAATCAGTAGTTGGAGTTTTAACTTTACAGCGTAAACAATATAAATCCATGGTATAATATTATATCATGGATGAAATTGATTTTTCAGCGACACGAAAACGAGAACAGGTAAAACATCATCCAGCGTTACCAAATTCGATCAGAATGATACTAATAGGCCCGTCTGGATCCGGTAAAACACAACTATTACTTAATTTGATAATGAGATGGTTGAAATGGAATAAATTGTATTTAGTTGAACCATCTGTAGATGATCAGAGATGCTACGAAGTACTTTAGGAATTTAATGAAAATGCACGATTGATGAGCGGTGGTGATATTATTGATTTTATAACCGATATTGATGAAGTACCATCTGTCGATGATCTCGATGGATTCGTTAATAATTGAGTTATCATACATGCCAACCCCTGACGAGGAAAAAGTGTAATCCAAGTGGTCAAAAAGAGGAATCCAAGCAGAAAAAGAGTAATCCACATATAACATACTACAATTACAATTAACAATGATTTATTTGCTTTTCTCATCTTTTATCATTCATTAATGGTTCAAGTGTTCATATGTAGCACTTTTAGCTTTAGAAAGCAACAGATTGTCATGTTGCATTTCAAAAAATTTTGTACCAGCTGAGGCCATGAATGTTTTGCATACCAGTAGAGCACTCATTGCTGGGTTACTTAGCCTGGACCTGAATTCAGTTTTATTTTTGTTAACAACACTGAACAATCTCTCACAGTCAGCATTAGAATGGTAAAGAACCAATATTCCTTTCATAACCTGACAAAGAAGAGGAAATTTATTTCTTCCAGTGATAGAGTCTTTTAGCTGGGAAATAAGGTGCCATTGCACATCAACTCTATCTGCATTAAGTATATTGTCAGGTAGAATCCCAACTTGATACTTCAGGAATTCTTCTTCCAGATGATCCAAGTTAGACAAGGGTGGCAATAGAAAGGGATATCTCTTGACAAAGAATCTAACACTTTTGAAGCTTTTTGACTGTCTCTCATTTACATCAGCAACTGAAGCATTTAAAAGCAGTTCATCTCCATATGGGAATTTATGGAGCATGTAATCACAGGCTGTAGCATAATAATCTCTAACATTATCATAGAACATCTTCACAGGAAGAGTAGAATTGTGTTCTATGAATTCTCTTGCTTCTGCACCAATAGCTAGATCTTCATTATCTTTCTGGTTTGCATGGTCATGAAAGTCAATATCAGTTAAAAGTTTGGCTGATGTGATGATTTCTGGCTTAATAAACCTTATTAGCAAATCTGACAACTGGTTTGACAGAATCTTGTGCATAATATGAATGCATGGTTCTTCTTTCTGCAATACAACATTTGCTGCATCAAACAATGGAATGGCACTCTTCATAAACAAGCAGTACAGTTTGTAACTGGATCATTAAGCTTTTTGTAAACCATCTCACATGCTAGTTTTGCCCTTTGAAGTATGAGAAGATCCAGTATGCTTTTTAACAGATTCATACTCTGAAGAACCTGATCCAGATGGCTGATGAAATTTTATGTCAAAAGATTTATCTTTCACAGTCATGGTCTGAGCCTGGAGGCCCTCTAGCTGGATAGATTGAGGCCTCTCAAATAAAAATTCCATGGATTTAAATTTCTTTCTTTCTGCTACACCAATCTCTTTATTGTTAGTATGTCTGTCTATACTTTCATCTCTTGTTCTCTTCTGACTTGCAATAACAGATTCTGCTTTTGTACCACTCTTCTTCACTTTTCCACCATGTTTTCTCTGTGCAGATTCACTTTCAGTTTGAAAGAATGCTTGTAATGCATCCCAAAGCTCAAGTAAACGGCTAACACATTTGCCAAGGGATAACCATCTTGTACACACATGCTTTATAACTTTATAGTCTTCAAGATCAAACTGATCTTGTAACAACTTTAGAGCCTGTTTCCTTTTACTATTTTTCTCCAAATAATAGTAGATATCTATTAATAAATGGCCAATATCTACTTCTAATTTATCAGCAGCCTTACCAGCAGCAAGGTGCATCAAATGACAGGGGCAACCTGTTATGAACACTGATGGAGACATTTTCAAAATATAGGATGCAACTCCTTTATGAATTCCAGTCATCACTGATGCATTATCAGCTGCAAACCCCATACAGTTCTGCCAACTTATGTCATGTTTCTTCAAAATATTGTCAAGCAAATCAAAAATGTTTTGTCCAGTGGAATCTACTGTTAATTCTGGTAAAGAAAGAAGAACACTCATGACTTTGCCTTTTTCACTGTCAAAGTATCTAACACATACTGGGTACAACTTTTTAACATCATAATCACAACTCCCGTCTGTGGCAATACTAAACGGCCCAATTTTCATTGCTTCTGCAATTTTAAGTGAAGTATCTTCTGCTAGGCACCGAACAATGTGAGATGATTTTGTTCTTGCACAAGCATATTTTTCCGCAATTTTCGAATCAGGAAACATCCGCTTGAACAAGGGACCAACGTGGTCTGCTACCGCCAAGTGTAGTCCGTGTTCTATTAAAACCTCGGTAAATAAGAAGTTACCTTAGTATGAGAGTTCGTAAGGCGAGCTAATTCGATGTGTTTCCTTGTTTTCACGTGTTTTTCCACATCAAATTTACCACCATGACCAATGCTAAAATCGTTTCCGCAGTCTGCAATGAGCATGATGCTGTCCTAGAATGGAACGCTGTATTATGCCATTCATATATTTATCTTTGAATCTTTGGAGGACTCGTTGTTTTGCTTTTTTTCTGATCCATCTGCGAAATTTTTTGGGGAAAAAATGCTCTAACATACACAAAGACTAGAATCCATCTTAACATCTGAAGCCATTTAGCGCCAACGATTAGACGTCACGTGATGATGCCCTCGTCGTGTTTGGAGGATTGATTACATTTTGCTTTGTTTATTATTGACTTTTTCTAACCCATCTGTGAAATTATTTAAGAGATATTTTTTGCACTCATAAACGCATTGAGAATTTTTTAATACTTTTTAGCGCAAAAAAAACTTTTAGACTGGTTCTGCACTATACAAAATTAGAACAAAGGGTATGTGCATAATGATTTAAACAAAATAGAAACCAGTCTGTTCTCTCCTCACTAAGCCGCTATAAATAGAATATGAGGTCGAAAGTTTGAAAGTATCTTAGTAACATGATAGTTGCTATAAATAGAACATGAATATTAGGAAAGTCCACGGACAAGTATACTCGTATATCGTAGTTATGTAGAAGCGGGGTATTTTTTAATTAAAAATAAAACAGTATGTAAAAAATAAAGTAATGCTAATAAAAACGAAAATTTTTTTTTTTTTTCGCAAGATGGATATATCGAAAAAGCGTAATCTATAAACGTTAACGCGTAACGCGGAATTTAGTGGGAAAAGGCGTAATGATTACGCCAAAAGCGTAATGGTTGGCATGTATGCAGTTATTTATGATGACGTAATGCTAGATAAACAATTAAATCCGGCAAGAATATTTTCTCGAGGAAGACATAAAAATACTGATGTTATTTATGTAACTCAGCGGTCTACACAAATTCCGAAAGTAATCAGAGATAATTGTAGTATTTTAGCTGTATTTAATGGAATTGATACACACACGATAAGAAATATTCATCAGACATGATGTAGCGGGGATATGGACATAAATAAATTCAGAAATTTCTTTTCACGTGCGCAAGCAACACCGTATGGTTTTATAACAATAAATCTGCATGATCCCAGGACAAGATATCGTGTAGGTATCGATCAGATATTTGGTAAATTTGTAGCAGCAGATTGACAAAATAAAGATATTCTCTAACTAAATTAAATAGATAATATTTGATATATGAAAAATTGTACATGGCTGCGTCAAGGAAGCACAGATAAATGTAATAAAAATGTCGCGGAGAATACTGCAAGAAACATAAATATATTTTATCAAAAAATCCACGTGCTGGTCCTCGACATTGTGTTGGATGCAATGTTGGCGTTCGAGGACAATATCAGATTTGTAATGAATGTGGTGGAGATAAATACAGAACTTTGATGGCGTATTACCGTCGTAGGATCGAGGAAGGGGTATTGATAGATAGAAAAGAAACCCCTCCAACCAAGGAAAAGTATTACTCAAAGCTCAAAAAAGTCTCAGAGTGATCGTTTGTCTGAATTATTCATTTTGTTTGATTTATATACAAGATTTTGTTTATCCTCAGATTGACAATTTAACAGAGAGAGAGAGAGAGAGAGAGAGAGAGAGAGAGAGAGAGAGAGAGAGAGAGAGAGAGAGAGCAGAGGGGGTCGACTACAACATTTGTTTGGGTCAATCTAGGTGTAGTCATTGAACTGACTTCTATGTTAGTCACCATTAGTCGATTTAATAATCAAAAAGGGTGACGTTTCGAATTAGTCTGTTCACCCTCTCTGCTGCTGAGGATGTCTTTTTTACTTACCATGTTTATTATACCCTGGAGTTTGTTGTAGAACTCCTCTATTTCTTGATCATCATGACCGGTAGTTGGAGCATGGACTTGGATAATTGTGATGTTAAAGGAGATGCTTTCAGACGAATGGAGATGATTCAGCTAGATATGGGGCGGCATTCAAGCACAGATCCCTTGATGGCTTTGTTTACAAGGAAGCCTACTCCATTTATGAACTCATCCAACTATCCACTATATATATATATATATATATATATATATATATATATATATATATATATATATATATATATATATATATATATATATGTCCATCTTCCGTTTAATGTTCTCCTAGGGCTTTCCATCTGACTTCACAAGAGTCCCAGAATGTGCCGCTTGTGGTGTGTCCAGCTCATGCGTCAACTCTTGGAGTCTTCCAATTTGCTCCAGAGTTTTAATGATACAGGTGGCGATGGCGATGCTGTCTCTCGCTCTGATTTTATGCAAAGTACCAATGGCACACTTGTCACCTCCTGGTGGACAACGGCAGACGCGGTCCTTGTTGACCCGGGCGACAACCGATCCGGTATGTTAACTTCAGATTTGTCCGGCATTATCAGTGTGTCTTGGGCAAAAGTCGTCTGGCGTAGCCCATCCCTCTCCAGACCAAGGAGTTGCCAGAAGGGGATGTAATACATCGTACAGCTGCCTTAGGGTCTCCACTCTCAGAATTTTCTTATAGGGTTTACTCCTTTAGCCTTTGGCTAAAAAAAAAAAAAAAAAGCTGACCTGCAAGGCAGCAGATTACAGATTGTAATACCTGTATCAGGAAAGAATCATCGATAGCATTGTATTTTTTCACACATTTTTTTTATTTAATATCTTAGGAAACTTTGATAATCCCACTTCAGACGCAAATACAAGTCTCTGCAATCAGAACTCTTTCCCATGCCTCCAGTCGTAATAAAACAAGATGTGTCATACGATTTTAATAGTATTTATAGCGTTTACTGAGATACTCCTGACTGAATTACTCCTCCAGTCGATTATGGACAAATTAAAGGTGTTTGGAACTGGTACCTCGTGCCTTTCTTCTCTTCACTCATACCGTTTTATCCATCAACTTTTATATGTTTTTTCCCTTGCATATATCTTTTAGTGAACTTTCATTATTTTCCGTTTTCTGATATTTTCATTATCAACTACATGAACAATTTATGTATCTTTTAAATTGCTGTTCCCAATGAAACGTTTTCACCTGTGACTTTATATAATGATGATTTTGAAAATACGGACTTTGGATTTGGTACTTACATATAATGAAAGCATTGATAATTTGTTTAAAAACTATGTACATGTAGTTTGTTGTGTTTCATCCATTGCTCATATCTGAGAGAGAGAGAGAGAGAGAGAGAGAGAGAGAGAGAGAGAGAGAGAGAGTTGTCTTTTCAAAAAAAATAATGTATTATCATTAATGGAATCGTCGTTACTTAATTAAAAAATAACCATTGACAAAATTGGCATGAGCAAGCCACAGGTGGGTTCCACTAAGTTGACTAACTCGAATTCAGTATTATAAGAAATGTTATTGATTAGCTTTACTTCAAATATTTTCTTTCACAATTAGTATTTGCCTTATTTGAACTTTCTCATATTAAGTAAATTGCATTATTTGCTTCGTTGATCGTTTTACATGTAGTAGCGTGTCGCAATTAATTTCATGATCATTCCAGTACGATTGTGACATACTGCACTATGATTTTCTACAGCACGTTATTTATTGACATTTCACAGTAAATTGAGGCTTTGATATTTGCGTATTAGTTACTCTTGGTATAAATTATACTAATTATTAGTAATTGATACATAAATGAGCCTTTAGATGTCGGGTCTTTTGGAACGAACTTTTTTTTAAAGCACGAGTCTATTTTGGTCGTGGACGTTATTGGTACCTGGCAATTTTTACCCTGATCACAGTAAACCACTATGGCGTCGGCGAGTGTGAACGTTAGTGTGGAGGCTGTGCAAGAGCACAAAATCCAAGAAGTTACCCTCGATGGACAAGAAATATATATCCCGTTAGTATTCTCAATATTTTTACATTTAATAGAAAAAGAAATCTTTAGGAGCACTGTAGCAAATTCGTTGAATTATTCAATCCTTTTGTGTCCCAAATCTGCAGCCACAAGTATGCTCGAGTCATCGGTAATGACGCACTGAAGTATTTTACTATTTACATTCACCTTTTAAGATGTATAGTCCTTTTACGATGATACCTCTTTTTTAAAATTATAAATATTAGTTATTTTATAAATGCATGCATATCAGATGACACAGAAACTCCCTAGTAATATTGTCACGCTTAACTAGCGATAACCAATAGGGACAAAGTACTCTTATAGTACTCTCTCGCCATTCTTTTTTTTGGTACCCTTCTTACTAATTTTAAAAACAGAAGGCATCAAGTATATGAAAAATGCACAAAACGTAGTCATTTCATTAACTGATTTATTTGTTTTAATCAAATTGTCGCTTTGAGATCATGGACACTGTCAAGTTATATATTTGAAGAAGATTCACATTTTTTAAAGCAAAACGTTTATTTTATAATAGAGAGCATTCATGTGATGTCATCACTTTTGGTATGCACCATATTGGATTACAATACGGGGTGTGTAGCAATAGTAAGAGTATGTTTTTTCACATTTGTTTACATCTGCAAAAATGGTTAGCTTGTGCTGACCATGAGAAAGATATTTCATACTTCAGACTTCCCACATTATGGTATAAACATGGCAAACAGACATTGACAATGGGTTGTTTTCACTGATGTCACGCTAAGGTAAACAATTTCCCAAAATGCAACACTATTAAACGTCGCTATTTTCAGCCCCCAACAAATTGATAGTTGACCATGCTAGTTATGATGGAGAAGACAACAAAGAAAGCTATGATCCATACATCTTATCTTGATTCACTTGTGGGTGATGCTTGCGAGAGATACATTCAGAAAACTGCTAAAATACAGATTGATCCGGGGCACCGAGTGGTCTAAAGCACTGTCTGTTACGGATCACTGCCATCTCACCTCTGTCTGCGTTGGTTCGAGTCTCATATTTGGCCAATGTGGGTATGTGAGAAAGCTTGCCAGTAGCTTCTTGTGGGTTGGTGGTTCTTTTCGGGGGGTTTCCGGGTTATTCCTCCACCATTAATACTGCCCGCCATGTATAGCCTATACTGTGCTGAAAAATGGTGTTAAACCATAAAAAACAAACAAACAGATTGATCCATATAAACTCGATGCTGAAGCTTTTAGCAATGATCGGACTAAATGGCCAGAGGTCGGCTATCTAGACCTTAATTTTTTTTATTTTCAACAATCAGCATTCACCATGGATCATTTGAAGAACTACAAGTCTCTAGATTCATACCAGCTTTTCCAAGACGGCTTGATCCAAGATTTACTGCACGAGGAAATTAATCAGGTTCATTTGTTTCATGGTTCTTTCCAACACTACAGCACATGTCTTGCCATTGCTGTTCAAATAAGATCCATAATGTGAGGCAGAATCCTAATAGGTTGTGTGACAGAGGATCCATGCGTCGTTCAACAGTGTTGTTGAAAGAGTGCCCTGGTGCATGGCATGCAAGGAAAATTGCATCCAGGTTGATGTAATGGAAGGCTTCATAGGCTGCAGATATTGTTTCGGAAATTATGTCCGGACAGCGTTCTGCTGTTTTAACCACAATCGGCTTCACTGATCCATTAATACACAAATCAGGCTGAAAAGCTGGAAGTTCTTTAAGTTCTTCATATTAACAGCAAGTGTCATTGCTGTGCTACTGTCATGCTTCCCACTGCGAATGAAGATAACAGTTGGCCCTGAATATGATACAGCCCCTGGTTTTATAACATATGCAGCATAGACTGATGGGATCAGTTTGTTGCATTCAACAATAACCCAGTAATGATCTGGCAGCTGCACATGATACTCCATGTGTATCAGAATGGGCACCTGGTGCCAGTAATCATAGTGGGACACGTGCTTTGTCGTCTTGGCTCAAGAAAATAACGGTGTTCTTCCATAGCGATAGCCAGATCTTTCAAATAGCAGATTGTAGCTGGTGCAAAATGAGCATCCACATGATTGCGCATTCACTGTTTGCTGCCTTGAGCAGCTTGACAGGCACCGTGGTCATGTGATGCTTACCTCCAGTCATCACCAAATTATGCTGAAGTAGACAAAGGTATGTTCCTGCTCGACTGATGATGAAACCATATTGGATGAGGGGTTCATGAAAGCTTCTCAGATCATTGCCACAGGTCATCAGCTGCTCCACATGATACAATGTCCACAATTGTCTTTAGCAACTGTGGTTGGTCATCTTCTAAGCAGGGCCTTCCTACTTTCTGCTGACAGAACTTTTTGAGTCACTAGCCAGTGACTGGTTGTTTTTCTGTATCTCCAGTCAGCTTTCTCTTGAAGTCAAGCCTTGAGTTCTATTTGCATGCTCGTTCAGCTGCCAGACACTTTGTTTTCATATGAGCTGTCCATAGTCCATTGTTTTATACCTGTAGAAGACTAGCCATTTGTGTGCTGATAGATTCTAACTCATTGCTTGTTGCTTCATGTGCTGGTTTAGAGCGTTTGCTACTGCTTTTGTTTGCATCTTAGCATCCATCTCTCTTGCTGTTACATTGATGTGTCATCTCTGACAGAAAAGTGGGAAAAATCATAGTACAGCATGGGAAACATTGCTCTAAACCGTTCGCGTTTGAATGATTTAAAACCAAAAAATGGATGGTTGGAAAGATGGAAAATGTGCAACGAAATTCAATTTAAATGATAACATGGCGAAAAACAGAACGACTTTGGAGCTGAACGCTTTTTCTGTCAGAGATGACACATCAATGTCTGACATCAGTTTTCAAATAACAAGTGATCTATAGAATTTCTGTGTTGTTTATTGAATGAATGTACATTTGTAAGTTAATTTAGTATATGTTTCTAGTTTGTAAATGATAGGCCAGTGGTTCTTAATATGCAAATGCAAACTGTCACAAAATCAAATTTGTCCATGTCAGCAGCATCATGATACATTTTAAAGATGTGTTATATTATAAATGGGATGTAATTGTAGGTATTAGTTGTTGGCATCTGTTAGTCTCGAGAGACAATGTGAGTGCACCCATGAGAGATGTCACGGTTGTTGGTTGTGCAGCTTCTGTAGTGGCTATGTAGCCCAACACAGGAGTGGCAGTCCTTGCTACACATGAAAGTTGAGTCTGGTTTGTGTTGGAGCTGCTGCTTCTTCCTTTGAGATCACTTTTCATCAGCTAGCAAGCATAGCTTTCAAACCAGTGATCAGATCATGTTGCCAACTGGGCCTGTCTAGAGCAAGCTCTTCCCATGTGTTGACATCGATGTCATGGGCTTTGATGTCGCGCTTGCAGACATCCTTGAAGCAGAGATGTGGCCTTCTGATCGACCTTTTGCCAGAGGCAATTTTCAAATAAATGTCTTTGGGGATCCGTCATCTATCCGACATTCATAGCCCAGCCATCTGATGCAACATTGGCAAAGGAGTGTGACCATGCTGGGAAATCATGGCACATTCAAGCACGTCGTTTTTTGTTCCTTGATCACTCCAAGTGATCCTGAGTATGCATCTGAGACATTGCATGTGAAAGGCACTCAGTCTTTTCTCTTGTGAGGCGTACTTAGTCCAGGTTTCACTGGCATACAGGAGAGTGCATAGCATGCTGGCACAGTACACGGAGATCTTAGTGTTCATGGTCAGCATATTGTTGTTCCACACTCTTTGTGACAACCTGGAGAGAGTTGCTGATGCCTTTCCAATCTGCTTGTTGAGCTCAGCATCATACAAATGGTTATTAGTGATGTTAGCGCTGAGGTATGTGAACTGACCGACTACCTCAAGTTTCTGGTTGTTGACGATGATACTTGGAGGGGTCGATCACATTTGTTTTCTTTAGCCCAAACTCACTGCATGCTTTAGCAAAAGCAGTCCTTCAGGTGCTTTAACTCAGCTTCTCTGTGAATGGCTAGGGCAACATTGTCTGTAAAGATCATGTCCCTGAAGGTCACTTCACACACTTTGCTGCATGCCTTTAGTCATGCCAGGTTGAAAAGTTTGCCTTTTTGATAGTGTGTGTGGGTAGATCCCTTCTGTGGACATCCCAAAGGCATGCTTGAGCAGGAAAGTGAAGAAGATGTCAAAGAGCATTTGGGTAGGATGCAATCCTCTGACATTGAAGGGGTTGGTTGTTGAGCCATTGTACTAACTGTGCCTTTCATATTGTCGTGGAAGTACTGGATCATGCTTAGCATCTTTTGAATGCATCCAATCTTTGCCAGGATTGTGATGCCTTGGTGAGGTCTATAAAGGCCAGGAAGTGATGATTGTGTTGTTCTCCGCATTTCTCCTGCACTTGCCAGACGGAGAAGATCATGTCGATTGAAGACCTATCTGCGCAGTCTTTTTAGGATGATACATGCGAAGACTTTACCCATGATGTTGAGAAGGGACATGCCCCTGTAGTTGCTGCAGTCACTTCTGTCGCTTTTGTTCTTGTACAGGGTTATGATGTTGGTGTGTCTCATTGCACCATAAACACTGGCAGAGGAGGTTATGCAGCTGCACTTGATGACTTATGCTGGGATGCCATCCTTCTCTGGGGCTTTACCTAAGGACAGTTTCTCTAAGGCCTTCTTTAGTTCTGCCACAGTAGGTTTCTCGTCCTGTTCGGGAGGTTTTCAGTGGTGTTGAAAACCTAGTTGGTCATGTGGTTCTTTCAATAGTATAGTTCAGTTTACAGTAATACCTCGAACATTTGCAAGGTTAGGTTCCAGAACCCGTCGCAGATCAAGAGGAATCGCAAATATTTGGTACAAGTCACTAAAAATGCTAATAAATGCTTATTTCTAGAGTTTAAACCCAAAATATGACCCGAATCATGCTCCCAAAGCACTTTAATTTCATGTAAAAGTTAGCTTAATACATTACCCTTAAAAAAAGAAATAAATGGTTGGCTTAAAAATAGAGTACAATATTGCCTAATGGGTATTTGCCACACTAGTGCATTTACAGTATGGTATATTAATATTACCCCGATACTAATTCATTGGCTGCCAGTTTCTTTTGAACTCACAGTAAGGTAAAGCCAAGTAACGAATGGGACTGTAAACTTAATGACTGACGTTTTATTTGTCATTGTCAGGAAGGCAAATTAGGTAAACCTAATATGTCACAAAAGTACAATTCAATAAAATAAAGAAAATGTATGTACTATATGTAGAGGGTACAGGTACACTGTATTGAATCAATTTAAAATTATGTAAAGACATACAGAGAAATAATAAGTTGTAAAATTATGTATGCGCGCTAACTACGAGAAAGGAAGAAAGAGAGAGAACAAAAATTGTAATGTTAAAAGACTGACATTGTGCCTAGTACATTTGGTGAGGATGAACCCCAGAAAGAACCACCAACCAACAGAAAGCTATTGGCAAGCTTTCTCACATACCCATGCAGGCCAAGCTGAGACTCAAACCCACATGGTGAGAGTGAAAATGTCAGCCACTTGTAAAGTTCCTCAGACCACTTTAGTATTGTAAGCTTAAAGTCGTCTGCCGGCATAGGTGGCAGAGTGATCTCCCCATGATACTGGGATTTGTTGCCATCACCTATGTCTACTTCAGTTATTACTCAAATAGAGTGCATGCTCCCAGAGGATGTAATTGGGAGGAAGATGCAAGGCTGTATCCATATTATGATTGGGTAAATCTAGACCATATTCAGTGGTGTCAGAATTTCATTTGTACACAATAGGGATCAGCCACATTGGATTACAGCGGAGGTTGATACCTGTAGTTGATAAGCGAATGTTGAATATATAATAATGTCTGAGATACTAAGAAAAGCAAAGATACATCAACATACTATACTGTACATCTATGCACAGATATAGAAGTAAATGCAGGCTGATAGATGATTTAGATCCATCTGAAATACTGAAGTAAGAGTGGAGTACAGAGGAGGTCTTATTCCCATGCATTCAGTACCCACATATAGTATATAATCTGATTTATGCTAAGAGTTCCTATACCTTTGAGAAAATAAAGTCATGGAAAAGTCTTGATCCATACAATTAATTTACTTCTGGATGGGTTAGAGAAGTTGCAGTGTGCATGAAAAATGGTTTGCACATTGTTTGAGGAAAGGTAATATACACAACATGTCTCTCTTGTTTCCAGCACCACTTCTCTCACTCTCAGACATTTAAGTTAATGCAGAAAGATATAAAAGAGAAGTACAGATAATACATTTGTTCTACACTGCCACCACATACAGAAATAAGTTAAATACATGTACATAGTCTATGAACCAGACTTCATGCTGATCTTTCAGAAACATGAGTTCATAAACAAGCATTTCATTTTTAACTGATATAGAATGGGAAAAAATGTGACATTTTATCATTATTTTTTGCTTAGACACACTACTCACATAAACTGAGAGAAAAGCTCACCCAACAATGGATTATTACAGAGAAATGTATGGCAGGTTTGGGTGAAGTGTGCTCCTGTGTCACATCCCTTATGTTTACAGTATAAGAGAGAGTGAAACTGCACAACTCAAGAACTGTAACATAGGTTAAAGCTTACCAGTATTTCCTGCAGCACTGAGAGAAATAAATGACAGACCTGTTGCTGATTATGAAAAAGTACAATGTTTTGAAAATTGAGGTTACCACACCCAAAGTATAATCATATTCATAGGAGTATGTGACAACAGGGCAATTTACAAGTCGACTATGGTAGATACATAGAATAGGTATAATACAGATTCAAAATTTAAAGCAGTCTGCCATACAAATTCAAGAGAGCCAGTACATAACCTAATCGAAAGCATTTATCATGACTTGAGAAAATTAAAATGCATTCATAGTACATGTAGTTGGTAGAAATGAGTCAAAATACACTTAAACTATGAAGAATAATCGTAACTTCATTATTTCTGGTCCTGTCATTTATATGACTTGTCCAAAGATAGGTGCATCCCATGAAGACATCAAATCATGTTACTCTTGCGGAGTTGGATCATCGGATATTAAGTGTCAGTGCACCTTGTGTGTGTGTGTGTTGAGAGAGGGAGACAGAGACAGAGAGGGAAGGGATTTCTTATGGTACATGGATTGTCATTGAAAGCCTATTCTTTTTTCTGAGAAAAGCAAAGCATCCAAATTTTTATAATTTGCTTTGAATTTTAGTTATGAATGGAAATGTGTGGAAAGTGTAACACAAATTGAGTATATATATTATAATAAATAACAGATGATAGTTTTTCATGAACATTAATTGCTGACTGGAGGGTTTAAACTTACCTCTGACATTCATGGAGTGGATTTTTGCAAAACTGTCACCCTTCCTTTACCTGTGAATTTCACTATTTATATATATTTGTTTGTTTGTTTGTTTGATTAGGATTTTTAACGTAGCTTTAACAATTTTTCAGTCATATCGCTATGATGTCTGCAGTGAGGCATTTTATAGTGATGTCTAGCACTGAGGCATCATGCCGCAGACATGTAGCATGATGTCCCACCCAGTCACATTATCCTGACACCAGGCCGACCAGTCCTAACACTAACCTCTTAATGCTGAACGTCAAGCGAGGCAGCTGTTAGTACCATTTTTGTAAGTCTTTGGTATGACTTGGCCGGGGATCGAACCCACGACCTCCCACTTCCGCGGCGGACGCTCTAACTACTAGGCCACCAGAGCGGTATATTTATATATATAACATTGTGACAGACATAACATGTGCATGGTTGGACTAGTAAAGAATATAACATTTCTTAGATATATTTGAACTTTTCCATCAAAAGAAACAAAAATACTGATGAAATACAATTGTAACTTGTCATTTTACCTGTATTTACACCTGTACCTGCAAATATGTTAAACCTACACATGTGTCTTGATACTAATCTTAAAGTATAGACATGCACCAACATTTTTCATATAGGGTTTGTCTATCAATAGTGTATATTTAATGAAATACATGCAATTTAAAGACTGTGCAGTTTTGTTTTTTCCTCTGAAACTATTCAGCACAGAGGGACCTTGTACTGCAAAACAATGCAGCACTTTAAGGGTTAAGTGGTTTGTTGGAATTGAGGAAGAAAAATGATCGATGGTTAAGTAGAGCTTAGCAATTTGTGATGTTGCTCTATTTTATTTGTTGCAGTCCCTTGTCCATGTCAGAAAACTTGGCAAAGCTTGCCCAGAAGATAGATTTTTACAAAGATGAGAGTGAAGACAAGGGAAAGCCGACATCTGAAGGGGAGAAAGAAGCAGAGGAGGAAGCATCAAAAGCTGCAGTCCAGCCTTCTTTATGGCCATGGGACAATATCAGGAACAAGCTTAAGTAAATATGTTTGCAGTTCTAAACTAACATGCACTGAAATGTTATTTTAAAAGATGTGAAATATAAAGGTTCATAGAGCCTATTATGCATGAAATAAAAACTGAGCATTATCTGGCAACAGACAGAAAACTGCATACTTCAAAAACAAAAGGGAAAATTACTATGATAGCATTTTAATACTTAATAGGTATGTTTGTGTTCATTCAGTTTTAAGAAATAATAGTTTTAACAACTGAAAAACTAAAAACTATGTTCAGTTGAACTTCATTTTATATGATTCATTGCGAAAGAAATGATTTTAATGATAGTGGAACGTGTTGAAGTCCAAATTCTCAACTGTTCCGAAAAGTTACTTCTTTTTATACACTTTTTTTTCCTTCACTTTATTTCTATATGTTAAATTGAGTACACTACCAATGCTATTATCAGATAGCTTGCAATTTAGTTAAGGAAGATGCTTGTTGATTTTGGAGTCAGTGTTTAGAGCCATTGTAACTGAAAGAGGAATAATGGTCTTAACAGCAGTAATAAATTACCTGCAATTATTGCATTCCTGTATCTTATTCTGGTACTAGTCCACAGTCTATGAATATTATTCCCTCTTCCATTTAGTACAGTAGAACCTGTCTTGAAAGACCACCCCTTCTGCCAAAAGATAATGGTCTCTCAAGAAAGGTGGTCTCGCATAACAGGTCATAACACTATATAATGAATAAATCTGCATGGAGATTCTGGTCTCTCATAGCAGTGGTTTCTCAAGACAGGTTTTACTGTAACTGCTTGCATTTGGCCTTGAAACAGAGCATGATGATCACTGTCAGAAAACTCATCCAACTTGTGACAGTTGGAATATCATTCTTCTTTTCTGGCTAGAGTGTCAACCTCGATTGCAGGAGGCTGCAGGTTCAAAGTCCAGGCGAGTCATACCAAAGGCTTAAAAAAATTGTACTAACAGCTGCCTTGCATTAAGAGGTTAGTGTTAGGACAAGTCAGGATAATGTTAGGCATATGGCACTTCAACAATTAAATTTTCTTTTGACAGTTCTGTCAATTGCATCCTTTTTCGGTTATATTGGATATTTTCTTACCATTCCTTGCTTTACTTTTTTGGATTTTTTTCTCCCATTTTATTGATTTGTGTGTTGTTTTATTATATTCCATTCAGTTGAAAATAATGCCACTGGATCAGGCATTCCTTCAGGGCATTGGCCAGATACATGATTTTTTTTAAAACCACAACCAATGGATGTAAATTAATGTATAAAACATGCTGAGTGCAGCTCTATGGGTTGTATTTTGCCCATCCCTGCTCTAGGTGCTGGTAAATATGGGTATCAAAAGGGAACACTAGACACACACTTTACAAGTTAAGAGTGCATGGCATATGTACACACATATGGCTTCTGCAATTGTTGTTTGTGGACTAGCAAGGTTTGTGGCAGAAAGAAAAGTTGTTTCTTACACTCTCTGTATGTTTCCAGTTAATCCTTGTGGGTACAGGCTTCCAATTTGAAGACCAGTGTTGGAGACAGCTTTCATGTTGATATCTCTCTGTTCTCGACATTTCCATTCAGTATAAAACTTGCAGAATCTCAGCACCTATTGGTGAGTCAGCTATGCTTCCTATTCCAAGACACCATGGAAGACATTTCCATGGCTCTCTGGATTAGGCACATTAAACTGATTCCTACTTTTTGCTTCAATATTGTGGGATGGGGAGTGAGACTTCACTTGCTACCTTGTCTGACACTGAGTGGAAGTTTACGATTCCTTTCTCACGAGAAGAGGATCTTCAGAATGGTTCCATTCCCTCCAATTCCTAATCCCTTTCATCCCACACAATAGTTGGTGTAGGTGGACAAGTGCAGGCTTAATTTACATTTACATGTACATCACCCAGATTTGTATCCTAAACTTTTGGAAGTTTTGGAGGCTTTATGGGGCACCACCCAAGTTGGACCTGCTGCTTCGTTGCTGGTGAGGTAGCTGACTGAAACTGTCTTGAGGCATGGACCAGGATCCATATTCCCTTCTAGGCATTTGAGTCTTTGGAACTGAATGTGCAGACACTTGTTGCCATAGCCTTGCATGTAGATTTTTCTTCAGCTGCCTCCTTCACTCATTTGCAGAGATTCTTAGAGGCCTTTGACAAGACATCAAGAAGATATGTGCTTTTGATGTGCATGGTGCTTTCAACACAAAACAGCACAAAACAAGTACCTTTTTAGGTCCATCCTTCTTGATACAGAAGCAGTGGCATCAAGTTTTGAGAGATCAATAACAATGGACACTGGCTGTGGTACTGGGCACTGCTAAACAGTTTCCCCATTCAGTTGTCTATGTATTGCTCTTATCACAGCTTTGAGCTGGGCAACAGTAAAAACTGAAAAGATGACTGGAGGAGCCAGTTGAAGTATGTACACTCCCCATCCATAAATAAGGGAGCCAGTTGCTCCTAGGGAGATACACCACTTCCCCCTCCTCCTCCCCCCAAACCCAGCAGATGCCAAATTAGGATAGGGCCCCAGGTGGCAGAGTGTTCAAGATCACTTGTGTCCATGTGGGTTTCAAGTCTTTGCTTAGACAAGGTTGGTATGTGAGATAGCTTGTCAGTTGCTTCCCATGTATCAGGTTACCAGGACCTGACACCCTTTCAAGGGCCACCAATTTGCCAATTTGTTTTTATCAGAATAATTGTAAATCCTCAGGAATGACACAAAAGTAAGGTTGCAAGCATTAGAAGTCCTAGATTTTACTCCCAGATCTTCTTAGTTTTAAGATGGGGAATGGGGCTGACCCATCAGTCATTTTGCCATTTAAACATATTCGTCCAAGAAGAGTGATTCATCATTGAGGCAACTGCCTCAATCAGGAATGCCATTAGGCTACTTGTCTCTGTCCACCATCGACCTCCTCTCTCTCTCTCTCTTTTCTTTTTTTTTTTTTTTTTTTGGGGGGGGGGGAGGCAACATGCTAAATGTAACAAGGAACTTGGTTATCTTAATAAGGTTGCATCGATCAATTCTTCATCACCATCATAGTTGGACCAGAATTCTGATTCATGCTATCTTCACTAGTGTTGAGCAGATAAACGATTGTGATTCCATAATCGATTGTGTGTGTAAAGGGAGACTACTTTTTAGGTGAATGCAAAGCACAAAGGTTAGTAGAACTCCCAGCCACTAAAGTTGACCTGAAATTTATTAATTCCCTTCACAACTACAAATATGAAACCTTATGATTCATAATTAGGAACATATAGTCATTATTACATGTTCAAGTTGTTAAATTGTTGAGTTAATACATTTAAACACATTTTGTTGATTTGTTTCAGTCAAATTGCAACATCTTTTGTAGTAGTTATAAACAATGACAAAGAAGAAAAACATGTCCTTCTATACATGTGAACGAAAGAATTCGGGGGATTGTAGCAGTATTTCAGTTACATATGATTAATCAGCAATAAAAGTTGCGTTCATTTAACAAAGTTGTAGAACAAAAGTAACACATAATGTAATATTATTGTCAGGTTAAAGTATACATGTCATTAAAAGAGATTACTCCTGTACATTTATAATCAAATTTTTGAACTCTTGATCAAAGATATAACTGTTTAACAAAAATTAAAATTTGATCTTAGTAACCGATTATAATCGATGATCAGTTGGTTAAGGGGAACCGATTATCGATTATGAATTTCTGACCAATACCCATCAATAATCTTCACTCATTTCTTTATACAGACACATCAGGATTAGGCTTTTGGGCTTATCTAGACTCCAAGGGAGTCATTCAGGGCCTGTGGTCACGAGAAAAATCCTCCATGACCTTATTAATAATCTAGAAATGCAGGCTGCTTTTTTCTAGCCTTTTAATGGCTGTATCAGCTGCATAGGACATTGATACATCATCAGCACTCTAACTTTTTTTCTTTCTAATTTCATGGTGTTTTGTTTTTCGTAATCTGATCATCATATATGTTTTCAGGTATTCTCTAATGTTTTAAAGCACTTCAAGCTTCTAAAGATTAGGTGCTTTAAAAAGTCTTCATTATCATTATTAATAATCACAAATATAATTGCCTAATTTTTGTGTGCATGTGTGTAGTAGTGTCATTATATATGTTGTAGAGCACTTAGAGCTTCTAAAGATTAAGTGCTATACAAATTCATCATCATTGTTATTATTATTATTATTATTATTATTATTATTATTATTAGATTCAGATGTCATTAGTTTTCCTGGCTTCATTCTTTTGATAACTTGTTAAATTTGATTGGATGAGTTCATCAGCTTTGGCCCATCGAAATATTCATTACCCAAATTCACAATGTTTTTATTCTTCAAGACATTGAACAAGCACTTGTTCTGTGTAGAAGGTTCGCAAAAGTAACAGATGCTAGAGGATTCTTAATTTGTTCAATTGATTTATGTCTTCAGTTTTGTTTCACCTCATGCTTAAAATGCAAGGTCTTTGCTCTTTCAACATTGTCTGGTTTGAAAAAGAGAAATACAAGGAATGGCTGAAAAAGGATAAAACTTGTAAACAAAAGGCATTTTGTACATTGTGTAAAAAGACGATCAACTTGGCTTACATGGGATACAGATAATTAAAGATATTTTTTCTGGACCAAAAGTGTTAATGACTTGCACTTAAGTTCAGAAAAAGCTTTTTGATTTTAGGGTCAGAAGGTCATTTGTGATTTTAAAAAACAGGGTTTTCAAAGTAATTTTTGTAAAAGAATAAATTCCTTGATCAAACATTATTTAGGATTATTCAATACTGGGCAGACATATAATGTATCATGCATCATACTTATGTTTAGAACTATTAAACACCAGGCAGACACATAATGTATTATGCATCATACTTATGTTTAGAACTATTAAACACCAGGCAGACATATAATGTATCATGCATCATACTTATATTTAGAACTATTAAACACCAGGCAGACATATAATGTATCATGCATCATACTTATATTTAGAACTATTAAACACTGGGCAGACATTATATACCATTCATTCTACTCTTCTTTAGAACTATTAAACACCAGGCAGACATATAATGTATAATTTATCATACTTTTGTTTAGGTCTAATAAACACTGGGCAGACATTGTACCAGTTATTATACTCTTTGTTTAGGACTCTTAAACACTGGGCAAAGATATTATGTACCATTCATCATACTCTATTCTAGGGAGAGAAAAAAAACCGTATATTTCTAGTTCTTTGGTCACTTTGACAGGGCTGCCTTGACAGAAATGAGTGTGTTGCTGGATGTCCTTAACATTGCAAAGGAGAAACGTTACATGTTGTTAGATCATGTATCCCAAGATGCTCCTGAGGCTAAATCAGCCATACAGCTAATGGCCAAGAAGAAGGTATCTTGTTTTGTTACTGTCATTTCGTTTATATAACAACAACATTAAACTATGTATAAAAATGACAATTTTATTTTGTCCATGTTTCAGGTGGTTCAGCCTGATGTAAAAAATTCAAGGTAATCATATTTAGAGTCATGTATTGAAACTGTTAAATTCACAAAAATTCAGTTTTAAATTGGAGTATAAAATATTCAAGAAAACATTCTGAAAGTATGTTTTTATGTTGCGTGTAAATTAGTGCATAATTAAGTGATAATAATAATTGTGTGGAGTCTGTGCAAATAATTTAAATAGAATTGGTCTTATAATGTGTGATTTTCATTAAATCATTAAAGACTGGTTGTCTTTTACCAAAGACATATGTAGTTCAAGAGACTGTTAAAGACCAACCTGTCATTATTTATCAAGCTGTTGTGATCACTAGTTCTTTGTATTCACATTCCAAGCTCTTTCATGCATGCTGAATTAAAACTATGTACAAAATATACTGAGCCAAAGAAGTTCCTTGGATCAGCCTGTACTCAATAAAAATTTAGTCTGAAATATACATAACACCAATTTGAAACACTACTGCTGTTTTGTTGTTGATTTATCTACCTAATTTGTCTCGCTTTCCTTGATGGAATCTCAGCATGACAATCACTTTTGCATCAGTGTGCATGTCCATTCATAGATCTGTCCATCACCTGTATTATTAATTAATTTTTTTAGATATCTATGGTTTAAGTTGGATGTCCTTGAATTTCCTCCTTTGCTTGTTCTAATCTTAGGTAATATATTCAAGAGACAGGGTAATTTAATTGAGTAATATCTGATCCCATTACCATTAAGCCTACCCAGCCATCCCCACAAATGCTAGCTGTCCAGTTCTTGCATTGTTCAAGCTTAAATTGGTGATATATTGATGAAAGTCAGAAAAAAACCAGGAATCTTATGCCATCACTTAACACCAGAAACAATGCAGAATGGATCATTTATATGCTTGCCATAAACATATGTGTTGAACCAATCCAAGCATTTCAGTGGATTAGATTTCGGCTGGTAGAATCATTAAAGACATACTGAATACTTGCCATTTCTGAGATATAAATCATTTTTCCTATTTGATTTCATACAGGTACGACTCAATATAATATTGTTTAAGATTGTTAGGCCCATGAATAAGTGACTACCATATTCAGCAACTGTACAGTGGTGGTAGATTCCAATTTTTGATAGGCAATTGCTCTGACCCCACATCCCAACATAAATGTCCGAATGGGGAAAATGGTGTTGTAATATTTACAGAAACTTGGATTACAAAATGGGCTGATGTTTGTTTTAAGTCAAATCGTAAGTTCAGAATGTCGAACGTCTGAGCTGAGCTTTCGTGTTAAACTATTACACTCAGACGTATGGCTTAAAATATTATTTAGGTCGCAGGATAAATGGGAGATTGTGATCCCTTGTATTGAAGATCACAAAACAAAACAAAAGCTCCTGTGAGGATCAATACAGGTTTTTTGGACTGGTTTATTGCATTACAAGCATACACGTTGATTTTACAGAAAATTCATTCTTTTTTATATAATTGTATCTATTTTTGAAGGTCTTTTTGTCACAATAATCAAGCCATTTGCAAATGATTTTTTTTAAATCATGGATTTTTACAAGATCATCTTGTGGAGTTTAGGTTATTTGAAAAATCTTATTTGGGGTTTATTGGCACAGATTATTTCAGGGTTTAAACTTTTTTTTTTACAATATTCTAATACTTTCCATTTATTGCTTTTTATACTGTGATAGGAAATGTTTATTTTGTATAACATGCATTATATACAGTTGTCTTAGAATTAAATGTTTGAAAGGAAATGAAGGTAATTTGTGTTCATTATATAGTTTCCTCATACCAATATAATGAAGGTGAGCCAAGAAAAGTTAGTATTTTATTCTGTAATGGCTTTACACACCAATTTAAAGGAATATGCATACAGTAGACAAACTTGTTACATGTAATACATTTTATGGTTCAGCGCATTATCATCTTTTCTGACTTAGGTGTTTTGCCAGTCTCAGATTAGAATCATCTTTGATATTTAAAAAAATGCTTGTTCTATAAGCTAAAATGTTCTTGAATTTTGTTCAATAAAGGTCATTTTTGCACCTTGAAAAAATTAATTTCATCCTTGGAAAAAAAATGGAAATGACCTGGAAATTTATCTTTAAAAAAGCATGGGAACCATTGGATATATATATAGTATCAGTACATTACAATACCATATATATTCTCATCAACCCAAATCTGCTGGTGCATTATAAGATGGCAGATCTGGGTTTATGCAGTTTGTTAGGAGTAACCAGTGGAACAGACAACATTGACCCTGATCTGCAGGCACATTATGCTTGAGCAGATGAGGATCTATGTTATTTGCAAAGTAGACTTATAAGTGAGTATATTTACTTAAAAAATCCAAATATCTCTCTTTCTCTCTCTCACATTCACACACACACACAGAGGGACCTCACATGAACAGTTATTTGCACTGAATTGGACCTTTTGATATTCATTTAGAACAGGTCACCTTACTTCATATAGAATGAGGACATTACTTACACATCCATTGATATCATTCATACAGAATAAGGACCTCTTATATAATCTTTCTATATGGCAACCAAAGATATGGTCATGTCTGTCTGTACATTTTTCTATTATCAATTTGGTTCCTATATAGTATGTTGGATTTGTGCTTTGCATACGGATGAGCACCCTTTACCTGCCAAGCATTAAACTTTTGATGTAATCATTAGACTATTTATCATTGAATTACATTTTATACTCAATTGTCTGTGGATTTTTTGGTATGTGTATAGAAAGAAAAGGAAAAAAAATGTCATTTTTATTATTATCTTTTCAATCTCATTTAAAAATGGTCTGGAAAAGAAGCATGGATTAAGATTATGCCTGTCAATCGTAGACCTACATGCACTTTCCTAAACCTCTCACAGTATTATATTTTTAGCAGTTGTATACAAATTTTCAGGATAATGTATGGGTTTCTTTAATTTGAAAACTTCCTTGTATTATGACTGATAAATGTTAGAGGAAGGAGATCAAACTTTAAATCATAACAGATTGGAAAAAGGACAAGTCTAAAATGCTTTTAAAACTTTAATTAAAAAAACCCATCATGTAATATAGTATGAGAACATCATCATGCACGATGCAATATTTGTCAAGTTGACTTTACAATCACATGGCAAAAGTTAAACATATAGGCTAGTTAAATTGTGTATTGAATATATAGTTTGTGTTTGCATTCTGGTATTATTTTGCTTCCTTGTGACAAGAACTTTAATCAGTTGCAGATCCAGGTTAATAGGAAAAATAAATGTTTATTTTTCATTCAGTTTATTATAATTATGGCAGGTAATAATATATGTTAAACTTTGTATGTATGAGTTATGTTCTTTTGACTCGTACCTCTCTAGTGCAGTGATTAGCAACCCAATGAGGTTGTTCGGGGCAGGGTTGCTGATGGTTGCCAGGATTTTTTTAAGGGTGGCAAAACTTATTAAAAAAGTGCAAACAGGATAGTCAGGCTCAGAAAAAATATTTATTACGGTCAGTCAAATGATCTTAGTGTTCGAAGGTAAAATGCAGTGGTCACCATGATCTGAGGAAACAAAATGGTTTCTCTGCAAATATTTAGTTCTGCTAAAATATGTACTTAAAAATAATATATTACTCTTGATATCAGGAAGTATATCAGTTCATTTTATGTCTAAAGATCAAAGGTCAGGGTTACTTTGACATAGAGAAATGTTTTTGTATAATAACTTTAGTTTGACAAAATTATTATAAAATGTATTATGTTTTGTTCACAGTATTCTAGTTAGATTGCTTAGATCATTTGTTTCAAGTCCTGTAGAAAAGGTGAACTAAACATTGTTTGATTTGTTGTGGGGTTTGACGCCATATTTCAGCACACAATAGGCTATACATGGCGTCCAGTATTAATGGTGGAGGAAGAACCTGGGAAACCAACCACCCACCCCAAAAAGAACCAACTACCTGCGAGAATCTACTGGCAAGCATTCTGACATACCCACATTGGCCAAATTGTTTGATTGTTTGATTGGAGTATATCTGTTTAGATATATAACTGTATTGGTAGTAAATTATTCTTTGTTAGAATCATGACTTTAGATAATCTATTTACAATTTCTAATGAGAGTGCTTACAAAAGAAGTGACTCTTTGATCTTTACTGTAATCACAAACTTGTCACATATATTACAAAAATAACCCAGTCATTAGGATGACATTTTACTACTGTTGTTCACATATTGTCTCAGACTCACAGTTATCTATATAACGTATCTGTAAACTTCTTTTTAGGGTCTGCAGTCTGCAGCAGGTGTATTGTTAGCTGGTGCTGAAAGATTGAAAAAGTCACAGCAAGAAATGGGGAACAGACCACAGAATGAGTTTCACATTGAACTTTTAAAACTACGACAAAACTGGCGTCTGAAGAAAGTGGGAAAAACCATTTTGGGGGATCTAAGTTACAAGTCTGGTAATAACATTACGTGGGCTTTGTTCATATTTTGTCCTAGATGAAACAGATTATGTATTATAAAATTAGGAATGTAGAGTTTTCTTTTACTTTGATACACATGTGTGTTTATTTTTGACTCACCTTTATATTCATGGTGCAAATTATTGGTTACTTTTCAGCTACCAGTACCAACTCAATAATTGCCATTACCGATGTTGAAAGTTTTGCATTAATGTTTATTGTTGCTGTATTCATGTGAAACTTTTGTGATACTGTTACTAACATGCTAGGAGTTTATGTCTCACCTACTTATGCAAAATGGGAAAATAATTGTAATGTTTTGCCTGAAAGTTTTTGAAAGTAATGTATTTCTGCATCAGGGACTTCATTCAACTGAAACTTAAGATTAAAATAACTATGGGTCTAAAGTGTTCTGTGTATTGTTTGTCTCACATGCATAAGCAAAGATCTTGGTTGACAGTTGTGAACAGAATTTAAGTTTTCTTAATGAAATGTTGGAAATCTTTATGTTCAGGTACATTATTCAAGTGAAATTTACAATAATAAAACTTTAGATCTTGGGTTTGTATGCTGATATGCAAGGATTTGCCATTTTGCTTGACTCAGTATTTAACTTTATTGTCAACACATACATTATGTGTTAAAAGTTAATAAAAGTCAGACACTTTGGTTATAATGACAAGCACACAGTCACTGTTGAGACGCTAGGTTCTTCTTAACACTTGTGTAAAATAAGTAATTACCGTATTTTCGCGCATATATCCCACGGATTATACCAGATTTTACAAACCCCGCGGTGGGGAGGGGGGGTGCGGGTTATATAAGGGTGCGGGCTATATCACAATTTTTTTTACACATAATGATATTTCAACATATTGTTTGAAAAACGTAACTACATAACATATATTGTTCTAGTTTTGTTTTGCTAGGGTTGGATATTATGGCTACTACGGTGACTTTACAACAACTAACGGTATCGGGACCAAATCAACATTTCGGGATAAAAACTTAAAATTTCGTATCCGTCACGTTTTCATAATCAATATTTTCTGTTTTCAATCGAAATAACTACGGTACCTAATTTTACCGCTGGGCCACGATCCACTGCTTCAGGTCAGTTTCAAGGTGAGGCCACTTTGCTTTATGTCCGCGACGAGCACGTTTTCGTGGATTCATCTTCTCCAACGTTCCTTTTTCTTTTCTCCAACCTCGGATTACACTCTCATCAATATCAAATTTTGTGCCTGTGGCTCTATTGCCATGCACTTCAGCATACGCAATGGCAGTTAGCTTGAAGTCGGCTGTGTAAGACTTTCGTTTCGGCATTTCTTAAATTAAACAGAAAGAAATTATTTAAACTCGAATCTACACTTCACAAGAATACAAGATTATTTAAAAATGTCCGTGTTTATGTAGCCTGTAGTTGAGGCACAGCTCCTACGCACACAAGCACTGTGTACCGTGTTTTTCCTGACTTTTATTGAGCAAAGGTCGTCGGCTTACTTTGATGATGGCGCCGCTAAAGGCTCCAGTTGAAGGGTGAAACAAATACCTGTTTGTTATTGCTGCGGCAACTTCAGATAATTGTAGAACATTGAAACAGATTTGTTTTATTTGTTTAGTATATATCAGTGCTTCAAAGGTAATCAGTTCTCTTTGAAGTGTCAGCAAACGTATTTTTTCTTCTTCCATCTGGTATTTGTTTTTAAATTAGTGTCATCTGCTTGACTGTACTCATTTTACGTTTCCGCCTTCTGCGGATTCGGATTTTGACTAGTCAATTGCATAAAGTAATAAAGCCAGATATCATCATTAGCGGATTATGATATAACAGTGCACTGTTAGTGTGGTTTGCCAGTATGAGACAAGGACTTGTTATTTTAACAATATATTCCAGTACATTGTTTCCTGTCATGGTGCCTTTGATTTTCTCTACTCCAAACGCAAAACTGTATATACGGTTTTTATCAGCCAAAATTGGTGTCGCCACAAATATCACCAGATGGTATATTTTGTCACCAAAACGGAAAACAGAATCGCAGTTTGCTACATCAGCGAAGCCCCGTGATCCTGTAATTGATTTCATTTCCGATTGTAGCTGTATAAATATATCTATGGTTGCGGGTTATACAAATGTGCGGGTTATGCCAATGATTTTTTACACAAAACCCCAAAACCCGCGGGCTATATGAGGGTGCGTGTGCGGGATATATGCGCGAAAATACGGTACTCTTTTCTGAAGTAATGGATCTTTTTCTTTAATTAGTGAATTAATACATTTTAATGTTCTTGCAGCTCAAAACTGAGTTACATATAAATAATGATATGTTTATTGGCTTTTTTTCTACAACATGTCCATTACTTACAAATGATTTCACTAAAAACAGATCCATACATTTTGTTTACTTAATTGAATGTTTAGAGAATGCTTTGATCCAGTTGAAAATGAAAAAAAGGAGCTATGAACCTACATTTTATATTTACTGTATATGTTGAGACACAATAAAATATTGTTTTTCTTTTCCTGTCCCTGAACTCATGCTGAAATATTATTTTCACTTTGGTCATATGTCCCAAGAAATTAAATAAAGTTGTATTGCATTTGTGCTTCCCCCCCCCCCCCTCCCCAATGCATGTTGCAATAAAATAGAGAAATAAAACACATACTTGATTATAAAAATAAAACGACTAACCATTTATTATCACTTTTTTTCATTTTTCAACATGAGCTTTAAAGAATAAAATATATCCACAAAATACATTTCAGTAGCATAATTGTCCATACTGTAGTGTGTATCAATTATGTCTAGAAATACATGCCATGTTGTTCATTTTTTTTTTTTTTTTTTTTTTTTTTTATGGTTTAACGCCATTTTTCAGCACAATATATAGGCTATACATGGCGGCCAGTATTAGTGGTGGAGGAAGAAACCAGAAAAACCCGGAAAGAACCACCGACCCACGAGAAGCTACTGGCAAGCTTTCTCACTTAACTACATTAGCCGAATCTTAGACTCGAACCCACGCAGACAGAGGTGAGATGGCAGTGGTCCGTAACGGACAGCGCTTTAGACCACTCGGCCACTCGGGGCCCCTGCCATGTTGTTCATTAATGAGCACATTGTTTCTGAAAAACAAATTGTGTGTGGTTGTTTTCAAAGGTTTGAACCTGTTATCTGACAGAAAACTGGATCCAACAAAATAACAAACAAGAGGGAAATAATCAGCTGATATCTTGAAGATGCCATAAATGCTGTTAGTTGCAAAAAAATTAAGAATAAATTATATCCAGGTCTACACTGTATGACAGTATCTTGCAAATAAAAATCATCATTTGAAAACACATTCACTTTCGTGTAAGTAAAAATCTTCACCAGCTTGGGTTACAAAAGTATTCTTACTATTTACCCGCAGATATCAGTGCTCCTTTATATTAATTATTACTTCAGATGTCAAGCACATTGAAGCAACTGGAGTTGAATAAACACGACAGGCAGTGAGCAGTTTCCTTCTTTCATCCTACCGACAGGACATCAAAAACAAAAGTTAATTTTTATTACAAAGCATGCTGATCTCAGAATCTGACTTTGTTTACTTTGTTTTGCCGCTGAATATACAAATAAAGTGAGTTCCACATTTGAGCTAAATCCAAGCAATACTTTTTAAATTATTTATGAATCAATATTTTCACCAGTCTTAAATGGTAGTTTTCAAAGTGTCTTGCTCACACTTACTGTAAAAACCATCCTCTATGAAAGAAACACCTGTCATACAAGGTCAGTTTTTTTGCTTATCAGAGCTGACATCTTAAAGACTGGTTTGACTGTATATATTCTCTATGCATTTTAGTCATCTTTGTGGGACTTGATATTTCTATTCTCCACCTAGCAAGCCCGAGTTATAAATTATTGTTCAGTCACTCATGTCAGGCAACAGTTGTAGGTTCAGCTTTTGATGTTATACAAGAGATAAGGAAGAGCTAAGTAAGGTTAATTGATATGGTAGAACTGTTAATTACAAGCAATAAACTTATAAAGCTTGCTACACATCCATTAATATCCCTATTAAAAATGAGAATTAGAGATACATAAAATAGTTAACATTCAAAATTTGATAATTATTCAAGATAATTATTCAATTTTTCATTGTTCCTTGTTTTGGATAAGGACATTTTTAAATGTAATGTTCTTGTATAATTCAGCCAGTTTTTGCTTGTTTAAGGAATTTTGAATTTATCCTGTGAGCTTTGTCCAAAAATATCTGAATCCTGCATGCCTGTTAAAAGCTGATCGTGTTTTACATACAAGTATTTAGGGCCAAGTAAAGATGGATGCCAAGTCATACATGCACATTACTGTGCATAACCCCTAAGAGTATTTGCACAAATTGTTTTTTTTTTTAATTTCAAGGCAGGGTCATCAGAAAAAAAATAAACGAATAAATAAAAGTTCAATTTCGGCAGTGTTTTCTTCAAAATTGATAAAGTGTTATTATGTAGAATTAATAATTATTAATGATCATACATTTAGATTTTAAACTTTGGGCAAACCTAGTTTAAAAAAATAAACCTTTAAGTCTGCTCTTGGGGTTTAAAATGTTCTTCTGTTTGGCAAGTATTTTAACTATTGCAAACTGTGAATTATAATTTCCTGTATTCCTATTACAGCGGGATCTCGGTTCTGGCAGGGAGGGTCATTTGAGGTTATAAAGAATACTAACATAGCCTCAGGGGAGGGAGACACCATGGCCTCAACCAGGAGCTCTCTAGAGGTGGTTATCCCCACTGAACTGGAGGGATCAGCTTTTGTACAGGTGGAAGTCAAAACAGTGGAAGGTAGGTGTAGTGAATGGTTTGACTTGTAGTTTATTTCACTCCTTTAGTTTTTCAGGATTTATCAAAATCCATTTGTTTTAGCAATCCTTACAAGTAATTGCTGTTGGCATACATAATTAGTCAAAAATTTGGATTGGTTCAGGTACATTTCCTCATCTTAATACATTAGGAAGACATCCACTGCTTCGCAAAGCCAAAATTACATCTGCTACATCTTATCACTTCTTGTAGCAACATAATTGTTACAAGCTTATCTGTTTGCCAAGGTGGAAGTCAGTCTTGAGTAATCTTGCCTGGGATTTGTACTAAATCCTGTCAGTCATTATGCTTAAAACCACGCTTTTTCACTAGGCCACTCAAATACTAAAGTTTACTTGTGCCTTTCCATCAGTGGAATGATTCTTTTGCACTTTCTGACCTCAGAGAAGTATACTTTTGCTTTTTTTTATTTTTCATTCTGTCTTCATCCTAGATGAATATTTTGCACTTCAGTGATCTAATCTCATCATGCAATAAGCTTATCTTAATTGCTTCTGTGGTCTAGTACTTTTCAGTTCAACCCACTACTCAAATTTGTTATGAATGCTATCAAGTTCTTGATCTGTTATTATTGTTGTTGTTGTTGTTGTAGGGTTTAACTACATTTTTCAGCACAAGATAGGCTAAACATGGTATTAATGGTAGAGGAGGAACCCGGGAAAACCCTGGAAAGAACCACCAACCCACGAGAAGCTACTGGCAAGCTTTCACAAATACCCACATTGGCCGAATACAAGACTCGAACCCACGCTGAAGTGAGATGGCATTGATCCGTAATGGAGAGTACTTTAGACCACTCTGCCACTCAGGGCCCCTGATCTGTTATTATAAGATTATACCTGTAATTTCCTTTGGTATTACATATCATCCCCTTTACAGAAAGTTATGTGTGATGCATGACTGATTTCACATGTATGTATCATTATACTGCTGTATCTATTTGCAGATGTCAACACAGTGGCAGGATTATGATTGATTTGGTTTGGTACAGCAACACAAGTAGGTTATTTGGTGCTGATGCATTTGGAGTAAAGTGCCTTGTCCAATGACACACCATGGTAGCTGACCTTAGACTGGTCCATTGGTATTGTTCAAACCTGCACCATTTCTGTGTAGAATCCAGCATGACACAGACAGCCATCAAGGCTGCCATGGGCAACATTAGGCGTGTGTGGTGCATTTGGTTCAAAATGGCTGAAACAATCACTTTACCAGTATAGGTTGTATGAGATGCAAACCATGCATGTGATGTGTTCTTCCCTTGGTGTATGGGCAACCATCACTGCCAAAGAACTAATGTGGGTGAATGAAAGAGCTTTGAAACATCTTGCTACCAATGATGCTTCCATTCCTTTTAACTGAATCCCAACAGGTGTAATACTCACCTATTGAGAAGAAAATCTTGTATCCCAGCTATTTCACATAATGCCAGCCCCATCTGGCTACTGACTACACCAGTTCCAGTATAGCCTATACCTATGCAAGACTGGGTACAGGGAACTGATGTCCCTGTATACTTTGTCCCAACATCAAGACACAGATTTAGTCTAGTATTTGGTCAGTACCAGCATGATATATCAGCCCACCTAAACGGTACCTGGATATCATACTACCTAATGTAGACCCAGTTACTGACTATGGTGATTATTCTGTAGATAATTGGTATTGGACTTGGACACCAGAATTCATCCAGCCTTGAACCACATCATCTGGCTTAGCCTTGACCTATAACTGGGACTGGGTATTGTGATCAGTTTTCCAAGTAAGCCTTGTCCACAATACTACAACCAGAGGATTACATTTTAACACAGACTACAAATCCTTGACATTCCATCACCTCATATAGACACACTGGTACTGGCTTGGGTGATCATTTTCTCAATAGTACTAGCCAAGGGAGTTAGAAGTCAGCTTGGACCAGGTGAGGTGAGCTGCCTTAAGGGTTCAGGATTTAGACTAGTCCATTCACCTTTGACAAGTAAAATTATATGGTACTAGAGAACGTTTGATTGTAGCTAGTCCTTTAGGCTACTTCAAGCAAAGAGTTTTTAAAAAATATAAGAGAGAAATGGAAACAGTCCCCAGCCAGATTGAAACCTTTGCCAGTTATTATTATTTTATGTAACGCTTGATTTATGAAAAAAGTTCATAATAACTAGATGGTATTTGTTTTCTATCTTTGTAATGTATTATTTCACCGAATTATGTCTTTCAGTGAAGATTTGCAGTGAATTGCTAGATACAACATAACATTGTGGTGAGAGAAAAAAAATTAAAAAATTTGGCATAACATTTATATTGATAAAATAGGTATTCTATCCAATTTACATCATTTATTTGAATCTCTCAAGACAATCTGCAGAAAGTTGGTCTGGACTTCAATTGGGGTATGTTACTGTTACATGTTTCTTTTAATGATGTATGTGAACATATTATCTCTTCAATTTCCAAGAGTAAATAAAAATGTGTATACAAAGTTACTTTTACATAAATAACATAATATAACATAATAAACATTAACAGGAATGCAGTCACCTAAGCAAAATGTGTGCCTTACCCTAATGCCTAAGATCACTGACTCTTGTCACTAATTTAGTTACTTGTTAAAATGTTGGTGACTATATTAGATAATTTTTATATTGTATTTTTTTTTAAAAGTTTGATGCAGAAAAATCCAAACTATGATATTCTTCAGCTTATTCCACAGACACACAACTTTTCTATTTTGAAAATCACATATTAGAATCCACAACGGTTGAAAAAAGTATCTGTGACACTTTTGGTTTTAATTATACAAGATACAGCTGAACATATCAGATCATGGTACTTAATCTTTGAACTTAATCTTTAGTGTCTTTATCTCCTTGCATGCAAGTCAGTAATGAAATAAAAGTCACTATAAATGGTATCGAGAATTGGCTTCAAATAATTGGATGCTAATTAAGATTTATTTGCTTTAATTTTATTTATTAAAAGTAAAATAGGTTTTGAAAGAGTACTGGCTAAAGTGACTCAATGCAAAATTATGAAATTATAAACTTGTGGTTTGCTGCAATGAATTGAGTAGACCATCAGATATAGGTGATCTTTGGAATCATATGACTGAATGATATAAAACTTATCGGATTTGTCATATTTCAAGGTACTAACATTCAGTTTGGTGGAGTGTCAAGAAAGCTGAAATCTCCTGGAGACTTGTAATGTTTTAACCTGCACTGGACCAGTGAATTATGCCGACATTTTTCCCTTGTATTCCTGGTATACCCAGTCCCAAAATACAGCATCCATCACCTAGTCATTCCTTATTGAGCTCCAGCTCTCAGATGTCAAATACAAGCAGACACTTTCTTTCACACTGTCCAGTACCAGGCACATAGAGACATTGCTGACCAGTGCATGGAAAAGTTCATCATAAAGTCTGGTTCCATCATAACACAGTAATGGCTAAATTAACCATTCATTTCCAGACAACCAGTACCCAACTCAGACTTTTTGATGACACTCAAGTGAATGCCTGGATATCACTTAAATCTAAGCATGGATGGACTCCTATATTCATCACCCGCAACACTCCACTTTGCAAATTTAGTTATTGATAACTTCGTAGTTGTTTTCCATGCAACCCTACTAATGTGAGCTTGAGGACACAAGTTTTTTAGCGCCATATTCCTTCTTGATCAAACGGTACCTAGTAAAGACCTAGCCTCCTATGCATTGAAATCTGAAGTCCAAATTCTTGACAAAGGCATCGTGGATCTTGGTAAATAAAAACCTTTCTCTTTGTATATGGTCCAGAAACTTTCAGCATGCTGCAGATAATTTGCAGCAGTCTATTGTTTGGCTTTATGCTCAGCTTGGTCCTGATGGCTATTCAAAAACCTGAACTTAGCCTCAGCTCTTCGACTACTGGTAGGCAGTTCAGTCTCACAGCTCAACATCCTTTCTCTATAATACATGCCTTGAATTTAACATAAATTTCCTGGTAGCCAGAAGGACTAGTGTACTGAGAAATTTGCAAGCCCTGCCAAACATTTACTAGCCCTGTCCCTAAAACAATGTCACACACTCGTATCGAGATTAACAACAATTTTATTTCATAAATAGCATTATCATATAATATGTAGAAGTACAGAAGTATAAATTCTACTTTAAATCATCAATAAATTCACATTTCTTGTTTATCAAGATAATCTGGATCCAATTCCAAAAAGGGATCCAGGTGTCCTTTCAGTGCTAGGACAAAATGCCATGTGGACAAAATGTCAGTGGTCATAATGGCACGGACAAAATGTCATGCAGACAAAATGTCTGCGGTCCAAAAATTTGCGGAAAAAAATATAAGATGGAGAAACCAATGAAAAAATTCACTAATCTATTTATTCAAATTTAGTCTAACTTTATTATAATAATTATATCTAGCCTAATTAATAAATAATGAAGTCAAACAACATTAATGTTTAAAACACGTGCAATGTCTCCTAAATATGTGATTGGATCTCGGTTGTTGTAGTCGGTCACCATAGTGTGCAACGCCTCGTTGACGTGGATGTATGTTTTCTTTTTCTTCCCAGCTGTTGTTCCCAGTTCCAATTGACGACGAAGAAGTTGAGTGCTATGTTGTTCCTGTTGTAGTTTCCGTGCAAGTTTGGTCGTGGTCGGATGCGCAAAACCGACAACATTGTTGAATGCATTGTGCCAACCCTCGATTGTGTTGTTGCTGCGAGGCAGGTTGTCGAATACTCTAGAAAATTGACTCCAAAGTTGAATTGAGAATCTGGGTGGCCCTCTTCTTGCTCTTCTTAATCTACCAATGAAGTTATCTTCCATGTAATCACAGATAACATCTATGTCACGGTAAGCTGGATCTTCGAGTAAATGTTCAAACAAATCAATAACATCCTGTGGTGGAACGAATGCCAGAGCAAGAAGTCGTTTGATGAGAAGTGCGAAATCCGGTTCATTTCTGTAACGTTCCGAGAATCCTTCCGCTTGCAATTTCCTCCAAACGCATTGACCGAAGTGAAACATGCATCCGGTGATTGTTGCTGCCGGGAATGTGTTCTGGAATGCTCTAATTGCTGCCAGTTCGAAATCCACCATAATTGAATCTGGATTCAGACCTGCTTTCAATATCAGAATTTCCTGAAGCAGATGTTGATATGCTTCTTCTGTTCTTGAAGATAGTAGTGCATATAGTACCGGGAATACTTTGCCATTAATAAAACCTTGAATCGTGTATAGTTGGTCATATCCATTTGGACTCAATTGAAATGTTCCATCTGCAAACCAGTGCTGACATCTGGAAAGGAATTCCAAATCATCAGCTGCGAAGATGATCATGTCGTCTCTCCTAATATGGATGAAAGGTCTGTTGCTCTGCGTCAAAGAATATCTCATGATGTCATCTTAATAATTTGGTCGCAACTTCTGACGATGTTGTCGTACATCTCGTGCCAGTGTTGTTCGTTTTGGAAGTAGATGCGCTGCTGAAACTGGAACATTCATCAATTCATTCTGAACAATTGATCGTGTTGTTTCTTCAGTTGTTTCACCTCTTCTTTTCATGCCGGCTCGTGCTCTTTCGCCTCGTGTGGTTGTGAGTTGCAACTTCATGAACAATTTCATCATCTTTTGTGTGCACTCGGGCTGTGTACGTTCTTTTTTCACAGCACCAAAGGCTTTTTCCATCATTGTTCTCCGAATGCTTTTTAAAAAAGTAACCTTGAACAATAAGCTTACGATTTCCTTTCTGTGATGTAACGAATTCTAACATTGTGGTAATATTTTACATTTTAGTTTCAGGAAGTGTTTATATATAGTGTAACGATATTCATGGGGCAAGCCCAAAATTTGAAATCCAGCTCATGCTCCAATTACAGCTTTAGCAATTAATTTATTAAGGCAACACAAATAGTCATCTGGTAAAGTTAATTTGCATAGCTGTGTTTTTAATTTGAGGCCAATACGTTAATTTTAATTTGCATAGCTGTGTTTTTAATTTGAGGCCAATACATATTCAACGGGCTGAAGCCAAACTTGTTTTGGCACATAACACTGACCGCGCCGCGACGAGATAGGTAATTAAAATGAGAGGAAATGACGGCACTGAGATGAAAGTTTAATTTGAGGCCAATACGTACTCAACGGGCTAAAACTAAACTTGCTTTGGCACATAACACTGACCCTTGATTATTCACAGAAGAATGTTTTCCGGAATTTTTTTCTCCGTACCATTATGTCCACTGACATTTTGTCCACATGACATTTTGTCCCTGCTATTTTGTCTGCGCCATTTTATCCGTTCCATTATGTCCACTGACATTTTGTCCACATCGTGACATTTTGTCCGGTCACTGTCCTTTCTTGTCCTCCACCTGCACTCTGGGTCCATATGGGGTTTGTTCTGGTCTCTTTACCCATCTCCCTGAAACCAAGTTGAAATGAAGTCTTCACACTCTATCACAGAATGGGAGACACCATGCCTTTTGATTCGAATTTCTTTGTGATAATAGCAGTTCCTTTACAGTGCAGTCCTGCTAGAGTCTTACTCAGGACCTATGTTAGGATTGTAGCACTCAGCCAACAACTTCAAAAACCAGCGTCAAGCAAGGTCACCCAAATATTTTTCTTTTAATGCATTTGGAAGAGTACCTGACAGGCCAAATATACAGGCCCAATATTGTAGGACACAAAATTTTTTGCTCTTGCTTCATTTTGGATTTCTTTTCAACAAGGATGTAGTCTATCTCATTCCGTCCTCGATCTTCATTTATCTGGGCATGTGACCCACCCATAACCTTGTTTGGCTTTGAGCTGGTTGCATATCCAGTTCATGGATGGCTTCATTTATGAGCTAGAACAAAGAGACTCCACTTATTATAAATTTTTAAAAAGGATTTTATCAGGATGTATAAAATAGGTGAAATTGTCATGATACAGTGTGACCCACTATAGCACTCTCCATTATTACATGAATTCAGTTATGACAAGATTGTGGCATGGCTATGGAAATGTGTTATATTTTGCATGTACACAAAAATATATATTTTGTTTAAAATATGGGCAATGTATGAAAAGTTTAAAATCATTTTGAGATGAAATCATGTATGAATTTGAGTATAACATGATTGTGACCTGGTTATTGAAAGGTTTTACTTGTTAGTTTGTGAAAAAAAAAAGTTTTTTTCTTCAAAATACAAAAATTAATGTATAAAATGTTAATTATCATTTTGAGGAAGAGATCACGTATGAATATGATCATAACATTGCTCATGAAATTTTACAATAATTTCAAAAGTTTCTTGAAAAAGTCCAATGTTTAGTGCCAAAATAAGCTTAGCTTAGTTTTGAAAGAAAGTTAGCTGATTAAAAAGCTGATAAGTGTCAATTATATTATTATTGAACTATAAATAATAATGTCAGTAAGTCTTTGTGTCCATTTATCTTCAATGCATTCTGTGTACAATTTGTGCTCAAATGAAAGAAGATTCTCATCAAAATTTGTAAATTACATTATTGTATTATTGCTCATTATCAAAGTTAATCTCACTGCTAAAGGTTCAAAATGTGGGACAAAAATTTACACTTTTTAAAAATTATAATTAAATAAACAAGAAAGCTACAGTGCACATGGCTTTGTGGTGTGATCAATCATCATGCAGTTAGTTGACCAGTGAATACTAATGTACATTTCTTATAATAAAAAAAACAACCCATTGTTCCATAACAATTATACTTGCTGTACAAATACAGGTCAGAGTGTTAATTAGTGGATATTTACAACAGATAACAGGATACAGAATGTGAAGGTTTTAGTATTCCAGTTTGTATTAAGTTTAAAGTTCAACAAAAGCAGTTAAATTTGGACATTATTATTTCCATGTCAGGCTTCTTATTCAATTTATGTCAATAAATTCATCTAAAATTTTAAGGGAATAAAATTTATTATCATTGTCTGCTCAGTCATCTGTTATACATATTTGATAAAACAAGTTTATACACCAAATTGTCAGCAGTTTTGGCCATTGTTACACACATTAACCCTTGGGCCTAACCGGAAATCACCTCGGACATTCGCTTCAGTCGAATATGCGGTTTTTTGGTACTATTTGGAAGTATTTGCCTCGGCAAATAATACGCGCACAAATGGTTACAAGTAAAATAATTAAAAACATATCACACTTTTAAAAAAAAGTTTTTTTAATACATAATAATTTAGTTAATAATATAATTTTTCATCTAATAGGCAATATATATGGTATATGGTACACAAACAGTTTAAGCTTCGCATACGATAATGATAATACAGTAATAAACAAACACTACTCTCTGGAGTTGCACCTATGACTCAGTTCGTGCCCAGATCCGACAGATAGTACATCCAAATACTCTGATTTGGTACTCTGCGAAAATTATCTACTAAGTTAGGCCCTAATTAACCCTACCCACCCACCTCTCCATAATCTTAACCCATTTTGTTTCCATGTCAGTGTTAACACTGATTGGAACAAACCATTTATGTTATAGGGGTGTATGGATTGGCTAATGTAATTAAACATTATGCTCCCAGCTTTTTGCCAGTCAGACATCAGACCCTTTGAAAACATTCAGCAAATATGAATGTTGCAGAAAAAACCCACCCATTTTTTAAGTTTGTGTCCAAGATTAGCAAGAAATAAAATGTCAGGATTCAAACAAAATGTTTTTTAAAAAATATTATTATATAGAAATGATGCTTCTTTATGCACATTTTTTATGGAATTACTATTAAACATATATATGAAAACATTAAATGGGTGAGTATAGGTACTCTACTATTTATGCTTATGTTGCAGGTTTTGTATACATAAAAATATATATTAAACATGTAATAACTATTTTAAGTACTTCTTGTTTAATCTGGAACAAGCTGATAGCCATGTCATTGAGTCCATAGTATTTATTACACCCATTTGTATGTCCCTAATTTGATTGGGGTGGGGGTAATGTTTCATTCTCTTCAGCTCTCTTGAATTGGTTGATTTGGTACATAACACAGTATCCATTTTTGGACCTGAAGAATCATTTTATAACAGTGTCACAGTGTATGAAGTTTGGAAGATAGTTTACTGTTTTCTGGTCAGCTGTAAAGTTATGTGATTGGGTGAGCACTAGTAGATTCAGTTTGGGCCTCTTGTTCTTGAGTTACTGCCCATTTTAATCATTAACAAATCTCAACAGATTTTATAACCAGCATAGCTCTGGAATCATTCAACATATTCTAATACAATTTGGTTTGTACACTGTCGCAGACATTATGTGTAGTTTTTATGATTTTTGTCTTGTCAACTCCTGTTTGGATAGAGTTAAGGCTCATGAAAATTCTTTGGCCGTTGCTTAACTTAATGCCTTTAATGGATTTTGCTTGTATTGATGACCCCTTTGATGGAGTTGGATATTTGCATTCAGCATCATTATTTAGAGGATCCATGGTCCCTGAATTTCCATGTTTTTAATTTTTTTTCTTCTAATGAACACAGAACTCTGTAATTCACCCTCTGTTAATAGCTCCAGTTAATTGTAGCATTTAGAATCTGTACCTATGTCTGTCTTAGAGAAAATATGTTTTGAGTTGAGTTTGTACCCATGTTGAAATGTTTTATTCTAGTATGCTCTGATCACATTTCTAGCTTTCATCCATTAAATTCCATACATTATAATCTTGTAGGATCGATGAATTTGACAAGTGCAATATTAAGAATGCCCCATGGACTTGGTCCATATCCATCCGATGCCCACTGGCAGACCAAACTGGAGGCAGCTCAGAATGTGCTTTTCTGTAAAGAGCTTTTTTCACAGGTAGGTAGTTTTCCCAAATTAATGCCTATTCCTTGTTGTCCACACATGCATACCCTCCCCCCCCCCAAAAAAAAAAGAGAAGCGTTGCCTGTGCCATGCACATGCTGTCCATCAGTAATATCTGGAGGCCTTCTTTTTCATCAGTAATCAGCTCCTCCTTCAGTACATAAAATGAACTTTACAGAATTGTTGCAGGAATACTGGAGATATTCATGATACAATGCAAAATTAATTTTTTTAAAAAATATTTCAAACTGAGTGACTTTCTCGTCATATGGTATTTCATTTGTGAAATCGGCTCCTTCAGTCTTGAATATTATGTCTTTTGGTCATTTAGATATTAGTTCTAAAGGTATCACACTAATTGGAAGGTGTGGAATACACATTTTGAGTTTTGTAAAAACTATTTCCTCAAGGGACCTTTCAATTGTTTCTCTTTTTGTTTGGTTTAATTGACAGCTGCTTCAGTTTTCAGTGCTTTGCATTGAAAATGTGCACACTTGTTGAAGATTAAAAATAAACTTTTCATGAGAAATGATGAGTTAAATCATGAATTAATTCATTTAAAGTTATTGCCTTTGTGACAAATCTTGAACCTTTTTATGTTACTATCTGGGGCCCAGAGTGGCCGAGTGGTCTAAAGCGCTTTCCGTTATGGATCACTGCCGTCTCACCTCTGTCTGCATAGGTTCGAATCTAAGATTCGGCTAATGTAGTTATGTGAGAAAGCTTGCCAGTAGCTTCTCGTGGATCGGTGGATTTTTCCGGGGGTTTATCTGGGTTCTTCCTCCACTAATAATACTGGCCGCCATGTATTGCCTATCGTGCGCTTAAAAATGGCGTTAAACCCTAAAAACAAAACGATGTTACTATCTCACCTAAAGGCTTTCTGTTTTAAAGTATCCTTCAATTCTGTCTTTCCAATACTCAGAGCACTTCACTATCTATCTGGCAGTATCATTTACAGAGTTTCTATCAATGTAACATAAGTGTATCTGCTTCACCTTTCTCTAAAGATAACATTTTGATTAGTGTCATAATTTTACTATATCAGGGCATTATGTTCAGAATGTCTGGGGTTTGAGCAACTTTATGCTTTGGAAATATTCTTCTCTCCTTCCCTTTTACTTGTATGCATATCATGTCATTTCTTGCTAGATTTATTCCCTATTTGTATTTACACCACTTATTGAAGACGGGAATGGATGGGGTCCTGAAGTCATGACCTGTACATGAACAGTGTAGTGTTTTGTTTTTTAGGTTTAACACCATTTTCCAGCACACGATAGGCTATATATGGCGGCCAATATTATTGGTGGAGAAAGAACCCGGGAAAACCCCAAGAAAGAACCACCAACCCACAAGAAGCTACTGGCAAGCTTTCTCACATAACTACATTAGCCGAATCTTAGACTCGAACCCATGCAGACAGAAGTGAGACGGCAGTGACTCGGGGCCCTGAACAGTATAGTTTTTTTGCATCTATTGAGCATTATTACATAAGATGAAAATGTTTAATAATGTATAAGTTATTCCTTGTTTAAGAAATATTTAACAGTTGTCTCAAAATTTTATTTCAGCTTGCTCGAGAGGCTGTCCAACTTAAAAGTTTTGTACCATATATTGTTGTTGGTAACCAAATTATTTCAAATGTAAGTACCAGTACTAAAATAGAATTTAGCTTTATTTCACTTTATTACTTTATCTTTTATATATACCTATCTTTTTGTTTCAATAAGAGTCCAGATTTTACTGTCATTTTGTAGAAGTAGGAAAACAATACTGATGTTTTCTGATTCAATATCACTATGCTCTCAAATGAAATCGGAATGTTTCCCTAAAGGTTTTGTGGTTACAACTGAACATATGTGAACAACTAAGTTATAGTTGCACTTGACATGTGATAGGAATATGTACCATTCTCAGTCAGAAATTAATATTGTCAAGTTCCAAAGATGCGTCCAATCTCAGTGTAAACTGAAATCCTGTAATTACCTTGCCAAATCCCAATCAGAGCCTGTCCCGACAGTTCAGTCGCTATCTGCCTGGCCTCAGTTAGCGAAATCCTCTATAATGCCAAAGTTGACTGCTCAGTAACTTTAATTTACATGTACAGATCTGTTCCTCCCATGTATCAATGAAGTTGTGTTAATAATACCAATCATAATGAAAATGAAGGAATGTTTTTCACATTGTCCATTCATAAAGCAGTGATAGTCATGTACATATCAGCTGATCTGTATCTAATTTTGTTTGATTTAAGGTGAAGCTCAAATTGAAAAGGTTGATATCTTAAATAATTTTTGTTTTGTTTTTTGGTTATGTATATATGAAATGTAATTAAACTTGATAGGTATATAACAAAAATAACATCATGGTAGTTTGATTATGTTAGATCATGTCTTGTCAGCATCAGAAAATCTGGATAATAATTTAATGCTTTATGTCTCATCATGATCTGGCTTTTCTGATGTTGACAACTTAATGTGATCTAGCAATGAAAATCACACTACTATGATACTAATATAAATATTTTTGGCATTAATGTACTTTTGTACTATTTGTTACAGTTACAGCTTGATGATACAATTGACTATTGATATTTTCCTCCAATAAAATCACTTTTTTGTTCATTGTTATTGGTTAGTTTTAACCCCATAATGATCTTGTGTATTTGTTAGTAGATTGTGTCCAGTTCTTACAAAAAATGTATACATATTGTTCAGCTTGTAGTTGAGAAATTTCCTTACATTAGCTTTCATTAACTCTTTCACTACCACTGACGTGTATATCCGCTGCATAAATATGCCTAGCCTCACCAGTGACTAATAGGTCCGCTTGTAAACAGAGCACTATTACTCCCAGTGACTGATATATCCGCTTGCCTTATATGCTTCCTAAATCCTAGTGACTGATAGATCCGCTCTGTATGTCATTGTCACAACCGATCGTATTGGTCAATATATGGAAGTAGAAGTCTATTCAACCAATCAAATCAGAGTTAACAAATGATTGTTCTTACTAAATCCGGTTCCTTTTTTCAAATTTGTACCGCATGTTTGTTAATACATGCATTTGTAGTTGACAGTAGAAACCATGGCGTTCTCTTACGATAGCGATTCAGATTCCGACTTTTCTGGTTTTTCTGAGGATGATATTGACCACCATGAATTAAGAAGTATTGGTAGTGATATTAATATATCTTCTTTATCAAGTCTGTCAGAAATTGAGACAGAAACTGATGATGAAGACGACGAAGTGTGGACAAGAGAACCACGTGCGCCGAAAGTAACGGAGTTTACAGAAAGCGTCGGCTCAACTTTCGTTTTGGATGAGGGGAAAAAAGAAATAAATTTTTTCTTTAAATAGATATCACGAGGAATTACTTAAGAAATAGTAGAACATAGTGACTAGGTAACAGTGTTAGTAATTAGATGTATATATTTGATAAATAACTTAGTATAAAAGACTCCCAGATAAATTTTAGTGTTTACAAGCAGTTTTGGGTTATATTCCTGGATAAATTTTAGTGTTTTCAAGCAGTGTTTTTGTGTTATATTCCTGGATAAATGTTATTGTTTACAAGCAGTGTTTTGTGTTATATTCCTGGATAAATGTTAGTGTTTTCAAGCAGTGTTTTGTGTTATATTCCTGGATAAATGTTAGTGTATAAAAACAGTGTTTTGTGTTATATTCCTGGATAAATGTTGGTGTTTTCAAGCAGTGTTTTGTGTTAATTTTAGTGTTTACAAGCAGTGTTTTGTGTTATATTCCTGGATGTCAGCAGAATAAAATAATCAAACAGATATAAGGTAGTTATAGCTTTTATATATGCATGATTTTAGCCTATAATCAGTTTATTAGAGAGAAAATAACTAACACAATCCAACCATACATCAGCTAAAAAGTTATCATTTGGCTACAGCAGCATTTGGCTCTGGTAGTCAGCCCACAAATCAGCTGCAGTAGTGACCCCAGCAGCTAGGCATAGCAGTCAGCCACTACAGTAGCATTAGTAGTTAAAGAGTTAAACACCTGTACCAAGCATTGTACAAAGACTCATTTTTACTTTACTATGTTGTTGACACGTATGCAATCAGTCTCAATCTCACAGATGCCTACTTTTGTACCCCTATTTACCTACCATTGCCAAAGTTTCTTAGTAAATACAATGCTGCTCAGAGGCAGAAATGATCTATCTCTTTTAAGTCATCTTGGTTGTCAGGCAAATGGGCAAAAATGTCAGATAATTACTCATCAGTGTTTTGTTATGTTATGAAGTATATCTCCTTTTTGTGTATATGTCTTATGGATTGTCAAACTCAACGAGTCTATTTCCAGTAGGATGTGGATTTTAGCGAGAAGTTTCTTGCAACTACTTAGGTTACTCAATATCCAGCAGATCTAACCCACTGGCTTGTCTTTATATGCACCCATTAAAACTTAATATTGGCAAGCCTTGTATTCAGATGCAACATTTCAATCCAAGTTATTGTAGAAGATGTTTGCTAGTATGCAGGTGTCAACATTCTTGAGTTTTTATCAAAGAGATTTAGCTTTGCAGAGACAAAACCTGTATCTGGTGGGACCTGTGATTGTGGCTCAGATAAGCACCATGCCTAAATAGTCTAACACAGCCTCTTAACTGTGCTGGATTCACCAGTGAATTTTTATGGTTAAATTAATCATCTTAACCTGATAGAGCAGTAATGGATCACATGACCAGAGACTGTGTTGCTTTAAGCAGCAGAATGGACTAGCACTTACATGAAGAATCTAATATTTCTTGCCAAGAAGGATACCTGAGGCCCAAAAAAATGCTCTGCATTCCATCCATATTATTCCATTTTCTCCTCTTGTTTATGTGATCAGATAATGTATTCAAAGGAGAAAGCAAAATTTGTAGTAAATTTTGTTTTTCCAAGAAGACTCACCCATCATATTACTTGTAGACACTCCCAACTGCCCTGCAATGCACACATCCTCGCTGGTAATTCACTTGGCTTAAAACTGGTGACACCTAGTGCTGGCAAGGGGAGGTAATGTGCAAGAGTTACTGCCATTTGTCTATATGATCTTGTCGGAGAAGAAAATTTTTGTCTTGTAAAAGGTCTGAATTCAGGAGGTAGCAATTTTATATTCCTAATGTCAATGTGATCAGGTAATTTTTCTTGAAGAAACATATTTCTATAAAATTTGCTTTTACACCATATCATGCATATATGTCATGAAAAACCTCTTGCACAAGCACAGTAATATCAGTTTATATTCTTTTCTTATAAATTTAAAATTGTAATTGTATTTTATTATGTGTAGGTGTTTCCAAATGTGCAGTTGTCAATAGTGTTATGCCACTCCACAGGCAAGAAAGACAAGAAGGTTAGTAGAAAAAAATGTATCATTATCATTTATAATGACAGCCTTTCACTGAGGAATGTACTGTTTGAAATATATAAGATATAAAGGTGTTGAGTAATTATGAGCTAGATTGTAGCTACTTTCAGGGATTAAAGAATTGGAAACGATTTAGATTGTGTCAGGTTCTGACTGTTTAGGCTGCCATTACTTTTAATTGACTTTTAAAACATTTTTATTTCTCTATCAAAAAAAGGCTGGAGTATATACCATATATTCTCACTTTTATGTTGAGTCAAACTGCCATCAACAAGGATCCTGATATGCCATAGCATAATGCTAGTGCAGATCAGGACTATATTGTTTGTTCTAATGATTACACATTACAAATTACACGGACAAGATCTGTTTGCACATTATGTGACAGCAGATCTGGTTCTGTGCTGTTTGCTGTTAGATTCATCAGTAAGTATATTGACTGTATGACTTTACTTCAGTACATGTGAATAAAAATCAGTCCTGTAGTTTTTGATGGATTGCCATGAAGCCTTGTCATTACCTTAAGATGTGCATATTGGAAAAAAAACTTAGCTTCTGCAGTTTTTATGTAATTATTTGGTTTGCTGCTTAATGCTGTTAAGATAGAATCTTTGAGAACACAATAAGGCTCATATTTTTCAGTGGATTGCCATTGCTGGCTAGTGTCAGTCTTTGTTTTAAAGCTGACTGCACTATATATATAACAGAATCTTGTGAACATGTGTAATTGGTTTTTGATGGATCACTGTAAAATGATACATATTGTCACCATCTGAAGAAACACATATTACCAAATGTCATTGTGTTCAGCAAGTTTTGTTTGAGTTATTGTCAAAAAAACTTTAGATACCATTGTGCAACATGTGTGTATGCCTTTTACTTTAGGTTAAAATTTAGTCTTAGAGCATTTGCGTTAAGGTTTTGAATTCTTCTTTTCCATAAATTTTCTAATCCCATTTATAGAATCTCAGCAAGGCATAAATCGTTATGAAGTTGAAACTATGTGTTCTGTGTTCCACCCTTGTATCCCACGAACTTGCATCAGATCACCTCTGCATTATATACCATCTTGACGTATCAGTCCCTAACCCTCCACCTTTATTTGCTACTAAGAGAAACCTCCATATGATAAAAAAAAACAAACTAAAGCATGACATCCAAGCAAAACTTACAACTTTTCTTACCTCCTACAGCAGAACAACTTGATAACGGCCTGCATTCATTGCTTGAAAAACATGCCCCAGCCACCTAGTGCAGAGTATCAATTCAAAAGTATTCTCCATGGTATAGCAATGTTAGGGACCAGCTTTGCACTGCTAAAGAGACTGCCGTAAAGCAGAGAGGCTTTGGCTTTCCACCAGACTCACTATTTATAAACAAATCTATGAAGCTGCTAAGAAGAACATTACATGGTCCATTTAGCTAAATTATCCCACTACAGTACTAAGATCATGGAGAGTTCCCACTGCAAAGAGCTCTTCGAGATAACTAATAAACTAATGTCAAGGAACAAATGTACACCTCTTCAACCACCTTCTCTCCAGTAGACCTTCCTGACCTATTTGCAGATTTCTTCCGTGACAAAGTACAAACCATTAGAGATGCACTTGACAACACAATTTCAACTGACTCGTCATCACCATACAGTTGTGATACAGAATTTCAGTGACAACCATTAGGATCATTTGAACATGTCTCTATGGATTTAGTACGGACAGTCGTGATGAAGAGTGCACCAAAGTCACGTGAACTTGATCCAATTCCAACATCACTGCTGCTTGAGTGCTTAAAATGATGACTTTTAATAATGAGTAAGAGACTCTGCATATTAAATGTGCCTTTAAATTTAAAAACAAATTTTTCAGATGCCTTTAAATTTAGAAACAAATTTTTCCAGAATATATAAACCATGCATTTTTTTTATTACTATAGACTTATTTCTGTAAAGAGGGACAGGTAGGATGCAGGAAATGCATAGGTGTATTTATTTGAGCAACTTGCTCACCATTCTGCTAGTTTTCATGGCAAATATAATTCATATTTGTTCCTTATATTCATTAATGAAATTGCTTCTCTCTCACACTCTTGAATACACATGCACTCGCACATACATGTTTTACTTTGTCTTCCTATCAACCTCTTTTTGTGTTGTTGATTTACCAGGCACTGGAAACATTTATGATTGATGAATTGCTATGTTTAGAAGTTGTTTCCTTTCTTTTAGTCCCAACATCCAGGAAAGGTAGAACACAACCATGTTTTAGAGCATTCCCTCCATCAGCTTTTGAGGGAGGTTCACTTTAAATCTCTGAACATGTCTGTGCCTCATCCTGTGACAGCAACCATAGGAGTCACCAAGAGACGAAGGATGGCAGGATCAGAAGCCATATCTAGGAGGGAACTTCTGGAGATGACAGAGAGGTCAGTTTGAGAACTTCTGTTAATTACAAAATCCTGAAAATGATGAACTTTTCACAAGTTTGTGAATCTATTTTTCATTAGGTATATTTCTAATTGATTATTTATTGCAATAAATGCATGTCCAGTACATGCATCATTTACAAACAGGTGACCTGACAAAAGAGCGCACAACAAAAAAGCGCCAACAAAAGAGCACCGACAAATGAGCGCACTGACAAAAGAGCGCCAATTAAATTATACTAACAAGTAGAGTAGAGATCAAATAGTTATATCGAGAAGTTTTCAAGTGGTAGAAGTTTTAATTAAAAAAAAAAGAAAACAAGATTGAGCAAAAGAAATGTTTTGCAACTATACTATTAAGTATAAGAAATCAAATAGTTATATATAGAGAAGTTTTCAAACGATGGAAGCTTTGATCTTTTTACGTTGGTACAAACAGACTAGTGATCAAAAGAATCTGTTGAACGTGTATATATAGTTAAAAATTCCTATTTGAGTTCACCATGTGAAAAACAGAACAGAAAATTGCAGGTCGTTTGTTCCAACACTGCTTTAATGAACTATCTGCGAGACATTGCTCATAATCTTGAACTATAACTCATTCTAATTAATTCCTTTTAAGTCATTTTAAGAAATGATTATATATTAGGTAAACATTTACCTAATTTATGCAGAAGTGATTTCTAATTTAAATTTAAATACACTTCATTTTAAGCATTTAAGACTTTCAATTACTAATATTATTTGCGCTATTTTGTCTTACACTCTTTTGTCTGCGATCTTTTTGTGTTCTGCTCATTTGTCGGCGATATTTTATCGTACGCTCTTATGTTGGGGTGCCTACAAAATATTCTGTTAAGCATAGAAAAAGATGAATGGTTTGGAATCTAATGTATATGGCACAAATGATGCACCTAATAGCTCAAGGTTTCTTCTCAGTTGTTTTCTTGTCTACTTTTGATCCGTCAGAACATATCAGCAGATATAATTTTATCTTCAGCTACCCCTCATTTTTCAAATTGAAAATAAATTGGTATATTGAAGAAGATGTGATAAAGTAATAGATTTTATATTAATAAAGCCAATCTTGAAACATCAAATTGAGGGGAAAACATACTGAGACAATAAGCCATATGCAAAGTAAAAGTATTACATAATTTTTAATTTAACCAGTAAAGACCAAAAGTTTTGCAATGGACCCACATCAAAATTTCTGTTTGCATTTGTGTGTTTTTGCCATTCCTCCTAAACTATGTGCAAAAAAAGTCAAGGCACTTGTCACAGAGTTGCATCATGAGCTCTAGTTGCATTCCAACACATTGGTTCCATCTGCTGCTGTTGGTACCGTAACAGAACTGATTGTCTCCTGGCTCTGGTAGCATTGATAAGATTTGTTATTTTATGAAGAGAAAGTTAAATTCTGACAATATGATTAACTAGGCATCGAGTAATATTGAATGTAGACAACAACTAGTGCTAGTGAACAGGCAGAAACAGACATAACTTCTACTTCCTAATTCGCCAGAAATGCAGAGCTTTAATTGGAAATCCACTAATTGACCATTCATTTGGAATTTTTTAAAGTGAGTTTGGCACAAGATCTTAATCTCTAATTTTACTGAATGAACCAGTGTAAAGTCACTTTTTATTTACTTCATGAGTTTTATAACTTTCATCTGAATTGTATTAAAGCAAACATTTATAACCACTCTAATTTTGTTATTTTTCTGTCTTGAAGTCCCACAAACCATGTCCTGAAGTAAACATTTTCATTAGATCCACTATTTTTCCTTTAATTTTCCAAGTTTCCATGTTGATGTTTTAATGTGTTTGTTTGTTCATTTACATAAGGAAATATTTCCCACATACAATTTCTTTTGCATGCTCTTTTATTGTATTGTATTGTTGTATATAGCAACAATTATAATTTTAAAATAAGTGTTAATTGGGAATCTTCATTAAAATAAAACCAAGCCATGTTGTTATAGCATGCATTTTTATGTTTGTTGCAAGGATGTGCAATAATTAAGTTCTTTATTTGAGATCTCCCCCACTAGTAGAAAAGGTGTAACCCCATATATATATGGTTGATTGACACTTTCAATTTTAATACAAGAGAGCATATCGATGATAATTACACTGAAACCAAATTTTAAAAAATATAACAAACTGTTACGGCTATTGGATTTATTTATTTTTTAATTGTTAAACCCAAATTTATTATTTAGGATTTAATATTCATTAATTGGGAAATTGTTCTAGAAAGTTCAGCTTAATCACTTTCTGTAAATAGGCTGACTTAGATTGTAAACAAGTTTTGACCTTGGCTTACAGTGGTCTAGTTCCTGACCTTGCTTTGAACATTGTAAACAGGTCTTCAATTTCTTTGGTTAATTTTAGGGACAACATTCTATTTTTAGTTCTTAGGGGTAAGAAAAATCTAGAGTATGTTATTTTTAGTAAGGTAGTCTCTTTCTGTGACCTTCCATGACCTTCTATCAATTTCTAGAAAAGAGCATGATCACTTGTTTACTTCAGAAAAACAATATATATAGCTGTATTTTAGAAGCTGACAGTAGTAGAAGTATTGGGCTGTAAGTTATTGGTTGTGTATTTATGTTTGAGTGTTAATATTATTCTGGACTTGTGTCAATTCGTTGGAAAAGAAGAATTATTCTATTTATCTGGAAAAGGACATATGTTTCATAATTTCATTTGGATGATTTAAAAACAAGAACTGTATCACGTGACATTGTCAGCCATTTTGGATTATTACATCGTCAAGATTCGAACCTGGAACTATTAGAACATTTATTTATCAGGACTTGAAATTCCATTAGTGGATTATTTTGTGAATACTATATTTGTTGGATTTGATTTTCTAAAACTGTAAGTTCAATTGTAAGTTCAATTGTTTTATTTAAATAATTGTACTTAATAAAATCATTGTTAAAGTTTTACAAGCTTGTTAGTTTTCACTCTTTCTGTGTTGCTGCTTATTCGAGCCTAAGCACGTAACAAAACAAAAAAAAGTATTTAATTAATAATTATTCATTTAAACATATTTTTAATCACAGTATGATATGGTCAGATTAGGCCTAAGTTCTAACAAGTTAATTTAGCCCTACATAATAGAAGTATTACAACATATTTCAACATGACAACAGTGACTAATAATGAAAAATGATTGGAGAGACAGGGAAAAGTAGTTATTTAAATTGTTGTCAGCAGTAGGCATTACATGTATCAACATTTTTATAATATGCATTGTAGCATAGCTGTCAAGTGTCATGTTTTTTTCCCTGTATTTTGTCTTTTTTTTGGATCTAAATACAGGTAATGTTTTTTAATTGAAAAAAATAATAATAAAAATTCTTGTAATTTTCAGTTTAGAATGGGCACTTGTGTTTCATTCTGAGAGAAATGTATAGAATATACATATAAATACAGTTCTGAAATATGATTGGTTCATTTGAAATCAACCATGCCTGTCTTTATCCACCTTAATGAATTTCATAAACAGTTGTCACTATCACTGTATCTTATCTTCGTAATGTTCAACTTCTAATAATGTTTAATAGGAAAGCAAAATATTCAGAATTTTCTCCAGGAAAGACAAGAAACAGAACTGGATGGGCAATTGGACCATCTTGTTTAGACTTGTGAAACCATCTAATAAAGGAGAAAAATTTATTTTTTGCAAATTGTGAATATGATTTCGCTATTAGACATGGAGATACCCATGAAATACAAGAGCATGATAAAGCTAATAAACATCAGCTTGCTTTTTCATCATCAACAACTCAGACTAAACTTGTGACATATATAAAAATCAGAGATAACCTTGAAGTAATTTGATCAAAATTCGGTTTATTAAATTTCTTTTAGAAATGAACCTTCATCTTGCAGTTGCCAGTGTTGCTGATGATTTGTTTTGCACGTTTCCAGATAGTAAAATCACAAATGACAAAGGATTACTCGTGTGAGAAAATTAAAATAGTTCAGTAAGAAAATTATACAGTATTCAGATCATCAGTGAAAGATGGTACATTGAAATCGAAAATGATTGGGAGAGTAAAAAAAGATGTGTGGAAAAAGCTCACATAAACAGCCTGTGTCTGAGGGTGTGTTGTACTCTTGCACCTTCTAAATGAGGACACGAATGGAACAGGGTGCCCATTCAGAAGGTGCAAGAGTGCAACATGTTGCATCTTTGACATTCAATACAATAATTAATGAAGATACTGTCCTACTTTACTGCTAATTTTAAATGTTGTAATTAGTTACTTGTGGATAACAATTTTAAAAATCAGTATTTGTTTCTGAAAATCAGTATTCTTGCCATAAGCAGTCAGTTGTAGTAAGAATTTTTGTTTATTTTAAATTTAACAAAATATATGACTTATTAAAAGTTGCATATTTCACGATGTTGATTCAGATTTTTGTTCAGTAGCCAATATATTCAGTGACCCCCCTCCCCCAATATATCAGCATTTACTCTTTTTCTTTTGATCGTAATTGTATTTATGTTCAACAAATAGATGCCTACTTTTACTTCTGATATTTAATATGGGCTCTACCCCTACCCTGCTGGTCTGGTGGTAGCCAGGACAAATAATAATAAAGAATTGTCATTAACAACTATATAACTTGGTTTTTTTTATACCTTTTTTCAGTGAGACTTTACTGGAACAGATCATCAAACAAACCAGGCATGCTGTATTAAGATTAAGGTAGGTTGTGTCTTGAATTAGTCTTGGTTTACATATAGTATAATTATGGTAGGTTGTGTCTTGAATTAGTCTTGGTTCACATATAGTATAATTATAGTAGTTTGTGTCTTGAATTAGTCTTGGTTCACATATATTATAATTATGGTAGGTTGTGTCTTGAATTAGTCTTGGTTTACATAGTATAATTATGGTAGGTTGTGTCTTGAATTAGTCTTGGTTCACATATATTATAATTATGGTAGGTTGTGTCTTGAATTAGTCTTGGTTTACATATAGTATAATTATGGTAGGTTGTGTCTTGAATTAGTCTTGGTTCACATATATTATAATTATGGTAGGTTGTGTCTTGAATTAGTCTTGGTTCACATATATTATAATTATGGTAGGTTGTGTCTTGAATTAGTCTTGGTTTACATATAATATAATTATGGTAGGTTGTGTCTTGAATTAGTCTTGGTTCGCATATAGTATAATTATGGTAGGTTGTGTCTTGAATTAGTCTTGGTTCACATATAGTATAATTATGGTAGGTTGTGTCTTGAATTAGTCTTGGTTCAGATATATTATAATTATGGTAGGTTGTGTCTTGAATTAGTCTTGGTTCACATATATTATAATTATGGTAGGTTGTGTCTTGAATTAGTCTTGGTTCAGATATAGTATAATTATGGTAGGTTGTGTCTTGAATTAGTCTTGGTTCACATAGTATAATTATGGTAGGTTGTGTCTTGAATTAGTCTTGGTTCACATATATTATAATTATGGTAGGTTGTGTCTTGAATTAGTCTTGGTTCACATATATCATAATTATGGTAGGTTGTGTCTTGAATTAGTCTTGGTTTAGATATAGTATAATTATGGTAGGTTGTGTCTTGAATTAGTCTTGGTTCACATAGTATAATTATGGTAGGTTGTGTCTTGAATTAGTCTTGGTTCAGATATATTATAATTATGGTAGGTTGTGTCTTGATTTAGTCTTGGTTCACATATTATAATTATGGTAGGTTGTGTCTTGAATTAGTCTTGGTTCAGATATAGTATAATTATGGCAGTTTGTGTCTTGAATTAGTCTTGGTTCACATATATTATAATTATGGTAGGTTGTGTCTTGAATTAGTCTTGGTTCAGATATAGTATAATTATGGTAGGTTGTGTCTTGAATTAGTCTTGGTTCACATAGTATAATTATGGTAGGTTGTGTCTTGAATTAGTCTTGGTTCACATATATTATAATTATGGTAGGTTGTGTCTTGAATTAGTCTTGGTTCACATATATCATAATTATGGTAGGTTGTGTCTTGAATTAGTCTTGGTTTAGATATAGTATAATTATGGTAGGTTGTGTCTTGAATTAGTCTTGGTTCACATATAGTATAATTATGGTAGGTTGTGTCTTGAATTAGTCTTGGTTCACATAGTATAATTATGGTAGGTTGTGTCTTGAATTAGTCTTGGTTCACATATATTATAATTATGGTAGGTTGTGTCTTGAATTAGTCTTGGTTTACATATAGTATAATTATGGTAGGTTGTGTCTTGAATTAGTCTTGGTTTACATATACAGTCCTACCCGTTTATCTCGACATCCTCGGGCCCAAGGAAATATTGTCGACATAGGCGGATGTCGAAATAAGTGGGGGGGGGGCTGAAGAATTTTTTTAAAAAAATTTGTCAGCAAAGGGAGACCTGTCGTCAGTGAATAGCATTTACACTTTGAGAAAGAAAAAAAAAGGAAATTTTGAGTCCATGAAGACAATCAGTGTGAAATACACTTGTATATTGACAAATTATATTTTGGTTACCTTTGTGTAATAAAATCCAAATTAAAATATTGCACTGATCACATCCTGATACGAACAACATTATGATATTCAACGTCGGCTTTAGCATGTGGCTGGGAAGTTGTCAGTTATATGCTTCATGTATATGTACTTAAATTGGCCTCGATTTTGGTCAGTCTGTACCCATCTGAGGTTGCCAAGGGGATGGGGCTATTCACAGGGAAGAGAAAAACTGTCAACAGTACATGTATTCTCCACAAATACTTTTGTATCCGATGTTATGACGAACATTAAAGCGACTGAACCAACCACTTGTTGCAGCGAAGTTCTCCACACTAAGTTTTTTCTATAATGCTTCATTGAACCATTTTGATGCTTCCTCGCGTCTTCAAATGTAGCAGCCTTGCTTCTTCCTTTGGGGAGAGCAGTTACCTTCAACTTAGTCTTTCTTTATAGACTCAGCAGCTTTCATTCTTCCTGGACGTGTGTTATTTTTAAGTGAAAAAATTTCACAGACCTCTTTGCGAGATGTTCATCCCTTAACTTACTTAACAGCCAGATATTTAGTTTCCAAAGACTGTAAATTTAATTTGCGTTTTACCCTGCTGTCGGTAACCATCATAAATGTAAATAAAGTTAAAATCGAAACTTTCACAGCAAAAAAAAAACTTGTTTTAATCACCGATTACTTTCAAAGGTTTCGAAAATGCGTAATCCATATTTTCACACAATTTTTATATATGGGATTCAGAAAATCATGTATACAGGAGTCCACTGTACACATCAATTTCCAGGACGGCTTGCTAGTCCTGCTTCGACTACCTGTTGATTAGGAAATTGTGTTTATCAATTGTTCCTTTTAGCTGCGCTGATATTTACAATCAGAAAATTCAGTTGCTGAAAGACAGACAGATGTACATGTTGTCATTGTAAGAGTACATCTGAAGAACATGACCCACAAGCTAGGTGGCAAGATCAAAGACTTAACTAGCTGCAGAGTGGTGAGAAAATGTGCTGCTATGTTTTTTTTTATCTGACCGCGACATCAAAAGCCTGGCGGCAAGATTGCTGAACAAAGTATTGGTCTTAATTGGCAGCTTGTCGACATAAACGTTTTTCTTTTATCTCAACGTGACAATTTGATAGTTATAGTAGACCATGGGACCGGGACTTTGCTTTTTTGTCAACATAGGCGGCTTGTCGAGATAAGCGATATCGATATAAACGGGTAGGACTGTAGTATAATTATGGTAGGTTGTGTCTTGAATTAGTCTTGGTTCAGATATAGTATAATTATGGTAGGTTGTGTCTTGAATTAGTCTTGGTTCACATAGTATAATTATGGTAGGTTGTGTCTTGAATTAGTCTTGGTTCACATATTATAATTATGGTAGGTTGTGTCTTGAATTAGTCTTGGTTTAGATATAGTATAATTATGGTAGGTTGTGTCTTGAATTAGTCTTGGTTTACATATACAGTCCTACCCGTTTATCTCGACATCCTCGGGCCCAAGGAAATATTGTCGACATAGGCGGATGTCGAAATAAGTGGGGGGGGGGGCTGAAGAATTTTTTTAAAAAAATTTGTCAGCAAAGGGAGACCTGTCGTCAGTGAATAGCATTTACACTTTGAGAAAGAAAAAAAATGGAAATTTTGAGTCCATGAAGACAATCAGTGTGAAATACACTTGTATATTGACAAATTATATTTTGGTTACCTTTGTGTAATAAAATCCAAATTAAAATATTGCACTGATCACATCCTGATACGAACAACATTATGATATTCAACGTCGGCTTTAGCATGTGGCTGGGAAGTTGTCAGTTATATGCTTCATGTATATGTACTTAAATTGGCCTCGATTTTGGTCAGTCTGTACCCATCTGAGGTTGCCAAGGGGATGGGGCTATTCACAGGGAAGAGAAAAACTGTCAACAGTACATGTATTCTCCACAAATACTTTTGTATCCGATGTTATGACGAACATTAAAGCGACTGAACCAACCACTTGTTGCAGCGAAGTTCTCCACACTAAGTTTTTTCTATAATGCTTCATTGAACCATTTTGATGCTTCCTCGCGTCTTCAAATGTAGCAGTCTTGCTTCTTCCTTTGGGGAGAGCAGTTACCTTCAACTTAGTCTTTCTTTATAGACTCAGCAGCTTTCATTCTTCCTGGACGTGTGTTATTTTTAAGTGAAAAAATTTCACAGACCTCTTTGCGAGATGTTCATCCCTTAACTTACTTAACAGCCAGATATTTAGTTTCCAAAGACTGTAAATTTAATTTGCGTTTTACCCTGCTGTCGGTAACCATCATAAATGTAAATAAAGTTAAAATCGAAACTTTCACAGCAAAAAAAAAACTTGTTTTAATCACCGATTACTTTCAAAGGTTTCAAAAATGCGTAATCCATATTTTCACACAATTTTTATATATGGGATTCAGAAAATCATGTATACAGGAGTCCACTGTACACATCAATTTCCAGGACGGCTTGCTAGTCCTGCTTCGACTACCTGTTGATTAGGAAATTGTGTTTATCAATTGTTCCTTTTAGCTGCGCTGATATTTACAATCAGAAAATTCAGTTGCTGAAAGACAGACAGATGTACATGTTGTCATTGTAAGAGTACATCTGAAGAACATGACCCACAAGCTAGGTGGCAAGATCAAAGACTTAACTAGCTGCAGAGTGGTGAGAAAATGTGCTGCTATGTTTTTTTTTATCTGACCGCGACATCAAAAGCCTGGCGGCAAGATTGCTGAACAAAGTATTGGTCTTAATTGGCAGCTTGTCGACATAAACGTTTTTCTTTTATCTCAACGTGACAATTTGATAGTTATAGTAGACCATGGGACCGGGACTTTGCTTTTTTGTCAACATAGGCGGCTTGTCGAGAAAAGGGAATTATGGTAGGTTGTGTCTTGAATTAGTCTTGGTTCACATATAGTATAATTATGGTAGGTTGTGTCTTGAATTAGTCTTGGTTCGCATATAGTATAATTATGGTAGGTTGTTTCTTGAATTAGTCTTGGTTCACATATATTATATTTATGGTAGATTTATTTAGACAAGTAAATTTATCTCAGCATAACAAGTCTTTGTTGTCCATAAAATGTTTTAAAAAATCTGCAGCTCAATTAGATGCACAAATTATTTGGGGAATTTTTCTCATTTGGATTTCGTTTTCATTGAATTTCTTTTTTTTAATACTAAAAGAGGGAAGGCTGGTCAAACAGAAACACATTATTTTTGCCTTATATAAAACTGTAAGGCATAAACAGTGGTAAAATTAACTGTGACGTGTATTGCAGGAATCAGAAACCCAGTAAACTAAAAGATTGCTGTCTTAGTAAAAATTGACAGAACTTCCTCAGAACTATACATGTATTTGTGGTTTAAAATAAATCATTGACGACTAAAAGTTTTAGTATTTCTTCACTTCAGAAGACAACTGATATTATACTAAGAACATTAAGTTAACCTCAAGGTGACTGTTTGGTTACATTTTAAAATCACAATAAAATTATAAAGTGAACAAACAGGTTTTTAACATGAAAAGATTACTTTCTAGGACATTTCTTATTGGTAGAATATCTAGGTTGTCACCAAATTTGGTTTATAATTTTTTTAAACATATTCATTAATTGGGAAGACCAGATAAAGGTAACATGGTGGAATCTTCCTTTCTGGATCTTCATTTAACTATAATTTTTGCTCACTTAAATTGATGTTTTCATTTCTCCTTTGAATATGTTCCCCAATCACATTACTTTAGGGATATTAGCCTGCTACCTCGCGAATCCAGCCCTACCAAAAGACGAAAATTCGTCTTTCCTGTCTATGTCATATAGACAAAAGGCAATAACTCTTGCCCCTTACCTCCCCTTGCTACCCGCTAGGTGTCGCTTCTTTAGTTTCTTAGCTTCGCTGTACGCGAAAACACGTACAATTAGACCTCCAATGAATCCAAGCCATCTTAGTGTAAATTCTGACCATCCGAAGTTAAATTTGGAATTACTGTGTTGGATAATCATTCTTCTACAGGTCGTATACATTATTTTACAATATTTTCCAATTTGAGTGACTTTGTCACCTTTTCTAGACTTCGGACCAGGTTGCAACGTGGTCAAGCACGCTTATGGCGGTACTAGCATGTAATACATGTAGCACTCAATAATTTCGCTTATTCCGTATGTAACGTTTACGATATTAGCGATTTAATAACGTGCTGCATTGATAATTTGTGCTTTATTTACCTGCTTTGTCGTTTCAGTAGACTTCAAAAAAGTCTTTGAACGACCAAGTTGCGACTATTTAATGGCGGACTTCGTGTTGTAGTCACGAGTTCACGCGACACTTAATCATTTCGCTTCCTCCGTTAGTTACGGTTATGGAATAGTGACTTACCGTATTTTCCGGCCTATAGGTCGATGCGGAGTATAAGTCGAATTGACGAATTTTGTAAATTTTCCATCCTTCGTCCATATATAAGTCGATTCGGAGCATAAGACGAGGCCAGGTCAATAACTTGGCTATGTATTTTATACTACCGGTAGTAACTTCCGGTTGCATGAATATTGATGGTATCGTCATATAATATTCCATATTACCGGCAATATCCATTGCAACAAGAGCTATGATCATTCCTTCCAGTTGAAAGTTTAAACCTACGGTAATTTATTTGAGAAATTTTGTCAAATACAATTACGGTACTTTATTCAGAGAACCATGCATTGGTACATACACGTGTCTAATTTATATATACATGTAAAATCTATTGCATGAAAAGAGTATCAACACCGTGTACTCACCAGCGAATCTTGTAACATACATTGAATCCATAATACAAATATTTCCATCGAAAATATCCACACACGGATGTAAAATATTCAATAATTTTGTCACAGATCATTATGTGACTGAATTCAATGAAAAGAAAATAACAACAATCACGTAACGGGTGTACGTAATGAATGATGAAATAGTACATGTCCGTAGATTAAATAATGGAAGCTAAAGCACATTTTCCCACACAAGCTGCTAGTCAAAGTTCTTTGAACTTGCCGCCCAGCTATTGCGTCATGTTCTTTTGATGTACTCTAATACGCGGCACGTTGTGTCAAAACATAGTCTTCTAATTTATCCTCAATATTACTCCATCTTGCTTTGCAGCCACGATTTGCTTTCTTTGTTTTTTTTGTAGCGCATAATGCAACCTTAGCTTTACGCCAATCCCGGACACATTTTTCACGTACACCATATTTCCTGTGAGCAGCCATATTCCCACCATTCTCTTCAGCGAACTTTACAACTTCCAGCTTAAAAGCCGCCGTGTAAGACTTGCGTGATTTTACGGGAGGCATTGTGAGAGAAGTTGTATGATTTGTAAGGGGATATTTATATGAATGATTATGACTGAAAAGATTGATCAAAATATACCGAACTCATTAAAATGTGCCCGTACTAAAGCAATGAAAACAATGCCTATGGCTAAATTCATTATTTACATCGAGAGAAGGGAGTGGGCATCATTTCCTGTTGTACTTAATCCCATTGATAATAAACACGAGTAGCGTAATTGATGCGGATTAATGATAAAGAACAATGGGGTACCGGCAATATGGTAACTAGTATCGGTAGCTAAAGCCAATATCAAGATCGAAACAATTGAGGCAACTGGCTTTGATTTTTGTTGGAAACCAAATACCAATTTATCAACAACCGATATAATCAAAGAGAGACACCGAAACGTCAGCTGGTTAAAAATGAATATAGGTGAAGTGTTGACATTACAATTTGCTTTAAACTGAATTGCGAAACTAAAAATCATGGATCACTGATGATCTATGAGTACTGGTAGTCCATCCATATATCTGATTTTAGTGTAGTTCTAAACCTACGGTAATTTATTTGAGAAACTTTGTCAAATACAATTAGAAACATATGATTTGGGGGATTCAGTAGAATGCATGATCTACATTATTTTATAAATAATCATAGAACACTCGAGTTAATATGGATTACATCCCTTTGTAGGATCAATTGGATCAATAAAAAAAGCTATGCCGGTAATTGCTCACGTGTGTCCAACATTATACTGGAAAATCAAATATTAATGGACCAGTTATTTCATATCTTTTTTTTTTTAAGGAACAAACAATATGCTTTGAATTAGTACAGTAAACTATAGAGTATAGACCGTAAGTGTGCTATGCGGCCCAGTGAAGTTTTTACCGGTAATTGTTTTCTTTTATTTTATGTGTGAGAAATAAGAAAAAACACGCAGAATGCAAAATAAATAATGACAAAACTTACAAATATAAATGCAGTCATATTATTTTATGACAATTTATTGACATAGTAATTTAACATGAATTTGTACTTCTATGTGACCTGTTTTCGATTATGCCGATTATAGAGCAATATCAATAAAATACCGGATACTGTAATCCATATATAAGTCGATGCAATTTCAATGACAAAATCCATATATAAGTCGATTCGGAGTATAAGACGAAGACCGAACTTTCAAGTCAAAAAGTCTCGACTTATAGGCCGGAAAATATGGTAATAGCATGCCGAATTGTTAATTTGTGCTTTGTTTATCTTTTTTTTTTTTCGTTTCAGTAGACTTAGTCTCTGAACGACCAGTTGCGACTATTTAATGGCGGAATTCGTGTTGTAGTCACGAGTCCACGCGACACTAAATCATTTCGCTTCCTCCGTTAGTTACGGTTATGGTAATAGCGACTTAATAGCGTGTTGAATTGCTAATTGTGCTTTGTTTATCATCTTTTTCGTTTCAGTAGACTTCGTCTTGAACGAACCATTGCAACACGCTCACGGCGATAACTAGTGTTGTCATTAAGAGATAACATGGCACGGAATAATTTGACTACTCCGTTAGTAACGGTTATAGTATTATCGAATTAATAATATGCTGAATTTTTTAATTTGTGCTTTCTTCTCTTCTTTTGTCGTTTCAGTAGCAAAGTCGACAACGAAGGCATGAATGGCAAAATGGGTGTTGGCAATGTGGAAATGGAGGAAATTATGTTGACATGGTTTAGGCTGCCCAGTGGATGTAAATTTCACCGCAGGTCCGTGCATGGCTTTCGGGCCTGTAGGTCCGGACGCATGGAGTCTATGCTGGATCAATTGGATCCATTTTAATATGCACTTTCGCCGGCCGGCCAGCCGTCCGTCCAGCCGACACCGTCAGTTCAGCCGGCACTTCACCAGGCACCAACAAGCATTAGCCGTCCATCCGGCACCGTCCGTTCAGCCCAAATGGCACCGGACGGCCAGCCGACCTTCCAGCTTGCATCAACAGGCACCGGCCGTTCAGCCCAAATGGCACTGGCCGGCCAGCCGACCTTCCAGCCTGCGTCAACAGGCACCGGCCGTCCACCCGGCAACGACCGTTCAGCCCAAATGGCACCGGTCGTCCAGCCGACCTTCCAGCCGGCATCAACTGGCACCGGCCGTCCATCCGGCAATGACCGTTCAGCCCAAATGGCACCGGTCGTCCAGCCGGCACCGGCCGTCCACCCGGCAACGACCGTTCAGCCCAAATGGCACCGGTCGTCCAGCCAACCTTCCAGCCGGCATCAACCTGCACCGGCCGTCCATCCGGCAACGACCGTTCAGCCCAAATGGCACCGGTCGTCCAGCCGGCATCAACCGGCACCGGCCGACCATCTGGCAACGACCGTTAAGCCCAAATGGCACCGGTCTTCCAGCCGGCATCAACCTGCACCGGCTGTACATCGGATTTACGGAGATTATAGTGATGTACCCGTCAGTCAATCTACACTACTGGTTACATATCACTACCATGAGAGAAATGTTATAGATGAATCTCCGTCCAATCATACCATTCGAGAGGCAGGTGCCGGTCATAGCCGGACCTTCGCCGACATTCCGGCCGACCATATACCAGACAAATCAGTCGGTATTGCCAGTGTACATCTCCCGTCACGTCAAATACGTGACGGTGTGATTTTAAAACAAGGGAGAATTAGTGACATTATCAGAGGTGACGGAATTGAGTTATCTATGCCACTTGGTATGCGCTACCCAGATATGGCAGCTTTACCAGAACAGGACTTTCAGGCCGACCATTCGCCAGTTCAATCAGCCGGCAGTGCCGGCCGTCCATATGTTCACGGCTTCTCCACAAGGGAGATTTAGTAAAAGTGTCAATTATGACAGAATTGCGTCATCTAGGTCACCTGGTATGCTGTACAGATATGCAAGCTGTACCAGAACAAACATTCCCTCTGAGCGAATGGTAGATGGGCGCGCAGTGCTGGCCGCACTACATAAGCATTATATAATTATTATTACCTTACAGCCGGCACCAACCGGCACCGGGCGTCCATCCGGCAATGACCGTTCAGCCCATATGGCACCGGTCATCCAGCCGACCTTCCAGCCAGCACTAACCGGCACCGGGCGTCGATCCGGCAATGACCGTTCAGTCCAGATGGCACCGGTCGTCCAGCCAAGCTTCCAGCCGACACTTGCCGGCACTGACCGTCCATCTGGCTCCGGCCGTCCAGCCCAACAGGCACCGGTCGTCCAACCGTATGGAGATTTTAGTCATATACCAGTCCGTCCGACCGTACCGCTGTACCAGCATGGGGACTTTTATCATACCGCAATCCGCACAAATCGGATTGAGGCAGATTCTAGTGATGTTTCCGTCTGTCAATCCGAACTACCGGTTACATATCACTACCATGACACAGATGTTGGCGATGAATCTCTCGATCTAACCCGACCATTCGAGCGGTCGGTGCCGGTCATAGCCGGCCCGTCGCAGTCATTCAGGCCAAACATATGCCAATCAATTCATTCGGCATTGCCGGCCGTCCATAGGCTAACAGCTCATCCACAAGGGAGAGTGAATGCCTTTATCAGAGATGTCGGAATCGAGTCATCTATGCCACCTGGTATGCATTACCCCGATATGGATGCTTTACCAGAGCAAGATTATGCACATAGTGAGTGCGATGAATCGCAGGCAAATCAGCTGTATGCAGATCCAACTATGGAACGGACTGAGTTCAGCTTCATAGCCGCAGTGGAGGAAATTTATAGGGTGTTGGCCCCTTCAGAATGCCCTCCACCTCCTGCTGCCATTACCAACTATAAGGTTAGAGCGTCGGTCGATCTGGATGAGGGGGAAGAGACTCTATCCTTCCGCCTCCTTCCCCAGTCGACAAAAAAATTAAGGAAATTAATGACCGTCTGTCGACACGTATAGGGGATCCAGGAAATGCTAAGGCGTTCTTTTCTGAAAGTCAAGTACCAGCGTCGTTTTCAGGTCGATGGTACAAAACTCACTCCGATGCGTTCAGTACTGAGGTCCCGGCTCTGGATAAAAATATGGCAGCAGTCCATATGTCTGCTCCATTGTCTTATAAAGTAGACAAAACTGTGTTCAATGCCAAGTCCAAGCTGGTTCGAAATGTAGTCGCTACGTCTTCACTGTTATACCTAGCCTCCCTAGCCATTTTCAGGATCGCTGAAAAATCTGGCAATGAACATGCTTGGGAATCCAGGGCCTGGTTAGCTAGGGTTCTTAACAGGGCAGCTCACCATTCCATGGCCAATGCGCTGACTGCTTCTGCCAACCTAGACCTGATACGTCGTGACGCATGTCTGAAGGGCACGTCGCTTAAACCCCATCATAAGCTGGCTAGATATGACCGACGCACATTTCACGTCCCTATCCCACGAGTAGCGGACATTTCTCCGTTGTGCTTGTCGGGACTCGGTTTATCAGTTCCATGTCATACCTTTTGGCCTCAATTTTAAGCCCTTGAGTTAGTACCAAGGTTATGGATTACGTCGTCACCCTGTTCCGCTCGACTTCATCTATTGCGTCGGCAGTATATTTGGACGACATCCTCCAGAAACATCTGTCAAGTTCTACTCTGCTCAAAGGCAGAAACGATCTTATATCACTTTACATCATATAGGCTTTCTCGTGAACTGGATAAAGTCTGATCTCTGTCCAATCCGGATTTTTGGTCCATCTGGGTGTGGAGTTTCTCCCGATCTGAATCTGGTAAGGCTTCCTCGAGTTTGCGATCATCCAGATATTTGCACTCGTAGAGTCCGTTTCCGACAGGATGAGCATTTTAGCGAGAGAGTTGCAGATCCTCGGATTATTCAATGCGGCAGCAGACTTGATCCCGCTCAGCCGTCCTTTTATGTGCCCTTTACAAAGGACGTTGCTAGCGTAATTGCGCCCTTTTCAAGTCCCTTCGATCCCAGAAAACAGTCATGCTCACGCCAGAGATACGACCATTCTTGAGTCAATGGCACAACCCCTGTGGGCTGTCCATACTGATTACTCTGGAGATACCCCAAGCGGGGATAATGGTATGTTCCGCCACTAGTACCTACGGTTGGGGTGCCCACCTGTTGCCGGACTTCGATACTGTCAGCGGCACGTGTGTGCCAGGGGCGAGCCCTTTCCACATCAACCTTTCAGAAATAACGGCTGTCATCAACGCCTTTCATTTCGGGCAGGATCAACTCTTATTACAAACTGCCCTCATTATGTCAGACAACTTTGTGGTGGTGCCTTGCCTTAAAAACATGGGGACACCAATCACCAGACCTGTGCAATCTGAGCTGGCAGTTTCTACATTGGTTTGACAATCTCCACCACAATGTACAATTCCGGCACATTCTTGGCAGACTCAATGTCTTGGCTGACACTCTATCTAGTCATTCACACAGAATGGTCACTCCATCAATCGGACTTTCTTCCAATTGACACACTTTGGGGACGTCCGATGACTGATCTTTTGCAACAAGGTGAAATCGCAAGTTGTCCACCTTTCATCTCACAGGTTCCAGATCCAGAAGCTTGAGTTGTGGATGCTTGATCAATCAGCTGGGAAGGGTTGTGGTCATTCTCCTACCCTCCCACGGTCTTGGTACTGAAATTAATCCAGAAGTTAAGGGGTCAGAACTGTCAGATGGTTCTGATTGCCCCTCTCAGATGGAACAACTCCTGGATCTCCGATCTACTCAATCTAGGCGATAGATCTACCCAGGAAGATTACAGTCAGCACAAGTATTCGCAAGCAACCTCGGCCAGGGGTGTTCCACCCCTGTCCGGACCGTCTTTATGTTCAAGCTTGGCTCTTGTCCAGACAGCCTTGCAAGACAAACAATTTAAATCTTTGATTGCGGAGAGAATCTTGAGAGCAAGAAGGCCCTCTACTCTGAAGGTTTACGAGGGCAAGTGGCATGTTTTCAGGGACTGGTACCATATCATTCACATTGTTCCTCTGAGTGTCACAATCCCTCAATTGGCCAACTTTTCTCTGGCTTTTCGAGGAGAAACAGCTGGCTCCAGTTATTATCAAATGCTACCGCTCCATGATATCAGACACATTCCGCCATTCTGGTACATGTGCTATCAGCCATGAGAAAGATTTGTCAGATCTTTTAGACACTTTAAAAATTCAATCGACTTATATCCCTCACCCTGTTTCCAAATGGAATCTGTCCTGGGTTTTAACATGACTCAATTCAGACAGTATTGAGTCTTTAACCCACGATTAGTTAAAGCTACTATCATACAAATTGGGTTTCTTGATAGTCTTAGCTTCAGCATGCAGGGTGAGCGAGTTACATGTCCTTTCTAGTGACCCGAACTCTCTTCCGTTCCGATCAGAGGGTTTGATGGTCCTCTTGACGCAGCCAGGCTTCGTAGTCCAAAATAGATTACCATACATTGACGATCAACGAGTCGTCATTAGCTCGCTTTCTTTATAGATAAGTCAGGATCAACAGCCATGTAAGATCCTGTTTGTGCACTCTAGCACCATTTCAATGCATAGAGGTGAGTCAGGTCACATGCAAGCACCTCTTTCTTCTGGTGATAGCTGGGACATGAGATATCACCATTCAAGCCCTTGCTTCATGGCTGAAGTGGGTTATACGCTCGGCGTACTCTGAGGATTCGCAAATCAGTCACATTATAGAAGCTATTGGCTGACATGCAGAGTCAACCTTCTACAGTTTTATCTTCAAGTTTGTACTCGCAGAGGCAAACATTGATTCTAGTAGGTCCGGTGTTGGGCAGCCCAGACGCCCACCAGACCCATGTGCAACAATCAGCACAGCCTATTAGCTTCGCTGGATTCGCCAGATAAATTTTCGTAGGTAAGAAGATTTCAATAACTATCTTCTTAACCGTATAAAGGGGTCACATATCACGTGACCCTGGGCTGTGTTGCTAATTGAAAATTAGGAGACCGGGTTATCATTCACATGGGGAATCCAACCATCATTCCCTAGAGGATACCCGGGGTGGAGGTCGGATGCTCCGCATTCCCTCCTCCTATTACTTATTCTCCTAAAGTAATGTGATTAGGGAACGTATTCAAAGGAGAAAGCAAATTTTGTAGTAAATTATGTTTCTCCGAGAATACTTACCCAATCACATTACTAAGAAACCCTCCCAACCACCCCGCCATGCGAGCATCCTTGTGTTTTATATACCGCTCAGCTTAAAAAACTAAAGAAGCGACACCTAGCGGGTAGCAAGGGGAGGTAAGGGGCAAGAGTTATTGCCCTTTGTCTATATGACATAGACAGGAAAGACGAATTTTCGTCGTTTGGTAGGGCTGGATTCGCGAGGTAGCAGGCTAATATCCCTAAAGTAATGTGATTGGGTAAGTATTCTCGGAGAAACATAATTTACTGCAAAATTAGCTTTTTCTTTGAATCAATTTTCATTTCATATTAATAAATCAATGCAGTAATCAGTGTTTCCCTTTACGCACAGTTGTGCGTCAGAGACGCACGTTTGCAAAAGTGGACGCACTCGTTTTATTGCCATGCGTATTTTTGCCGCAAAGGTTGTAAATGCTGCGATGTGTAATCTCAAATACAGTTGATAAACAACAGTATCGTGACCGAGATCGAGTGTAAGCTTTGTTATGACAGAGTAGCTTCCCCTAATCTCGTGAGCGCATACCCGTCTGGTTCTAATACATGTATAGGCTTTATTATGATGGGATAGCTTCCCCTAATCTCGCGATTACGTGATTTCCTTCACGCTCAGCAGCATGTCTTGCAAGCAAAGCAGCATTGATACTATTCTAAGAAGAAAAAGACCTCCAGAAGAAAACCACGAAGAATCATCAGCAAAGAAGGTGAAGGATGACGAATATATAAAAGTAACTGTGGCGCGTAATTTCAACGATAAATGGAGGAAAAATTCCCGTGGATGGAATACAATTCATCTGCTGGAATGACTATACCAGCTAGTTGGTCTCTAAACCTTTTTTATTTTAACTTGACGAGACCAACCGTATTCTGCATTAACACTATATGGTACGTTCGTGAACCATAACTGTCAACGATCGAACTGCACGCCATTAATTAATAAATTTATTTAGACTAACCTTTGTACCCAGACGGTAAGTATAATCCTATTCTAATGACCCAATGCGTTAAATCTTTTATAATACTCAATTTATAGCGGAAAAGTACCATTTAGTGTTAATGCAGAATACGGATGGTCTACTGGAATGACATGCTTGACTTGTGTTCGGGCGAGTGCCTTGTGAGAGAGGGTTCACTGTCCAAAATGCAATACAGTCGCTCAAAAGAAACAATCTTTCATTGAAGTCTCTTCATGAGAAACTGCTTGTTAGATATGAAGCCAAACATCCTGACTTTGACAAGCAAGAGTTTGCAAAAAAATCTTGCATTAAATTTCAAGAAATCTGTTCTAGGAATTTGTTTTTAAAAAAAACAACAATGGTGACAGTGTAAATTTCCTTTCAGAATCATTAAAATGATTGTTTGATTATTGAGCTTGTTTGTTGATTTTTAATTTTAATATGAGATATAGTGATCATGCAGTACATGTTGTAATTTCATATCTTCAGGTACAAGAGATTAGGGGTGAGATGAAAATTTGTCAGCATATGTTTGACTCCCACATTTTTCATTTGACCCCCAGTTCTGACACCAAAGGTTTTTTTTGACCCTCAGTATTGCACTCCCAGGGGATACACTGAGTAATGATATATCATTTATTTGACCAAGTTTTTAATTCTTTAAAAATGGAATTTTCAATGACTAAATAATGTGCACTGGTCTATTGGTCAATATTGCCTTAATCAACAGACATCAGGAGCATTTTTGAATTTTCCTGATGCAAAATATTTTGTTTTAATTGACATAAATTTCCATCTGAAACAGTTGACCTTATTTGGCTATTTTGGTGATCACTTGAACAACACAAGTACACACATGTCATGTTGAAAATGGGAGATTGATCTTACTGATTGAAAACTATGCCATTAAGTTTTTATTGTCAGTCCTATGTATGAATTTCTGTTTTTTTAATAATTATACCATTTTGTATTGATATCACTCACTAGGCATATAGCAGTAGCATCTGACATATTGCTTGTGAAATAGATTGTGACTGTCTGTGAAAATAATCTAAAAATTAAATAGAATGACTACAGAAGTTCAATACCCCCAGATTTTGAAAGGATATATAATGGATAGATGACATGAGAAATTTGCTAGATGTAATGTATGCTGACATTTACAATTATTTGTCTTTCTCTAAAGCATTTAGTGGAAACCAAACGAAAAGCTATAAAAGTATGCAAAGCTATAATTACTTTGGAAGTGACAATGTTGACAGGATTTTACATAACATATACAGGGTAAATAAAATGATTATGAAAGTAGATGTCCATTCTTCTCAGACTGTAAACAAGGAAATATGTCATTCTTGTCAGATTGAACAGTTGAAAATTTATTAAGTGAATGTAAAAGTCCTTTATGGAAAGATGCAAGGAAAATTAGGATGCAGAGATGTTAGGAAAATTAGGATGGAAAGATGCAAGGAAAATTAGGATGCAAAGATGCAAGAAAAATTAGGATCACCAGATGTAGTTTGCACAAAATTCCCATACATTTTTCATGGAATGATGCAAGGAAATTTAGGATCACTTGACGTAGTTTGCACAATATTCCCATGAAGTTTTCCACTGATTGCACAAATTTTATAAGAGTATATTCCAGATTTGTTAGAAATAAATTAAAAATCTGTGGACTTAAGAGCAAAGTGGCTGTAACATAATTTTAAAATTCTTTTAGATATTCTGTTCTTGAGAAAGAATGCATGTTTCTGTGCAGGAAAACTGGTTGTTAGTAATCCCAAATGGAATTGTAAATTAAGACTCTGCTTGAAATTACAAGTCCAATGCCTACAAAATGGACCACATTGGATGAACTTTTTTCAAACAAGAAATATGAGGTTAATAAGAGATTGAATTATTAAGAAGAATGAGAATAGGGTGTTCTATATGCAGATACAAATAATATTTTTACACTTATCTTAGGTAATGCAAACTTTTTGTACGGATCATACAGTGACCACAAGTTTGTAGATGTAAAGTATAATGAAAATTATGTAAATGTTTATGTTACAAGACTTGTAAATTTTGTCAGAGATAATGATTGCAAGCATAGTTAACAAAATAATACAAGACTGCATATTGTTCAGTAAGACTTTTAAACATTTATGCATCTTTTACTAAGTTCACATAGTTATATTTTTAAGTATGTTTTTGACTGAGGTTGAAATGTTAATGTTATTTTTACTGGCTAAAAAGTACTCAGAACAAATAAAACCTTTTGTCAGTGTTTCTAAAAAAAATAATTCACTCAAGCTTAGTTACTCATCTGATGGCATGGAAATTTAAATGGAGCGAAAAACAGTGTTGATGCACTTGCTTCTGTATTCCATAATTTCAGTATGCAACAATTGAGCGTCCACTGACTGAACATGTACTGCCTCAACCTATTTTTTTTCCCATCATTATTCATATAAGTTTTTAAGAGAAAATGAGCAAAGAGAAGCTGTAAAAAAAAAATAATATTATTTAGATAGCAATGCATGTGGTATCTAATGTACATTTCACCATCATCATGCATCATATGATTGTTAATGGCTGGACTCGTGAAACGGTAATTAAATATAGATAACCATGTCTATTAATTAGCTCACATGCTAATCATATGGTGGGACTCGAACCTACAACTTTTTGGTCACAAGTCCAACACTGCAGCCAATGAATCACTGCATCTCCCTTGGTTTTGGATCTTAATGTGTTTCAATTTGCATTCATTTCGTAAGTTGACATGTTGACTAGGAGAGCAATATCAAAAACACTTGGGCCTCTTGTTTTAAATAGGCTGACAGAACTCTCAATATCTTCAATCTCAGGCCAGCCATTAAAATTCACTACTCCAATCTCTCTACATTTTGCCTGGCCTCCAATTCACTGATAATGGACCTAAACCCTCATTTTCTTTTGATGATAGTTTATATTAACAAAGCCTTAGCTAGATCTGCATTTATAGTTGTTGGACTGACTAATTACACTGCAGACTAAATTTTCTGTATTTCATCCACATTTTTCAGGATTGGTACCACTACCTGAGGTTGAGTGCAAATGTCGTGTATTTGTCTGGTCAATTCGCTTTGAAGCCAGACTATGTTATATGTAACAATGGCAGCTTCATGTAAGAACTCGTAGTCGTATACTCCAAAAATAATTATGCTGAGAATTAAATTGCATATGCTGAATGTTTTGGCATAAAATTTGAATATATACTTGTAATCAGAAAGTGTAAGTACCATTTTCTGGTTGCTGCATTATAATTCTGCCGGTTCACCATTGGGCAAATCATTTACCATTTTCAGTTATGAATTTTAATAACATACTAATATTTTATTTGCAATTTGGAACATTCTCTTTGCACATATCATTTCTGGTTTGATTATTTATGTGTGTAAATCATTTTGAATTGGGCTTATGATGATTTTATATTCCTACTTGCTTTATCTCTGCAGAACTATGAAGGTAATAGATGCAGTTGCTTCTAAATATCCTGATCCTCAGATCTGTGCACACTGGAGCTGTCTAAACAGCAGCCTGGAGTCTAATGTCAGAGTTATCATTACATCACAGGGTTATGAAGCCATGAGGTTAGTTAATGTATATTTTCACATTTGTAGAGATTTAACTTCGCAACCATACTCATTTGTAATGTTTTATACCTCAGATGTTCTTAAGGAACTCCATGTCACAGGCCTCCTATGGTATTTTTATTTATAACACGGAGAAGTGGCACAATTAAAGTTTAAATAGCTCAGAGCCCCTAGTCACCAATGCTGATGGTCTAGGTATATAAATAACTAAGGTGAAAGGTATAACAATTTAAGAATGAATTCAACAATTTCATCGACATATTTCTCAATCGCAATTTCTTTCAAACAAATACAATCAATGACCTATTAACAGTTGCTGATTACTATCTCATCATATGAATTAAAGCTCCTATAAGTGAATATTTCCTTTCAGTTTTGTCTCTGTCAGCAATTTGTCCACCTCTTGTTTCTCAGTTGAGACTTCCAGTACACTTGACTACATGCTCTCCTGGACTGCTCTGGTGGTCTTTTGGTTAGAGCATCCATCGCGGAAGCAGGAGGTTGTGGGTTCGATCCCTGGCCGAGTCATACCAAAGACTTACACAAATGGTACTAACAGCTGCCTCGCTTGGTACACAGTATTAAGAGGTTAGTGTTAGGACTGGTCAGCCTGGTGTCAGGATAATGTGACTAGGTGGGACATCATGCATGATGCACCAGTGCTAGACATCACTATGAACTGTCTCAGAGCAGGCATCGCAGCGATATGAATGAAAAGCAATATAAAAATCCTAATGACACACACACTCATGCTCTCCTGGAACTTCCGGATCTTCCTTCCGACACTTTTCAGTACTCTCTATCATGTGCTCCTTCCATCACTGCACCACCATACAAACTGCTGACATCACATTAACATCCACTTTGGTCTCCCCATGTGTCTTTCCTTTCTCCTATCCTTGGATGTTAACTCTACACCTACCGAGAAAGCTTCCAGTGGAATTAGAAGGGACATATAATCTTGTCTCCATGCTCAAATCTCAGGAGAATTAACCATAATCTCATAGACCTTTCATCAGAATAATGGCATATAAATTATCAGGTCAACTCACACACTTGCATCTAAATATTCCATACACACTTTGTTCTATAATAGTTGTGCTATAGCAATAACACTATTATCTTCTAATTTAGGCATACACATACCTAATCGTTAACTTCCTCAATATAGTAAATTATCATCATCAACAGCAATCATATGCATTTCCTACATAACAAATTATAAAAGACACATACAAATATTAAATACCTACTTACATGTGCACAAATATTAAATACCTACTTACATGTGCACAAGTCCAACAGTGACTAACACAGCATAATTCACAATCTATATTTTAATATACTAATAAAGCAAGTAAAAGTTCTAACACTATTCACTAATAAATTCAGTTATGCATTACAACGCAACATATTAGCAGATTACGCCATCTACTTTGAGTCCAGTATAACAATCTACATACATTATCTTGCACATTAATAATTTACTATATGCTACATTACAATATGTTGATACATGGAAGATTCCATTTCTAATAATAATGTATCAATTTTACAACCCCTAGTTATGAAAATAAGATAAATTCAGACGAAGATATGTTACCTAAAGAAGGCTTTTGTCTACAAATCCAAACTTAGAATTTCACTAAAATTCTTTCTGCCTTTTAACGAGCGCACAACTTCAGCTACTCAGAATACATTCTAATGCCTTTCAACTTCTCTATGATCCACCTGAGTCTAGGTTCACACAAGCAATGATTGAAAAAAGGATTTGGTCTGAACATAAGTGGTTGCTTATTGAGACTCTATCCTAGAATTGAATCTCTGTTTTGATTGGATACCATCTTGTCTCTTTGAAAACTGCCCTGAGGTAATTTAGCCCTTGTTACTCTTGGTTTTCCGGCCACCCAAAGGCCCGAACTTGCTCCTCGCTAGTTTTGACATCATTTCCTGATTGCAAAACAATCAGATTAGTCCTGGTCAACCTGGTGGTAGAATTCCCTTTAAATTGACTGTGGACGGGTCATTGTATAATGGTTAAGCAACAGACATGCAGTTTCTTGTGTCCAAACTCAGTCTAAAGTCTTAATCTTTCATAATACATATTGACATTATCCCAGGTGCTCTTAACTATGAGACAACCAGAAGATATGTGCATAAATGGAGCATGAAGCAAATTTACCTCACAACATGAAACTCCAGCATACCAAATTTGGTTACCAAATGTTTTTTTCTTTCAATTTTATGTTTGAGCTAAGTTTCAAAACACAAGCATCGTCAAAAAAGCTTTGAATCTGATATCAGGGATAGAAGATCACTGAACCCATCTAAGATATTCTCAAGATATACCCACATACTCAGTTTGGTTAAATCCATAATTGATAATTGTAAAAATAAGTAAACATTAATCAGCTGGCAGCAGTGAAGGTATTCTTTTGATATATCCACAAACCAGGTTCAGTAAAAGTCTGTTTGTACACATTTGTGTTGTTATATTAATAACCCATGACAGATGCAACCTGTGTCAAGACCTAAAGACCTTGAAATCGTTATCAGAGTATTAACTATCAACTTGTTTGTTGAAAAACATCTAAATACAGTCTTGCTATAATTCTTTTGTATATGTGTTGGTCATTGTGTTTATAAAATAATTATATACACAAGTACAAGCCATGGCTTTTGACTTTATCCTAGCGTTTGGTTTTCAAAATCATTCATGAAACCAGAAATGTTTGGTAGCCAGAATTGAACCATTTTCCTTCTGTACCAATCACATATTGCAAGAAGTATTTTAGTAAAAAAAACATGCCAATCACACCATTCTTTTCAACAATGAGTGTCCATCCATCTGTTTCATCTTTGGTTTCAGCAGAATAGTTCATTTTACACCATCTACCAATATCAAACTATACGAGTAGCTTGCATTTGGAGAAGAGCAAAGGTTAGTCAGTTTGGGCTTCATAGCTCAGAGCTACTGGAACTGATAAAAGGAAACAGTTTCCACACAATAACTTGTTAACCATATACCTTGACCAAACATTGTAAATAGCTTGCATTTAAAATTAAAAAAGACCGGGATCAAATGTCAAGGGCACTGTGACTCGGAAGAAAAGTGGTTTCAGTATGATATCATGAGTTAATTGTCAGTTACTTTGATCATACTTTATACCTTACCTTTTAGATAGATGCAACTTCATCTCATTTGGAGTCAAAGGTCAGATTCAAGGTCATTCGGACTGAGAGAAGGATACCATGAATTCTGCAAAAACCATATATATTTTTGCTGTTAATACAAAATAGAATGATTCAATGAATTCTGCAAAGATCACAAATATTGTTATTGTTAATACAAAATAGAATGATACAATAAATTCCGCAATAAACACAAATATAGTTGCTGTTAATACAAAATAGAATGATACAATAAATTCCGCAATAAACACAAATATAGTTGCTGTTAATACAAAATAGAAAGCTTTTAATGACTTCTCAAAAATGTCGAAATCTGCCCTCTAGATTTGACCAGATTTGACAGAAGGCATCCTAATTTGAAGGTTGGTCCAAATTTTGCAGATGATGCAGTTCCTCTGTCAAAAATGGCCATATTTACTAACAGTGTATGTAACTAACTTTATATATTTCAAATAACCTAAAAAAACACTCACTGGAATTTAGAATTATAACAACATTGACAAAGAGCATCCTGGTATTTAGTCTTTTAACTGGGCAAATGATGTTTATATGCAGTAAGATACAAAAAAAGGTGCCAAAAATAGAGAAACCTTGAAGCGATTGCTTTTGGTATATATGCCATCAGCAGCATTAGAAGAAATTTAATAATGTTTGTACAGGTTGAAGATCATAGATTCTATTATCTAATAAACAAAAAGGTTACTTTGACATTTTAATTTAATCAGTACAGCAGTTATTGAGATCATATCAGTTTCTGCAAGAGTTTAAACCAATTCATAAATTAGTGAAGATTTGTAAAGGTTTAGTACATGTTTCACTGACTCTTTCATTTTGTTTCACATGTCATTACAATTATGATAAGTATAGGAATATTTTTATTTTCATTATTTAATAGAGAAAGGAAAAACAAAATTATTTTACATCCAGTTCCTCCTAGAATTCATAGCATAGTGATGTACTTTGGCCAAATCTGATGTCATGGCATTGATATGATAATGTATTGATATCATTTCAGTACGTTTTGATTTTACAGAAGTGGACTACTTTAAAATTTCTATATTTGCATAATTGTATTGAAAATATGCATGGCTTATAGTTTTACCAGGCTTGGATTTCATTATTGAACCATTAACCTTAAACTTAACTTAAGGCTGTAATTCACTACTATTATTTGAATAATAAATATATTATTGACTTGTATACCAGATACCTTAAGTCGACTCCAACTGCAAGCTTCATTCACTGTGATCTGCCACTGCATAATCCACTGGCAGATCAGGGTCTTTTTTGTTGGTTCTTTTGATTACTCCTAATTTCCTTGACCTATATGTGCTGGTGCATTATGCAATGGCAGATCTGGATCAGTGCAATTTGTAGTTGGACTTGTGAGTATGTATGATAATAATAATTCCTAAGTCTAAAGTCGATATTCATGACATCTTGGAGTCAAGACTGTAACTGTATTTTAGAGTTAAAAAATTAATTATTAATTGGGGTTGGAGATATGAATTAATCTTTCACTCTTTTAATTGGGGTACATTAGGCCAGATATGAAGAACAAGGAAGAAGAAAAAAATATAATTTAGAACAAAGTAGATATTTCTGTTGTGGCCATCTAGAATTTTTTTCCCAGAGAATTTAAGCATTAACAGCAAATTAGTTTGCTTGTTATATTCCAGACCAACATGGCAGTCCATGTACCTTGAAATAGGAGTTAATGATATTAAGGTGGTAACACGAGAGAGAAGGAGAATCATTCTGTCATTTGAAGAGAAGGAGATTGAGGATCTCTTACTGTGGCAGGTAGAGTTAAAGTTTGAGTTCTTAAAGCTGTGTAATTTTGCCATTGTAACTCTCTTCTCATCTGTATCCATTCAGGTACATGTGGTAACTGTAACATTTGCATTCTTTAAGAAAACGTGTCAGTATATAAGTTTTTCTTTGTAGCAATAACTAATTAATCTTAAATCAAATTTAAGTCTACATCTATTCAATGCCCTGATGCAGTATTTTTAAGACTTGATAGAGGATCTTTCTAGTAAAGAACTTGCATCATATACATATATTTTTGGCAGCTTCAGTTGCAAATAAAAATAAAAATGTTGCGAAAATGGGAATCCTATTTTTTGAGCATTTTGTTAAAACATTATCATTTTTCTAGTTGCTAGTCATTTCTTGTCAAAATTAAAAATTATCAGGTGTATTGTAAGCATTTTACTGTTAAGCTGAAAAACAAATGAGCCACATATTTACATTATTCTCCCAGCAGGTTTATTGTAAGGTCATGAGTACAAATTCTCATTATAATACCTAATTATTATTTAATTTGTTTGCTTTGGATGCAAGTTAATGATTGTTCCAACAGCAGCAGTTTTAGCCTCAGTTGAATTTCAAATAATAAGGCCCACAATTTGGAGACAGTTGAATGAGAAAGATAGGAAACAAGATTTCAAGCTTCCCAATGACCATAAGTGACTTAACACCCTGGCTGTAGGTGCCAGACTACCCTTTGGTGACCGCTCCAGTGGTCTAGTGGTTAGAGCATCTGCCTTGGATGCAAGAAGTCGTGGATTTTGAACCCCTGTCGAGTCATACCAAAGACTTAGAGAAATGGTATTAACAGCTGTTAAGAGGTTAGTGTTAGGACTGGTCAGCCCATTGTCAGGATAATGTGACTGGGTATGGTAACCTGCCACATGTCTGCGGCATAATGCCCCGGTGCTAGACAACACAATAAACTGCCACTGAAAAATTACTAAAGCTACATTTAAAATCCAAATCACACAAACACACACACACACACACACACACACACACACACACACACACTCTTTCCTTTTGACAATCTTTCATTTGCCAAGTTGCCACAGAAAGGCCTCATATTTCATTTATCCATCCTCCTCTCCTTTCAGCCTTCTTATCAGTGACAGATATTCCATCTGATTCAGAGAAGGTGGAATGTTTGTAATAGTAGATTTGCTTTATACTCAACAAGTGATAGTGGAGAGAGTTCAGAAGACAAGCTCTCCAGTGTCTTATTCCAGACTGTTTCTAGTGCCAAAGCCAACAACAAGCCTAGGTCGGTTAAATATTTCAGCTGACTCAACATGTACATAGCCACACCAAAATATAAAATGAAAATGGCACATTCAGTCTTTCTGTCTGTAAAGAAGACTGAATTTGCAAACAACTGTTAAACTGTTGCATATAGTTCAGTTCTTATCCACCTGGCTTCACAAAAGTTCCTTCAGTTTTTTGGCTTCCAAGGAACAGTATGCCAATAGCTTTTGGTCACAGCATCAGACCATGGTCACTTATGAAGACCATAAACTTGTCATTACCATGTTTAGGTGGACCTCATCAGGAATGATTGCAGTGCATTTGGACAACATCCTTCAAAAACACTTAATTTCATCTTAGGTGAGGTACGTCAAGTCAAATCTAAATCTGGTTCACTTCCCTTATGTATATGTGGCATGGATAATTGAACTGTCAGATTTCATTTCCATCAAAGAATGGATTTCAGTATGGGTTGTTTTGTTCATTGCAGCAGTGGATTTTATTATTCTCAACTATATTTTCATGTGTTCTGTGCATCTGGCCCACTGGCACCCCATTTCCATTTAACTCACAAAGAGTTATAACCTAAACTGTAATAAAGATGTTTATGAATCAGTGGGGCAAGAAGCAATAGTTAACAGGAAAAATTCATCTAGAAAAGTCCCAGCCAGAAGTTACAGATACCAGTTTACATACATGCCAACCATTACGCTTTTGGCGTAATCATTACGCTTTTTCCCACTAAAATTCCGCGTTACGCGTTAACATTTATAGATTACGCTTTTTCGATATATCCATCTTGCATAAAAAGAAAAATTTTTTTTTCCGTTTTTATTAGCATTACTTTATTTTTTACATACTGTTTTATTTTTAAATAAAAAAAATACCCCGCTTCTACATAACTACGATATACGAGTATACTTGTCCGTGGACTTTCCTAATATTCATGTTCTATTTATAGCAACTATCATGTTACTAAGATACTTTCAAACTTTCAACCTCATATTCTATTTATAGCGGCTTAGTGAGGAGAGAACAGACTGGTTTCTATTTTGTTTAAATCATTATGCACATACTCTTTGTTCTAATTTTGCATAGTGCAGAACCAGTCTAAAAGTTTTTTTGCGCTAAAAAGTATTAAAAAATTCTCAATGCGTTTATGAGTGCAAAAAATATCTCTTAAATAATTTCACAGATGGGTTAGAAAAAGTCAATAATAAACAAAGTAAAATGTAATCAATCCTCCAAACACGACGAGGGCATCATCACGTGACGTCTAATCGTTGGCGCTAAATGGCTTCAGATGTTAAGATGGATTCTAGTCTTTGTGTATGTTAGAGCACATTTTTTTCCCCAAGAATTTCGCAGATGGATCAGAAAAAAGCAAAACAACGAGTCCTCCAAAGATTCAAAGATGAATATATGAATGGCATAATACAGCGTTCCATTCTCGGACAGCATCATGCTCATTGCAGACTGTGCGGAAACGATTTTAGCATTGGTCATGGTGGTAAATTTGATGTGGAAAAACACATGAAAACAAGGAAACACATCGAATTAGCTCGCCTTACGAACTCTAATACTAAGGTAACTTCTTATTTACAGCAGAGCTCAAGTGCAGACTTGAATACTATAAATGCTGAGGTGTTATTTACCGAGTTTTTAATAGAACACGGACTACCCTTAGCGGTAGCAGACCACGTTGGTCCCTTGTTCAAGCGGATGTTTCCTGATTCGAAAATTGCGGAAAAATATGCTTGTGCAAGAACAAAATCATCTCACATTGTTCGGTGCCTAGCAGAAGATACTTCACTTAAAATTGCAGAAGCAATGAAAATTGGGCCGTTTAGTATTGCCACAGACGGGAGTTGTGATTATGATGATAAAAAGTTGTACCCAGTATGTATTAGATACTTTGACAGTGAAAAAGGCAAAGTCATGAGTGTTCTTCTTTCTTTACCAGAATTAACAGTAGATTCCACTGGACAAAACATTTTTGATTTGCTTGACAATGTTTTGAAGAAACATGACATAAGTTGGCAGAACTGTATGGGGTTTGCAGCTGATAATGCATCAGTGATGACTGGAATTCATAAAGGAGTTGCATCCTATATTTTGAAAATGTCTCCATCAGTGTTCATAACAGGTTGCCCCTGTCATTTGATGCACCTTGCTGCTGATAAATTAGAAGTAGATATTGGCCATTTATTAATAGATATCTGTGATTACATGCTCCATAAATTCCCATATGGAGATGAACTGCTTTTAAATGCTTCAGTTGCTTATGTAAATGAGAGACAGTCAAAAAGCTTCAAAAGTGTTAGATTCTTTGTCAAGAGATATCCCTTTCTATTGCCACCCTTGTCTAACTTGGATCATCTGGAAGAAGAATTCCTGAAGTATCAAGTTGGGATTCTACCTGACAATATACTTAATGCAGATAGAGTTGATGTGCAATGGCACCTTATTTCCCAGCTAAAAGACTCTATCACTGTCAGGTTATGAAAGGAATATTGGTTCTTTACCATTCTAATGCTGACTGTGAGAGATTGTTTAGTGTTGTTAACAAAAATAAAACTGAATTCAGGTCCAGGCTAAGTAACCCGGTACTGAGTGCTCTACTGGTATGCAAAACATTCATGGCCTCAGCTGGTACAAAATGTTTTGAAATGCAACATGACAATCTGTTGCTTTCTAAAGCTAAAAGTGCTACATATGAACACTTGAACCATTAATGAATGATAAAAGACGAGAAAAGCAAATAAATCATTGTTAATTGTAATTGTAGTATGTTATATGTGGATTACTCTTTTTCTGCTTGGATTCCTCTTTTTGACCACTTGGATTACACTTTTTCCTCGTCAGGGGTTGGCATGTATGAGTTTATAGGATTTCTGGTTGAAAAGGAGCCAGATCCTTCACATCATGTGGTCTTTCCATCCATAGGTCTTCAAAACTGCATGTTGGGGGTATCCAATGATCCCTTTTGTGATGAGGCAGAATCACAAATTGCCTTTTTTTTTTTTTTGTACTGTCCAGCCTTGGACCTTGAACATGCTATTAGTCAATTGGGAAGGATTTTTAGGATATACCTTCCTCACTTAATGTTCTGGTACTGAGCATTTTTACAGAAGCTAAGGAACCAGAACTGCAGGGTGATTGCACCTCTCAGGTTTGACTTGGTCTGGTTGATTGATCTGCTCGGTTAGTGATTGATGTTCCCAGGAAAAGCTAGACAAAGCCCAGTTTGTTAAACATCCCTGTTTAAAGGGTTTTCATCACTTCCCTAACAGGCTTACCTTCATGCCCGACTTTTGTAAAAAGAGCCTTGTGTTGAAAGGAATTTAAACTTTCAGTTGTGAAGAGAATCACATGAACAAGAACAACCTCCACTTTCGAGACTCGTGAGGGAAAATAATGTTTTTCAAGGATTTCTGTATGATCAGCAGCCAACTAACTCTCTTTGAGGGTCTTCATCCTTTAGTTCACTAACTTGCTGTTCTCCAGCTGTTTGTGGAGAAAGCTTAGCCCCAATTATTGTCAAATGCTACCACTCTCTGACGCTTTCAGGCAGCATGGTAGAGTAGATATTGATTATGACATGACAAAACTTCACTTGAAGATTATAACCAGAATCTGAAGCTGCCATCGTATAAAACATGTTTTGGCATGTAAGGTGAGCAAGCTGCATGCCCATTTCATGGATTTGATCCATCTCCAGTTTCAGATCAGATGATTCTGTGGTCATAATGTTTCAACCTAGCAAAGAATAGGTTACCATCTGCTGGCAACCAAAAGTTGGTCATTTGCTCCATCTCTTGAGTGATACATGTGAGAGGTGGTGATGCAAGACTCCATGCTCTCACTTGATGTGCATAGAGAATAGTCAAGGGGGCTTACAATGTGTCTTTTTGTGAGGCTTAGAAAAGAGGATATAACCTCTCAAACCATAGCATCATATCTTAAATGGATAACATGTTTGGCATACTCAGAGATGTATAAAGAAAATCAGTTACTCCTCATGAAGATTTCAGCTCATCAGGTTTGAGCAGTCTCTGCGAGCCTTATGTTTGAGGTTTGAGCAGTCTCTGTGAGCCTTATGTTTGAATGTCAGGTTTTGATCTGAAATAATAATAGAAGCCATTTTGTGGCATCATCATTCAACCTTCGCAAGATTTCGTCTCTAGCAACACAGATATGAAATAAATGAAGGTGGGTTGAGTGCCAGCAGCCCAGACAACTCAATCACCAGACTAAGTTAATGTCTCACAACCTCCTAATGGACATGGGCCAATCTTTTTCACTTGATTCACATTTATTTTGTCCCTTAAGGGAAATGTATTATTTTTTTCTTATGCATTGTCATGACTTGTCCTCATGTTAGGATAAAGGTATCCATCCATTCTTTCCTCAGTGATGCTTGTTCAGGTTGTTTAATATTCATGCATTTTCTTCTATTACTGAATGAATGAATGATAGAATTGATTAATTAATTAAGTAATTAATTAATTAATTAATTAAGTAGTTAAAAAACAAAACAAAAAATTAATATTTGAACTTGTCTACTAAATAGTTCAGGATTACAAATAATTAAAAGTTTAATAAGGCAAAAAACTGTTGCACAATTTAAATTGAACTTGTTTCCAGTTGTTTACATTACCACTAACTAGTAGTGCATGTCCAGTTTAAATTTAGTGAGCAATGGTGTCAAGGTCAGTCTTGACTACACTGTATATTTTATAGTAAAGATTTGAATGTGTGCTGAATGAAAATTTTCATTGAGAAAGTTGTCTACAAGCGTATGGTAAATTTGTCTGTGATATTAGCTGGCATTTGTAGTTGTAGTGCCAGTTGCTATTCAGACATAGAGAAATATCATGTATCTGGTTATATGGTCTGGCAGGCTATCACATAACATGTCAGATATGACCAGATATGAACATTATTATACAGTTGTAGTGCCAGTTGCTATTCGGCTATGAGGCCTGGCTATGTCACATTACATGTCAGATATGACCAGATGTTAACATTTTTTTTGCATTTATAGCATGGTACCAATTGCTATTCAGACAGAGAGAAATATCACTTGTATATGGTTATATGGTCTGTCTGTGTGTAATGTTACATGTCATATATGGCCAGAGGTTAACATTTTGAGTCATGGTGCCAGTGGCGGCTGTTCAGACTTGGAGAAATTTTACGTGTATCTGGTTATATAGACAAAATAAAGTGTGAACATTTTTGTTCTACGTAATCATAGTTTCATTGGTACAAAATATACTTTTAATACTTCATTTGTGTGCTTAATATTTACTCATTGTAAATTAATATCAATACATTCAAATATACTTTTAATACTTCATTTGTGTGCTTAATATTTGCGCATTGTAAATTAATATGAATACATTTAAATATACTTTTAATACTTCATTTGTGTGCTTAATATTTGCTCATTGTAAGTTAATATGAATACATTCAAACATACTTTTAATACTTCATTTGTGTGCTTAATATTTGCTCAGTGTGAATAAGTATGAATACATTCAAACATACTTTTAATACTTCATTTGTGTGCTTAATATTTGCTCAGTGTGAATTAGTATGAATACATTCAAATATACTTTTTTAAAAGTCTGGCTATTTTATGAGGTGATTATCCTTAAACCAAAACATGTTTCATTTCAACTTTTTTGCTGAGAAAAAAAATCTATTGCTATCAATATGGTGTATGTAATGTTTACAAAAGTACATATAGTGGTTCAGTTATTTATATCTACTTGCACATTAACGGTAAATCTACTTGCCAATCATTCATGGTAAATTATGTTCCATCTCTAAATCTAGTCATTGTTTTTCTTCAGTTTTAATTTATTCTGACAGCAGTATATGGACTTTGAATTGTTTGCATAATGAATCTGTTTAAGATTTTACATGGCCATTTATTATATATGAAATTTATATCCATCTTTTTATATATTTTCTTATAGGCATAAATGGTTCAGATTTTGAAACCAATATATATTAAAAGTATGCAGTAAATACACACATTTTTTCAGATCTCCCAGCATCATATTGCCATCTGCCAGAGTTTAGCTCGCCTGCTCAGCTGGCAGTACATTAGTCATAGCTCTGCTACTGGGGTGGGAGAGATGGAAGATTTTGCAACAGCTTCTTCAGTTTTGCTGGTCTCTCCTAACTCAGACAAGTGAGTTGGTCATTTTCTTTCCAGCACTTCAGGTTACATAATTACATACAGCCACCTTTTTTAGGCAGATTTTGTGTGTGTGTGTGTGTGTGTGTGTGTGTGTGTGTGTGTGTGTGTGTGTGCTTGTGTGCATGCATGCATGTTTTTTTTTTAAATTGACAATATTGTTAGCAGTATAATTTTTCAGTAAACCTTGACCTTTAGCTAATATTTTAATTTATAACAGTGTTTCATAGTTTGAAAGTCTGAATGGACATTTAAAAAATGTTCATTTTTGGTTAACGCAAGAGCATGTGTAAGTGCTTGTGTGTATGTTTCAGTTCTTGTTGTAATAATGTAATAATTAAAAATTTAAAAACAGGTTTATGGCACTATCTGATTTGTGTACAAAGTGCAACTTGTTAACATGTAAACAATTATGTCAAGTGTCTAATATATCAATAGCTTTTTGTAGTTATGTAAATCAGTCACATGTTAAACATTCTCATGTGTCCACTACATGTTGTCATGGTACACCAGATCTTGTATGTTATCTTCTTCACGTGTTGATGTAAATAATCAAGGCAAGGAAAAAGAAATGTGTCAAGTCTAAAAACAACACATTGCATACTACCTTGTTTGAAAATCAATCCTCTGATCAAAATTGTAATGTCTTTGGCCACTTCAAAAGATGTCTGCAAGTAATCAATCTAAATATTCAACACATCCTCCCTAAACATAATGAGATAAAGTTAATATGACAGCAAACTAGATGAGTCAGTATTCTGGGTCTATATGAAACCTTTCTTTCTGATGATACTCATGATTTGGCTCTTCAAATACAGGAGTTCAACTTTGAAAGAAAAGATAGAGACTCCATGGGTGGTGGGGGTATTCTTCTCTATGCAGACAGTTCCATTAGTTATAACAGATGTGTTGATCTAGAGACTATTGGGGTAGAGAGTATCAGGATCAAAGTAACCCTTGCCCAATCAAAGGCAATATTATTATGTTCAGTTTACAGGCCACCTAGTTCAACAGCTGATTGGATTGACAGATTTGAGGTGCAAATTCAAAAAGCATTACTAAAGGAAGATTTAGAAACTATCATATTAGGTGATTTCAACATTGACTACATGAAAACTCCACCATTAACATGGATAAGTAACTTTGAAACTTAAAACTTTACTCAATTAATTAACACCCCAACAAGAGTAACAGATAAAAGTGCTACAATCATTGATCTTGTCTTTACTAATACTGAAAACATAAGTGAAATAAATATGCCAGTGTATGCACTGAGTGACCAGTCTGTATAACCAGACATGTTCTGAAATCATCTAAAAATGGTCAACACATTAAAATACAATCCAGGGACTTTAAACAGTTTGATGAGGAAATGTTCTTAAATGATTTAGTTTGCAAACTCTCAAATCAGTTTGCAATATAGCTGATGTCAACACTGCCCTAGACAAATGGTATTGGGTGCAATGCAATGCAGCTTTAGACAAGCATGCCCCAATTAAACAAATGGGCTAAACACCAAGGTACATCCATTTGGATTACACCTGAGATCATTGAGGCTAGGCACCTAAGAGATAACGTCCACAAGAAAAAAGACCTGGAATACTATAGAAAGTGGAGAAATAAAATTAAGCACCTGATAGATAAGGCAAAAGAGAACTACTATAAACAGGCTATTGATTAAAGTAAGAGTACTAAAACATTGTGGAAGCATCTGAAAGAGCTGAACCCACCCAAGAACAGTTGTCTTCCCCCTAGACTTAAGCAAAATGATGATATAGCAACATCTGTACAAGACATTGTGGAAATGTTCAACAATTTCTGAAGCATCTCCAGTAGCAGTATTCAGAACCAGACGAACATCCCAATTGAACTTGATGCTCTTCTACTATTATAAGAGCTAAAATTCCTGATGATAATTATTTTTCAATAGCTAATGTTAGTTAAGCTGATGTTTTTGATATGCTAATTAAGGTGAATATTAATAAATCCTCTGGATTGGATGGTATTGGTCCATGAATTCTTAACATTGCTGTGCCAGTAATAACAAAGTCACTAGCATATATCATAAATTTAAGTATAATGAGTGGCAATTTTCCAGAAACACTGAAATGTGCAAATGTTACACCTATCTTTAAGAAAGGATAAAAGGAGGATCCAGGGAATTACAGACCAATATCAATTTTACCTGTATTGTCAAAACAAAATTCCGGTCTATACATGTTTTTAAACATACTTTCTATTTCATAAAGCACAATCAGGATTTAGAAAGTACCACTCGTGCCAAACAGAACTTACCAAATTAATTGACCTTTGGCTGAAGGAAATGGATAATGGACTGGGATTGTTATCTTTGACTTCAAGAAAGCCTTTGATCTTGTTGATTACGAAATTCTGCTGCAAAAGTTGAACTGTTACAGGTTTGACAATCCTTCTTTAAACTGGTTTAGATTATACCTAAACCAAAGGTCTCAACAAGTAAGCATTGGTAATATTAGCTCTCAAACACACTATTCATTCAGAGGTCCCTCAAGGCACAGTTTTGGGCCCTCTCCTCTTCCTTATATATATCAATGATCTACCATTAAATAATGAATCCACAAATACAGATTTGTTAGTACCGTATTTTGTTGTGTATAACGCGCACTTTTTTTACCTAATTTTCTTATCTTAAGTCGGGGATGCGCGTTGTATACAAGAACTAAAAAAAAAAAGATTTTTTCCAGGTCGATCTGAAGAGGATGAAGGCACTCACTACTTGTGAAATATTAAATCCATTGTACATTGCATTGTAACTAAAATGTTTACCGGTACTAGCCGTATTAAAGAAATAAATAATGCTTACAAATAGTCTTGTTCTTTGATTGCTTATGTTAATAAACTGGTTTCATTTCACATTACTGTGTAAATTTGTTCTGTGCCACGGCCGGAAATACATGTACATAACGACTGGCCATTTGTTCAAAAGCTGTGCAAAGTGCCGCATTGAAGCGGAACAAATACCACTGTGTGGATTACCGTACTTGCTCTGTAAATGTTCAGTACCGTATTCCATAACTGTTGATCTAATCGAATTTTTCTTCATTTATTATTGGTTGAATTGAAATATAATATGTGTAGAATTCAACTAGTGTTAATGTTCTCATCAGAGCATCTGTTGGGGACATATTTTTTGCGACTACGGGTTCTTTCTTACGGGAACACTAATACGTTGTGGAACAAAATAATCAATGTATGAAGTCGGAAAACATTTTTTTCCTCTTTGGAAAATAAGCTTGTTACTTAGTTTTATTTCTCATCTTAAATCATAGCATTTGAGATATCTTTGCGATTATACAGTGATCAATGGCTTCAATGCTTCATTGACTCGGTGTGGTCTTTTCACGGTAATCGGCGCCAGGTAAACTTTGATGCGCTCAACATAGTTACAATGCTTTATCTCGGTGAGCAGTATTTTAATTGATTCAGCTCGGTGTTTTTAATGGTGATCAGTGCTTCATTGACTCGGCGTGGTCTATTCAAGGTACTTGGTACCGACTAAAGCTTTGATGTGCTAAACTCTTTCTTTGTTTTATTTCTCATTTTAAATAACAGTATTTGATGCAGTGCTTCTTTGTTACAATACATAATTACAATGCATTGTCTTGGTAAATTCTAGCCTGAACATATGTTTATATTTTAGAGGTGTCATGATAATCCAAATAAGTATAAATACTGGACCTAAACTTTCACATATCATATTGTATTCGATCTTGAATCTAAACGAACATGGGTCGTATAAGAAATTCGTATACTTCGAAAGACAAGCTAATCATCATTGCCTATGCAGAAGCACATGGTAACAGAGCCGCTGGGAGGGAGTTTAATGTTGGAGAGTCTTCTATTAGGGAGTGGAGAAGAATGAAAGAAAGACTGAAGAAAATGCCACGAACAAAACAGGCAGAGAGAGGGACAAGTGCAAAGTATCCGGAAGTGGAGAGTGGAGTCCTTGAATGGGTCATAGATAGAAGAAAACGGGGAATTGCGATATCTACGACAGAGATTCGCTTTCAGGCAATATTGATTGCCAAACAGAAAAAAATAGACGACTTTAAGGGGTCTGTGAGCTGGGCTTACGCATTTTTACGACGGAACGATTTGTCAATTCGGCGACGCACACATATAGCCCAGAAGCTGCCAGAAGATCATGAAGACAAACTGCTGGAATTCCAGAGATTCATAATTAAACAGCGCAGGAGACTTAAGTTTGAGTTGAGCCAGATAGGAAATGCTGATCAGACGCCCATGACGTTTGATCTTCCATCCAGCACCACTGTCCATATGAAAGGGGCCAACACCGTCAGCATAACCACAACTGGCAACGAGAAAAATCGTTTTACGGTGATGCTTGCCTGTACCGCGGATGGCGGAAAGCTCCCTCCATATGTTATTTTCAAAAGGAAGACACTTCCAAAGGGTGCAGTGTGGCCAAAGGGGATTATCGTCAGGTGTCAGGAAAAAGGATGGATGGATGAAACGTTAATGAATGACTGGATAAAACATGTATGGGGAAAACGGCCAGGCGGTTACACCAAGAAAAGTTTATTAGTTCTGGATGCCTTCCGATGCCACAAGTCAGATCATGTAAAGGACATGCTAAAGACGGACTACCAAACCACTCTGGGCATAATTCCTGGTGGTATGACATTGATGCTCCAGCCCTTAGATGTCAGCATCAACAAGCCGATGAAAACGATGCTCAGAAGGAAATGGAATGAGTGGTATGCTGGTGACCAACACACATTTACACCGTGTGGAAAGATGAGGAAACCCGAGCTGACTGACGTCTGCCAGTGGATAGTGGATGCATGGGCCGAGCTAGATCCAAGTATCATCATCCATGCCTTCAAAAAGTGCTGCATCTCAAATAAAATGGATGGCACAGAGGACGACATCTTGTGGGAAGACAATGCCAAACATGAAGACCACTCAGAGAGCGAGGACAAAGATGATGATGAAAGTTATTATGCAGCAACACCAGGAATGATGACAGACGAGGACATACAGCGACTTTTCGAAAGTGATGACGACGAAGAGGAATTTGAGGGATTTGATGCAATAGATTGCGTCAACTAGACGAACCTTTAAAGGGCCCTTTTAAGGGACAACAATAAAATCGGAAAGATACAATGCAAGTATTGCCACTTTTTCATTAACTATCTAAAATGACCAACTGTTGTTGCACTATGAAAACGGAGCGAAATACCGGTAGTCACAATTTTAAAATGCATTATATCACATGCGCGTTATATGGCAGAACTACGTTTTTTCCACTTATTTTGGGTCGAAAATCGGGGTGCGCGTTATACATCGGTGCGCGTTATACACACCAAAATACGGTAGATGATGCAACCTTGTACACATCTCTAGTTCTGATACTGAAGTTATCTAAACAAAATAAAACTCTGACCTTATTAGAGTCCAAAACTGAGCACACCAAGTAGGTAATGAAGGTAAAACAAAATGTATGATTTTGGGGACATCACAAAAGCTACACAGGTCAGGGAACCCAGAACTATCTCTTGCAATAAATAATCATCCATTAGAAAATGTCAAACGTGAAAGGCATGTCCATAGATAATAGTTTTTTTTTTTATGGAATGATAAGCTTTGTAAAACACCGTCATCCAAAATAGCCCTACTCAGCAGAATCATGAAATATTTACATATGGAAATGCGCAGTCTATACTCATATATTTTTCTAACAATGGATTATTGTTCAAATGTATAGGGAAACACTGCTAAATCTGAGCTTGACAGGATTTATAAACTTCAGAAACTAGCAGCATGCATAATTTTAGATGCATGTTTTGATTATCCTTCAGAAGCATTATTTACAGAACTCCAATGGTTCACAATATATGACAGAACGGAATTTCACAAGGCAGTTCTTTTATCTAAATGTCTACATCTAACTGTACCCAAGTATCTTCAGGACTAATTGTGGTCTTTTTCAACACAATACCAGTTGAGATCAATATCACGTGGAAACATTCTAGCACCAAAACCAAGAACAGAGCAGTTTAAAAAGTGCTTCCAATACTCTGGTACAGTTATGTGGAACAAGCTACCACTACATGTAAAACCTACTGAAAATATTAGAGTATTTAAGAAGAGATATGAACATGTATGTGTCTCTAATAGATAATAGAATTTAGTATTTTAATGCTAAACTTCTTCTTGTTCTTCTTGTTGTTGTTGTTGTTGTTGTTCTTCTTCTTCTTCTTCTTCTTCTTCTTCTTCTTCCTCCTCCTCCTCCTCCTCCTCCTCCTCCTCCTCCTTCTTCTTCTTCTTCTTCTTCTTCTTCTTCTTCTTCTTCTTCTTCTTCTTCTTCTTGCACTTGAACAAGGCTCTAAAGAAGGAAACATTCTATCTTCATTCTCTCACCAATCAAATGTATTTTGTTGATGCATTGAGGCATTTCTTCATCAATTATATGCTTTAATCACATTACATTAGGAACATTAGCCTGCTGCCTTGTGAATCCAGCACTACTAAAAGACAAAAATCACCTTGTCCTGTTTATGCCAGTGGACAAAGGCCAATAATTTTTGCCCATTACCTCCCATCGAACAACCTTGTTGGTAGTTTTTATTGTCACTACTGATCACCTCTTACAGTTTATTTTCCAATAATCCAAGCTATTTTTGTGTTCTAATTGAACCATCCAATGTTCTTTTTGGAACTGTTGTATTATTAATTAATTATTAATCATTCTACTGCAGGTTGTATACTTTTTTTTTTAAATTCAGCCAAATTTGAGTTATTTTGTAATCTTTTGGGACTTTGTTTAAGACCATGTCACACCTTACTATCACTGACTTCTGCAAGGTCATTATGAGTTAAGTTAGAGCAACTTTGACTTTTACACGTGCTCCATTTGTAACTGAGTTGGTTTTTGCAAGTTATTAATATGCTACATTGCTAATTTATGCTTTGTTTTTCCCTTGTGTAATTCCATTAGAGCAGTCAACTGAACACTTTTAATGCACAAGTTCAAGGCACAGTCTTTATGTTTCAAATGTGACACTGTCTTTTTATGCCTTCTATGATATGCAGCATCTATAATTCTTAGAGGAAATCTGGGCAACCATATATAGCTAGTTAGTCACATTGATTTGTTAATCTATGCTTTGTTTTCTCTACAGGTGTCATTTCAGGAGAAATGTTTACTAAATGCATGAAATGTACATTTAAAGCAGTAGTCCATTCAGCATTGAAGGGAAGGAAAGACAATAAGACAACATATAGTTCATTGTTGGTTTTGCCAACTCATTGGAGAGTATTCCCCAGATTTAAGCAGCTTAATAGACCTAAGTTCCCTTTTATGTCCGAGCATGGCCTTTCTTGCCTGTACTTCAGGGTGAATGGGGTTTATACCAGATCAGTTGGATCCACCTCCATATACCACTGCACCATTACCAAACATAAGCTTTAACTGATGATCCAGCACAGGAGTCCTTATGAGAATACGGCTAAGCCAGCTAGTTCATTTCATGTATTTCTGACTCATTGGGGGAGTTTTTGCCAACTTTATGCAGGCTGGTTCCCTTGCAATGTCTGAGCATGGTCTCTCGGCCTATAAATTAGGATGCATGGGGTTTGTATTGGATCAAATGCATTTTAAAACTTCACTGGCCATCAGTCCATTCCAACATGGGGATCTTTTCCTTGAATTAGTCCAGCCTACTATGATTTACAGGGATCTTTGTGACAGATCTGTTGGTCTAGCCATACAATCAGCAAAATGCCCTTTTTGTGAAAAATCTGTCCAGCCATGCCCTTAAGCATCTGGTACTGGTGATAGCCAGACCATCTTGTATACCGCCAACTTTCAGGCAGAATTTTCAAAGAATAGAGGGAGTTTGGAGGTAGGCAGCTCTGGAACCGCCACTCCAACTTGATGCTCAATCCACACAGGCATTTGGCTCCACTCAGCCCCTGCCAGTGTGAAGGAATGTTAAGCAGCCTTAGGACAGGGAATCTTCTTAGTCACATCTGCAACAATATTAGTCCCTGAGACACAATCATACAGAGGTGGTAAGAAACCAAAGTTTGAGCTTACTGGATTTCCCTATTCCCTCAGAACGGGTTGAGGGTAGGGGTTGATCCAGGTCATTTGGAGGTTTGGTGGTTTCGTTCATCAACAAACACCTCCCTTCTCCTCCTCTCCCCTTTTCATGGATGCATTGTCAGATCGGGAGAAGGATGCCTTCCTGTAGCCGGAGATGCACTCATATAAAAAGGCAGTGGAGCTTGTATGAAAACCACAATCCCCAGGGTTTTGTTCAAGACTGTTTCTTTTTTGGAAAGCAAACAGCTAGTTGAGACCCACCATTGACTTGAGTCACCTCAACCAATTCTTTGTGCCTTCAAAATTCAAGATGGAGACAGTGTGTTCAATCCGCCTCACCATTGAATGGGATGAGTATACTGTCCATCTCGATCTGACCGACGCATATTTTCACATCCTTGTCAACCTGTGTCATGAACATTTTTCTCTGTTTTGCTTACCATGACAGTTTTTCAGTTCAAAGTTTTCCACATGGGCTTCAACATCAGCTCTTAGGATTTATCAAGATTATTGATTATGTCACCATATCCGATTGATGTTAATCTAAAATGATGGCAGCCTACCTGGACTACATCTGCCAGCAACATATGGCAAGTTCTATTCTACCCCAAAGCAGGAATGCTCTCTCATTTAGATCATCCTAGTGAAAAATTAGACATCCATCCAAGATGTTTTTTTATCTGGATATAAAATTTGTAACCAACCAAATTCTGGTGTGACATCCTGTTGTTTGCTTAATTAGAATTATTAAACTTATTGAGTTGATTTCTAACAGGTCTTGGATTTAAGTGAGTTTTGTTTTTGCAGCTCTTCAGTTTATTCAATGTGGCAACAGACTTGTTAACTCTCTGCCATCTTTTTTATTTGGACATTACAAGCACAATATTGCCCCTTAACAAGTACCCTCAATCAAAAGGTCATGATCACACATGAGATTTGGTCATTCCTATGTCAGTGGTACAACCCAGGTTGGCTGACCAGGGGAGTCCCACTGGAGAAACCCTAACTGGAAATAACAGTATGTACTGACACCAAAGCGCATTGTTTGGTTGACCAATTCTTGCCGGCATTCATTACTGTTGGCATCACATGGAGCCGGGGAACAGCCTCTACCCATCAACATTTCATCAAAGGCTTTCACTGCTGAAAAGATTGACTCTCAGGCAAAACGGTCATCATTAGGTCTGACAACTCTGGTGGTGACGTATCTCCTCAAAGAGGGAGGCACCAGTCAACCCTCTACTCTATTCTCATGGAAGCGCCTTTTAACACCTCTACCCAATTCACATAGAAGCAAGTTTTGAAGCCCCACACCATTCTCATGGAAGCACATTTAGACACCTGCAGTAAACATCAAGATAATCTCCTTTTAGATGCAACATTCATTGCTGTGAATGACCATTGCGTCAGATCATGTGGTCACTGTTTAAATTCTAGTCCTAATCTGCTATTTAAAGTGACTGGGTTGGATCTTCCTTCACCACAATGTAGGTCACAGATTTCGTTTAGAACTATCTCGAGTTTGCATGATTATAATCACTGCTATTAAAGCTTCAGTAACATAGGTAAAGACTTGGATGTTGATGCAGGCATCACTTAGTTTTTATAATTTATGAAATTTAGGTGATTTAGTGCAAGAAATAGCAGCTACAGTTGGTCACACAGCTTCACTAGCTTAGCATTGAAATGATTTCTGTCAAGATTTAAAAGGAGCCCATAGTGGCTGAGTGGTCTAAAGCGCTCTCTGTTACAGATCACTGCCATCTCACCTGTCTGCGTGGGTTCGAGTCTCAGATTCGGACAATGTGGGTATGTGAGAAAGCTTGCCAGTAGCTTCTCGTGGGGCCGGTGGTTCTTTCTGAGGTTTTCCTGGGTTCTTCCTCCACCATTAATACTGGGTACCATGTATAGCATATCTTGTGCTGAAAAATGGCATTGAATCCTATAACAACAACAACTTTGTCTCTCCATTTCCAGACCCAAAAGATTGGACTGTTGATAAACTGTCTGACATTTGGGAGAGGTTGTGGGCATTTTCATCCCCTCCCACAGTGCTTATACCTAAAATAATCAGAAGGTACTGGGTTATATGATTATGATAGACCCTCTCTGATTGAATAAGTCCTGAGTCACTTATCTAAGCATTAAAGCAATAGATCTGGCCAGGAAGATTCTGGCCAACCCAAATCATCTCCAGCAGCCATGGGTGTTCCTTCACTCTCCAGACAGTCCTCTTCTTCTGCACACTCAGCTCTTATCAGGGCAACCTTACCAAACATTTGAAACCCTCGATTTTGGAGAGAATTTAGAGAGTAAAAAGGCCTCTCCACTCTGAAGACTTTTGAGTGAAGGTGGCATGTTTTCATGGATAACAACATCCTCCTTCAGCATGCCTCAATCCTACAACCAGCCAACTTTTTTTTGTGGCTTTTTAGGAGAAACATTTGGCCCTAATCTCTATCAAAGGCTGCTTTATCATATTCTGGCACCATAGCAGACACGATTTTGGGCATGAACCTATCTGATCTTTTAGCCCTTTTTGGTCTATATCAACCAAAATCACTCACTCTTTCCAAATGGAACCAATCCTGGTCATTAACATGACTCGATGTGAATCCAAATGAACCACTCACCCACTTTTTGCTATCATACAAGTCATGTTCCCTGACAGATTTAGCTTTTATGTGCAGGATAAATGAGCCACATGCCCGTTATGTCCACCAAAACTCTCTTCAGGTCACATCAGAGGCTTTGGTGGATCTCTTGATACAACCAGGCTTTATAGCTCAAAATGGGTTACCATCCATTGGTACCAAAGAGTTGTCACTCACTCGTTCTCTTCCAAAGACAGGTCAAGAACAGCAGCCATGCTTGCACTTACAACCACTATGGTACTTGGAAGTGCACAGAGACTAGTCATGGCATTCAAAAATTTCCGTTTCCTTCTGTTGTGTGCTGGAAGACAGAATATCATCCCTCAAGCCCTTGTTTTGTGGCTTATGTGTACAATAATGTCTCACCAGATATAACTTGCCTCTTGAAGTTTATTACTCAGAAGCTTTCAATCCTTCTCTGTGAGACATGCATTCGAATACATTGTTTGAATCCAAGGTATAATAGAAGATAATGGCTGCCAAGCAGAGTCAACCTACTCAAGCCTTTATCTCAGAGATTAGTGTTACAGAGGCAAACTTTGATTCTGGCATTTCCTGTGGCTGCATCACAGATAGTCACCAGACTCATCTAATTCAATCAAAACATCCTGTTAGATTCTCTATATTCACCATTGAATTTTGTAGGTAAGAAGATTTTGGTCTTCATCTTAACATTAGATAAGGGTCACAGATTAAATGTCCCAAGGCTGCATTGCTTATGTAATTAAGAGAACAAGCTATCATTCACATGGGGAATCCAGTTATTCTTCCCTTGAATGATACCGAAAGTTGAGGTTAAAGGGAGGTGATCAAAAATGTAGAGAAAGACAATTTTCATATTTTAGTAGGGCTGTATTCACATGGTATCAGGCTAATATACCAAACAAAATGTAATGGGTAAGTATTCTAGGAGAAACATAATATACATAAAAATTTGCTTTCCTTTGGATTGTGAGGCAGCACATTTTTAATCAGTTGTGTTCCAAACATGTCAGTTTTTAAAATTCAAAATATTATCCATATAGAAGTTCACAATGAATTATTTTATAATAATAATAATTTCATGCAATAATATTGCAAGAAAACTACATTTAATTTTGGGAAATTAGTTGCCTAATTTATTTCCTGTCATTTATCTTTTCTTCTCAAATTATTGATTTCTTTATTAAGCAATAAACGCTTCTCATTAATTATCTTCATGCTTTTTAATAGACGTCTGTATTACATGTTTATTGGTTTTTAGATTTCTCATGTCATAACCTTCTGCAAGAAAGGTATAAAATTTGGGCCCTTGCATCATGGAGAGTGGTGGTGGTGGTGGTAAAGTCAATTAAACACAGCAGTTAGAGTGAGATTTGTAATTTTTTAAAAATTAAATTAAATTTTAACATACTCATGGCCCAGAGACACAATATAATGGAACAGGTTTGAACTTATCACCCCTTGTTCATGGTCTGGAAGGAGTTGGGGTGGGGTGGGTAGCAACAAAAAGTGTAATAGTAAAAGCATGTAGATTTTCCATGGGAAGACATTGAAGAAGCTCTAGTTTAAATCATTAAAACTACTCTTTACAAAGGATGTCTGTTTAAAAATGTGCTTCATCTTCTGTTGATTTAGAGCTATTGCAGTGAGAAGTGGTCCCACAACAGGACTTCATGTGCACATGAAATCTGACGCTAAAGATATAGATGCTGAGCTGGCTTCAATCCTGGAAGCCAAATGGCATAATTTGACTGGTACTTTCAAAGAGATTGACCTCAACAGGATTGATGGGCGGAACTTTGCCACAAAGTTGGAACTTATTATGGCAAGTGTTACACGAAAGAGATGAAATGCAAATGGAGAATGTCCAAGATTCTCACAAATATAATTATGTGGTCCAGATCAGATTGAAAATGTGGATTGTTCCATGTGAGCAGTGTTTTTGAAACACTTAGAACATGATCAGACTTCTCTTCTAAAGAGGATGCCCACAAGAGATACCACAAAGCAACTAAAATATGTTTGTGACTTCAAGCACATATTGAAATGAGGTTAATTTGAAATGAAGGAGAAACTTGTACACAGTGCAAAAGGATACCAGTGGCATCAGACTCAAGATGATTATATGTTCATGAATCAACAGCAAGAAGAATAGAGTTAAGAGATGATTGTCAGGCAATCAATGGACTGATTCCTTTGTTGTCCATTTCAGAAAGGTAGCAGCAGGTTCTTAATCGGATGTGATTTTATTTCCTGTGTCACAGATTGTAGCAGTTTAACTGAAAGTTTTGCATAATTTCTCTGAATTACATCATTTTCGTTTCTATTGTTGTATTCATCACAAAGATAGTTGTGGCTCATTTATGTAAAGCATAAGTACCATTTGTGCTTGCTTGTCTGTCTGTCCAACTGCAAACTGCTGGTGCATAAAGTGCTGTCAGATTTGGTTCTCTGCAGTTGGAGTAATCAGTAGAATAAATAGCCTGGTCTGCATGCTTATTCTGATATGACAGATGATGATCATCGTTATTTGACTTGACTTACAAGTGAGTATAGATGATAGTAAAATTAAGTTGTTTTTTTTTTTTACAATAAGATTTTGCTTACTATTTAACCATGATGTAGTGGCAAAGTCATAGGTAATGTGGTTTACCTGTTTTTGCAGATTATGTACAAGTAGATTTTGCAAAGTTTTTTTAAAATTTAAAACCAGTGTTTTATTTTGTTCACTATTTACAGTAGTACATGATAGCGATTTAGAAACAAATGAGCTGATCAAGTAATTTAACATTTTAGCATGTATTCATGAATCAACACAGGAAATTAATTCATCAAATTACTCTAATATATTTGCATCATGATATGTCTTAAAATCATTCAGCAGATCTGCAATGACATTATGCAACACATGTGAATTTCATTGACTAATGCAAAGTCAATGTTTTATGACCAATAGACTCGAAAACTTTTGTAAATTTGATATCGGATTGCAAAACTCATTGAATAATACAATGTACCAATTGCTGAAATCAGCTCATTGCATGTATCATCATTCAGTGTGTTTCATAAATTGCATACCAAATAATCGTTCATTTAAGATCCTCTGTAAACATAGATGATGCATACAAAAGAGTCTTCCTCTTAAATTCTGAGCAGTCTTGCAATTTATACTATTGTCAAATAGTATATAAGTTTTTGGTTCCAACTACATGATCATAACCCAAATCAAGGTCATGATAACATTGCAGAGGTTTCCAGGATTATTTTTAGGGTGGCAAAACTTGTCATAATGTGGAAGTGGGGTCAATAGACTTGAAAAACAAAAAAATGTTTAGGTTCATGGTTAAAATGTTTGGGAACCGCTGCTCTGATACCATGAAACAAACACTTAGAATGTATCTCTTATGTTAATGAACACTAGGGGTTTCAGAGAGACTTAATGTTCTGTAAATTCTCTTATATTTTTTTTTACACTTGAGGACTGGACATTTAAAATTTCTTGTTTATTCAGGCAAGTTGAAGGTGGAATTCTCTTGCCCAAAGCTGTTTTCAAATGCAAAGAAACTTTCAACACATTTTCTCGTATGTGCAGTTTGAAGTTAACATCATTAATGAAATTGTTTGAGAAATGTTGAAGTTATTTCTTATTGTTGTTTTTTTTAAAAAATATATAACTCATAGAGATTAAATAAATGAATAGATAATAGATCCAGCCACTTACTCAAATGGACAAGTGAGGTGCAAGTTTTACTTGTCTGTAAATTTGACTTGAAATAACAGTTGGAATGATGGTATAAAATTATGTGTTTGTACTTTATGTAAATAATCTTAATATCATTAAAACAATATTCAAATTAGACCCAGACTGTACCAATCTATGGTTTTATAAAATACTGTATATATTTTACTTGTAAGTCCAACTGCAAACTGCACATACCCAGACCTTCCATTGCATGTGTTGTTGGCAGATTTGAGTGGATGCTGTTTGTTAGGAGTAATCAGTAGAATAGAAACGACATATACCATAATACATGTATACTCTTTTTGAGTAAATATAGGTATTTGGTAATCCAGATTAGCCTGTCATGCAACTCTTCATTGTTGAAGATAGATATGATGTTTGAGATAGAACCCCAAGTACATAACATACTTGTAGGTACTCAGTTGCTCAGTAAGTGCTAGGTCATATTAACCGTTGGAAAGTTTTGATAATATACATTTAACTATATTAAGTGACAAATGTTTTAAAATTGAATTTACCATATTTGTATGGAGTTTCTTGACAGAATTTCAGAATCTCCTTCAAGTAATGATACTTGTATCATATCATTTATGACATCTTTGTGGTAAATGAAAAGTGAATGATCTTGGACAGTTTTAAAAGAGGAAAAGCAGCAAAAGTAATGACAACACTTAAAACCCAGAACATTTGACAATTTGTGCCAATAAAAATAAAAGAAACTTAAGTGCAAAAACATCTAGTCAATTTGAGGAGAATTCAGACAGGTCATGAGACTAATGATAAGTGCTGCCTGTAATTGTTTATTTTCATCACTGTTAATTATGTTTACATAAGTGGTATTTATTTCCTCTTCACTTTGTCATTTTGTTGTTCACATAATTTTATGACATATGCTGAGCTGTTTGGTGCCAGTTACACAAACAATATTTTTGTTGTAGTAAAGAATCATTTCATACTTTTGTACCATTATACCGAACATATCAACGCAGAAATGTACAATTAAAGCAGTAAATGGATTAATTTGTATGTTTCTATAAAGTAGACACAGTGTTGGTGTGGGTGTGCATGCATTTAGATTTGTCAGTTTGACAGTGTTACACATTGAGCATGAGCTTGCAGGTTTCCTTCAAATTTTCATCCACTGTCTTCCAGATCTTTTCTCTGGGCACTCTTTTTTCCTCAGAAAAAAAATACAAAACACATGTAAACAACTTTTCATTAGTGAATGTCCATCCATGTCTCTGTTGGCACTAACAATGGCAAAAGTCAACAAAAGATAATAAAAAGCTTCTATTGTAGATAATGATTCTTGTTATGAAAACATGGTTGTGGTAATCAGCCAATTTTGCAGTGTAAATTGTTTAAAGGCCATCAGTGTAACTTATTTTCATGGTTAAAGTCCTATGGCAAGAAAAAATTATTTTAAAGTTGAAATAACAGCAAAAGACTAAGTCTGTACAAATATACACTTAAAGATTTGCTAGCATGGAAAGAAAAGTAATTTAGAAACCATTGATATTTGTTATAATAAATTCTGGTAGATAATGAGTGTACACTTAAGATAAATGAGATTAAGATCCAGAACAGAAAATTAAATGATTCAGCTCATTTCAGGTTAACCTAATATTCAAACATAATAATTTTTTCACAAGTTAATTGAGCACATGATAGTACTTTTTATTGCAATAATGCAAGTGTCCAAGGAAAAAAAAATAGTACTACAGACCACAAAGTTAGGCAGATAAAATCTCAAGCAGACAAGATTATCTAATTTTTATAACTCGAATATTACATTATGTACAATTATTTTCCTTGTCCCACTAAAATGTTGTATCCTCCAAATTTGGAGGTTATGTAACACAGTATCCCCTGTCCAGATAACCTGTATGTGACACTGGGTAGAAAGGAAAAGTATATTAGGTGTGATTTCTTTTGAACTCAGTTGTGTTTTACCTATCACACAGATGTTGATGATGATTATCCAGTTTGTAATTTTCTCAAGCAGTTACTACCAGAAAATGTTACAGCAACAATCTTTTATCAAACACAAAGACTAAAATAGGCTAGTTGTGATTTCTTGTAAATAATGATTAATATTTCTTCTCGGCAACAAGCCATGGTGCACAGAATTAATCCCACTTACATTGTCTTCCAGGTACTGTTGAAAATGTTACATGGTATTACTGGGGTACATTCCTCATCTTGTCTTTAGACTTATAATATATAATATAGTACATATATGACCAGTCAATTGTAAGCAATGATACAAGCGCCTGTGATTGTTATGTGTTCTAAGGTTAACGTGTGACTGACTCAGGAATGTGATCTTCTTGGTCAGAAATGGGTCTCTTGAATGCATCCTCATTAACGCAGTAGCTGGGTCTCCTACATGTACTCCACCACATTGGATTACACTGTGATGGGTGTTATGGTTAGGGTGGGGTGGTCCCAATATTGTATTTAAATTATTATAGAAGTCCCACTCAGGTTTGATTTTGATTGTCCATTTGGGAACGGTTTTAGAACATGCCTTGTTCCCCCTCTCTGGTTCTTCTGATCTTAGGACTAAGCTGTAACACATAGGTGAGAAGTCACGAGATTTAATGCATATGTCGATTCAAGATGCTGAGTCTTTTCTCTGGTCATTGCATAAGAGATTAACTCTAGCCTTGAGCAATGTTTAGACATCAAACCATGGCTTGTAATAATACCTTAGTTTATTTACGACTTGCTATCTGGGCTTGAACAAACGTGACATACACAAATATCAAGTTCAATTTCACGGAATATATTTTTAAAAGAAACTTGAAGAGTTAATGTCTCTCTTGAGCATTTTCTTAGCGATTCCGCCCAAAATATAGAACAAAGCAAGGTAAAGATTATTGGTTAGTGTTTTATCATTCTTAAGATGAATCACCAGACAATGAGCAATGAGATGATATATAATCTCGACAGGTTTCTTTGTTTTATTCAGGACTTTGCCAAACTGTTCGTCGAACAATCATTACATGTGTGAATGATTTCTACTGAAGCTGCTTCCCAATGAATTTTGTGATCCAATGGTATAGCCTTGTGTAATTTGGTTGTGAAATAATGTTAGGTGCTGTTGGGAAACACGTCCATAGAACTGTCAATGGGCTAAGATAAATAAATTTAGTTATTCATAATTTGATAACTTCTCCACACCACAAACACATTGGTTAATTCTGAAAACCATGAAGAGAGGAGCTCTGAGGGAGAGAGATAGCTTATATGTTTAACGGCTTGATGGTCATTTCTTGTTATGATATCGAATATGCAATCCATGAATCAAAACTGGTTGGATATACTTTACAACTAGTTCCACTTCTCTGAGTTGAGACAAAACTCGTTGATCTAGTTGGATAAATAACATTTGTCAAAGGTACATTTAGTTTTCCAATGTGAATCAAATCGCCAGACTGTATTAGCTTTTTGGGGTAGAATGGGATGTTACAAAAAGAGCGATCAGACACTGCCACTTTGTTTTCAAGAGTCACTTCGGGTGTGCATCCGATGCTTTGACCACAACAGTTCGCCTTACAGAGTCTGTTGATGTGTAAATATGTTCACATGCATTCTTTTAAAGTGCATTTTAAACGTTAAGCGAAATTAGCTTTCGTTTCGGAATTATCTGACCTGAGAATGGATGTATCTTTTTCTTTCTACAATTGTTTTGAAAAGCTTGGTTCAGAAATTCAATGTCTTTATCTGTTTGCCATCGGAAATGGTCATGGCTACTTTTTAAAACTCGTGCAAACTTAGAAATAAGAGCTTTTTTAGAAGTCAAAGGAACAGCCCAGACGAATTTGGAAAAGATGTCAGTGACACAAAACAAATATTTGTAACCATGACTGTACGCAACCAAATATGAGACATCTGCCAAATCGGCTTGTGACTGATAATCAGTGCTAGTCACTTTAGTCTGAGTTTTGACAACTTTTCGTCGAATGTATTTGGTTAATGTCTGTGTCACTTGTTATTGTATCCATCGTCACCCCTATGTTAAACATACAAATATACACTTAAGTTTGGCTATAGCAGCACAATACACGTTTTGAACTCCTCCGTAACCTAGTAAATGCTGTCTTCACGGCTCTCTATGAGGGATCTCTACAACAAGTCACACACTGATCACCGATATTAATCTTCGTTTCATAGGGTTTGGAAAAGATCGCATGACATGTCCAACAGCAACAGAATTAAGAGCCAATGTTGGTGGTAAAGGAGCCACTTTTTCTTGATATCTTTTGACACTTCTGTGTTCCCTTCTTTCATTTTTGCGGCAATCCTTATGAAGCATAATACTCTACACAACCATCTTTAGGGAAATAGATGGCTAACTAGTGGGTTTATGGGAGATGACTGTCTTTCATGTTGATGACATAAGCTTGATGGTCTTGACGTTGGCGATGAGACAGTTCATCTTTAGCACACACGTCAGGATTACAAGAAGAATGGACGAACTGTTGTTTAAAAGGTATTACAGTTCCCAGGTATCCATTGTGTTTTGTTTTGGGCTTTTTTCTGGTTTCACAGGTAATGGTAAGTCGTTAATTCAATCCTGATGCTTTACTTGAAAATGTCTGATAAGTAACCGTTTTTTCACTTCATCTCTGCAATCTGAGCCAAAAGAGCTTCGATTTGATTGATCTGTACAACAATCAGTGGAGGAGAGGAATGATCATGAGTGTATATGTACCACTGATGCACCACTGCTTCTTTTGAGATGAGATCCCAACTGTTCTATATGTACTCGTCCAGTTTTTCTTTTTATTCATCATCAGACATTGGTCGTATTGAATTTGACTGGGATGATCGGTTTGACATAGATAACAATTTTTCTTGGTCAATTCCATAATTTTGTGTTCTGTCAGGTGTTTGGCAAAAGAGGACACTCAATGTTGTTCTTGTTCTGGGCATCATCACTAAGTCCTCTTGCAGGGCTTCCATGATATCATCCCATTCCATTTCCAAAGAGTCTTCATCATTCAAAGAGGGATTATAGTCTTCCTTAGCTTCTAATAATCTTGAATGACTTCTTTCAAATTGTTGATTTCTATTGTATTGTCGAATGAGGCATACCAGAGGACGTTCACTGTGTCGGGTAGAGCTTCTGCTAATTGAATTTTCATATGCAGTTATAGAGTGGAAATGTGCATCGACGCTGCTTTGGTCTGGAGTGAAGTCAAAGGCTCACAAAGCTTAACTTCCTGCATAAACGTCATACGAAATGCCGTGGCTTGTGTGGACAAGTACGATGTCAAGTAATTCTTGGCAAAAGTAGTTTCGAAGGGTCTGGTACACAATGTCTTGCCATCGCGACTGACTTCGACCTCAGACTCTGTAGTGCTTAAACTGGAAAGGATTTTGATCGTGGACTCTGTTAAAGACTGCATTGCTAACGGTACCAACGATTATAAGTTTGGGTCCAGATAATCTTCAATCTTGAATTTGAGTTCAGCAGCTCCACTTCCACGCGTCGTATCCGATTCTCGCGGCGGCAGTTCTGCTCAAACAGTCTGATGTCGTTTCCCACTTTAGGTAACATTTGCATGAGACGCACATAAAGTCTGGCTTCTTGGATGATAGTTTTGTACTTCAAAAGCCATGGAATGGAAAACGGTATTGCGGCGATCCAGTCTTAGGTGGATATCCACTGCCTTTCAGTAAATATATATTTTTCAACCACATATCCATATGCAAACAATCCGACAGTTATAAATTGCGTCCTTGCAGGATTTCATTTCGACAGTAGTTAAAACCTACATTGTGTGGATCGTCATCTGCTGTCAGGGTTGTGTCGTTAAACTTGTCATCGTCGGTTAAGTCAGGTTTCCATACCACGCAAGCATCCACATGAGTTTTGTTGGCCTTTTTTCCATACATCAGGAGTTTATCCAGGTAGGTTCGGTAGGGTAACTATCCATTCTGCTACTGACTAGTTTGTTATTAAAGTTCAAATCCACTTCGCTTAACAAACAATGCATGAAATTGTTAACGGAAATTATCATAGCTCCTAGAGCGAGGTTGTTTGTTTTGATCACTTTGACTTTCAGGTACAAGTAACTGCTATTCAGATCGATGTAATATTTGGGCTGTCCTTTGATTTCTAACTCGGCGGGAGTTGAATCCGTCAAAGAGGAGACTGGATGAAATTCTACCCATTGGTATTCTTGCATTTTCATCAGTGGGTGGCATAGTAAACAGATCCAGTTCCGACTGAGAACAGCGCAAGACTCGGTGCATCTAAATTTTTAATAATAAAAAAAACGTCTAAGTCTCAGACGGTCCAGCTTTTAGTAGTCTTACCAGCTTTATGAGTGCGAAGTCCTCTAGAGGGTTGTCTTCGTCGTCTGTGTCTCCCTTGTCCTTGCTGTGGTGTCTGGGAAGCAGGAATATCTGACGGGGAAGCGTCCAGAGCATTTATAAGAGTTTCTTGACTGCCCGAAATCTATTTGCACTTTTGCCTGCTGTCAAAAGAGTTTCTTTGTTGTTTTGTATATCGATGATGACATTTTTGAGAAATTCTTTTCCGAGTGTGAAAGCAGCACCTTTCAAGGCATGCAATCCTCATGTCACTATTGGTTTCAACACGGAGGCCACTTACCGAAAGCCCGATTTTAACATTAATCGAAACCATGTCTTCGCTGTCGAGAGACTCCATTCAGGTACCAGTGGTTTCAACATTGGTGACGTAATGGATGTAATTGTTCTTTGAATTGAACTTGTATTCTGACCAGTTCTGGGAAAATGCGTTCTCTCAACTCCACAGGCAAAGCACGAATGTTCTCTTGTAAAAAAAATATCCATCAAACTTTACTGAGGTCGTCCCACTAAAGGTAGGCAGTGACAGTCCGGAGACCATAAAGGATGTTTCAGGTATGCAGAATCTTTCGGTTCCCACTGGTAAAATGACACCCCAACTGAAGCATTTGATTTTACCCCCTTAAATCCGACTGTCTAGTTTTTTCGGGGGCACATCCTCACAGCAATATAGGCCACTTTCATTGGAACGTTTGGAATCAACTTTCAAAGTTCATTATTTATGCAACCGCACAGGAAACGAATATATTTTTTTCTTCTGCGCTGGTTCGTTTCGAAGAGGGTATGGTCAAACTGGCATTAGTTTGTTTAGGGTTGGATGACATCAATAGGGAGGTAGAAGAATGGTTCCACATGGATTATGACAGACCACGAAAACCTGTAAATTGATAAGGTGTGCTGTAACGAATGGCATATATTTCGCATCCTTCAGGTTTGACACACATACCATCACTTTCCACGGTAGTGACTGTAGTAGTAGCCATAGCGAAGTTGCCATCGTGTGGTACTGATCGTGAATCGCTGAGGTCAGAACGTATGGCATGCCTGCAATTATAAGGCATAACATCGCTCTACATCTGAGAATCACCGAACATAAATGGTGTCTGACTCGTCTTTCTTGCTTGATTTTTATAGTTATAATGAATATCGGTTCTGGACGTTTTTCCCTTTTTATATTCTGGCCAATATCAGTGTGTCTGTACGATAAAGTTAAGTGATTGGAACGCCGAACTCGCTTCAGGTACACGATTTGATGAACATTTGTAAAGGACAGATTTGTGTGCGGGTATACATACAATAGAACTTGTGAAGTTGTTAAGTGGTCACTTTGAAATCTTGATATTCCAGACTGCAAAGCTTCTGTGAAGAACCCCAAAACCCCAAGTTCACCACTTGAATGGTGCAAAAATTGAGAGTCAATCCTTTCATTTTATACTCGGTGTGCACTACTCCTTGTGGGTTGCAGTATTCGTAGCCGTAAGTTTTGGGACCGCCATTTGCAAAATTGTCGTCGGGGTGCTCGTCCGTCCAGGCTTCTAAACGGTTTCCTTCCATGTCAGGGTGTCGGTGACAGAAGCTATTGTTGAATTTTCTACTGATCGTGTCAAAATACAGCACACGATCTTCTAATTAGTTTAACGCTTATGACTATTTTAAGCGAGCATGGGCCGTCACGTTAGCCACAATGATCACAGTTCCAAATTCAACGGCTCCTACAACGCCCAGTTCTTCGTAATTGACCAGGATCAAGTCCTCACGAAGGACGTCTACGTGTTTCATGTGTTTGGTTTTGTCGTGAGTCATCTGGAAGTAGCGGAAATGATTGGACAAATACTCTGCCTTGGGTAAACACGGTCTTTGTACCATTATGCCCCGCAAGCAATTTGACATTACTTTAGCAACCGATCGCTTGCCTTCGTTTTTCTTCAGGTGGTCTGAAACGATGCCTTCCTGCTGACATTATTTCTCTTTTATTTTATTTTGATCTTCGGAAGTGTGGCACCAGGATAGCCACTAGCTTCTTGTTTCAGTTTCAGTTTCAAAAAGCCATCCACGAGTCTGCAAAAATGCCTTTCTAAGTCTCGTCTCCCTTGTGGAATTAGTCTGTCGTCGGAAAGTGCTAAATTTCTTAGAATTCTAACAATTGGCATCCCAGGTACAGAGCTTTAAGCAATTATGCGCTGAACCAAATTCCTGTCAAGGCACGTTCTTCCTGGCTGTGCTGACAAAGTTGGTCTTTGTTGCGCATTTCGGCACGAATACGGCACAAGGGAAACCTACGTTTTCTTTGGCAATGGTGATGTAAAACGGGATAGCACACGTCCGTAGGAGGCAAGACTTTACATTACATTAATCCTTCGTATTGTCGAATGTTGTAGATGTCGATATGTTCAGTCAGCTATTACGGGTGCCCTGCTAGAATGTAATAACATTTGCACACTTACGGATACAGTGAACACACGTCCAAGTATATGATTTCTTCTCCTTTCGACTCGTCGGCTTGTTACAGCAAACAGGTGGCATTTGTCCGCCATCCGTACAAACTGCCACATGGGTTTAAAGGGTCCACCAGCTGGTAACTTTCCACGATGAGTTTAAACTCGGGGTCGGTTTTCAAACGGTGATCGTACTCGTGTTCCCACATTTCCTCCACTTGGTATCCTTACTGTCTAACTTTGAACGCGACTGACAAATTGTCTGGTACAATTCTTACATGATACGTTGTAAAAACTAATTTTTTGTGCCTCGTCGAGGAAAGGAGATTGGACATCCATGAAATAAGCACCTGTTATACTCGTATACGATCTGGTGATTTCCTAAGACCCAGGCATCCACCGAATATCTTCCGATGGTCTGTTTTCCTCCGTCGTGGGCGTGTTGGATTCATTTGTCTTCCTTGTTACGCAAGTGATGTAGCGAGTGTAGGGCTTTAAGTGAGTATCTATGTTTGACAAAATGTTCGTTTGAGGTCTCATGTTGGCCAGGGTCTTCTTGTGCGTAAATCTTTGGCGGTACACTAAGGAACATGCTTTGGCAATGGTGCAGGCTTCTTTCAAAGTATCGATCCCTCCGTCTTCGACGAACAGTTATCGAGATTTTCCACAGTAACGCAGTAAAATGTCCACGTCGGAATGACAATACGTCAACATTTCTTTCAGAAAGTTAAAGATGTCTGAGGCATGAGTGTGGTATCAAGCGTAGAAAGCTTCTCGTTGTCGGGCTTGTAGTAGTGAGCCTCATGAAAATGGGGTAGAATGTCGTGTTGATTGGCTTCGGTAATGAAAAAGTGAGGGAAAATAGCCTTTGGTAATTCCTGTCATCCCAAACGCTTTCGCCATTCGGCTGGAAGGCATAGCCATGTAATTCATCGAATATTTAAGCTTCATTTGTCCCATTTGCACGAGTTTTGCTCCGTTCAAAATCACTTTTGGGCATCCGCTGCTTTGTTCCGTATAGTATCTGAGAAGAAATTGTCCATCGTATCCCGAGAAATTGGTAGCCATCACCGTGGCATGGCGATGGCAAGCTCCGTAACGTTCGATGTCCTCTTGGTTCCAGGTCCCGTTGTTGCGGTCTAATATCCATTGGGCGAAATCGGCTAGCGTGTTCGGTCCCCGAAAGATATCTTCACTTCCTCCAGGAATCTTGATGCAACGAGGGCAATGACTAAAGATAGGCTATTGGATGCCATGATGCCATGATCGCAGGCTCGATGATTCACACAGTAATCAGGAATGTGAATTTCAGAGTCTTGAATGCATTCGAAATGGGAATAGATTAAATTACCATTCATCTGGTCATCTTCCTCTTGATGTTTAGAGTGGTATTTTTGAATTAAGCATTCGTATTTGGCGACAAATGTGACATTGTTTCGTTCCTCGACATACGTGAGCCTTGGCATTATTGGTAGTACCTGTATGCCTTGTCCACGTGTAGGGCAGAATCTCATGAGTTGACAAACACTTTTCCGCTGTGAAACTTGCGTCTTCAGATGTTGTTGGTAACGGGTACAACTGATAAAAGTGCGCTGACAACCAGGGTAATGCACTCGTTCTTGTGCTTCGTCAAGACAGGGTTTAGAGGCCAAACATCCCTCACATTTCGATGCATAATGCGTTGCTTTCGATTGTTATAGCCATAGTTGCATTATATGTATCCCATGCATGCGGCGATACTAGTGATTGTATCAAAATGTTCATCGTGATAATAGACGTGAATGTATTTTCCATCTTTGAAATCTTTGCCTCGAAACAACAGAGGTCCGCGTACTTCTTGAGGGTGTACTGTCAAGGTGTAGTGTGGAGCCATGACGTCATGCAATCTTTGCATTCGTGAATGCCGCAGGGTGAGTCTGTGGATAAGCCTCTTGCTGTAACAAAAGTTCTGCTTCTATTCGTTTTTTTGACTCTGTACGATTTTCAAGTGTTGTCCCGTGCTCTTTTCCATTCAACCGTGTCGTCTTTTTCAACATCCGTTCGTCCCCCCACGATGGCATGGGCTAAACACATCTTGTATTGAGGATTGATAATTCGAACGTGACTCGTTTTGGTGATGAGAAGGTCGTCCACCAATAACACGTTTTTACGTCCGGTCCCTTGGGAAAGAGAAACATGGGCCATGTCGTTTTTTTTTTCTTCTTTGATGTGAAACGTGTCGTTGGACAGCTGCACGTGTTGAATCTTGTCGATGACTTTGGAAGATGTAAATCCTGATAGCCCTCTAAACTCGATCCAAACGGGAACATCAAACTGTCTTGATCAATGGAAATGATCGAGCGCTCGTCTTCTTTGGCTTCACGTTGTCGTTTCAGTGTGGTTAACAAAGAATCAAACACCTCGATGATGAACACTTCTGCATTCTTTAGCGGTACGTCGATCTTGAAATCTCGCCGTGTACGTGTAGGCCGTGATTCTTATTTTTCTAGAGAAACGTTTATCCGTCTCACAGATGTATCAGTACTTTTCTGGGGTTGCGCGGGGGGGGGGGGAACTTTGGTTTGGCATAGACTGTGGTTCACTCATGTCATCGTCAAAAATCGTTGGCATGGATTTGGATCAAGACTTCAGCCATTATGCAAGGCGACAGATCACGTTTCTGTCTCTATCTTTCTTCTCCTTTCTTCACGAAATGAAGCTAAATTTTAGACCCAAAGGAGTGCTTATATATCATGTTTGTGTGTTTTGAATCTATACATTTTCTTAGGCTTTTCAATAGAATTTTTGGTGATGTAATAGATAATCATTTTTGTGAGATTTTATCTCACTCTATAACTTTTTAAGCTAATGCAAGGCGTATGGTGTGTGTGTGTGTGTGTGTGTGTGTGTGTGTGTGTTTATTTGTGTGCGCCCGTTCTTTTGTGTGTCTGCGAGTTTTTAAATATCATGTTTGTGTTTTGAATCTATAAATTAACTTGGGCTTTTCAATAGCATGTTTGGTGGTGTAAGAGATAATCTGTTTTGTGAGATTTTATCTCACTCTATAACTTTCTAAGCTAACCCAAGGCGTATGGTGTGCGTGTGTGTGTTTATGTTTGTGAGCCCGTCCTTTTGTGTATATGTGTCTGTGCAAACGTTTGTATGTGTTTGTGTTGTTATTTTTTTCTTCAAACAAAACGATTATCCCTTAACAAAATAGTGTTGTTATGTGTATGTGTGCATGCATACGTTAGATGTGTTAGCTTTTCCTTAACAAAAAGCTTGTTCCTTACCATAAAAGTGGAGGTATATGTGTAGGTGTGCGCGCTTATTTTTCTGTTTTTGTGTTGTGTTTTTTCCTCAACAAAAGCTTATTCCTTAACAAAAAAGTGTTTGTGTCTGTATGTATGTTTTTATGCACGCGCTTGTGTGTGTATGTCTGTGGGAATATATGTGTGCGCTCGTTCGTTTTTGTGGGTTTGTTTTTGTTTGTTTGCGTGTTTGTGTTTTTGTACGTGTTTAATTGTATGTTTGTTCCTCTTCTCTGTGTGGAAAGTATATTTTGGATTTATTTTTTCTTCTTTCCGTGTGTGGATAGTGTAATTGTGATTATTTGGTTTCTTCTTCCCGTGTGTAGAGAGTGTATTTCTCATGGGGGGGGGGGGGGCGCTCATTCCCCTGTGTGGATAGTGTATTTGGGGTTTTGTTTTTTCTGCTTCTCCTGTGTGTATAGTATATGATATTTGTGTCTTTGTGCCTTTGTTATGTTTGTTCGCCTATGTCTGTGTCTATAAAGACGTTATATGCCCCGCCCCGCCAAGTAGTTCTATAAAGTTATATATCCAGCCCCGCTAAGTGTTATTATTCGTATAGTATCACCGCTGAACTAAATGATCTCGCCAGCACCGCCAAGAGTTGTCGCTTTTTTTCAGCTATCTCCGTTTGGCTCGATTGAGATCAGCCACATGCAACACTTGCCAATACACCTTTTCCTTTCATATTGTCGCTATACAGACCCAATTTGTCGGTATGCATGGCCAACTTTTTAGTATTAATGGGATTTTCATTGTCACTATTTCGCCGTGAAATGCTTTAACGCTTGGCGGAACTGGACATAGTACTTGATTGAATGCCTGGCGGGGCTGGACAGAGAAATTGATAGAATGCTTGGCGGGACATAAAACTTAATGTAACACCTGGCGAACATTGTTACCAACGTCTAGTACCCTGACGACATCATTTATATTTCATTATACAAACCCATCTTCGACTGAATTCTTCATTCACTCCATGTAAAATTTCCCCATGTTCCATTCTTATTTGTTCCTAGAGTGGTCAATGACCTTTTTGACTGAGATTTCCATTGTCCCTATAAATTTTATCCCTAGAGTGGACCACGATCTTTTTTATTAGACTTTCCATTGTCCCTAGGGTTGTCCAGTACACTGCTAGCCAATCTCTTAGCGGCAGCAGCTGAAACTAATGATGAAAATAACGCCACCAGAGAAGCATTTGCTTTAGAAATGGGATTTCCATTTCATCATATTGAGCAGCAGAGAGGGTGAGCCGGACAACATTTTTAGACAAGTTTTCACTGAAATCAGGCTTAAAACAATGAAATCAGGCAAAAAAATAAAAAAAATCAATGAAATCAGGCAAAAAAATCAATGAAAAATCAATGAAATCAGGCAAAAAATAATAATGAAAAATCAATGAAATCAATGAAATCAAAAAAATGACTAAGCCTCCATTCGATTTTCAACCGAATATTTGATCCAGTCCGATACGATATCGTGTTCGAGGGTCATGTAAATTTATTGTTACAAATCCGTGTGGGGCAGACTGAGCATGACTAAAGAAATTTCTAAATTGATTGAAGTCCATATCAGAACACCATGTCTGCCAAATATTTCGTAGCGTATGTGTATCAACGCCGTTGAATACAGCAAGCATATTACAGTTATCTCTAATCACTTTTGGAATCTGAGTGTAGCGTTGAGTGACATAGATCACGTCCGTGTTTTTATGCCTGCCTCGGGAAAATATTCTAGCAGGATTTTTTTGTTTATCTAACATGACATCATCGTATACAACTAAATTGTTGATACTTCCATCGAGGTCATTCACGGATGGCGCCTCGTCAATATCGGTTATAAATTCAATAACATCCTCGCCAGCAATCTCTGAAGCGTTTTCATTAAAATCTTTTAGCACTTCATAGCATCGTTGGTCGTCTACGCTAGGGGCAATTAAATACAACTTATCCCACTTCATCCATCTCATTATTAAATTGAGCAACAATTGCGTTTTACCGGATCCAGATGGTCCGATTATAATTGCGCGGATAGAGTTTGGTAGCGCTGCATGATGCTTCACTGGTTCTCTTGTTTTAGTCGCTGAAAAATCAATTATATTCATATCTCTATACATAAATTATGGATCTATATTGCGTGAAGTGTAAGGCGCGTACTGGCACAGATGACTTGACGACGATTACAACTAAAAATAACCGATCAGCGCTTTCTGGTAAATGCGTACAGTGTAGTACAGAGAAATTTAGATTTGTTTCTAAACCCAAGGAACCCAAGGAACCTTTAAAAAAAAACGAGGAGGTGATATCGCTGCCAAATTAGCAAAACTCCCTGGAACCCCATGGGCAAAATACCCCGGAGAAAAACACCTTCCAGGGTATAGTTATTGTGGACCGGGAACAAGACTTGATATCAGACTCAATGATCAAAATCAGCCCCGACCCGGTGAGGAACCAATAAACGCTATTGATAAGGCCTGTCACCTTCATGATGTTGCTTATAAAAGCAGCAATTTGCAACACAGGCATCTAGCAGATGTGAAATTAATTCATGCGTTGAATTCTATCACTGATAAATCCTTCAAAGAAAAATTGGCTTCCTTTTTGATAAAATCGGCAATGAAAAGTAAATTGATGTTAGGTGCTGGTAATTAATAACAACATGGAATCTATTTATTATTCCCCAAGAGGATACTGGAGGGGTAACGCTGCAATCAGTAAACTCGCTAGCGCCGCAAAAGTGAAAAAAAACCACTGCGGCTCATTGGTTATCCAAACAGGCACTATGGCAAATTTATCTACCACCGCCTAAACAAATTCAATTCTCGCATTTTGATGTAACCGGACCCAATGAAGTTCATCAGGCTGATATATTATTTCTGCCACATGATCGTGGTTACAAATATGCGTTAACTGTAGTTGATATTGCAAGTCGATACAAAGAAGCAGAACCGTTAAAAACAAAATCGGCCACTGAAGTGGCTTCTGCATTTGAAAGGATTTATCGAAGGAGTCCTCTGCACTGGCCAGATCTGTTACAAGTTGACCCGGGCAAGGAATTTCAGAGTGCAGTGTTATCTACAATGAAATATCACAATGTCGCTATCAGACGAGGGCATACTGCACTGCATCGTGATCAGGCCATTGTAGAACGATTTAATCGGATTCTTGCTGAACGGTTATTTGGATATCAATACGCAAAAGAATTCATCCAAGAAAAAAGATCCCGTGAATGGGTTAAGAGATTACCAGGTGTAGTTACCGCACTGAATAACGAGATTACTAGAACCATCAACATGAAACCTATCAACGCGATTAAAAAGAAGTCGATACCTGAAAAACCACAAAAGGATTTTAGCGTTTCCCAACCAATTCTTGGTTGTAGTGTCATTGTGAGGTATTTATATGAACCAGGAGAGCTTGAGGGTGGTACAAAAAGGGCTACTGATCCTATTTGGAGTGTCACTACGCATAAGATATCTAGTATAACACGATCTACGGGTAGACCTCCAATCTATAAACTGGATTCAACTGCCCCTCAGCGTGGGTTTACTAGACAACAACTACAAGTAATTCCTGACGATACTCAATTACCACCGCATGGTCTTAACTAGCACCCTTGCGTCTATTGCACTCAAGACAAGTCAACATCACATTATTTCTGATATGACCGAGATTGTTATTTTTTGTCAACGGTGAATTGGCGAGGATCCTTATCCGAATACTGCCAACGCATTATACAATTGCAACTCGCGCAGTGATTATTCTGTTGTTTCTTCAAAGTGATTATTAATTCAGCATCAATATCAAATTCTCGTTGTTTTTTTTTGTCCTGTTGTTTGTAACCGGAGAGTTTTTTTATCAATAATATCATTATCGTCACCAATGATTTCATCATCGCCAATGATTTCATCATCGCCTGACTCTGTCAGGACAATTCTTCGAAGTTGATTTATTTTTCGTACTCTGGATACTGAAAGATAGACTAAATTCGACCATTCTATGCGATTATCTACCATCCAAACAATTGTATCCGATATAGTCAATCCCTGTGAAGAATGTATCGTCGCTGCGTATCCTAGCGTCCACGGGGATTTATTAGCACGCAATGCATCTTCAACGACATTGATATCAACCAGCACAATATCATTTAATACGAGAATCTGCTTTTCACGCCCTGACTCTGTCAGGCCTGGAATATCAACTTCGATGTTCTGTTTTCGTGTATCCGATGGCCTATAACAGAGGGGCACTGGAAGCGTTGCAAATTTTTGTTTATGCAATTCAAATAACTTCATCTGAAGTGTGTCCCTGACTATTTTTCTACTTGCAATGATTAAATCGTTTGGTCTCCACTCTTCCCAAAACTCATTCATGGGAGTTTCCGAAATTATTTCACGGGCTATTTCACACTGGATTCTATCCGGTTGTAATCTAATTAGTTTCTTCAATTCTTTTAATTTTTCATCAAGTGATCTATGATCGGTATCAATTTCTTCATAATAGTCTACAAAACCCTTTAGCCATTCATGGGGGGATGCACCGACAAATGGTGGTGGTTGCCCGTGATCACCACACATGACGACTTTTGTATTCTTCAATAACAACCACTCAAGAAATATTTTTAAGACATCTTCGGACACTGTGTCTATTTCATCCCAAATGATGATTTCAGGAATAAATTTCTCTCCCATGCGCTCAGGAGTCCATTTATCTCCCTTCCATCGGAAAAAGCTGTGATAAGTGCAGGCATTTACCCCTCTCTGTATCATTTCTCTTGCAAGTCTATGAGTTGGTGTTAGCACAATCATTTTTGTGAAATCCGTAGGATTTTTCCCACGGAATAACTCAATTACCCGGGTTGTTTTTCCTGACCCACCACAGCCGTTTAAATAAACTGTTTTATACAGGCATATTGGATCAGAAATCGGTGGTGCACTAGAAAATTCTGAACACTGATTGCTTTCTAAGTAATTATTTTCAATGGTAACATCTGCTGATGGAATATAATCATGAATCATTTCTTTCTTAATTCTCCATGATCCCCATTTCTCGTTGCCAGTAGCCTTAAAATCAGCCATTTTGCTATTTATGTAAAATGAGTCAGTAGCAACTCTAACTGCGGTGGTAGGAAATCTATTGATCATTGTAGGTAACAATTGTACCCAATTTGGTTCCATCGGACATAAATGCGTCCTTACGATTGACATATAGGCCCTTATTCGTTAAATCCGTGATTACAAAATCGTATTCAGCGTTGTCTATAATCAATCGTGAAGAATATTTCGTATTATCATCTTTGCCACCTTGGGTAAATTTACCGATTATTCTTCGTCCAAGATTTTTTGCTTCATTGTTTCTGATTTCAAATAACTGTTGGGACCAATCCATGATTTGTTGTTCATTAAAATCAGGAAACAGTTTTCGCTCTTCGCTAATTATTTTTTCTAGATCAGGTTGTGGTAACCAGACTGATTTCTGTGCTCGATAGGATATAATTGCTTCACTGACAATTAATGATTTTAACATCTTACAATTAAGCATATACCGTAATAACACTATTGGCATCCAGTGTTTTTCAGACATGTGTTTACCAATCCAAAGATAACTACACGGATGAAGTCCTGTAGCCATTTCAAATGATACTACACAAGCGAATCCGGTTAAATCAAAACCAGGAAGTGGTCCATTAATAGCAACACGGGTCATTTCGTGTGTGGGGTGTCCAAATCGTTTGAAATATTTCTCACACTCTCCATACCCAAGAAAACTTCCTGGATAACACGCAATCATATCAACTGAAATAACGGTATCAGCGGTGTATTTTGTGTTCCATAATCCGCCGTGGCTGTATTCAAGACAGGACAATTTGACATCTGATAAAAACTCACTTCGTGTTGGTTTCCACGCGTTTTTCTTTCTAGCAAAATGTGCTGCAATGGATGGTACTGTGAAACAGTTTGCTAATAATTGATCGTCTTCTTCTCCGTCCCCAGAAAACTCACTAGCTAGTTGTTTCATTTGATTATGTAGCTCTTCAGTACGGTATAATTCTCCGTTAGGCCTTACAAACTGATCAAATCTGCATTCCTCGTCTGAATTACTATGAAATAGCCACGCTGACACAGGATCGTTTTTACTCAAATGGTAAATAGCATCAAATAATTTCTGCTCTGAAAAAAACTCTTCGGTTTGGGATAGATATTTTACGGTTCTATCCCGTGGGAATATTGTTACTGCAGATGACCACGCGTGCGCGTTATGATCAATAATTTCAATGGGGGTTCCTTTTTTTGATTGATATTTCGGTTCTTTTAATACTTCACCGGTGATTGTCCTTACCGATATTGGAAATCTTAATGATGTTTCTAATTTAGTTATATCCTGAATTGTTGCCCCATGCTCTTTTACCGTGAACTCCCACTCGGTTATTTTTTTTCGTCTTAGATCAGTGAGTTTATTTCCCCGGGACGCATTTGTGAAGTGTTCTATTATTCGTTCTGCTACACAATTGAGCCCTGTCGAATATTTCATGGGTGCTAGTTTTGAAATATCAGGTTTTTCATTGAGCGGATAGATCCCGTAAACAACTGCTGTGACAGGATAAGATCTTTCGTAGTAGGGTTTATCAATTTCAGTCAAAATTCCCGGTTTTGAATCCTGATTCACGGTGACAGTTTTTTTGCCCCTGAGAATGGGTTCAAATTTATCCCTAATAATCCATTTGTCATCTTCACGGATAACGAATTTAATTCGGAAAAAATGACTTTTTTCCCCAATACGTGAAATGATCACTGCTGCCTTTTCATCATTCATGGTAGCGTCAACAACACCATCAATTCGAAATGTTGACCAACAATAAGATGCTCCATCACGCTTGAATTCATTAAAACAGTCTCTGATAGGTTTATCAAGAATTTTATTCTTGGGTGTATTAGAAACTATATCAAGATTGAATTGAGCATCCTTCCATGGTGATCTCATGTTTCCGTCTTTTGGACGTTTGTTACGTTTTTTGAGTCTATCGCGATTAAATCTAGGATTGATTTTCAATAATCTCTTAAACTCTTTCATGTTTCCGTCTCTTGGACGTTTGTTACGTTTTTTGGGTCTATCGATATTAAATTTAGGATTGATTTTCAATAATCTCTTAAACTCTTTCATGTTTCCGTCTTTTGGACGTTTGTTACGTTTGTTTCCGTCTATTGGACGTTTTTTTGGTCTATCGCGATTAAATCTAGGATTGATTTTCAATAATCTCTTAAACTCTTTCATGTTTCCGTCTCTTGGACGTTTTTTTGGTCTATCGAGATTAAATCTAGGATTGATTTTCAATAATCTCTTGAACTCTCTAGCGGTATTGATTTTAGCATTTTTCGAAGTCAATCTCTTGAACTCCTTCATGCTATATATAAAACAAGCATTTAAATGAAAGATTTATGTATAATGAATCACTGCAAATGGCTCATGATGGGAAATGTAACCCCGTGTAACAAATCATGCAGAAAAAATGAATACTGTAGGTATCATATGCAAAGTTTTCGACGTGGAAGTCTTGGTCCGTTACCCTGTATTCGATGTGGGGTTGGGGTCAAGGGAAGATCACAATTATGTATTGATTGTGGTGGTAAGCGATATAGGGAATTGAAGCGTTATTATGATAAAAGAATAAAAAATGGACAATCCATCAGAAATTATGACCCTGAAAAAGTCCTTGACCCTGACAACATCAAGGATAAAATCATAAGAACCCCGCAAGACTACATCGAAAGATTTTCCAGTGATGTAATTATTGAACCAAACACTGAATTAGACAAACAATAGAATAGTATATATGAACCAAGAATTCAGACAGCATCCAGTGATTACAAATTATGAAGCATCCAGTGATGGTGTTGCAAGAAACCGCAGACTGAAGAAACCAGTTGGTTTTGTGACTAATCAAGGGTATTTGATGTTTGGCGCTGGAAAGAAAAATTATCACAATCATCGTTTCATATTTGAATGTTTCAATGGATTGATTGAGAATGGTCTTGTTATTGATCATATCGATTCTAATCGAAAGAATAATTCTTTAGATAATTTACGAGCTGTTACACAGAGTGAGAATAATTCATCTGGAAGGACTGGAAAGTGCTCAAAAAAAGCGAGACCAGTAAAATCTTTGAACGAAGAAAAAATATTTCAATCATTATATGAAGCCGGTAGGCACTTCGATATTTGTAGAGCCTCAGTACGAAGAGTTGCAGAGGGGATAACCAAAACGGCTATTTCATAAAAGACGGGGCAAAAAGTTCAATTTAGTTATATCTGATGCGTCATAATTTCCAATTAGAGATATGTCATTCTTATAGAATAATGAATTCTGAAAACATGAATAGCATCATAGTTGAAATAGCAAAATTGAAAAATCAGGATATCAAACTATCAGATGGGTTAAATCCTGATCAAATTGTGTCTGATTTTCAGGATATAGAATACGGGGTTAGCACTAACAAATATATGCTACCCAAGAAGTATGCACTCATCAAAAGAATTCAGAATTCTATTAAAGACTCTCTTTCATTTTCCAGTGACATCAGTGTGTTCGTTCCGTTGTATACTATCGTAGAGGGAATACGAAAAGAATTGGGGTACGAATACGAATTGAAAAAAGAAGTCAACTCTAAAATTAGAAACCTACGAGCATTAATTCAAGAAAATTGATTACCCGACCATTGATTGCCTGACCATTGATTGCCCGACCATTGATTGCCCGACCATTTTATCATTCCGACCCTCAAGAGATTTTCATTTTTTTAGCATTTTTTGATTAAAAATGTCAAAATCAGTGAATAAAAAATCTATGGACCTTTAATGGATGGTCAATGGAAAAGTGAGGAAAGTCACAGTATTATTAATTTTATATACAATTATGTGACTTTCCTCATCACTGATAGAAGCTGTTATAGGATGAAATAACACTTCCATGACCATATCAAAAATCATCCGACATGTCATTGATGTCAAAATAGAATGGAGCAAGTGTCAGTATTATTTATTTTATATACAATTATGACACTTGCTCCATCATTGATAGAAGGTGTCTCACGATGAAATAACACTTCCATGACTGTGTTAAAAATCATCCGACATGTCAAGTGTTTTGCAATTGAAAAATGGTTTGCGATTTCAAATAATGGTCAATGAAGCATTAACAACCCGATTGGCTCGTGAGCGACTAGATGCAATTAAGAAATTTATACCAATTCGCGACTCTGTAAGAAATAAACTGCAACAACGACAGAGTTTACAAACTGATTTTGCTCTGGGGTCTGAAGAGTTGTTTAAACCAGTAACCACAGCAACGAAAGGGGTAGAGCGTGCTTTACTGGGAGATGGTCCCGAGACGGGAAAATCTGTTATTGGTGAGCTTGAAAAACTAGCAGCGAAAACTGAACAAACTGAAAAAACTGATCCGAAAAAAACGACTGTTTCTCTGTTGAATAAATTTACTGATCATGCTAAAATATTAATAAAAAAACCTATTTTATTAAAATCAAAGGATTATCAAGCCTTTGGTAATTTTGCTGCTCAAAGCTATAATTCAAAAAAAGATTTTTTAAAGGACGAGTATAAAAATGATAGAATATCAAGTAATGATTGGTTCGATTATTTGTATAAACTAAATAAAGGGATTGGTCGTTTGAATAAGGATGAGATAGGATACAAGGAATTTAAAAAGGGAATTAGTAATTATAAAAGAGAACAAATAGAAGAACGACAACGAGAAATAGAAGAACGGCAAGAACTAAAACGTCAAACACCAACACGTAGACAAACAAGAAGACAAAAAAAACAACAACTACCACCTGATGATGATGATGATTTAGAAGAACGACGTCAAACACCAACACGGAGACAAAAAAAACAAGAAGACCCTAATGATGATTATTTACAAGAAACGGGTTTAGAAAAACTAGATGAAGCAGCTGGTTATAGCGGAAGTGGACTGCAAAATCCAAGAATTGGAAACACTTGTCCTGATAGTGTTATCAATGATATATCACGATTAGATGTTCTTGTAGGAGGATTCCGAGCTGGAAATAACTCTCCAGAATAATTAATGAAGCAGCTGATATCTGTAGACGGTTATTTGCCGGCGGTATCATGGATATCAAAACATATCGAGATTTCATTGACGAGTTAGCAAATGGGTATCATAGTGATTAAATAACAATTGAAAACACTATTGTTTTTATAATAATGATCATCCATTACAATCATGATAAACCAACCCTCGTCTATGTAGTTAATTCACGGTTTCCAGTTTATAAAGCATACTATGGAGATGGCCTCGGCAATACCATTTTAGGATTCTTTTCAAGAATGGCCCCAAAAGTGATGCCGTTAGCTAAACAATTATCAATGAAAGCCATTGATGTTATTCGTGATAAGGGTATTAGTACTGTTGGAGATCTTGCCGGGAAAGCGTTTTCAACTGCGAAGGATAAAATAACATCATTAGTGAGGCGAAAAAAGAAACCGTTACCGTCTACAGAAGAAATGCCTGCAAGTGTTAGTAAAATAATAAATAACGCAGTAGATGAAAAATTAGCGTCGATGGTAAATCAAGGAGACCAAAGCAATATTGCAAATATGATAGCGGGAAGTGGCTTTAGAAAACTACGTCGATGAAATCCTACGGATTTTCACGCTAGCGTTTTTCACGATGAAAATCACGATTTAGACTCTGATAAATAGAATAAAATGTTCAAAAGGTCATCTGATCCAGCATTTGATATGGATGCCCCAGTGCGTAAAGATGATTCTGTACGCGATTTTCAATTTTATTCTTATCACGCAATACAACCCGATCTCCGATCACGAATTGAACTTCAAGTTCATGATACCAGTAAATACTTTTTGCCTTGTGAAGCGTTTATTGAAGTAGAAGGAGAACTTGTAACAAATGATGCTGCACATAATGATCCACCATATGACATTAACTCAAATGTCCGAGTTGGTTTTGTTAATAACGGCATCATGGCGTTATTTGAAAGCGCTAGATATCTCATTGATGGAAAAGAAATTGAATCTATTGACCGTGAAGTTGATATAGCCACAACAATCATAGGGTTAGCGAGATATTCTGATGATTATTCAAGATCAGCGGGTCCATCTATGATGTTTGCAAAGGATACCTCTGATAACGCTGATCACCTTCAATTCATTAAAGTGTTAACACCGCAAGTCACTGCAGAAGGCAATCAACAAGAAGCAGCTAATCCAGAACGTCGAACTAGACCCGGAGCTGCGTTTGATATTCTCGGAGGCGTTAATGGTAATCTCAATTTAGGATTTGCAACACGCGTAGCAACGTTGCATGGGCAGCGTCGACGATTTTCATGTGCGATTCCACTGCATCATATTTTCGGATTCTGTAGAAACGTCCGAAAAGTTATTTATGGAGCGAAGCATACAGTAGCACTTGTACGAAAGGGTACTGATGATGATGCAATCTGGCGTAATGCTGGGGTTGCTGCCGGTAAAGTCATTTTAACAAAACTATCATTATGGATGCCAGTGTTAACTCCATCAATCACAGAAGAACAGCGACTACTATCATTTATGGATCAAGGAGGAAAGTCGTTATTGAGTTGGTTATCAGTGACTACGGATATTAAACTGGGTAATGTTGATGGTACATTCACATGGCACCTGGCATCAAAACAAGGGGTTTCAGCTCCACGTCATATATTTATTGCGTTACAGAATGCTGCGCGAGTTGGTAATCAAGAACGAAGTCATATGATATTTGATCAGTTAGGTGTTAATGAAGTCTCGCTGAGAATAAACGGACAGCAGGAACCATCCGAGGATATACAACTTGATTTCGGTCAGAATCATATTGCACGTGTCTATCATAACCTGTTGTCATTTATGGCACGTGATCAAAATGTGGATACCGGTTTGCAAATATCACAATTGGATTTTAAAAGCCTCTATCCGATTTATTACTTTTCATTGGAACATCTTGATTTGATGAGACAATCTGTCGTTGATATACACTTTAGAGCCCGTGTAACCCGTCCGATTGGTCCAGCAGCAGTTGCTGGGGTACATCCTATCCTTATCCCGAATTATAGAGCGGTTGCTGTCATTCTCAGTGATCAATCAATGCTACTTGAAGGTGTTGGAGGAAGAATGAGAGTGGTAGATGCCCCATTAGAAAACATGTAATTGAAAATCCGAAGGATATTTCCATTGAATCGCTTTACGATTTAGAATCAATCTATTATGTATAATGTCATATAGTGTTATTAGTGTTACGTTAACTCCTGGTCAAATCAAAAAATTGCAATCAGAATCGGCTAAAAAATGTGGAACCACAATCACGTTGAAACCTAATCAAATGACTGGTGGTGCAAATAAATTATCGCTGACAACTCGTCAAGTGAAACATTTCAATGATGCTTTCAAGGATAAAAAAGGTGTTCAGATTACTCTTTCTGCGGCTGCTATCAAAAATATGATTAAAACAGGCGGTATATTTCCATTGTTAGCTGCAATACCAGCATTGATTGCAGCAGCAGCCCCAGCGGTGGCTAAAGCAGCGGCGTTAGGAGCCGTTGGTACTGCAGCAGGAATGGCGTTGAAAAAGGCAGCTGGACAAGGATATAAAAAAAGGAACGATCCGTTCACGGATTGGGTCTAAGACTACCAGGAACCCCGTATTCGTGGTACAGCGGAAAGGGTCTAAGACTACCAGGAACCCCGTATTCATGGTACAGCGGGAGATCCGTTCACGGATCAGGCCTGAGACTACCAGGAACGGTTTATTAATTGAGGAACCTATGGTTCCCAAATCTTCGATGGTTCCCATGTCCAATTTTGATTTAATGGATGAGGCTAAAAAACTAGTGATTAAAAATTTCAGAGGTGTTTTTATGAAAGATCAATTACCACATCAACCAAACAAAACTGAAACAGGTATTATTAATCTCGATAACAGCACCGGACCTGGAACTCACTGGGTTGCATACGCTATTGATCCACGTGGGATTGTCTATTTTGATTCATATGGATTAGCCCCACCAAAAGAGTTTATGCGTTACATAAAACAATTTCCAATGAAGACTTGGTATTCTACGCTACCAACACAACAAATCAATGACCCACCAATATGCGGCAGTGAAGTATTAAATGTCCTTGACGCTATTTCTAACTCCTTGGGTAACCCAAGGGGGAAACCACCTCATATTGTCGTAAATGACTACACCAGCAATCGCTTTTTAGAGAGAGAAAGAGTTTTACAATAACATGATTGATATTTGGGGGAGACCTCTGAAACCCAAACCCGATGGCACTGCAACCCCTGATTCTATCAAGGATATAACAAAAAAAATTAAAGATGAAATAGCTGAGACGTTGAATTTAGAAAGTGTTGAACCCAATGAAATAGTTATATTTCAAGATCGCCAGGGTAAATTGAAATCTAGTAATATTTCTCTGGATGATATTTTAGTTAAACAACAAAACGCAATCGAGAACACCGTTGCGTTATTTTCCGATCAGGGTAAATTGAAAACCAGTAATATTTCTCTGGATGATATTTTAGTTAAACAACAAAACGCAATCGAGAACACCGTTGCGTTATTTTCCGATCAGGGTAAACTCAAACCGGGTGTACTCGTTTCGACGATTACAGATCGATTAAAAATTCTCAACGATGAGTTAAACAATTCTGTGGTTGTACTAACAACACTTGAATCTAGAATTGAAGAACACATAAAACAGTTTACCGCATTTCGTAGAAATATCATTGATAAATTTATTGGAACTACATTCGATAAAATTGAACTAAAACTCCCTGATATTAAAAAATCCATCGATGAGACGAAAAACTTCATCGAAGCCGTCAAAGGTGATTTTTCGAGGATGATAACAGTCATTGAAAAAACAAAAATTCCTCATGAGAAAACTAACAACATAGTATATACAATCCAACACGGATCATTGGAGTGGTCACCTACAAACAACAAATTAGATATCACTGCAACCGTTAAGGGTATTTATCGATTAACACTAGTAACACCATTGTCTCAATTTAATATTTCATCGTCCAGTTCATCTGGGGTCAATAATACGATTTCAACGATCATCGACAAGAATACAACTGAAAAGTTTACAATTACATCTACTGATAAAGATTTGGTTAGGGTCTCAACAACGTGGTATGTGGAATTCGTAGCGGATTTAAGTAAATCGTAATTGAAAACGCTAGCGTTGTTAAAATAAAAAATGATTTCATCATCGCAATATCGCTATGATCAAGTCAGAGAGTATCAAACTAGACTCAAAACCCTGTCTGAGGAGTATGCAATGAAAATTAAAAAATATCGCAGGAGAATTACCGCAATTGATGTTACTGTGTATTCAGTGAGTGGTGTAATCACCGGAGCCGGTATTATACTGTCTTCAGTGACAATGATGGCCCCGATAGCTGTTCCGATTTGCATTTCTGCGGCAACAACAATCGCTGGAATTTTTTCAATAATCACAAAAAAAATATCCTCATGCAGCCAACGGAAACTACAAGACTACATAATTCAATTTCATGTTGTGTCCACTGCATACTCGCAATTATCCTCATTGATATCGTCATCGCTCGATGATACAATTATATCAGAGAGTGAGTTTTCAGCGATGGTAGATATATATGATTCTGCGATGTCAAAATTAGAAATACAACATGAGTATAATAACAATGACAACACAGATGGAATTACTTCAACAAATAGTGGAGAACACGAACCCAGTACAAACAAGCATGATCTCAATAACCTCAACGAATCCAGAATTCAGTGTGAATTTCCCCTCTCCGGTCCCAGTGAAGGAGATAGCGCTAGCAAAATTACGAGTATACCACAGTTGGCCAAATATTAGGTCAAAATCATTTGGTGGTCAACAACAGAATAATTCCCTGGTATTTGCAAATAAGAATAAACCAGACGGTACCCCAGACTGGAATGTTGTTTCCATACCAACCGGATCATACCAAATCGAACAAATCAATAATGAATTCGCGCGTAGAATAAAATCGATTACTGGAGTAGAGTCAAAAATAGCTATAACAGTTCATGAACCAACACTATCATCTGCCATTGAAATAAGCACAGAAGGATACGTCGTAGATATCTATCAAAGTTCTATTAGAACCGTACTAGGATGGCCTGAATTACCACCCGGGGGAAAAACCGTTGATTTACCAGAACCACAAAAAACCGATTATATCACAGACAGGATAAAATCTGATAATCCAGTAAAAAGCTATAAAAGATACAACGAATTGATAGTTTTCACTGCAGTGAAAAAATTCAACAACCCAATATATCACACAACTCGACAAGAGAAAATCACTGAAAACTTCGCAGCGATGAATAATGATTTTTCATTGTTGTTAATATCTCTTAAATCCGGTTCTCTCACCCGAGATGAATTTATCAGCGTCGTAGAAACAGGCAACAAAATCATCAATGACATGGAAACATTTCATTTGCAAATCATTCAAGTGGTATTAGGTGACAGTAATCCTATAACGAGAACAGAATTTGCAACGAAGTATAATATACGCGTAGAAGATATTCATGCGTTCAAACTACCAGGGTATAATATCTTAGAACTACAAAAATCTCTCAGTGATGCCATCGATATTGGTTTTAAAATAATTCATGATACGTGGAAAAAAACAACATCACAGGAAATAAAAATCCTCAAACATAATAATGACCCAGATGGTGGTGGTAGGCATATTGCTCCGTTCAATGTGAATATTTCAACGGTGATTGCGCTCAATTTAGTATGCGATGTGATCGAAGGAAGCTATCAAATAAATTTAGAACGATCAAATCAAGCTCAGCAAGGATATATTTTGTATTCATTTGCACCAATAGCTCCTCCAGGGTTTTTAATAATTGAGTTCCCGGTGAATCCAGTCTATATGCGATGTCATAATAATTCATTAACCAGAATTAATTTCAAACTCACTGACCAGTCCAATAATCTGATTGATTTACAAGAGGAGGTTTTACAAATTAGTCTATTTGTGAAATCCTGAAAGGATTTTCGTCGTAGTGATTTTCGCCCCCCAGACAAAGTCTGGAACACGATATCGTATCGGACTGGATCAAATATTCGGTTGAAAATCGAATGGAGGCTTAGTCATTTTTTTGATTTCATTGATTTCATTGATTTTTCATTATTATTTTTTGCCTGATTTCATTGATTTTTCATTGATTTTTTTGCCTGATTTCATTGATTTTTTTTATTTTTTTGCCTGATTTCATTGTTTTAAGCCTGATTTCAGTGAAAACTTGTCTAAAAATGTTGTCCGGCTCACCCTCTCTGCTGCTTATTGGTAAAATCGCATGTTAAATCCGGCTGGGCATGCATCATGGTAAGTGACGACGTGTCAACAAGAGACGTTGTTTTCAGGAGTACGGTTACATTTGAGCAGCAGTGCCTCTCTTTCTGGTTGGAAATATTTTCTTCTGGGGACTTTTCTCTTCTCGGAGGTGTGCAATATCTGTGGTGCTCCCTTTCTTCCTTTGGTGTCTTTTGGGAAATACTTATTTCTTTATAGTCGCTTAGAGATTGGGATCCCATTTTAAGAGTGAACAAATGATGACAGCACTTAGAGAACTGCTGTCCCGTTGTTTCAAAATGATTGTTTGGTTGTTGTTGGGTTTTTTTCTTGATAGGAGATTTGAGTGTCAACTCTTGGTTCTATCAGCTGTGACAAGGCAACTTCGTGTTTTTTTTTTTCTCAAAAAAAGCATTTGGTTTAATCAGGGATGTTGATGATACCTTGACGTAATTGACATGCTGTCAAACTAAATTATCCTAAGACTTCTTTAAAACTAGCTTATAATATATGGGCTCGAACTCGTGCATTTCTTTTTCGCGACTGATGCTGCAGAGGCCACGAATCAATTTGGGAGATTTCAAGGAATTCATGTAGGTGACTGTTAGACAGAAAGTAGTGTAGCATTTTTCTTTAAAAATTTCTACGCCTAAGGAGACTTGTAACGGACGGGAAACTTATTCCTGGCACCATGGTTAAACAAATGGATACGAAATCTTAAATATTAGAGAGTGGTGGGTTTTAAATCGACGAGTAAATAAACATGATGCGTTTGAGTGGTACCGTCGTTCACATTAGTCAGACGTTTAAATAAGCTACATTCACACCTGTGTTAGAAACAGTGGTAGATTGTACACAATTGTTTCAACAAAGTAAAGCGCATGATACCATCAGTATGAATTTTAACACATGTGTGAATGTCACATTCACTGTTGGCTCTTGGTGAACTTAATGTCTTGCATCAATTACAAATATCTTGGGTATAGCACTTCTTGCATCGAAGCATCGAAGCAAAAACGTTTTCAATCATGTACATCTTTCCACTTTCCGCGTAAGTCACAAGCTACACACGCCTCTTGGTAAGCATGAACCGACGTCAGCATCACGAAACTTTTCTTCACATAGAGGTAGAGAAGTATCGATCAGAAAGCACAACACCTTAACAAAATTAATGTCTCGTACACATTTAAAGTCGGAAGAGCAACCATGATGTCTCTGCAAATACTGCTCGTAAGTAGTCCACAATAAATCTACTCGTAAACGAAATCCAACAACGGGGTCACTACCACACACACAACATGTCCTCCCAAAGTCAATGGAACACATGGAAAATGTATTGGTAATCCTCCGAGCTCTAAATGCTGTCACTAACTTCCTCCCACGGAATATGTTGCACCACTATTCATAAAGGTCGTGGCATAGTACTATTTCATATCTTGGTTGAAGTGATATATGAAGAAACTACATTGTGCTGTGTGTGTGTGTGGTAGGGTATCTTCCAAGGATGCTTATAAATTACCCTCTAAGCTCGAATAGTCTGAGAAACACGCCTTGGTGAGGAGAAATCTAATAATTTTGTTCACTTCTTTCATTTCCCTCTTTTGCGTTTCTTTAACATTCCCAGGCTTTAAAAGATGATTTGACTCATCCTTATTCTTAATAACATTTGTCATATACCTTCCATGGGTAATGCAGATATAAAGAACTACCACCTTGTTTCTAATCTCCCATTCATATATAATAATAAAAAAATCTTAGAAAAAGTTGTTCTAACCCAACTTGTATCTCATTTGAATCTGAAACAGTCTTTTTTAGCAATGTACAGTCTGCATATCGCCCTTGCCACAGTACTAAAACTACTCTTCTAAAAGCATTTAATGACATTCTCTCCGTTTTGGATAGTGGAAAGATTACAGTCCTCACCCTCCTTGATTTTTCTCCAGATTTTGGCATCCAGAATACAGCCTTACAGTGGTTTAAGTCCTACTTAGTCATAAGGACACATATTATATCTGCAAATGGAATACATTCCAGTTGATCTATGTTGTGGTATTCTTCAGGGGTCTGTTCTTGGACGTGTTCTCTTAATTAGATACACTCAGCCGTTCTCAAGTGTCATATATCATCACCCAGCGTCTCACCAATTGTACGCTGATGACACCCAAATATACAAGTCTAGCCACCCAACTGAAGTTGATACTATCATCCATGGAGTAGAGAGGTGCATTTCTAATGTGAAATCATGGATGACATGTAACAAGCTGCAGATGAATGATGATAAAAAGGAGGCCATTCTGATCACAACACAAAGACTTTTTCATTCACATCCTTTACCTCAGACAATAAATATCAGCAACACCAGCATTAAATTTACAGTCAGTACGAAACCTAGGTTTTACTCTGGACAGTACTCTCACATTACACCAACATGTCATTAACATATGCAAGGCTGCATATCTTAAACTGAGACGCATCAGTTCCATTCGCAAATATCTTTCAGTTGATGCCACTAAAACACGTGTGTGTTCATTAGTACTTTCAAGACTGGAATATTGTAAGTCAATTCTGTCTGGTTCGTCTCAATATCTACTCCAGAAACATAAAACAGTTCAAAACACAGCTGCTCGGATCATCTTTAGAGTACCTCGATCAGAGCAAACTTCACCACTGCTCTGTACCCTACACTGGCTATCAATTCGATACAGAATAAAACACAAATTTTTATTCTCTGTGCTATGGTTCACTGACAGGCTCCAGTCCAACATACATATGCGGCCTCACCCATGTGTATACACCAGCAAGATACTTACGCTCCTCTTCTGAAAATCGTATACTCATTGTTCCCACTATGAAAACGAAGTCATATGGACAACGTTCTTTTGCATATCAGGGCCCGGCGATGTGTAACAAACTGCCCATTGAAATTGGACAGAAAGACAGTGGTCCCTTTTAAGAGTGCTATTAAAACTCACTTTTTTTGACTCCAGGAACAATCTTGGAGATCTAATACTGTTTTGTATCTTATATGCTTTCAGCATGTTTTTATGATTCCAATTTCATGGTTTTTGTCATTTTTTTTTGTAGTGTAGTCATATCATTATAGATGTTGTAAAACGCTCAGAATTTCTAAAGATTAGGCGCTATACAAAGTCCTCATTATTATTATTATTACTATTATTATTATCATTATTATTATTATTATTATTATTATTATTATTATTATTATTATTATTATCTCCATACAGAGTAACGTAGAAACTTATATCATTTGGGTCCGACCAAAAGAAGGCAGTGATAGTGCGGAGCTTATTAAGCTACGGTCAAGAATTTTAAAAATAAAGAAGTCCGATACCATTATTTTCTTTATGGGTTTATGCAATCTGAAAGCTTAAAAAAACGCGGAGATTTGTCAAAATGGCCGTTCGTGTCATTAACCTAAAGAAAACTTCTTCTTACAAAAAAATGTCTTTTTTGCGAAAAAGGCAAATTTTGAATGAAGATACTTGTTTAGAGTTTACTGGGTTTTTATAGTGTTACTGTCAAAATCTTCTGAAACGTTATACCTTTCTTCATGTGAAAGTGTACACCGAGAATGAACATGCAAAAATGTAATGGATTTCTTATGGAGACAGCTTTTCTGGTGAGTACTCTTTCTTCGTGGAAAAATCTGATTTCTTTTTTGGGGTGGGTGGGGGGCAGCAGCAGAGAGGGTGAATCCTACAACGTTTTTAGACAAAATTTGATTGAAATCCTAAAACGAGCCGTCTTATAATCTTATTTTAACCATAAAAAGGCGAACCCTACAACGTTTTCAGACAAAAAATTGATTAAAATCTCCCTACGAAATCATTTTAACTAAAAAAATGAAAACGATTTTTTAATTAATTTTGGTCGCAACTTGTTGTCATCCACCCTCTCTGCTGCTGAAGTTTTCAGTTCTGGGTTAATAAAAATAATAAAATGATTTTAACCGAATATTTGATCCAGTCCGATACGATATCGTGTCCGAGGATCATGTAAATTTATTGTTGCGAATCCGTGCGGAGTCGACTGAGCATGACTAAAGAAATCTCTAAATTGATTGAAGTCCATATCAGAACACCATGTCTGCCAAATATTTCGTAGCGTATGAGTATCAACTCCGTTGAATACAGAAAGAATATTGCAGTTATCTCTGATGACTTTTGGAACCTGAGTGTAGCGTTGAGTGACATATATCACGTCAGTGTTTTTGTGACGCCCACGGGAAAATATTCTAGCAGGATTTTTTTGTTTATCCAACATTATATCGTCGTATACGACTAAATTGTTAATATCTCCATCAATATCATCAATACTCGGTGCTTCATCGATATCGGTTATAAAATCAATGGCGTTCTCACCCTTAATTTCTGATGCATTCTCGTTAAAATCCTTTAACACTTCATAACATCGTTGATCATCTACGCTAGGGGCAATTAAATACAACTTATCCCACTTCATCCATCTCATTATTAAATTGAGCAACAATTGCGTTTTACCGGATCCAGATGGCCCGATTATAATCATCCGGATAGAGTTTGGTAGCGCTGCATGATGCTTAATTGGTTCTCTTGTTTTAGTCGCTGAAAAATCAATTATATCCATATTTCTATACATAAATTATGGATCTATATTGTGTGAAGTGTAAAACGCGTACTGGCACAGATGACTTGACGACGATTACAACAAAAAATAACCGATCAGCGCTTTCTGGTAAATGCGTACAATGTAGTACAAAGAAATTTAGATTTGTTTCTAAACCCAAGGAACCTTTAAAAAAAAACGAGGAGGTGATATCGCAGCCAAATTAGCAAAACTCCCTGGAACCCCATGGGCAAAATACCCCGGAGAAAAGCACCTTCCAGGATATAGCTACTGTGGACCGGGAACCAGACTTGATATCAGACTCAATAATCAAAATCAACCCAACCCCGGTGAGGAACCAATAAACGCCATTGATAAGGCCTGTCACCTTCATGATGTTGCTTATAAAAGCAGCAATCTGCAACACAGGCATCTAGCAGATGTGAAATTAATTCATGCGTTAAATGCTATTCCTGATAAATCCTTCAAAGAAAAATTGTCTTCATTTTTGATAAAATCGGCTATGAAAAGTAAATTGATGTTAGGTGCTGGTAAGTAATAATATGGAATCAATTTATTATTCTCCGAGGGGATACTGGAGGGGTAACGCTGCAATCAATAAACTCGCTAGAGCTGCAAAAGTGAAAAAAACCACTGCGGCTAATTGGTTATCCAAACAGGCACTATGGCAAATTTATCTACCACCGCCTAAACAAATTCAATTCTCGCATTTTGATGTGACCGCTCCTAATGAAGTTCATCAGGCTGATATATTATTTCTGCCACATGATCGTGGTTACAAATACGCGCTAACCGTAGTTGATGTTGCGAGTCGATACAAAGAAGCAGAACCGTTAAAAACAAAATCAGCCACTGAAGTCGCTTCTGCATTTGAAAGGATTTATCGACGAGGTCCTCTGCGTTGGCCAAATCTGTTACAAGTTGATCCTGGCAAGGAATTTCAGGGTGCAGTGTTATCTACAATGAAACATCATAATGTCACCATACGACGAGGGCATACTGCGCTACATCGCGATCAGGCCATTGTAGAACGATTTAATCGGACGATTGCTGAGCGGTTATTTGGATATCAATACGCAAAAGAATTCATTCAAGAAAAGCGATCCAGTGAATGGGTTAAAAGATTACCATCTGTGATTACTGCACTGAATAACGAGATTACTAGAACAATCAACATGAAACCTATCAACGCGATTAAAAAGAAGTCAATACCCGTACAACCACAAAAAGATTTCCCTAGAAACGCTAGCGTTTCCCAACCAATTCTTGGTAGTAGTGTCATTGTGAGGTACTTATACGAACCAGGAGAGCTTGAAGGGGGTAGAAAAAGGGCTACTGATCCTATTTGGAGCGTCACTACGCATAAGATATCTAGTATAACACGATCAACTGGTAGACCTCCAGTCTATAAACTGGATTCAACTGCCCCTCAGCGGGGTTTTACTCGACAACAACTACAAGTGATTCCCGAGGATACTCAATTGCCACCGCATGGTCTTAACTAGCACCGTTGCGTCTATTGCACTCAAGACAAGTCAACATCACATTATTTCTGACATGACCGAGATCGTTATTTTTTCTGTCTACGGTGAATTGGCGAGGATCCTTATCCGAATACTGCCAACGCATTATACAATTGCAACTCGCGCAGTGATTATTCTGTTGTTTCTTCAAAGTGATTATTAATTTAGCATCAATATCAAATTCTCGTTGCTTTTTTTTGTCCTGTTGTTTGTAACCGGAGATTTTTTTTATTAACGATGCTAACATCAATATCACTTATTGTTGTGTCATTATCATCGAAAACAACTCTTCGAAGTTGATTTATGTTTCGTACTCTTGATACTGCGAGATAGACTAAATTCGACCATTCGATGTGATTATCCACCATCCAAACAATTGTATTCGATATAGTCAATCCCTGTGAAGAGTGTATTTTTGCTGCGTATCCTAGCGTCCACGGGGATTTATTAGCACGCAATGCATCTTCAACGACATTGATATCAACCAGCACAATATCATTTAATACCAGAATTTGTTTTTCATTCTGTCCTGGAATATCAACTTCAATATTCTGTTTTCGTGTATCCGATGGCCTATAACAAAGGGGTACTGGAAGCGTTGCAAATTTTTCTTTATGTAATTCAAATAACTTCATTTGAAGTGTGTCCCTGACTATTTTTCTACTTGCAATGATCAAATCGTTTGGTCTCCATGTTTCCCAGAAATCATTCATTGGGGTTTCTGAAATCACTTCACGCGCTATTTCGCATTGGATTCTATCCGGTTGTAATCTAATTAGCGCTTTGAACTCGCGTAATCGTTCATCAAGTGATCTATAATCAGTGGTGATTTCTTCATAGTAGTCTACAAAACCCTTTAGCCATTCATGTGGAGATGCACCGACAAATGGTGGTGGTTGGCCGTGATCCCCGCACATGACGACTTTTGTGTTTTTGTTTAACAACCACTCAAGAAATGTTTTTAATACATCTAATGACACTGTGCATATTTCATCCCAGATTATGATTTCAGGAATGAATTTATCACCCATTCGATCAGGAGTCCATTTGTCACCTTTCCATCGAAAAAAACTGTGATAAGTGCAAGCATTTACCCCTCGTTGTATCATCTCTCTGGCGAGTCTGTGAGTCGGTGTTAGCACAATCATGTTAGAAACGCTAGCGTTTCCACGACGAAATAATTCAATTGCACGAGTTGTCTTTCCTGACCCACCACAACCGTTTAAATAAACTGTCTTGTATCTACATATTGGATCAGATACCGGTGGTGCATTAGAAAGTTCTGATTGAATTTCAATACGGTTACAACAAATATATTTATCATCCATGGCAACGTCTGCGGATTCACAATACTCATGTAGCATCTCCTTTTTAAATCGCCAACACCCCCAATTTTCTTCGGGATCTGTGAATGCCGCTACAGCTGATTTGTACTTATTGTGTATATACATCGAATCAGTGGCTACTCTAACCGCGGTATTAGGAAATCTATTTATCATCGAAAATAGATTAATAGAAGCATAGGCTAGCATTGAACTTCTTAAGTGTGTGTACTGGGAATTATATCCATCACAGTAGGTAACAACCGTACCTAATTTCTCACCATTGGATAGAAAAGCATCTTTACGGGATACAAGTTTTCCCTGTTTCATTAAATCCGCTACAATAAAATCGTATTCAGCGACATCTATGATCAACCGCGAAGAATATTTTGCGTTATCGCATCGTCCACCCTGGGTAAATTTACCGATTATTCTTCTTCCGAGATCTTTTGCTTGTTCTTTTTTAATTTCAAATAACTTCTTAGACCAATTTATGATTTCTTCTTCACTGAAATCTGGAAACTGTTTTCGTAGTTCGTTGATTATTCTATCTAGATTGGGTTGTGGTAGCCAAACTTCTTTCTGAGCTCGATAGCATATAATAGCCTCGGAAACAATCAACGATATTAGCATACCACAATCAATCATATATCTCAATAGCACTATTGGCATCCAGTGTTTTTCAGATAGGTGTCTACCGAGCCAAACATAACTACACGGATGTAACCCTGTAGCTAATTAAAATGATATCACACGAGCGAATCCGGTTAAATCAAAATCAGGCAATGGTCCATTAATCGCAACACGAGTCATTTCATGCGTGGGGTGTCCAAATCGTTTGAAGTACTCAGCGCATTCCCCATACCCGAGAAAACTTCCGGGATAACACGCGGATATATCAATTGAAATCATACCATCACGTGAGTATTTCGTATTCCACAGTCCTCAATGACCAAATTCGACGCAACTCAATTTAACATCCTCGAGAAAATCACTTCGTGTTGGACGCCATGAGTTTTTCTCTCTTGCGAAGTGAGCTACCACTGATGGAATAGTAAAACTATCCGTGAGTAGTTTTTCATGGGAATTCTCCGGTGAAAAATCACTAGCGATTTTTCTCATTCTGTTATCTAATTCTTCAATGCGATATAATTCACCATTTGGTTTTACAAATTGATCGAATTCTTCATCACTTCTAAGTAACCACACTGACACAGGATCATCTTTACACAACGCATGAATAGCATCGAATAATCTCTCTTCATAGAAAACATCCCCGACGAACTCCTTAGGGATATATTTCACGGTTCTATCTCGTGGAAATATTGTTACCGCAGGTGTCCACGCGTGTTTGTTATGATCAATAATCTGTATTGGCGCTCCATTTTTGTTATATTTCGGTTCGTATAAAACCTCTCCGGTTATCGTCATAACGGTTATTGGGAATCGTAATGATGTTTCTAATTTAGCTATATCAGAAATCTTTGCACCATGCTGTTTCACTGTCAGTTCCCACTCGGTTATTTTTCTACGTCGCAGATCAGTTAGTTTATTTCCTCGGGATGCATTTGTGAAGTGTTCTATTATTCGTTCTGCTACACAATTAAGCCCTGACGAATATTTCATAGGAGCTAGTTTTGCGATATCGGGTTTATCATTTAACGGATATGTCCCATAAACCATTGCTGTTACGGGATAAGATCTTTCGTAGTATGGTTTATCAATGCCGGTTAGAATCCCTGGTTTGGAATCTCTACTCACAATGACAGCTTTTTTATTCTTGAGGATTGGTTCAAATTTATCCTTAATAATCCATTTGCCATCGACTTCGATAATGAATTTGATTCGGAAAAAATGCCGTTTTTCCCCAACACGTGAAATTATCACTGCTGCTTTTTCATCAGTCATGGTAGCATCAACAACACCATCAATTCGAAATGTTGACCAACAATAAGATGCTCCATCACGCTTGAATTCATTAAAACAGTCTCTGATTTTACTAATCATGGCTTTATCAAGAATTGTATTCTTTGGTGTATTAGAAGCTATATCGAGATTGAATTGAGCATCTTTCCAGGGGTAATCTCTCTTGGACGTTTTTTTTGGTTTATCGAGATTAAATCTAGGATTGATTTTTAATAATCTCTTAAACTCTTTCATGTTTCCGTCTATTGGACGTTTGTTACGTTTTTTTGGTTTATCGAGATTAAATCTAGGATTGATTTTGTTACGTTTTTTTGGTTTATCGAGATTAAATCTAGGATTGATTTTTAATAATCTCTTAAACTCTTTCATGTTTCCGTCTATTGGACGTTTGTTACGTTTTTTTGGTTTATCGAGATTAAATCTAGGATTGATTTTTAATAATCTCTTAAACTCTTTCATGTTTCCGTCTATTGGACGTTTGTTACGTTTTTTTGGTTTATCGAGATTAAATCTAGGATTGATTTTTAATAATCTCTTAAACTCTTTCATGTTTCCGTCTATTGGACGTTTGTTACGTTTTTTTGGTTTATCGAGATTAAATCTAGGATTGATTTTTAATAATCTCTTAAACTCCTTATCAGCATTTTTCGAAGGCGTTCTCCCTAATTCCTTCATGCTATAATTAAAACAAGCATTTAAATGAAAGATTTTTATATAATGAATCACTGCAAGTGGCTTATGATTGAATCAATAACCCCGTGTAACAAATCATGCAGAAATGAGTTCTGCATATGCAAAGCTTTCGACGTGGAAGCCTTGGTCCGTTACCCTGTATTCTATGTGGAGTTGGGGTCAGGGGAATATCTCAGTTGTGTCTAAATTGCGGTGGTAAGCGATACAGGGAGTTGAAGCGATATTATGATAAAAGAATAAAAAATGGACAATCAATCAGAAATTTTAACCCTGACGCTGACAAAGTCAGTATTCTTGACGCTGACAAAGTCAGTATTCTTGACGCTGACAAAGTCAGTATCCTTGACAGAGTCAAGGATAAAATCATAAGAACTCCTCAAGACTACATCGAAAGATTTATCATTAAACCAAACGATGAATTAGACAAACAATAGTATTATGTATACGAATGAACCAAGAATTCAGACAACACCCTGTGATCACAAATTATGAAGCATCCAGTGATGGTGTTGTAAGAAACCGCAGACTGAAGAAACCAGTTGGGTGGGATAATGGTATGGGGTATTTGATGTTTGGTGCTGGAAGGAAGAAATATCTCAATCATCGTTTCGTGTACGAGTGTTTCCACGGATTGATCGAGGATGATTTTGTTATTGATCATATCGATTCTAATCCGAAAAACAATTCTTTATCAAATCTGCAGGCTATCACACAAAGTGAAAATTCCGAACGAGGGGGAACTGGGAAATACTCGAAAAAAGCGAGATCTGTGAAATCTTTGAATACGATAACTAACGAAGAAAAAATATTTCAATCAATGAATGAAGCCGGTAGGCACTTCGATATTTGTATATCCTCAGTACGAAAAGTTGCAGAGGGGATTTATCGATCAGCTATTTCAAAAAGGACGAGACAAAAAATTCAATTTAGTTATGTCTAATGCGTCATATTTTTCATTTAGAAATATATAATTGTTATAGAATAATGAATTCTGAAAACATGAATAGCATCATATCCGAGATTTCAAAATTGAAAAGTTGGGATATTGAACTATCAGATGGGTTAAATCCTGATCAAATCATGTCTGATTTTCAGGACATAGAATACGGAGTTAACAACAATAAATACATGCTACCAAAGAAGTATGCGCTCATCAAAAGAATTCAGAATTCTATTAAGGACTCTCTCGCATTCTCCAGTGACGTAAGTGTGTTCGCTCCGTTGTATACCATCGTAGAACGAATACGAAAAGAATTGGGGTACGAATACGAATTGAAAAAGGAGGTTAATTCTAAAGTTAGAAACCTACTGGCGTTAATTCAAGAAAATGAACAATTTTGATTGACCAACCATTTATCATTATTTGATTGTGACCGTCCCTCATAGAGATTTTAATTTTTTTTTTTAGCATTTTTTGATCAAAACTGTTGAAATCAGTGAATAAAAAATTGATGGCTGGTTCGGATTGATCAAAAATAGAATGGGGAAAGTCACAGTATTATTATTATTTATAGCAATTATGTGACTTTCCCCATCATTGAACGAAGCTGTCTCACAGTGAAATAACACTTCCATGACCATCCGATGGTGTTAGGTCGGATTGAAAAATTGTTTTGCAATTGAAAAATTGTTTCTGATTTCAAATAATGGTCAATGAAGCATTAACAACCCGATTGGCTCGTGAACGACTGGATGCAATCAGGAGATTTGTACCAATTCGTGACTCTGTACGGAATAAACTACAACAACGACAGAGTCTTCAGACTGATTTTGCTATGGGATCCGAAGAATTGTTTAAACCAGTAACCACAGCAACGAAAGGGATAGAGCGTGCTATACTGGGAGATGTTCCCGAGACGGGAAAATCTGTTATTGGTGAACTCGAAAAAATAGCAGCGAAAACTGAACAAACAAAACAAATGGAATCAAAAGAAATAGTAGATGATTTACGCGTGATATTTAACGAGGTGGGTTTAGCAGCGATTAATAAGACTGATTCAACAGGAATTCCTGCGCTTGTTGTTACGACTTATGAAAACAGGAAAAATATGTTGAAACCAGAATATCATATGTTTGTTAGAAATTTAGATCATTGGGCTGATATATTCTACAAAATCAAAACTGAAAAAACAGGTAGAATTAGGAAGAAGGATAACGCATCATATATTGAATATAGAAAAGCGGTGGATATAGTGTATAATCAATACGAAGAGTTTAAACAACAACAAAAACCACGAATATTGCGAGGAAGGCGACAGCAACCTGCAAAGAAAATATCTTTTTCACCTAAAAAACAACTACCACCTGATGATGATATTCTTGATTATTTACAAAAAGCCAAATTAGAGGAAATGGGAAAAATGGATGTAGCAACTGGTTATAGCGGAAGCGGATTGCAAGATTCCAGTGAGAATCCAAGGATTTCATGTCCTGGTAGTGTTATCAATGATATATCACGATTAGAAGTTCTTGTAGGAGGTTTCCGAGCTGGAAATAACTCACCGGAAATTATTAATGAAGCAGCTGATATCTGTAGACGATTATTTCAGGGTGGTATCATGGATATCAAAACATATCGAGATTTCATTGACGAGTTAGTAGAGGATTATCACAGTGATTAATCACCGGGATTGAATAAAAACGCTAGCGTTTCCAATTGAAAAATGGTTTCTGATTTCAAATAATGATCATACACTACAATCATGATAAACCAACCCCCGTCTATGTAGTTAATTCACGGTTTCCAGTTTATAGAGCATACTACGGAGATGGTTTAGGCAATACCATTGCAGGGTTATTTGCGAGAATGGCTCCAAAAGTGATGCCGTTGGCTAAACAACTAGGAATGAAAGCAATTGAAGTTATTCGTGATAAGGGTATTGGTGCTGTTGGAGATCTTGCTGGAAAAGCATTTTTAACTGCGAAGAATAAATTAACATCATTAGTGAAATCACGAAGTGATTTACGAAAAAAGAAACCGTTACCATCTACAGCAGAGATGCCTGCAAGTGTTAGTAGAATTATAAATAACGCAGTAGACGAAAAATTAGCGTCGATGGCTTTAACCCCCGACCAAAGCAATATTGCAAATATGATAGCAGGAAGCGGCTTTAAAAAACTACGTCGATGAAAATCGTTTATGATTTCACGATTTAGACTCTGATAAATAGAATAAAATGTTCAAACAGTCACCTGATCCAGCGTTTGATATAGATGCCCCAGTTCGCAAGGATGATTCTGTTCGCGATTATCAATATTACGCCTATCATGCCATAGACTCAAATAGTCGAGCAAGAATTGATCTTCAAGTCCATGATACCAGTAAATACTTTTTACCCTGTGAAGCGTTTATCGAAATCGAAGGAGAACTTGTAACAGCTGATGATACTCCTGCTGTACCAGCACCGTATCCAGCTGGTACTCAAGTCGGGTTTGTCAATAATGGTATCATGGCGCTATTTGAGAGTGCTAGATATCTCATTGATGGAAAAGAAATTGAGTCCATAGATCGCGATGTTGATGTGGCTACAACAATAATCGGGTTAGCGAGATATTCCGATGATTATACAAGATCAGCAGGACCCTCTATGATGTTTGCAAAAGATGTTACAAATACCGCTGGTGGAAATCAATTTGTTGTAAGACGACCAAAAAAACGTGATAATAGTGATGCTGATGTCGAGAATATGATTATAAACAACGATGTTAATTTCAATCTAGGAGCTGCAACACGAAACTCAATGTTGCAAGGAGCGCGTAAATCATTTTCATGCGCGATTCCACTGCATCATATATTTGGATTCTGTAGAAACGTCAGAAAAGTTATCTACGGGGCGAAGCATACAGTATCGCTTGTACGAAAAAGTGATGATAACGACGCAATCTGGAGGATTCAAGCAGATGCTGCAAATCCCAATGCTGATGCTGGTAAAGTCAATTTAACAAAAATATCATTGTGGATGCCAGTGTTGACTTCAGCAATTACCGCAGAAGAACGATTACTATCATTTATGGACCAAGGAGGAAAGTCGTTGTTGAGTTGGCTAACCGTGAGTACAGATGTTAAACAATCAAATATCAACGGGTTATTCACTTGGAACCTAGCATCAAAACAAGGCGTTTCTGCGCCACGTCATATATTTATTGCGTTACAGGATAACACACGAGTTGGCAATCAACTCTCCAGTCATATGATATTTAATCAATTAGGTGTGAAAGACGTCTCACTGAGAATAAACGGCCAGCAGGAACCATCCGAGGATATACAACTTAATTACACCGAAAATCATATTGCACGAGTTTATCATCGTCTGTTGTCATTTATGGCACGCGACCAAAATGTCGATACTGGTTTGCAAATATCACAATTAGATTTTAAGAATCTATATCCGATCTATTACTTTTCACTGGAACATCTCGATTTAACAAGACAGTCTGTCGTTGATATACACTTTAGAGCTAATGTGACTCGTGGTGCTATTGCTGATTATAGAGCGGTTGCTGTCATTCTCAGTGATAAATCAATGCTACTTGAAGGTGTTGGTGGAAGAATGAGAGTGGTAGATGCACCAGTGGAAAACATGTAATTGAAATTGTAAACGATTTAGAATCAATCAATTATGTATAATGTCATATAGTGTTATTAGTGTTGCGTTAACTCCCGGTCAATTAAAAAAATTGCAATCGGAATCAGCTAAAAAATGTGGAACCACAATCACGTTGAAACCCAACCAAATGACTGGTGGTGCAAATAAATTATCACTGACAACTCGTCAAATAAAACATTTCAATGATGCACTTGCAGCCAAAAAAGGTGTTCAGATTACTCTTTCTGCGGCTGCTATCAAAAATATGATTAAAACAGGCGGTATATTTCCGTTGTTAGCTGCGATTCCAGCATTGATTGCAGCAGCAGCCCCAGCGGTGGCTAAAGCGGCAGCGTTAGGAGCCGTTGGTACTGCAGCAGGAATGGCACTAAAGAAGGCAACTGGGAAAGGATATAAAAAAAAGGGAAAGGGTCTAAGACTACCAGGAACCCCGTATTCGTGGTACAGCGGGAGATCCGTGAACGGATCGGGTCTAAGACTACCAGGAACCCCGTATTCGTGGTACAGCGGAAAGGGTCTAAGACTACCAGGAACGATTTATTAATTCAGGAATCGAAGATTCCTATGTCCAATTTTGATTTAATGGATGCTGCTAAAAAACTAGCGATTAAAAACTTCAGAGGTGTCTTTATGAAAGATCAATTACCACATCAACCAAACAACACTGAAACCGGAATCATTAATTTAGATAACAGCACCGGACCTGGAACTCACTGGGTTGCATACGCTATTGATCCACGTGGGATTGTTTATTTCGATTCATATGGATTAGCCCCACCAAAAGAGTTTATGCGGTATATAAAAACCCTTCCAATGAAGACTTGGTATTCTACGCTACCAACACAAACGATGATTGACCCACCAATATGCGGCAGCGAAGTATTAAATGTCCTTGACGCTATTTCTAACTCCTTGAGTAACCCAAGCGGAAAACCACCACATGTTGTCGTGAATGAATACACTAGTAATCGCTGGCAACGACGAAGTCGTCAAAAACGATTTTAGAGAGAGAAAGAGTTTTACAATAACATGATTGATATTTGGGGGAGATCTTTGAAACCCAAACCCGATGACACTGCACCACTTGATTCTGTCAAGGATGTAAAAAAACTAATCAAAGATGAAATAGCTGAGACGTTAAATTTAACAAGTGTTGACCCGAACGAAATAGTTGTATTTCAGGACAAACAGGGTAAATTGAAATCCAGTGATGTGTCATTGGATGATATTTTAGTTAAACAACGAAACGCAATCGAGAACACCGTTGCGTTATTTTCCGATCAGGGTAAATTGAAAACCAGTAATATTTTTCTGGATGATATTTTAGTTAAACAACAAAACGCAATCGAGGATACTATCGCGTTATTTTCCGATCAGGGTAAACTCAAACCGGGTGTACTCGTTTCGACGATTACAGATCGATTAGAACTTCTCAGCGATGTGGTAAACAATTCTGTGATTGTACTAACAACACTTGAATCTAAAATTGAAGAAAACGGAAATTTTTTTTCAGTTTTTCGTAGAAACATCATGGATAAATTTATTGGAACCACGTTGGATAAAATTGAAATAAAACTCCCTGATATTAAAAAATTCATCGATGAGACGAAAAACTTCATCGAAGCCGTCAAAGGTGATTTTTCGAGGATGATAACAATCATTGAAAAAACAAAAATTCCTCATGAGAAAACCAACAACGTGGTATACACAATCCAACACGGATCATTTGCGTGGACACCTACAAACAACAAATTAGATATCACTGCAACCGTTAAGGGTATTTATCGATTAACACTAGTAACACCATTAACTCAATTTAATATATCATCGTCGAGTTCATCCGGGGTCAATAATACGATTTCAACGATCATCGACAAGGATACAACTGAAAAGTTCACTATAACAGCTACTGATAAAAATTTGATTGGGATTTCAGTAACCTGGTATGTTGAATTCGTAGCGGATTTAAGTAAATAACTAAATTGAAAGGATTTCACAATTGAAAACGCTAGTGTTTTTAAAATAAAAATGATTTCATCAACTGAATGTCGCTATGATCAGGTCAGAGAATTTCAGAATAGACTCAAAACCCTCACTGAGGAGTATCAAATAAAAATGAAAAAATACCGACGAAGAATCACCGCAATTGATGTTATTGTGTACTCTGTGTCAAGCGTTCTCACTGGCGCCGGAATAATACTTGCATCGGTTACAATGATTGCCCCGGTCGTAGTTCCAATTTGCATTTCTGCGGTGGCTACAATCGGGGGTATATCAACCGGGATAGCAAAAAAGATATCATCATGCAGCCAGAGTAAACTGCAGAATTACTTACTTCAATTTCATATTGCATCAACCGCATATTCGCAGTTATCCCTGATGATATCATCGTCACTCGATAATACGATTATATCAGATAGTGAATTCTCAGCGATGGTCAGTATTTTTGATTCCGCGATATCGAAATTAGAGCGACAACATGAGTATAATAACAATGACAACACCGATGGAATCAGAAAACACGAACCCAAAAAACAAAATGATCTCAATAATATCAACATTACCAGATTGTGAGTTCTCAGTGATGGTCAGTATTTATGATTCATCGATACCAAAATTAGAAATAAATCATGAGTATAATAACAATGACAACACCGCAGGAATTACTTCAACGAATAGTGGAGAACACGAACCCAGTACAAACAAGCATGATATCAATAACATCAACGAATCCAGAATTCAGTGTAAATTTCCCCTCTCCGGTCCCAGTGAAGGAGATAGCGCTAGCAAAACTACGAATGTATCACAGTTGGCCTAATATCAGATCAAAATCATTTGGTGGTCAACAACCCAATAATTCTTTAGTGTTTGCAAATAAGAATAAACCCGACGGTACCCCAGACTGGAAAGTTGTTTCGATACCAACCGGATCATACCAAATTGAACAAATCAATAATGAATTCGCGCGTAGAATAAAATCGATTACTGGAGTAGAGTCAAAAATCGCTATAACAGTTCATGAACCGACGCTGTCATCCGCAATTGAGATAAACACAGAAGGATACGTCGTAGATATCTATCAAAGTTCTATTAGAACCGTACTAGGATGGCCTGAATTACCGCCAGGGGGAAAAACCGTTGATTTACCAGAACCACAAAAAACTGATTATATCACCGACAGAATAAAACCTGATAATCCAATAAGGAGTTATAAAGATCACGAATTCATTATAGATTTCTTTGGTTTCGGATACTACGAAACCGGAGAAGAGAAGCCAGGGGAGGGAATAGAGGGACATCATTTTGTTGACGAACCTAAAATCATTGAAAATTTCACAGCAATGAATAATGATTTTTCACTGTTGTTAATATCTCTTAAATCCGGCTCTCTCACCCGAGATGAATTTATCAGCGTCGTAGAAACATGCAATAAAATTATCGACGATATGGAAACATTTAATCTGAAAATTATTCAGGATATACTAGATGACGATAATCCCCTATCGAGAACAAGATTTGCATCAGAATATAAAATCCCCGTCAAAGATATCCCCACATTCAAACTACCGGGATATAACGTACCAGAACTAAAAAAACTTCTCAGTGACACCATCGATGTTGGTTTTAAAATAATTCATGATGCATGGAAAAAAAACAGCATCATCGGAAATAAAAATCCTCAAACATAATAATGATCCAGATGGTGGCGGTAGGCATATCGCTCCGTTCAACGTGAATATTTCATCGGTGATTGCGCTCAATTTAGTGTGTGATGTTATCGAAGGAAGCTATCAGATTAATGATGAGCAATCAAATCAAGCTCAGCAGGGATATATTCTTTATTCGTTTGCACCAACAGCTCCTCCAGGATTCCTAATTATTGAAAACCCAATTAATCCTGTCTACATGCGATGCCATAATAATTCATTAACCAGAATTAATTTCAAACTCACCGACCAGTCAAATAATCTGATTGATTTACAAGAAGAGGTGTTAGCGATTAGTCTGTTTGTGAAATCATAAATGATTTTCGTCCTAAAGACTTGATCAAATATTCGGTTAAAATCATTTTATTATTTTTATTGACCCATAGCAGCAGAGAGGGTGGATGACAACAAGTTGGGACCAAAATTGATTAAAAAATCGTTTTCATTTTTTTAGTTAAAATGATTTCATAGGGAGATTTCAATCAATTTTTTGTCTGAAAACGTTGTAGGGTTCGCCTTTTTTTGGTTAAAATAAGATTATAAGACGGCTCGTTTTAGGATTTCAATCAAATTTTGTCTAAAAACGTTGTAGGATTCACCCTCTCTGCTGCTGGGGCTGCAATACACTGACAAACGACTTTTTTAATGATATTCCTTTATTGCCAAAACATTGAATACGTTATTTCCAGCTTTGTTGCCAGTCTTTTTCGTTATATAAATCACAATTATGTCTTTAAAAAAGGTACAGTGTCAGTATGCAGTAGTTATTTTCATATATTATGTGTGAAGGGGTGGGTGTTGGTGAGAATTTGTGAAATAATTACCGAGCGTTTATCTGTTTCATTAACTCATTTTAAAATCCAAGTATACAGTATGTCATAAAGTTGGTATATTCAAAACTGTAGAAACTTAATGGTAAAAAACGGTAAAACACGATGACAATAAAAGAAACATTTATTCAATGAAAGCATATCTCTCACAATTAGATCACAACCATTCAGTTGCACAATCTCTTACCATACCTCCCTTCCCAAACTTATGCATAAATACTATTATTAATAGCTACAAATGACAGTACATCATATTGAAACTGTAAACAAACAGTGCGTTTTTTTTTAAACTGACATAGTTTTGACTAATACAACGAAAAAGCCGGAGCAATGCAGCTGGAAGTAACTATAATGATATTTCTTCGCTGATATCAACCTTTCGCCGGTACGTGCCTGGCTTCGTGTCAGGTGAGTCAGTTTGGGCCAGAGAACCAGGCTATCATAATGTACTGACAAAAGTTACTTCCCTTGAATTTAACCGGCTTTTGTGAACAAAAAAAGCAACAAAATGGCGAACTATGATGGGCACATGACGAAGCGGCAAAGAACAGACGATTCTGGCCACGGAGTTCAGTCTGGCAGCATGGTATTTACGAATTTGTTATTTAAATAAATGTGCTATTGATAATATAGATGTAATTAAAGTATTTGTACTGAATGATTTGCGCTTCCAGAAATCAGCACGCTTTGTTTGAGATAGCATCGCCTCAAATTTAATCCAGGGTGCCACTGCTTGAAGAAGAAAAAAAAAACACCTTCATGAAATTTTTCACATTTCCTTATGTTTTTTTAGATGCATTTTTAAATGAATATTATCAGTTTAGAATAAAAGCATTTATGAGTCTGGGTAAAAATTTGGCAATTGAGTGCGTCTGTACCGTGGAACCGGTGCTCTGTCTTTTTCCATCCCTTTAAATGTTGGAAATAAAATTTCCGGGAAAAATCGTGCAAGGAGGACTTGCTCCGAGTAATGCAGGTATATACTAACCATTTTTATCAACTACTTGAGGCACAATATTAGATGGATGAATAATAATAATTATGTTTATTAGTACACAAAACCACAAGTGCTTGATGTTGGGGGGGGGGGGGATAATCTGAAGGAAAAATCTCGTACTGAGTGTTACAACTACCTTAGATTACCCCCATGCCACATTCTGACATAGAACCCTCTCTATCATAATATATAAGAGATAATGTATGTAATTTCCAAATACTTGGTTTCACCCATGACCATAAATTCCTTTCTACTATTTCCATCTTTAAAATTACACGACCATACTATATGGCCTGTCTTGCTTGTGAGATATTTTTCTATTATCAAGTCATCATTGACTTTTCTGTGTTGTATCAAACAAAGTAACGGGGTCTAAAACGTTCAATTTTTCCAAATTTGGCATCTTGTTACAACCCGGTGAAAAGACCTACATGTATCTTGTTAGCAACTTTACGATACATCCCTTCTTTAATTACAGAATTGTCGCAAATGTTGAAGTAAGATTTTACTTGTTCCATGGAAAAATTTGACATTGTCTTTTTCACTGCACACAGAGCTTCATAAACATCTGAGCTAATCATAATTGTGTGTTGATGTGTGTGCTGCATAGCTTAACTGTTTTGAAAATAGAGTATATCTTTTACCATGTGTGCAGTGAAAAAGACTAATTCTATTTTAGTCATAAAAGTTCATATTTTATCTACAAGTATACATACACATCTACAACACTACATACTATAAAGTAGCAACAGGGAATGATTTTTCAGAATTATAGAATAAATAAAAATGGATGTTTCTGCATAAAAATGAACTATTCTTGATATCTTTCCAGTAAATTCACAGGAAGCATTCGAACATGTGTACCCTCCACTGTTTACTATTGGTCTTAATCACTTTTTTGCAAAATCTTGGCCTTATTTTATTTAAAGTAAAAATGTGCACATTTCTTATATCTAACTTTATATAAATAATGGATGAACATTCAGTTAAAAGAATTAATAGATTTTTGTACCTTTTTATTGAGTGCCTCCCCATGTTTGTATGAAATTACTATATTTTTGAGTAATACACATTGAAATGGTAAGTTGCTTTTCCAATTTAATGGTTAATGCATAATTTTTCTTGACGTTCCATAATGATGTATCATACACAAGTTGAACTGCATATTGCTCCTAAAACTAATATTTGGTAATCATTATTTTGTTCTTTTACATGTATATGTTGGTCTGGACTCGCAATTTAGTAAACAACAAATGCCTCATTAGAATTTAATTATAATATTTTGGTCAGTTTTTCTTTACAATTAATGGAAAAAAATAAACAGAATAATAACTTTCATTGAATGCTTCCACAATTTTGTAAAGGATGTTAGTTTTATGGACAAATTTCTTGACAAATTATTACACATGTTTGTGACCTACATAATTGCATTTTTAATATATTTGCCCATGTTTATGAAAACAGGCAAACTAACAGGGTAGTACTTCCCAGACACTGTGATGACTGCCATTATTTCTCCTTGACGGGTTTACTTATGGTTTCAAACTGATTTTTGAAAAGAAAATAATGCACTTGTGGCAGTTAAAATCTTCAGGTCACTGTATCTATTTTTAAAACTTAAGGGGCCCCGAGTGGTGTAAAGCGCTGTCCGTTTACGGATCACTGCCATCTCACCTCTGCGTGGGTTCGAGTCTAAGATTCGGCTAATGTAGCAATGTGATAAATCTTGCCAGTAGCTTCTCATGGGTCGGTGGTTCTTTCTGGTTTTTTTGGGGGGGTTCTTCCTCCACCATTAATACTGGCCGCCATGTATAGCCTATATTGTGCTTAAAAATGGCATTAAACCATAAAATAACAATAACTTAAAACACAAATTGCTATTCATATACTATTGTTTAAGTTTCAAAAAGTAATTTGTATGTTTCTTTGCCTTCATAACTTGCTGAAATCAGCCAGTTATATTGACTTGAACCAGAGACATACATAATACATTTCTGCTTTAGTTTGCTAAGGAAAGGGTTAATGGTTAATCAGCTATCAAAATACATACCTGTGAATATGCAAAGAGTTTGCTGGTGCAACTAAAATCAACAAAAGCTGTTTGATGCTTGGTGCCTACATTTCACATTGAGCTACAACGCAACACCAGATATAACTGGCTAAGGCGTGGGAGTACTTAAGTAGCTACAGTTAATGTACATGTAAAAGCAAAATCACAGGGCAATGTTGTTTTTGTTTTCCTAACAGAAATGGCAAAGTTGTCTTTTTTTTAGGCGACTTAGCCACCCATTTCATCTGGTTGCATGACCTTGTGATATGTGTGTGTGTGTGTATATATATATATATATATATATATATATATATATATATATATATATATATATATATATATATTTGTGTGTATGTATGTGACACATACAATACAATATATACTGTGTATATTGCTTTGCTTCCACTTATTCCTGTTCTGTCCCCCAAAATGTCACCTAAAATTCAAGTGTAGCTTGACCCCCTGCTTTCGTACCTCATTTGAGATATTTTGACAGTAAAAATGTTAAAATATCTCAAATGGGGAGCGACTTTCTGTCAAGTAAATTGTTAATTTGAAGTTGTACATTAGTTATCTGCAGAACTGGACTTCAAAGAGGATCCAACAATAGAAAGTATGATCGGGTGATTTGAAAATTTTATTTGTAAAATATTTTTATGCTTTAAAAGTAAACAATAAAGTAGGTGAAAATTTTCTTTTGACTTTAATAATGGTAACTGTATGGAATATTTGGATATCTGGCTATGTGGCTGGACCGGTCTTTGGCTAATACTGACCAAGGCAGTTTTAATATGCAGGTCCAGGGCCAGTGAGACAAAAGAGACATTTTCATGCCCTTTAGTTTGGTCCCAAAATTGTACAAATGTCACAGTGACTGTTCTTTCAAGTTTTGACTGCATCTGACTCCACCACTGTCCTTTAACCAGTGATTGCACATTAAGAACCCTGAAATGTATTACCCAAACCCATGATGGTAGCACATGGGTAATTCTGTTTACCATGTGTGATGAATTTCCACTCTGGGCTTTTGAATGAGATGTGAACAGGAGGATCTTATCACAATATCCCCTTGAGAATAACAAAGTACATGCAATTAGATTCATGATTACTCTCAATAAAAAATGGAATGGTATGGAAAGGAAGCTATGCACCAAAATGATGCTGTTGGTGCATAATAGTTTTAAATTTTTTAAAGTATTTGTCTTCATTAATGCCAACAGTGGTTGATGTTGGATGAAATGGCTGATTTCAGATATGATGGATACAGTAAGCATCAATTCTCCTAATTTGGATTTTGAATTGAAACATGTTTCTTTGCTTCAATTCAATCTTACCTTGTCATTCTACGTGTTTGCTTATTTGTATTTATTCTTTCCTTATCTTTTTAAACCTAGTTCCAGACGAACCAAAATATAGATGCTGAGGTAAGATCTCCATTTCCTACAGCAGGTTTTGTTTTGAAGAGAAAATTTTTTTTAATTTGATAATAAGCAGTATTAAGGAGTTTATGTATGACAGAGAAGACCTAGATGGAATAAGTAAATATGTACCATGATTACCCCAGTGCATTTAACTTTTGTGTTTGGATTTTGTGATACACTTGTACATATACATGTGATCAAAGTCCTTGTAGTCCTATACTTCCAGAGCTAGACTTTTTAAACATGGAAAACTGATACCTTTATGTGGGTAAATTGTGGCAACACTCTTGGAATTTCGATTGCCACTGCATTTAGCTGCAAGGTCTATATTAGGATACAGCATTCACTCTGGTTTCTGACGAAGAAAAAAAGAAAAATCAACCTCAGATCGTTAAAATATTGCTTAATATTTTCAGACTTTTTATGTCTTAATTCTTTTTGTATTTAGGAAACAATCCCATTTTATTTTTTTATTTTTTTTCCTTTGGAGGGATTAAATTCAGTATGTTCGATTAGACTAACATAAAAAGGTTGTTTGAGAATGCTTGTACTGTATGGAATTTACATAAATGTTCAAAATCTTTCAAGTTGTTTGTGTTGTGTCTTTGACTTAGTAAATGTGATCAACCACCAAGTATTAACATGTCGTAGTCGTGATTGGTGTCATTCATTACCTGCTAAGAACATACCGGTAGATCCCATGTTATAATAGTCTGTAACCGCTTACACACATGCAAGACAAATTATAAATGTAACTGGCAGATCTAACTGGCAGTTCGTGCTTCTTATATTGTTCAAAAATGCACACAGTTATGTGCATAAAATGAGGTGTTCTTTTGAATAACGTCTATGATCACACAAGCATTTTGAAGCTATGCTACTTCTTACAATTGCAGTTTTTAGCTTTTGCTTCATTAAGCATGTAATAAAGGTCACAGGATCCAGGTTAATCTTGTGAATTATTGATCATCCAATGACAAAGTCAGTATTGTATGTAATAAGGGTACATATATTTACTACATGTTGCAGTTATTGTGTAAAAAAATATTTATATTTTTATGTGAAATTTCTCAGTTATCTTGATTTTTAGCCTTCTTGGTCATAGATTTAAAGAATTCTTTGGATGGCATTGAATTTTGATCCAGTGTTTGGGTGTCAATTAACACAAGTTTGTTATTCCTACTCTTGATCTGTTTGGAGGATTGCCATGAAACTTTGCACATAGATTCATTCCATAATCTTTTTGGTCTTAATATGGTCACACCAAAGCAAAGATTATTGTTTTTGTATTCAAATTTAATTGTTTGAAATGGGCAGCAAGTGTATTAAGAATGTATTATTATGAATAAAATCTAACATGTGCAGTTGTTTGTTGTGCTTAGCATAATGAATGTATTTCAAGGTTAAAGATGAAATTGTACATGTACATAGCAATTGCTTACTGCTAGGGTTTCAAAGTTATCATAAATTAACAAGCTGAAACTTCATAAATATATGCCATATTCCAACCCACTCAAACTCAAAATACAGACATGTGGATAGTATTGTTTAGACATTTATGGTAAAGACAAGGTGTTCAAATACTGCAACTATGCCAGTGGAAAAAGGAAATTATGTACCAGTAGTTGATAGGTGTGTTACAGAGAATTGCCCTGGGAGTTTATTGGTAGCCATTATGTATTATTAACCAAGTTGTTGAGCAGTCACCAGCATTGCTGACACAGGAGACAAATGTTTTCTAGTTTGTTACATAATATGTACTTTGAAAAAAAAACATAAATAGGTTAGATTATTTACTGTTTTTGTGTGCATCATATTGGTTGTTACCCTTTCAGGAAATGAGTTAAATTGTCATTGTTGGTTTTGTTTCGATATTAATCGATATGCATTTATTAACAACCCTTTTGATTGCATTCGCTCCTATTTACCAGCAGTTTTAATCATACTCTTTGTTACTATCCACAAATGAGTTTTTAAATGTAAATATAAAATCTATAGATTGGAAATCAAAACATGTATATAGAAGTAAACTGCCAGTATATTATACCTGTGCATGAAAATGAAGGTCTGTTCTGTGTTGGTGTTATGCATGATTACCAAATTAAAAATGACCTTTTTAATTTATTTATTTTTTCATAAGTCATCAGATATAAATATTAAAGACATACACCATAAACTTTTTTTAATGTATATTACTGTGTATATATTACATTAATTTTAAAAAGTCTGCTGACAAAATAAATTTATTTGCATTCATTGCATATTTTACAGTACTTGTTCAGTTTTTGTTCCTGTTGAGATTATGCATTTGTTTCTTTTGTTCTTGGTGGTGTTATTAGTGATGTTGGTTGAATGAAGAGTGTCACAAATATGCAGCAATCATCAGTTGTTTAAGTTAATGTGCAGTCTTTCATTATTATTGATGTTTCTTCTTGAGTAATTTTGTTTTGAAGATAACATTGAGGGACAGAAACAATATAATCTTGTTCTTCTTCATGTAGCCAAATAACAAAGTATATGTTCTGGTTACCCGGCAGATCCTATTTTTTTCCTGCTGATCTTACAATCGGTTGGGGAGGGGTTTGGAAAAAGAAGACACAAAATTTGGAGAGAAGAAGAAAAGTTAACAAACAGGTCTATTGGAGATTGACAGTAAAGTTGGAACGTGAATGGTGCTTATTTCCTAGTTTTTGAATCATTTAAATCCAACTGGACCCATACATAATAGAGGTTTATACCAAGCTACCCCAATTTGTTTCTTCATTCTAACCAGAACCACACACATTTTTTATTTGGTGATTGTTTTTCTTTTGTACTAACAATGCATTGAATTTATAATAACAATGTATTATGCAACAAGTTTCTGGGGAAATCAGATCAGTCTTTTTGTTGTTAATTTTACATGTCTTGGTAGTTAATGAAATATAAATATGTGCATTAGGCTTCTACTTTCTGCCCCATAAACTCGGTATCAGAGGGTAATGTGTTAAGGAGTTTATGTAATTTAGTTATTATACTACCTATGGCATATGCATTCACACATAATATACATATATACAAACATTGTAAGGAGTTTATGTAATTTAGTTATTATACTACCTATGGCATATGCATTCACACATAATATACATATATACAAACATTGTATGTCACTGATTCTATGAGGTAGGGTTGGTGCTGGCTTTTAAAAAAATAATTGCCAACCTGAACATTTTCTCATCAATTTTAAACACATGACACCATTTTCATAATTCAATACAATTCATTTCACTTACCTGGAAAGCAATTAAATCGGAGAATGTCGAAATTGGGATAATTCTACAGTGAAATTAATTAAAAATTATATTAATATTGAAGAAGTGTTTCATTCAAACTGATTTCTGTACTCCCAGCTTCCATAGCATTCCAGCTAACTGAACTGTATGCCAACAGAAGCTGAAAACATGTCCATTAGCATGGGAATTTGAATTTATTAGGAAAAAGTCATTAGGATATAACTTGAATTTGTTGAAAAGCACAGATAATGGCTGTCAAGAGGATGAAATATTCCTGAAAATTTGACTTGTCATTCAGACATTATCAACAGTGGAGCACTGCACAGTTATTTGGGTAGCATGACCTTGACACAGAAAACATAAATACCAGGAAAACATAAACAAATTAAAAAGTAGAAAACCACATTCTTGCGAGATGTCCCATCTTGATTTAACTTGACGGCCAGATATCTATTGTTTCAAAATATTGGAACTTCGTTTGACTTTTACACTGCCGTTTGTTAGAATCATCATAAGCATGAACTTTTTGGTTGCAAAAGAAAACCTTCACAGCACAATTAATATGTTCTAATCACTATGTAAAATGAAACAACACTCTTGTTTAAGTTTGCTGCCGTCTTCTTTGAAAAGTCTTTGACTTGTTAAAGGTGCATGTGTTATTGAAGGACCAAATGCCCATTTGTTATTGCAGCAACATCAAATAATTGTAGGACATTGAAGCAAATTTTATTATCATTTGCTTAGTATATATATGTAGAACAATCTGTGCTTCAGAAGTAATCAGTTTCCTTTGAAATTTCAGCAAAACTATTTTTTTCAGGTAGTTTTAAAAAATTCATTGTCTGGCCGATGTTGTCATTTCTGTTCCTTCTTTGGATATATTTGGCATACAGTACTAGGCCAGACAAAATAAGCATATTATGATATAACAATGCCATTTTCGGGTGGTTTGTCAATTTGAGCAAATGATTTATGTAACAATAGATACCAATGCAGTTTTATATCCAAGTTTGTGTCTTAATGTTATGGTGCAATTGTTTTTCTTCATTCCAAACCCAAGACAATAAGAACAATTTCTAAGAGCTAAAATGTATGTCTCCCAAAAATAACCAGATGGTATTTTTTGTTTGCCAATAACAAAAGAATTGCAGTTTGCTACAATGGCAAAGCATTGTCCAATTCCTGTCTAGTGCAGGCTGAGCCTGCAATTTTAACCCATGATAAAAGATTTTTGAGCAGATTTTAGGAATACTGATTTTGAAAACCTAATTAAAAAATAACATTGATTTATTTCTTGTCAACTTGTTAGTGATATACTTTTGTAACAAATTCCATATAAACAGCATTACATTCAGTTCACTTTGTAAACAGTTTCCTGAAGGCTTGTTGCCGAGACAAAATGTATATCAGTTGTTTTTCAACATAATGAGCACTTACATTATGATCTTCTTGTCTCATTTTTGACTGGGTCACTGGTACCAAAACATATTTACCTCAACATTTTCTGCCCTCATTAAATTCCATATGATATTGCATTTCTTACCCTCATTAATTTTTTTATTTATTGGTAGCATTCTACTTACACATGCATGTTCAGAGAGTGTGAAGGAGCCTTATTGCTTTTTTGCAAACCGCCATCTAATTTCCACGGGTCTTGAATCAGACTACAGAAAAACCTTTGAGAAAAATTAAAATGTTTGGAATGCTTTCATCACAAATAGCATACTAAAGTTTTAGAGTGACAAATTTTGTACTTTATATTGGCAGTTTTAAATTTTGTTTCTACACCACAGGACAATTTTGATGACCCACACAAAACACAACCATCCCCTGTTATCCATGTTAGAGGTCTGGTTGAATCAGCCATAGAAGCAGACATTGTAAATGCTTTACAGCAGTTTGGATCTATCAGGTAAAAGAATTTATGTAACCATTATTTGATCGTTATGCATCAGAAAATGTAGTATTGACAACTGTCAACACATTTCGTATTGCTACAAGTTATTTTCTTTTTTTAAAATGCATCTACTAGCAGATTGTACTATTGCTAATTGAAAAATTAGCTCCCTTTGCCATAACCTCACATTGCATGTAAAAATGCTATTACAATTCCTTCAAAAATCACTTTTTCTCGTTTCATTACTGCCTTTTTTGTTTTTCTTTCTGTGTGATCAGCATCAGCTTTGTTTCCTATCTTAAAAATATACAATTATTGAAACAAATAATTACCTATATAGCCCTTAGACAACATTCTAGACGGCAGACATTTAAAAATGGAGTAAATATGAACTAGAAAAATGGGACAAGTAAAACATTGGTCTGAACAAGCATCTTGTGGAAACAAGTACATGTATGTGCATGTAAATGTTATTACGTATATATTATTTCATTAGGGTGTACTTTGCATTGGAAGGAATGATTTCCCTTTACCAGCTGAGATGTCAAACAAGGAATCAGCTGAACATTGATGGAAAATCCACATATGCTTTTCCTATATCATGAAAGAGCATTCTTCTGTTCAATAGTTTCAGTTTTTGTTTTTTTTTACTTTCATTTCATTTTAAGTCTGCATACTTTTCCCAGTTTATCTGTTTAAAAATTGATTTATTTATTCAGCTTAGTTCTATAACTTTAATTTTAATGGTTTTTTTAAAGGTTTGGTGGGTGAAGGTCCACTGATCACAACATGTAGTCATTTAATTCAGATTTGCAGCTCTGCTGTTCATAAACCAGGAGAGCTCTTGGAATGGTATATTGTCCCTGGATAACTACTCACTCACTTGACCGTTCCACATGCCCAGCATCAGGTGCACTAGCTTTGATGCATGTCTCATCTTTGCACTGACACAACCATTTCCACTACTAGCAAAGAATGTTGCACACATTACAGTGTAAGTTGACAAATTATTATAAAAATGTAAAATTACACGGCGCCTGGATATGTCCATTTTGGCCTGGTTTTTTAATCAGAGATTGGTCTTGCTATGGTGAATCAAAAACCGACAGCCTAATTTCCCCAAAGAAAGTTGAATGGGGTTCAACACTGAATGGAAGACTACATATCCTTGAGTGGAAATTGCTCAAGTTTTCCATATGGCTAAATTTTACTTCAGATCTACTTAGTTGCCAAAAGGTCAAGGGTGCATTTCCTTGAGCACTTTTACAGAATATTTTTAATTTTATAGTAGGTACATTAGTTGTGTTTGTTATTTATATTGATATAATGTGATGAGAAATGAAGGTTGTATTTTATCCCCCAGTTCTTATTTTTTACATCGTGTATTCTGTGTAAGAGATAAATAGTTTGATTAGTAAACTTTAACTTAAGGTGATGCTGCCCTATAAATTTATAATTTCTATTCTGTCTGTAAACAAGAAAAGGATACGTTTTTATCTCTCCATTTTATCTGTTTTGAAAACTTGTAAATAAAAGTGTAGGATAATTCCTTATTTTATATTAGAAATATTTCTCCAACAAGAAACAACTAGCTTTAATTTGTATTTATAACAAAATGAAATATTCATTTTTTTTAAATAGTATATTACTGCATTTCATCCTTTTATTTGTCAGAATTGCAATGGAAAACATAATCACAAACAGTGAACTACTTTCTGACAGTTTCATAATTTACCACAGACGATATGGCCGATACTTTGTCTTGGAATAACAACAATTAACAGATACAGACAGATGCATTAAATAACCTGCTCGTTTTGGTGTGCAGTAAAACAAAATGTCAGTTGTCAGAAATCATTCTATGACTCCAGCAGAATAAAGACCAGTTGTTTTTTTTTTTAATTGTGCAGCAAATGACTGCATGTTTCCTTTTCTTCAAGAAAATCTTTCAATCTCTTTTGATGATGTTGAGAGAATAGTGTAGAATTTTTTTGGGAAAGTATTTAAATATCATTGTTAAAAAAGGCTAGCCATCTGAAGTTTCTAGTGGTAATTTATTTATTTCACATACAAATATAAGGTTTAATGCTGCAGTTTGCAAATTATTGCCTTGAGGTTGCTTACATCCACTAGTGTGCTTTGTGTTAGACTAATTGCTTACTGTAAATTAGTGAATATACACACTACCAAGTATAACATGCACTTGTGTATTACCAGAAATTTTTCTGTGGTGTGTGAAAAATACATTAGAATACCATTGGGCATTCTTAACACACAAGATTCTGTGTTTGCTTCTGTTTATTATAAATATAGTATACTATAATAGATCACAGTATGGTGAATTATCCTTTCTGTTTACCATTGGCACTCTAAAGTATCGATAGTTCATATGCTCTGCTTAAGAAAAGGACATAACGTTGTAGAGTTTTTGAGATGTTTCAACTATTCCATGATGATGCCTGTACTGTTTTTTAGATGCAGGAACAAAGTCGAGCCTGTCCATTAATTCAAAATAAATGAAATGATCACCTATCTGTAAATAATCGTCAGAGGGCATGAGCTACACACTTTCTAGTATAACAATAAACAATGTGTTTGACAGCACCATGCAACTTGTCTTGAAGTTTGCGCATGGGTATTGGCAAGAATAATGCTAGCTACTGTTCACAATGGATTTCACAACTGTGTGAAAATCTTCTGAAGGTCGATTAGTATAGCTCTGAATTCGACTATGACAGCGAATTAGACATGTCAGCCCAGGTCTCAAACGTCAATAAAGAATGCCTAACTGGGTATAAATGGTTTTCAAAACAGCAAGTATGATGAAGGGTTTGGCAGTTTTAAAAATCAGACACTGAGAATGCTGCTGCTAGTTATTATATAATTATTATATGTATTAACAGCTATTTATTTAGTAGCTTTACAGTAATTTTATTATTACCGCAAAAAAAAAATGTAAGTGAAATGCAAGACATAAGTATATACACGAGATTAGACTCGTTTACTATTTTGAGCTTGGTGCGCTGTTTGAAATAGGAAATGAGTCTTTAAAAATGTTACCACAGACAAAGTGGTAATACAAGTAAATATCAATTTGCATAACATGAGGACATATTTGACTTGCAATGGTTGGGGGTTATAGGTGGAAACTTGGATATCTGTGTGCTGCAATTGCTAATTTATAGTATGTTCTGTAATAGACTAAAAATGTTTACAAAGAGACCTTCAGAGATTCATAATTTAGTAATGAGTTGAACCAGTGTGTCCCATAGGGGTCCAAGACTGAGGGTCAAAATTCTCCTTGGTGTCAAAAGTGGAGAGTCTGACTGAGTAAAAAACAACAACAAATTTTGGTATCAAAACTGGGGTCAAATTAGAAATTTGGGGGTCTCTGAAGTGCAAATAAGGGTAAAGGGAAACACTGGTTGAACTTGTTTCAATAAAGGATAGATTTTACAGAAATTGCTAGTAAAATTTGGTAGTTGAATAGGAGCTAATTCTGGAATGAAAATATCACAGTGCAGCCCTTTTCTGGTACTTTCAACAATTTAAAGTATTACTAAGAATCTGTATTCTTATTTGTCTAGTTCCATTTTCATATTTTAAAGTAAGTCTGCGACATTGTCTTATCCTTTGTACTTAAATTTGTACCATAGGTTTTGGTCAAGCTTTACTTTTAAAATTTGATTGTGTAGTCATACATGATACAAATCGGGTTGTATAGCCTAAAAATCAGATTGTGCCTTTAAAAATCAGATTGTGTAGACTACAAATCAGAGTTTGTAGCCATACAAATCAGAGTTCAACATAAAAGTAAAGACTTTAAAATTTTAAAGAAAATTGAGAAAAATATTTGATTTTAGCCAACTGTTGTGCATTCAGAAACTGTAAAACTTCATTATATATTTCAGCTATGTTATCATGATGCCCAAGAGAAGACAAGCATTGGTAGAGTTTGATGTGAGTTATTTTCCTGGTTCCCCATGTTATTATTAACTTCATAAGCGCTCTCTCTCTCTCTCTCTCTCTCTCTCTCTCTCTCTCACACACACACACACACACACACAAGCTTTCATGTCATGATTCATATAGTCCAGACTTTAGAAATTACTGAACAAAAACTGGCCTCCATTTTGGAGAGTGGAGTAGAATCTGACCCAATTACTTAAACTTTTATTAGGGTGTGACCTTAAACAGTGACCACATGATCTCCCATAATGGTTATTCACATCAGTTAATGTAATATCTAGTAGAGAGCTTTCCCAGAATGCGGTGCTGTGAGAACTAGCTCAAAATGGCTGGTGCATTTCATTTTAGTATGGGGTAGTCATCCAAAGACTCTAACATGATTTGTTTACAGAAATACTGTTTCAAAAACAATAACACTATTCACTCACATGATATACATTTCATACTGAAGTGGTCTAACACGCTCTGTTACAAATCAATGCCATTTCACCTCTGTCTGCGTGGGTTCGAGTTTAAGATTCAGCTAATGTAGTTATGTGAGAAAGCTTGCCAGTAGCTTTTCGTCCTACACCAATTAATACTGGCTGCCATGTATTGCCTATCGAGTGCTGAAAAATGGCATTAAACCCTAAAACAAACAAACATACTGAAAGAAGGCTGTTTCAGATCAGATTGTTCTGTGTTTTTTTTGTTCATTTAGCAAAGTCTGTGATATTTCTCAGCTGCATAATTTCACGGTTCATTGTCATGGCTTTCTAGCCACATCAGTCTTCAGCAGTAGAAAGTCAGTTTTGTAAAGGTTTCAGTTGATATATGTAAAAAAAAATCTTTACATTTTTTGATGCCACATAATATTTGGAATTGTGATATAGTAAATGGTGTTATAATTGGGGAGACCTGTATTGCTTTTGCCAATGGGTTCTGTCACTTGGTGGGGCCTTGGGGTCAACCAAACATGATACATGATTATTATTATTTCAGTAAATCCATATTCAGTAAGTGCATATTTTGAATGACATTATTGATGATCACTCTTTATATTTCTTTTGTAGAGTATCCAGGGGTCAAGGAACTGTGTCACATATGCTGCTGTGAGTAGAAATTTGCTTTTAGTGTCCATCTTCAATATGTTGTACTGTAAAACTTACTGTCACTGAACATTTTCTTTTTATATTTGTATATATTAAGCTTTCTTTTCTTAATTAGGATACACTAGCTAGTATCCAGACTGGATGAATAGTGACATTTTTGTAAAAAAAAAAAAAAAAAAGCCTCAGCTAGAATTAATGTAGTTGAATTCAGAGTGTGATTCTTGAATGTGTTTTGTGTTTTTATATTTGCTTTAGAATCTAAATACATTTACGTTCTTTGTTATATGCAAGTCAGACTTCATCTTGTGAACAGTCACTATCTTAGCAAGGCATATAGAAATAAAATTTTGGGAATTATTCCCTTTTTTGTTGATAATGAACTAATACAAAATGTATGCTTCATGTAATTTTATTATATTACAGCAAAATCAGATCTTTGTGAATGGTCAGCCAGCTTATTTTAACTATTCCACCAGTCAGAGGATAACAAGACCAGGGTAAGTTGTCACATCCCATTTATCTCAAAGGTCTTTGCCACCATGAATTTAAATTATTTTGGTAGGGGTCCTTGAATTAAGAACATTAACAATGAGATGTTTTTAACATGCCTTTGTTACCTTGTGCCTTTTGTTAGGCCGTTGTTATTTACTGATCATGAATAGTGTGGTATTATTGCACATTTGTTATTCTGCATCTTACTAGTTATACTTTTCTTATTTAATGTCGTCATTTTGTATCTGGCTTTGGCACATCAGGTGATAAAAATGTTATAATTGAGCTAATTTTCTTCTTTAAATACGTTTCCCAATCATAATATTTCAGGCAAACTATTACTATCACACAAATCCAGCCTGGCAAGATACTACTGTTAGTTAAAGGGAGCTAAAAGTTGTATATATGTGTAATTAAACAGGTACATAAAGGTGAGTTTCTATTCCGAGGCCATCATAGCATCCATGCGCCAGCTTCACAGTTTTTTTTTACTTGCACAGGTGGTCTGTGTGCCTTTTTCCACACAGGTAATTACCTCCTAATGGATATTGTTACACCTATCTATCTATAACAGTGCCTTTGTTCCGTTTTATGTAAATATTTTTGTGAGTAATGTAGACTCTTGTTTATATTTCTGTATTGCTTCTGCTCTGGTTGGACAAATTATTTTTTTTCTATAAATGGTTTGCTTTAAACCAGTCACAGCTTGTCATGCATGTTTCTACAGGTGACACTTCAGTGATGTTAATCTGCAATATCATTCCATCATATTAAAGAGCACTCAATCATTCTGGTAGCCTGTGTGAATTCAATATAGGTTCAGGCTACAATATTTTGTGTTCATGTCTTTATGCCCTTAAGAGTCTTCTTATCTATGTATAATTCTGTTATTCTGATACAACAGGTGAATTTCCTTTACCATGGAATCCTTAGCCATGGAATGACATGCTTCAGTGATTCTACCTGTAGATGTCATCATTGACCTTCCCTACAGCTAGCATTATAATTGAGATTGTCTGCTAACACTTTTTTGTAGGTAACCATCATTTGTTATAGCTCTTAGCCCACACTGTGTCCAATCATCACATGTGCATTCTCCAACAGGTTTATACTTCTCACCCTTAGAGGTGGTATTGTCATTATATTTTACCTGTACACTTTATTGTTTTAATAGATGGTTGTCAATTTCTTGGTCAGTTTTGTTCGATTAGCTCTGCTCCAACATTGCATTCTAAAGGACAGGTGCAGGGCTACAGTTTTATGCTTTTGCTGTATTTGTCTTTCAGATTACAACATCAGGCAAAATACAAAAATGCACAGCCCATGGCAAAGACATTACCAGTTCACATGCTAACCTTTCCTGAGTTTGAAATTTTTTTTCAGGCCAATTAGATAAATCAACTCTAACCTTCAGCCACAAAGTGCCAGACATTGACAAGCTCTGAAACAGCTCCAGTACCCAAGTCACCACCATAGGACTTGGCATTATTAACATCTCTCTCTACCTTGCCTTCTCAGAGTTCGACTTGATTCCTGTTGCAGAATGGTGAGAGACAGCTAAACAAAGCCAAGATCCCTCTCACTCAGCAGACATACAGTCAAGTTACCTGGATCAAGTATCTTGTAACCTGTACCAAACTGATGATCCTTATGATATCCTCCAGACATGGATGGCGTATATCCATTGTGACCTGTCTCTGCAATAGACTAGGGATCATGAAGGGCCATAAAAGTTCCAGCATGTTAAATCTGACTTTAGTAGACATGTGAAGGGACCAGACCAACACACATACCGCCTGGAGATGCTCATTTGGCACGATGTCAATAGATCCTCATGCTTCAACTCTTTACTCTGCTCTATGACTGTCTTAAAGTCACAGTATCTAGTCAAGGCATTCTAAGAGTTTAGGGAGCTGCATACCTGCCTCATTGCACCAGTTAAGTCTAACCTACATTGAAAACATTTTCAGCCTTAGATTCCCGAATTTCTGGCCTCCTGCTACTACTCGTTCAGCACCTGGACCAGATCTCCAGCATCTCTTGATCTTAACATGAAATGGAAGAATCCCACTTCATTTACTTCCACAGTTGGTGAGAGTTATGGACGTTCTGACCTGCCTTCATCATCAATTCATCAGTGGTTTTACATTGGTCATGACACCAGTATTTCATTTTAAAACTAAAGCAATGCCTTCATCATCAGTTCATCAGTGGTTTTACATTGGTCATGACACCAGTATTTCATTTTAAAACTAAAGCAGTCGGCAGTGATATTGCCACTTTGGGGATGACAAAGTCACACTCCGTATGACCTGGACAACATCCTGCAGAAACACCCAGTGAGATATCTAAAAAACACTACATGATAACCATTGTTACACTGCTTACCAGCTTGGGTTTCTTGTCAACAAGGAAAAATCAGACCTAGTACCATCACATCAATTTGTTCACCTAGGTATGGAGTTCAATACTCGGTCATCATTGTTTGTCTCTCTCTCTCTCTCTGAAAATGGCAGTGAAAATCTGAACCATGTTCACTTGTTTGCTTTCATGGAAAATTCTCTCAGCACATGAATTCCATTGCCTACTAGGCTTTCTCAATGCTGCAGTCAATGTGGCAGCAAACCCTGTCATAGGTCGCCTTTTTATTTTCACATTGCAAACGATTCTTCTGTCCTAATGGAGGCCAAAAGTTTGCCCACTGGTCGAGCCTCTCTCCATCTGCACGCATTTGCAGAACCACCTACAGAATAGCAGCATTCAGTTATGCTTGTGGTGGGTATAACTTTGCAAGTACTATCGCCCGATATTACAGTCTTTACAGAGTTGAGTGAAGGCTGGGGAGCCCACCTACTACCATCCTTTTTGGGAAACCAGCGGTGCAGGGTCTCCTCAGGAACACCGTCTGCATTTTGAATTTTCAGAAGATGAAGTCACTGGCAAGGGATTGTCATTCTGTTTGACAACTCTACAGCAGTGACTTTTCTCAAACAAAAAAGAGGAACCCAGTCCCCAGACCTTTGTGTCATTTGTGGGACTTTTAAGTTAGTGTTGTCAACAATAATTCACATGTTTGCCATATCCTAGGACACCTAGACATACTGGCTGATACTTTGTCTTGGAATAACAACAATTAACTCATACAGATGGATGATCTCTCCATCCCTCAGTTTTCATTCAGATATGTACCCAGTGAGACCAACTGTTGGTGGACCTATTTGCAATAAGGTGGAATACCAAACTCCCAACCTTTGTCTCTCCAGGCCCGGACAAAAAGCAAGGGCAGTTGATGCGCTATCACTAAACTTGAATGCCCTGGATGTGTATGCCTACCCTCCAACACATCTGATTCCAACAGATGCATAAAGCTAGATAAATAGCCTGTCCCCTCATACAGTACAACTAATATGGGAGAATTCGTGGCTTAGTGACCTCATCAATCTTGCATCAGCAAATCCTTAGACAAAATTTTGATTTTCCTTCATTTACTCAAGCACAACTAGTTGTTTCATCCCTGATATGGATCATAATTAACAATTCCTGCAACCAGTTGTGGAGAGATTTGCTGAGACAAAAAGGGCATCCACTCTGAAGCATACAGGCAAATGGCATAGTTTCCTTCAGTGGTGCACAAATGAACATATCCTGTCTCTCCAGGCATCTATACATCTAGTAGATAATTTTCTACCCTGGCTCTTCAAAAAGAGAAGTTAGCACCAATATAAAAAAGGCGATAAAAGGTTACGGCTGCATGATCAATGACACCTTTCATCCTCATGGAAGAGATGATACCCACCCATTTCACCAACTTTTAGTATACACAGTCAAAAATACTAACCCTAAGTGGAACCTCTCTTGAGTATTAACCTGGCTGAACAAGAAACCTTTTGAACCAATTTCAATGGCAACTTGGACACAGCTTCATATAAAACCTACTTCCTCATGGCCTTAGCAACTGCAGGCTGGATGAGCAAAATACATGCCCTATCAGCAGACCCGAATTACATGCAATTCCGACAAGACCGGTCAGTCTTACTGGTAATGGATGCCGCTTTCATCACCAAGAACCTGTCTTGTCTGGACACAACTTACAAGACCCAGTTCAGGCTTTGAAGCTGTACCTTAATAGTACAGAGCCATTGCATCGAGGGATATCATGCCTCATTCTTTCTAGACAGGACAAGAGGATATATAAACACTCTCTTGTTCTGGATCATGTGGTTATTCACTCAGCATATAGAGAAATAACCCCAGCTCAAATGAATCTGTGCATTTTGGTTCACAAGGTTAGAGCAGTTGTCACTACCTGGCATTTGACTGGAACTGTTCACTTTCTCTTGATTTTATCTCTGAGATCTGTCATCCCCAAATGGCTATTTCGATCTGGTAGGTCCTATATCTGCAGTTCAACAGGTCACCCTTCTAGGTCAATCGACAGCATCTGTAGATGTGGCTTGATCACTTCTGCTAGCTTTTGGGGAGGGATTTTCCCTATTTGAAGCTGCAGTCCAGCAGATGGAGTCCTTTCTAGTCTGGTTACCTGGAAGCTGCAACATACCTTAGGGAACCGTACCTTGTAACTCTTGAGTAAGGGGAGTTACCTCCCTCTACCTCTTACCTGTTCTCTTAAGGTCTTGTGATTGGATAACATATTTAAAAAGAAATCAATTTTTCCTAGTAAAACACATTTATTTGAGAATACTATCACATAATGCATAATGCACGTACACCAATCTGCAGTTACATCCATAGAGGACGTGCTTTCCACTCCAGTGGTGAGAGGTTCTTAGACTTTACCTCCAAAGTTTATACAGAAGAGATCACTCTACCCAATCGCACATAGGTCAACAGACTACTTTAAGCTTCCTGTAGCTAAAAGTTGTCAGGCAGAGCTGGATTTGCGAGGTAGTAATAGTTTTAAGGTATTATGATTGGGTTAATATTCTTGAAGAAACATTTTACTTGGAAAAATTGGTTACTCAGGTAGACCTTAAATGCTATAACATTGTAACATTTTAACAAAGCCTTTGAAGTACATAGTAATTAGAAAGGGTAATTAAATTAAAACTTTACATATCCAAGAATGTAATCATCACTCTTTATGAACATATGCAGAGCCTCCCTTGGAGATATTTTTCTTTGTGCCATAAAATTCGCCAAATTAAAAAATTTGAAGGCACTTTACTGCCATAGGAGCATTTTCATGCCATGATGCAGGGACTTAGATATATGCATAATATTATATTGGACCTATTTTTAATCAATATAAACATGACATTAAAACAGTTTTTACATGTTTTTATTAAATTTCAAAAACTCAAGAATAATTATTAATAAATATAACAGTACCATTATATACACTTGAAGTTTAATGTATAGCACATGAAAAACATATGAATAAGAATGTTTTTTATAACTGATAAAAGAAATTTCTGATTAGTCTTTATGACACCTCATCAGTGTTTGCAGTTGGTCAAATAATAGAAATTATCCATACATTTTTTAGAGTGTTTTTATTAGATTCTGGTGACTGAACCCCCTTTCAGTCTGCAGTCGAAAAAATGTCAAGTAATCCGGTAGCTTCTGGTGACTGGATCCCCTCTTGCAGTCTGCCTCAGATACAGCTGGATATAAATCTTTCTTTTTCAGATCTATATTAGCCATAGTCTTTGTGCTTGATACAGACTTGTTTTATGAAGTAAATGTTTAATTTTTCATTAATAATTACTGACTCTGGCCCTTTAAGTTGACAACTGACATCCTGTGTTACTCATATACGTACAGAGCACAAAAACATGTTAACTGAGTAAATAATTCCTAAAACACTACGCAATACGTATCTTTTTGCCAAACTGTTCAGCAAAAATATATTCCCAGTCATTCCTTATTTCCAACTATTAACAAATAATTGCTTCTCAAAACCAACTGACAGCTTGTAGTTAGCTGCAATAATGTTGAAATAACATCTTATTCATCATCTACCAACATGATCCACTAACTGCCATAGATGGTGAAAACAGGTATTAAGTGGCTCAAGTCATTTGTATCAACAAAAAATTATAAATTTACTGTATACAAATTTGTCAATGACAATATTTGCCAGTCATTAAGAACCAGTGCCACTTTAAAAACTCACGAGCATTTGACACCAAATGCAAAACCTACTGGAGGCCCTGGTATATGCATGTATTCACACAGACACACGACACTGGTGTTGTCAGCAGGATGTTTGTTTTTCTTTTTGGATTTTGCTTAAAGGTTCTTTTATGTGCTGATATTTCTTAAGCCTCTTGATAGGACATTATCATATATACCATGAATCAATTGCTAAGGCAATTCATTCTTCATATTTAGCCCTTGACCGTGTAAATTTAGGACACAGTCATAGATAATTTGTGTTTAGGTTTTTGTTTTAGTGGGGTTTTTTTGGTATATATTTCATAAATCCTTGGATATATTTTAATCATTCTTGCAATGACTCGTCATGTAGTGAAGATGATTTTTGTGCGTTCTCAACCTTTTACCTTGGGGGTGAAGCTCATCTGTTTTATGGTAATGCTTTGATCATAGGCTAACACATAGATCCTGGCATTGTTATTTACGTCGAGCCAGATTTACTTAATTCTAACACATACAAGTACACATGCACACTTACAGACAAGTACGCATACACAAATGAACACACATGGTAGAAATGCAAACATCTTAATTTAATTTCTAGATTTGGTGTAGGATTGTTTCATTTCTAGATTTGGTGTGTGATTGTTTGTCAAACTCACCTGATGAATGATGGATGACTTTCCATTTTATTGCAGAGGTCCAGATGATACAAGGACAGCCAATCACATTTTGTTGTTCACCGTCTTGAATCCTCAGTATCCAATCACAGTTGTAAGTACAACAGCAGACTTTATGTATCTAATGTATTTTCAGCCTTTACAAAACAATTCTTGAAATGATATCTCTGTAATTGGAAATATATTCTGGTTAAAACATTCATCACAATGCCTCCAATATCCCTTGCAAAACAATAATACAAAAAAATTTAAGTGTGAATATTCATTTGGGCCTAACCGGAAATCGCCTTGGACATTCGCTTTGGCCGAATATCCCGTGTTTCAGTACTATTCGGAAGTATTCGCCTCTGCAAGTAATAATTGCACAAATGGTTACGAGTAAAATAATTCAATAAATATCATACTTTTTAAAAAAAAAGTTTTTTAATACATAATAATTTTAGTTAATAATAAAAAATTTCATCTTATAGGTGATATATATGGTATACGAAAAGTTTAAGCTTCGCATATGATAATGAAACAAACAGTAGTCTCCGGAGTTGCATCTACTACTCGTTTTGTGTCTGGATCTGGCAAATAGTACATCCAAATACTCAGACTCGGCAAAGATTATCAACTTGCTTAGGCCCTAATATTCATATATTCAGAAAAGGGGTTGCCAATTTTTAACTCCACTGGTCACAGATAAAAGAACTTTCAAGATGACCTGTTGTCTGTCACCATAGTACATTATTTGTAGTCCTTACATCTGTTAGCGCATGTTTGTTATTAGTACTCCTTAATTCATTGGAGGAATGCCATGAAACTTTGCACACACATTCATCCCTAGATTTAGTTGGTCCTAAGTGAAAATGGTTCTTAGACATCCCACATATGGCCACCACAGTAGTCATCTTGAAAAAATCGTGTTATCCATCTGAAAGCCTTGTCATGATGTCTAGCTTAACCTAAATGCAGTCATCCTAGAAATCTTGTTATTGTACTTTTAATAAACCAATAGACATAGTGACGGAGGGGGGGGATTTTTCAACAAAAGACTTGCCCTACTTGAATATGGTTCTGCATGGACATCCAATATGACCACTGTGATAGCCATACCAACACTTTAGTTTGCACTACACAACTTCTTAATGGAAATAGTGCTGATCTGATATCCATTATACTCATTGTGTCAACCATATAGAAAAATCTTGCTGCTAATGTTCCTGCCCTGGTTTTGTTTGTGAGGTGTAACACTTTTTCAGCACATCATAGGCTATACATGACGGCCAGTTTATTTTTTCGACGTAGAATCCAGGAAGACCTTGGGAAGAACCACCATCTGTCCATGGGCTGCCATGATAGCCATCTTGAAAATCTTCCTATTGCTACTCCACCTAATTGGGTGGTTATATTGACATGGTGTTTTCATTGAAAGGCTTCTAATGCCAACTTGGTACTAATCTGATATCCAGTATACCGACCCCAGCATCAAAATTTAGAATCTCTTTATCACTACAGAATATTGGAGATGGTTTTAACATTCACTAGTTAAAAGAAATGGTCTTATCTTTAATTCCTTAAATTTCTCACCCCATGAGAACATCAGTTCCTTTGAGTGATTTTTTTTTAAAACCATGCACCTTTTTGGACATAAAAGACAAGTAGGAACTTTGCTAATGCAATTGAAATCATAAAGATAATGATGTAACAACTGTATATGGATGTTAAATTATATTCTTCATTTTTCTATTTGCCCATAGTCCAAATTTTTGCAACCATTATAAAATATAGTTGTTTTCTTATTAAGCTCTTATGTTCTTGTAACAGAAAAACTTCCCTGCCCAGCAATTTTTTTTATATTTCCATTACTGCTGGACATGCTTGACAGCATTTTTCTTAACTAGTTTATATGCATATCCTTTTGCCTTGCTCACATGAACCAAAGAATGTGTTACTTATGCATGTGAGGGAGAGGAAATTAATTATGTGATGGTTACAGTTAATCAGAGAACAAAAATATAATTGAGTACATGTGAAAGATTTTAGTTTTGATGCCTTTGCTTTTTTCTCGACTTAGCAAGATCTTTTGTGTTACAGGATGTGATGCATACCATCTGCAGCCCATATGGTCAAGTACAAAGAATTGTCATCTTCAGAAAGAATGGTGTGCAGTCCATGGTTGAATATCCTTTTCAACTCAACATAACTATTGAACTTAATTTTTTCTTTGGGGTAGTGTTGGGGTCATAAGGGAAAATTATGTAATGCTTTACCAAATCTTTACTGCAGCACCTCCTTTATGCTTACTTTGTGTCCACTTTAATCTCTAAGCTGTCAAAGACAACATTCTAAACCATTTTTGAATCATCCATGAGATGCCTAGAAATGAAATGTAAATATAGAATAAATAGAATTTGAAACAAAAAAATTACAATATGCTTCCTCCATACTAATTTAATTAAATTAATATTTTTATCCACACAACTCGTTCACAAAAGCCAAAGATTTTATACCCATTCAGCCAGGCTATGACTTTCATAATGACATTATTGGCACAAAAGGGGAAGAAGACAAACCTTGATGAAAAGAAAATGTGTTAGAAAGAAAGGAACTTTTTATTAGTTTATGGTTTTTCAAGAGAATGCAAGGAGATATTTGTCATGACCTTTACACTCATATCAAAAACAGTTTTGTCATGGTGGTTTGCATTTAAGGAAATATTTAAAACACTGTACAGTTAACCAATCTTTTTTTTTTTTTTTTTTTTTTTTTTTTTTTTTTTTTTTTTTTTTTGTCATTCCTTAACCATAATACATTTGAAAATGTTGATTCAGCTAAGAGAGCAAAACAGTCTCTTAATGGAGCAGACATATACTCTGGATGCTGCACACTGAAGATTGAGTATGCCAAGGTAAGATAAAGATATAAACATTTTAAGTTGTGGTCAGCAAAGGAAATTGGTATCTTTTTGTCCTTCTATTTATTGGTGTAACAGCATATGCTGAAGTACAGTGCATAATACAGTGCTTGCTGTCATTAGAATATCTTAACAAGGTCATGCTACTTAATTCCATAGCTTACAAATGCTTTCGCCTGTTTGGAGTTGTGGTGGCAGATTCATGACAAAAAGGGTGTGGGTTCATATCCTACAAATTGGACCAGCATGGATCAGCTACCTTGGTGTGTCCTTGGGCAAGGCACTTGACTCAAATTGCCTTGACTCTAATTAACCTACTTGTATTACTGTGCCATAAAGTACCAAGTCTGTTTGGAACCCTAGAATCCCTATATATAAACCTATTTTTTAAACTCTCATTGTCATTACTGTAAACAATCGCACAAAAATATAAAAAGAGCAGAAATTAGAATGAACCCTTTTAAGGACTGGCAATCAGTTTTGCAAGAAATATTGGATGTACATTTTGGAACTTTAATTGCATATTACCTTGCCAATAATATAACTTGGGATTGATAGTGTTTAGAATCAGTAATTCTTAATGAAAAATTGGTTTTTGAAAAAAGTATTCTCCATTGAAATTTAAAATAGATGACTTGTATGTGTCAGCATCATCTATTAACAGTTTTAGTAATAATGTATGATTTCATTGTAGCCTGACAGATTGAATGTGATAAGAAATGATCAGGACAGCTGGGACTACACCAATCCTAATCTCAGTGAGTGTCATTAAAACCTTGTATTAGATTATTTATTTTTTAAAAATGCCATACCTATTTTGATCTTGCATGGTTAATCTGGCATGTGATACACATGTTCAGTGCATATTTCTGAATCAAATATCGAGACTTTGTTGTTTTAACTGACATCTGCATGTCAACATTCTGAGCTGCACCAAATCAGTCCATTTTTTTTGTACTCCCCAAAACATTTTTAGTTCATGTAATAAAAAAAAAATTATGTTGTTTAAACAGTATGTAATAAATGTAAAAGTATGGTAATATTTTGGACAGATTTGGGCAGATCAACTTGTTTGATATGGCTTATGAGGCCAAATGGTCACAAATTATCGCCACACAATATCAAACACATTTTTAGTTCATGTAATAAAAAAAAAATTAATTTGTTTAAACAGTATGTAATAAATGTAAAAGTATGGTAATATTTTGGACAGATTTGGGCAGATCAACTTGTTTGATATGGCTTATGAGGCCAAATGGTCACAAATTATCGCCACACAATATCAAACACATTTTTTGCAGACTCTGAGCAAATGACTTAGTTTTTAATGTACCCAATTTCTGTAGATACTTTTTTTGTTTAAAATATTTACAAGAGATGTTTATACAAGAACATAAAGTTTGTTTTCAGTAAAATGAGGTCATTAAATTCTCAAATAGATTTGTTAATGCCAATGAAGTGTTCATGTAAGCTACTGAATAGAAAACGTATTAAATATGATATTTCTGAATTGTAAATTTATTTGTATAAAGAAGGTAGCCTGCTGCAAATTTGTCATATTATGAGCTACTTCCTTTGTGGCTCAAAATGGTGAGCATTTTGTCGTGTATATCCATGTATTATTTGATATATCAATCCTAAATTAAATGTAGCATTTTTTACTTAACTAAATAATTGGTGGACTCTGTAAAATGGGCATTTCTTGTATTGTAATGGAAAGATTACATCGTGTATCAAAGTATATTTATCTCTACTGGTTATTGACCAGGAAAACTTTTGAGATGGTCTGTTGTTTATCATCTCTTTGTTAGCCCAAGTTTTCTATAACTACTACTAAACTATGTAGATGATTGCCATGAAACTTCAAACATTTATTCTTCCCAAGGTCTAGTTGGTCCTAAATGAAAAGTACTGCATGGACATGTAGTATGACGGCCAAGTGGCCATTGTAAAAATCTGATTACTTTTCCTTCTTAAAGGATGGTCATATTGACATTGGGTTTTCTAATGGTGTCTAGTTAGTTCCAAATGTAAATGGTACCAATTACATCCTAAATGGTTGATGCAGCAGATCATTATACAATTTTGTTATTGCTCAAGAATATCAGATAGAATTTCAACAATCAGCAGTTGCAATAGTGCTATTTTGGATTCCTAGAAAAAAATTCAGCCGGTAGAGCTTCATTCCTTTTGACTGACTCTAGTTATATGTGTATTAGGACATTATGGGTTGCATGATTCCCAGGCATATAATAAAAGCACTTTCTGCGCGTAAAACACTGGACATGTATAGTAGATATGCAAATAATAAAACGACAAAACTATGTATATCAGTCCGAACCAAACAAGTCAAATGCCTATAAAAATTAGATGAATATTGTAATATGCATGTTGCAGTAAGATGACATGGTTTTTGAAGCAAGAATTATACTTTTTTTTTTATGTATACATGTAGTAGCATTTTATGGCACCCACGTTCAAAAGTGGCTATATGGTACCAGATAAAGGTAAAGTTTGAAAAATGTACAATGAATTGCACAAATATTTAGGAAGATAAATCATTGGAAATAAATAGAAACACGAAGAAGCAAGAAGATAAAATGTAAAACAAAGCTGTTAAATGTAACATTTATATAATATAAATTCCCTCAGACATACTGTCCAGATTTGCTATATAAAGATTTACAAAAAAAGTTCAATATTTTAATAATGTACATTATGATATACAACTTGTTCTGCATCATAAGAAATTCATTGCTCATGAAAACTATGTTTTCCTTGTGATTAAATGCATTGGATGAAATAGCATGTGTGGTGTGTCTTTTCATCACATAATCACTTTTAAAGCGTATAAACTCAACATTTGACATTTAATTAGAACACAGCCATATATTTACAATGGTCATTTTGTGTTTTAAGGATCAATATTTCAGAGTTCATGAGATGTATTTACTTAAAAACTTGCACCCAGTGTTGTGGTATCATAGCCATTTTTGTTCACATGTGCCGTTAAGGTCTTAATACATATTTTTATTCACTTTGATGTGCTTGAATCTTTTTGCACTCAGCTATAAACTTTGTTTTAGTTGAGTAACAGTGGTCACTGAGAATAAATCCAAACTTTGCTTATTCAGAGAGTGCCAGTGTCCTTCCACTGTTGAAATATTAGTGTTCGCCGTTCGGATTACAATACTGTGGTATCATTTATTTTCATGGGTTTAACTTTTCATGGTTTTGAAGGAAAAAAGACATTTTTTTTACAGTCATGCTCTTTACCTGTAAAAATTGATACATTTGTTGCTGTATCATATTCAGGATTAACTTCAAGAAATACCCAAATAAAGAATACAAAAGAACAAAACTTGAACAAGTATTGCTTTGATGTTAAAACAGTGTCACCATATAGAACAAATCAAAACCTGGTAAGATATATCACTTGTACATATCAAATAGTGCCAATGCAGTGATAAACGCTGAGATAAGATGGTGATTTAAGGTGAACTTCAGTACTCTGCAGCAATTTGTAGATAGAAAATTGTTCATCAAACGTTTCACTTAACTGGAGAATCGATATGATTAAGTATTAAAACTAATTTTCATTTTTAGTATCATATCTTATTGTTTCTTTCATTTTCAATAATGACAGTGAATTCGTTGTGCTTTTTCTTATTACTGTCTGTCCATATCTCACAAGATATCTATTTCCAGCAGTGAGTGGAAATTACTATTGGATAACATTGATACATGTACATTGAAACAATCTATATAAAATGCTTTATAATTCTTATTTCTAAAACCATGGGAAAAAACACATTAAAAGTTAATATTTTTAACCAGGTTACAGAAATATTTGCTGATTTATTGAATAGCTTTGATCTCAGTTTTTTTTATTTGTGGTTCTGTGCAACAATGGAATCCAGGAAATTGGTTTCCTCATGAAAATCAGTGATACCTCAGTGGTAAATTTCCATGTGTTTTATGCGAAGCAAAACAAATGAGCTCATTTAATGTTTGTGCCCACTTTATAGCATATTACATGTATGATACAAATATTTTATTTGACAATCTCACATATACTTTCAGAGTACAGTGCATTGGTCATTACATGCCATAGGGAAATGTTATTTCCCTGAAATACACACCTCCCCTAAACAGCAGAAAATTGTTTTAATTTCTTCTCTGACTTGTTTAGAGGGGTTGCTCTTTTAAGATGTTTGTTTTATATTTCCTCTGCAGCTAAATAAAGGAACATGTTCATGGTTGAGTTAGAAATATCAGTTTAATTCTGAGATAATGGGAAAACATCACATTTATGTCACTTCTTGATATGGACTTAGTAAATTCATTTTGCAGTTTCCCTTAGCTATTTCAGGGTGGGGTGAGGTGAGGTTTTCTATATAAAGTTTGATGGTAGCCAAAATCCTGGAATGGATGGGTACCTGGCCCAGCCAGATAGTTCCTTGTCATTTCCCTACCCATCCATTCCTACCAAAAAAAATACATTTTCGTACAAAGCTATGAACATGTTCATAAATAGCAATATCCAAAGCAGTTGCAACATATATTCAAAAACAAAAAAGCTTAATTTGCATATAACAAATCAGACTTGTGTTTTCGGATGACAAATTATATGCAGACAATTTCATAGTCGGGTGCTTTCCAACACATCTCAAACACAGTTCCAACTACGAAGAAAACGGTGAATGTTTGCAGTGATGTACAAAAGCTACACCTAAGACAACAGTAAACATCCACATAGAACCAGACAACAATGTTAAAGAGATCAAATATTCAGAAGATACAAATACCCAATTATTCTGAAAGACACAAATATGCAATGAAAATAGTGCACATCAACAAAGATTGCAGCAAGCCATGTTAAGGAAGACACCAACATCAGTCATACATAGTTTTCTGATTTGCATTGCATTTATTCTTAATCATAACATGATGCACAGTGCACAACAGCATCATGTGAATTGACACTTCCATGAGATATGCTATTCCTTTACATTTACTTGCAAACATTTGATGATTCACTATTCCACTACACTTGAAGATGTCAGCCATATTCATATACCAACATCCAAGAAGATCAGCCACTTCTTTCTTTAAACATGTGGATTAGGGTTTTCATATACATATGGAAAGCAAATACATTTTTGTGAATTCTTGACATTTTACATGTACATGCAAGACACAGCAATTTGCAAATACTGTTTATCTCAGATCAGTCCCAAACTGTAAGCTGCTTACAAGCAGCAACACTCGCATCACAGTGATGGAAACATACAGCCACTCTTGCAAAGTTCCACAACAGAAGCACACATTGCCAGAGCAGTGCCACCTAATACACCAACAACAGCTCACTACAGACTGATCTAATCTTATTATTTTTGATTGATTCTAATGGACAGAGTCAGTTACAGGGGACAAGTGCTTCTATGCAGTGCAGGCTTGTTAGAGACGTGGACTGGCGATGGTATGAGAAATTGTAATTTGCTTGAGTCATTCACATCATGTGACTGCGCAAGAAGTGCCAGGCTTGGATTCGTATTGATGTGGTGGCTGATAAAACTGTTGCCATGGAATTGATGATACAATTGTCTTCATGGTTGTGACCGTAAGGTTTGATTATTTATGTATTAAAACACTGAAATAGTATGCTTATGTAAGATATCTATAGAGTGGCATTTTTTAATGCATTTATCATCCATTGTGTTATCTATTATTAAGATAAACATATTAGTTTCTGCTTATCATGAATTTTCAGAAGATATATTTAAGGGAGAAATATTCAGCTGCATTGTTCATGCTGCTTTGAAGAGCAAATATGCAACAATATTGCATAGTCTTTACACAGGAATATGATGGCTGCAATTTGACTAAGTAAGACTTTAAAAATTAGCATTGTAGTATTTTGGGCTATTAATTAATAATGGGCATAGAGATAGTTCTCTTTTCTAGAAGGGAAGTCCTGTGCCACATTACTCCAAACAGTGTATATAGAAAACTAAGACTAAATTTTAGCATGTGAGAGTCCAGGGTAGGAATGTTAAGCAGTTTCAAAAACTCTGAGGAAGTGCCCAAGCAAACAAGTATTGAGCATTAGCTGGTGATTTCAGAACATTTTTAACTGTCTTAAAACAAATTTTTTTTTTGAAGTGCACTTGCAATACATCGATTCTTTATAATATTTTACCCAGTCATAATGTGTTTGGAGTACATCACTTACCTCTATTCCAGATTGCCCAAGTGCAGAAAAAAACCTTTACATGCATCTTGGTTTTGTTAGCAACAATGAATCTAAACGGTCATATGTTTAATTAAATATTTTAAAAATACCAGATGGGAGTAATCTCAGCATGGAAATTTGGGCCTGGAGTCGTCTGCATTTATTACTGCATGTACTGGTGTTTATGTATCATATGACAGCCTCGCAGATTCCACTTTACTTATTGCCTTTTCATATTTGGATTGAGTTTTCTCACATGGGAGGTTTACTCCCCCTGTTATCTACCATTCCTAGTGAATAGTTTTCATCACATGTGTTGGCCTCATCATGTAGTTATGTTTTTTGACTGACACCGTCCTAATTGCTTGCATATTAACTCTTAATAATTACAGGCGATAAATAAAAGAATTGCATGAAAATTCCATTTCCCAATCTTTTAAAAAGACCCTTATTTATTAAGTTAGAAGCTCAAGTTAGTGCCATGTTAATGCTTAAGCTCTTTTTTTTTTTAACTCAGCCAGTTTTCTGTTAAAACAAGAGAAAGTATGTATAAAATTTAAGGCAAATCAACACAGTACTGGCTAGATTGTACAATTTAAATATAGGCAAAAATGACATACAAAACAAAATGAAATGGCAGAACAGTTAAAATACTTGAAATATGAATTCAAACCATAAAAGGGCCAATATCTCACTGTTAACATCATCACAGGATGCATCCCATTTCAGAAAGACTGCCTTCATTAGGTGTTTCTTAAATATTTCAAGGGTACATTTAAGCCCACCTGAGGCTGGGGGAAGGAGAGAGCATGTATACATGTATAAATTATTGAACATACTGTAAAGAATAAAAAGTGTTATCCAAACTTCACTTAATTTATAACCATGAATAAAACTGGTATGCGTTGTGAAGGATGAATGAAAGGGCAAGTTAACCATGTCCCATTCTATCCTTGGTCAGTCATTTGATGGCTTTAAGGAAATGTGATTAAACATACAAGATCGTAGGTTTACTTACAGTGATTAATAAAACAAATGAAACAAATATAGCATTCATACTATTTGTAAAAAAATATATATTTAAACAACAAAACAAGTGTTTAAGCTGTTGCTAACAAATACATTGTGGATCGAAGTTGATAATGTTTGGACGATGTACATATTATGTGACGAATAATTGATTTACTACTTAGGTAAGTGTAAAATACTTGTGCCTAATTCTTTCATTTAATTAATATCAATACTAATAAGTAGTCAGCAAACATTTTGTAAATACAAAATTAGATTAACATTCTGACACGTAGACGTGTATTAAAACTTGTAAATCCCAAGCATTCATTGATATCGTAGCCTCTTGTCATGTCCATGCATCCCTATATACAGACAGTTCAAAAGATGGAGATAAGGAGCTGCTTTTGCAGTACCTATTGCATCATCTTGAGCCAGTTATCTGATAAAGCCTTCATGTTTACTACAGAAATTATGCCCATATTCAAATATTTCAAACAAAATTCCATCTTTTTGAATTCCTTTTCCATGTTGAAAGCCTTGTAAACTGTAATTTTGACAACCAGTTAACATACCAAATTTTGCAGAAACATGATTTACTAAGTTGGGAACTTAGGCAGATTGATATTAAGGGTAACAAAAAGGTCAAAGCTGACCGTCAGACCGTCAATCACCTATTTCTAAATGGAAGATTTAATGTACAGACTTAAAATATTATATAAATTTGCATCATATGTGTAGTTGGCAAAATATATGAAATAAAGATTCTATAAACAAGCATTGGAACATCAAACACCCTATTGCAGAGAGGCATCACTTGTCCAGAATCTTTATTTGGGATAGGGTGGTATTTTGCCAAGTATTTAGAGGACATATATATTAGAGTAGTGTATACCTCTTGATGGGTGAACCCAACCAGAGTTCATACTTTATCAGGGTGTACGGACAGAGAAACATATTATTGTTAAGTACATGTATATGGACTTCCATTCTATAAAACAGAATTTTTCTTCTATGAATTCAGTGAAGAAGCTATATGATTTATTGCCAGAGAGAATGTTTGACCATTTAAGAGTTTGTTTTATATAGCAACTCCCGTTATAAATATGGAAACACCATGATATTCAAAAATTTGATAGCATTAAAATTTCTGGGTGCTGATGATCAGACCTATATTTTTCCATGCACAACTATTCTTTGTGCAAGCTTCTGTGTGGAGAACACCAAATGAGCCGATGCATTTTTTTTCCCATCTTCATGTGCATGAAACACATTTAACGATTCTGCACCAGGTGAATCAGGTGCTAATTTCATTATTGATTAGCCCCAAGTCTGTAAAAATACTAAAATTGCATCAATATAATGTTGTCTATATTTTTTCAATTACAGATAGGATAGATGCTTGTGATGACTGAGCCATTAGTTTTATTTTCGAATCGATTTAGGTTAATCTTGTTCTGTAACATAATCTCATCAAAATTGCAGAATAGTTCATTAGCTAAATCCATTCATATCAATGAAGTGAGCTAGGCTCCGAATAGATTTTGATGAAAACTCTGACTCTAATAACAGGCAGAACAATCACATAACTGTTAGGTAATCTGGGCTCTATCTGGCCAACTTTGTGGTTCCAGTAATAAATTTAATATGAAGCAGATTGTGTTGAAACGTGCAATGTATCTTTATATCAAAAGATGTTGAAAAAGTTTGATCACCAGTGAAGTCGACCCATGTTAATGAGGTGGTCTAGGCCCTGATTATGTGGCCTAGATCATAAAAAGATAAAGGCATGCAGTTACAACTTGCTTTCAGTCTTTAAAAAAGAGATCATGTACAAGATTGAAAGCTGCGGAATCCATGCAAATAAAAGAGGTGATTTGAATGTGATTGGCAAACTCTGTGCAACCACAAGAGACTTTATTATTTTTATATGACTTTGATGAAACTTCTATGTTACTGAGGTCATTAAAAGCATAGACAAGTTTGATAACTAGCAAAATATGTGCTTATTAATGATCTGAGCTGTGATTGTACTTTTGAGAGTCTTTAAGTATGAACATGTTTTGCAGATATGTTTGATTTGTCATTTTATTTCTATAAGATCGCAATAAAGTTAAATAAGCAAATTTACCATTGCATCAACTTTGGCCTCACTTTGCAGTTTGAATTTTGTCTACATGATGATGATCTGCCATTCTGTACAAACTTGAGTTTTTAAAATGTATAATTTTTTCTCTCCAAAAGTGTGTTTAAATTGAAATTGTGACCATGATCTACCATTTGACCATTCTCAGGCACACTAGTTATGCAGCTTATTACTTTTCTTGCTAACTAGCCTTAGTTTTACTCTTGTGAATGTTTATCTCTAAATGTTACTATATCAACCTTAAAAGTTTGAAATTTAAATTTCCATACTACAGGTAAGGACTGGGGCGGTAACAGCAGTGTCAGTGGTCCTGGATCTCGGAGTGCACCTCTTCTTCAGGAGCCAAGATACGGTACAGGACCCAAACCATACGGTGGTAGTTATTTAAGTTTTGCCTCAAATACATCAGCATTTAGCAAGAGGCAGGTGTCAATATACTGCTGTTGCATTGAGCAACATTTTTAAAATTTGTTTCTCAAATTTTTTAAACAATTTAAATTGATCCACCTTCAGTTCACAGGTGAGAGATGTGTTCCATGCAATCCTTTTTTTTTTTTGTTGGTGTAAATGGGCCATCTTATATTTCTATAATTTGCTATTTATAAAAATTAGATCTCTCCGTCTATCCATCATGCTTATTTTCATTCAATTGCTTCATCATTTATTGGATGTATAGCCCCTGATTGTCAGACCCTCTCACTTTGTTTTCACACAGTAACACTTGATTATTATTCAGTTGCATCTATATTTGCCTTAAAGCTTTATAATATTGAGTCCTTAACTGAGTTTGATTGTAGGCTTTTTATTACTTTGCTTAGTGGAGTTATAGCTCTTAGCATACTGACCATATCATCCTCAGAATTTTAGGGTTTTCTCTTTTGCACAGCAAATGCCTTGGTTGATTTTGGATTTCAACTAACTCTGGTATGCAGCTTAATACAGATGAGACCATTGTTGAAATCCATTGTCAGTGTTTCGTTCATAATTGGTTAGTAGAGCTATATGCCCTGATTGCCCCTTTTAATATCAGTAATATGTCACCTGTTGTTGCTGACACTTTTTCTGGATGGAGAATACCTTGAATATATTAATGAGTAGACATCCTACCATAGGGTGACTGGAAAGTTAAAAATTCTAGAACACACCAGTCCAGCCCATAGCTATTAATATTTTGCCCATATGTACTGTCCATTCTTTTTTCAGTAGCAAACATTACTACTGGTGTAATGTGTGTTGAAGAGAATTGCCTTTACTTTGTGTGTTAATGTTAATATATGATTGGAGGTTTTCCTTTATATGCATTATATGCCTTGTGTGGAATTACCCAAGATCACATTTTTTTTCTGTTTGAATTTAGTTCTTGAGAATTATTAGCAGTTTTCTATACCTTGCCTTTAGGTTTTTACCTCGGGGTGTCAGCACAGCTATTATTATTGATTTACTGGTATTTTCTAGGCAGGTAGGTATTTACTTATCCCAATCCTTGCCAAAATGTTATTTGTAGACTCATCTTGATTCTGTTTGTTTTATTACAGTAATGAATCATTGTAAGGCACATTCCTTTTGATTTTACTTGTGCAATGTTTATCTTTTAAGGCTGGTCACACACCAGTTTTTTTTTTTTTTTGTATTTTCTTTTTTATTGAATTCCATTTCATTCTCAGAAATTAGTAGAGGATATTATTCCTTATTATCCTTATTAGTTCACTTTTACCTTGCTGGGATTTTTGCTTATTTCGTCATTTCCATTTCTTAAATAAGCCTGGTTAATATTGTATTTGAATTATCTTTAGTATAATTTGGTGTTATTTCTTTAATCTTAAGTACCTGGTGTAGCATCACTTTTTTGCATTGAAACATCAATAATTGTTTTAATTCTTTGAGATGGCACCTAGAAAGTTTTATTTCACGCTGTTAAAAAATTAGACTAGACATAGTCCATGTAAATATTTTTTTTTTGCAATACTTAAAAATGTTTTTTAGAAATAAATTTTTTCATCATTCTTTTGCAGTAATAGCTAAGCAGGTAGTGGGTAAGTGGATCAACAGGAAAGTCCACTTTGACACCCCCACCTCAGTTGCTTATCTTGTACAGGCTTGATTGGGTCTGTTCATTTACATCACTTTATCTTGGTTAATCTAGATAATTTTTATCTATTTTGATCTATATATCACTGATGATGAATCTCCATTAACAATTATAAAATGATATGATCAGATATTTGAAAGACAATTTGCCTCTACACAGTTATGTATTCAGCTGCAGGCCTCCATTCCAACCATTCCTATAATGATGTGCATCCACTAATATTTGCATGACCAGTCTATAACTTTATAAATGTTGAAGAGATTTTCATGAAACTTGGTTCAAGTATATTCCATGACTTGTGGGTCTTCTGTGTATCATAGCTAGATCCCCTTTCTCAAGGGCAAGATTGAACACAACATGGAGAAAATATTCTTTGAGTTGTGTCCTTGCTCAGAGCGTAACTTGTTAACATTTTGAGGTAATTTTAACAAGTCAGTTATATATGAATAGTTGCTATGTAATATACCCTGGACACACCCTGCCTCTAGCTCAGAATAGTGGCAAGTGACTGTATAATTTTGTGGCTTGTATCCTCACACACAATATATTTCTTGGATCACTGAATATATTTTAATTAAACTTCAGCAAATTATATACCATGTATGAACAGTGTCATATACTTTACCCATGCCCTCTTCCTCAAGGGGTTGTTCAGAGCAAGGTAAAATGTAACTGATATGTATCCTTGTCTGGAGCATAACATGTGAACCATTGAAGTTATGTTTATGCAACTTTAAATTGTTGTATATCATGACTTGACAATTTCTCAAGTACCCTAGCCTTACCCCTTATCTTAAGGTCAAAGTCTTAACAGCATCAATCGGTGACCTTCATATGTGTACGAGTACATTTTGAACCACTGAAAAGTTTTTAGTGACAATCTGAGCCTTTTACATTTCAGGATGATGGTGTATTCAAATAGATACAGATAATCCCTTGCTTCAGGTCAAACACACAAGGGATAATGCACATTGGTGCCCTGTTTTCGTAAAGAGGTTGACACTTTAGTCCAAGTGATATTTTGCTTAAGCTTGACCAAGGTCCACATATAGCTATGCATCAGTGTCATTATTTGGGAAAAGGTCACGATGTGGTACTTTGTTAATTTGATGCCATCAAGAAGACTGCTGTCTGCAGCATGCATTTGCAATCTACTTTTAGTGGTTATGGAATTTTACTTGCTATCCAGACTGCAGACGGTTTCATTCATTTTGAGCCGTATGTATTTAAATATTTAATAACAAGGATAATATTATCTTCGTTTATATTATGGGTGTAAGATCTTTCAGATTTGTTGAAATGATGCCAGTCTGCCATCAAATGTAGCTGCTTTTATTAAAAGTGGGAAAACCTTTTGGTGACTTTCTTCCAACATCATTGAACAGAATTTTACCTGATTTGAGAGAAATCATTTTGGCATGAACTGTTTTCAGTTTGATTAAAACAGTGCCCATCCACCATCTAAACTGGCTGCTGTTACTGAAAATGGAAATGCTGTGTTGTTGTTGTGAATTTAACACCATTTTTCAGCAATTTATATGATTTTCTCATGGCACCCAGTTAAACTGGTGGATGAAGAACCCAGGAAATCCCCTGCCAAGAACCACTGACCCATGGGAAACTGCAGGCAAGCTTTCTAATATACCAACATAAACCAAGGCCAAGACTGGAACCTATGTAGACAGGTGTGAGATGGCAGTGATTGGAAAACATTAACACATTTGACCCCTCTGCCACCTAGGCCCCAGAAGAGCTTTGATTACATTCTGTGAAATCAGGGAATTCAACCCATATTTGATCAAAAAATTTATCTGCATGAAATGCTTCCAAATTTGTATAAATTATTCTGATTTGCCATCAAATATGGCTGCCATTACTGATAATATAAAATACTTTAAGTAAGTTTTTTAATTAAAAAAGCTTTCAAAAGAATTAGGGCTGTCATTACCAAAAGTATCAACACTTAACAACTTTGTATCAAAATGCTTCTCAACAGAATTTGACCAAGTTTAACTAGATGAAAATGGGGCTACTTGGACATCCAATATGGCCACCCCATTGGCCATCATTCAAATCTTTATCGCTACTCCTAAATAGACGATCATATGAACATGGGGTTTTCAGTAAACAATTTTTTATTATGTCTAGTGGGTCCAAAATAAAGATTGTGCTGATCTGCCACAGTGACCATCTTAAGGTTTTAACCAAAAGATGCGTATCTGTTTGGTCTTGAATTAAAATGGCGCCAATCTTAAATCCGATATGGCTGCCACAGTGGCTGTTTTGAGAAGTTTGTTAATGCTATTCCACATGAATGGATGGTCCTGTCAATGGGGAATTTTTATCAGAAAGTTTATTTTTTTTTTTTTTTTTTTTTTTTTAGGATTTAACTTCTGATGAGGTCGACTTAGTCCACAATGGAAAGTGGTGCTGATATGATAGCCAATTTGCTGATTTTTACTACGTTTCTGGTTAATCTCCGATGAGAATGGTGCCACTCTGATAGATAATATGGCCAGTATGCAACCTTATGATTTTCTTGCTTTTCTTTATAGAATCTCGTGGAATGGGAGGACTAATGGGTGGCATGGGAGGAGGATACAGTGGTGGCTATGACCAAGAAGGCTTTGATGGCTACAACTCTGGTGGTCATGGAGGCCAGTTTGGAGGCATGCAGCAAGACAGATACGCACCTCGACCTGTGAGTGTATAGTCCCATTATTTTTATCAAACCTTTAGATGAATTTAGTGTTTATATTGTCTAAGTGTCTAAGTAAGATTAAATTTTGTGTTGCATCATTAGTGTTTTGTGCTGTCATTCTTCACCAATCATTGTAGTTACAGATTTTACAACTTCCATTTACAGGTGATTAATTTTATAAAATCGGTCATTTGTTATGATTATCATATTTGCTGGATTACAGATCAATGTGGAGTACAAGTGGAATTTGCATAACTTCTAAAATTTCCACCTTCATCCATGTATTTCAATGCTGAGTATAAAACCAGGTGAGATCAACACCTGCTTCATTTTTTTTTACTTCATTCCATAGAGTATCACTGAATTTATCCTATTTGTAACTCAGTAGATTTTCAGGTCATGTTCATTACATGTAGCTAAAAGTACCCAGTTAATTTCAGACTAAGTATTTTACATTTAATGATGCTGACTTAATTATTTTCTGAGTTTCACCTAAAATAAGATTTGTGATGCTGTGTGGAATGATACTATTGTAATGTCCAGTCTCTTGAATAATAATGGTATCACTCTGTTATTTGAGATTACCGGCAATAGGAAAATTGCATCGCTGATACTAAAATGAATTTTCCACCCTTTTGTTTTGAAGAGAGAAATTGGGAAGCATATGTATTCCATTGCATTTTTCTTCTTGTATCTCGTCATCAAGATAAAATAAGCCTCGATATGAATCATTTTGGCCTTTTCATGCTATTGTTTTTCATAATGCCACTGTTTAGCTGAAGCTTTTGTAAAGGAGAGAAAGCTAATAAATATTAAATGGCAACTGTTAAAATACATGACATACTCCTTCAGTTTCAGAATTTAAATTTTCACAATATTTATATCAATACAGAAGGTTAAATCCCATGAAAGAACATTACCATTCTGTGTAATGTTCTAGTACAACAGCTGTTCTATTCTCAGCAAATAAGATTGACCATTTCGAGTAAGTCAGCATACTCTTCCAATAGTTTGGTGGCATTTGGTTTTGATCTTTACTCATGCTTGTTGTTACTTTAAATTCCTGATAGTTATCTTGGTGAGGACAGAAGCACATGGCATTTCCTTTCATTATATGGTACAGTAACCATTTTCACAATACCCTATGGGAGCCTCATATCCCTCTTGGTAACCTAACTAAATTCATCTGGTATGCCAACTCTTGCTTGCAGACAGGTGTGGGCTTGAATAACCTGAAAATAATTTTATATTTAATTAGCATGTAAATAAAACTGCAGTCATGTGTTTATTGGGACAATACATACTGTAACGTAAAGTAGTAAAAAAAAATTACACATTGATGTCAGTTGATAATGGAATATGGTACAGTAAAACCAGTTAGGAGATAACGCCCCTTCTGCCAACAAAAGATGGTCTATTAACCCTTTGAACCCTAATCTCCCCCATATTTCGGCACAATAACCCGAGCCTCCCCTGCAATTTTTGACAATTTTATAAAAAGTAAAATTTTGCAAAATAAAAGTAATATTATGCCTTAGAATGATAATCCACTATGATATAACAGCAAATATCAAATTGTCTCTTTTCAAACATGCTTATAAAATGCTTTTTATTACTATGACTATGTAACAAACTGTCTCGAAATTTTGTTCATGTTGTACCATTCATGCAAGATCTATATTTCACTGACCATCTAGCAAATAACATAACACAGGCCAGTATACCGGCCTGTCGGTTTATGACAGTAGATAGCTAGGCCAATATACCGGCCTGTCTGGTTATGACGGTAGATAGCTAGGACGGTATACCGGCCTTTCGGGTATATACACCGTTTCAACCGGCCGGTAAACCGGCCTGTCGGGTTCAAAGGGTTAAGACAGTTGGTCTATCATGACAGGTTTGTACATAAAGACTAGTTTCCAAATTCCAGTTTCATAATAATTTAAAGTCACTCTACATATATTCTATCCTTTATTAATCTTAATTAAAATATTGTATGCATTTATCTGGAAACAAAATTATATAGTATATACTTCTATCATTAAGCATGAAATTACATTAATTTTTTGAAGATCACATGTACATGTACTAGCATATCAATTTTTTTCTGATTTACTCCTTTCCCCTTATAATAAACAAAATTTATTTCGCTGATATTTAAACCCAATATTTTGTGAGTGGTCTGCTCTTCTTCACTTCTTTGAGTTAAAATAATTATTTTCACCAGCATTAAAATTTGTCTCGTTTTAGTTGGAAGTACTTTCATTGTTATTAAGGTACAAGGTGTTAGTGCTGAGTTGTAATTGTAATGTTGATTGTAAGGACAGTTTTGACTAGACGTTGAGAAAATATGAAAAATGTGTAATGTGTATTAAACAATTAATGCTGTCTGCATGGGTTTGAGTCTTGGATTTGGTTAATGTGGGTATGTGAGAATGCTTGCCAGTAGCACTTGGGTTGGTGGTTCTTTTAGGGGTTTTCCGAGTTCTTCCTATACTATTAATTCTGGCAGCCATGTATAGCCTATCTTATACTGAAAAATATTGCTAAATCCTACAACTACAAAAACAACTATTAATGAAATGAAAAGAAGCAGTTCTCTCATTAAGAAAAAGAACAATTTTCTCAAAGACAAAAGTCATTGATCCAATTCATAGAAGACATACAGGGATTAACTCAACAAAGTGTGTAACCCGGTTACACCAGCTCGAATAGACAACGGTTATTGAGATATAATCACTGTAACATCCAGGGGGAAAAACAGCAAACATTGCAAGCAATTTACACAATCAAATCCTGCAAATGATTCATACTTGCTGGTTTAATAAACAAAGACCTTATTCACAATATGGATTTACTCTATATGCGATCAGTAGCTAAATTTTGGTCACAACTGTCAGTTCTTACATATACTTAAGCCTGTTTTACAGACTGTACTATCTCTCACTATCCGTACTGGTAGCCCCTTTTTTTCTGTGTTCTTTTTGTGTTTCCATTTTATCAGAAGTCGTTACTATTCAAGCAGTCGTTGTTACAAATGATTACATAAAGGTCTATGGTATCTGTCTTAATTTTTTCACAATATTGTCATTATTTGGGAAACTGGATTGTACTTGTATGAATGAACAGTAGATATGAGAATGCCAGGAACCAGGCTGAGTGCTAATGATCTACATGTACTTCAATCCAGTTTATAATTTCAAATGTAAAACACTAAGCACATCTTCAAATTTCAGTAAGTGGATACCAGCCAGGCTTTTTTTCTAATTTTCCTTATTTTTTTTCTTTTGATTGGTTTAAGCAGTCATTGTTACTGGGATTAAATACAGGTCAGTGGAGTTTATCCCTGTTTTTGTGATGTAGCCATTCATTGCAGTGTCAGAATGCATTCTTGTCCAAGACATCATGGTCACATTCAGCCAGTAGTAACTCGCGATGGAGTGTCAACGTAATAATATTAATCCATGCATTTTGATTGTGGTTGCTAATAATAGTTTTTACTTTATAACTTTTACATGAGTAAGTTCAGAATCATCAGGTAACTAACAGATGACAGTTGTACTGAAACCTCTCACAAGGTGCAAGAAAAAAATGTGATGAAATACCTGCTTTGTCATCATTATGTATTTTCTAACTTGCCTATTCAAATGCACAAATATGTGATACAATTTAAACAACATATATTACTAGTGCATGCTGCTTTAGTGCAATTACTTCTGTGTGTACATTTAATTCTGACAATCATGTAACTATTTTAAAATCCTTCTCAATATCAGGTCCTATATTTTTTCACACTACCACTTCCCCAAAATGATAATTATTTTTACACATTTTTTTGTACTTGTGAGATTTTTTTTACATACTTAAAAGACACCTGTAGCAGCAATTAGAAAGGCATAATCCATATCATAGTCAATTAAGATGTAGCCCACATTTTTTTAGTAAAAAAGTATTTGTCCATATGCTGGCAAATGCAGTAATCATTTTTATGTATTGGGGTGGTGACAGACTGACTACATCTTTTGCAACCTACACCACATTATTTCTTTATATATTACTCCAATAAATGTTTTACATGAAGCATTGAATCTTATAACTAAAGGATTATTGCTTTAAAAAAGTGCTTGTACTCTTAGCTACAATGACTATACAAGTCTATGGTTATCTCTCCCCCTTCCCCCTTTGCTTAATGCTAATATCATTTCTAACAAGACTAATTTCTATTAAGAACATTTTGCTAAATTTAGCTAACACAATTGCAGTTTAAATACTTGCACATAGTTCTTAGATATTTGCTACATATATTTGCAGCCCATGGGCCGGGATGCTGGTTTCAACCGAGGAGGTGGCTACAATGAAATGGGCCCCATGTGTGGAATGCAGTCTCCATCCCATGGGGCCCCACCCCAGCAGGGGTGTGTTCTCATGGTGTATGGTCTCAACATGGAGAAAGTGAACTGTGACAAACTCTTCAACCTCTTCTGTCTGTATGGTAACGTGATCAGGGTATGTCCAGGATATTGACTTGTCACTATTTTGCATATATATAGTACTACCGGTTTATATTGACATCATCAGGCCTCAGGTTATACTGTCATCATAAACAGTTGTCAAGATAAGTGCTAGGAGATAAGGAGAACAAAATTTAGCATCAAGTAAAAATTAATCTAAGGTTTTTAACTTCTTATCAGTGTGTATGATTTACACTTTGAGAAAATAAACAATGGAGATTTTGATTAATTGAAGTCAAAATACAAAAACAGCTTAAAATGTACCTGCATATGTACAATTTAAATTTGTGTTACCTTTCTGTTGTACAATCCATAATGCATAAAGAATACAGTACATGCATATAAAAATAAAAAAATTTGGGTATAGGTCACATGCTAGAAAATTCATGTACTAATCACATCCCGTTAGAAAATAGTCTAAAAGCACATCTTTTTTTTTTTAAAAAAAGTCTGTCTTGTTTTATGTATAATATCATCCCTTAGCAACCAGCATGTATTGATAAACAGTTATGGTTTGCATTAACCCCAGCAGCATGTAGCTGTTTAGTTGTTACAGACAGCAGACTTAAATTTCTTAATGTGGCTATCAAGGAAAAGAGGCTACTAAGGACCAAACATGTACCTATTTGTTAGTGCTATGGTTACAGTAAAGCCACTCTGGTGGCCGAGTGGTTAGAGCGTCCTCAGTGGAAGCAGAAGGTCATGGGTTCGATCCCTGGCCAAGTCATACCAAAGACTTACAAAAATGGTACTTGCAGCTGCCTTGCTTGGCGCTTAGCATTGAGGTAAGTGTCGTGACTGGTTTACCTGGTATTAGTATAATGTGACTGGGTGGGACATCATGCTACGTGTCTTTGGCATGATGCCCCAGTGCTAGACATCGTGGCAATATGACTTAAAAATTGTTAAAGCTATGTGAAAAATCTTAATCAAACAAACAAACAAACATTAAAGCCTGGCAGAAACATTAAATAAAAGTTGAGCAAAGTACATGTCTGAACTGGCAGCTTGTTGGCATAAATGATAAGAAAACTAAGAATTTGATCCAGCAAGGACTGAGGGCTTTGTTCGACATATGAAGTTATTATTTATCTCAACGTTGACATAAGCATGACAATTAGTAGTAATAATAGATGTGACTGGGACTTTGTATTTTTGTTTACCTATGTGTTTTTACACAAGTGATGTCCATATAAATGGGTAGGACTGGACTGTAATATCACTTGTCAAATCCCCAAACATAGTTCCTTACCATAACTTTCAATAGTTGAATTTCGTAAAATAAGATGGTTCCTTATATGTAACCATATTTGACCAGTAATATATTTTGTAAACCACAAACTTTTCTGATAACATCCCAATTATGAGACTGTCAGAATAGGGATATATATATATGCCTTCCATTAGAACAGCATTATCTTTAAGACCAAATTATTTATCTGTAAGATACCTTACCCAACCATATCACCATAAGAAGTGGTACCTCCTGAATACATCCTTTTGTGTTTCCCATCTTTGTATAATTTAGACCTGCTCCATCCCCAATAGAATTTGGGAGAAGTAACTCGTCAGAGATACTGCATAATTATCCTACCAACCCTGTTCCACCACATGCTGCAGTACCTCTCATTTCAACCATCTGCACATAGAGTTACTTTTGTATTATGATAATTAACTCGTCAGATACTGCATAATTATCCTACCAATCCTGCAAATAGCGTTTCTCCAATAATACTTGCACAGTCACATTACAAAAACAATGTAATATCTTCTGGTGAATGCTAGTATCGCTTTTGACATTTTACTCCAGCTTGAACTGATGAACAACCATTATATACAGGGTACCACTTTGCAGTGGTAAGGGGAGATAATATGTTATCTGAGTAGGGTTGTTTTCCAGAAAGTTTTGTACGAGATATAGAAAATAAACATTTGTCTATCCTTATGAGGTAATTGAAGTTAATTTCAAACTTTGATGTGATTGGATAAATCTGTTAAAAAGACCTATTTTACAATATAAATTTCCTTTATTTTCAGACATTTTACACTTTATATATTTTAGTTTCATGCAGTTTGCATGCAGAAAGGAAAGTTTGAATTTGTACATGTTGCATTCACTAAACTCTCTAATTGTCTGAACCATTTGGGCAGCAGATGAACTGTAAATTAGACAAGCTAAGATTAACGTGTCATTACACAATGGCTTGCATGCTGCTTAAGAAATGATTGAATATAAAACAGCAGTTGCCGAACAGTTGGTTGTGGATAGATTGACTTTAGGAAATAGTCTGTTCAAGCCACATTTCCAATAACGTTTTATGATGCTTCATCTTTTTCTATGAATTTTATGAATTTCATGTCTTTTTAACAGAAGTTGACAATTTTTTTCATAGCAAAATTTTCATTTGGTTTCAGTTTTTTTGTGGTAAGCATTTGAATTTGCCTGCAAGCCATGTGTGATCTCAGGAGTTGAGGCTTTGTATGTTAATGGCTTCTGCACATCTTTCTTTACAGATCAAGTTCCTGAAAAGCAAAGATGGGTCAGCTATGGTGCAGTTGGGTGATGGTGGTGCTGTGGAGAGAGCCATGCAGAATTTAAATAGTAGCTTCTTCTTTGGCAGCAAGATGCAGATGGCGTATGTCTTTGTACATTGTACTCTTTTCAGTAAAATAGTGGACCGTACAGACTAAAATGGTTTGAGAGTTATAATCAAACGAATTGGTTGTTAATTTTTGCTTATGCCTAATATTCTAGTTTTATCTCTGGCTTCTGGGGATATTGAAATATAACCAAACATGTGTCTGTTGAAGGAAATATATGCAGTGATGCCTCACTTCTCAGATATTTGTTACTACACATGTGATTATTATGGTTTAATTTGCAAAACATAGCCAACAATACAGATCCCAAGAAGAACCTCCCTTTCTGCTTAATAAATTTAAACCCCAACAAAGATGGAGCATAAATCTGGGTTGTATCTAGGACGCACGATTCCCCCCCCCCCCAAATTAAGATTTCTCGCACAACTTTTAATCCTTTGTGGGCAAAATCAGAGGTTTGTTGATTTTAAGGTCAAAAGGTTCAAGTCTGAGTCATTGTTACACTAAGTTAAATGGGTCTTGCACATTAACTTTGGTTCTGGAGTAAGTTCCTTTAACAGACTCTGTAGCTGACTTGTGCTTAGGGTAAGAAAGAAACTAATGGATTTTTGGTATTACAAGTTAAGTAAGTGTAATAACAAAAGAATGACTTCTTAGCCAGTTTGGTACAAAGCTATATGCTTTGATCATAGGTCAGTGTCATTTTTGTCCTTACCTTGTGGGGCAAGGGCATTAAATTTTGGACTTTACATCCTTTCATCCATTCTACTTTTATTTTCATACAGTTGCTCAAAATGACTGGATTTGATGCAGATTTTTTTGATGCAGTTTGATATTGATGAGACCATGTCCAAGTTAAGGTGTCTGTGTTATTGTCAATAAACAATACATAACCAACAAAACAGATCCCAAGAAGAACCTCCCTTTCTGCTTAATAACTTTAAACCCCAAGGTAGCACCTGATTATCAAACCCACCCATTATCGTTTCTCCGTCTAATACAATACCCAGTCACTTTTATATTAGGATTACTCTGTTCTGTTTCCCTCAAATGCAACCAACCCTGAAGGACAATAAAATGTCTTTATGTTTATGTAACAGGTAGTCCAGATGTAACCAGTTCCATATTTCACTTGCAGAAGGTACAAGTGTGCAATACATGCATCTTTAACATTAAATAATTATGAAAGGCACTGTACTATTTTACTGATGGTTATACATGTTCTAAATGATACATTAAAATTTTAAAAATCTGTATTTGTTCCTGAAAATCAGTAAATTTGTCACAAGCAGTCAGTATGTTTGTACTCTTGGTTTGGCAGCTATGCAGGTGGGACTTGATTCGGAGGTAGCAGAGGTAGAACATCAGTCCCTTTGAGGGAGTCTTGTTTACTTATCAGTTCAGATTGCGTGTATTCCATTGCTGTTAAGACATTTATTCAATTGATGCAACTATTTGATGTCACAATCTGTTGTATGTTATTTATAAAAAACTAATAAAGACTGATGATGAAATTAATTTTAAAACAAATTTATTTTTCATTTGCCAGAATCTCCAAACAAGCATTTCTACAAGATGTACCCAATCCTCATGAACTTATAGATGGAACCTCCTCCTTCAAGGATTACATGGGTAACCGGAACAACAGATTTACAACACCAGAAGCAGCCAGCAAAAACCATATCCTTTATTTTCTCTGTTGAGGGGACATCTTTTTACTTTTTTCATATTAAATGTATGACAGTATGGTTGAAAGAAAACACCATGAAGCTTAGTATTTAATCTATATTAACTTTTATAACTATTATTTGACAAAATTTAAATGTAAAAAAAATATCACTTTACATAGACTGTTGTATACCACTCCAACACAATCTGAAAATTTTGATCATTCTCACTAAGTACAGAACGCAGTATACATGACTATCATTTTGTTTATTCATGCATACTCCTGACAGGTACATGCAGGTATTGAATTTTGATTATTCTATTAATACCATGGTTTAGTATATAAGGTGGTTGGAAGTTGTGGATCCCAGCTGCTAGGTTATAATGAAGGAGACACAAATTTTAGCCACATTATACACCAAAAAAAATTCCATTGGAACAAAAAAGATACCTACATTTATATGGGCTCCAGATTATTTCTGTGGTTGGAGTGAAAGTGTTGTACAGACGTTTGTTAACAAATAAAACAATAAGATTATTCCTTAACTTCTCTTACGCATTCAGACACCTTCGAAAATCCTGCATTATTTTAATGCCCCACCCAATGTTACTGAGGATGACATCAATGAGGTAAATAAATCTGCAAACAGTTGAAACATAGAAATTAAGTGACAGATTAAAATGGAATTAAAGGATGTTCCAGTTAAACATACTTGGGACCCATTGGAGATACTTTCATTGTGAAATAGTCACTCGTGGATGTAATTTAGAATTTTTTATCATTTTCATAATGAACTCTTCAAGTAATCTGAGTACCTTGAGTAATCCAAGTACCCTAGCATGTTTTTCTTAAAACTTCCTTCCCTGGGCATGATGTGTGTTTAAATGGAATAGCCAAAATGGGGCTGACCAGGTAATTTTTTCAGTCCGAGTCTATTGTTTGAAAATATTAGTCATTTTCAGAACATAATAAGGCCTGAATTTCCAACCCCAAAGTCATGACCCAAAGGAAATTGCCAAGATGGTTTATTTTCAGGGTGGCAAAACTTGTAGGAATGTGAAACTATCTTTTAGGATCACAGCCAAAAAACATTTGGGAACCACTGTATTAAGGCATAAGCAGAAGTGTCATTAAGAACAGTATGCAAGCTGAAAATTTTAACAGGTTAACTATGTCTACAAATTTGGTGAAACCCATGGAAACTTGGAAAGCTCTGACTTGATCATACCTGATGGCATTGTTCATTAGGTTGTTGATATAGCCCATGATAGCAGTGGACATTAGGTTGTTGACATAGCCCATGATAACATTGTTCATTAGGTTGTTGATGTTGCATATGATAGCATCGTTCATTAGGTTGTTGATATAGTCCATGATATCATTGATCATTAGGTTTTTAATATAGCCCATAATAGCATAATAGGTTTTCAACATAGCACATCATAGTTCATTAGTTTTGCACATTGACTCCATTGATCTACTTATATGATATAAGCTATACATTTCATGATATATTTGTTTTTTTGGGTTTTTTTTGCAGCTATTTGAAGGTCTTGGTGTGAAGACTCCATATAAGATTAAGCGATTTCCTTCCAAGTGTAAGTATCTATAAGCACCATACTCCACTATTCCGCTTTAAAACATACTGTGCCATCAAAATTATCTTGTGACAGTTTTTGAAATGCTTCTTTTTTATAGTTTGGAATATTTACATACATTTGAGTGTTATTTATTTATTTTGAACTGCATATGTAGATCCAAGGCTGCTGCTGCTGCAAATTGTGTTCTGCAGTCTTCAGTTGGCCATCAAATATGGCTGCCTTTAATAGTGGTAATTCCTTTTAACAACTCTTTAAAAATCCACTTAAATGAATTTGACAGAAATTTTACAGAAAAGTGTCCTGGCATAAAGGATTTGATGATTTATATAAGTTGTGTCAATCTACTTTTAAACATGGCATCTGTAGCTAAAATTTGAAAAACTGCATCTGAATGACCGCTTCACAGAATTTGACCAGACTTGTCAGAAATTGTCCTAGTCTGAACAGATTTTAGATTTATACAAATATAGACCTGCACACCTGCAGAATTTGACCAAGTCATACTTAAATGACCCTTCAGTTAAAAATTCACTGAATAACAGCAAGAACAATGAAAATATAACTTGTGGTCAATTCTAGAAACTGATTTCTCTCAATTTAATCAGGATCTGTTTTTAAGATTAGATTCAGTGAAGATAGACAGAAAGAACCAGGCAAACTTTACAGGAATGCCTTGTATGCTCTAGTCTGCTTTTTTTTTTTATGCAAAAGCCTTCATGATCAAGATGTTTATAACATTTTTTATAATTGTGTCAAACAAAAAATGAATGTAAAAGGAATAGCAAGTCTCTGAAATGTTTAAATGGCACAGAAATTATGTACTGGCAGCCTCCCATAAGACGTGTAGCGCATTCAACAGAACTCAGTAAAAACGATCATTTTCAACCAGCCATATTTTCATTATTAGATGAACCAGCAATATTATAATTTATACTGAAATAAAGTTCATTTCTTGCACTTTTTAACTGTTTGTTTGGTTTGTTGATGAAAATTAGTTAATGAATAGTAATTTGCATATAAAAAGCAACACTTTCACTGTTGCACACGATTCGGTCTGCAAAACGACTCACAGAAAAAGCAAGAGATTTGCATTCGCTAGGGAAATTCCATTTTAACTCCGAAGTCACCGGGTCAAGACCTAAAAATAGCACCACATTGTAGAGCAGTGAACGATCTTTAATTTCATATGTTTGAAATGCATATGTTTAAATTAAATGTTCTTGGTAAGCAATCAAAAAATAGGTTCATGTTTCCGGCTAAATATCTCGGCTATTTTTAAAAATAAAGATATGATACATGTATGCGCTGTATAGCCCAATTTCCGCTGAATCTAATGATATGCATGGCTTCGAGATCGCATTAAAACCAACCAATCGCAAGCGTGTAAACTGCAAGGACACATTCAAATATTTTGAGTCGCGCGCTGTGAAGCGATTCCGAATTACATTGCTGAGTTCACATTCACACGCGATCCAGATTTTGGCTTCGTTTGTGAGAAATTGCAACAGTACATTGGTAAGTATTATTTTTAATGCTTTTCAATAGATTAATGAATATTTCTATGTATTTCTTTATTTTAATTTAAATGGATTTAATAAGATAATCATCGATAAAATGTGTGTTTATACTGCGACCGGAAGTTTACAATTGCCATGTGTTAACCTATCTTGCATTCCAATGTTTCGAGAATGATGTAATTTTAATAAATAAAAACTACCTATATTAATTCGATTCATTGGTAAAATGAGTGAATAATTAATCATTCTGTTCATAAATATTTTGTGTAGAACTTGTTTGTTTGCTCATTTTCTCACATTTATTGGACGTTTATAAACCGGAAGTTGGTATTTCTCTTGCGATGTTATCTCTTCTGTATGTATTTAAATATTTCTTGGTCGAAGTTTCCTTGTTATTTTTAGTTGGCTTCACTGGGAAAGTAATTATCATACACCAATAGTAATTAATCTCTGTATGTCTGCCTGTTTCTTTGCATTGTGAATTAAAAAGAAAACACATTTCCATCCTCCCAATCAATGTCATTTGGTGTTAACTTGTGTATAAACATATTTTAGTTGGTATCTCTGAGAAATGAATTATCATGCACCAATAGTAATTAATCTCTGTATGTCTCTCTGTTTCTTTGCTATTAATTTTAAAAAAAAAATACATTGCCATCCTCCCAATCAATATCATTTGGTGGTACCTGGACGTTTCGCCTCACCTGGTACATGGACATTTCGCCCCGCATCAATGAACAATTGATTTCATACCCCATAATATTCTCTCTCTCTCTCTCTCTCTCTCTCTCTCTCTCTCGTGTTATTTAGACTCAATTACAGCCATGTAACTTATTTCATCTTCATAGTTAAATAATCTGCTAAAGGTGGTTTCAAGTTAATTAAGCAGCAGCTAGGGTTTTTGGGCAAGTCATGGAAGCTTTTATGAAAAGAAAATTACAATTTAGTACAGATCATCTGGCATAATAACAAATGCAATGTCATAATTAAAACAACGTATATCAAAATCGGAGCTTTAGGATAGAAAATTATCACCTTAAACAATATATTAATTTTCTGATTAGTCTTATTACATAAACGAAGAAATAGGGGAAAATATTGTCTGATATAACAGCACGCTGAATGTAATTGAAATACATGTATAAGAGAGAGATATAGGATTATGGGGTATGCAATGAAATGTTAACGATAGGCGCCTAAAGTAAAATGAAGACAATGGTGTAATGCTGATGAATTTATATAAATGTCCAATATTTTCATTGATGTGGGGCGAAATGTCCATGTACCAGGTGGGGCGAAATGTCCATTGAAGTGTGGTGAAATGTCCATTAAAGTGGACCAAAATGTCCATAATTCCATTTGGTGTTATGTATTAACATATCAAAACATTTTTTGGTCAAACAAAACAACAAAATGTGCTCACAAAGTTATAACAAAAATTTCTACGACCTGAAGATCTCAATCTATCATTTTCAAAAATAAATAACGTACAATTTTCATTAATATTTTAACAATATTTAAGTTTCAGACTGTGGAAGAAAAAAATTAAGTTTCCCAAATATTGCACTGGTCTTATAAATTATTAACTGTGCTGTTTTGCATTTTTACAGAGAATGGGGACTTCCACCATATGTCTAGATGGTTGATTAAAAAGGGCAAAAGAAGAAAAATAGCCCTTGAGCATCAAGAGTAAGATGTCATCAGCTATAAGTTTTTGATCCAGCTCCATCAGATATAAAGTAAATTTCCTGTCACTTCCGATCAAACTAAAGAACTTTTTAAAAAGATTTGCTCAGCCTCGTGTCAAGATGATCTTAGGCATGCAAATTTGCAAAAGGAGATACATCGTGTGCTGAGAGCTGCTGCTGGAGCAAATTTAGACTCTATTTCTGAATCAGATGCTTTGTTATTTCTTAACCACAGTGCAACCCATGACATGGAGAGACATAATGTCAGACCTTTTCTTCAGCAGTTGAACTTAAAGTAGCATCATATTGAGATCTTGATATGTAAAGCTGATGGGGGATTTTCCACACAGACATGACACTTTTGTTATTGAATTTGCTATATAACATGCCTTTTTCATTTCAATAAAATATTTTTCTTGCTTGTGCACTTCTGCACAGTGCAGATTTTACATTTTTTTGTCGTATGTTGACGTCGTGCATGTTTTGCACAGGGGGTGGGGAGATGTTAAAAATAAAAAGTGTTTTAAATCCTCAGTATATAGAATCATTAGATAGTTTACAGCAATCTGAGCACAATACACTTTAAATTTTAAAAATTGATAAATAAATGGCCATGATATTGAATTTTTAATATTTGCGGCTGTATTTGCCGTCGACCAAGTCGGTGAAGATCATTCATTTTGGAGTTCTGCTACATCGTTATTTCAGAGAATTGAGTTTCCAAAAAAATTGAGCAAAGTCTCTGTATAGAATGTAAGAGATTTGGAAAGTTATAGACCTAAACTACAGTTAGTTTCAATAATATCAACTACTCAATATGGCCATTTGTGCAATTTGGCAATTTTGAAGAAAATCACGCCATTTTATGAAGAAGTTTTTTACCCATAACTTTTGAACCAGATGAGGTAGACATATAATCTTTTTTTTGTTCTTTTAGTTTCATAAAAATGTATCTATTGTTAATAAAATCCACACAGAATTTCAAAGTTAAAATTTTGGCTGCCAGTACATACAGAAATGAAAACAGGAATATTCAGATTCTTGGATAAATGGCAGGAAAGGAAATAATTACCATCTTTAAAAAAATTTGTTATTGCTACTCGTCCTGAATGATCAGTATTATTGCTAAGTGGTTTGCACCAAAAGACTTCTTTTATGTCTAGTTGGTCCTAAATGAAAACTGTGCTGCTGTGATACCGCACAGACATCCAGTATGAACATCATAATGTCCATTTTGAAAATGTTGTTATCGCTACTCCTGAATGAATGATCAAATTTGTATGAGGTTTTAACTGAAAGACTTCTTACATTGTTGGAGTGGTCATAAATGAAAATGATGTTGATCTTAATTCCAATATAGCCACCTCATTGGTCATTATGAAACTCTTTCACCTGAATGGTCATATTAATATTGTGCTTTCACCAAAATACTTGGGTGTTTTCTTGGTTCTTGTTTCTGAATGAAAATGGTGCCAAGTCACCAAGATATAAGCTTTGTAAAATTTAACAAATAATTTATATCCCTGGAAAAAGATTTTATAAATTGAAAAAGAATTTACAGTTTTAAGAATCAAATCTCCAAAAAGCTAAGAATTATCTATGAATTAAATTGCAAATGTCCTAGAAAAGAAATGTTCTAATAGATTCAAGTTTGAGTCCTGTTAGTACATCCAAGATGAAAGACAATAACATATGCTAAAGTCCGTTTTGTTCTTATCTACAGTTCCTTGTAGAAACACAATATTTAACACTCCAGTGTTGGAAATCCAAAAAAAAATTGTGATAAAGTGTCTTTGGCCAAGAATTTTGTATTAGCACATCAAATATTTCCAGAGATACAAATTAATCCTTCAAAATCCAACTGGTCTAAAGGAAAGTGGTCATGGATTAAAAGAATTGGCTACAACAAAAGAAACTGACTTAGCATCATTTGTAAAAGCCCCCCAAAAATATATATTTCACTAAAAACAACAATTATATCGTATTCTAATATGTATTTTTGAAAAAATCTCCAAATTTTGTAATCACGAAAGGGGGTGGGGGGAGTCACATTATTGTCTAAATCACATACTCCTAACATGACCCTGACAAGAACTAAATCATTTTTTTATTTTCAGTTTTTTATTTTTAAGAATAAAAGTTGTTTACTTCTTCACTAGTACCATCTTCACCTTGACAACAACCGATCATTTTAAAATTAAAACTTGTTTATGTTGTTGCCACTAACCTTGAATTAAGGTCAGGATCTAGGTCAACATTACCAAAGAAAATTCAGGTCAACCGATTTTCAGTAAAAGCATCTCCGGTGAATAACTTTACAATAACGTGATGAAAAATAAAAAAGAATATATATATATATATATATATATATATATATATATATATATATATATATATATATACATACACACACACACACACAGTGAAACCCCGCTATAATGCTTCTCGCCATAATGCGAATTCGGATATAACACTGTTGCAGCGTGGCTCCCAAAATTTGGTATATTTATTCGCACATGATTTTTTTTTTCTTCTTGAAGTGTTATGCTAAAATAAACATGATGTGGTCTTTGTGGTTGTCTTCAATTATTTCTGTATACAATCATTGCTGTAACAATAGCCGACGTGTGTTTCTTCTTTAACTGCACACACAACCAAGCAACAGGCAATACGGTGGTTGATAAAAGCTTCTCGCATCAAAAAACGAAAGCTGCCAACATGTTTTCTGGGCTTGGTGGTGTTATTAGAGGCAATCACTTGACCAGTAAATAATGTTTGCTTCACTAGCTGGAAATTGAGAGGGTATGAAATTGACATGCGTTCAGCTTTAAAAACAAGTATAAAAGTGACTTGTGACCATTGCAGGCCTACTGCACTTAGTTCTCGGATTTTACATGTGTATTGAGTTTGCTTATGAAATGGTTATTAATTTCCCACTTCTTTTTCTTAATAAATATTTTACCATTACGGAAAAGCAAGTTCACAAACGAAGTCGTTAAATACACTTTGCTCAAGAAACATTAAGATTTTGGGGAAGAGATCGTGGATGAATTCTAATATAATACAATATATAATACGATAAAGTGCAAGAAATAGTGTGTAAAACGTGACTTCTGAAATATTAATTTCACCAGGTCCTTGAATTGTTATGCCTAAATAAAGATCGGAAATATAACTTATTATTAATCCAAGAGTAAAGACACATGTTCTTGAACTGCATAAACAACAAAGCAGCCAACAATGTCGTGGTTGATAACAAGATTCTCACAATTTAATAAACATCAACAAAAAAAACCCACAAAAGCCGCCAATATGTTTTCTGTTCTGGGCAGTGTTATTAGAGAAAATCTTTTGACTAGTAAACAGTCTCGGCTTTGTTAGCTGGAAATTGTAGATGCATACAGCTGGGGAAAAAACTATATCAGTGGCGCGTGACCATTACAGACTCGCTGCATGTTATGATTTAGTTCTCGGATTTTATGTGTATGGTGTTTGTTAATTAACTCATCATTACATTCCTGTATTTTTGTATATAAAAAAATATTTTACTGTTAATGGAAAATAAAGTTTACAATTTGTATAGACACCGTTCATAGACCCTGGAACGTAATGAACGTACACTTGCTTCGTTTTTTGTAACCTAATTTTCTGTTAATTTTTCTCATTGAATTCAGACATAATGATTTGTGACAAAAATATTGAATAGTTTAAATATGTTTGAAATTTTTGCAATGGTATTATGGATTACCTGCATGCCATGATAGTACTATATCATATGGTAAGTAAACGGTGTTAATACTCTGTACATGCTATATATTGGACATTAAATTCAGACCCAACAATGTTGGACAAAATTATTGAATATTTTAAATCTGTGCAATCTTCCAACGGAATTGCATGCATTATGGATGAACTGCGTGCCACGACGGCATGATAGTAAATAATGTTAATACCCTCCCTATTCATTATATAACGTCTGTCGGGTTGTTATCGATCAGCGTGTATTTTCGGGGGAAAACCATAAAAATTAGTAAAACTATCTAACAGAAAGTAATAACCTATAAATATATTATCCGTGCACTCTTTTTTTAACAAGTCTTATTACTGCAATCCATTTAATATTAGTCCGACAATACTCTGATTTCTTACATTAGACATGAGTACACATATATACGCCAATGCGGTGTTTGCTAGAAAAAAAATAAATGCTGTAAAACCCCACGATATCATGACCCCAATTTTAACGTGATCCAATTTCATGGACCCCAATTATCGCGTTATAGCGGGGTCCCACTGTGTGTGTGTGTGTGTGTGTGTGTGCGTGCGTGCGTGTTCTGTTGACACACTTTGACCAAATTTCACTTTGATGTTTATACTTTTTCCACACATTTAAACTTCCTCGTTTTAAGAGAAACTTGATTTTGATTAACAAAATGTAAATCTTTTGTTTTCTTTTCCATTATTTACAGCTGACAAGAGTTCCACTGGGCTGCTAGAATTTACCAGCAAGCCTGAAGCCATAGAAGGTTTGATGGCTGCAAATCATGCCAGCATGCCTAATCCTGGTTTGTATACTTTGGGTTTTGTCATTGACTTGGGGTCAGAGATTTTAACATTAGATGCAATAAGGTTTTGAGGTTTCTAATTTTAAATGTTCTTAAGGTGATGATGTATTATTATATATTTGACTGGTCGGCCTGGTGTCAGGATAATATGACTGGGTTGGGGACATGATGTCCCACATCTGCAGCATGATGTCCCCGTGTCAGACATCACTAAAAAGAAAATGTGACAACTTCACAGCAACATGACTAAAATTGTTAAAGCTACATTAAAAATCTAACTGGTACACACTCAGTACTAGCTGCTGATTGCACACTGCATGAATCATGGAAGAATACTCGTGTCTGAATTCACATGACCTATTGTTATGTGTCACAGTATACCTGTAGTAATCTTGTGACAAAATGGTATTTCTTAAGAAAATACTTGTCATTAAATATATTAATCATCTTTTTAAAGTAGCAATTTTAACTCGTATCACAGTTGTGTTTGAAAACAAATGATAGAACTTAATGCTGATTAGTGTTGATTGCAAACCAGAATTAAGCAGCTGTTGAAAATTGGATACAGCATCTTCTACTGAGCAGGCCTGCCAAGACCACTAAAAATTCATGTTTCAGTTTAGAAAGAAAATAAAGAACAGAAGTCTTGACCATTAAACTCCCAATGATTAAAGTCTGTTTAAAGATGTTACGCTCTGAAGCCTCACAGATTCAACCGATCAGTGATGTTTCTACCTTGTCCCACTCCAACTGTATCAATACGTGCATGAAATATGTTTACAGAAATGACAATTTCTTCATTTTTATACAAGTGCAGTCATTATTTTGACCAACAAAAAAAAACCAAGCAATTTATGTATAAGCTAAATTTGTAAAATCTCACTGTTTCAAAATTGTTGTAAACTTTAGAAACATCTTTTTACCAATGTGATAATGAGTTGTTAATTGTATTGGTACAAAATAGGGAAAATCTATACAAATTTATGGTTCTTGTTTTTAAAAAAATTTATGATACCCAAACCAAAACAAACTCTGTTGTTTTCAGTAGATGTATGGAAATGTGAAAAATGTTACAATATAGTGTTTCTAGTTGACATATGAAATATTTCAATATATCTACTTTAAAAAATGTCTATATTCCCTATTTATTTAGTTTGATAACATATTACTCCATTCTCATTATTTCTGTGTATAATTTGAATGAATCCACCATATAGACAGTTCTGGTGGCTTAGTGGTTAGAGCCATTACCTCGAAAACATTAGGTCGTGGGATTGAACCCCGGCAGTCATTCCAGAAACTTATAAAACTAACAGCTGCCTCACTAGGTACTCAGTAGTAAGTAGTAGGTGTTAGGACTGGTCGGCCAGGTGTCAGGATAATGTGACTGGGTGGGACATCTTGCTACATGTCTTTGACATAATGCCCCAATGCTAGACATCACTTATAAACTGCCACACTGCAGACATCATAGCAACATGACTGAAAAATTGCTAAAGCTTCGTTAATAATCCTAATCACACATACACTCAATAGACCTACTCAAAAAATGTATATATATCCCCAATTTATTTACTTTAGTAAGATATGACATCATTCTCATTATTTGTGTATATTTTCAACGAATCACCAATCCATATAGACCGCTTGGGCGGCCAATACTATACAATACTATAAACTGTCACACTGCAGACATTGTAACAATATGACTGAATTTTTTTTAAAGCTATGTTAAAAATTTAATTGACACACACCCAATCCATATAGATATTGAATCGAATGTTTCTTACTAAATTCACAATAAGTTATCTCTTTTCCAGCTGGCAAGGCTCCCTACATATTCAAGCTGTGTTTTTCACATACACCAGTCGCGTAAAAAGGAGGATGCATTATCCAAGTGGGCAGGATTTCAGGATGGAACAAAGTTACATTGTAGTTATGGAGATTTTTTCATGTGTACAAATTTGTGAACAATCAATCATGTTGTATAGACTAGCTTTTTAAAGATGTGAAAGCCTACATCTTGTTCATTAGGCACTATCTTCATTTAGGCCACAACCATATAAAATGTACTATATTAGAAAATGTGAAAATTTAGTGAAATAAAGATTTTTTAAATTAAATTTTATGCTAATGTCTGTAGAATGAAACTTGGGCAAGATCAGTCTTTGGGAGAAACTAAAATTTCAATACAATAAAAGTGGAAATTTTTATTATCACTATGTGAAGGTGATTTTCTGTCATATATATAAAATGATTGGAAGAATCTCCTTGAACATTTTAACTGCCTTGACAAAATTTACTTGTAAATACAATTTGTGTTTTGATATTGCTGTCTTAAATTGTCCCATTTTTTAGCTTTTACATGTTTATAATCTTGAATGTTACAGTAACCTTAAATAAAATGTTTTCAGTTTTTGTTATGAAGGTTAAGATAAAAGTACTAATTCTGCATTTGTAAACTGAAATGCTTGCCCATGAATTGTTTTGTCATTCAGGTGCAGTTGAAAAACTCGTATAAATTTGTATCATTACAATTTTCAACCATATCATTAAATATTTAAACCTTTTTATCATCAGTTTCTGCTCTAGAGAGTTATCAAATCAAAATAATGTAATTGCCATCTTTAATTAGATAATATTTTCATGCTGAAGATTTGTTTGACGCTTTTGTGACCAGCTGTAGTTTGATAATTAAATAAAAACATAATATCATGTTCTTTTTGTCTTGTTCCTATCTTAATAATACCATGCAAGATTTTCCATTGCTGCACCCCATTGTCTTGCTATGGTGCAACAGACTGGAACTGCATGTTGGAAGTTCTCATTTTATTTCACCTGTACAAAGCACAGAAGAGCCTATGCCATAACCATGGCTTCACTGTCATCTCCAATCAGATTATACCCTGGTGTATATCGTGTTATACTGCATTCCTTTCTAGCTTCAGGATTGGTGTTTGAATACCCCAAAAATGTATGTCACAGTGAGAATTGTTCTTACATTAATCGTTGTGTACAGATTGATCTAGTTTTTATCTTACTGGAAAACCTTAAGCTGTAGGTAAGCAGTGTTAAGAAAACTTCTTTGAAAAGTGCTGGAATAAATTTAAAATGAAGAAAAAAGGTGCATGGGAATGTAATGTGTAATACATGTACCCTTACATCAAAATTTTGGTGTCTGGTTGGGTCTAAACAAAAATCTTGTTATTGCTACTCCAACAAAATGAATGGTCATATCAACATTGAGTTTTCACTGAAAGATTTCTTATGACATCTGGTTGGTCCTAATTCAAAATCATGCAAATAGGGCCACCACATCAGTCTTGATATTACTACTATTCCTGAAACAAAATGGGGGTTCACCAGCAGACTGAAGATGTCTAAGCCAACCTTCAGTTTGCACAATAGTTAGGGAAAAATAATGCATGCTGTAGGATAATATGACTGCTATATCTGTGTCAACAGATATAGGTTACTGTTGACTCCATCTGGATAATCACAGACCTTTGCCAAACTGGAATTGTTGACTTTCTCATAATGAGCAATGTATCCACCATCAGTCCTTTATGCTTATTCGGTTGTTTTTTTTTTTTTGTGTTTTCTTTTTTGCTTTGCATTTACTGATCAATAAACAAGTGATCTTTGGATCAAATGTGTGTGAACTGTTGGGATTAAATTAACTTCCAATCCTTGATTTACTTTTATCACCACAATAACCCCTACATTTCACACAGCAATATTTTTATTGTAGACTTTTTATTTTTCTTTGAAAACGAGAATGGAGAAGTTATCTTATCCACCTATTTGTTTTAATGTTGCACTTGGAATATTAGCTAGCAAGAAAGCACATTTCAAATTTCTTTCTCTAGCTACATTATTACTTTCATAATACTTGACAATTTAGGTTTTGATCAGACCATTTCCATCAGGATCTATGTTGATTCCATTGTAACAATGTTTTAAAGGACTAAACTATCAATGTCAAACATTTAAGATATTTAAATAGCCCCCAGTCTTTAAGTATGGAGTCAAAAGCTAGGTATTTTCATTGCTGGTACCTCTCTTAGAAAGGATTTGTATCCACATGATGGAGTCATTGTGTTGTGTACCAAAAAATGTTATCTCTGCAAGACGGATCAATTTTCATCATCTTAATGATGTAGAGTTGGTGGTTCAAAGAATATGTAAAGGACATTTCCAGATAAGTTCCCTTGTGCATAAACAATGCTTATATATTTCCATCCTCAGGTTTTGTTGTACAATGCAGCTTTTTATGCCCTTGCAACATTTCCTTCAACTGTGTCAGTTCTGTATGTTTACAACCTTTATCTCTAGCATACAAACTCACACTGGGACACCATTTAGCTAGTCTCTGAAAATACCCACAACCCTTTATCTTGACGTGATTGCTAAACACATTCTTTGGATAGCCACTTTTATCATATACTGTACCATGATATCATGTCTTCATTAAATTTTTCTGGATTCAAACGCTCAGAGAGTCTATATTGGTAAAATTCAACATGAGTTGATCCCCATCTGGTCTGAACATTCGGTAATAAAACGTTCGTTATCAACTTGGATACGTCAAGAACACATAATCATCCATAAGTTGGTTTAGATAGCTTTCACACTCATTAATACCAAGTCTTCATTACCGACATTCATGCTTTCAAATTCAAGGTTGCGCTTGCACTTAGGTACTACTAAATCTTCCTCAGATTTTCAATATGCATCCCAAACAGTAGTATTCGTCAAGTCTAGAAAGTCTTTCTCGCCCTCATTGGTGTCATTTCACCTGCATGAAGTGTTCGTCTCATCATACTTCAACCAAGGCTGCTAACTGAATATGATCAGCAGTTGTCTGTTTCCATCTTGAGGTCGAGTTTGATATTCTAGTAGTACAAAACATGCTTTATGTTTTGGGGTGCAAAACGGCTTGGGCATAGGTTTATTCAATAGTTGTGCATAGATGACATGCCATTTTCATTTAAAACAAACTTTTCTGGGGCAATAGTACCTGAAGGCACAAATGTATTGGTATCTCCAAAACCACTTCACTGTTGTAATCATAATGGCTGTTATCAATTGTCATGATCCAAGCATCTCATTCAGTCTTCCACATGAACATTTTTTTTCCCTTCAAATACACTATCTGATTATGTTAACGTTAGGAATGACGTTGATTACATACATACATACATACATACATGTGTGTGTGTAAAAACACCTTTCTGTCTAAATCTAGTTAAACAAAGGAAAACTCTTACAGACTATCTCCCCTTATCTCGTGATATAATAATTTATCCCAGATCTTCATTTATACCAATATTCACAATGTCAAAATATGTACTGGCATGAAGATACATGGGGAGGGGAGGGGGGGCAGAATGAATAAATCTCAGTGAGGGTTTCCTACTTGGTCATCACTATAGGAAATAACAGGATACACATTAAAGGCAATGACCATTAGCAACGTAGCAGAAGTGTTTCCCCAACACATTGTACACGACCACGTCAGAGTACAGACATGAAACTGATGGGCTGTATCTAAAATACTTGGAGAATCGGTTATGGTTATTGTTCTTGACGTCTTTCGACTTAAGAAACTTCATTCGTATTTACATCAAGAACAGCGAACAAATGTGCTTTTGATATCGTAAACACTGTCGTCTTTCTTAGTCAGTCGTTGTAACTCTGGCAAGTAATAATATTAATATCTTCCAATTGATGGACAAGTGGATGACATCCACGAATGTTTCTCGTCACACGCAGCAGCAGATGGGGGGGGGGGGAGGGAACGACAAACGTTTTAGGCGTCGACGAGGCTTCCTTCTTGTTAATATTTAATATTTAATAGAAAGGTCTATTTGACAAACTGAGGCATCCTAGTAAATATTTAATAGAAAGGTCTATTTGTTTCCTCGTAAGGGTCTATTTGGCAAAAAAAAAAAAAGACGCCATGTCGTTGTCCCCCCCCCCCCTCCTCTGCTGCTATGGATTAACAATTCTTTTACGAGATTCAGTAAATGATTTTAACCGAATATTTTATCAAGTCCGACACGATATCGCGTCCGAGGATCTGATAAATTTATCGTCACAAATCCATGTGGGACTGACCACAGGGGCTCGTATCGTTGCTTACAATCGACCGGTCCTACATATACTATATAATAACTACAAGGGAGGACACTTCTCTCTTTGCTCGCACGACCCATTTAAGAATAAACGCTGTTAGTTCAAGCCACATTTCGTCTAGAGTAATAAATTGGGTACCGATATTTAGCTCAGACATTTGACTATGTATCCCTGTCAGCAGTTTGACTAAATATCATACTTTTAAGGAATGCCAAATCATTTTCCCACGGTACCGCTCGACACGTACCTGATCGCGCCCGCTTAATATTCAAGAACAACGCGCTGAATGGAATACTGCACTCTCATTGGCCAACCCAAAATTACGTACGCGTCTATTTATAAATTAGTCCGGGAAATTTAAATTACTTGATTGTCCAAAAGAAGCAGACGAAATAAGAATAAAATATGACGGAATCACACATTGTTTCGTGGTAAGAATTATCAAAATGTGAAGACCATCTTTTGTTTTAAATTTATTAAACAATAAAGATCACAACTGTTTGCAAATCTATATACTCCTTAAAATAGTATATGATTATATGATTGTTGTCATTAATATATGTCAATAATAGAAAATGTAAATAAAAGAGATCCTCTCCATTTCTGACAAATCTCTGCAGCTTGCATAAAGCACCATTTCAGATTTAAGATTTAAAGCATGCATTGTTACATGTATCATTGTATATGAAAATTCATCTCAAGAATACCCTTCCTTTCCTCTTATATTTTCAATTTAGTCATAATCATTTCTAATATAAATTATGTGAATCTTTTCAGCACTTGTTTGCAGAATGCAACAAAAATATCCATAAATGCTGAAACACATACTGCAGTGTGGGGCTTCAGTACAGTATTAATTAACTATATTTACAACATGTATTTTACAGATTTCTAAGGTTGTAATTATTTGGTACCAAATAAAGGGTGGTTAATCTGTTTGGGAAATTTCACATTTCCTATAGGTATTCCAGCTAGACTGGGGCAGTGTTAGAAGTGCTATCCAACTAACTGCATTTTTAAACTTTAAGATTTTAAGCATAATATCTTTATAAATTATTCCCTTAGTACACTAGATTACCAAAGTTTAATTGTCATTGAGTCATTACATCAGGGTCTTGGGTGCATGATCACATCTCAATCTCTATTTTGAAGAGAATATTTTATTATAGTATTTTTTAAAAAAAGATTACACAGGGGAAGAGATACTGTCACAGCCTATGTACCTTTCTATCAATCCATAATTCTATTAATAAATGTACAGAATCTCCTTTAACACTGCTGAATATAATGACATGACATTATGGAATATGATTGATGTTCATCAGAAATGTTTATACAAGTTTAGAATTTTATATTATCTTTCATGTGGTGAAAAGTGGATAAGACACTGTTTTTCAGAATCTTCAAATTTGTATGTATCATAATTGAGAGCCATGATATTACCTTTATAATGGAATTTAGGATAAATGTATAAACAATGTATACACAAATTTTGCATGTTGCAAGTTTTAACTAACTCCATATTATAATATACTGAATGCATGTAGGACATAAATATATCCAAACACTGTAGATAACCGCTCCGGTGGCCTAGTGGTTAGAGCGTCCGCCTCGGAAGCGGGAGGTCGTCGGTTCGATCCCCGGCCGAGTCATACCAAAGACTTACAAAAATGGTACTAACAGCTGCCTCGCTTGACGCTCAGCATTAAGAGGTTAGTGTTAGGACTGGTCGGCCTGGTGTCAGGATAATGTGACTGGGTGAGACATCATGCTACATGTCTGCGGCATGATGTCTCAGTGCTAGACATCACTATAAACTGCCTCACTGCAGACATCGTAGCGATATGACTGAAAAATTGTTAAAGCTACGTTAAAAATCCTAATCAAACAAACAAACAAACCAAACACTGTAGACACATATTTACATAGCATGAAGTTACTCCCATTGACATAGCTTGGAAGCACAGGGATTTGCAATTATGAGAAAAAATGAAAATTCCAATGCACTTACTGGTAGTACTTGAACTAATAAATAATGACATTGCCGATATTATTCCTTTATGATGTCACCCGAAAATCTGCAGTCTGGACATATCCATTCCTCCTCCTGAAGTTCATGTTCATCTCCGAGCAAACCAATGCACTCATAATGATGCCATGTATCACACATGTCACAACAAACACTATCAACTACACAGTCCTCCTGACATCTTCCACATGGCCACTTAGTTATCTTTGATCGTTTTCCTTTTCCCTTTCCTGTCTTGTTCTTTACTGCTTTTCTTTTTACTAATTTATTCAGGCTTCCTTGCTTTTCGGAGGTGGAAGAATAATCTGATCTGTCTTTCCTCAACTGACTTTGCTTAGAACTAGAGCTTACTTGTGCTTCGGAAGATTTTACTTTACTGTCTCTTCTCATTTGAATTTACTTCCTGTGTGCTTCTTCTTTCCTAGCCTTAACGTTTAGCTTGAATTCTTGTCTAAACTGTGCAGATGACATTAACAAATACTTACTCACTACCTCCTCTTTTAACTTCTGAACATGTAGAGAGAAATATTCATCATCTTCAGTGTTAAAGATCTGTGACCACTGTTGGTTCAGTGTCTCATTTAGCAGAACCCTTGATGTTACAAAGTCATAAAAGCTTTTGCCATATAAATTTACATTTTCCACAGTTTCAAGTTTTCTGATGACCTTGTCTAACTCTTGGAAGAAATGAAAGGCTTTATCACTTACACAGCACAGACCACTCCTTACATTTTGCTTTCTCTGTATCTCAGTCATGGAAACCTTATCTTCTGATGTTTCCATTAGGTCACTTTCATATTGGATGAGTGTATCTAACATTATTGCTTGGTAATACAGTTTGTTCACATAATCCCTGGAGTTATTGCTGTACAAGTTTTTTCTTACAGCACTTCTTTTTATGTGTCTAAGTGTTGCAACACACCAACCGGCTATATATCTCAATTTGGCTCTTCCACTGCTTGTATCTTCAAAGACAGTTCTATTGCGTTTGCTTTTAATGGGTCAGAGATATCAGCCACGAGTTTTGCTCTCAGCTTCATTAATATCCCAAATGCAACTATATAATAGTTAGGTTTGAGATCTGACAAAAAGCTGCCTTACATAATTTCTGTACTCTTCTGTACTGATAAACTTTGTGACTGCAGCATAAAATGAAGTCAATGTTTTGTTCCTGATGTTTCCTTCTGAGAATATACCCCTTAAGTCAATTTCATTCACATGCATACATTTTTTCTCAATGATCAGTCATTTTATATTTGGTAACAGTGTGAATCTCAATAGTTTATAAGTTCTGACAAAATGGATATGACCCTTGCGTACAGACACTGACCTAAGTGGACAAGTCATCTGCATGATTTTATTTGTCTCTAAATGGCCATTAATTCTATAAATGGTTATATGATGTGGATTTCATTGTTATAATGAGGTTTGCATAATAAGTATTATATATAACACCTCTTATGCAAATCTGTACTAACCCATTTTGATCATATCTGTAACCAACTATACATAAATCATAATATGTGTGAATGTTTATGCATATATATTACTTTGCATCCATCCCATCTCTCTGTCTCTCTCACACTCACACACATGTACAAATTCTCTTTTGAACTGAGTCCAAGTTGTTGTGGATAACATAGTGTAAGACACTGAATTCCAGGTGTGAAAATCAGAGAAAGTAAAAATATGGTATGAAATGAAGATGAAACTACTGATTGAAACATATGTTGTCTATTTCAAGTATCCTTAAACAGGAGTGTGTATATAATTTTTGTAATAGTTTATTGTTAAAAACGAGTTTAAAGAAAAATGATATTGTCACTGGTGATAAACTGATAATATCATTCCTATGGATGGTATCTCAAATAAAAACTGAGTGATCATTGCTATTCATTGATGCAAAATGTTACAAATTTAGGAATTTCAGGACTACATATATTACTGTCTGAGAACTTAGTATATATGTGTGTGTGTGTGTGTTGAAGTTTTTACACATATACATCCAAATATTGGTGAAAATGATAAAAAGAACAGGGAAAAAAAAATTCAAAGAGAAGGAAGATTTTTTAAAATTGTGTTTTATCTTTTCCTCTTTTATCACATGAGGTCATTAAAATACAATGTTCAAATTACCTTCTGTTCGTCTGTGTACTTGTGACAAAACATAATGATGTGGAATCAGGCTTTGAATCTTCTCATAACTGATAGAGTTCTCCTCTGTCATGGTACACATCATTTGGCACAGGCTTCAGTTGAAAGAAATCACCAGAAACAATGATCTGAATGCCACCAAATGGGAAATTGCTTTCCTTTACTGTTCTGAGCACCTTCTCTATTTGCAGAAATGATTTCAGAGATAGCATGGAAATTTCATCAATAAAAAGAGTGTCAACATTCATAATCCTTCTTTTAATATCTATCATATCATCATTATTTTTATTCTTATCTATCAAAATATCATCGGGGAAACGACCGCCCTGAATGCCCGAAAACTTGTGTATTGTCATTCAGTGCAACTGAGAAGCAGCTATACCTGTGTACTGGCTGTTAAGTAAACTGTTTTCCCTATTTATTTCAGTCTTTTGCTTAAATTGTTAACTAGGATGCTTTTACCAGTACTAGCCTGCCCTGATATCATGATATTGTGACCCGACATTGCGGCGTGTATGATATCCAACATCATGCAAACACGTGCCAGCATCAGCAACACTTCGATCCCAGTGAAAACAGCCGCCATATGTCAATGTATTTCAGCCAATCAAAAAATTACGATTAAAAATCTAAGCCAACATGCGTAATTTTCGGTTGGCCAATGAGAATGCAGTATTCCATTCAGCGCGTTGTTCTTGAATATTAAGCGGGCGCGACCAGGTACGTGTCGAGCGGTACCGTGGGAAAATGATTTGGCATTCCTTAAAAGTATGATATTTAGTCAAACTGCTGACAGGGATACATAGTTAAATGTCTGAGCTAAATATCGGTACCCAATTTATTACTCTAGGCGAAATGTGGCTTGAACTAACAGCGTTTATTCTTAAATGGGTCGTGCGAGCAAAGAGAGAAGTGTCCTCCCTTGTAGTTATTATAGAGTATATGTAGGTCCGGTCGATTGTAAGCAACGATACGAGCCCCTGTGGGACTGACTGAGCGTGACTAAAGAAATTTCTAAAGAGATTATGATCCATATCACCGCTGCACCAAGTTTGCCAAATATTTCTAAGAGTATGTGTATCAACTCCGTTGAATACGGCAAGAATATTGTAGTTATCTCTGATTACTTTTGGTATATGTGTGTATCGTTGAGTGACATATATCACGTCAGTTTTTTATGCCTACCTCTGGAAAATATCCTAGCGGGATTCTTTTGATTGTCAAACATGATATCATCATATACGACTAAATTGTTAATATCTCCATCAATATCATCAATGCTCGGTGCTTCATCGATATCGGTTATAAACTCAATAATACCCTCGCCGGATTCTTCTACTGCTTTGTCGTTAAAATCTTTTAACACATTGTAACATCGTTGATCATCTAGACTTGGAGCTATCAAATACAACTTGTCCCATTTCATCCATCTCGTTATTAAATTAAGTAACAATTGTGTCTTGACAATTCCAAATGGTCCGATTATAATCATTCTAATTGAATTCGGCAACATCGCATGGTGTTTAATAGGTTCCCGTCGTCGGGTAGCTGAATAATCAATTACATTCATGTTATTATAAATAAATTATGGATATATATTGTGTGAAATGTAAGAAGCGTACTGGCACAAACGACTTGACGATTACAACTAAAAATAACCGATCAGCACTTTCTGGCAAATGCGTACAATGCAGTACAAAGAAATTTAGATTTGTTTCTATGAGATCTGCGGATAATTTAAAAAAAAAAAACGAGGAGGTGATATTGCAGCCAAGCTAACTAAACTCCCGGGAACACCATGGGCGAAGTATCCAGGAGAAAAACATCTTCCAGGGTATAGTTATTGTGGACCCGGGACTAGACTCGATATCAGACTCGATGATCAAAACCAACCCCGACGTGGTGAAGAACCAATAAACGCCATTGATAAGGCGTGTCATGTTCATGATGTCGCTTATAAAAGCATCAATCTGCAACACAGACATCTCGCAGATGTAAAATTGATTCACGCGTTGAATTCTATCACTGATAAATCCTTCAAGGAAAAATTGGCTTCATGGTTAGTAAAATCGGCAATGAAAGGTAAATTGATGTTAGGTGCCGGTAATTAATAACAACATGGAATCTATTTATTATTCTCCAAAAGGATACTGGAGGGGTAAAGCAACAATTGGTATACTCGCTAACGCCACGAAGGTGAAATATACCACTGCAGCGGATTGGTTATCTAAACAGGCGATATGGCAAATTTATCTACCACCGTCTAAACAAATTAACTACTCGCATTTTGATGTGACCGTCCCTAATGAGGTTCATCAAGCTGATATATTATTTCTGCCACATGATGGTGGTTACAAATACGCGTTAACTGTAGTTGTTGTTGCGAGTCGATACAAACAAGCAGAACCGCTAAAGACAAAATCATCAACTGAAGTGGCTTCTGCATTTGAAAGGATTTATCGAAGGAGTTCTCTGCGTTGGCCAAATCTATTACAAGTTGATCCTGGCAAGGAATTTCAGGGTGCGGTTCTATCAACAATGAAGCATCATAATGTCACCATCAGACTAGGACATACTGCACTACATCGCGATCAGGCAATTGTTGAACGATTTAATCGTACACTTGCTGAGCGGTTATTTGGATATCAATACGCGCAGGAATTTATTCAGGATAAACGATCTCGTGAATGGGTCAAGAGATTACCAGCTGTAATTACCGCGCTGAATAACGAGATTACTCGAACAATCAACATGAAACCTAACAACGCGATTAAAAGGAAGTCTATACCCGTACAACCGCAAAAAGATTTTTCAAAACAACCAATTCTCGGCAATGTCACTGTAAGATATTTATACGAACCAGGAGAGCTCGAAGGTGGCAAAAAAAGAGCTACTGATCCTATTTGGAGCGTTACCCCGCATAAAATATCTAGTATAACACGATCTACGGGTAGACCAGCAATCTATAGATTGGATTTGACCGCTCCTCAGCGAGGATTTACTCGTGAACAGTTACAAGTGATGCCCGAGGATACTCAATTACCGCCGCGTGGTCTTAACTAGCACCTCTTCGTCTGTTGCACTCAAGACAAGTCAGCATCACATTATTCCTGGTATGACCTACGCTGCTATCTTTTCTGTCTACGGTAAATTGTCGAGGATCTTTATCCGACCAACACCAAAGCATTATACAATTGCAACTCGTGCAGTGATTATTCTGTTGTTGATTCAGCGTAATTATTAATTCAGCATCAATATCAAATTCTCTATTATTTTTTTTATCCTGCTGTTTATAACCTGAAAGTTTTTTTTCTGATTATATCATCGCTGACAATATCCCTTATTGTAGTGTCGTTATCATCTAAAATAACTCTTCGAAGTTGATTTATTCTTTGTACTCTGGATACTGCGAGATAAACTAAATTTGACCACTCGATGTGATTATCCACCATCCAAACAATCGTATCTGATATAGTCAATCCCTGTGAAGAATGTATCGTCGCTGCGTATCCTAGCGTCCATGGGGATTTATCAGCACGCAATGCATCTTCGACGACGCTGATATCAACCAGCACAATATCATTTAACACTAAATTCTGCTTTCTTGAATCTGTCAAGCCTGGAATATCAACTTCAATATTCTGTTTTCGTGTATCCGAAGGCCTATAACATAACGGTACTGAAAGTGTTGTAAATTTTTTCTTTATGCAATTCAAATAACTTCATTTGAAGTGTGTCTCTGACTATTTTCTACTCGCCACTATCAAATCGTTTGGTCTCCATGCTTCCCAAAAATCTTTTAATGGTGTTTCCGAAATTATTTTACGCGCTATTTCACATTGGATTCTATCAGGTTGTATTTTAATTAGTTTCTTAAACTCGTGTAATTGTTCATCGAGTGCTCTATAATCAGTATTAATTTCTTCATAATAGTCTACAAAATTCTTTAGCCAATCATGTGGGGATAAACCAACAAATGGTGGTGGTTGGCCATGATCGCCGCACATTATTACTTTTGTATTCGCTAATAATAGCCAATCGAGAAATCTTTGTAATACATCTAATGACACCGTGCATACCTCAACCCAAATAATGACTTTAGGAATAAATTTCTCACCCATTCGTTCAGGAGTCCATTCATCGCCTTTCCATCGAAATAAACTGTGATAAGTACAGGCATTTACTCCTCGTTGTTTCATCTCTTGGCGAGTATGTGTGTTGGTGTTAGTACAATCATATTTGATTTCCCATTAAATAACTCAATCGCACGAGTTGTCTTTCCTGACCCGCCACAGCCGTTTAGGTAGCTGGTTTTATATCTACATATTGGATCAGATATCTGCGGTGCATTAGATAGTTCTGACATTTGATTATTTTTCAAATATTTATCTTGAATCGTAACATCTGCTGATTTGGAATAGTCACAAGGTATTTCCCGCTTAATTCTCCATGATCCCCAACTCTCGTCAGAAGTAGTGAATTCAGCCACTGCTTCGCTGTGTTTCGCGTCTATATAAAATGAATCAGTGGCTACTCTAACTGCCGTGTCAGGAAATCTATTTATCATCGAAAATAAATTGATAGAAGCATAAGCTAGCATAGACGCCCTCAAATGTGTATACTGAAGATTTTCTCCGTCTGCGTAAGTAACAATTGTACCAAATTTTGTTCCATCGGACAAGAAAGCGTCTTTACGATCGACATATATACCCTTAGATGTTATATCCGCGATTATAAAATCGTACTCAACACTATCTATAATCAACCGTGAAGAATATCGTTTATTGTCGTATTTTCCACCCTGAGTAAATTTACCAATTATTCTTCTACCAAGATCCTTTGCATCTTTATTTCTGATTTCAAATAACAGTTTGGACCAATTCATGATGTTTTCTTCGTCAAGATCAGGAAACTGTTTTCGTTGTTCGTTGATTATACTATCTAGATTGGGTTGTGGTAACCAGACTTCAGTCTGAGCTCGATAGGATATAATCGCTTCACTGACAATCAGCGATATCAGCATTCTACAATCAATCATATACCGTTACAGCACTATTGGCATCCAGTGTTTTTCAGATATATGTCTACCAATCCAAACATAACAGCATGGATGAAGTCCTGTAGCCAATTCAAATGACACCACTCGAGCGAATCCGGTTAAATCAAAATCGGGTAGTGGTCCATTAATAGCAACACGGGCCATCTCGTGTGTTGGATGTCCAAATCGTTTAAAGTATTCAACGCATTCTCCGTACCCGAGAAAACTCGCCGGATAACACGCGACTATATCAACTGAAATAATACTTTCACGGTCATATTTGTATTCCATAATCCGCCGTGGATAAATTCTATACAACTTGATTTGATGTCTGTGAGAAACTCACCTCGCGTTGGTTTCCATGTGTTTATCTTTCTCGCAAAATGAGCTGCAACCGACGGAATTGTAAAACAGTTTGTTAGTAATTGTTCGTCGTCGAAACTCTTCGAGAAACTACTAGTTAGTTTTTTCATCTCCTCATGGAGGGCTTCAGTGCGGTATAATTCTCCATTGGGTCTTACAAATTGATCGAATCTACCCTCGGAGTTTTCAAAACTGTGAAGTAACCACACTGACACGGGATCGTTTTTACTCAACTGGTGAATAAAATCAAATAGTTTCTCTTCTCCGGAAAAGTCCGCGGGTATATATTTTATGGTTCTATCCCGCGGAAATATTGTTACTGCAGATGTCCATGCGTGTTCGTTATGATCAACAATTTTGATTGGCGCTCCATTTGATTTATATTTTGATTCGTATAATACTTCACCGGTTATTGTCATTACCGAGATTGGGAATCTTAATGATGTTTCTAATTTAGTTATGTCTTGAATTGTTGCCCCTCGCTATTTCACTGTTAACTCCCACTCGTTTATTTTTTTTACGTCTTAGATCAGTCAACTTTTTTCCACGCAGCGCATTTGTGAAGTGTTCTATTATTCTTTCTGCCACACAATTTATTTTTGATAGTTTCATGGGTTTTAGTTTTTCAATACTAGGTTTATCATTTAGCGGATATATCCCTTAAACAACTGATGTTATAGGATAAGATCTCTCGTAATACGGTTTGTCAATTCCAGTCAGAATTCCTGGTTTTGAATTTTGACTCACAACGACGATTTTTTTATCCTTCAAGACGATTTCAAATTTATCCCGAATAATCCAATCTCCCGTGTCTGAACGGATAATGAATTCTATTCTAAAAAAATACCTTTTCCGCGTAAGATGTGAAATTATCATTGCTGCGTTTTTATCGTTCATGGTAGCATCAACTTCACCATCAATTCGAAATGTTGACCAACAGTGAGATGCTCCATCACGCTTGAATTCATTAAAACAATCACGAATTTTACTTATCGTGGTTCTATCACGAATTTTACCCTTTAATGTATCAGAGACTCTATCCAGAATGAATTTAGTATTTTTCGAAGGTGTAATTTTCGATAATCTCTCGAACTCCTTCATATTATAATTAAAACAAGTATTTAAATAGAGAATATATTATAATGAATCATTGTAAATGGCTTATGATTAGATCAGTAACCCCGTGTAACAAATCATGTAAAAAGGAATTCTGCGGGTATCATATGCAAAGCGTTCGCAACGGGAGTTATGGGCCTTTACCCTGCATACGATGTGGGGTAGGGGTGAGAGGAATATCACAATTGTGTCTCGGTTGTGGTGGTAAGAGATACAGAGAGTTGAAGCGCTACTATTATAAACGAATTAAGAACTCCATTAATGATTCTGACTCTGACAGTGTCAAAATCATAAGAACTCCTCAAGACTATATTGAAAGATTCTCAAGTGATGTTATCATTAGACCAAAAAATTAATTAGACAAACAATAGTATAGTATATAAATGAACCAAGAATTCCGACCCCACGCTGTGATTTCAAACTATGAAGCGTCCCGTGATTGTATTATCAGAAACCGTAGATTGAAGAAGCCTGTTGGTGTTGTGAGTAATCAGGGATATTTGAAGTTTCGCGCTGGAGGGAAGAATTATTACTGCCATCGTTTCGTGTATGAATGTCATAACGGATTGATCGAAGATGGTTTTGTTATCGATCACATTGATTCCAGTCCTCAGAATAACAAATTGGATAATCTAGAATTTGTTACACAGAGTGAGAATACCAAACGAGGAGGAACTGGTACTTATAAATCAATTGGGAAAAGACCCGTAAAATCTTTTAATACAGCAACTAACGAAGAAATTATATTCCAATCAATATCTTAAGCCGGTAGATATTTTGATATTTGTGAACCCTCAGTACGAAAAGTAGCAGAAGGAATTTATGGATCAGCTTTTTCAAAAAGGATTGAACAAAAAATACAGTTCGTTTATGTCTAATCATGTTTTGCATTATTCTATATAACACCAAGGGAGATAACTTGTTTAGGTATATTTACGGCCTCTGAAAGAGTTATGGATCTCAATGGGTTTTTCCCGATTATTTCTCAGTGGAAATATAATATATTTTGTAAGAAAACGAATAAAACATGTAGTGTTTTACAAATAATTGTATTTGGGTTTTTTTTGTTTTACTTTTCAAGTATTCGGTTTTGTTTCATACAAGAAAGGTATATGGATTCGTTCGTGCCTTTGTGATCGATCCATTGAAGTCATCACATCTGTTCGTTATTGATTTTATTAGCTTACCTATATATTATATTCAAAAACATATACCTGTAATAAGAACCAGTAGCTCAATCGGTAACGTGTCGCGGTGCCATACTGGTGGTCATGGTTCGAAACCCGTAACAGGCATTATTGCTAACGTTGGCCGACAGATGGTTTTTATTGGGGAGTAGGCACCTCCGAAATTCAAATTGCAACCGTATGTACCAACCACACCACGCCGTGGTGTGAATGATTTTTCATTCAACTCAGGGTGACTTTGTGGGGGTATATACGGTTGCAATTTGAATTTCGGAGTGTCATCATTCATTATCATTGTATATATCCATCCAATTCATTCACTGTATATATCCATTCATTATCATTGTATATTTATCCATCCATTCATTCATTGTATATATCCATCCAATTCATTGTACCATCCTATATAATCTATTTTTTGTGCTGTCCATTCACTAAACATATCCTCTTGTGATTCTAACCCGTTATTTGACGAGTTAGATTCACTCTTAGGGGAATATGCTTCGTGATAACTATGGGTCTGGTTAGATGTGAAAACACCTGATTAGACCCTATGAGATGTATTGTCGTATATGTAACCTCTGGATGCCTTCGATGTGAATAGCACCTGAGGAGAACAAATGGGGTTCATCATATATCATCGCATAATATCCCTTGGCGTGAGTAAGATGATCAAATAACTTGCCACGAACGGGGTTCATTTATCCATTCATTGTATATATCATCACATAATACCTCTTGGCGTGAGTCAGATGATCAAACAACTTGCCACGAACGGGGTTCATATATCATCGCATAATATCTCTTGGCGTGAGTAAGATGATACAACAACTTACCACGAACGGGGTTCATTTTTGAAAAATATATATTTTTTGTATTAGAAATATGTATTATCATATATGAATTCTGAAAATATGAATAGGATTATAGCTGAAATTTCAAAATTGAAAAAAACAAGAAATTATATTATCTGACAATTTAAATCCTGACCAAATTATGTCTGGCTTTTAAGATATAGAATACGGTATTATTACTAACAAATATATGCTGCTAAAGGAATATGCGCTAATAAAAAAAAAATCCAGAATTCTATTCGGGACTCTCTTGCATTTTGTAGTGACGTAAGTGTGTTTGTCCCGTTATTTATTATTGTGGAAGGAATACAAAAAGAGTTGGGCCGGGATTTTGAATTGAAAAAGGAGGTTAATTCGAAGATTAGAAATATACGGACGTTAATTCAAGAAAATGAAAAAACCCGCTGGATACAACTATCGATTTGACAGTATAGCGCGTTAGTAAAATTCTCGAACTGTTGCAAATACAATGAAAGGTATATTTGATCAAGGAACAAGGAAGTAAATTAACTGTTGCTTGTCTATCTGAGTGGTAAAACTAAAATAACAAAAGAAATAAGTCCTGATTTTAATATTTTTCTAGCTGCAGTAAAGGGTGGCCCACAACCACCAGGGTATACAGCAGACTCAATCCCGGATGAAATACGAATAATGGCAGAAGCTGGTTCTGAAAAAGGTGCGACTGGTATTACTAAAAAATCAAAAGGAAAGGGATATTCTGGAACTGGAATTTCAGGTAGTGGTCTTATTCAATGCCCTGGAAATATTCTCAGCGATATAGCACGATTAGAAGTTCTCATCGGAGGGAAACGAGCTGTAAATAACTCACCGGAAGTAATTAATGAAGCAGCTGATATATGCAGGCGGTTATTTCAAGGTGGTGTTATGGATATTGGTTTATATCGGGATTTCATTGACGAGTTAGTGGAAAATCCTACGGATGGTTATCACAGTGACTAATCTGATAACGAAGTCATCGCATTAGATAAATATCATTTAAATAAGAATGATCATACACTACAATCATGATAAACCAACCAGCGTCTATGTAGTAAACTCACGATTTCCTGTTTATAGCGCGTACTGTGGTGATGGTCTCGGTGATACAATTGCAGGGTTATTTGCAAGAATGGCTCCAAAAGTGGCGCCGCTAGCAAAACAGTTATCAATGAAAGCCATTGATGGTATTCGTGATAAGGGTATTAGCGCTGTTGGAGATCTTGCTGGAAAAGCGTTTTCAGCCGCGAAGGATAAATTAACAGCGCTAGTTCGACGGCGAAGGAAACCAGGACCACTACCGTCTACAACAGAGATGCCTGCGCGGGTTAGCAAAATAATAAATAACGCAGTAGATCAGAAACTAGCGTCACTGGTGACTAACGCCCAAGATAACATAACCGCAAATATGATAGCGGGAAGTGGCTCAAAAAAAAAAAAAAACGGCGGGGTCGTCGACGTCGATGATTTAGACTTTGATAAATCAAAGTGAATATATAAAATGTTCAAACGGTCACCTGATCCAGCGTTTGATATGGACGCGATTATCAATTTTATGCCTATCACGCAATACAACCAAATCTTCGATCAAGAATCGAACTTCAGGTTCATGATATTAGTAAATACTTCTTACCGTGTGAAGCGTTTATTGAAGTAGAAGGAGAACTTGTAACAGATGTTGTAGCTAATACACCATATGCAGATAACCCACTTGTCCGAGTTGGTTTTGTTAATAATGGGATCATGGCGTTATTTACTAGCTCTAGATATCTCATCGATGGAAAAGAAATTGAAACCATTGAGAATGATGTTGATGTCGCCACAACAATAATAGGGTTAGCAAGATACTCCGATAATTATACAAGATCAGCGGGTCCATCTATGATGTTCGCTAAGGATATTACTGATCACCCTAATCACACTCCGTATATTAAATTACGAACTGCAAGAGCTACTTCACTTGACCCACAACCCGATACCCCTGAACACAGAGATAGACCAGCAGCTGAGTTTGATATTATCGGAAGCGCTATTCCCGATTACAATTTAGGATATGCAACACGCAAAGCAATGCTACAAGGAGATCGTCGACGATTTTCATGCGCGATTCCACTGCATCATATATTTGGATTCTGTAGAAATGTCCGAAAAGTAATCTATGGAGCAAAGCGTACGGTAGTACTCGTGCGAAAGGGTACTGATAATGATGCAATCTGGCGTGGTGATGAAGCTGGTCTTGCTGCCGGTAAAGTTATTTTATGAAAACTATCGCTATGGATGCCAGTAATTACTCCATCAATTACCACGGAGGAGCGATTACTATCATTTATGGAACAAGGAGGAAAATCGTTGATAAGTTGGTTATCAGTGAGTACAGATACTATAGATTCTGATATTAATGGTACATTTACATGGCACCTGGCAGCGCGACAAGGTGTTTCAGCCCCACGTCATATATTTATTGCGCTACAGAATAGAACGCGATTAGACAATCAAGAACGTAGTCATATAATATTTGATCAGTTAGGCGTTAATGAAGTCTCGCTGAGAATAAACGGCCAACAGGAACCATCCGAGGATATACAACTTAATTACGACAACAATCATATTGCACGCGTGTATCACAGGTCGTTGACATATATGGCACGTGATCAAAATGTTGATACAGGTCTGCAAATATCACAGTATGATTTTAAAACTTTATATCCGATCTATTATTTTTCGTTGGAACATCTTGATTTAACAAGACAGTCCTTCGTTGATATACACTTTAGAGCTCGTTTAGTCCCTGCTGGTGGTGTTAATTATAGAGCGGTTGCTGTCATTCTCAGCGACAAATCAATGCTTCTTGAAGGTGTTCGCGGAAGAATGAGAGTGATAGATGCACCAGTGGAAAACATGTAACAATTAGATCAATCTGTTATTGTATAATGAAATACAGTCATATTAGTGTTGCGTTAACTCCCGGTCAACTAAGAAATTGCAATCGGAATCAGCTAAAAAAATGCGGAACCACAAAAACACTGAAACCCAATCAGATGACTGGCGGTGCGAATAAATTGTCGCTGACGACTCGTCAAATAAAACACTTCTATGATGCTTTCAAAGATAAAAAAAGGTGTTCAACTAACTCTCTCTCTCTCTGTAGCCGCGATTAAAAACACGATAAAATCAGGTGGTATATTCCCGTTGTTAGCTGAGATTCCGGCTTTGATTGCGCGGCCCCAGCGGTGGCTAAAGCGGTGGCGTTAGGAGCCGTTGGTACTGCGGCAGGGATGGCACTAAAGAAAGCAGCTGGGCGAGGATATAAAAAAAGGGAAAGGGTCTAAGACTACCAGGAACCCCGTATTCATGGTACAGCGGAAAAAGGCCTGAGAATCCCAGGAACGGTTTACTAACTCGGGAATCTTCGATTCCTATGTCCAATTTTGATTTATTCGATGCTGCTAAAAAACTTGCGATAAAAAACTTCAGGGTGTCTTTATGAAAGATCAGTTACCGGCACAACCAAACAGCGTTGAAACCTGTATTATTAATCTCGATAACAGCACCGGACTTGGAACTCGCTGAGTTGCATACGCGATTGATCCACGTGCAATTGTTTATTTCGATTCATATGGATTAGCGCCGCCGAAGGAATTTATACGTTATATAAACCGCTTAAAAACTCTTCGTTGGTATTCTACGCTACCAACACAACAAATGAATGATCCACCAATATGTGGTAACGAAGTATGAAATGTCCTTGATGCTATTTCAACATCTGGAAAACAACCAGATATTGTCATAAATGAATACACTAGTAATCATTTTTTTGAGAGAGATTATATAAAAAAACATGATTGATATTTGGGGAAGATCTTTATCAGCGCTGAAGAAACCAACCACAGAAATGTCTGCAACCGGTGATATAAAAAAATAATCGAAGATGAAATAGCTGAGATGTTGAACTTAGCAAAAGTGTTGATCCTAATGAAATAGTTGTATTTCAAGATCGTCAGGGTAAATTGAAAGCCAGTAATGTTTCTCTAGATGATATTTTAGTTAAACAACGAGATGCAACCGAAGGCACTATCGCATTGTTTTCCGATCAAGGTAAACTCAAACCGGGTGTACTTGTTTCAACTATTGTGGATATAATTAACAATATTGATAAACCAATGCTACAATTTTTTGGTAATCCTCCAGTGACCACACCGAAGCTCACAGAGATAAAAACTTCTATGTTGGAACTAGCATCGCTTCAATCCGAATATGAAAAACACGTTGATAAGTTTACATCATTTCGTAAAAATATCATCGAGAAATTCTTTGCAACCACGCTGGATAAAATTGACATGAAACTTCCTGATATTAAAAAATCCATCGAAGAAATGAAAAACACCACTGAGGCAATCAAGGATGATGCAACGAGGATGATAGAAATCGTTGAAAAAACAAAAATCCCTCATGCGAAAACCAACAACGTAGTATACACGATTCAATACGGATCATTTGCGTGGACACCTACAAACAACAAATTAGATATCACTGCAACCGTCAAAGGTATTTATCGATTAACACTAGTGACGCCAACTCAGTTTAATATATCATCATCGAGTTAATCTGGGGTCAACAATATGATATCAACGATAATCGATAAGGATGCAACCGAACAGTTCACGATAGCATCCACTGATACAAATTTGGTTAGGGTTTCAGTAACATGGTATGTGGAATTCGTAGCGGATTTGAGTAAACAACTAAATTGAAATCGTAAACTGATTTGGAAATAAAATGTCGTCATCAACGGTACCTTCGGTATCTCAATATCGCTATGATCAGGTCAGAGAATTTCAAACTAAACTCAAAACACTCACTGAAGAGTATCAAGTAAAAATAAAAAAATACCGACGAAGAATCACCACAGTTGATGTTACCGTGTACTCTGTGAGTGGTGTAATCGCCAGAGCTGGTACAATACTATCCTCGGTGACAATGATTGCTCCGATAGCTGTTCTAATTTGTATATCAGCGGCGACAACAATCGCGGGAATAATTTCGATAATAACAAAAAAAAATATCATCATGCATCCAACGCAAACTGCAAGACTACATAATTAAATTTCATGTATCAACCGCGTACTCGCAATTGTCCTCGTTGGTATCGTCGTCGCTCGATGATACATTTATATCAGATAGTGAGTTCACAGCGATGGTAAGTATTTATGATTCCGCGATATCAAAATTAGAAATACAACATGAATATAATAACAATGACAACACCGCAGGAATTACTTCAACGAATAGTAAAAAATACCGAACCGATTCAACAAATAACGGAAAATACCACACCGGTGAAGACCAGCATGATATCAATAACCTCAACCAATCCTGAATTCAGTGTGAATTTCCATATTCCGATTCCCGTGAAAGAAATCGCGCTAGCAAAACTACGAGTGTATCACAGTTGGCCTAATATTAGGTCGGTAGCATTTGGTGGTCAACAACCGAATAATTCCTTGGTGTTTGCGAATATGAATAAACCCGATGGAACTCCAGACTGGAACGTTGTTTCGATGCCATCAGGGTCGTACCAAATCGAAGAAATTAATGCTAAATTTCAGCGTAGAATAAAATCCATTACTGGAGCAGAATCGAAAATAGCTACAACGGTTCATGAACCAACACTATCATCCGCGATTGAGATAAACTCGCCTAGTTATGTCGTAGATATATATCAGAGCTCAATCAGAACAATACTAGGATGGCCTGAAAATCCACCTCAGATATCTTATCAAATACCCCAACCCAAAATATCTGATTTTACCACAGATGAAATGTCGTATTATGAAATCAACCCATCATATCGAGAGGATTTGTATAATATAAAAAATGCAAAATTAACCGATAGATTTATATTTACCGATAATAATACCATGCAATGGGATTTTATTTTTGAGAAAACCCTTGATTCATTCGTTACCATTGCATTTACGATAAATTATGTCGTTGGTTATTTTAGTGAGATTAATCAATTATATAGAACACAACTAAAACAACTACGGCGGAGTTTTCAGGAGTACCTCACTGATATAACAAAGCCACGTACCGAGATATTAAAATGTGTTAGGATACTAAATCAACTTGTATCTGACATGGAATATATCAACAAACGAATAATTCAGGTGATAATTAATGACAAAAGCGGAGATAAACAAAAATTCCTAACCGGTTATAATATCACAGAAGCTGATTTACCAGACTTCAAATTTCCTGGATATAACGCGAAAGAACTAAAAGAATATTTTAATAATCACCTTGATATGTATTTCCCACAAATACTCGCCACATGGAAACCACAAACAACTATTCTAGCATATAATAATGATCCAGATGGTGGTGGTAGGCATATCGCTCCTCAAAATGTGAATATATCCTCGGTGATTGCATTGAATTTAGTATGTGATGTTATCGAAGGAAGCTATCAAATAAATCTCGAGCTATCAAATCAAGCTCAGCAGGGATATATTTTATATTCATTTGCACCAACAGCTCCTCCAGGATTTCTAATCATTGAGGATCCAACTAATCCAGTCTCTATGCAATGTCATAATAATTCATTAACGAGAATTAAGTTCAGACTCACTGACCAGTCTAATAATCTAATTGATTTACGAGGCGAAGTTTTACAAATTAGTCTGTTTGTGAAATCGTAGCGATTTTCATCGTAAAAGAATTGTTAACCCATAGCAGCAGGGGGGGGGACAACGACATGGAGTCTTCTTTTTTTTTTTGCCAAATAGACCCTTATGAGGAAACAAATAGACCTTTCTATTAAATATTTACTAGGATGCCTCAGTTTGTCAAATGGACCTTTCTATTAAATATTAACAAGAAGGAGGCCTCGTCGACGCCTAAAACGTTTGTCGGATTACCCCCCCCCCCTCTCTCTCTGCTGCTCACGCAGCAACTGCATAGTTCAGTTGGTTAAACATCGATTGTCAAAACAGTTTCGTTTTGCAATACGAACGCAATCTTCTTTCCTTAACACAAAGGTAGGGGGTTGGGTCACTAGAACTGTGATCCCCTTTATTCCTTTCAGGGGTTTCAGTAACCAATTAAACACTGCACTTCGTTTTGGGTAACCACTTGTTTTGGTGCACGCACTATACTGCAATCATACTATTGACTTTAGGCATAAAACGTCAGTGCAAGTAGTAATGTGGGATACTTTATCGTCAATGGGAAAATACCTTACAGACACCCCCACACCCCGGGAACGTTAAGCGTCAAGGTTCTGAAAATCACCCTGGGTACGTTTACGGTCAAGGGGAATTGAACATGGGGAATATTAGGACTGTAAAGCGACAAGGGAACGTGGGTTGAATAGGAATGGAAAATCGAGGTGACGTCACGGTACTGGAGATGGGCAACAATGTGGTAAGTAGCTGACCTCAATCGGGCCAAACAGTGACAGGTAGTATCAGCCAAGTTCAGCTAATGCAGTGGGTAAGTTCAGTTAATTCAATCATTGGTGGGTGGTGGGTAAGTTCAGTGAGTCGCGGTAAGTTTCAGCTAGTTCAGTGAGTGGCGGGTAGCGGATTCAGTTAGTTCATAAACTATACCAATGAAACAACGCTTGGCTAGATAGGCAAACAAACAAACAGAGAGATACAGATATATGATAAATAGAGAATAAATATCTTTTGGAGACATACGAGTGACCTTGAAAAACGCCTTTGTTATTTTTGTTAACACCATTTCGTTAACATAGAAGGCATCGCATGTGTCTTTTTCTCTTCCTCAAACTTCTGACTTCTGGATCGTAGACGAGAACTCTTAAGACAGTCTTGATTCTCCACATAAATTCTTCTTTTCCAATCGCTCGGCTCTGGTGATCCGGATGATTGTCCATGTTGATCTGACATACATTTGTAAGTTTGTGCTTTTTTGGGTGGGTGGGGTGGGGGCAGCAGATAGATGTCCCCTCCCATGTAAATAAAACACCAGAAAGTGTGTTTCTGTATGAGTGTGTTCCTCCTGATATGTTGTGTGTTTCTATAAAGAGGGTATTACGAGATCAGATTTTACACCTATCTCGTCACCTTTCTCTTTAAATTTGGTTAACCCTGGCTATGGGTTCCTTGTATCCTGTGTTTGCTATTTGTCTTGTGCTATTTTGTCTGGTTTTTTGTCCGATTTCCCAGTTGTCTATCAGTGACAAGGACCTATAAGCAGATCGTCACTTGTTTGTAATATTCCATCCGTTTACTTTTTATTTACATTTTGAAGTCTGTGCGGAACAGCCTCGATGATACGAGGATTGATGATTCAACGTTAATCTACATCTTGTGATGAGAATAAGTGATGGGAATGAAATGAACCGCGGTTATTTATAGTGGAAGATTGGGAGTGGATCTAAAGTGATTGATCTTTTTCACCAATCCTAACACTCATTACAAAATTAAGTCACAGTGTGGAGTCTCTCTTCCAATTTGAAGAGAGCTGAGTGTGACGTCACATTCCCTATATAGATACGTTAGCGTCTGTGTCCACCATTCCCCCCCCCCCTTCCCCGAGATCAAATATCCAGCTTTGCTGGAAACTTAAAACAGTGCTACATGCCCCTAGTGGGAGATACAGCACTATAATTCAACTTCATCTTCGTTTGTGTGCAGTCAATCCATGCGATGGAGTTTTGAAACATGACGGAAACTAAGACTGTGAATTGTGGTGCACCGGCCGTGGAGACGATAAACGATGGCATATAAGTGGCAACCAAAGTCAACACAGGCCTACATCCAGAAGAGATCGATTTTAATTGGGATTTAGTCAATTATCTCTCTTCCTCTGAAGATTTTTTTTTCTGGTAACAGCACCTTCGCCACCTTCTCCTTCTTCACCATGCGTCGAGGATTTTAAACAGAGACAGAAAGAGGAATTGTAAACATTTACAGCATCAAAAAGAAGCAGAACAAGTTTTTCTCATTCAACAGCAACAGAGAGAAGAAGATGCAAGAAGGAAAACACATGAAGAAGCAGCAGAGAAGAAACAAGGTCTAACAGAGAAGGAGTACAGTGAAAGTCAAACAGTGACGGTAATCTTAGACAATTTGGCAGAGTTAAGGAGTCTGAAACAAATGTATCAAACTTCTTTATTATGACCCAAGAGGAAAATACATTCCCGGGCCAAACAGCAATTCTCAGTGAATACACCTGCTATGCCTGGGGTAGAAAAAAACGATTGATTTTAAATAAGTCAGAAACAGGAGCAAGTCGAAAAGCAAACCTTGGCAAAGGCTTAAGGCAGTTAAAGCTGAGTACATCGCGTTCCTGGGTTTTCTTTTTGGCCTTTATATATATATATATATATTAACACCCAACGGTCCTTTACAGGCCCACTCACTTCTCTTGAAAAGAGATATTATTCATTTTACCAAAATCAATTAAAACTCAAAATCCCTTTTTCTCCTATGATTGATGTGTGTGTGTGTGTGTGTGTGTGTGTGTGTGTGTGTGTGTGTGAGAATGCGTGAGTTTAGTTTCTTATTCTAAAACTTCAAAACCAAGAGACACTTGCGTTTTCTATCTGTTATATTCTGGTACAAATGTTACAATCCAAATTCACAACACACTTTAAAAAGTTAATTATCTTCTGTACCTTTTGTATTCTCTCCTTTTGTTGAATTTTTTCACTTTCACTGGTTTTTCTTCCTCTCCTTCGTCTCTTCGTCTTTTCTTTTCTTTTTTTTTTTTTTCTCTTTCTGGATGTGGTGGGGTTCTTCCTTTGGGGAGGGTGCCATGTATTCCTGTTCTAAACCTCTCATTGCTTCCGCTCCTGTTGTTTCTTAGCGCATTCAGAAGACCAATATCCGTTCTCTTGACAATGATAATAGGTATCTTGAATGTTGTCTCTACTGACACCTTTATTGCTTTTCTAAGGATCTGGACACCATGTAGCCCACTGCCCTATTTTCTTACGGATATAGCAAATATCTTGACTTTTATCTCGAAATGAGGGGGATTTGTCCGTCGGCTTGTCTGAAGAAAACTTTCATATAACACCTCGATCAGAAGTTCGATCTTCGTTGGCTTTTCCATCGTTCTGGTCGTTTGAGAGTGAAATGAATATTGGAATGGAAGACATTGGTCTGACATAGATATAAAGTGACCCATGACGTTAATAATGTAGTCAACTGACTTGTTGCAGCTAATATGAACCAATCGCATCATTTCCTGGAGAAAGGAGAAGAAAGTAAGAGGCAGAAACGTGATTTAACGCATCACACTAGAGCTGAAGTCTTGACTCAAGAACATGCCAGCGAATTTAAAGATGACAGGAGTGAGCCAGAATCGAGGCCTAGAGAGTCTACACACAACCAAAGTCCCTCAAAAGTGAAGACTAAAATGACGAGGTCACTCATTCTGCCATGCTCTCCCATCAGCTACAGTTGACAATCACAAAGTTTGACCTAATATCGGCGGCTCACCATCTAATATATATATATGAGGTGGCACGATAGCAATCGCGTTCTCGGGTATACTATTCTATCAGTTCCGCAATCCACAAACTTTGGCATTGTTAGAAGCTTCTTTCAATTGATCGATACCCCAAATGTTCCTCAACAGAGTAGTAGAATGTTCACATTTTCACATAAAAAGACTATACTTGAGAATCTCTTCTTGACAATCAAACGGGTCCAAAGAGTAAGCTTGGTACAATGTATAAAAACTTCCTCCTGTCGTAGCATCATACATAATGCAAATATGGTAGTAAGACGTGTTCATTTTATTATGTGTTGAAAAATTAAGGAAAATATATTTTAGCCATTTTAGTTATTTCAAACGTTTTCGTCATCTATCTCTCTGGCAGAGCCATATAACTCGTGGGATCTTTCAACAATACTGTTCACGCATTCATGCAAATGGCCTGGGCTAAATTCTGACACATGTGGTCATTCAGCTCCTTTCTGGTATTACAATCTTCTCTTCTTTCAAAACTAATCCGTCCATTTCTGAAAATTTATCTCTGCACTTCCAAACATTTCTGATTTCAAAATGTACGAGATGTTTATCATTTGACTATCCCTTTTTGAATCATTTATCGAAATTTGATCATTTTATTATCATGTTTAGTTCCATTCTTTATTGGTTCTAACTGTGTATCTGCAATCGATGTATTTGACATGATCATGTGCACATATCACTCAATTTTACTATCATTGTTCATCTCAGATGTGTTCGTCTGTCTATATGCTCTCGACAATGTATCCGCTACAATTAACTCTTTTCCTGGACAATATGTCAAGTTAAAACTGTACTTCTGCAGTCTTAAAAGCCTATTTTTAAAGTCTAGGTGGTGCGGCAGAAAGAGGTTTCTTGAGGATTGATCCCACAAGTTTATAATAAGATTTAACTTGTACTTGACGACCACAAGTATAGTGATTAAATCATTCAAGACTAAATAATACAGCAAACAGTTCTTTTTCGATCTGCACATACATTATTTTTGCATCTGTCAAAGACCTTGATGCAACTGATATGGGTTTGCCTGACTGCGTTAACACTGTTCCAAGTCCTGATTTTGATGCATCACAACTAACAATGACAATGATCTCTTCAAATGTATGTTTCTGTGCAGTTTCCAAAACAAATTCAGTGCCATTTTTCAAAAGTGCTTTGATGGCTCTGTCACTGTAGACATAGTTGGGATCAATTTCGCTAGGTATTTGACTATACCCAGTAATCTTTCAGTTCATTTCTTGTCTGTAGGAGCGGGCATTTATGTCATTGCTTTTACTTTTTCTGGATCAGGTTTAATAGCTGATGATGACATCATGTGTCCCACGAAGTACACTTCTGTTAGTCCAAATTGGCATTTTTCCAAATTCAGTGTCTTATATGTTTCCTGACATCTCTTTAAAACATATTTCAGTTTTGAATCATGAGCTTCCTTTGAAGTTCCCCAAACAAATATGTCATCTATATCAGTCTCCATGCCAACCAGGATCTCAAAACAGTGTACTATGCATTTCTGGAACACTTCTTAAGCAGGTGTATTGTCAAAAGGCATTTTTATCTACCACACGATGTGTTAAATGTTGCCATTATCTGGCTTTCGTCATCCGGGGGTATATAGCATCACGTTTGGAGAAAACCTTAGCTCCAGACATCCTTGTGGTTATATCTTCATTTGTAGGAAGTTGATAATGCTATCGCTTCATAACTTGATTCACATTTCTCGGATCTAGACAAATTCGTAGTTTTCCCGACTTACGTTTTTCAACAACTACTATTGAACGGACCCATTATTTTGGTTCATCTACTTTCCGTATTACAGATTTACGTTCCGTCTCTTCCAAAGTTGATTTAAGTGGTTATCGTAAAGCTGTATGAACCGTCCTTGGTGAATTAATGACAGGTTTCACATTTTTCTCAATTGCAATATGATAGTTTGGTTTCCATACCTTTGAACATACTGGGAAATTCTTTCACGATATGATTATTCTTATTCCTGTGAACATTGCAAACTCCTCGTATTAAGTGCAAAGCTTGAGATGCTTTGAACCCATGTTGTTTTTGTTTTTTGTGTGTGAAATACAAATCAAGTTCTTGAGTCATGCAATTTAATATGCATTTGCCTATGACAGTTTGTCACCAGATAGCTTGTAAGACATGTGTTGGTTGGTTTTACTTCGACGTTGTCAATGTGCATTGTCTCAAAAATGTAATTTGGAATGATGTTTACGTGCAACCCAGTATAAATTTTAAATGTGACATCAGTACCATGAAGAGTCAGTGATGTAGTATTCTTTGTCACTGATTTCAGTGTTTGCTTTTGTCACTGTTCCTACAAAAGATGTTCCTTCCTATTCACTTAAGTATTCTTGTATACTATGCACCCGTTTTGTCTTGCAGCATTTCAGAAACTGATGATGTTTTCGACACTTGTAGCAAGTTTTTCCATAGGCACCTACATTTTGCAAATAATTTGCCACATTTACCATAGTTGAATAGCCTGGAGTCTAATTTAATATATAACAATTTTGCTTTATTTGGCTGTGCCATTTTCTTTTCCTTTTTCTTCATTTTCACACCAAGAACTTCTGATGCAGCGGCTTCATTTTGCATGCATTGAATCTGCTTTTTGGATTATTCGTTTACTTTTTCACAATTAGTCCCACAGACAATTCTATATATATAGTCATTTTATCCTGTAGATTTACAAATTTGCAGTTCTTTGCAATCAATTTAAGTTCAGTTACATACTGGTCAACGTTTCATTCTTTTCTTGGATTCTCGGATTGAATCTGTACCTCTCTGCTGTAATGTTCAGCTTTTGGACTGCACTAGTCCTCAAACTTGTTGATAAGTGGAGCAATGTTTTCAGCTTCATTGGCCTCAAATGTGAATGTCTTGTAAATGATTATACTACCCTGACTAATAATATATTAGCACTGAAGTTTTCTTTGTCGTAACATCTAAGTAAAACTGCATAGTCAGCTTCCACCCCCACCAAGCTTTTGCTAGATGGTGGGAATTAAAGTTCATTTCAGGTGGCATATTGAGTTTTTCCATGATGTCATAAATAACACATAAACTTGTGAATCTAAATGTATGTATTCTTTCGGAGATTTACTTCTTAATGGTATAATTCCAACTTATTCCAAACAGTTTCACTTCTGACACCATGTTTTGTCTTGCTAAATAACACAAAACATGGTTTGGTTTAACTGGAGCTGACCTCAGGTGACCTGTAACTCTCAGATCTTTTGTAGCAACAGAATGTTAATACAGTATATTACCACAATATTCAGTAGACAATGAGTCATGCCCCTCATGTTATGCTGTAGAGATTTTCCCCTGCATCATTAAGTCGGCCATTTTGACTTGTATCCCATATGGGGAATGGGATGGTCCCATTAGGCATGGACTTTGGTAATGTGATAGGTAGGTTACGTGGTACCTCTGTGTGTGTGTGTGTGTGTGTGTGTGTGTGTAGAGAGAGAGAGAGAGGGAGGGAGGGAAGGAGGGGGGTCTTATCAACTTTTATCAACCATGAAGTAAGTCTCCGTTTTTTTGTTTGGGTTTTTTTCTGTCAGAAAAAAACGCGGAGACCTATATGTTGGTCTAATCCACTTAAGATAAATCAAGGATAAAGAAGTGGTTAATCAAGAAGTTGTTTATGAGGTAATTATTGTAATAAATAGACAAGAGGCGAAGTGCTTGAAGAAGGCTTTCCACGACTAGCAATATTAAAAACAATACAGATAATCGCTGTTATATATTCTTCGCGTTGACAAGTGTCGGGACTGAAGTAAATTTATCATACACCGATACAAATCTTGGAATAAAAATAGAGTACGAACTGCAAAGGGGAAGATTCGCTACCAAAGTTGTAAATATTCGTTTACGCACGCCAACTTAAACGATACAATTTATTTGTCGCAGAGTTATAGCTTGTAAAACAGTTTATTATTATTTCTTGAAGGTTTAGGTCACAGCTTCAGGGACGTAATTTGGATGAAAAAAAATTGCAATGATGTCCCTGCACAGCTTAAGGTTGTATATAGCGTCCTGTTTGTAATTCTGAATCTGATAGAAGTAGGAACAATCCTTCACACGTATGCTGTACAAGGATGAAAAAAGTGTCACCTTCATCGTTCTTATTTGAAGGTCAAGGCGGACATCAGTATATTTAATTGGAACTGTGACTTGCAAACTTTTTTTAAAACAAAAAGTAATAGACATAAAACTTGGTATAGCTGTACAGAATTACCTAATGTTGTCACTAAACATTTTCATGGACTTATCTGCAGAGACTTGCATCAGTTATCAGGTCAATCAAGTGTGTGTGTGTGTGTGTGTGTGTGTGTGTGTGTCCAAACTGTCATCCAGAAGTTTTCTTAAAGTCCATCGAATGAAATATTTTTCTCTGTAAAGTTATAGCTTGATAGTGTATCATGTACCCTACCATGTGTATCAGTAGCATGGTCCTATGGTGTTATCATGTACCTATCATGAGTTTTAATAGTATGGTCCTTTGGTGTCCACTGTACCTATCATGTTTATCAATAACATGGTACTATGGTGTACCAAGTACCTACCATGTTTATCAATAGCATGGTCATATGGTGTATCAAGTACCTATCCTGTGTATCAATAGCATGACCCTATGATATATCATGTACCTATCATGTTGATCAATAGCATGGTCATATGGTGTATCAAGTACATATCATGTGTATCAATCCCATGGTCCTATCGTGTATCAAGTACTATCATGTGTATCAACAGCATGGCCCTATGATATATCATGTACCTATCATGTTTATCAATAGCATGGTTCTATGGTGTATCAAGTACCTATCATGTGTACCAATATTATGCTTATATCAGCAGGATCAAAGTCATAATTGAAATTTACACATTTTATATTAGGAATGTAACTCTAAAGCCAGTTAAGGAAGTTTAATTAAACTTACGTATAAATCATAATTTCTGGATGTATCGTTTACTTATCATAGTATTTTCATCAAGGTTTAGATCATAGATTAGCATTGGTGTCAAGCATGTAGCTCACAACTTCTCAAGGATTGTGAAAAAAATAATTATATTCATGCATCACGACCTACGGTTGTTTCTTATAATGCACGTTTATGATCCAGTTTGAAATATCATTATTTTTATTTTTTATGGTTGGGCTGTATAAAAATAATGTTTGTGATTATGGGTCTTCTTGTATCACTATTAATATCTTATCTGCATATTAAAGGTCGCAGTCGTCTCAAATTTAATTTCTTGCGATGTCTTTGCTGTAAGTTAAACCCATTCAAATTAGTATTATCAGACACCGTATAACTACATCTTGAATTTATGAGACATCACAAATCTTAGCCACAGAGTTATGGTCACGTGCCACTATGCATCCATTTCTACCTGCGAATAGAGCTAAAATTCCATATTTATGGAATTTTTTTTATTTATTCCATATTCATGATAATTTCAGTGTTTCAAGCACCACTTTGGTGGTTCGATATTAAATATTAACATGGTCAATATTTTTTTCATCCAGACTGTATTACGGAAGCTTTTTAGATAATTATAAGAATGCATGCATATGATACAGAGAGTGTGTTGCATACCATGTTCTGTCGTTTCTCAAGGTCAAGGTCAAGCTCAGAATACTTGTTGTGTCATGTTAAATTATGATGTTATGTTACTGGTGCGTTTTTTATATTTTTTTTTATTTTTAATAACCGTTATGAATTAGGCATATTATGTTAACACATTGTCATTCCGCCCTTTCGTTAACTATTTGCTTTTGTAGCCCATAACATTTTGTTTTAGCTGGAGATATTTTATGAAATCACTAGACCGTGTGTCGCATAGCATCTACAGGCCCCCACCTACTGGCTTAAGTTCACAAAAAGACTATGGGGGCCCCGAGTGACCGAGTGGTCTAAAGCGCTGTTCGTTACGGATCACTGCCATCTCACCTCTGTCTGCGTGGGTTCGAGTCTAAGATTCGGCTAATGTAGTTATGTGAGAAAGCTTGCCAGTAGCTTCTCGTGGGTCGGTGGTTCTTTCCGGGGGTTTTGCCGGGTTCTTCCTCCACCAATAATACTGGCCGCCATGTATAGCCTATATTGTGCCGAAAAATGGCGTTAAACCATAAAAAACAAAACAAACAAACAAAAAGACTATGGAAATTTGTAACTATGTGATTGTTTCCCTCCTTTTTCTAATGGATAACGTTTAGACTCCTTGAGATAGTTAAATGCAATTTGAACCAGTTATATACCATAATTAGAGATATCACAGACATTACTTCCGTCTCAAGCTTAATGTCTCAGCCAGGGAAAATACAATTCAGCAACGTCTGTCCATGTACGGGTATAATATTTTCATACAACTGTAGCCTTCTGTATATGTAGATCTGATAGTGTATGATGTATTTATAGCCATACGTTCTGCACCAAAGGTTAAGGTCAAAAATGAGGGAAGTCTTTAACCTATTTCCTTATCTAGGAATTCATTTTTTTAAAACTACTTCACATATTTTGACAAACTTCATAAGCTCCACCCTTTAGTATGCAGCTAAGAGGTTTCTAGTTATAAGATCAAGGTCGCTGGTACAAAACAAATGGAAAAAGATCGGCATATAATGTCCTGTGTGGTACTCTTGTTACTTAAAGTCTTTAGTTGTGTCGCATCTCGTTGTTTTTGGTACCATCTTCAAATAAATCAACCCATATGACACTAATATGAAATAACAGGTACGTTGAGCACGTGCATCTTATCCACCGCTGTCATGGAATTTTCATAAAAGTTATGTGCATGGAGCTATAGCAATATGGCGTTAATAATATATGAAAGATAAGATCACGCTTTTTCTGACGATTTCTTTTTAAAAATAACTTTCCATTAATTTAAATATGACCTAAATTCTGGTACCAAAGAACTATTCAGATGAACATATTTGAAAATGGCTTAGAATATGAGGAGTGTTCGAACTACTATGATCTTCGTAGAGAGTGACAGATGCAGTATCATACATTATTCTTGTATAATCTGTCCTGCATGACCCTACGAAAGAATATTAGTTTCCTTAACCATCAGAATAAAAATAGACTTTGACAGCTAAAGAAATAGGTTACTTGGTTCAACATTCCTTTAGTATTATAGGCAAGCTCTGTTTTTGAATCTTCCGTAGCAATCATTAAAAACTCCACAGCAACCAGGTAGAAAATACATTTATTCATATTCGAGCCAAAAATACACTGGAAAAAAATGTATTCAAAGAATTGAAGGAAATATTTATCTCATAATCTGCAATCAAATTTGTGCATCTTGGTCTCCATGACAACCAGTCAAAAATATAATGTTTACACCTTCAAACACTTTATTTACTGTTATGAAACTTCAAGAAGTGTTAAAAGCGACATTTTGTTAATATTGTTTCCATACCAACCAAACATCATTGGCATCAACCAAGTAGAAACCTGTTTTTAATATTTAAAAAAAAATACTACGGCAATTTAAGTCAAATTTTATAAATGAAATAACAATCTTCTACATTTTTTACAATTGCTGTGTATACAGAGAACAAGGACTGTCTGCTAAGGGGCCAAATATTTATTTTGGCAGAGGGAAAAGAGGACGGCACCTTAATAATTAATTCTTTTCAACTAATATCACTGGATACGTTTTTTTCTTCATCTTCTTCACAAATTAGATCAAACATTTTTTTGTATGGGTGGGGTGGGTACAATATTCTAGCCCCACCCCCTTCTGACAATTAAATAGGCAGTCCTCTACGTGAATGCAATTAGGAGAAAGAACCAACTTTAATCTGCAAATTTCAATCTAATTCTTGTAAGCCATACTATGTTCTTTTAAAGTATGTGTCATACACCGCTTGATAATTCCCTCCATTTTGGGGAGATGTCGTCAAGAGTTGCAACATGTTCAACTATTTCCGTTTGTATTTTCATGCCAATAAGTTGGCGGTATATGAGATTTACTTTCTCACTTCTATATCTCTGGATCCATCTGTGGTACTTTTGCACACTAAAACTTCTATGAAGCTTCCCATATTAACATTAAACTTACACTAGGGCTGAATTTAGGAACAATGTGTGTATCTGTTTACCATATATATATATATATATATATATATATATATATATATATATATATATATATATATATATATATACACACACACATATAAACAGATATGGGGACCAATATTTTATTCTGAGAGAGAGAGAGAGAGAGAGAGAGAGAGAGAGAGAGAGAGAGAGAGAGAGATGTTATAATGTAAACTTTCAATCAGTAACAGTTTGAGATGAACATCATGATCCCATTACAAAACAAATTACTTGATGTATCCACTGCTCTAAAACTGATTATAAAAACTGTTTTACTTCAAGGGGAGTACATTACTCTGTATTAAAACTATTTCGTCCCAGCGGCGACAGCAGTTCACAGTATTTTGCTATAAGGTAAATTACTATAAAAGCATTAACCTCCACTTTCACGCTGTTTACGCCTATACAGAATGGATTTGTCACGCGATCATATTATAATACATAGTCTATATTACATATCTTAAGCTTCTTTTTTTAGATGACGAAAGCCTTACCCACGTCGAAGTTTGAACATTTTGAGGCGGGTCTGTGCCCTATAAGACTGAACACAAGTCTAATTTCAGAATTTGTCAAAAAATTTTTTTCAGAGTAAAAATGTTACAGCAGTAGTGTATGGAGTGTGATACACAGTAGTACACATTTAAAACCGTGCGCTCAAGCATATACGCTAAATACTGACAGATAATTTCTTCCCTTTGTCATGCATACATAGTTTGATCTTTGTAATGAAATCACATACATAAAAATTACCACCAACACCCAACCGGAAACAGCAAGGATTATAAGAGTGTATGCTCTTTGTTATAGTGAGCATAATCACACATTTAGAAAATTATTCCCGGAGAGAAAAAAAAAAGAACGTCCGGACAAATCAGCTACTTTTTGGTTTGTTTGTTTTAAAGACGTCACCGGTGCATTATGAAACTTTAGTGTGATGTGCCGATCTCATTCTCACTCTTGTACCGTATTACTCGCTTATAAGAGCAGTCCAACTGCAAACAGCACAGACAAATATCTGCCGTCAAGTAATGCGCTGGCAGATCTAGGTCTGTGCAGTTTGTTAGGAGTAGTAACTAGAAAAACACTGACACTGATCTGCAGGATCATGATGCTACTACAGATCATTTGTGAAGTTTTATTCGACTTATGAGTGATAAAGACGGTAACACTTTTTAAAAAAAATAGAATGTATGAATCAAGTGTGGAAAAAAAACAGATCAATTATTCAGCATAAACCGATGAAGTTCAATTTACGTTGTTCCTTTCTCTGTTCAGTATCACATGCCATGCACATAGCCTCGCATTGAAACATATATAAAATAACTGTTCATGGAGATAGGAAGATTTAGAAAATATATATTTTATGCCGCAAAAACAGAAAATGCATATATTCCTCGTGTACTAGCATGACATGGCTTCCTTCACAAAGAGATGTTCGTTGGGTATGCCCCGCGTACTAAATTAAAACTTTTTTTCCCAGACGGAATCATTACTGATTGAAATTCAAATAAAAAAAACTCTTACAGAAATTGCGTTTACATGTTCATTAACTTTTTTCAGTCTTAACTCTAAGAAACGGAACGTTACTTTCTTTTCATGAGCTTTGCATTCTTTGAGGTTTTCTCATCATTACGGTAATCATACAACACTCAAGTTTTCCAATATTTACCTTCGCATGCATATTAGTGCGCTAGTGCGACGTCAAAGAAAATTTAAATATTGGGGAACCGACGCTAACAGTTCATTTGAGGTCGCTTTACAACTGATTTGAAAAGGTAATGTTTACAGTTTTTGATTGAAACATGTGAGCCGCACCTGGGCAGATGATATAATGGCGCCATTGAAGAAAACCGGGAATAGGAATGTTTGCTTGCTTCTACTTGCATTAAGTCTAATCATTGTAGTTCTACTTGCGGTTGTCATTTACTTAGCGACCAGAGAGAGCGCGTGTAAAGGTCTGTGATGCTTTTTTTTTTTTAATATCACAATTTGTTTATTTTGTTTGAGGTAATTGGGGAAACGAAAATTGGTAATCGTTGTATAATATACAGGTCTTTATTACACGTCACAGTTCTTATGTAGACGTAGCGTCTATTAGATACATTACCAACACAATCGTGGTTCTGCTGTAAATAATCCGACAGCGCATAATAAGGAAAATGCCCTAAATCAAGAATAAAAATTCATAATTTAAAACACCATTCTACGTTTCTACTAAGATAAATGCTTAATAAGGTGTTAATTCCGAGTTGTCGTAAAAAGCATTTTTAAACACCCCCAAAAATATATAAAATGCAGGAAATCTGTTGGTTTACAGTAGCCATACACATTTATATAACATGCCTAAAATCTGCATTGTTTCGAAATTGTGCCCAAACAGACAGCGTTTTACTTAGTCTTACAGTGTAATACGCCTCCCGTTATATCTGTGTTTCTCAGGTCGCCAAAGTAGACCCAACTCCTAGTCCTACATGTAAGACCTGACGCTGATATTTATGTTTTGGGCGTCTAAACAAAATCAGCATGTGCTATGTTCTACATGTAGGACTACCCCTCCCCCAATTTTTTTTAAAAAATAACAAAATATAATAATAATAATAATAATAATAATAATAATAATAATAATAATAATAATGATAAATAGCCCATAAAATTATCCGGGGAGGCATCGTACATTGTAGGACTAAGTTTTACTCTGAATGCCCACTAACCGTCCCAGCCATTTACGGGACTAACCCAGAAGAAACAAAATATACCGGAACAAAAATAGATACATAGTCGAAAATGCTCACTATTGTTTTCATACTGTATGTTAATTTTTATTTTTTAATATCAAAGTAGTTGGCGTGATTTTTTATGATATATAAAAAAAGTTGTGGCTGATAAAATTTCCCACAAGTCCACGAGATTTGTTTTCAAGGAAAATATAATTTTTTATACGAGGCTGTTGATAGAGCATTAATTTATAAACGAAATTTCTAGCAAGAGGCCCTTTTTAGTGATATTGTAAAAAAAACATATGCCATGAATTTGATTAAGCAACAGTCTGTACACACAAGTTTTCTTTTGTTTTCCATATGTATCAAATGAAATAATAATAATTAATAATAATGAGGACTTTGCATAGCTATCTTTAGAAGCTCTAAGCGCTTTACAACATAGAACATTATAACGTATAATGATATGATTACAAAAAACAAACACCATGAAATAAAAAACTTTCTGAAAATATTCATTTCAAGGTAAAAAAACATTATTAGGTCTTTAAGTTTTTGCAGTCGAAATAGGTGAGTTTTAAGAGTACTCTTGAATGGGATCACTGTTTTTGTGTCTAATTTCAATGGGCAATTCATTCCACATTGCTGAGCAATGGTATGCAAAAGAATACTGTCCATATGACTTTTTTTCATAGTGGGAATAATGAGTATACAATTATCAGAAGAGGAGCCTAAGTATCGTGCTGGTGTGTACAGATGGGTGAGGTCATATAGGTATGTTGGACTGGAGTCCATCAGTGAAACAGCACAGAGAACAAATTTTGTGTTTCATTCTGGATCAAATGGATGACCAGTGTAGGATACAGAGCAGGGGGAGGTGTGCTCTGATCATGGTACTCCGATGATGATCTGAGCAGCTGTGTTTTGAAGTTTCTGGAGTAGATATTGAGACGAACCAGACAGAATTGAGTTACAATAGTCCAGTCTTGAAAGTACTAATGAACACACAAGTGTTTTGGTGGCATCAACTGAAAGATATTTGCAAATGGAGCTGATGCATCTCAGCTCAAGATATGCAGCCTTGCATATATTCGTGACATGTTGGTGAAATGTGAGAGTACTTTCCAGAGTAACATCTAGGTTTCATCCTGACTGTGAATTTAATGTTGGTGTTGCTGATATTTGTTGTCTGAGGTAAAGGATGTGAATGAGAAAGTCTTTGTGGTGTGATCAGAATGGCCTCAGTTTTATCATCATTCATCTGCAACTTGTTATATATCATTGATGATTTCACATCAGAAATGCACCTCTCTACACCTTGGATGGTAGCATCAACTTCAGTTGGGTGGCTAAACTTGTATATTTGGGTGTCATCAGCTTTCAATTGGTGATACCCTGGATGATGATCTATGACACTTCAGAGAAGCTAAGTGTATTGAAATAAGTGAACAGGTCAAAATATTTTTTTTATTTATTCCATTTGTGGACACAGATGTGTCCTGTTGATGGTCAAGTAATATATCATGGTCTATGGTGTCAAATGTTGCAGACAAATCAAGAAGGGTGAGGACTAATCTTTCCGCTATCCAAAGCAGAGAGAATGTCATTAACTACTTTCAGAAGAGTAGTTTCAGTACTGTGGCAAAGGCGATATGCAGACTGTACATTACTAAAAAGACTGTTAGAGTTCAGATGAGATACAAACAACATAGAGTCATCTAACTAATCATTGTTTTCATCAACTCCTATCAACATTTTAAGGAATCAGTATATTCATGTGATTACCAGTATAAGCTTTTTTTTCTTCTTTCTTTTAGCAGAAGATTGCTAATGGAAATTTATTGTTTGCATCAAATACAACACAGTTAATTTAACAGACTATTTCTTTTGTATTTTTTAATAAACATCTTGCCTGCTTCTTTCATATAACATAAAAGCAGATGATACCGGTAATACAAAAAGAAGCATTTAATTTTCAGTATTTTTGTAGGTCAACTGGTCTTGTACCTAAATTATAATTTACCAGAGTAAAGGAACAAAAGTCAGTTATGGTGATTGTTTTATTAATTAAAGAACCACTTTTTCTTCTTCCAATAATATTCTGGGTTCCTATGAAGCTTACTTTTCCATTTATTTGCTCTATGTTCTTTTTAAGTGGAATATGGAGATAGACATCATATGACAAATACCAGTTGCTCAAACTTATGATGATATAATTCTGTATTCCTGTTGTGATAACAATTAGTTACAAATTATGGTTTCCATTGTCAGATTTTAGGTCAAGCTTTAAAATTTAAGAGGCCAGGACATCATACATGTTGTCTACAATCCTATATTGCCTGGTAGCATGATAATGGGAATCCAGGGCGTCTTAACAATTTTGGGTTCCCATGCCCAAACTCCCTACTGGATTCCCCATAACTTTTTCCCCACAGGATTTTCACACATGTGTGCCTCTGTGATGGCAGCTTACATGTGTCAACATTGACTCAACTTAGAAGAGAATAATCTCAATTTATTTTTTAGCAAGGACACACTTTTTTGCATAAATGTTTTCGGTTAAAATTATTGCTCGCTGCACAAAATAAAGGCATACTCATAATGGTTTATATGAATGTGGTGCCAGGCCCCAAGAACCCGCAGTCACCAGACACTTAAATATCTGCCCAATGATATTTTCTTTGATTGTATAGCATTGTTCCAGTAAAGAAAAATTCTTGGTTGGAAGTACATCTGAATGTTGCAGCTGATAACGGGCAGCATGTCAAGCAGTTAATCTCCACAGTGACAGTAAGAACTGTGATTGAACCTCAAAGTTACATTTATGAGAAAATAAAGCAGAACATATGTTATGAAATGAAATCTTGAAGAAGAGCATTGTACCTTTAAAATATAAATACATGCATGTGGTTGCAGATTTGTGGTATCACCACATATGAGCACCATTGGCCTTGGTGCTTCTACTATTGTCACTACAGTAATCATCATCACTTGTCACATTTGCTGTAGGATTAGTAGTAAATAGTGTCACAGACAATGCTGGCAAAGAACTCAATTATGGCTGCATTCACACAAAAAAGTGTCTATTCAGACTTTTTGTGGCTGCACAAAATAATCTCAGCACAGTTATTAAACTATGCACGTTGGCTATTGAAAATAAATAAATTAGTATTGTGGAGTTCAAGACCATCTTGGTCAAAATGGAAAACTGCTGATGTGTCATGTTATGAGTCTATGCTCTTAAAATAAGTAAAAGAAAAAATGTAAGACAGCAAGCTTTGTAAAATGTAACAAATAATTTATTTCCCTAGAATACAAAGTGAAAAATGAGGGGAAAAAAAGAAATTGAGGTTTTACAAATTAAATTCAAATTGTAATCCAAGAATTAAAAAGCACAGGTCCTATCAGTGAAAATTTCAAAGTGAATCTCATTTCAAATCTTGATGAAATGAAAGATGGAAGGCGATGACATCTGTAATAGTCAGTGTTGTACTTTTGTGTCAGCAGTCTCTTGTTGAATCACAGAAAATATTATTCCAGTTTTTAATTTTGTATAAATTTCAATTAATATCTTTGTCCAAGAATTTTTTCAGAGCACTTTTGTAAATAGAAGTTTCTTTACCAATTGACCATGCTTGATATGATGTAGTCCAGGTATTACCGTGACTCTTGTAGTCTAGGTATGACCTTGACTCATGTAGTTCAGGTATGACCTTGACTCAACTTAATGCTTTTGACAGAGAGATGTTTAAAAAATTTAAAGTTGTTTTTTTAAAAGCTCTCATTGATTTTAGAACAAAGTCAGCAACTAGATACAATGTTACTATTTTTAGTTGTTGATATAAAAAAAAATTAAAAAAGTATAAAAATCAATTTTGGACAATGTTAACACCAGTAAACAATGTTACAATAAATAGCATGTAATGGAATAAAAAAAAAAACATTTGAAACTAACAGACAATAAAATAAATATACATAACACTCTACAGACATATTCAGAACCAGAGTGCTAGCAGCCCAGAACAGATAAGTGAATTATAGGCAATATAAATTGAGTAAATGATTGCCAGTGTGTATCAATCTGACTGCAAGTTTACCTGGCTGCAGCTGTCCAATACATGACAATCTATCACATGGAATACACAGGAAGAGACACACATGTGCAGAAATCCTCACTGGGGAAAATGTGGGGAATCAGTAAGGGGTTTCAGGCCATGAAACTAATTGTAGGATAGTCTTATACTCCCATTATTAGACTACTTGCCTACATTGAAAAAAAATCAATCTAAAAAGACTGGAACCAATGAAATTTGAAACCCATAATACAAGTATTATTTGCCTAGTCATTATACTTTTCTTTTATAGTAAACAATACATCTTGTAACACACACACACACACACACACACACACATCATGGCAGGCATTCATGTGTGTGGTGGCTGATGGAATAGACACAATTTACAGAAGAGCAAATGAACTTGTAAATGATATCCCATAGTATGCTTATTCAGTAAATTAAGGAAATGGACTCAATTCATTTATATCTAATAAATAACTCACATATCTAAGTGAATGAGAACATGATAATCAGTCTAAATGATTTCATTTGAATGTAAATAATTCCAATTTCTTTACTTTTCCTCTCTTAATCTATGTTGCGTAAATAATTCGTTTGCAATGAGTTATCTCACGTATGTGTTTTGACATTAGGTTCTCTTTGCTTTTGTTTGCTATATAGTGTACTGTAAGTAATTTAATGACAAGCTATGTTCCTAACTTTTCTGTATTTACGAAATATTAACTGAATGAAATCTCTTCTGAAGAGGAAATAAAGAAAGTCAGTTACACACACACACACACACACACACATAATATGAACCCTTTTTTAGCCAAGAAATTTCCACATCTCATCTTTTATCGTTGATAGAGCCTGATGATTCTGAAGGTATGTCTATTACCAAGGAGAAGTTCGGCAACACCGATGATGGGGAAGCTGTCTACAGGTGAATAAGCAACTACAAATTAAATGTGTGTTTGAATGAATTTAATCAAGGTTCTTACTCTCTCTGGTAGGAAACTCTGAATATTATATAGCTTAAACATTACAGTTTATATTATCAAGTCCAACTGCAGACTGCACAAATGCAGATTTGCTATCACCTAATGTGCTGGCAGGTATGGGTATATGTAGTTTGATTGGAGTAATCTGAAGAACAAACTGCATTGACCCCTATCTGCAGTTGTATTACGCTATGGCAGATGAGGTTCTTTTTGTCATTTGCAGTTTGACTAAATTATAGAAGTGAAACATTTGGTACATTGTTTTAAGCTTTTAGATAGAAGGTTGCATTGGAAGATTATGTATTTTAGTACATGTACATATAGTGTCTATTTTCACTTTCTTTGTTAAACAGTAACATTTTGAGATAAGTTGTGTGCTTGAATCATCCCTTATTTTGAATTTACATGCCGTTTTATAGTGTTTGTAAAGAGAACTTGTAAATAAATATGGTTATATGTTATTTAGGCTATTTTGTAATCATCCCTTACTTTGAATTTACGTGCAGTTTTATAGTATTTGTATTAGAACTTGTAAATAAATATGATTATATATTATTAAGGCTGTTTTATGCCTTATTTAACACTTCCTACTGTATGTACTCGCTTATAAGTCAAGTGCAACTGCAAACAACAAACGTCCAGACCTGCCATAGCATAGTGCACATGCAGATCAGGGTCGGTGTTGTTTGTTGCTGATTACTCCTAACAAACTGCAAAGACCCAGATCTGCTGGCACATTTAGCAGTGCCAGATTTGGATCTGTGTAGTTGCCATTGGACTCATAAACTAATATATATTTTAGCTGAAATCCTGTTGCATGTTTTACTATTGACATATTTTTCTCCATAACTTGAATATTAATAAGATTAATACTAAAAGTAATCTCTTGTCATTGTTCAGAATATGAGATTTATATGTAAGTATGTAATGCCAACAATTCTTAATTTAAAGTTCAAAACTTTTTCTACTCAAACAAATTATCAATTTCTTGAAATATTTATAATTGTAAACTAATTGCATAGTTATATATGTTGTTTCATAGTGTCTCAATGTTTCAGGTTTACTCTTAAAAACAAGAAGAACATGGTGGTCCAAATTCTAAATTATGGTGGAATCATCAGCAACTTATTCACTCCAGACAAAAATGGCAAGCTTTCTGATATTACTCTTGGATTTGATGATTTTGAAGGTAGGTTAAGAGCAGAATCGCTTTATTTTTCGTGTTGACAATAAATTGCTAAAATTCATCTAAATGACAAAGTTCTCTCAGAACACTTTAAAAAAAGTTGCAAGTTTGTTCTTATGGATTTAACATGCACACACACACACACACACACACACACAATAAATACTTGATAATTTTCTACGAATGAGAGATATGGGCATTTTTCTCAGCAAAAATTCCATCAAAGATCTATCACCAATAACCTTCATTAAAAGCTTTTGCAGTGTAGGTTTTTTCACTGTTATTTCTAAATATAGGCAAATAATATTCACATCAAACAAAGATGACTTACAGAACCATATATTCTTCAAAGTATGCATATTTAATGTTGTACAACATTTGAAATTAGCTGTTACTTTAGGCTCAGCATTTTTACTAGTCCTTGATTCATCAAGTATTGCTTTCATAAGCGTTCATTGAATTGTAAAGGTGATTCAGATTGCTGATCTAGAGACCAAGTGTACATTCATAACTGAATTAAATACGAGTTTTGAAATTTAGTTAAATATATTCAATTTTCAGCATATAAAACCAGAAATGACCCATATTTTGGTGGATTAATTGGTCGGTATGCGAACAGGATTGCCAGGGGTAAATTCACACTTGATGGGGTGAATTACACACTTGCCATCAACAATGGGCCAAACGCTTTACATGGTGGTCTCAAAGGCTTTGACAAGGTATAGAAATGATTTTCTTAATTCATTTTCAAGAAAAGTTGACAATGTAATAAATACTGTAATCATGTTTCCTCCAAAAAATGAATTTAAATGTCAGTGTAGTTTTCTATGAACTATATTTATAAAAGTTGTTTGTTTGGTCATATTTAATGAAGATAAAATTGTTGTTTGTTTACTTTCGCTTTTTCGGGAGAAAAACTTTAAGTGACAATAAATACAGAGAAGAAGAAATGCAAGTGTTGAAAAATGAAATTTAATCATATAGAATTTATTAAAATTTGAACTAAAAATATTTAAAACTGTTAGTCTTATTTTCCAACGAGTTTTAGTTACTTGTTTGTGCTTTACTCATATCTCATTTTATCCCCGTATTAATGTAATAATGGCAACTCTTCCTTTAAGAAGAATACTTGCAATAGAGTTAAATAATTGCAACAATCGAAAATATTTTCCTGTAATCATACCTTGTGATACTTATTCAATCCAGCATAACCAGCATTAGTAACAGAATATCTTCAAATGCATAATAATTTTACTTTTTTTAATAGTAAAAGTCAAAACTGTTATATAGGTATTATACACTTTATTCAGTAACGGGTGTCATTTTTTTAGAATTTAATTCTATATACTTTTAAGTGGAAAGTATTCATTTCATTCGGATTCTTATACATCCACATTCCTTTATATTGTCATTATTTAGGCACCTTGAGAAGCGAATACGTCAAAATCAATGTTAAAGTAGGTAGACATTTTTGATGAAATGAACCTTAAGGTATGATCCAGTACAATCTGGATTGAACGTCACTTGCTGTGATTTTGCATTGAAAGTTATGCATATTGATAAACAAATTCATACTACCATTTATCCTGACAATTTCACTCGAAGTGACCTTTTATTGACCCATGTTTAGCACATGGCTACTATTGTGAAAGACTTTAGAGATCGATAATTTTCATCTGGAAATTTCTTGATAACAGTTAAGGTGCAAAGAATTCAATAATCAGGATTTAATAGAATTTGGTTAAAGAAAATTAGTGTTTAAATTTAAAAGAACAATTATATTAAATTAAAAATGATTAAATGTGCATACATGACCCATGTGACTTGTACTATAAGTATATACTGTTTTAATTGATCAAGTATATATAGGTAGTCGTCCTGATAAAATAAAACGAGTTCCAGTCAGCAATTCTGTGAGGGGAAACAAGAATGAAATGTACACACTCTATGTATCACTTACAAACACTTTAACCAGAGATTGTCCACTTGATAAGTGCTAGCATAAACATTATCTCGTAACTTCAGGTCCGTATCATAATAATTTGTTTTTCTCATACGCTTTATTTCCCAGTCCACAGAAAGAAAGAACAACCCTTTGCTCTGATACACCATTGAAATCATACTAGCGTATCATAGTAAATGTGTAAATTCTTTTGATTTGGGGTTGCAGCACTTAAAATATAATCACTTGCATTCACATGACAGATATGGACATGATGGATGTCAGTAATAATGACATTAATTTTCTTGATTGTAGAGAATATGGGTGGATGACATTGTGGAAAACCGTTTGATCTTGACTTACACGAGTCAAGATGGTGAAGAAGGGTACCCTGGGAAGGTGACCGTGACTGTGATCTATGAACTGACCTCTGACAACCGGCTTATCATTGACTACACCGCCAATACCACCAAGCCAACTGTCATCAACCTCACCAACCATGCCTACTTTAACCTTGGTGGTCAGGTAACAACTAGATTACTTGCTAGATCTGTGGCATGAGTCCTGACATCAAAATCATGCAAAGCTTTGTTTTTCACTTCTTCACATCTGTTGCATGACTCCTGACATCAAAATCATGCCTTTGTTTTTCTCTTCTTCACATCACAGCCACTACCTACAAAGTAAGAGATGATGCCTTGAATGTATGTGGAGCAGTTTTATGCAGAAAATTTGTTTGCTGAAAGATGTATGTACCTGAAAATGATATTTAAGGTAAATTTCACCAAAAACCATACAAACGTAAATCTTCATCCTTTTTAAAACATGTGTAGCTTAAGCATATGTTTCTCTGGTAAAATTTATTTCAACTGAATTCATGAAATTTTCACTTAAAATCAATGAAAAGTTAACTTGTCCAAACACAATGACTGCATTACCTTCCTTGTTCAAACTCTGACCAAGTCATATCAAAAACTTACAAAAATGGTACTAACAGCTGCCTTGCTAGGCGCTTAGCATTAAAAGGTTAGTATTAGGACTGGTACGCCGGGTGTCAGGATAATGTGACTGGGTGGGACATCATGTTACATGTCAGCAGCATGATGCCCCAGTGCTAGACATCACTATAAACTGCCACACTGCAGATACCATAGCAATGCGGCTAAAAAATTGTTAAAGCTGCATTAAAAATCCTAATCACACACACACATACACGCTCACACACCTTTCTTGACTTACACTCAGTTTGCTGTTATATGTGACCTTATTTTAGAATGCTTCAGCCAATCACTAATGAACAGTATGTTGACGGCATGGTCATTTCAAGTAAAATCGATATCATATGAAGTACATGGTCTCAAATTGTGATGAAAATATAATTTAACAACTACTATTTTTATTTTTATTATTTGTAAATCAAGACAGATGCATAAAATATATTAAAATACGTATGTACTTTGTTCTAATGAAAAATGTAATGAACAGGGATTTTTCAGGAATAGACCATTCAATAAAACTAAATATAAACCGCCATTGCTGTCTTTTATTTTGAACAAAATGTGTTGTGATGTACAGTGTGAAATAATTAGTTTCATAATGAAATCAGTGTCTTCCATTTCAGACATGAACATGAGCTTCAATAGCTTAATTCAAGATGTTCACAATTGTATTTGCAAAAGATTGGTTGAAATGTAATGATTACACATAACTTTGTTAAAACTATGTTGATGTGTGAGTTGTACATTTTTAGCTCTTCTTGTGATTGTTGTCCATTTGTTAGCAGTTGTCTTATAACCACTTGCTTCAAAATACTCACAGGAAAGTCATGGAACTTTGCTTTACTGTGAGGTCTAGTAGGTCCCTAATAAACATGGTGCTTAATGGACATCAAATATTGCCTCCATGCCATCTTGAAAATCTTCTCACTATTCATTCTGAACCAGAGTGGATAGTCATCTGACATAAGGTTTATACTATAAATATTTATATTATATATACATGTACAATGTAGCCACCATGACAGCCATCACAATATCTTTGTATCACTACTAATCTAAACAGAATTTTTTGCCATATCAAGACAGGGTTTTCATTTCAAGACTTCTTATGATATCTTGTTTAACATGGTCACTGTGTCAGCCATATTGATACTGTTATTGCTACTCAAGAATTGATATGGGATTTCAAATGAAATAGTTTTTATGGTGTGTACTTTGTCCACAATTAAGATGGTGATGACCTGACTGGACAAAATCATTGGCACTGTTGCCATCTTGAAAATTCTTTCTACTGCTTCTGCAGAAGAGTCATATTGACTTGTTGAATACTGAAATATTGCAATATGGTGGCAATGATGCCACTATTACTTTAGTAAATGGACAATCAATTGTTATCACGAAAATTTAACTAAAGCTGCCTTTCAGAACAAATGGTTATACATGTATTGATATTTGTTAAACACTTTCTGCAATATGAAATTAGTATTGCATTCAAATAATACTGATCTATATACCTTGGGTTTCAACATTTTTGGCTGTATCACACTACTTTCATCTGTGACCTCTTTGATCACGTGACTTAAGGAACAGATCAGCAGTACAATTGGGACAGTCTGTCATTTACAATCAGACCAAGATTATTGTATCTTAAGACAACACATGGAAAAAGAAGGTGGTGGAGGGAATTGAAGAATTGAAATACAACAGCACAGGTCAACACTAAACAGATACAAGTGGCTTGAATAACCATCTATCTACACCAGTCTCCTCATATCATGTGACCATTATAAGTCACATGATCAGCAGCAGTGGCTGATGAAGGCAGTGGGTTATTGCTGAAAATGTTGAACTCTAAGGTATTTAGGATATTTATGCTCAGAGGAAGGGAAAACTAATAATCAAGTATAATTAGAGTTATTTTATTTCATAACCAGTTTGCAGATGTATATAAAGAATACATTGATTAATGCCACTTCAGTAACATGTTTTATTGTGTTGTTTCATGCCAAGTTCTGTACCATCTTCACAAGAGATTCAGCCCATATCACAGTAAATCATTGATTTCTTTTTCATTGCTTGCTCCTTTATTTTTATATAGGCAGAACATATGCATAAGCAGGGCAGCCATTTTAAATGTCTAATTTAAGCTGAATTAGGCTGGTCAGTGAAAGCAGGTTCTTATGGGTGATGTTACTTTGAATTAGGCTGGTCAGTGCAAGCAGGGTTCTTATGGGTGATGTTACTTTGAATTAGGCTGGTCAATGCAAGCAGGGTTCTTATGGGTGATGTTACTTTGAATTAGGCTGGTCAGTGCAAGCAGGGTTCTTATGGGTGATGTTACTTTGAATTAGGCTGGTCAGTGCAAGCAGGGTTCTTATGGGTGATGTTACTTTGAATTAGGCTGGTCAGTGAAAGCAGGTTCTTATGGGTGATGTTACTTTGAATTAGGCTGGTCAGTGCAAGCAGGGTTCTTATGGGTGATGTTACTTTGAATTAGGCTGGTCAGTGCAAGCAGGGTTCTTATGGGTGATGTTACTTTGAATTAGGCTGGTCAGTGCAAGCAGGGTTCTTATGGGTGATGTTACTTTGAATTAGGCTGGTCAGTGCAAGCAGGGTTCTTATGGGTGATGTTACTTTGAATTAGGCTGGTCAGTGCAAGCAGGGTTCTTATGGGTGATGTTACTTTGAATTAGGCTGGTCAGTGAAAGCAGGGTTCTTATGGGTGATGTTACTTTGTCTGAATTAGGCTGGTCAGTGCAAGCAGGTTTCTTATGGGTGATGTTATTTTGTCTGAATGTTTCATCTGATATATGTAACAGAGTACAAATATAGTAATTTCTATCAAATTAGATTATCATTAGGGGCTAGATCTTTTCATCCAAGTTTGCATTTCCTGGACATTGAAGACATTTGGCTGAACCAATGTTTTGTTTCTCTTCAGGAGACAGGAAGTATTGCTGACCATGTTGTAAGGTTTGAGGCAGATCATTACTTGCCTGTGGACAACACATCCATCCCGACAGGTTGGTAAACATGTGCTAACAAATTTCTTTCTGTCACTGTCTCTCATATGTTTTTCTTTTCTTCAATAATGTATTTTTATACTAAAATGATGACCTGTTTGTGAGGTTCTTCTTCGTCGCTCTTGATTCAAATTTTGACAACTGTGTTTGGCTAACATGTAATAGTGTTGTATATTTTAAACAGAAAATACTGTAGCAAAAAACGAAAAGAAAGAAAATGTATGGTTGTTTTCACTTTTGTAGGATTTATTGCTCCTGTACATGGTACTCCATTTGATCTGACTAATGAAACTAGACTTGGAGATCGTCTACCACAAGTCACAGGCGGGATAGGATTTGATCACAACTTCTGTTTGGGCAAACCTAACTGGATGAAGCATGGTGCCTGGTAAGTTGTTTATGTATATATATATATATATATATATATATATATATATATATATATATATATATATATATATATATATATATATATATATATATATATAGACACAGACACACAAATAGATACATACTATTCTATTTGTGGCTTTTCTTCAGCTCCCAGATATTGATAACAGTTGTAAAGATGGAAATAAAGTCAAAGCAATAACTTTTGTGATCTCACAGACAATTAGGAAACTAGCTTACATCAAATATATTCAAGAAGGGCAAATAGTTATCAATATATTGCTTCAGTCTGTTTCAACTTAACATCAGTCTGTATTTCTTTTCACTTTAACTTTAACTTGTAACCCATAACAAAAAAGAAAATTAATACAAAAAAAGAAAAATTTAATTTTATAGAAATTTGAAGGCATTGCAACTTCATCCTAATCTCCGCATGGAAATATCTTTATAATATAAAAACAGGAAATAATTCCAACATTGTAACTACTCTTATTATTGTTGTTGTACGTTTTGATGCCTTTTTGAAATGTATCTTGCCACAGGGTTCTTCATCCAGAATCAGGCCGTACATTGAATTTCTACACTACTGAACCTGGGGTTCAGTTCTACACATCGTATTACCTTAATAATGTGGCAGGCAAAGGAGGTGTTGTCTACCACCAGTATGGAGGATTTTGTCTTGAGGCACAACACTATCCTGATAGTCCCAATCAGGTTTGTTCCATCTTTGAACTGGATTCATAAAAGTGGGATGATGTCTTTATATTCATCCATCTACTTCGAGCCTTGTACCCTCATCAAAATCATTAAGATGGGCCTTGTACCCTCATCAAAATCATTAAGACAGGCCTTGTGCCCTCATCAAAATCATGAAGACAGGCCTTGTACCCTTATCAAAATCATGAAGACAGGCCTTGTACCCTCATCAAAATCATTAAGACAGGTCTTGTACCCTCATCAAAACCATTAAGACAGGTCTTGTACCCTTATCAAAATCATTAAGACAGACTTTGTACCCTCGTCAAAATCATGAAGACAGGCCATGTATCCTTTTCAAAATCATTAAGACAAGCCTTGTACCATATTCAAAATCATCAATACATGCTGTTGACACTCTTACAGTCAGTTGATTATTGTCTCAAATTATTGGAGAAAAAGCCGTTCTGCAAGTTTCTCGCAGATTTAAACTTCAGGTGACTGTTACATTCACATGAGCTTGACATTAGTTAGTGCTTACAGTTGTTTTCAGGATTATAACATGTATTAAAAAACTAGAAAGTACTGCTGCCATCTTTGTTTCTCTTCTGTAGAATCATATCAGCAAATAATTCTTCCTTGCCATATTGCTTTCATGCTTGTCTGGGTTAAATCCATTGAGTGTGATCCACAAGAATATGTTATGTCATGCACTAAACAAATTCATCAGCCTCATTTGCCAGATGTCAGTGAATATGGTACATCATCTCATACAAGAGAAAAGGGAACACAAGTTACAAACATAGCAGTATTGTATAACATGCTGCAAACCGACATATTTGACATATACAAATGGATATATAACTGAAAATAAATTAAATAAACAAAACCCCAGATATTTCACACAGTGAAGTGCACAAGCTAATAATGCTCACAAATTGCATTGCACAATTTCAGTCAATCCTGTACTGATCTAATGTTTGCCTATTTAATTTTTAAACAATAGTTGTTTATAAAGATGGCATTGTTTGTGAGTATGGACTGCCCTTGATACAGGGCCTGGACTAATAGGTTGATATGACCTGAACCATACTCACATATAGTTTATTATTAATTAGTAGCTGTCCTTATTATTGCATTGAACATCTCTTTGTTCGTTCACTCTGTACATCCCCTAAAAATTTACCTGCATGATGTGCCGTCATCCACTGAAAGGGGCTGGACATAATCTCTAAAATTAGACTAATGGTATGCATGTTGCCATTTGATCAACTTTCAACCAATATGATGATGTTTAACATTTGTGATCTGCAATGAGAAAAGATTAGGTCTTATCATAATTCTTGGGCATATAAAAAAACGTACTATTCCAAGAGACATTAATGTGCATACGCAATGTTTGATCTGATTGGAATTCATAATTGCAGAGATGCTGCAAAGGTTGCAGGAATTGTACAAAATATGAAGAAAATGTTCATAACTATGCTTCTATCTAACTGGTTTGCTCTCAAATTATGTATCTTTACATGGAGATGCAATTCTAGCAACTAAGCACATTGAAATTTTTTCTACTTATAAGTAGTTTTGTAAAACTCCATTTGTAATTTTTTTTCTTATCTTTTCTTTTCAGCCTGATTTTCCAACGACAGTCCTCCGACCAGGAGAGACATATAAGCAGATGACAGTCTACCATTTTGGTGTCCAGTGATGATGCTTGAAATTAAATTCACTTGAAAGCTATCCCTAATAAACGATGATGATGGTTTTGATGATACATGGATAATAAAGAAGATGATAATGATAATAAGATTGACTTGGGCATAAACTTTGCAACAATGATCATGAACAGTGATCCTTTATCTCCTCCATGAAATTTTTCTCTGCCACTGTGTATGCAATACACTGTATTAGACTTGCTGAGTTGAAAGCAATTAATTGAAATGTGGTAAATATTATTTTTCATGATGCTGTTGATGAAGTTGATGCTTTATGGAACATGTACTTCCTGCTTTAAAACTGACATGTCAGGTCAAATCATTTGACATTCAGAATGTCTTGGCTTTTTCTCAAATGAACTTTTTAATATAGTCTTGTAAAAGATGGATGCTATTGATCATTTCAGTTTGATGGGAGATGTCATGATTAACCTTTGATGAATTTGACATGACTAATCATAAATGAAAAATACATTGTAGTTTGAGAAATATCAGTGCATAATAAAAGAGTGTTTTTTCCTTTTATTTTTTTCTATTTATACAGATTCTTACCATAAATGTGTTCACTGTTTCCAGTTCATAATTCGAGGAAATTATTATAACTATGTAGGTAGATTGTTTTTGATGAACTGATTGTAATTGAGGAGAATTAGTAACCCATGGTATAATAAATAAGTGCTGCATTTTATTTTATTGTCTTGTACAAACATTCTTATTGTAAAGATTCACATGTTTTCATGGTTATGCTGTATTTGTATTCCTTCCATACATGAACATATGTCTAATTTTTGCTGTCAATATTTAAAGGTGGACTTTAATGAAATGTGTTACAATCAGGAATCTTAATTTGTTAGGCACTGCATGTGTACTATGAAGACCTGATTAATAATCACTCATCGTATCATGAGCTATTTATTGGTCTTCAATGACCACCAAACTGCGACTTCTTTGAGTGTTTTTTTTTTTGGGGTGTAGGTGGGTGAGGGTAAACAACCCGATAGGCATGTGCAAGCTTCAGATGGACTTGACAAGAGAACCATGTTTTGGAAAGATGCTTATAAAAAAAATGTTTTACTTAAAGAATTTGAATTTGATACTCGTTTCTTTTAAATAGCTGCTGCATATAACATTTCCTCATCCAATGTTCACAGTAGTTGATATTTTCTTGATGTTGAGACACCCTTGTACTGCTCAGCCACCCATGCCACATTTGTGCTGAGTAGTGAACAAAAGTATAAAACAATTCAGAGAAACTCCACACTAAACAATGGGGAGCAATTTTGAATTGTAATACGGTGGAGTGTGTGTGTGTTAGTGAGAGAGAGAGAGAGATACAGCAAATTTCACACGGACTTGAGTCACTGAAACTGCCGATGTTGAACATAGGATGGTGGTGTTATTTTGACTTATACATTTAAATTAAATATCTCAGTATCCGTTGGTCGCATCAATCAGAATGTTACATAAATCATGAAACTGTAAGTGACATCATGGTTTATCTTTAAAAAAAGGAAATAAAATATTTTTTTTTAGATGTTTATGAAATCCCAACATCAGCTTAACTATGTTTTCCATAGTAAAGCCTGCCTCACATGACACCTCCATATGGATTACACCTGTCCACAGAGGAAACTTTTAGTAATCATCAATAAAATCATTCTAATGTGACAACTGTATTTGTTCGAAATATCAGTTTTTCATTAAATATAAAGGGCAGTGTTTTTCGTTATAAATGGAACTTTTTGATGGTAGAATCTTATAATTCATCAACTGTATTGTTTGCCTGCAACATATTTTCAGATTTGTATTGTATACATTTCTTAAGTACTGAATCCTGAAATAGCAAATCTTTATTTTTTATGGTCAGAGATATTGGCTTGCAAGATGAACTGCATAACTGATTGAAGTAGCAGACTGGATCTCATGCTACGTATATAGTTTACTGTTTATGTTCTGCTTTGTTTTATGATTATTAACTTAGAAAATATAAACAGCCACATAATTATCTTTCCTAAATTAAGATAAAATAGCACATTCAGGAAAAAATTATTTGCATGTTGCTGGATTTGAAGTAGAATAGTGTTTAATAGGGGAAACGGTTACATTTATCACTCGGCCATGTAAAAATCTAAAGTGTATGCACACATTAATTTTACCTTCAAAACCACAAAAAAAAACCCAGTATTAGGCATTTGCAAAAAAATCGTCAGATGTGGCATGTGTGTGTAAAACATTTAGTAATGACATGGAGACATACTTATTCATGTATCATAGGAACTGACTTCTCAGAGGAGGTTGTCATCTGTCGGACACCGATCACATAGATGATGAGCTTCCATTGGACAGGTTGCCAGTTCTATCATCACTTGGTGTAAATGTTGAAATAAATGGATGGCCAGACAGTTCTATCATCACTTGGTGTAAATGTTGAAATAAATGGATGTCCAGACAGTACTATCATCACTTGGTGTAAATGTTGAAATAAATGGATGGCCAGACAGTTCTATCATCACTTGGTGTAAATGTTGAAATAAATGGATGTCCAGACAGTAACTTGTCCAACCAAGCAGGACAAAAGTAATGAACTTACTGTATTACAGACACAATGAGTTGTCACACTACACCTACAAAATCATATTTCAATTTTGGAGATATGAATATGCAAATGAGTAGGCGGAGCTATGTCCGTTTCTCTGGGGGTCATTTAAATTGAATATAATTGGAACTGAGTAAGAAAACATAATTTTTCACAAGCATTACAGTGGTGTTGGCTACATACGTAAGGTTTCAACTCACAACGATTCTTCAAACATTTTTTATTACTTAAGTGTTCTTTAGCATGCTTTACAGTTCTGAAGTTTCCAATCTATCCAATTTAATCATACATTAATCAAATGTATATGCCTAGGTAAACATTCAGTTCAGTTCTTGTCATAGGTTATCCTGCATCTTTTGGAGAGGCTGCAATGTAAACAAAGCAACGTGCCATGGGTCACATATTTCACTTCATGGACACTATCGATACCTTGTTACTCTCTGTGTACGGTGGTCAAAACAGATAGGGAACCACTCCATAATTGTTATATTGTAATGAATAAACAATTTGCTTTAAATAATTCATACATCTAAACCACATACAACCCCAAAATGAGACAGAAAAAAGTACTAAAATAAAAGAGACGAGGAAGAATACATTTCAAATTTAATGGTGATTTGAGAAAGTAGGGGTGTTTGCAGAGGCGTAGCTATGATATTTTGCGCCCGAGGATGAACTATAAAGTTGGCGCCCCAGCGATCATGTGACCGATTTATTACCCTTGTTTACTTATTATAATGTAACGTTGTAAGCCTCATTTTGGCGCCCCTGTACCTTGGCGCCCGGGGACATATGTACCCCCCTGCATCCCCCTAGCTACGCCTCTGGGTGTTTGATTGATAAAGATGCAAAGAATGGATGCCATACAATGCATTAAAATTGTTTGCCAAAACAAGTTAACTAAGAAAACATTTATGTGATGTGAAAAATGAGCGTTGTGAAGGGGCAAATTTATGACGATCCAACAAGAATACATTTGTTGAGACCAGAGAACCATTAATTAGATTTGTGGAGAACAGGCGCCAATCTCCATACTGCTATGTTTGGAATATCCTTTCGAGGGGAGAATGTTATTCTAATTAAGCGTTTGTTTAGACAGCAGCCAGACGGGCTATTAGGGACACGGTAAACTTTATTTTCATGGTAAAGCTGTCACAATGGAAAAATCGCAGAAACTCTGTAACTATCAAACTACCAGGTCAAAGCTGACTCCGATTTTTGGTGCCTCTGAAAAAGGCGGCAGAGATATTTGACTGATTGGTTACGCTAATTAAGGGGTGTAACGGGGCAAAGTTTTGGCGATACATCTTGAACCCATTAGCTGAAACCAGAGAACCACTAATTAGATTTCTAGAGAATAGGCGCAAATCAATCGTCACACTGCCATGTTCAGAATGTCTTTTTGAGGGAAGAACTCTGTTCTGAAATTAAACGTGTTAGCTTTTGTTTATGCAGGAGTCAAACAGACTATTAGGACAACGGTAAACTTTGATTTTATGGTGAAACTGTCACGAATTGAGAATTTCCTGTAACCATTAGTCAACGTAGGAGGTCAGACTGACCCAAGGTTTCGCGCTTCCAAAAAGAAGGAAAATGTACGTAATTATGATTGGCCACACCAAATGATGGGGCGTGGTTCCTCCACTGAAATTTCTAGTTTAATATCATACATCGAAAATTCAAATCAGTCTAAGCTGCTCTGCAAGGGACGATACTAGTCTTTGGACTTAAGTCTTTGACTCCGAGGACAGAATTTGCAAGAAATTCTCGTGCTAACCGTTGACCGGGGGTGGGGGTGGGGGTGGGGCCGGATGCCTAGAAAGATCGGGGTGTAAACGACACAACTTAAGGGGAAAATAGCTCTTCACACGCAGTGAGAAGTCTGTAGAGATGTAGTTGGGACATCTTCTCACGCAGTGAGAAGTCTGCACAGATACATTTGGGACATCTGCTGACGCATTGAGAACTTTACATATCGACCTGTCCGCCCAAAGAAGGGAGGCGAAACAGCGAGAAAGTCGGAGAGAAAGGAAAACGGAAGGAAAGAAGGAGTGAAAGGACGAATTGGAGGGAACCATCGCTAAGCAGGGTATGCAATCCCACGCGGAAAATGATTTCGACTGTTCAGTCGATCGTACGATGAGAAAAATCCTATTTGTAAACAGATTGGCTATTCTTTTATTTTTATATATAAATTTAATTGTGTCTTAAAGGATTCGACGACAGATTTATTCTAAAGAATTGTATCTTTCTACTGAATTGTATTGATTTTTCATTTTAATTGATTAAATTTTTATTCTTTTGTATACGGGGGCTCGTGTTATTCTGTTCTATATATCTGCTCAGATTCCTACTTATTCCACCTGTAAGTTTACTGGAACCAGGCGAATTATATCGAGAGTGGTCATCTCCTAGATACCGAGTACCAAAAGAGGTGGGATATATAATAACATTATATACACCACCCCGTAACAAAGGGTGTGTTTCCCCACACAAAATTTCCTAGGTTTTAATATTGCCACATCGAACGTTTTAATCATTCTAAGCTTTTCTGCAAGAGAAACCAGAGTATGCTCCAGGATATTTGCAAGAAATTTCCTTGTAAAAGCTGTTCTCAGAAGGGGATTGTTGTCGAAGGAAACCGACGAACTAATTTGGCGATTAGAGGAGGGAATGTTGAAAACAAAGGGAGAAAACAGCTCATGAGACGTACAATCCTGTGACGCAATCATGTGGCGTATCAATTCTAAGACATATCTTGAGTAGTATAGAGAGAAGTGTAGCGGGCGTACAATCCTGCGATGTATCAATTCTGAGACGGATTGTAAAAAGTAGCGTCCCGAGATCCAAGGATCTGAACAACTACAGTGGAAGTAGAGCAAACCGAAGATTTCGATTGTTCACTCGATCCTACGATGAACTAAATCTATCTGTAAACAGATCGGCTATTTTATTTAAATCCTTTTGTGCTTTACTTTGTAATTCGGAGAAAGTATTTTGTTTGTAAAGGCAGAATATATTCCTGATGTAATGAGTTCTGATAGTTGTTTTATGTAATTTTATTAAATTGTTTGTTTACCTGTACGGGGCTCGTGTTGGTTTGTGCTATATATCTGCACATATCTCTATCAATTTCACCTATACGCTTCACCACTTATATTTATATTTGCTCGAACGGGCAAGAACATCGAGGGCAGTCAACCTCTAGATAACGAAAACCAAATTAAGCGGGACACCCCTTCCTTAAAGTTCCATAGAGTTGTCATAAGGTCAAATGTACTAAATAATCAGTTACAGTACCAGATTACACTATTTTTATTTTAAAGAACACTTTGCATGCGCAGTCATGGAAATAAAAAGCACATAACACTGGAATGATTTTTATTTGTGACCTTAGGGTCAGTTGTTGGACGGGTCAAATGAATTACACATGTGGGCCTCACAAACACAAAGCGTGAGAACTTTACAATGGCGAGCTATCGGAGATGCTTCAGTTGTCATTTGTAGATAGAACCCGATATTGTAATCCGTTTAGTTGATTATAATAATTAGGTCATTTGCTCAAGTCAACCTACACTGTTAGTGATAAGTTGCACTAGACTAGTTTACATGCAGAAGGATATTTGCTGTAATATTCCAGCCGAGAAGCTGACCTAGATTGATATACACCTATATACCACAACGTGAGTATTTGCACTTCTCATTAAGAAAAACGCGTATTTAGAGCTTGAATGTACTGTTAGTACATATTAAGTTTAATTTCCTTTTTCTTTCCTTCTTCTTATAACGAGATAATTTATATTCAGTTCAAAGGATGTTGTTCCAACCAGTTTAGCAGCATTCACAAATCCTGCTGGTATATTGCCGTTATGGGCAAGTTCCATAAATGCCGACCCAAAACAACATTGTCAAAATATGCAAATAATTTCATTCTCCCCCTAAAAGTAAATATTGTTCTGTTTTTACCCTATGGTATTAAATAAGTTGTTTGTTTCTGTTTCATAATGTTCCATCGAACGTGGTAATATATAGGTCAAGGTCAATATCCCACTCAGACTGGTACCTCTAAATTATGATTGTTGTTGTTATTGTCTTTGTTGATGTGTACAAAACCATATGATCAGTGGCATTTGCTGTATCTACATGTGTTTGAAACGTATTTTTAATACATGTACTGATCCAAAGAGTCACGTGCTAATTTCAGCTAAGAATCTTTCAAACTAGTATCCGTACTAAACTTTTATCAATAAAAACAATATTTTTGCTTTTTCAGTTCCATCCAGGATACGCTTTCAAAAGCCTTTTCTTCTTAAAATATATTTCATATTACCAAGCCAGGCCAGGCCAGCCAAACCTATATATACTCTATTTTATATTCACCCATTTCTAGACTGGTTCCCATTTTTCCATATCATTTGTACCGTAAGTTCTTAAGAGTTAGTAGTCATAGGGCTCGCTATACGTTTGAAAGGGTAATTATTCACGGGAGATATTTGTAAGCTTTATGGGACCCTAAGTTGTTTGGGATTCTGTGCCGAAGAAGTCCATACCAAATTTTTATTTGATATATCGAGTTCATTTGAATTATGTTCCTTCTGAGAAGAGAGAGAATTTTTTTGGTTTGTTTGTTTTTTGTTCGAGATCTTTTTAATGAATGGCGTATTATGAAGTTAGTCATCACTTTATCAAGTATTTTGACTCTATAGTCTTAAAACAACTAACAGAAAAAGAGCGAAAACCAACAAGTTTTGTAAAACTCAACAAATAATTTATTTTCCAAGAAAAATGAGTGAAAATTTTAAAGAACTTAGCGTGTTGTGAATTCAATCCCAGATAGTAAAAAATAAAACAACGTTATATCACCATTCCTAATGAAAAAAGTTATAATTAAATTCCAGTGCTGTTCCTAAAAAGACCGAACTCCGAATGTGTTGATGTCTCCGAAGACATGTCAATAGTCATTTGATAAATCACAATAAGATAATCCAATATATCCTTATATGAATTCACTATAATTCCAAGTTAATATTTAATTTCAATAATATTATAGACGAGCAGTTTGTATTTAGAGCTAATAAATAATTAGAATAGTTAATTCCACTGAAATACTGAACACAAAAATAAGACTGATTCTGCCTCATATGTTAAATGCAAGAATTAGTACGTTTAAAATAAACAAGATTAAAATGCCATATTCTTGACCTAGTTCGCAATTATCATTTTTTGAAAATACTCTGTCTCTTAACGGAATTTTTATTCTAGAAAATACAACGTTGTTGACAAGATAAAATCTGTTACTAATTTGTGATAAAGAATGTGGTAAATGTCAGGCAGGCCAGGTTTTCCTGTTAGGAGAATTTCAATATCCTTTACTCAGACTAAAGTAAATATTTATATAATAAGAATCAGAATATCTAATCCACAATCATAGTATAAATATTAGCTATGTATTTGGTTGTCCAGGAAACAAATGTTGGTCAGTTATAACATGAACTTAATTTTTGACAAGATCAAGTACTTTATAAATTATATTTAATATATAATCAGTGGCTAGCGAGCAATGCAAATTGAATATACTTAACACGAGTATAATATAATAATCAGAAAAACAGTCATTTAGTTTTATGTTTCTGTGGACATGTACGTCAAAATGTCTGCTGCCGTGTTGCTTTTTCAGGCAAAACAGCAAAAATAAAAATGTTCTGGTTATTATTCAAACCTGTTCATGACATCTAAGTCAAACATATTGACCACAACTATGGTGCCAACAACCAAGCATTCCGACTAGTCATGAAACTATTAATTCGCAACTTCGAGGTTAATCTTACGGATCATATTGAATGTACATTCCGACCACTTCGGCTATTTATGAAACGTTGATAATACATGGCAATGTATAGCGGACCTACCTCCCACCACTTTTTACCTGATGCCCTATCCCTCTCTGTTGCAATCTATGGATACAATTCCGGAGTAAGTGCGTCAACCAAAAATGACGTCAAGTAACTGTTGATAAAATCATTTTAATTCGACCAATGAGAAGGTAGTATTGTTCTGAGCGAGTTACACTTGCATATTAGGCGGGCAAGATCGTGTCATTTGCACTAAAGTTGGAAAACAAGCTGTCATTTTTTTAAATTCGGATCTCTGAACTAATATCGATGATAAAGTTATTACGCTACGCAAATTGTAGCCTGAGATATCAGTGTCGATTAATAGATAAATAGTAGGAGAAATTGGAGAAGTATCTTGTCTTGTATTATCGAATAGTACACATAATATTTATTGGTAAATAGCAAGCAACAATACAAGCCCCTGTGGTACTACCGATACCATCAATTCACTACATAGAGAAACCCAGGGAGGGTTTCCTGTAATTAACTTCAGAGTTGAGAAATGGCACGTGTGATCAATAATCCAAGTGTCAACACGTGTCAGACTTAGTTGTTCGTAGTGTTGTACCGGTCTTTACACCGTTTGAACGCCAAAGACGGCATACTTTAAAACGCCATTCCATTGCACAAGGATTATACACTAATCCTAAATATGATGGTCGATCGACATAATCTTGTACATGCATTACTGGGTGCTGGGGAATATGTGCTGATGCAGACAGAAAAATAGCAGTTTGGACTGCCAATAAAACCACACCACGATCTAAGCAATGCTCCGACACTCACATAGCAGGAAGAAATTTTGAAAAGCATTAATTCAACACGGACGCGGGACGAAGAAGAGATGAAGCGCAGACACAGACATAAATATGCTATGCTAAACAAAGAAACCAAAGATTATGCACCAATAATTTTTAAAATGCTCAAAGATAGAACTCGACCTCTTTGCCATACCACTTATAATGAAGAAGATGCAAGAATCCCAGTGAGCTGAATACCATCCAATGGCGTCCATTACAAGGAGGAAACCGACGACTACTACATAGACATCTGTTACTTGTATCTCAAAGTAAAAGTCTTCTAAAATGTCGGAATCCAGCCAAAGATGCTAGGGTGGCTCCTGTCCACAAGTTCATGAATAACTTGTTCAGTGAGGTGGATTTGTCACCTGAACAGCAAACTAGTCAGCAGTAACGTGGGTACTTACCTTTATCAAGGCTACGTAAAGAAGTTTTTTTACTTATGTTAGAAAGTTCAAGAACACATTTCTATGCTTTTGTGATGTAGAAAGCCGGTTCGCTATGCATGCTCAATGATACATAGTTGATTGGTGATGCTTACGCTCATCACATCATGGATTTAACAACTGATAAAAGAAAATCAAACGTTGTCGGAGTTTGGAATTGATGGATCGTTTGTGCTTGGACATTATTTGTTGAACAGAGTGGATATTCGTTTTAAACCGAATTGAAATAGCACCATCTTACATCTGATGTTCAGAGATATTGTGTTATATAACCACATTTCATGTTATAATCAGGTTCTTAGTGTCTTCATTAAACAGAGTATATTTGCTTTATGGCAACTGTTTATTAATGAAAACTTTAATGTACGTAGTTCAAACTTAGATAGCATGCTAAACACTAATGTATGATTGCACATTGATCTTTCTAAAACCAAAATAAAGAAAGACATGCCAATTAATAGCATGCATCGCCATAAATGTCAATGTACGATTTGCGATCAGTTTTATGCATATGTTGCATATATTCTTGTACACAAATTTTAAAAAAAAATATTATAAAAAAATAATCATGCCCCTATCTTAGTTCATATTTCTACATACTTCTTACTGTATTAAGAGTCCTCTGTTTCCATGTTTTCCCGTTCTGGATACGGACAGAAAATAAAAGAAAAAGTCACCTTTAATCGTAAACCTGTCAGCTTTAAATAAAATGTAAATCAGTAAAACAAGGTCTCAGCCAGATGGTCACACCCCGTCGACATCTTGTGGTAGGAGAGTACATTAAGTTTATCTACTATTATTCACTTTTTTCCATGTGTAAACCGGACAACGTTTTATACAATGACCACTTAATATGTAGATTAAAGCTGTTCATTGATATATATATATATATATATATATATATATATATATATATATATATATATATATATGTGTGTGTGTGTGTGTGTGTGTGTGTGTGTGTGTGTGTGTGTGTGTGTGTGTGATTTGTAGTGTGTGTTGGCGTTTATTCGGGATTAGATGTTATGCATATCGTTATTGTATAATTGACCTTGATCAGCAATTTGAGTGAAGGGTCTGCCTGAATAACGTCTTTTTTGTAAACAATATATTACATAGCTAATTATTGTTGTTGATTTTTCATAACATATTAAGATTATTATTACTTGGAAATATAGATTTTTACCAGGTTTGAGTTCAGGATACAGCCTTGATTCTGACCTTAGTAATTTCTAGAAACGAAGAATGTTGTTTACAATTTGATGGAAAATTCTCTTGTAAATGAGCAGCTCCAGGGTATTTTATGTCATAAGTCAGATGACAGTCTGTAAACAAGTTTGAAGTAGACATTATTATTTATTCCATATCTTAACTCTTAATGGAATCATTTTTAGTTCTGTTTAGTTGTGAAGATTTTATTTATTTATCTAAATTATTCATTGGGATTACAAAGTTCTCATTGATTTAGGACTAAACCATTATTTTGTAAATATAATGAATTCATTCAAGAATTTTTTGGATAATATCATTATGATACATCAAGACTATTAGCACATTAGTGCATTCTAGACTACTGACACATCGGCACATTCTCTGTTATTCTTTAATTCGGACTTGTTATAGAACTTATAATACTATTTCGGATTTAATTTAAACTACTCTAAGTTCTTTTGAAAGTTGCACTTGGTATTCTTAGAAAATAAATTATTTGTGAAATTTTACAAAACCTTTTGATTTTGCTCTTTTTCGTTGCTTCCTTTAAGACCATATATTCGTAATATTCATAACAACATACACCTGTACACATAAAAAATTCCTTTTCAAATTTGTTTTTATACAACAGTGGTCTCTACATATTAACAATCACTGTCTCGATTTTTAATTATATCAATATCTGAATTATATACATGAACAGCTTAACCATCCAACTTAAACTCATTTAAGTAATGTTTCCTTCTATTTTCTGCTTTCTCTTCATTTATTAGGCATTATTCCGCTTTCATTTGTATAACTCTCCTTCTACCCATAAAGAGCTTAACCAAATTTAGAGAAATATGTCATGACCTGAAAAGTTGAAAATGTATTACATTATCTATTTTATGATCTAAAAACTCGGGCTAGACAAACGATCATTGTGAATACAAAGTGATAAAATCGATTATCTTTGTTGGAAAATTGATGAGTTTAAACTGTTCAAGTGTTGAACTTACATAGATTCCCTGATTAGTAGATAATAAAAACATGTATAAACGATAAAAGTATTGATACCAGGTATTTTTTGTGTGAAATCGAGTCCACTCTAAACACTCTATTTGGCAAAAAAAGTCCATTTGGCTACCGAAATAGAGTGCATAGTGAGTTTGAACTGTGTTGGTTGCAGCTAAAGAAGTACCATCGACACACTTTGCTGATATAGCCCGAATTAAGTAACATATTGTATTTTCCAAAGTTATAATTAAAAATTCTTCAAAACACATGACTTCTAAATTTTGCATGCACCTGAAAGCATTAAAAAAACCCACAATAAACATATATTTTTATACAGAGGTAATGATTGTATTCAGTTATTTTGGAAGGGGGTAAGTATAGTCGCAAAAATTGTGTACCACAATCAATGAACAGAAAATGCAAAGAAAATGACAAAAAGGCATTTTGATTCAGAAAATCTTGATAGATATATTTGCCTTTTTTTGTATAAAAAACAACTTAGAAAACAAGGGCCGAGATCATGACCACGTAACCGTATTATATAGGTATAGAGATGTACATATAATACCAAATTATAGAGATGTACGTAATAACCATTAGAATTTAAATTTAAAATATCCAAAAGTCAACCAGGCTATGGCAACAAACTGATTATCGAGTTTCTTGTTAAGAATGATCCAAGAAATTATGTAAATATGTTACAAACATTTTTCAAACATGCATACTTACTTCATTACTTGGAAATTGCATTTAGCAGGACGAGTTCTTACGATTTATTTGATTGATTTCATGAAAAACAACGTACCATTCATAAATTATATTCAAAATCCAAGCAATTCGGACAATGACATCAACACGTCTAAGATGTGACTAATCAATCTAAATAGACAACGAGAATTTCACTACATTTCTATAAAGAAATACACTTCGATATCATGCAATATCATCGAATAATTTGGTATTATATGCAAATAATTACTTTTTGGACGTTAAAAGGACAAGCCAATGCACTTTTACGGTATAAGCGAATATCAAAAGGGACAGCATCTAAAACAAACTCAAGTAAACGATACAGTTTTTAGATTATTCTAAAAATATGAATTAAATGGTAAATCTACAAGAGCGTTTTCAGGCTTAAGATAGAAACTCTGTTCACTGAAAACTAATGTTGAAGCGGAAAGCTCATAAAGCAATGCGCTATTAAACAAAATGTGGATTCGATATGTGCAATGGATTCTTTGTCAACCGTAAGGATAACTATCAACAAAAGACATTAATTAGGTTACACGATCATGCCACACATACGATCCAAATGAGTCAAGTGTCGTCATCTTTTGCTGATTATAAATACCTTTTAAGAGACAGTACGAATACGTTATGTTATTATTCTTTAGATGACTGCGTGAATACGTTACCTTGTTATTAAGCGCCAAGAGTGCGAATCTTTCTTTCTAACGGCTTAGTCCCACACAGCTTTGTCCTACAAAATTTCATTTAAAAACGAATGTTTTTAAAATCAATAAATAAACCATCGAAAATACTAGATCTGTATTTTGTGAATATGTGTTGAAATGACAGTGGCGTGCTAAGGGGGATAAAATGATTGAAACAGACGAAAAGCTTTGTCAAAATATTAATAGAAACGTTTCTTTAAAATTATGAAAGAATAAGACGATCTATCAACATTTTAAAATCAGGAAATTAAGCACATGGAACTACACAAACTTAATACAGAATAAACCTTGACGTGAATCTCCTTCACAATCTGGCACTACAAAAACTACAGCAGGCTCATTACTAAATATTTGACTTTCCTTCGTTATATTTAAGATTCACTTCAAGGTATGTATACAGTTGGTGTAGTTTCAGATCCTGAAGACGACTCAAGTCAAGGTATGTATACAGTTTGTATAGTTCCCGATCCTGAAGACTACTCAAGTCAAGGTATGTATACAGTTTGTATAGTTCCCGATCCTGAAGACGACTCAAGTCGAGGTATGTATACAGTTTGTATAGTTCCCGATCCTGAAGACGACTCAAGTCAAGGTATGTATACAGTTTGTATAGTTCCCGATCCTGAAGACGACTCAAGTCAAGGAATGTAAGCAGTTTGTATAGTTCCCGATCCTGAAGACTACTCAAGTCAAGGTATGTATACAATTTGTATAGTTCCCGATCCTGAAGACGACTCGAGTCAAGGTATGTATACAGTTTGTATAGTTCCCGATCCTGAAGACTACTCAAGTCAAGGAATGTAAGCAGTTTGTATAGTTCCCGATCCTGAAGACTACTCAAGTCAAGGTATGTATACAGTTTGTATAGTTCCCGATCCTGAAGACGACTCGAGTCAAGGTATGTATACAGTTTGTAGAGTTCCCGATCCTGAAGACTACTCAAGTCAAGGTATGTATACAGTTTGTATAGTTCCCGATCCTGAAGACTACTCAAGTCAAGGTATGTATACAGTTTGTATAGTTCCCGATCCTGAAGACGACTCAAGTCAAGGTATGTAAACAGTTTGTATAGTTCCCGATCCTGAAGACTACTCAAGTCAAGGTATGTATACAGTTTGTATAGTTCCCGATCCTGAAGACGACTCAAGTCAAGGTATGTATACAGTTTGTATAGTTCCCGATCCTGAAGACGACTCAAGTCAAGGTATGTATACAGTTTGTATAGTTCCCGATCCTGAAGACTACTCAAGTCAAGGTATGTATACAGTTTGTATAGTTCCCGATCCTGAAGACTACTCAAGTCAAGGTATGTATACAGTTTGTATAGTTCCCGATCCTGAAGACGACTCAAGTCAAGGTATGTATACAGTTTCTATAGTACCAGATGCCGAAGAAGATTCAAATCAAGCTATGTATTCATTTCTGAAGGAGATTCACATTAAGTTATGTATATAAAGTTTCGAACGCAGTTCAACAAAATTTATGAATACATAAAACATGGTCGAGAAGAAGCAGCATAGAAGCCGTATAAAAGCAACCATCTTGCATTACATTAATGATACATGTATTTATTCCAGAAGAAAACGTGAATTAAATTCCTGATAAAATGAAAGTTGAATGAATCTTACAGAAGAAATTGAATGTGTGAGCTCATTAATTATGCAAATGATCATAACATTGTTACTCATCCCAAAGACAAAGGCAATTCAAATCAAAGGACTACGCATCATCTATTCCTAAAAGATAATTACAGATATATGCACGACGGATCATGTTTCATTTTTCAAACATACCTATGAAATGTTAGTCGATAGATCTTTTTTATATAACAGGTGATCTATGATACTTACAAACTCGAAAATGGGTTAGAAGATAACAAAATACAAATAGACAACTAATTCCATCCTGATTTTGTTCAGAAAGCAGATGAGTCTTTCAAACCAGCGGAAACGGTAAGAAGCCATGTTATGAAATACGCTGAAGAAAGATCTTGTGGTATATCCAATAATACGTACGAGAGAATAGGCCACTCTCTGAATGTAAATAGTTTATATCTTAAAAATTTTCCCCCCTTTCGCTTCCAAATTAGCCACATGGGCTGTAGAGTTTCAAACGGCTCAGGTATAATTTAAAATTTAAAGCTTCAGGTTCTATTGCTTACGATACCGGGTTAGGTGCGATTTTCTATTTTTATTTTGTTTTAGATGACACTGTTGTTACTATATTTCACATAGCGAAACTTAGGAAGGCTTCGTTTGTACATATAAATTTCTTCTCAGATTTTCAAATTCCTAGATCTCAAAACGGGTCTTCTATACAAACAAAGTTTCGTCAAGAAGATGAAACTAATTGTGTTAACTTTTTACAGCATCTGGAAATGCCCATTACAAAAGATACGTGGGGAAAGACGGTTGATGGAAGGAACGTCCAGAGGTATGATTTTCCCCATCTGTTTCTGCTAGAAGATTTATTTCTCAAAATGACACCAATCAGTCGTATGATTCGTCTTCAAGTACTTTTTTTTTCTTCAAAAACGCTCCTAATATAATTGTTTAATTTGACAATAATATATTAATTGTTTCGTTTAGTGATGAGATTACAACTTACATCTAATGTGCCACACACTTCCGATGCAAAGTATATTTAACAAAGCAATCACGACTAATATATAAAATAAATGTTTCCAATGTTTATTCTTCTTTCAGACCTTACTATTGTCTACTCTAGCAAAATTCATTTGTCCTATTTTAATAGCTGCTAAATTTAGTGTACTCTTTGACTAGTTCAAGTTCATTTCTCGAGCACGTGTAAGCAGCAATTTCGACCAGCTACCTGCTACATGCAGTGTGCCCCCCCACCCCCAGTATCACATATAAAGAAATTGTAGTCACAGCATATGAAAGAAGCAAAGTTGTATGCCAGCCTATCCTCCATTCAGCCGTTTGCAAATTGACACGCCTGCCCCACATATATGTGCTGCTTTTAGAAGTACTTAATTACGGTAGAGCGTAACCATTGTCATATCAAGGGAAGGTAATATCAAATTTATCATGGCTTACTGGAGCTCCCTCTTTTTCATGATAAGACAGTTCAAAATGTGATATTCATCTTGCGCAATGTGGAAGCGCATATTATAGTGGCTTAACCTCACTCGGAATATCTTTAAGAATATGATGATGCTTCATATTATAAACATGTTGCCTAAGTTTACTAATGTTTCACAAGTTTGTGAAAGTCGCCTCGTTTAAGGTCACATGCAGGAAGTCTTAATAGAACGTGCTAGAAGTCTAGAACAGAGAGAACCGATAACCACTCTGACCACCACGGCATAGTTTCATATGGGAAATACGTCCTCTCTTCATTGGATACTTGTTCAGTAAAAACAAATGCAAAATTCACTTTCTAAAAATTTGCATTCGTTTATGTGTGTTTTATTGCTTTTTTGTGCATATTGTTCTAAATGCACGTGTTTATTGAGTAATTATTCCCTCAGTTGTTTATGGTTTATCGGCAGGTATGAGTCTTTCCTTGTCCGCCCAGTATTTTTTGCGAAAAACCAGATTCTTTCTGTATCTCTCTATATAGATCCCTAGTTTCAGTCGTATGTATGCTAGGGATAATTGGATAAACTTATCTGTCCAGTAAAATTATTAGTTCTACTGATCGCATAAAAATGGAGACGAAAGTTACCTATTAGGCGCTCCGCTGATATCTGGACATCCATCATTTTACAGGTGTATTGTCCTTAAGACAGCTGACCAGTTCTTCGCGTAGAGGAGCTTATCCTACATGAGAAATAAAACCCGAAGGTAAAGCCGATTGTATCTTTATGAACCAATTTTATTTATTCGTCATGGGAGGATGGTGATCGCGTTTCGTCGGCCGCACACTACTTTCTTCTCCTTTTAAATCCAGTCTTTTGTTCTTCTGAGCGATGGTATATCTTCCAGGGGCTTCATAGTTAAAGCACATAGATTTGGCCAAATCTGCTAATAATTTAAAGCCATGATCCGTAAGATAAAGCGTTCCACTTCATTCAATGCAAGCTGCACTATGGTTGATGTAAATGTTGTTACTTCTTGATGTATATTGAAGAGATATAAAAATCTCCGTCTGAATGTTTGAGTGCTTAAAACAAATGTTACTTAATTTTTAACTTTATTTATACACACGAGTCAGAGTTTTGATACGTTATTTTCCAGATTCATTTTGAAGAATGACACTCAAGTCGAGATTCACATAATTTCCTTTGGAGGTATAATAACGCATATGTTTCTACCGGACAAATCTGGTCATACGGCTGACGTGAATCTTGGCTTTGATACCATTGAGGGTACATCATTAATCTCTCTCTCTCTCTCTCTCTCTCTCTCTCTCTCTCTCTCTCTCTCTCTCTCTCTCTCTCTCAACTTTGACTCTTTGGGTTCACCTAAAGATTATCTTAAATCAGATTGAATTTTGTTTTGTAATTTCATCCCGATTTCTTACTAATACTGAATTACTCAAATATACTATATCCTCTGTTTTATTAAACGGCCATGCCTTTTTGTACTGTCTATGATAAAACAAAATTAGGAATCAACCAGTTTTAAACTATGTTTCCACACAGTCCTCACCTTTTTATTATTTGTCTCCTTATTCTTCACTAATCAAGTCAACAGTAGGTCAAGGGCATCTTGTGTCCTTTCAACAGTCGTTTGTATTAATCTTCGATTGTTGTGTTTGTTTGTTTTGTTGGGGTTTTGTAAAATCTTATATTGACTGGTCCAGCTAATGACCCTGCGGACTCTAATTGGTGGCAGGGTTCGGTCACTTTGAGCCTTTGCAGGTTTTCATCGGCTGAGATTTTGACGGAGCGGAATGTGGTCCAAAAAGTGAAAGCTCACTGAGAGTTGATTTCAAGCAAACCAAACAATCCAGCTATTTTGCAATAGTTCTAGTTCTCTATTATGATGTACCAAGATTTCTAGCTACGATTGTTAAAAATATGGAGGATAAAGTTTGAAGAAAATAGCTCTCAAAAAGTAGAGCCCCGGTTCATTTTTAAGGTTCCCAAGCATTGAGCAATTCATGTATATTTATAGGTTATCTGACGCAGAAACCGTATTTTGGCGCCCTGGTTGGCCGCTACGCAAACAGAATTAAGGACGGACGTTTCACGCTGGATGGAACAGAATACAGTGTTACGTTAAATCGGGAGAGATTTTCATTACATGGCGGCAAAGAAGGATTCGACAAGGTATATACTTTTTCGGTTATCTGGAAATTTGAGGGCCATACATCACTGGCGGAGATTAAAAAATCAAACATTGATCCTTATGGACTCTTTTTTTTTTATAGCGTTGTTTTACGTTAGACCTTCATTCTAGTAGATGTACAGGGATCATTGTTACTCACGTCCACCCTTTCCTTATCTACACTCACCCAACCTATCCAATATCACCCAACCATCAAACCCATAGTGTTTATCGATGTCCATTTGGTCACTGGTCGCTCCTGGCACCCCGTTCTCGCATGTTTTGTCTTTTTTTGGTTGTTTTGTTGTTGTTGTATTTGAAGCACATAATTAGCAGTCCTGTGCGGTCATATTTCCTACAAGTTATATTATTAAAAGATCCCTCTGGGAAATAATGAGTAAATGTCCATGCAACTTCTACCATTACCTGTGTTTGGATGCCATGTATTTTAAGAGCTTTGATAAACGGAGCCAAGCTCTTAAGGAGTGGAAAAGTTTGGCCTGGCTTTAGAAGAGGCTGCAAAAATGTGTCCGGTTATTTTCGATGTCATCCAGCGAAAAACTTTCAGAACTTTGGTTGATTTAGTCCTAGCAACAACAACGAAAACAATAATGACATTATTTATTTCGACATCGAGCACTGGAACCACCACAAGTCTGCTAAGCACGAGTAACCAGGGTTAATTAAACCAAAAGTACTGCCCTCATGACGTTTCAGGCGCGATAGCTATTACAGTAGCTCTGCATGGTATTTGGTGAAACGTTTTCGTCGATAGCCTTACCTTCGGGGTATGTAAGACACCATCTCTCTTGCAACATAAACATACTAGTATCCGAAAAAGATTCGTTTTGCCACATCATAATAATCGGCCAGCAAAGCCAACTTGCATGTAAGCAAGGCAACAGGCTAGAGGTGCGTGTCCGAAAAAAAGCTGGACCCTCGTAAACCCCTCCTGTTCAATTAAACATACATATGCTGTTCATCGAGGAATTGTTATGACACTATACACAGTGATCGATGACCCGCATGATTTTCGCTTCATACAAAAAAATATTTCGTCGCGCAAAAGCAGACCAAAGGGGAGCTATATATAAAAAGATAAGGCGATAAATGTAGGGACTTTGCCGACACTACATTATTTGTTGTGTGTCTGGTCAGTTGTCCGGCGAAAAATGATCTGCTATTAGAATTTGCTGTAGCTCCGTTAGGTATGCCCTTCAAGATACCAACACTGAGCAGCAATTTGCATTCGTTATCGAGACTTTCTTTATCCTGCAGATGAAAATTTCTTACTGGCTGGACAAACTACGCATTTATGGAAACGTCTGCTGAATCAACTGCTCATGCAAAAGTACTCCCTTTTGTATCTGCTATTTGAATCGTGAACTGAACTGTGCTTTATACTCCCAAAGCACCACTTTCTTAAATTAGTAACAGCAACACCACTACTTTGATTGTTTGATTGCATTTGTTGGTTTTAAGCATTCACAGTTGAAGAAGCACCAAAGAACTGAGTTTAATATCACCGAAACTTTTTTCTTTTGTGAAGGAGATCTTGAACAAATATGTTTTAAATCACATTTGAATTGCCCTTACTGATTTGAGACAATTCGACGATTAAACTTCAAGAACTAACTTCAGGAGCTAGAAGACCCATTCTATGATCAATACAATACACCGATACCCTCCCATTTACGCCATACATACCCCCATTCTCTCTCTCTCTCTCTCTCTCTCTCTCTCTCTCTCTCTCTCTCTCTCTCTCTGTGATAACCGATGTTGTTCTGGGCCTATCTACCTATCGCTGAGGAGAGCCATAATAGTTTAGAGTGACCAGAGACGTGCAGGATCAATTCGCAACACCGGAGCAGCCCTGAGGTTCTCTCTTGGTATGTCCCTGCGTTTTGCCTGCCTCGTCATAATATAACTTTCAAAGTGTAGATGTGCCATAACAGCACGCACAACAAGAAAGATGTATACACATACATACATACACATGCATACACGCACAAACACATCTTTAAAACACCTTTCGGGAAAGTTATAAATCTTTCTATACATTTCGTCAATTTCTAGCAACTTATTGGAGGTAGACTTACTATTGTGTTGCTACGGAAAGTTGCTATTGTATTGTTAATGAAAGTTAATATTGTTTGGCTACTGAAAGCTATTTCTGTGTTGTTTCTGAATTTTACTGTTGTACTGCTATTGAAACTGGAAAATATACGCAATAGGATATATGCAATGAATTTCATTGCATGGTTCCAGTAAATTTGCTTTTGCATGATTCCAGTACAATTGCTTTTTAACTCTACTGGTCAAAGACCAAAAGAGCTTATGGGATGGTCTTTAGACAGCAGGCCGTCTTATTTCCGTTGCTTTTTAACTCTACTGGTCAAAGATAACAAGAGTTTATGGAATGGTCTTTAGACAGCTGACCGTATTCTATCCGTTTGTTAGTTTTTTTTTATCGACACTCTTCCTAAATTATATGGAGCTTCACCATGAAACATTATTAAAACATTCACCCCATGGTCTATTTGATCCTAAATGAAAATGGTGCTGCTTAGACATCCATCTAGAAACTTGTTATCGGCACTCCTCTTGAATGTATAGTCACATCAACATTTCATTAAATACTTTTTATCATGCCTAATTGGTCGTAAATCAAAATGGTACCGATCTGATATCCAATATCAACTGCTGCCATCTTCAAAATAGTTGGGTCACTACACCATCTGAACGGAATGTCATACTGGCACGAGATTTACACCAAAAGATTTTCTTACGATGTCTAGTTTGTGTCAAATGAAACTGGTAAATCCGATATGACCGCCACAGGGGCAATTGTGAAAAATCTTATCAATACTCCTCTTGAATAGAACGTTATATTGATATGATGCTTTCGCCAGAAAACTTCTTCTGATATCTACTTAGTCATAAATAAAAATGAAGCCCATCAGAAGTTTAATACAACTGCCACAGTGGCTAGCTTGGAAACCTTGTTATCACTACTTCTCCTGAATATGTGCTCATATCAGCATGGGTGTTTCACCCAAAGATTTCTTATAATATTTTTTTGCTCGTCCTTAATTAAAATGGAGATGAGTAGGCATCCAATATATGGCCATCTTGAACATCTTGCTTTAGATACTCCTTTTGAATGGAAATGTATGATGATATGGTGTTTTCATGACAAGGGTTGTTATGGTGCTTAGTTGGTCCTTAATGAAAATGAGTAACCCCATGATGGATATTTTGAAAATATTATTATCTCTACTTCTCCCAATTAGATGGGTTCTTAACACTGGGGTTTTTCCAGGTAGACATCTTATAAAACCTAGTTGGTCCTAAATCAAAATGGTGCCAGTCACACATACATTATGGCTGTTACGACGACTGGGTTGAAAATCTTATTGTCATTACTCATGATGAATAGATGATCATCATGAAATGGAGCTTTCGCCATACTTTGTCCTAGATACAATTTAGCCAAGCTGACATCTACCATGTCCTCCATATGAGCTAATATTAAAATCTTGTTGTCTTTGAAGAATATTATAGGTGGTTTCAGCACTCAGATGTTAAAAGGAAGACATGGTCTTATCTTACAATCCTGAAAATTCTTGGCCGGATATAGCGTCAGTCCCTTCGAGGGATTCTTGTTCTCTTTCTTTTACGTTCTGATCTCGTCCTATTGTGTTTTAAACGACGTGCTTTCATGAGCTAGAATTACAGTCCCATGAGTTACAAAGAATATCATCGAATGACCGATTAATGAACATCGATTACCACAACTGACATAACTTGAAAAATAAAATCTTCCTTCGTTAAAAATGCCTATAACCCGAACTTTATTATGCAGAAAATTTGGGACGCCGAAGTCAAAGACAACAAAGTAGTATTGACCTATGTCAGTGTAGACGGAGAGGAGGGATATCCAGGAGAACTGACTACAACTGTCACATATGAACTGACAGAAGACAACAAACTCGTTCTGGAGTATACAGCCAGTACCACCAAACCCACGGTTCTTAACCTCACCAACCATGCTTACTTCAATCTGGCTGGTCATGTGAGTAGCTAATAATTTATAATGATGATGATGATAATAATAATAATAAATCCGCACGCCTGACAACTGGACCACACATAATTTATATGGCATTTATTGCAATCTTTTCTCAACAACACTTTTAGTGCAGAATCTGAAGATTTTAACTGTTACATGGGGTGGGGTGTGGGTTGTTTAAAGAATTCTTTACCTCGGTTTGCAGCACTGCAGGACATCACTGTATTCCGATAACGTTGTAATGAAGCGCATTCGAGCCGCTATGTTAATGTGTGATTAAAGAATGGAGATAGGGTCCTGTCGATTAATTAATCTCTCACACACACAAACGAACAATTACACAGACTCACGTAAAGGAGCAATTCTTTATTTTTAATTATCAGTTATAGATACATGTATGTGCACAATATTTCGTTTGAATTAATCTGAACAAAGAACACAGAGAGAATGAAAAACTAACGTTTGCTCGGTATGTATGTTTCAAGTAATATTTTTCATTCCACTGAGTATGTTAGTATGTTAATGTACTCTTCTACTTTTCATACGTCCTAATATGTTCTCAGCTATTTCGCCACTGCTATATATCTCTGGACCCTTTAAATAATGGTATAATTCATTTTTAGTTGCACGTTAGTTTGGAAGGTAGGACATTTGTCTTATGTTATAAATGTAAATTAATGCGAAGCAACAAATTGATCAATTGCATATCCAAATCTGCACTTCCACGTCAGAGGTCTTCCTCATAAATATTTTCATGTACCTGGGTTAATACAATACTTCCTGCATTCTCATTGCCTTATGTGTAAGGTTACTCTTTCAAAATACTCCTCTAAAATGCGATACTTTCCTTTATCCTTTATTGGTTTATAATCTAAAATATTTTATTGTAGGATGCTGGAACGCTTAAGGATCATAGGATTCAAATAAATGTCAATCAATACCTGCCAGGGGATAGTGACACCATACCCTTAGGTATGTATTTATAACTGATGTATTTCATTGTATTTATTTTTTATTCCAGTATTCTAGACTGGTTTCACTTAACACTGTTACGATTCAATGACCCTTAATTCAGTAACTGAAAGAAGCGAAAACCCCAAAGGTTTGTAAAATATTGTTTCTTAGAATACAAGTGAAAATTTAACAAGAACTTAAATCCCAGATACACGTATTAACATACAAATACATATATTAACACACAAACGAATATTAGTATTACCATATAAAGGGCATAATAAGCATACAATAAATGCAAAAATGTACGAGTCCACGAAAGAAAATAGCAAATAAAAGAAATACGAACACATAAGTTCAAATACTCAATAATGCACAAGTGAGACCTTATTCAAATGGTATCCAATTTTGTTTATGTTTTTTTTTTTTCTACAACCCATGTTCACTTTGAATCTGCATGCTTTTAGGCAATGGCAAGCACCTATTTATCCGTGGATTTTGTTTTTAAAACTATATATTCTCGACGGACTCTTGAGTCAAGAAATCATCTCACAGTTGGTAGGGGTGCATTGAAATGGACATTATTGCAATTGAAATGGACTTTATTCCAATTGAAATGGACTTTATTCCAGTCGAAATGGACATTTATTCCAGTTCAAAGGGACAGTATTCCGATTCAAATAGACAGTATTCCAATTAAAATTGACAGTATTATAACTGGAATGGACAGTGTTATAATTAAAATTGACAGTATTATAATTGGAATGGACAGTGTTATAATTAAAATTGACAGTATTATAATTGGAATGGACAGTGTTCACATCTTGCACCATAATATACATGAACTACATTATTATCATAAAGTTCGTCAAAACTATAACATTTTATTTGCTTTGAAAGTGCTTTACATTTGTGACGAAGAGCAGCAAGGCTTGCACAATATTTAACATCATTATGCACAGTAATCCAGATTTTAATGTACTATTGTAAATAAAACTCCGTTTTAAACTTGCATTTTTTTCTCGGTTGCCAGGTGTTTTTTAAATTTGTACTTGAGGGATGATTTATTGCATGTTGCTTTTATCTACCAAGCTGAGTTGTTAATATCATGATAGAGTGTTATTTACTTGTGCAATGTCAATTAGTAAAACCTTGGCTTTATAATATGTTGTGCAGATTATATTGTTCGTACACCAAGTTGAAAAGCTGTACATGTCAGAATTCAGCTTACTGCACTATTAGTACGTAAAAGTTGAGTAGTTGTGTTACCTGTATGCATAAACGTTTCAGGATGGACAGACACCAAGTGGATAGCATACATAACAGTGAAAAAAAGAGTGGGTCCTAAACTTGGCGACTGATGAACCACTACAGTAATTTGGTATGGATCACTCTATCCTAAGCACTACAGTAATTTGGTATGGGTCACTCTATCCTAACCACTACAGTAATTTGGTATGGATCACTCTATCCTAATCACTACAGTAATTTGGTATGGATCACTCTATCCTAACCACTACAGTAATTTGGTATGGATCACTCTATCCTAACCACTACAGTAATTTGGTATGGATCACTCTATCCTAACCACTACAGTAATTTGGTATGGATCACTCTATCCTAACCACTACAGTAATTTGGTATGGATCACTCTATCCTAACCACTACAGTAATTTGGTATGGATCACTCTATCCTAACCACTACAGTAATTTGGTATGGATCACTCTATCCTAACCACTACAGTAATTTGGTATGGATCACTCTATCCTAACCACTACAGTAATTTGGTATGGATCACTCTATCCTAACCACTACAGTAATTTGGTATGGATCACTCTATCCTAACCACTACAGTAATTTGGTATGGATCACTCTATCCTAGTACCAAGCATTAGCAGCGTTTCTTAAATCCCCTGGACAGGACTGAAATTTTCTGAACCTTGAAAAATGTTTAGAAGAAAAATTATATGTTGAACAAAAATGAGTGCCGACATTTCATTTGGACAGTCTGGAAAGAATAAATATGCTTATCCTATGATATATCTTTGCTATGACTCGGTCAGGGTTTGAACCCGCGACATCACGCATCCAAGGCGGAAGCTCTAACCACTATGCCCACTGGAGCGGTTTCGAATGGCCTGGAATGAATCTATTTTTGAATTCATCGTTCAAAGTGGAGGTAATGCCCGCTTGGACGTGATCACAAATATATATATATATATATATATATATATATATATATATATATATATATATATATATATCATTGACTATGCTAATGAATGAGGGCGATGGGTGGTGACCTGTCTACTCTATGTACATACGTTCCACGCAAAAACGTTTGACGTTATTGCTGTATTATCACATTTAATCGACGGATGTCAGCTGAAAACGGCAACAAATAATTAATATCTTTTACAAGTTTTAACTTTCATCAATTCGAATTTGAAAAATGGTAGATGGTATGAAACGGTACGATACTGTGCGGTACATTTATAACAAAGTGTTATGTGTACTATGAGAAGATTTCTAATTCATGACCTTGGAAATTTTTTTTTCTGCTCTGAAAATGTGGCAAGTGTTGCTATTGCTAGTGTAATAATATGCTACATGGAAATCTTTTTGTGGCGTTGCGTGTGGATTGATGAATGCAACACTCTGATTGGTCACTGTAGAAGTTGTCATTTGCCATCGCAATATGATGTTTAATTAAGCTGCGGCGGATTGTGGGTATTTGGCAAAGTTTGAAGAAACAAGTCTGATATAACACATTTCTAGTTGTTATGGCTTTGACAGAGTTGGAATTTTGTAGCCAGTGATGTGTATTGCCTTTTTCTGGAACTATACCAAATACGAACTCTAATATACCAAATACTTACTCTCTTCCCCACCCACCTTCTCTCTCATAAAATGTTTTGTGTTGTGTATTAACACAGTTAGAGAGACCTTGAGAAGCTTTATGAGTGATATGTTGTTGTGTTTTATTTTTTAACAGCCTTCTCAGGCACAGGAGAATACAACATTTTTTTCTTCTTAAAAGTATTTCCTAGCTTGTGGACAATATGACAGACAACATGACTGAAAGAACCAAACTGAGATAACATAAACAAGGTTATCAAATTAGGTAGATTACTCTGTCGCATAGGTGAGAATAGTGTGTGCCCCATTCCACTTGTAAGAAAGGGAGTCATTTTTTTCAAGCTACTGTTTGTAACAGGACATAATCATTTAGAACAATACATCTCAGTTTCATTTATTTGTATAAGTGAATTAAACTATTAACACAACCCCTGACTGGATGAGATATTGGACTGCAAATTACATGTTGTAGATTTGGTATGTTTCACATCCTGGTCTGCGAGTAACGTCGCTGGATATAATTGGACACGGCATAAATTAACACTGAGCTATATTGCACCCTCCACCCCACCCTTCCAAAAAATCTTTATGTTTTTCATTGTTTTTCATTGCAAAAGTCCACTTGAAAAGAATATCACAGGTTTCTTTTCCATAACTCGCATAACAAATACAAATCAATTTCCGTGATGGTTCATGAAGCCATCCTTGGAATTTACTCATAGAGGCTACCGGAAACTCGATGAAAATGGGACACAGTCGAGGAGAACCATGGGTGTGAAAAGAGTCAGTTCAGCCATTTAAAGAAGCTATAATGTGCATCTTTCCCTCAATCTGAGAGAAGGTTTTGTAACTTGCAGATGAGATACATAATGTGCTATAGTCTTCAGAGTTCGAGTATCTTTTCTTTTACAGCATCATAGTTATTAGGAACTTTAATTGCGAAATAATCAGTTTACATTGCATTATGCGCCTCGTGCTGTCTACTATCAGTGCTTTCATATGCAATATCGGTTGTCGCAGTGGTGCTTTTGGCTGTCAGTGTAAATTGTAGCCTTCATCACTTACGAGAAAAAGTATACAAAATTTACAAAAACATGTATTTTTTTTTTCGAACATCAAGGGACAATCGCCGATGTGACGGGCACTGCTTTAGACCTCACAGAGGAAACCGATCTCGGAGAACGGATTCCTCAAGTTCCAGGTGGATTTGGTTTTGACTTGAACTACTGTGCTGGCGATCCAGGAAAGTTGAAATACGTTGCCAGGTTGAAACCTCTTTCATAAAAAGTCAACCGCATCACAAATTGCATTGTTTAGGTTGTAATTTCTTTTTCTAGGTTCAATTTGTCGATAATTCTGGCAAGTTAAGGTAAGTAAGATCAGATATCCATTATCAAAGTTAAGCAAATTCTCCACATACGTACAAAATACTGAGCAATTGGAGAAAGCCTTTTGCAAAATATCCACAGAAAAAAATGTTTTGTGCTCAGTGACATTATAAGCCAAGGACGAGCGTCACGTAGCAAGCATTTTCTATGAAAAGTAACATTACCCTCAATGGGCCATCATTAAAATTTATTTTCACATATTGAATATTATAAAGTTTGATTTTCTTCTTCTTGTTAATCGATTTTAGGGTTGAAAAATAGTCCGCTTTAATGAGGCACTGCCCAAATCCAGTGCATCATCAATTAAACTGTCTATAAAAGAAACGGTACAGCAGCTAGACAGAGTTTCTTCGTATATTATGATTTATTGAAAGTTGTTTTTTTTTTAAATTGAATTTTGTAATTTTTATTATTTGTATTAGATCTTTAATGCCTCTATCCAATACATGAATTTGGACAGTAATGTAAACTGATTTCAAGAGAGTCAAATGTGGGCTGGTGGGGACGGTTTTTAAAGAATCAAAAGACAACGGTTCAAACACATGTGTCTGGTTGAATTCCAAATTTTCTGCTAGACTGCATTCGAATGACCGAATGGTTTAAGGCAGCCAAATTTTCAGATCAGTGACATTTCACTTCCGTCCGCGTGGGTTCGAGTTTCGACATGGCAGATGTGGGTAGCTCTCCTTGGCGAGATTTCCTGGGTTCTTCCTCCACCAAATATATTGGCCGCAATGTGGTATCACGGTATCAATTGTTTATCCATAGACCTCAATGCTAATGTTTTGTGAAATAAACATACTTTCTATCCTACCTCAGCATGCATGTCACACACTGTCATAGAGAACAATGTTAGATTATTAGTTTGACAAGGACAAAATCAGGTCCTCAGTTGCATTTAAGAGAGATTACTCTGCTGGAACTTGACAGGGGTAAGAGTTATTTAGTCACAACAAACATTTTCAACCATGTGTACCGCATGTTAAAACAACCAGAATAAATTACGAAATATGATCTAGGTATAAATTAACATAATTTCACATGTTGCCAAGAGGCTTGACGTTTATAAAGCTTAACAGAAAGTACAGTTCTTGCGTAATGCACCACTCACAGTTAGTGTTGTTGTTTATTTTGAATGTATTGTTCCCTACACCTTAGGCTCCGCCCATCTGGTGTTGTACAATTGGTATCGTTATACCATTTATCGACTGTCATGTGCTGAAAATGACGTTAAAACCCACAAAACCAAGGCTGCTGTATCAAAACTACCTTCTTTTTGGCCACTGAATTTTAAACGTCAATATTTTTCTCCCTGCAGAAGTTACAAGCCGAGAAAACTGGCAGTGAACACAATACTTTCTTCCTCATTCGCAATTTCTAGGTCAGTCATAGGGACCATACCTAGAATGTATACAAATACCGATAGCTGCCATTGACTATCTTTCGGACCACTTCGGTTGTTTACGGAACAAGTTGCGAATGCATATAACTTATTTTTCATTTTGCAAGTTCTCGGTAAATCATATTTTGTTGTATAAAAAGCCTAGGTAGTCAGAACAGACTGCGGTTTCTTTTTTCTGCGAAGAAATTTTCAGCGAAGAAAATTTATGATTTTCTTTCCATTAGTGTGATGACATGGATCTATAGAATACGTTTATCTCCTAAAAATTACAGGGATGGTCTTAATGTTTTTTCCCCCTGTATTCCGCTAGACAGATTTGGGGCCTTTAAATCACAATAAGTGATAAATTACTATGACAGTATGCGGCGATGCATTTTATCTCCCATGATCTCGTATCACTGGTAAACTTTATATCAAAGCGTGGTTTTGTTTTAAGAGTATCCCATCCGCCATCTGGACGAACCATGAAGATGTACACCACAGAGCCTGGCGTGCAATTCTATACAGGCTGTAACTTACGAGATGTGATTGGAAAGGGCGGCACGGAATATAAACGATTTGCCAGTATATGTCTTGAAGCCCAGCACTACCCAAACAGTCCAAACCAGGTATTTAACATTTTTGCATTCAAAACTTAATTTATTTAAATTCCATTATTATCAAAACTGGGAACCCGTATAAACAAACTGAATAACTTAGATGGACGTTTGCTTCCTTGCCAGTGGCGAAGACTGGATTTGAACACGGACCGGAAGGGTTATAGGTAAGTAGGTTACGACTGCGCTAAGTTCTTTAAACAATATTTAACTGAGAAAAGGATTGTAATTTTTGGAAGGTTACAATATCCTAGACATGACCCACAGGATTTGCAATACGACGCAAAGTAATCATGTTTTATAAGTGTCTCACCATTTTTATAATATGCTCCAATAAGTATTTAAAAAGTTCTAAATATTACCGTAGTTTACAGTACGGCAAAGGTCTTTATTAGCGAACATTACACCAATAAATTCCCCAAGCATCTTTACATACGTTTTTCAGTCTGATTATCCAAATGTTCAATACTATTTTGTTTTCACTTCTTTTTGGGATGTTTTTCAAGCAATTGACAACTACTTTTCGAACCGTATGGCGGTTTTCAAATGGTTCGTTTGCCCATCGGCGAATCTTGGATAACGGGGTTCAGCCAAAACTCCCATGGAGCTCAATCAAGTCAGTGTTGTATTGGCATATGTGGCAGAGGTATCGATGATGTTATCCTTCAAGAAGCCTGTCACTCCGGTGCGTTGTCATCGATACCTCGGGAACCATCGCGCGAACAGGTAGTCCGGTAATGTTCCACAATGTTAACAACACTTTAAAGAGATAAAAATGTCCAGTGACACTGGCAGAGTCAGCCAAAGGTATAAAGTTCGCTTGGCAGTCTGACAACATCCAATGACTTTATGTTTTCTTGTAGTTTTCTCCTAGCCTGACCTTTTAATTATCTTCTCTAATGTGGGTTTAACAAAATTACTCGCATGTTTTATCACCTGTGACAATCTCATTCAAATGCATTAGGTCACTCTTTTCGAGTAATTATTATAAAAAAAATTATTCCAATGTGTATCGAGCATCTTCATCAGTTGCCGTTTTCACGGTATTTACTTCCCACTCATCACACAAAGGTCATCCAGGCCTTAGGTATCTTCCATGGATTGGCGACCATTTTTTGTGCAATGAAACTACCTCAGAATTATAGGACATGACTGAAAATTACATTGGCAAACTTTATCAAAGTCGTCTTTGCATCCAGCCTGAGAGTACCCAAGGAACGACCGGATTGAACACTATGCTATTTGCTCGGTAGAAGAATTACTTCCATTCTCCAACATTTGACGTCACTGTCATTTACAAATGTTCGGTCAAAAGCATATGTGTCAGGTGTGTTGCACATGTAGTTGCAGATCATTTATTTTATTTTTATTTTTGGGGGCGGGGGTGTCTATCGACCAGAATTTTTTTTTTCCCGTTCAAAGATAAAAATGTCATGCCAAACTAATCATAACTTTTAAAACACCCCTCTTATGTAAAATACGCCATTATTAAAAAGGGATGTTTTCGATGTCTACAAATACCTTTCCAAGCATAATTATAGGTGACTACAGATATCATTTAAATATCCTTTGAAAGATACTGACTAAAATCATTCAAAAGGGTATGAACGTATACATGCTATTTTTTTTTGTCAGAGTGTCAACTTAACAGAAGAAAATTCGTTGTTAAAAAAAGTAAATATTTAAAACAGCATTTGAAAATCATCATTAGCACAACAAGTTATGGAATGAAAAATGGATAGAAAATGTTTTGGTGATTGTTTTTGTACGCCACTACTAAAATGGTTTTTAATATAAACGGTGGGTGCTGTTACCAGTCAAGATTCCGTAAGAAATCCGGATGATGGGAAAATAAATGTGTACATTTGTTGATGAACATAAAAATTACAAATATTTTTTTTGTGTGTGTCCTACTTTTGAAAAGTGTTCCTAATACAGTACATGTATTCTCAGCTGGTGAACACTAAGAGTAGACAAAACGTATTATAATACGATGACGAAAAGCATAGCTGTCAAATACAGAATTTTACGCCATGACACAGGATTATTTCTTTTTTCTTCTTCTTTTCATAAACAATTTCTAAAGAATACACACATTATCCATTTGGTTTTTCTTCTAGGGTAATTTTCCGAGCACTGTCCTCCTACCGGGAGAGGTTTACAGGCAGACAACCATTTACGAATTTGGGATTGATGCCAACTGATAGAGATCAGCGGAACAACTAGGATTATTCATCCAGTCCCCGTTAATACTAATCTTGAGCTTTTGTAATGATTACAAAAAGTCATATTAAATCCGGTTGTATTCAGCACCACCGTAACTTTTTATCTATTGATCTACATAAACAAAAAAGATTCACTTGTCTGTAGATATTGCAAAGAAAAAAAAATAAAATTTGTTCTGCCTTGTTCTGCAGTTATCTCTGAAACTCAGTTGAGATAAACACAGACACCAAAATACCGAATACAAATAGACGTATTTACACTCATGAGAAACAGTAAAGAGAAACATGTAATACCTTGGCGAGACTGGTTTCTCTCATAAAATCAAACTTCCCATGCTGAAAGTATGTATCTTTTGTGGATTTCTAGATTTAATTTCTTGTGATTGACAGAAGTCCTGATTTAATGACCTTGCTCATATTTTCAGATGATTCTTAAATAACGCATGTAAAACGGATGATCTCAGCAATCGCTACGGGCACTCTGCAGCTTCTCAAAGATATATAAGACTATCATTCAGTTTCAACGAATACTGAAGAAGTTTTTTTTTAAAAAAAACAGCACAAAATAACAGAAAATTTTCAAATCTCAAAAACGTACTTTTTCATACTTCAGTTTATGTCTAGAAAATATTTTATATTATTTTATATATGTCAAAAAGTTAATAGTTTTTATGATAGGCAAGATTGACGAACGTTATCTAGTTAATTAACGCATGTTATGTAAATGAAATAATCCATTCGTACATTTGATTTTGACTATATTTTTCCTATTCTTCATATGCCTGAAAATTCAACCAGAGGTTTCAAGATGTCTGTGGAAATATGCAGTGCAATTTTTTCACAGATATTTTGCAGTATAACGATAATTCCCAGTAATTATTAAATTGGGAAAATTCGAACTCTTTACTTTTTATTGATTCGTTCAGTATAGAGGAATTCGAGAGGAATAATGATAAGATTTATACAAATTTTAGACCACTGATTTGTGTGTATTACCACCAAAATTCAAAATTAAACTTTAAAAGGTACATCAGAGTACAAATACAGAAAACACTAATTTTAACGTTTTCAGATTATAAACAATGGCACTACGCTACATTGTGTGAATATAACTGATATCGAAGTGGTATTAAAAGTATTCAACGAATTTAAAATGAAAGTGACAGTGCCTGTATCAAGATAAAATGTGTATTTGATTACAATTAAGAGTTTAATGTTGTGTTTTTTCTTATGAGTTTTTCATGGTATCAACTGTCATTTTTTTAATCTCTCAGCAAAAAACGCCATAAGGGCGCTATGTAAGCTGTGTGAGTTAGCAACTCATGCCTCGACAGACTTAGAAAAAAAACAATATAAAATCATTACAACTCTTCATAATTTTCTTTATTTTTTTTTTCTTATAGATATTTTCTGTAAGTTTTCGAGCTTTTTAAAGGGTATTAATTATTGTTAAGGGTGTATGCTACGTAGTTATTTATAGAACATGGGAGTCTCCATATAAAACCTAATGGCAACATAAAAAAGTAATTCTACCAATGGTAAACGATCTAAGGTTTTGAACATTCCACATCATCTTATATCTAAACTGGCATATGTGATCTAAATAGAAGTTCAGCATTCAAAGCAAAGGATGTGCTGTATTGTATGGCAAACAAATGACTCTTGGATTTGAAGCCCTCGTGATTTCATTGCGACTTCGCCGAATCGTTATTATCCAGACAAGGTCAGTAACCACTTATCGTTTCTTGAAATCTTTTTTCACGTTCATTAACAATTTAGGCTAACTACAGGGGCTACTTACAAATGAAATTAAGGCTATCCTTAAATGGTTATAGTCAAAGACCATTATTCCAACAGTGCAAGACATCGACCAGGATAGTTACGATTTTTACCCACCTTCACCCCCGCACATCGTGAAATATCAGGGTCGGCTTCTTACATTATAGGACTGTGAGTCCAATTGTTATAATGTTAATCTTTGTATCCCCTCCTCCCAATCCACCTTTCCAACTACCTATAGTTAAAACATTTCATTTGTAACGAACTGCAGTGAAAGTGCTGTAAACAACAGCCGCAAAGTTATTTTTGGCAAATTTTGAGTTTATTAGCTCTTTTATAAAATCTAGTCAAAGAAAGAATGATTTATGATTTATCTTCAGAAAAACTAAAAGGATTTGTTATTTGATTATGTCAGTTGGTTTATTCAATTTTCTAACTAAAAATATAAACCCACCGTTTTTATTTCGTTTGCATTCCGATTCAATGTTTGCATTAGTTACTTTGCACATGACTCTTTAGAAATTAGTATACAGTAGCTTTCCGTACAGTTTAAGCAGAAATAGACTCAAATGGGTCAGATCACATGATTATCTTCTGACAAAAAATAATCTTCCCTAAATTTATCAACTGATGCAACTGCAGTTATGATTTGGATTAAAAATGTGGTAATAAAAATACAAACGAGAAAATAAATGCGAAGTGTACACAATCTTTCATATCTAGACATATTCTCCCATCTTCCCTTGTCTCTCGGTAAACGGCAGAGGCGTAGCTATGATATTTTGCACCCGGGGACAAACTATAAAATTGGCGCCCCAGCGATCATGTGACCGATTTATTACCCTTGTTTACTTATTATAATGTAACGTTGTAAGCCTCATTTTGGCGCCCCTGTACCTTGGCGCCCGGGGATATATGTACCCCCCTGCACCCCCCTAGCTACGCCTCTGGTAAACGGTGTTTACATATTCGAAATTGTATTATATTTGCCTTATACTTTTTATAGGTCTTTTAACAAATAATGTTACAATTTAAATTTCTTTTTAAAAATTATGTTGTATCAGCTAGAACATGTAATATGATGAGACTAAGCGAGAAAACAAAATTTGGCCAGCATTAGAAAATAACCAACTTGCCAGACTACTAATAATGGCAAGTGTTACGATTGCTACTTTATTTTGCAAATTCAAACAAAAAATTAGCAAAATTTATTAATTATCTTTGATTGTATTAGAAAATGAATCGGTTAGACTAGAAGATTGTTGAAATGAAGTGTGTTAAAGAGGAGATGGTGATATGGTAACTTGAGGTGGAGGAGGAAAAGCAAGTACTTTACTAATTTTACTATATATAAAGCATATACAGATATAGTCATTGTTATTTCTGTTTATCCCTCATAGCAATAGTATTGCACATTTATATTTGCATAGTCGGTAACTATTATCTTCTCATTTTCCATCAATCATTTTAATATCTTTAAAATTTCTCTCCAACTGTGTTAAATGTCCAACTTAATAAGGTTTAATGTTTTCAAAACTTTTCCTCTGCTCATGTCCTTATTTAACTCTTCAATCTTTTGATAATATAATAAATTTATTTTACATTTGTTTAAACTAAATCAAACAATTATTACAAGACTTACAACTTAACAATAACCATATTGTCAATCTAAAAGATCCAGTAAAAAATGTGATGCAGCCAATACAAATGTTGTAAAAATAAGAAATAATACTCAGATATGCAAACCTATGGAGGGTATAAATTCGAAAGCTATCGACGTGGAGACAACATGTAGATAATATTATTAGCAGATTATTAAACATATTGGTGGTGAAGGAGCTAACAAATTTAAAGATGTACAAAATTAGATTGACTAGAACAGTATAAACTCCTCTGGCCACATATTCACACAGTTCTTCCACTTGAGTATACACTCCGACTTAAATTTCGTTTTCTTAAAAATCATTCGAGTTGTTAACTTTCAACAAAATCACCCCAAAATGTTTAATAGCAGTTATCAAATATCCAGTTTGAGTACGCACTCAAACTGAGGAGGTTAGTGAATACGGGACTGTCTGACCATTACTGTTAAAACTGAACAATAAAACCTCAATCATAAACAATGATTAAATTTTCAACGTAATTGATGGGACATTGGCCCCTTTCATCTGTTAGTCAAACGTTAATAGATTGGTACCAAATATATTCCTTCGACAACTGCTATCGCTTGCTAGAACAGAGAGTTGAGTACTTTTAGCCTGACTGGAAGCTTGCCGGATGGTTTTCAAAGCACTTCCCAGTGCCTTTGTAAGCGTCACTGTGAAACATATTCAATTCCAAATAGTCATAACATGTGTATTCTAGTTTTCGTAACATTTTCACTATTTACAGGAACTTTCTATCACTTGTAATGTAAGGAGGTAGACGTGATTGCGAGCAATCGATATATCACTTTGATGATAATAACTGACCCAATAGGTCACGCCACCCACAGCTAAATTTTCACACTAAACTAATTCTGTTGAGATCATATCCACATTCTTGACACATTTTCACTATTTTATATTGCAATGAGTTCAAAATAGATACGATGGTAAACTATACATCTGATGTGGCAGAATGAACCACACACACACACAGACACACACATATACACCAAATTTTGCAGCTTAAAAAAAATGAAGAATACTATGGGAGATATCCACATTCTTGACACATTTTCACTATTTTATATTGCAATGAATTCAGAATAGATACGATGGTAAACTATACATCTGATGTGGCAGAATGAACCACACACACACACACACACACACACACACACACCAGCTTACAAAAAATGAAGAATAATATGGGGAGATTAGTAGCTTCTCCTAAGTTCAAAAGTCCATAGTGTGAAGCCAATGACGATGCACTAATACTGTATTGTTCCATCCAATGAAAATCCTAGACGATATTACCTGCGACTGTTGCCTCAGATGTGACAACTACATCTGGTCCCCTCTGTAAAGTCCTCTCTGACGATTCGGGCAGCCGAGCAATATGATATCATGGCCATCCGGTGCATCCGTGCATCCGGACCCGTCTCTAGACGTCTCGACATTGTCGTTACTTAGAATTCAGACAAGCAAGTAAAGGTGATTCTGCACAACTTTCTCTCGCTTAAATCCAACTAATAATGTGCACATCGTGGCATCACCCCGACCCATTCCCACCACCACCATATATCTTCTAGTACTGTTTCATTTGGCAATTGGCAAATTAATAAATGTTATAATGGGATCTGAAGCTGAAGACCTGTTGCATTTGATCTCCTTACACTAGACCGAATCAGCAGTGGAACTCGGTAACCCCCTGGGCGACTGAGAAGATTTTCAGGATCACACTTCTCACATCCATAGCATGAGGAGGGACCAGTAAAGGTGACGGAAACATTGCCTGCTTTACATTTAACCCTGGTCGGCATACCATGGCTGACGGTGATCCCAATTTATCAGACCAAAACCTAATAAGAAAACAAAGGTGGCGCAACCATCTCGGAACCTTTAATGTGCGCAACCTAATGATAGTGCATCAGCAGTAAGACCAGAGACAAGAAAAGCTAATGTTGGGAGACAATATCTAGATATCAGTCCTGAATGAAACTGGCCAAGCTAAGAAAACACACTTACCGAAGTAGGAGCTGGTAGCACCTTTTAGAGTGTCTTACAGCTTGTTTTATCAGCAGGCTTACAAAACTCCCAAAGTTTCTGAATGTCAGGCAAGTGAGACTCCCACGGTCTGTAAAAAGACATGTAACTATCAAAAGTATATATGCACCCACCATGAACAACCCATATATGATCAATGACAGATTGTATGATGGCCTGCAGTCTTTTATCGCAAATGAACCGAAGATACACAAGCTCGCAATCCTTGGCGAATTTAGTGTTTGAGTTGGCAGAGACCACCAGACATGGCTAGGTGTCATCGGTATAAATGAATTTGGCAAATAAAACAGTAATGGGCTTCTCCAATTTAAGAAATGCGCTTCCCACGTATCTCCTAAACATCAGCAGTCTTCAGTCTGCTAAACCAAAACAAGACGTCGTGGATGCACCAACGCTCCAAGCACACATCTCTGACTATATTATCGTGAAGAGACTACACAGGATGGATGTCCGAGTAACGAGGCCAATGAAAGGTGCGGAATGATGGACCGAACACAGGCTCCTATCTCCAAGTTCAATACCCAGATACAGCCTAGCAGATAAGTACAAGGCAAAAAACTGCCCGAAAAAACTTAATGTCTTCAAACTGAAACGCGAGAATGTAAAATTTGCATTTATCGAATAATTGTGCAGACAAATATAAACAATTGATATGAAATCTTAGAATGTCAAGGACAACGTCGCCTCGTTCAGAGACTCTGCGTTCTCACCTGTATCCAAAACCATTGGTTCCATAACAAGTAAACATCAAGATTGGTGTAACGAGAATGATGTTGACATACAGAGATTATCGATCGAGAGATACCAATTACAAAAAAGGCAGTTGACTTTGCTGTCAAATGGTAAAGTACCCGGAGCGGGTGATGCACCAGCAGAAGTATACAAAGGCTTGCACATGGCACAGAAACTGACTGAACTCCTCCAGTCAAAGTGGACAATTAAGCATCCATTGTCCAATTTGATAAAAGGATATAATTTTTTATTTTGTCGTATACGTTGATTACATTACATTTTGCAAGTAATTACTTCTTGAGAATTTAACCTCGCAGATAGAAACTGTATCGATAGGACTGTAACTACGTGGAGATGTTCGCCAGAATAAACATTTTCAACGTGACTCAGCCTAAACACGGTAGAAAAACGAAATATCATATTTAAAAACGTTTTACAGCAAGACTTCCAGTAGCAGACTTTCTATTCATTCAGAACGTAAACATTTAAGTCCATGTTATACTTAACCCTGAACTGTTGTTGATGACTTGTTTTATTATTTTTAAAAATTATGTTTGGTTTCACACCAAAACAATGCAATGGGTCTTTTCAATACTGTATGCGTCATTTGAATCATAGTTTACACAGTCAGTTATTGAAAAGCGGATTGCTGGATAGTAACAGCGTGTGTTTGGAAAGTAGGTCTGTGTATTCGATTTCAATTAAAAACTTTTACATTACCATACCCGTCTGTTATCCTAAATTGTCGACCCTTTGTCACTATTCATATTTCGTCAATCAATTTTTGCACGTTAATTTTCCATTTGCTCATCTACACTTTTAACGCTTTTTAAGACATACCTTCCGTTTGAACATATATCGTCTACAACATGTTATAGTAATGACAATTTTAACTTAAGATTTCCAGTACGTCGCCATAAAGAAAGGTCAGCTGCTTCAAACCTGTAGACAATTATAACATAAGCCTACCCGTTTCTTCCCCACAGCCATATCTATATAAACATATGGGCTATTGTTAATATCACTACGTACCCAAATTGGATTTGCACCTTGTTTACCCAACACGTGCAAAGATTAAACACAAAAATTTGTATTAGAGCCCTACACATGTAAGGATCGTACACAAATATCGCATCAATCAATGAACTTCATTCTTCCAATAAAGGGTACAAAAGGGGGCGCACGAGGAGTCATACCAATTTTCTTCCAATGATTATCACTTCGCTGCCCTGAAACGTTTATGTTTTAAACAAAATGAATAATGTTAAAATGTTTTTCTAAATGCTATTACATATAGCAACTGTTTTTCCAAACTCGACGTGCAGCATGAAATTTTTGTTTTCTTTAGAGAAAAAATCGTTTCGTTACTTTTCGATAAAATTTCTACTCGCATTTCTTGACTCACTTGCAATTTATAAATACGATATTTGGTAATAGTATTGGATCCAGCTGCAGGACAAAATCGATATTTATTATTAAAACATCATTCCACTCGTGCAAATATCGATTCATTGATGTTTTTATCTTAAAATGATTGCAAGCTACGCAGCAATCCTTAACAAGTCATTTGAGTCGTGGAACACGAAATTTTCATTTTGTTTAAAGATTTTTTTCATTAATGACATCGATAACATAACGAGTTTATGCTGTCTAAATAACTTGATATTTGATTAAGTACCTGATGCACCATTGTGAATAATTGCCACTAACCCAGTGATGTTAGAGAGCAAATTTTACTAATGGGAAATGGAGCATAAGACATTGAAACTTAACTAACGGTAAATGGAATAATTGATTATGAAACGTAACTAATGGGAATCGGAACATAAGACTTTGAATCTTAACTAATGATAAATTTAACATAAGACTTTGAAACTTAACTAATGATAAATTTAACATAAGACTTTGAAACTTAACTAACAATACAACAGAACATAAGACTTTTAAACTTAACTAATGGGAATTGGAACATAAGACTTTGAAATTCATAACCTATTAGTAGCCCGTTTCCAAATTTAAAATTGTTGCAATCAAATCATCGCATTCAACTTTAAAATTGTTGCAATCAAATCATCGCATTCAACTTTAAAATTGTTGCAATCAAATCATCGCATTCAACTTTAAAATTGTCGCAATCAAATCATCGCATTCAAATATAGTATCATAACCTTCAAAGGCGAGCTAGATCTGTTTTAGATTAGAACATAAACCGTGAGTACATTATTTTGGTAACACATATAATCCTCATCGGACAAAACAAAATAGTCATATGAATTTAGCCCTACACCGGTTTACAAGATTTGCAGGAACACTATTATTTTCATGAACTATGTTGTCTGACTGAAACAAAAAATTCCCCAATTTAGTCGTGCTATTATCAATTGTTTCCAGACTATACCTTCATTCATCCGAAACTGATCTGTAATTTTATTTGTATTCTTTTGTAGAAAACAATTCTTCACAACTAATATTCCCTATATCTTCCCATGTTTCGAGAATTCAAAAAGTTTTTTTTAATCCAAGATCAAGTTTAATATTTAGAAACGTTTTATTGGTAAATACCAAAAGAGACAACATGATATATGATAATATGATATTGTATGGGGAGGGGAATACCAGCTGCCTACACTCCCCCTCCTCCCCCCTCCTCTCTCTCTCTCTCTCTCTCTCTCTCTCTCTCTCTCTCTCTCTCTCTCTCTCTCTCTCTCTCTCTCACACACACACACACACACACACACACACACACTGCCGACAAAATGACCGGGGATTATTATTTACGGATCGATTATGATTTCCTACAGAAATTGTTTTACATGTGAATTGAATTGCAGTTGATAGTCAATGTTATTCCAAGCAGTTTAACAATTTCTTCACAATTTATGAAAGCAATGCTTATATTTAGTACAAGCTTCGTACTGAATTTGTAAAACCTCCAGCTATTGCTTGATGCTTTATACGGTTGTCTTGCAATTTCTAAGCCGTAAACCAATCGATCAGATGTTTCAAATGTGTTATCTTTGTTAAACTCCGGTGAAGAAAAAGATAAAGTCTTATCATTGGCATAGTTAAATAAAGAACCATATCTAAAAAATAAAAGACATAATTAATATAAACAAAAACATTAAAACGTAATTATCCGAGGATCAAACAGGAAGAGCTATTTTTGAATTTCAGACCATCTACTCATGACACCCTGCAACTTAATTTGCTGCTTACGATTCCACAAACAGCTCAGTAAGAGGCCTGCTGAGCCATTTGATATACCAAAAGTCCTTAACTTACAAATATGACTATTATGAGGAAGACAGTCAAAATCTTTGAATAAGTCCACCAGGACTGCATTTACATATTTGTTTTTTTCCCCTCCAGTCTAAAGCAAACGTAAAAGAGTGGTCTGGCATCTATCACCTGTAAGACAAGCATCCAAATGTTTGTTAAAAATGTTCTTCAAAAATGACGCTAACTGGTCCTCGAACGTTTTGGGTATGATAGGTATAATGCTGACTAGTCTAATCACTTCGAAAATCGGAATTACTTGAGCTTCGTTCAGATGATCATACAATACTATTTTGATCGTATGGTTTTGTCAATTAGATCTGTAAAATCTATCACAAGGATTGGTTCCCCGGCTTTAAACATTTTAATAGGAATTTCATCCTCACCTGTAGCATGGGTTTTAACTTTAAACTTCTTATCATTAATCATTATATACACTTCTTTGTGACTAACTTGCTTAAATTGTAGAAAAATGTATCCATGTTACTAGCTTCCTTAATATCCTGGATACTCCGATTGGAACATCTTTACCAATGTCTAATGCCATATTTGCATACAATTATTGATGATTTCACATTTGTTTCTGTCATTGTTTACAACGTTTGCACCCTTGGCGAGAATAATCTTTTCTTGACCAACCGAACATTGAAAAATTTGGCTTAACCAGAAGCTCCTTGTGTCCACTGCACATTTCTGTAAAAGTAAGCTATCAAAGACTTATTTCTTTTTATTAGCTTACCTGATGTTTCTGTTTCCTATAATGTTCCCAGTCTTGGCATGATCTGTACCGAGTTGTTCATTGTAACATGTTTATCATATTTACCTTTCCTTAATTATAACCAGCTAAGCTACAGTAATAATGGCTTTGCTCTTGTTGTTGATGATGTTTTGTTGTTTGTTTTCCTTCTATTTTTATTTTAATCCCACACCAAAGAAAAATAATGTACGTCTTTAAAGATAGTTGAAACAAAATAGGCAGATATAAATACTACACTTCCGACCTGCAAACGTTTACCATTTTATTGGACTCAGAAAGAAATGGATAGCTGGATGAAATGATTCACCATCTCTATTTATCTCGTTTATAACCTCTTATAACTGGACATACCTAAACAGATACTAAAAATAATTACCCGTTTTCCTATGTATTTGGTTATGCACACAGAATAACTTGAATGTCTTGCAAATTCTTAACTTATTAGTGGACCGGTATTTACTGTAGATAATAGCAGACGATATTAAACGAAGCAAACTTATGTGACCCACTAATATCAAATGACTAAAATAGAACAGGAGATGGCTATTGTTAAACTTAAGAACCTTTCGGATCAGAAAAAAAGACTAACCAATAAATTATAAACAAAATGTGAAAAAGATTATATGAATGTTGCAGAAAAAAACAACACTACATTCGCGCACATCAGTATGCTGTTACGTCCTACGGACTAAGATAATGTAACAAAATAATGTAAAATCTAACAAAGCGTTCAATTTTCCAAAAATATAAATTGATTTCCCTAAAATATGAAAGCAAATAAAGTGAAAGGTTCAACAATTAATTACAGTATTGAATAAAGTTCTAAAATATGATCCTAAATGTACTATCAATTTTACAGTTTTCTGGAATTGATACAAAGGTATTCCAAATTAAGGTTCTAAAGGTCTTATTTGCTATGCTAGCACCACTGAAAAACCATTGTTCTAATATGAAAACGGTTTTACTTCAATGTAATCCAGTGAAAGTTAAATGTCACTTAAGTCCTTAAATGTTTAATTTTAAATATCCAGATCCTTTAATGTTTTCACCATAGTCCAGCAATGTACTGTCTGTTTATAATAGTTTCCCTTCTTGTAATTTCAACGAACAAGTTAAAATAAATGAAATTAACTCTAATGACTCTTACATAACTGACCATAACTGAAAATGATAACGAGCTGCATTAATTATCTTATATAGGCAACTAATGGGTATCAAATTAGAAAATATGAATCACTAGAAAAGATTCCAGAATATTGTTTAGTGAAACATCTTAACAGTCGTGGTATAACTTCTTTTAATTATAGAGGAAATCAACAACTAGGACATGCATGATATATGCACGCTTTAAAACGTACTCACAAGTTCATACTATATTGATATGACCTAAATTCAACTAATTCAGCTAATGCATAACTGACATGGACATAATTAGTTGTTGACATGAACTCGACCCTGATTTATGAATGTGGAAAGTATTTACATGTAACTTTCTTATATAATAGTTCAGCCACATAATTAAATTAAAAATAAAATAATAACCCAAAGGACTTAAATAAATTTGTTATTTCATAATTGTGCCCATTTTCATTCTGGTACTAATATTATACATGATTTTTTTCCATGTGTATTTAGTACTAATCCATTTGGATTTTGTTCATTTGTATTCTGGTACTAATCCATGTGGATTTAGACCACTTGTAACACATATACACATGGATTGTGCCCATTTTGTCATTGATACCAACCCATGTTGATTTTGTCAATATGTGTTATGATACTAATCCATGTGAAATTGGCCTATTTATATTTTGGCAATAATTCATATGGATTTTGCACATTTGTATTACTGCATTAATCTACAATGAGTTGCTCATTTGTATTATTGTACTAATCCTTGTGGATTTTGCCCATTTGTATTATTCTACTAATCCATAATGATTTTGCCCATTTCTTTTAATCTACTAATCCATGTAGATTTTGCCCATTTGTATTATTCTACTAATCCATGTGGATTTTGCCCATTTGTGATATTCTACTAATCCATGTGGGTTTTGCCCATTTGCATTATTCTACTAATCCATGTGGATTTTGCCCATTTGTATTATTCTACTAATCCATGTGGGTTTTGCCCATTTGTATTATTCTACTAATCCATGTGGATTTTGCCCATTTGTATTATTCTACTAATCCATGTGGATTTTGCCCATTTGTATTATTCTACTAATCCATGTGGATTTTGCCCATTTGTATTATTCTACTAATCCATGTGGATTTTGCCCATTTGTATTATTCTACTAATCCATGTGGATTTTGCCCATTTGGGACAATAACTTTAACCAGATTTAGATCAGGGTTAAATGTCCATTCTTCATACAAAGTCCAAATAGCCGGTTGAAATTACATGCAATAATTGTAGATCAAATCAAAATTGTACGGCTTAGCATGTTATTGGCGCCTTTAACACAATAAATACATACGATAAATATAAATTTTGCTCGCGTTTCATTATCCAGTTGGTTTTTTGAAGAGGTGTTGTTTATCTAAAATGATTGAAAAGGTTACAAATACGAATTTATTAACACGAATAGAAGACGGCGTCAATAAATCGATTTTGTCTCGAAACTGTGTTAGGGCATTAATAAATTGGTATAACGGACTGAATGGAATGAAATACGTGCAGTACGAATAGAAATCTCAGAAACGAAGCAGATGACATATCGCTTCTGTCGCAAGTTTACTTTAATGCATAGTAACTCTGTTGTTTAGACGTCGCTGTGAAATTTAAATCATCACAGGGTATTAACTCTTTCAGAATAAATTTACTTCGGATTAGATTCAGGTTAAAAACGTGCATTGCATTGCTACAAATTCAATTTAATGCACACGTTGCTACACAATTCACTCAATGCATGCATTTCCCGTTGGTGCATTTTTTATATTTAATACAGCCGTACCAAATACTACTCTATTTACATTTTTTGTACAAAGAAATGATTTCTAAGGGCACTAAGAAGGGGGAATGGGGAACGGTTGCATTGAATCTGGTGGCTCACCACGTTGTCTATACGCCAGCAAAATATCTGCACAAAAGTAATGATAATCTAATTGCTTGCTGATTGAAAATTAATGTTACCATTGTGTTCATCCTGAAATTCACCAAGATTCCACGTGATTTATAAAGCAAATCAACCAGAAGTACAGAGAAGCCAATGAACGTTCACATGGCGGCTGAGTGATATTATTGAAAAACACTGTCGAGATTTTAGGCTGACATGAAACAGAGAGCCAAACAAAGCAATCGATCAATTCTATTTTAATATTTGAATGGAAACAGCTGAATCCAGGAAATGAAGCATGAAGAATAAACGGCAGAACAATATTAAATGCAGTGGCTTCAAATTGTTCCTCATGAGAACTATTCTAAGAGCGCAGAATATCACAGATATCTAAAATCAAAAGATTGATTATAATCCAAAACTATTAAAAATAGGAATGCTTCTTTGATATCAATCTTAAGTAAACGATTAAGCAAACAGGCTTAAAACTATAAATAATGTTTCTCAGGAACATCCTTATTATTGCATATAAAACGGTTGTTAAGAATAGACACACATACGGTATCATAATATATAATAATAATAATGAGGACTTTGTATAGCGCCTAATCTTTCGAAGCTCTAAGCGCTTTACACCATCAATAATGATATGACTACACTACAGAAAAACAAATGACAAAAACAATGGAATTGGAAAACATAAAAACAAGCTGAAAACATATAAGATACAAAACACAATTAGGTCGCTAAGTTTGTCACTGCAATCGAAACAGGTGAGTTTTAAGAGCACTCTTGAAAGGCCCCACTGTGTCTTTGTGTCTAATTTCAATGGGCAATTCGTTCCACGTCGCTGGGCCCTGGTATGCAAACGAACGTTGTCCATATGACTTTGTTTTCACCGTGGGAACAATGAGTATGCGATTATCAGAAGAAGAGCGTAAGTATCTAGCTGGTATATACACATGGGTGAGGCTGGATAGGTATGTTGGACTGGAGTCTATCATTGAAACATAGCACAGAGAACAAATATATCCACGTTTGTTGCTTACGTTTTGTGATCATCAACATCTACCACGAAGTATATCATTTCTGACGATTATTTAACCTATTTGTGACCTTTCATTTCACCGACCAATAGAGTAGTGTTAACGCCACTCATTCACCAGCAAAGCAAACCGTAAAAAGTCAACTCACCAGCTAAGCACACCCTAAAATAAATCAACTCACCAGCACAGTACACCATTAAAAAATAACGCACCATCAAAGCACACCGTACAAAATTATCTCGCCAGAAAAGCATTTAGCAAAATAAATGGCACAGCAAATCACACCGTACAAAATTAACTCACCCACAAAGCACTCCGTAAAATATAACAGAGCAAAGCACACCGTAAAAAAAAAAAATAACACAGCAAAGCACACAGTACAAAATTAACTCACCAGCCAAGCACACAGTACAAAATTAACTCAACCGCTAAGCACACAGTACAAAATTAACTCACCAGCAAAGCACACAGTACAAAATTAACTCACCAGCAAAGCATTCCGTAAAAAAAAAATAAAAGCATCAACAGAGCACACAGTAAACAGCTCATTTCCTCAATAAATACAAAATATTTATTATACTCTGACAATTACTCGCATAATAAACAGCTTAAATTTTAACAAACGCTGAAAGTTTAATTAAAACGTTTGAAAGTGATGAAGTTATGATCATTTGAGTCAGTATAAGGCGTATTCTGACATTACGCTATGTGACGGACATCATACCTGAATGTCCGACAAGTTTCAGTGAGTTTCTAACTTACATATAGTGACTCATAGTCTTTCCCCCCGAAATAGTATCAGTCTTCACTCCATAGGTAAAGGATTGAGTGTAGATAACTAACTGGGGCGGTAAAAATTGCGTAGACTTGTCGTTGAAAACTTCGGTTCGTTCGAATGCCTTCGACGACCTTTAATTCTCACGGAAGGCTATCATGGGGTTTTCAGTGTTTTGTGCTGGATCAATTCTGGATAAATTTGAAACGAACCGACTGGACGCGTCGCGGTCTCGAACCTATTTTTCGGAACCCACAGGGATTCATCAGACACATGGGAGTGTGTGTCGGGAGAGGAGGCAGTCAAACTGGGAGTGTGTGTCGGGAGAGGAGGCAATCAAAACAAAAGTGAAAGATTCGAAATTCTTGCACACACACAGTTTTTGTTTGAATGGGTTTTCTGTAAGTAATTATTCTTTTAATCAAGTTAAAAGCGAGACATGACATTTAAGTTACACAGTTTCATAACCATTAAAATCAGTAAAGATAAGCTTTATTCCCGTTTGGATAATCAAATTCAGACTTTTTAATTGTAATGTGAAAAACACTGACAGCGGTAAATAAAGGCATGCAACAAGCAACAACCCTGGGAGTGGTTCAAAAGATACAAGTTAATATGTTAAAATCTGGAAGTATCAAAGCACGCTGACTACCAGATATGATGTCATGTCCACCTGAAATAGATTAGTATGATGGCTCTAGAAAGAAAAAAGTACTTAAGTATCTACATACCCACACACAGTTTGAGGGCCGAAAGAGAGGCTAGACAGTAGGGAGGCTGGAGATAGAAAAACGGGGAAAAAAAGACCGAGAAGAACAACCACCGTGATGTTGGAGTGAATCGGAAATAATCAGGTTATGAAGTTATACAAGGCAATGACTTTGAATGTTCGCTCGATTCTGTGATGAACCAATTTTGTCATTTAAAACATATCGGCTTTTATATTATTATATTTGTGCTGTGCAATTCGGTTAAAGATATATTTAAAAAAAGCAGATCTTCCTAATGTAATGTGTTATCACAGCTGTTAATGTAATTGATTAAATTGTTGTTGTTTTTTTCATGTACGGGGATTCGTGTCATATCTACTCAGGCCTCTATTTATTCCACCTATAAGTTTCACACTTTTATAAGCATATTTACTCGATCTGGGCAATAACACTTTGGGCGATTTTACTCGATCTGGGCAATAACACTTTGGGCGATTTTACTCGATCTGGGCAATAACACTTTGGGCGATTTTACTCGATCTGGGCAATAACACTTTGGGCGATTTTACTCGATCTGGGCAATAACACTTTGGGCGATTTTACTCGATCTGGGCAATAACACTTTGGGCGATTATCCTCTGGATTACGAGAACCGAAAAAAGCGAACACCTTGAAGGAAGGTACAATCCGCCAACCAACCTACCCCACCCCCACCCCCACCAGGTAAAGAGGGGGCACACACCACCCATGATGATTTGACGTGCATGTGACAGTCTGGGTTAAACAGGATCGACGATAAGAGGGTAGAATGTTCTACGTTAGTTCACATCTTGTGACGGGAACAGGTGAAGGAATAAAAGAACGAACTTTGAATTATAGTGCTTTGTCCACTATGGGACAAACTTGACATACAAAAACATTTTGTATTTAATCAAAACATACGTAAGCAGGGAAAATTTTAACTGTAGCTTTTTCGCAGTCCATTATAATAATCTTCATTTCTGCTAGAAGACCCCATTAGCTTTATCATTACCCTTTACATCCATATAACGCCCCTAACAATATACAACAAACAATGCAACTAGTTAACAACTTCCATACAAGACAATAAATATTAGTTATATTGGTGAATATCACAAAGTTGTCTTCTGCACCCTCTTTGCTATATTTGAAGATAAAATTACCGTAAAAGCTGTATCTTAAAACAATCCATTAACCATTTTGATTAAATGATTTGCAACTTTGGGGATTTTATGGATAGTTTCTTACTTCGTGAATATCACTATACAGATTAGCTCATTTCCTTAATTCAATTTTCAGCCAGCAGATTTCCAGGAATTGTTTTAATTGAAGTTAGAACGAATTGTTGAATTATTAAGAAAGTGTCTAAGAAGTAATGAAAAACAATCTTTCATGCATATATGTTTACACCCCCACCCCCAATTTGGATCATCTTAAATGACCATGGTCATGACGATTTTCTGACTCGACGTTAGTATTTTATGCGCTGTATGTACAATATATAAGTAAAATGTGTGGGTGACCCCTGAATCACTGTCAGGGAGAAAGCACCTTATAGTCCTGACGTTATTTAACATATTTTTTTTTAAATCAACAACTTAAATGTGTATATGTAGTAAGCGTATGTAAACACGTAACGTGAGCAGTATTTGTCCATTTTAGGTAGTTTGGAGATTTTCTGGAATGTTCTTCTTTATTAGCTCGGTCATCACAACATTTTATTGATCCATATCTGTATTTAAAATATTGTTACACGCAATATGTCTCTTACCGAACGAATCAAACATCTGCGTGGGCGTGGCTTGATAGTCCACGTTGTCCTTAACTTCCAAGAACCCCAGGACAATAGTCATTGTTAAATAAAATACTAGATATGATGCCTCTAGTCGCCTAATGACCACATATAAACTATCATTTCACACTTTTATGGTTTTCTCCTGTTTTACATAGTTAAGTCTTATTAGTAAGATATTTTTAGTTGTAGAATTTAACGCCATACAACGCAAAATATAATCTACACACCCGATACAAAGACATTTTTTATATCTCAAATTACTAAACAAGTATACCTAAAAATATCCAGAGAATCCTCATCTTTTTCAAATTAGGGAGGGTTCATTTTACGACACTAATCAATGCTGTCATAAGATCTTGTGAATACATTGTGTCGTCTTCTCCTAGAAACTGATTTTTTTTACTGGGGCTGAGAAATAACATTTTTCCAACACCGACTTTCCAAAATCATTAACAAATCGCCAAAATCTAACAAAGCTAATACAAATATGACATGATTTCCTACAACATTTTAGACAGACAATTGAACCAAGAGAGAACATATCAAAATGAATTTATACTTTTAATATTAAGATAATCCAAGAAGATGTACCCTAAATATAATGCGTATGAATGGTAGAGAAGAAGAAAAAATCTGTTCAATCAAACACAAATTAAAATAATGACTTCCTGCTCAAATGGCAATATATATATATATATATATATATATGCGTCTTTCTAAGTTACACCACCGTAAGAAAACATGCTCACAAATATGACACGCTACGAGTACCCAACACGAATCGTTGTTTAACTGTCATATCTACAGATGATACCGGTTCTATCGGATGGAGGGTTCTAGAGAATATCCACTACATGGATTAGAAGATGCTAGCGGTTATCTACTACATGAGATAGAAGATGCCAACATTATGCTTAATAATTCAGTCATCTCAATTATTTCCCCTGTCTACTAACTATTGTATTGTACATTATAACCTCTTCTTTTTAGTTAGGTTTTATGGAACAAATCGGGATGCGTTATGAAAGTATTGTATTGACAGCTTGCACATATGGAAAATCTAACTGAATAACAGCGAGCATGTAAAAGACAAGGCAAAACTACGGAAATGATAAATTATTTTATTAAAACACATACAATCCAGTTTCCTCAACTATTCAAGTTCGTCCAGCTTTCTTCATCTCAAATGTCGTTTAAATGAGATAGAATTCCAGAACATTGAAGAACTTCATATCACAGTCTATGCGATGCTTGTTTATTCATTACACATTTGAACTATTATCCAACTTTGCCGCCTCTTTGCAAAACATGAAAGATCAAAGAAAATGTCCGTTATTTCATACATTAAAAACTATTATTTAAAAGCATTCATGCTGACCGTCGGTCCGAATGCACTTAACGCTAACACTTGAAGTTCCTTTTCTCGTTTTTCCCTCACCTCACGGCGCACGTCCACTGAAAGGAAAATAACGAAGATGAGTTTAGAGAGCTTATTCGCGATTATATCAATGATTCTGAAAGTGTTAACGGAAATCAATGTACTGAAGACAGTAAAAACAAGTCGTGATATTTGCCTTTATTATACTGAAATTAACATCACTTACAATACATTTTACCGTCGGTTTTAATAACATAATTAATTGCTGCTTTTTTTATCCTAACACCAGGCCGACCCAGTCTTAACACTAAACCTCTTAATGTTGAGCGCTTTGCGAGGCTGCTGTTAGTACCATTTATGTAAGTCTTTGGTATAACTCGGCCGTGGAACGAACCCATGACCTCCAGCATCAGAGGTGGACACTTTAAGCACTAGACCACCGGAGCGGTGTCAACACACATGTAGAAGTTATCGCTAAGAAATAATCTTTAATGTTCGGTCGACATAAACGTTCAAAATGTATATTTGATAGTTCAATAACATGACACAAAGTAAAATTGTGCAAAGCATATTACTTGATAGAACTTTCAAAGAAGACGGCTGCGTATAATCGCCTACACTATGAAATCTTTCTCCATAATGCCCTTAACTATTTCGACCATTAAAATATTCCGTCGTTAAAATATTAGTTTCTAGACAGAGAAATTTTTGTTATTTAGAAATAAAAACATAAAAACTAGTTTTTGGTTGTTTTAGCTTGTAACAAATTATCATTAAAGAATGAATCCGCATCCACCCACCCCCTCCCAAAAATGAACAAATCAGTAATGACGGAGTGAAGATCCTCATAGAACTTGGCCTTCGCTTTCATCTGGGCTGGTCATGCTTGGACCATAACAATTGATGATGGTTATGTGTTTTCTTCCAGACAAGAAGGTGAGTTTCATGGTCATGAGTCTGTCGTTTACTCCTTGGGAAGTCCAGACAATTGCCAATCAGTGTTGTCTTCACTGCAAAGCCAACACCAGCCTCGTTATGCACTTCCGCAGCTACTCCACAAGAAAGTGTATCCGGAGGCCCTTTCACGGAGTTTGCCTTTTCTTGCAAGCCGGGCCTCGCTGAAGGCAGCAATGTCCACGTTGTATCTGGCGAGTTCAATTCTCATTAGGGCGGTTCTCCTCTGGGGTCTTTCCGCATCGTCTCTGTCCAGTAAGGTGCGTACATTCCATGCGCCAAGTGTGAGAGGAACAATCCTCGATTTCTTTTTTGGTATTTTAACCACTGAAGTAGTGCCCACGCCAGGGAAGTTTAGAGCAGGCAATGTTTATGGCGCCTTTTCTAGCCCCATACTCATGCAAGGGAGACGACTAGTGCATTCTTGAATAGGGCTGCTCAGTCGCTAAGGGGGTTGCCGGACTCCAGTGCTGCTCCGTGTCAGTGTTGAACGACCCTAATGGCATGAGACACCTTTGTGTTTGTTTGCGGCTATGGCTGCCAGTGTACCCACACCTGCCGCTTTGCCGCTTGCCTCTCGCCATAGGACTTTAGTGGGCGATGAAATAGGATGGGTTGGATGACAAGAATGACTTGCACGGTGACTTTGTTTTAAGTGAGAAGATTGGCCTATTTCGTCGACCTCACTCTCTCGCCCAAAACCGTCTGAGTGCAGCAGCACGACAACGTCAAGACGGTGAAGTCGGAGTTGAGAGCAGTGGATGCCACAGCTTCTTGGAGCAATAGGTACGGCGGGAGAGCTATCCCCGAAGGAGAACGACTGCTTAGCCGGCCAGAGGTGATATCCCTCCCAGCACACACCATACACACATAGTTGGAACAATGAACAGAACAATTACCTACAGCCTATCTATTAATACAGAAAACAATAGTATAAATGCATTAGGCGCTGGAGTTGGGAGTGGGGTCTTCGCCGTTTTATGATACTTCAAGAACTTTCTTAACAGACCAAACTTGCTAAAGTATCAAGTATAAGCCAGTTCACTGTTAAATCCTGTTCGATGTAGCAAATATTTATCGTATCATACTAGAACTGTATTATATAACTATATTTCCTATGCTCACCTCGTCATATGAAGCTTATGTAGGTACAACTGGCAGTTTTCTTGTGTATTGTGCCCGAGAGGTTTCGAACCCATACGAGTGGTTTCGTGCATGAAGCGAAGAGGTTTCATACACGCCAGTTGAAGGCCAAGTGACATTCTCTAAAGTTTATTATATATCATTTATTTTATAGTTTGCTTATTTCTTTAGGTTGCAGATACGAAAAACTGACACAAATTACCTTGGGTTAAATCATTGTAACTTTAACATGTTGCTATCGTCGTGATAGAAGACAATTATGAAGGTTATATCGCCCATCCATTCAAGATGGAACAATTACGGCCTATAAGAATGAAATCCAAAGAATAAAATCTCACTACAACGAAAAACACAACAAAAACAAACCCAAAACAAAAGAAGCAATATTCAACTATCAGAAAGAAAACATTCTCGGTGTCCGATGATACGTATTTTCCCCAATTTAACTTAACTATTTTAATTGTTGCCAATTTAATTTAAATTGTGTGTTTAAATTTGTAGTTTCATATATAAATTTATAAATCTGAAAAATTCTGTAATTTTAGAACATTTGGATCATGCTTGGACTCGTTTCATGACAGTTTTGCACAGTTGTTCTTCATTCTATTTGCTTCATATAATTAGTCTTTATTCTTGACACACGTGTTCTTTTTGATCAAATGTGATTTTAAAACACTTCTATTAGCCGTATGATTTTTAAATAATTCCAAGGAAATTATCGGATAATAAACCTCCAACGTACTGTTCTTCAGGTACGACACCAACTCTGAATGCAAAACCTCCGATCTCCGGCGGGTACGAGATAACATGGGTACGAAAACACCATCAACCCAACATGTAATCATACGCATGTAACACAGTCAACCCAGAAAGTTGTATGTAGATTATAAGTTAAAGTCTGTTGCTGAATTTTATCATTATTCGACACATCAGAGTATGAAAAATGTCATACAATTTGTAGAAATAAAAAAAAACAATATAAATATTGGTTCACAAGATATTAGTAGAACACACCGACTGAGTTGATTTGATAAAAATAAAATAGACCGATAATTTGCAGATTCATAATGCCTATGACGAACTTAAAGGTATTTGGAAATGGTAAATGTTGAAGGGATCCAGGACCCTTTAAGAGAGGAACTTGACAAAACAATTTTAGAATTTATGGAGAAAGTGGGGAAAACAATCTCGTTAGAAAATCCATGGCTATATAAGTGAAAGGTGTTCGTAGAGTAACCACTGCAACGGCTATTATAGGGTAAAGATGTCAGTGAAGTTATTTTCAAAAGATTTTAACTTACATGTATATTTATATTTAATATGTAAATATGCAAAATTTCAATCATTATTTATATGCAAAATTAATAATAGTTTCGTGAATAACTCACGAGCATCGAATAATGTGCTTCACGAGTAAATAAGGGAGATAACTATACTTCTATTAAATTTGGTATGATGTGCTAGCAATAACGAACAAGTTAGTACATGAACTGATGCTACAACTTTATACTGCTGCTCATCTTACTTGAGTGGATGGAGGAATCATTTTATGCGGACTTTTTAGTAATTGATCAAGCAGGTTTTTAAGGCGTATCAGAAACGCCTTTTTGGCTATTTAAACGTAGTGGTAACAGCTTATCAGATAGTTTTGTTCCTTCCTTTAGTAAACGATGCAAAGTACACAATTGTATGATTGTAAAACTGTATGTTCCGTATTACGACTATTAGCTTTTACATGGCTATCTGACACAATATTTTGCAAAGTGATGTACTTATGCTAAAAGTGGATAATTGGCTTATCTTTATTGGGATTATCTTGTATCCCCCCTATTGGTTAATTAGGTCCAAACTTGTCCTTTCCATATAAATAAAATCGTACAAATAAATCTCACTCATCGGAAATTTATTCTTAATAAGTAACTTTGTGAAAGAGTTAAATTATGCAGCATACTGTCTCTTCATGTATTTCTGTATGCATTGTAAATGATACGCACACTGTAGCCGTGATGGAAACACACACTGTATCTATAATGAATAAGCACAATGTATCTGTAATGGATACACACAATATATATGTAAAGAATACACACACAATGTATCTATGAGGGATACACACATAATGTATAGGGGCCCCGAGTGGCCGAACGCTGTCCGTTACGGATCACTGCCGTCTTACCTCTGCGTGGGTTTGAGTCTAAGATTCGGCTAATGTAGTTATGTGAGAAAGCTTGCCAGTAGCTTCTCGCAGATAGGTGGTTCTTTCCGGGGGTTTTCCCGGGTTCTTCCTTCACCAATAATACTGGCCGCCATGTATAGCCTATATTGTACTTAAAAATGGCGTTAAAGCCTAAAAAACAAACAAACAAATATAACAGGATCCACACAAAATGTATCTCTAAAGGATACATACAGAAGTTGTCTCTAAAGGATACATACGCAATGTATCTGCAAAAGGACACATCCACAAATGTATTTCAATTCTTTTTGAATGCTTATTTTGAGAAACATGTTGTTGATTTGAAAAAAACTTGTGGAATTATCATTTTAAGGAAAGACGTATGCAGATCGAAACAAAATCAGTTTGTGAATATTGTTAATGCGTAAATATAAAAAGCATATTTTGACAGATTAACTATATACACGAACATAACCTACAATAATCTATGCAATATCGCAAGTTTGCTAATTAAATTTGACTCTTATAAATTAATTGTAATTGTTATGACTCTAGGTCTTAAACTAGGTTAAAAACGACATGTTTTGCCCAAATGAAGATGTTTGCTATGTTTTGATGTTATTGAGTATGTTATATGCAATCTCTAATCTCGAGTTACAGAACAACAAACAACCCGAAAGAACAGAGTACTGGATCCGAAAGAAAAAAATTGCATCTCTGCAATTCGTGGAGAGTTTATCATCCTGAGATTAAAGAGCTATAAATGTACTTGGATTCAGAAGAAAAAAATCCCTTTAAAATGGCATGTTTATATGTCTTTGTTGATAAATATATATATATATATATATATATATATATATATATATATATATATATATATATATATATATATATATATATATATATATATAGAGAGAGAGAGAGAGAGAGAGAGAGAGAGAGAGAGAGAGAGAGAGAGAGAGAGAGAGAGTTACCACATTAGTATTATTATCATTATATATGCCATTGTTTAGACTAGGTCACATGAATAGTCAAATGAGTTGTTTTATCTCACACTTGTGGTATATTGTGAAAAAGAGTCGTATTATCAGGTACGCATAAGAAAAGAAATCAGATTCATTCCGATTTTGGAGTCATTCTCCTTTTTTGTGTTCCTGTTGTAAGTCAGAAAGACGTGTTTTATGTTGTACTTAGATATTATTATTTAAAGTGCACATTATCTGGATTATAATATTATTTTGGAACTTGAATTCTGGACAACGCCGTCTTAACATCATCACGGTTCTTGGAGGACCAGTCCATTACTGGTGTTGAATGTTATACAAAACGTTTCATTCATTTAGGACACTCATAGGACTTTGTCAGGATTATTCAGAATTTACATAATATATGTTATGTATGTTTAATTTGCATTGTTTGATACTTTCTTTTACTTTTTTTGGCTGTCTCCTAAATAAAGCCTTTCGTTGTTTTCCCTTTAAATAGGCATTTCTGTTCAGTCTCCGATATAAAACTCTCCTTTTTTCTTTTAAAAAACAATTTCCTTGCTGTCTCTTAAACAGGCATTTTCTTGCAGTCTCTTAAACAGGCATTTTCTTGCAGTCTCATAAATATGCGATAATTTGTAGTTCTTTAAATGTGCCTTTCCTTGTTGTCTCCTAAATAGCCATTTCCTTGTTGTCTCTTAAATAGGCATATCCTTGCTGTCTCGTAAATGAGCATTTTTCTGGTTGTCGTTGGTGGTTAAAGTGAATGCTTTAGTTCGGAGGGGGATGAAGGTGGGAAAATTCTCCATCAAAAACATTTTTTCTTTCTCTCTTGCCTCTTCATTCTCCTCTGAATATTTTGATTAACTAAGAGAAAATTGGTGACATCATCCAAACTTCTTGACTGTGAATGTAGCCCACATAGAGTTTGTGATTAAAATTACAAAAGCACATGGGTGATTTTCCAAAAGAATAGTTTGATCTTCTTAGATTAATCAGCACTGACACAAAACACAAATGTGATTATATCCTTTCCTCTTTTTGTCCTCTTTGTGTTACCCTTTGTAAAAAAAAGTTCTGTTTCATCAAAAAGTCTATTTTTTTGTAATGCTAGTTCTCGTTATGCCAATGGCTAGAAGCTCGTGCATTGTGAACAGCTTGGTAAAATCCCTGCGCTGTCGCAAGAAATAAAGTAGTACCATGTACTGTGTATGGCCTTATATTTACGCAGTTATCCGTCGTAATATGAAAGGTTAGTAACATTAAGCATTGTATCTATGAATTTCGTGAATTACAGGAATGGTAAATGTCCTAGGGTTTAAAAAAAAAATATAAAACAGAAAGCAATGTTTTCTCAATAACGGTATTTTGTGTGTGTAGGTGGGTGGGGGGTAATAGTCAAGCCAATCATCCCACTTGTCATCATGTTAAAGAATATGTAAGTTACTTATGCCTCTTGTTAAAATAATCCAATGTAGTAACAAAGTGGTTGGCGATGTAACTTTGATAAATGCATAGTTTTTCTCTCTCTCTCTCTCTCTCTCTCTCTCTCTCTCTCTCTCTCTCTCTCTCTCTCTCTCTCTCTCTCTCAGTTTTCATCGCCTGATCTAACACATTTTTCTTGCTTTTCTTCGCCTCCATTACTGGCGTATTTTTCATCTCTTTATGTGGAATGCATGTTTGTCCCTCGACTTGCAAGACAATAATTTTATGAACCTTACAATGGCTTCCTTTTATTTGATCTAACTGTACTCTGAGTGATCTTTGTAATTTACATTTGCATTACTTTGGCTATTATCGTGATTGGTCTTAAGGACAATCAGCCGAGTCAGTGACCGCTGGTAAACATTGTGCTCCGTTAGTTCCTCTAAAAAAGTAACAACGAAGCTGAATGAATACTGAGCGTGTTTATTGGTAGTGGTCGATAAGTGAATCCAAGAATTTAATATTCGAGGTATGTGATCATTATCTTGTAATTTTTGCATTGATCAGGAATGTTGGATTCGGATAGCCAGAGTGGCAAATTAAATAAGAGGAATTAAAAAACAAAGCAGCTATAAGTTCACATTTATTGGCCGAAATTGGCCAGCATTGCTCGCAACGGAATAGTTAGGTTGCAATTGAAAAATGACGGGATATATGTTCTGAGATAAAGCTGATCTTTGAAATGGAACTGTCAGCTTCCCACTCCGACATCGATTTTCCGGTCAAATTTTTGTTCTGTACAGTGTCAGTTTTATTCTCTGGGATTTTACTTTAACTCGGACATATCAGATGAATGTAGAAATAAAATAGTTTAAAATAATGGAAAATAAACATGAGATTTAAGAAGTAATTAAGGTAATAATTGTCATGAAATATAAATTTAATTTCCCGACTCAATCTTCTCCCTTACACACGGCTGGTTTGACAGCAAGATGACAGATGATATTTATTCCAAATTAAAGGCATGATTTTGCATCGACAAAATTGTTATTTATGTCGACATGACGGGTTGGAAACAAATTTTGTCCTCGTAAGGAGTGTTGAGCAATACTGAAGGCCTTATGTCAGTTTATGAACCGGTTAGTCACCCCCCCCCCTTTCCCAAAAAATATGTATGTGGGCTGAATCTTAGACGCTAGTCTATATGCCTTTTCTTTTAAGTGGGAGGGTGATAGACCGGTCTGTAGACTTCCATGGAGCACATTAACAGCAAGCAATTTTTAAATAGTATTTTACCAATTGAATATTTGTGACTGTGATGTATACAGTAGTCCTGCGATTTGTCAATGTGTACCTGAGTGCCAAAACGCGTGAACAATATCAAGAAACGGACAAGGTACCTGGAAGATCATAAGACTTGTATATGGATGCTAACCGGCAAGTCAACATCACATTTTATGACCGGTCGAGTTACAAGAGACAAAAAAAAAATGATGTTACGTGTACCTGAGATGAGAACCATCTTTATTCCCCAAGCAAAGCTCCAGAACCATCCAACTAGTAAGAACGTGACGGTGAAGAGCTGGGCTGCTCCTACCCACACGTTCACACAAATGGTTGTTATTATATGATCGTCTTTCTTGTTCTTGACCCGAGATCTTCCACAACAAAGTATTGAAAACCCACTAAGAATTGTTCCTAAAAAGATGGGAAAGCAACAATCAGTTTTGTTGAATACAATATATAAGAGTGGTAATAAATACATAATATTTGCCATGAGCAACGTAAATTAACTAATAATATTAGTGTTTGTGTAGTAATATATTGCTTACTGAAACAATTATGTGCCTCTACCTTAAAATACTGACCACCGTTACCCACGCGATATAAATCAAGAATAAAAAAAACTTGAATATTTGAAACGTCCTTATTATTTTTTTGCTATAATATTTTTTAAATTTATTTTACCTGCAGCAATATACCATGGAAAGTGAGTTTATAACACGCTCATTTTGCACCTCTTGTTTCAGCACAGTTTTCCGGTTTCATTTCCGCTTCAGACTAGACAATACTTGAGGGCTCATACCCACCGCTCAAAAGTATGTATTTTCACTGTTTCCCTTTCCTGAGCTTCTTAGCACATTGATCTTAGATGTTGGGAGTACTTTGTACAAGATGTCAGAATTTTTTTTTAATGAAATCGATGTAAAATACAGACTTGTTTGTGTGACTATTATTATTATTATTATTATTATTATTATTATTATTATTATTATTATTATTAACTTTTTTAAATTACTTTTGGAAGGGTCGTGGATCATGTGGAAGACATCCGCTGATATTTGAATTTGACTGAAATGGTCTGAAAACTGGAAAATTATCAATGTTAGACTATTATTCATTTGCTTCAGCATCTACATGTTAGAAGCACTGGAAAGAATTATTTTTAAGCTTCTCTATAACCACTTGCCGTCAAATGATCTCATTTTCAAATATCAATGAGGTTTTCGTTCCAAAAGCTCTACAGTATGTCAGCTCTACAGTATGTCCGCTCTACAGTATGTCAGCTCTACAGTATGTCAGCTCTACAGTATGTCCGCTCTACAGTATGTCATCTCATAGGTATGTGCTATAGTGTATGGACTGTACTTGATAAATGAGATGACATGTATGTTTTCTTTTGCAGCGTCTCTAAAAGAATTGATCAGGTTTGGAATAACGGTTTATTAAATGCAATTACATTTTTGAGCTCTGTTATTGATTGGTTCTCCGACTACCTATCAAATAGGTATCGAACAGTTTTTGGCAATAGTGTCGAATCAAATATCAGTATGTTGCGGCTGGCGTATA